>OX422212.1:185228073-186613573 GCA_949130495.1 Sambucus nigra | reverse complement strand
ATGGATAAAAAATCATTAGATAGTTTATTTTCGAAAAAAATAAAAACATTTGATAATTTTTGAAATAATTGAAGGAAATTTTATTAAAACTTTAGATTTTTTGTTTGATGAAAGATATTGTTTGGATAGACTTTATACGTTTTTTAGGCATTCGTACTGGCTATTTTAATGTCTTACTTCTCACTACCCAAATGTACGTTCACTCCATGTGCTTTTCAACCACAACAGATGATATCCTTCATGAGTAGGTGAAAGACCTTTTTGATGAAAAATATGGATTAGACCTCATGTTCTTGTGAGTATCTTTGTGAGGATCGAGGAGGGAATGTATAATCAATACATAAATGGATTGCACAAACAACACATAAAACATTGTCTCAATCGTTCAATCAAATAAGATTTTAAATGCAATATACATTTGAACAGGTCTTAATTATTCATCCAAAATTTTTACTTGTACAAATAAATAATATTTATTGATTTAAAAATATACATAAAACATAATTTCACCCCATCTCCGATTGGGTGCATATGAAAGAACTTAATTACTCAAAAAGCATAGTAAATATTTATTGCAGAGAGCTTAGCTTTTCGCAACATTTCTTTAATACTTAATTTCCTTAATTAAAGAGATAACTGAATAGGATTCTATAATAAACATGCGGATGGATGGATGGATGGATGGATGTATAAGAAAGTTAATGTGTATACACATAAATGATTTGTTTTGTCTTTTGTATTTGGATTTTCCTCTTAATATAACTGTCTATGCAGCTTCCGGATTCTATTCCCATACTTACAAACCTTTGTCAAATTTGTACACTTGTTTCAAAAAAAAAATCTCAATCAAAAGAACTTCACTTCCTTTTTTTAATGGAACATGGCGATATTAATAATAAAAAGAATCAAGACAACAAAATAATTAGACTAACAATAAATTATTTATGGATGTTCACTGAACTAAAAATAAATTTGAGTAAATGATGGAGATGCTACTCATTAGTGTGTAACAAATATATATATCACGTTTCTAAAAAAAATCATTACTAACAATAGTGAATAAAAAAATCCAAAACCACCTATTTCTTGAGCAATTGCAAATCAGATAACTCAAAGGTAACCATTAACCCATTAGAAAATTCCACCATTTTTTACATAGACGGTGTAGCAATAAAGATTCCAAAAAAAACTCCAGAACTAAAAATCCAACGGAAGATCTTCACGTCGCACACTCCGATGAAGAACTTTTTGTTAAGAGCTCGAGAGAAAAAACAATATATTCAGATTATCCCCCCCAAAAAGAAGTGGATTTCAACCAATAGTTTCATACCTGAGAATACCTTAAGATGGGGAAGTGTTGGGCACCTGAGAGAATGGAAGATGCAAAAACTATTGTTGAATCTACCAAATCTCCGAACCTTCTTATATGATTTCACTGACAGTTCTCATCATAACCCACCTAAACCATAAACTGTAAACTCTCCAAAGCATCAGATTCGGTTACCTTAACCACCCCCACGCCACCAGTCGCCAATCAAACTCGACGACCGTCAAATCTGGAGACCCAACATTAACCCGACCACCAAACCAGCTTATCCCTTTGAACCTAACCACAAACCAAATATGTGTTAGTAAAAACCTTTGAAAATCAACAAATCTGTGTTCGGGTTTGGCTAACAGATCCGTGCTATTTTTTTAGTCAAAAAATTACATAACAAACCAAAAAATTATATTATAGACCACCGAAAAACAAACTGGAAAATTATATAACAGATCGCCGAAAAATTATATAACAGCCCACCGGAAAACAAACCAAAAAATTATATAACACGTGTTATTTTTTTAGTCAAAAAGTTACATAACAGATCTCTGTTATTTTTTTAGTCAACGTGAGTCCCCTTCTATAACGTTGTGTTAGATATTTCCCCACATCCTCTCCCCACCACTATCTCGAACACCACTTAGACTTCACCAAAAAATCTGAAGAACAACCACATCAATTAGTAAAAATGAAGATTAAGAACTAAATGAAAAACAAAACACACAGAGAGAGAGAGAGAGAGAGAGAGAGAGAGAGAGAGAGAAAGAGAGCGAGAGAGAGTATAATAGAGAAATATAGAGTACGAAAGCCGTAATACTCACCGCATCAACAACTCCAACAGCGAGAGTACGAAACCCACCCGACCCAAAACCCAACAACTCCAACATCGAGAGTATGAAACCCAAAAGCCAACAACTTCAACAGCTCACCTACATACCCAAAAAATCACTTTAAATTTATCTGAAAACTACAAAGCCGTAATACTCACCGGACCAAGAAGAAAGAAAACCCAATTCTCAAATTTCAGTTTAAATAAATGAAACCAGAAAAACCTGAGACGGGTATGAGAGAGAGAGAGAGAGAGAGAGAGAGAGAGGTCGGTCTCGTAACTGACATAACCTTTGCCGAGAGATGAAAAATACCCTTACCTTTGCCTTCACAACGCCTGAACGTTTGAAAATATACGAAAAATGAAACCCAAAAGCGAGATTATGAAACCCAGCGCCTTAGCTTTTCGTAACCTTTATCTCCGTTTTTGAAACTACATGAGAAGAATGAAAAAAAAACATTTAGATCGTAAGTTATGCCGACATATTTCTTTTTTAATCGGCGACTCTAGTCTGAGAAAGAGACAGTTTTGTTGTTTAGTGAGAGGCTGGGAGAAGGGGTTTTGCTATTCTTTATGTTGGAATGTGTGAATAAGAGAACAGGGTTTTGCGGTGTATGAATGAATGGGTTTGCGTCTCAAGGAGCTTGCATGTGGGTAGGGTTTGTACAGTTAACAAATCGACCCTCACACAGTTGTCAAATCTGATAAAAGAGATTATTGAATTAAATTACTATATTGGCCCTAAAAGTAATTCTCACTCGTGGCACAATTTTACACCATTAGATGCAAATTTGTAAGAGTTAATCTGAGCCACCAGTTGATAAAGACCAAATCTTCAAGATGTAATCTGAACCGTTAATTGGAGAGGACAAAAATTCCCTCCTCCTTTATTATATATATATATATATATATATATATATATATATATATATATATATATATATATATATATATATATATATATATATATATATATATATATATATATATTACAGTAATATAATACTGTAATATACTGCAATACTGTAATTTATATATATTAATATACTGTAATTACTGTAATACTGTAATATATACTGTAATATATTACAGTAATTACAGTATATTAATATATATAAATTACAGTATTACAATATATTACAGTATATTACTGTATATAACAGTTATATATATACTATAATTACTGTAATATATATATACAGTAATAATTATATATATATAATTATTACTGTATATATATATTACAGTATTATAGTATATATATAATTATTACAGTAATAATTATATATATACTGTAATACTGTAATATACTGTAATAATATATATATTACAGTATATTATAGTATTACAGTATATATATATATATATATATATATATATATATATATATATATATATATATATATATATATATATATATATATATATATATAGGTAATATATATATATTACAAATGACATTTGATTGGAAAAACAAAAATAATTTTTTTATGCCGACTCATGATTTTTATGTATCGATCGCGACACTGATCATTGTCGCTGACACGGACCCACATTCATAAGTCAATAACCAATCGCAATACGTCATGTCAGCGTGTCCCAATCGATTCATATGACACGACACGATAAAAACAAAAGAAAAAATATTTTTTACCAAAACATGTTTTTAACAATAAAAAATAATTTTGACAAAAGACAGATTTTTTTAATGAAAAAAACTTTTTTTAGTAAAAAAACATTTTTTAAACTAGTTTTAACACAAAAAATAGATTTTAGCTAAAAACAACAATTTTACCTAAAAATAAAAAACAACCTTTATCAAAATAAAAAAAGTATTAATGTGTGAATAACCTAGTTTGTGGACCATTTTATATATATTATTTTATTATTATCATGGTTTCATATATCTTGTATGTATCATACTAACATGTCTTTTGCTTAGGTGAATCGAAGGTTTTAATAGGAAGAAAGAAAATATGTTTCTCATCGGTACGTTTTTTAATTCCATGATTTATTGATTCTATTCAAAGTCTATGAATAACATGTCATGATACTAGTTTATTTAGTGAATGAAAATTTGTGTTTGATATAAACAGGAAGTTGAATATGAGCAATAGTTGGATGTTCTTTCCCGCTAGGTTATCAAAAGAGTACAAGGACATTGTTAAGTCGTTTATTGAGGCGGAAAAAAATAGCTTAGATGGAAATAATACTTTCAGATGTCCATGTCGAGATTGTCAGGAAATATATATTCATGATTTACTTACTGTTGAAAAACATTTGTTGGTACGTGGCATCTCCTACAGTTTTGCAGTTCGTCATAATTTGAATGCACAAGCATCAGAAAGTTTGGAAAATGAAGAGGATGAGGATGATTTGTTTGGAATGTTAAATGATGCATTTGACCCAAATATCTTCCCAGAGCAAGCTGAAAATGTTCATGGGTCGATTAATGTAGAAAGGGGTCCTTCTCGATTTAACGATTGCTTGGTGACGTTGAAGAAGAGCTCTATCCAGGTCGTAAGAATTTCACTTCATTCCAATTCCTTGTAAAGTTGATGCATGTGAAAGTTCTTAATGGTTGGAGTAATAAATCATTTGATATGTTGGTCCAATTGTTAAAAGATGCTTTTCCCGAGGCAAGTATTCCGACCTCTCATTATAATGCGAAGAAAAGGTTACGGGTTTTGGGATTAGGTTACGAAAAAATTGATGCATGCAAATACGATTGTGCATTATTCTGGAAGGAGCATCAAAATGCTGATAAATGCCCAGTATGCGATGAACCGAGATTCATGTATAATGATAAGAAGGGTAAAAATGTCCCTCGTAAGATATTACATTATTTTCCACTAAAACCGAGGCTGCAGAGGTTATTTATGTCAAGACATACCGCTGTTGACATGAGGTGGCACAAGGAGAAACCCGTTGATAGTGAGGGTGTCTTGAGGCATCCCGCTGACGCCTTGGCATGGAAAGATTTTAATCAACAATACCCTTGGTTTGCACAAGACCCTCGTAATGTTAGGTTGGGTCTTGCCTCAGACGGTTTTAATCCATTTGGAAACATGAGCAACTCATATAGCATGTGGCCTGTAATACTTGTCGTCTACAATATGCAATTGTGGAAGTGTATGAAGGAACCATTTTTTATGATGACATTGTTGATTCCTGGCCCTAACACACCCGAAAAAGACATGGATGTCTACTTAAGACCTCTTATTGATGAGTTGAAAGAGTTATGGGATGTTGGTGTGGAAACTTGGGATGCGTACAGTAAAACCTAATTTCGTGTGCATGCATCTGTGTTGTGGACTATAAATGATTTCCCCGCAAATGGTACATTATCTAGTTGGAGCACAAAAGGATATAAATCATGCCCAGTATGTAACAAGGATACGTTGTCACAACGTATAAGAAATAAGATATGTTATATGGGTCATCGACGATATTTGCCTCAAAATCATTCGTGGCAAAAAAGTAGACTATATAATGGGAAGCAAAAAATGGGAGTTGCACCGAGGAATTTTTCTGGGGATGACATATTAGAGCAATTGAGTCGGGTGAAAATATTAAATCCTGGTAAAAATCCAAACAATATGGATAGGAAGAGAAAGCGTACCCCCGAGGAATTAAATTGGACAAAGAAAAGTATTTTCTTTGAGTTGGAGTACTGGGCAAAGTTGAAGTTATGACATAATCTCGACGTTATGCATATTGAAAAGAATATATGTGATAGCGTTCTTGGAACATTATTGAGTATTGAAGGTAAAAATAAATATACAGATAAAGCTCGATTAGATCTAGCTGACATGAACATAAGGAGGGAGTTGCACATGAAAGAGAACGGTAACAAATGGTTGAAGCCGCGTGCATCGTATACATTGTCGTCGGATGAGAAAAAGGAGTTTTACACATTTTTGAAATCTGTTAAATTTCCCGATGGATATGCAGCCAACATATCAAGAAATGTGAGTATAAAGGACGGGAAGATATCGGGATTGAAAAGTCATGATTGTCATGTTATGTTGCAACGACTTCTTCCTGTTGGAATACGTCGGTACTTGCCCAAAGATATTTGTGCGACTTTGGTTGAGTTATCCAACTTCTTTCAACAATTATGTGCTAAGACGTTTCTTGTAAAGTACCTAGAGAAATTAGAAGAAAATATTGTTCTTATACTATGTAAACTCGAAAGGATCTTTCCTCCAACTTTCTTTGATGTTATGATCCATTTGGCCGTACATTTACCACGTGAGGCTATTCTTGGTGGACCAGTGAATTCCCGATGGATGTTTCCATTTGAGAGGTACTTTGTAATTATATTAGTTTATATTTTTAATTTGAGTGATTCTTTCTTTCATTTTATCCATTTGACATTCTTTTATTTTAATAGAAATCTAGGGACGTTAAAGGGTAATGTCAATAATAAGGCTCGACCCGAAGGCTCCATCGCAGAGTCATACATTGTTAAAGAATCATTAACATTTTGTTCAATGTACCTTCACAGGATAGAAACCAAATTTAATCGAGCAGATCGTAACAATGATGCATTGCCAGAGCAACACAAAGGCTCACTATCTATTTTCTCTCAGCTTGTTCGACCATTTGGTGGAAGACAACTCATAATGTTACCACATGGAGATATAAACAAGATTTCTTGGTACATCTTAAACAACTGCACTGAGATAAAATCATATAGAGAGTAAGTATCATGTTATTATATCATAAGCTAATTATATTTTCATTGTTGTTTTCTAAAATAAAAATGTTCGACTTTGAATATGTAGTGAACATATGGCACTATTAGAGATGGAATCTACGGAAGACTTATATCAAAGGCATACACAACAATTTTCAAAGTGGTTTAAAAGTCGCGTAAGTACATATAGTTTGATAGCTTGTTATGATGATGTAATTGATAATTAACCAATATATAATTTGATTATTGATGATAACTTTAACCTTTTATCTATAATAGATAAATAATTTGCGTCATAAAGGATCTCCTGAGGCTACGGATGAAATTTATTCATTGGCATGTGGTCCTGATGTTCGTGTGATTACATATACTGGGTGCATTGTTAATGGGGTACGATTCCATACAAAAGACCGTGATGATCGCCGTACAACTCAAAACAGTGGGGTAGTTGTACCAGGGGAGCATGAAGATGAAGTTATCGATTTTTATGGACAGTTATGTAATGTTATTGAATTAAACTACATAATGGGGTATCACACTGTTATATTTCAATGTGAGTGGTATGATACTAATCCAAATAAGAAGAGACTACAAGTGGATGATCACCTTACTTCTATTAATGTAAGTAATACATGGTATGAGAATGATCCTTTTGTGCTAGCAACACAAGTGTCTCAAGTATTTTACTTGGATGATTACAAGTTCGGACCCAATTGGAAAGTAGTACAGAAAGTGCAACACAGACATATTTGGGATGTCCCAAAAGAAGATAATGTTGATAGTACAATTGACGATGCATACCAAGAGGATGATTCTTCTGATATTCAGTGTTCTGTTCAAGAGGCAAATCTCGACGTAGTACAATTGGTTAGACCAAATGATGGCACTGATGAGATAATTATGACACCTACTTTGCTTGACAATGATGATATTTTATTTGATGATGACATTGGAGATGAAGAGGACACATTAGAAGAATATTACAGTGATGACCAAGAAATTCAAGCGAGCATCGATGATGACAGTGATTGATAGAAGACCCGTAGTGCTTGCTTCCATTTTGCATATGCTTTGCTATCTCTGTTTTACTTTATTGGTATTTTGTTGGTAGTTGATTGAACCACCTGTGTTTAGCAAAGGATAAACTTCCACTTGTTTATTTACATTTCGAAAGTTTTGAGGTGTGCTTTGCGTATGTGGTTTGCTGAATTCATGAAATATATACACACATATGTT
Source organism: Sambucus nigra (assembly GCA_949130495.1). Classification (NCBI taxonomy): domain Eukaryota; kingdom Viridiplantae; phylum Streptophyta; class Magnoliopsida; order Dipsacales; family Adoxaceae; genus Sambucus; species Sambucus nigra. The sequence goes on along the minus strand of OX422212.1, from coordinate 186,605,485 downwards.
AATAACTTTTTCATGGTTTTATTTGAAATTCACATTACGAGATGAAATATACACACATGGTGTTCAAATATTACTTGCTAGAAGTTTGTTGCAGTAAATTGGCATGGCACCTGGTATAGCGAGAGGACGCATTTCTAGGGAAATCAATCACTCTAGGGCACCGTCAACTGATGAAAATGGTATTGCTACCTAATATTTTTATTGTGTGTAGGTATTTTTTTATTGTATCAATCGTTTTGCGTATGTAATGTATTGTGTTTTTTTCAGTAACCACTGCCCCAAAGAGAGTTCATGGAATTGCTCGAAATTTGGCTGCTGAAAAAATATTTGCAGCAACTAGGACCAAGATTCGTGTGGACTTTGCACATGGCAGACCCTCCGGGTTTAATCGCAAGGCATTTGTTGCTGAGATTGGTGTTGTAGTGCGGAATTATGCGCCTGTCCAAGCAGACAATTGGTTTGAGATAACCGATGACGAGAGGGATGAATTATTTAATAGGATGCTGGTATGTTCCCTCGGTATTTAATCTTGTTTTATTTTAAACAGTAGCTTAATTATTCAAGTTTTAAAACCCACATTTTAAAGTGGCATCTCTCAATGGTTATGTTCATGACGAAGCGTTGGATGAAGTTGATGAATTATCTTCTTCAAGTCTTAAACATGTTTTGCATTCTCATCATGTAACGATAATTTTGAGTAGTTATTATAAGAAATGCAACAAACCATGAATTAAGATAGACACCACTATCCCAATTTTTCGTTATGATGCAAATATTGTTGTTTTATATACTGAAGGGAGTTTAGTGGGAAATGAACTTCCCAATTAGGATTAATATTGAGCTTTTTGTAGTGTCAAAACCTTCATGTCATCTATGTGCGATGAATTAGGATGGATCTTATTTTTTCATTTATCTCAAGCTGTGTGTCTATGTTAACATATTTGTGTATACCAATTTTGCAGAAAAAATTTGATATAGACATGTCAAACTAGGTTGTTTCGAGATATGTATTCAATAGAATGTCCTCTCGATATAATGATCGTCGCTACCGTCTTAAGAAACATTTCAAGAAGTTCAGTTTGGAAGAGGTGCGGGATCACCCACATCGAAAGGTTTTGTCAAAAGAAGATTGGGATTTTCTATGCACACTTTGGAGCAGTCCGAAATTTATGGTATATGACAAATATACTTATTTTGTTTTGTTTCAATTTTTATTCCATTAAAAGTGTCTTAAAAAGACATATGTTGTACTATTTCAGACTCGTTCACGTAAATGTGTTGAAAGTCGCAAAAAAGTTCGATTTAATCATCGGGGTGGATCAAAATCATTTGTGCAACACGCGTACGAGGAGGTAATGTCGTAATTCACTACTCAACCCCATTGGATCAGTGGTGGGTCCAAAATATAATTTTATATTTTTGATGAATGGAAAATATTTTTAACTTTTGGATAATATTTTTTTTTATATAACTGTTATATGGGTTTTCTTGCTTATTTTTTATTGCAGGATGATGGTCAGATAAAAGAGACACCAAAGGGGCATATTGACCTTTTTCATGACACACATTACAACAGTGACAGAGGGTGGATCAACACAGAAGCTGAAACTGCCTATGTAAGTATATTTATTTATTATTTCAAATATTTATGACTTTAGTTTCCCTATAACATTTCTAGCACCATCTTATTTTTTTCCTTTTTTTTATAACATTGGGTACTATTACTTATTAGATTTATATATTGTTAATATTTAGCCTAAGCTTTGAAAATATATAAGAAGATACCAAAAATAAATTTGCTTATAAACATACCTAAAATGACAAATATTTTGATTGTTGGTAAATTAAGACTTTAATAGATGAGGAAGTGGGGAAAAAATTTGTTTGAATAGTACTATGTTTAACTGCGAATTCCTTTTGTCCTCTTGCCATAATATATATCGTACTTTGTATATGTTAATTTATTCTTCCAGTTTAGAGTTTGTTGGGGACCTATGATAGATGTGTGTGTGAGATTTTTTGTCTTTCTATAATTTTGGATCAACTTGCTAAAAGTCTACTAAACTTATGGTATTGTGAGATTTTTATCCATCTTTATTAAAATCTGATAAACATTTTAACTTTCAAATGCAAGTGTATATCGTTTTACCAAATGTAAATTTATTAGTCTCCTATTACTTTATTCTTTCACTATAATACGTTTTTTCGCTTGTAGAATACAATGGTCGAATTGCACCATAGCAATCCATAAATGACAGAGGAACAAGTCTGTGAGCAAGTCCTTGGAAAGAGGTCGGGGTATGTTATAGGATTTGGTTTTGGCCCCCGACCCGATACATTTGGATCACGGTACAAAGAAAATAATAATGCAGAGAATGGGGCTTTAAAATCTGAAGTATCTCGTTTGAATGACATTGTGGAGAGTGAGGGTGCAATGATTCAGAAATTTATGGCTTTTCAGGCATGGACGGAGGCTCATATTGGCCCAATGGATGGATCTTCTTATATTATGAATTTTTTCCCTTAAAGAACCTCTTTTAGTTTTTGTTAGTTTGCTTCTGTATTATCAAGTAGACCAAGATTTTACTTTAATTAGAGTTGAATATTTTCTTTCTCTTTTAATATGCTCTCATTTACTAACATGATTTGGCATGGAGATGAATTGATTGTTATTATTATTTTATGATAAATCCATTAACTACGTTTATGTATCAAATTAATTTTAACATATACAGAATCTTCCACGTTGACGTAATCATATTTGTAATTTAATTTAATTTTCGTTTAAAGAAAATATTGTGCGATGAATCATATTCATCGCTATCTCATCAAAAGAACCAACTTTAGCGATGAATAAATTACAAATAGCGACGAATATATTTGTCGACAAAGGCCAAATTAAGTGATTGAAATGATTTAGCGATGATTTTCATATATTTGTAACGATGAATTGCCACGTCGCAAAATATCCTTTGCGACGAATGAATTCGTCGTTACAAACCAGTATTGTGCGATGAATCATCTTCATCGCAAAAAATATTGTGAGATGAATCATATTCATCGCTATCTCATCAAAAGAACCATCCTTAGCGATGAATAAATTACAAATAGCGACGAATATATTTGTCGAAAAAGGTCAAATTAAGTGATTGAAATGATTTAGCGACGATTTTAATATATTTATAACGATGAATTGACACGTCGCAAAATATCATTTGCGACGCAGCTACATTTCATCGTAACAGAACTGTAGCGACTAGCTTTTTGCGACGAAAATTACAACGAATGTAGTGCGTCGCGACAAGACATTTGCGATGAACTAGAAACAAAGGCGACGCATTTAATACGTCGCAAAAAGCTATCTTCCTTGTAGTGATTAGTAATAGAATTTTACCATTACTACTAGCAACGGTAAAATTCAATTACTAATTTTGTGCCCTGCGCCTATTTTCTAATGGAAAAATTTTGTTTCTAATATTTTAGTAACTGTAAAATACCGTTATTAAATGCGCGTTTTGGTGTAGTGTTGTCATCATATCATTTATTTTCGCAAAAAAAAAAAAAAATCAACGACCCCCATTTATCCAGACTTGAAATTATAGATTAACTTCTTAGGATGCTTGGAGGGTTTTGAAAATAACGTGGGTAATAGGTTTGGTCGAACCCTAGAGAATTTTAACGGCAAGAGTCTTTCTTTCTCTCCACAGGGATGTGTTGATGGAAGATCTAAAATTGTTTGCATTTATCAAATGTGAAGATAGATAGGGAATACATATATTCGTTCATAGTGAGAGAGAGAGAGAGAGAGAGAGAGAGAGAGAGAGAGAGAGAGAGAGAGAGAGAGAGAGAGAGAGATTTAAAAAGTCTATTCCCTGATTATTTAATCGGCTTGTATATTACTATTTATGAACTAAAGAGTCAAAGCACATTTTCTACATAGGAAAGTGATTTTTTTAAATGATTTTAATGAAGAGAGAAGAGTTTCATGGGAGGGTGGATCCTATATCAAATGACATGGGAATAAGAGAGACGTGGGGTTAGAGTAGAAGAGTTTCATGGGAGAAAGGGTCCAATATTAAATGATATGGGAGTGAGAGAAACGTGAATTAGAGTACATTAAAACCTTATTATACCTCTAATACAGTAGTATTAGATGTATAATAAAGGTAACATACTTTCACATTTGATGTTTGAAACCAGATATATTATACCTCTAGTGATGACTAATATCACAAAAGATTCAACAATTAAGGAAAGTTTAATAAACATATTTACTCATTGAATCTTTTATGATATTAGTTCTCGTTAAAAAGTGTTTTAAAAATTATATAATTAGTCTTATATTCATTTCGAACTTAGATTTATAATATATTTCGCAATGAAAAAATTATTATATATATATATATATATATATATATATATATATATAGATATATATATATATATATATATAGATATATATATATATATATATAGAGAGAGAGAGAGAGACACACACACACAATGTAAAATTTGAAATTTTCACCATGCAAAATTTCACACTGCTATTTCTCACTGCATAATATTGAAATTTCACATTGCAAAGTTTTACCACCGAAAAACTCATCAAAAATTACACTAAGAAATTTCAAACTTCAAAACTATATATTTTTTATAGATCTCTCTTTATAGATATCGTGGATACCTTTTCAAATATATATTTTATCTCATACAAACTTGTATTTTTTAAGATATTTAATTTTAAAGTTTGTATTCCAAAATTCAAAATAAAACTACAGAAAAAGACAAAGTGATAGTATTTCAATCTACTCTAAAATAGTGGAGAGTTCTAAACATGTTTCTCTCTTTATTTTTTGTCCCAAAAGTTTGACTTCAAGGGGTGACAGATTCCCTCGAAAATATGCTGGGCCACAAAAATTAATCATACAATCATGTTCATACATATTTTTCAGTTTCATTATTACGACAAATATAATAATTTGATGCAATAAAAGAAACTCATGGTTCTTTTTTATCACAAAAAGAAAGGGAAAAAAAAAACACCACTTTACATAGTTTCTATAAAACGAGAACAACTCCAATTCGAGTTACTCGCTGTTCCATTTAAGCACTCCAATAGCACTTCCAGACCAAACCCCTGAACGCCAGTGTTTCATTTTGAACGTTAGCTCTCTCACTAAAATCCCTTTCCCTCTCCCTTTGACACACACACACATACAGATGACGGACCAAAAACACGAAAACAATGATGTCTTGGCCCAACCCAAAACATCTATTCCAGATTTTGATCCTCCGAAAAGAGCCAAAAGAAACAAGTATGCTTTTGGTTGTGCCGTTTTAGCTTCCATGGCATCTATATTACTTGGTTATGGTAAGCTAAAAGCACCACACCTTTTCCATTATTACTTTCTATATGCTTTTCTTTACTACTTTTCACTCACTATGTATCACACCCGACCAAAAAATCTTCTCGCAAGCAATTTTGCTCATCTCTCCCATTAAATGATATTTTAATAAGCTATCTTCGGTAATACGATTAAAAGTATGTTATCTCAATATTTTATAAATTATGAGGCTCATGCGAGTTTTAAGAATGTTGTGGTTGATAAACATAACAAATGTAAAATTTATTCCAATACAAAAAATTAAACTGCGTAACCAATATCCAAATTACCAAAGTTAAGTAATTCTCTTGCAGATATTGGAGTGATGAGTGGAGCAGTAATTTATATAAAAGATGACCTCAAAGTCTCAGACGTCAAAATTGAAATCCTTACTGGAATAATTAACCTCTACTCCCTAGTAGGCTCAGCCGTGGCCGGCCGGACATCGGACTGGATCGGCCGCCGTTACACCATCGTCGTCGCCGCTGGGATCTTCTTTGCAGGAGCACTCTTGATGGGTTTCGCCACCGGATATGCATTTCTCATGGTTGGTCGCTTTGTGGCCGGATTTGGCGTTGGCTATGCAATACTTATAGCTCCTGTGTATACTGCCGAGATATCTCCGGCGTCTTCTCGTGGATTCCTTGCATCTTTGCCTGAAGTATTCATTAATGCCGGTGAGTATAAATTCCTATATATATTCTAATTTTAGATTTTGAAATTGTCAGTGATAAAGTTACATGTCAGTTAACCATGTCTTGTTTTGTCTTTAATATAACAACGTAGAAGAATGGTATTTCTGTTTTAGACGTCTTTTGGACTCCAATCTAAAACAAACAAGAATCCGTGAATGAATTGTGTCGTCAAGTGTCATAGAGTCGTGTGGCTGCTACACTCACAGCCACCAAATGAAACAGATAGGATAAAACGCTTATTTTAAGAACATTGCTACACAACACCCTCAATGAATGTATTCGGTAATTTCAAAGTTAGCATTCCGTGGGTGTGTATCAGGATTCTATTTTTAAATAAGTTTTATGATATTTTTGCAAAAATTGTTATTTAGTACGCCTAATTTTCCACCTTTACTCATTTTTTTTCTTCATTTTAGGGGGTATTAATTAATTGATTGAATTAAATAAATAAATATATTTAAAAAATGAATATAATTGACATAACTTGTAAACATTGCTCAGTTTTACATTTTAGGTGTTATGTCTGAACTTTGATAATTATTATCTTAAAATTGACTAAGGAAATTTATATTTTTGCTGACTTCGTAACTGGTGACTTGCAAAATACATTAATAATGTTAATTCTAAAATAAGTAATAATAATGCTATTTTGTGAATTAATATATGTCAATTTCAGTAACCTTCTCTATTTAGAATCTCAAAATGAATTCTATCTCCTAAAATTTCTCTTTCTATAACCCTAATAAATCTCACTTAACCCTAAAACCAATACAACAACCACCCCAAATCTCACTTAACCCCAAAACCAATACAACCACCACCCGTCCACCACGGATGACCACCACTACGACCAGGGGCGGACCTAGGTGTTCCCGAAGGTGGGCGGTCGCCCCTTAGTTTTCGGGATTTTTTTCCTGAGACATATGCCAAATATATATATATATATATATATATATATATATACTATGTGTAATATTTTTGAGTGAAAGGCATTAAGGTTCTGTTATTTTAGATGGTAAGTGGCGGACATTGTAAATAGCCTAATTAGATTCCAATCCCAAACAAAACATACGCGTTTTATTTCAGATTTTCATCCAACAAAAAACCCTTTCTCTCCTCCCTCCCCTGTCTCCGCTGTCGGCGGCCTCCCGTCCCGTCCCTCCATCCCCTGACTTCTCCCCTGGTAGGCTGCTACCCTCTCGCCGGACCCTCACCTCCCCCTCCCCCCCCCCCCCCCCCCCCTCTCCTCTTCCACTGGATTGAACCAAAATAGTTTACTTCTTCCACTCCACTTCTCTCTCCCTTGTTTGCTTCTCTTAATTTCCTGTCAACATTTTCAACTTCTTATTAATGTGCTACCTGTCAATGTTTTTTTTTTTTTTTATGAAATGTTATGTTACTTTTTAGTTAAAATGAAATTCCAATAATGTTATTTTATATTTTAACAGTTCACTTATGTTAAATGTTATGTTATGTGAAATGTTGAGTTTTTTTTAACAGTAACGATGATTTAATTTTTAACTGTCATGTTAGTTTTCTTTAACATTTATGTTAAATGTTATATTTAATTTTTAATTTTTGGATTGTTGGGTTGTTCAAAAGTTAAATTAGGGAAAAATTAAATGGTTAAATGATTAAATATATTTATTGTAATTTAATTTTTGGGTTTGTTAGGGTTATTATGTTGAAATATTATAAAAAAAATTACGAACAAAGTAGGAGCCCAAATTTAGTGAATTAATACCTCAACATTTTTAGGGCTAAAAATTTGCTAAAAAAAGTAAATACAACCCTAAAAAAATCGCCTCAAGGACTCCTGCCCCTAACCCCCAGACTTCATCTTAACTTTTAGCACTCTCGACTCAAAATCCTGGGTCCGACACTGACTACAACCTCATTCTCTTTTTCAATGTCATTTTCATTTCAAATATATATACTCTTCCCGTGTACATTCTAAAAATTTCTAAATTTTCCCTAAAACTCCAACCAGGACATCATTCAAGCACCCACCATTCATGTCTTTAAATAAACTTCAATTTCTCCATTTTCTTCTCTTTCAAGTCCCTAAGTTTGTTCTTTTTAAAATTTATACATTATAAACAATTTTCTACCCATAAGACTTAAAGCACTACTATACCACAAAAGAACTAGAGATAGTAAAACCTATCAAGTACTTGTCATGTCATTAGGTTCGTAGTCACTGTGTCCCGTTACAAAATTTCAACTAAAAGTCACGGACTTCTCACTAACAGAATAAGCGTAACAAAAAATTCTCACTAACGCTACGTAACACAAACCCTTTTGCCGAGTTTTTTCATTATCACCTGCGAATTTTGGCTAATATTATTAGGATTTGACGGTGTGAAAATAGTCAGTGGGTCTTAGGCTTCAAATTTTAAGAAAACATCGTCTAAATTTAAATCAATTATCCGCGAAAGGATGTCACCTGCTAACTCTTTGGGGGCGGACCACGGCTCATCAACAATCATTTTTTGAATATTTTTAGATGGTATCCTTTTTAAACCTTCTGATGCTGTCAACTCTAATATGAGTTTATGGGTACAAGTTCTTAAATTACCTTCTATAACCATTAAATGTTGTTTAAATTTTTTTAGGTGATCTTATTAAAATTAATGTGGATATGGGTTCCCTCAATAGGGTTTTTATGCCAGTATTCAAGTGGAATTTAATTTAACTAGACCTTTACGTTGAACTTTATAGGTGAGGTATAATTATTCAGCTTGCTTATGAACTCCAATCTCCCATTTTCTGCCATTGTTGTCTGCTTAGAGTATTTACAAGCTTTGGATTTAGATCGCAAACAAGTAGAGCATCTAATAAAAAAAATTAATGATATGAATCCCAAGCATACTTTTAACGAGTGGATTAGGTGTTTGAATATTTGAGTGAGACCCACATATAATACAAGCATTTAGTGCATTTTGGGATGTTTTGAAAATTATTTTCGGCCGCGTACCATTAGTTAATAAAAAAAATGATTGGGCAAACTTTTCTAGTCAGAAATGTTCCCCCATTGATAATTTACACAACATTTTTTATGGCATAATGGATATAAATGAAATGGCTGTTCAGTATTGTCTTCTTTGGCAATGGAGGTCGGACACATATGGTGCAGGTTCTCACGTAACCTTGTTTAGTATTTTTATAGCAAAATACATGAAAGAAATGTTACACCGATTACCATGTGCGTACAAATTGAAGAATAAAGATACACACCTATCGTTAGCACCAATCTAGTACCGAATGTACTTTAAATGTATTTTACCAAAGTATGGATCCCGTTATCAAAGTGTGGATCCCACTATATTATAATGCATTTAAAGCACATTGAGTACTAAACTGATACTAAAAGTTGGTGTGTGTAGCATTACTCTAAATTGAATGTTCATGGAGGGTAACACAGTAGTCATTGAATTTCAAGAACTTATGAATGTAGAGGCTAAAGTAGAGTTTTAGCCGAGGTCATTGGTATTCCTTGGTCACCATAGTTTGAAAACATATTTTGGGACCGGATGGAAGAGGAATTCTTTCCTCAAATTGATTAATAATTGGCTTTATGATAAATATCTAACGTATTTTAAAAAATTAGTCCCTCACCAATTAGATCTGTACACTTTAGCCCATTAACAATTTCTTCAATAATGAAGTCACTCACTCAATATACATAGTATATTATATGTTATATTATACACGTAACCTAACAAAGCGTGCGGAGAAAACTAATAATAAAGCTAAGAATTTATATACCTTTCATGGGTAGCATGTGATCTATAAAATTAATTATATTCTAGTTATTTAGTGTTTATTTGGTGTTGCGAAGAATACATTGTTAGTGACATTTTTTCAGGTCACAATATTTCTTGTGCCTTTTTTTCACTTGGCAAGGAAATTCGGAAGTGTCTTATCCCTTATCGTTCTTATAATTTGATGGTATTCATACGTGCGGTTTTCTGTAATTTTGAAGAAGAATATTTTTTAGAAAGCTCCTTTTACACATGCATGTAATTGTTGTGAACAGGTATATTACTAGGATACGTATCAAACTATGCGTTTTCCAAGCTTCCAACGCATTTAGCGTGGAGATTCATGCTTGGAATCGGAGCCATCCCTTCCATATTCCTAGCCTTGACTGTGGTAGCTTTGCCCGAGTCACCTCGTTGGCTCGTTATGCAGGGTCGACTCGGGGACGCAAGACGAGTTTTGGACAAAACCTCCACCAGCAAAGACGAAGCCCAACTAAGGCTCGCGGACATCAAACAAGCGGCTGGCATTCCCGAAAACTGTAATGACGACGTCGTATCCGTACCCAAACGCAGCCACGGCGAGGCAGTGTGGAGAGACCTGCTTGTTCATCCTACACCATCCGTTCGTCACATCTTACTCGCAGCCATTGGGATTCACTTCTTCCAACAATCAAGTGGCATAGACGCCGTCGTTTTGTACAGCCCGAGAATATTCGAGAAAGCTGGTATAACAGACGACAACCGTAAGCTACTGGCTACCATAGCCGTAGGATTCACCAAGACGTGTTTCATCTTAGTTGCCACGTTTTTCCTCGACAGAATCGGACGGCGAAGGTTGCTTCTCTCAAGTGTTGGTGGCATGATCGTGTCACTCGTTTTGCTTGGCGTTGGGTTGACTATCATCGACCACTCAGATCATAAGATATTTTGGGCCGTTGCTTTATGCATTTCGATGGTATTATCATTCGTGGCATTCTTCTCAATTGGACTGGGGCCAATTACAGGTGTGTACAGCACTGAGATTTTCCCATTAAGGTTACGGGCTCAAGGGTTTAGTATGGTGGTGATCGTGAATAGGGTCACCAGTGGGGTCATCGCTATGACTTTTATATCTCTCTATAAGGCCATCACTATTGGTGGGGCGTTCTTGTTGTTTGCGGGAGTTGCATCAGTGGGTTTTCTTTTCTTTTATACATTGCTCCCTGAAACACAGGGAAGGAACCTTGAGGAAGTGGAGTCATTGTTTGGCACTTTCTTCAAGTGGAGGTCCGTACAGAACAAGGAAGTCCACCAAGATACCCAGATTCAGATGGGAATTAATCACCAAAGTTAAATGCTGTCTGTTGAGTTTTCTTATTAAAGAATTGGGGTCTATCAAGTTAGGTCAATTTTAAATCGCCGTTTTTCGTTCTTCGTACCTGTATTGTTTCACACCACCTTATATGCAATCTTCCAAGTTTGATATTGACGGAGTTGTTTTAATATGTTTGTTGGGCTCTATGACCCATTAAGGTTTCGATTGAACCAGTTTTGAAGGTGGATTTAGATTGATTTTCACTTTTATTTATGGTATTATCAAATTAATATTTAGTCATAGAAAGTCACAAATAATAAAAGTAAATGAAAATTAATCAAGGTATGTGTAGAATGATCCAAAAATACTATGTAGGAAGACAAACGACACATCATCCAACAAAAGATTTAAATTAAAAAAATAATATGCGAACGCTCAAATTCAACATTTAAACCAAGAGAAACAAACATTCTTAAAAAATCAATGCTACTATTTTATGAACAAGTTATATTCTGAAAAGAAAAATCGACGAGCAATAACATTGAAAAGTCAAAAGTCGTTATATTCTCAAAATTTTAATTAAAAAAATATATTATAAATAAAATTATTTGTGATATGTTATACATTTGTATTTTCTATTGGTCATTGAGTGTCAAAATAAACGGTAAACGTTAGAAAGAAATAGACAAATGTTGTCTATCTCATTTGAAGATAGACACTTTTCACCCTATTTTATAAAGAAAAATTTACAATTTTCTTACAAATCATTTTTTTTAAAACTTTCTTACCAATATTATACCATTTTTACAAATCAAACAGAAGCATATCCAACTATTTTCTACTTATATAAGAAAGAATTACTTATCTAACTTTCTTATGAGAAATAGTTTTTTTTTAATAGTTAGATCCTGTTTTATTTTAATAAAAATAATGTCCATTTAAAAAAAGAAGAAAACCATTATTCTTTTAAATTTTATTACAACTTAGTTTTTTCTTAACATTTTTCTAAATAAATGTTATAAATAACTTCTAGATTTTTTTGTTTATTAAAATGTCTTACAAAAAATAAGTTTTAGAAAAAAGTTAGTTCCAACTACATTTAAATAAAAGGCTCCTGTTTTATTTCAATAAATAAATTGATTATTTAAAACAAAAACAAAAACTAAAACGTATTTTTTTAACTTTTTACAAATTTGTTTTATCGTAACATTTTTTTTTATAAAAAATGTTATATATAACATCCAATTTTTTTTTTGAGAAATACATTTTTTTAAAAGTTAGATCTATCTAATTGTTTCTTTTTAAATCCTGTTTCAAATAACGTCTTTTGTTGTTATAAATAGCGTCACTTACTGTTTCGTAAAATGTTAAAAAGCAGTTTTATTTAAAAATGTTATAAATAACTACTATTTCTTTAAAATAACTAATAAGTGTTATAAATAACGTCCGATTTTTTTATAAATATTGTAAACTTTTTATGAAACTTTCGTTTAATCATTACTTTAGAGAAGCCAATACAGTAGCAGGCAATCTGGCCATTCATGGGATTTCTTCTCAGTCTTCTTTCTTTTTCAATCAAGTTAAGGATCTGCCTCACATTGCTAGAGGTTGCTTTAATTTGGATAAACGAGGATTTCCAATTATTAGAGTTTTAAAGCCTAAGTATTTCGAATTTTTTTCTTTCAAGATTGCTTCTTTCATTCGTTGTAAATTCCACTTTGGTAGGGCTTTTCTACCATCATTTAATATATTCGTAGTTTTCTCCTAAAAAAATTATCACAAAATAAATGTCCTAACAAAAGTAAAATGGACAAAACAAGACAAAACTACAGTCTCGTCTAGTCATCCTCCACAAGAAACCATTTTAGTAAATCACATGGGAACGGAAGTAGTGGCTACACCCTTTAAGTCACTTCTACTAATGATGAAATTAAAAAAGTTATTGAACAAAATAATTAAACTAACCAATACCTGAATACTTTAGGAAAATAACTAGAATCCATTGAAAATAAGTTATACAACCAAACCTACCATATAAAAGGGAAATACCTCTAATTCAACTTCCGGAGGTCCAAAAAGGAATAAATTTACAAACAAAGTCTGAGAAAACTCTAGATAAAATAGAAAAAATGCTTAAAGATATCAAAGCAGAGTCATCAAAGACTATTACAGCTATAAATAAAAATACATATATTAACCAAACAGACTCATTCCAAGAATCTACTACAGATGAAGATATCCAGACTATTGAAAAACAATTTACTAATGTTGAATTAAATAGAATAAAAAACTCCAGAATAACTCCAACCACCTAAAAAAAGTAGTATACAAGAACAACACCCCCAGATATGCAATATGAAGAAAGAAATATACACAATCAATTCTCGATTTCTTCGGATAGACTTTATGAATGGAACATAGATGGATTATCTGAACAAGAAATTTTAAATAAAATGCAATACATATCTATGGTTGTCAACAATTACCTAAACAATCAAAACATTCCCCAAACAGAAATAGTTGAGCTTTTAATAACAGGATTTATTAAAATATAAAATCTTGGTGAGATAAACATCTTATAAAAGAATCAAAGGTATAAATTAATTATGTTGTCCAATAAGATGCTAATAGCCTCCCAATTTTTTATTAAAGCATTGGAATGGAAATTCTAGATGAAGTTAACACTTTAATTTTCACAATAATAAAATATTTTTTAGGAACACCGAGTAATATAACCTCAAGAATTCATGATCAACTATATAAGCTTAGATGCCCAACTTTAAGCAATTTTAGATGGTACAAAGATGTTTTCACATCATGAGTAGTGCTTAGAGACGATAGTAATGAGCCATTTTGGAAAGAAAAATTTATTAATGGTTTACCAAATTTATTTGCTCATAAAATAAGAGAAGTTCTAAGTAATACAAATGGACACATTGATTATAATAATCTTACATATGGAGACATAATAAGTACAATCCAGAAAGTGGGATTAAAAATGTGTATATATATAGAAATAAGCAACCAGGCTAATAAAGAAAAATTAAAGGCAAAATATGAGATGGGAAATTTTTGTGAACAATATGGTTTCAACCCTGTTTCACCATCAAGAAATAAAAATTATAAGTCATACCCAAAACAATACAAGAGACATAGAAAAAACTATTTAAAAAAAAACAAATTTTACAATAAAGAAAATAAGAAATTTTATAAAAAAAGCATAAAAAAATCACAAACTAATCCACAATATAAGAAAAATGATAAAAGTAAAGTAAAATGTTATAATTGTGGAAAAATACGTCATTACAAATCGAAATGTAAGGTAAAATTCAAAATTAACCAGTTACAACTATCATTTGAAGTAACACAAGAAATATACAAGATTTTTGAACTAAAAAATTCTTCTAGTGAAGGTGAACAAAACACTGATTACGAATCATCAAGTTACTATGAATCAAGTACAAACCCTAGTTCTCCAGATATAAAATTAGGATGCAAAGACAACTGCTGTAAAACTATCAATGTTCTCACTAAACAAGAAGAACAGGAAGAATTATTAATTGGTTTAATTGGAAAAATTGAAAATCGAGAATTAAAATCACAACACGTTTTAAAATTTAAAAAATTATTATCCAAAGAAGAAAGTGGTATAAATATACAAAATAAGATAAGTCTTGATAATACTTTAAAACGATTTAAAACCCATAAGGAAGTTACATTACAAGATCTCCAACGAGAAGTCAACATAATTAAACAGGATACTAAAGACATCAAAATAGAAAGTAAAGAATTAAACCAAGATGTCACTATTTAAAAGTAGACTAGACTTTCCAAAAGCAACAAGTAATCCCCTCATAAGAAAGTGAATAAGAACCTAAAATAGTAACAACGAAAGAAACTGATCAATAATTAAATATCATAAACCAAATTAATTTATAAAAATGGCATGTTCAAGTAACTTTAAGTATTAACAAAGAATGTGAGATAAAAGTCATATCATTTATTGATTCAGGTGCATATTTAAATTGTTTATAAGAAGGATTAATTTTAACCAGGTATTGTCATAAAACATATGAACAATTAAACTCGGTCAATGGAAGTAAAATGCAAATCAAATACAAATTACCCAAAGCATATATTTGTTAAAATAATGTATGTTACAAAACTCTTTTTGTTTTAGTAAAAAATATGACTGAAAAGGTAATCTTAGGAATCACTTTTCTTAGCCTTCTATATCCGTTCATAACTAGTGATACTGGAATAACCTCCCTAGCCTTAGGTCAACAAGTAAAATTTGAATTTCTTTCAAAACTAGAAGTTAGAGATTTAAAAACGCTAAAAGATTTTTCAATATCAGTAAATCGTCTTCAATACAAGAGAAGACAATTAAAATTTTTAAATGAAGAAGTAAGATACAAGAGGATTAAAGACAAACTTACTAAGAAGATTCTCCAAGATAAAATAGAAAATTAAAAATTAAAAATCACAAATGAAATAGGTTCCAATCTACCAAATTCCTTTTTACATAGAAAGAAACATATAGTAACCTTGCCATACACCAAAGATTTTAGTGAAAAATTTATCCCTACCAAAGCAAGACCAATCCAAATGAATCAAGAAGATATGAAACTATGTAAATATGAAATTAATTATTTATTACAAAAAGGAATTATAATAAAAAGTAAATCTCCTTGGTTATGCCCTGCATTCTATGTCAGAAAAAATGTCAAATTAAAATGCGGAGCACCTAGGCTAGTCATCAATTACAAACCACTTAATAAAGTTTTAGAATGGATAAGATATCCAATATCAAATAAACGTGACCTCATGAACCTATCAAATCAAGCAACTATTTTTTCCAAGTTTGATATGAAGAGTGAATTTTGGCAAATACAAATCCATGAAAAAGATAGATACAAAAAGGCATTCACAACTTCCTTTGGTCACTATGAATGGTGTGTCATGCCATTTGGGTTAAAAAATGCACCTAGTGAATTCCAGAATATCATGAATGAAATATTTAACCCTTCATCTCATTTTACGATTGTTTACATTGATGATGTCCTCATATATTCCCACACAATTGACGAACATTGGAAACACTTAAATTTATTTTTTGAACTAATAAAAATTAATGGTTTAGTGGTTTCAGCCTCGAAAGTCAATTTATTCCGAACAAAAGTTAGATTTTTAGGTCATAATATTCACCAAGGAAAAATTAGTCCCATAGATAGGGCCATCCAATTCGCTGATAAATTTCCTAATGAAATCTGAAAGGAGTGCGCGTGCGTTCAAATAGAAGAATTATTTAATTAAACACATTTTTTGTCAATTAAATCCTAAACATGCAACTATATGTGGTTGAACAAGATGATAACATATGCAAGAACATTCAAACACATACATGTGAGGAAAAATTCCCCAAAGGGGCAAAACCATTTATTTTCATTATAATATAGTAACGTACAATTTCGAATTACAATGAAAATACAAGTTTCGAATTACAATGAAAATACAAGTGACTAAGAATTACCCTCAGGTGTCGGATTCTGTAGTCGGTGGCTGGAAGTTTCCCTTTTCAGGAGGGCAGCAGTGAAGAAGAAGAACGGTCTTCTCCACAAGAGTATGAACACATACGCGGATGTGTTCTTGGGTTGCAAACTGATTCACAAAGGATTGGCAAGGTTGTGTGAATCAAAACATGAGTATAGGGACTCAAAAAGGTGAAGACTTGAGGTATATGGACTCTCAAATTCGTTTATGCAAGTCTTATGAAACAGCTCCCCCGAAGTTGGTATTTATAGGGAAATATATGAAGAGACCCACATTTTAAAAACACCAAAATTCTATCCAGCGTACAGGGACACCGAACCGGTTCGGGTACCCTGTGAACCGGTTCACCCCCCGAACCGGTTCGGGCTGGGTTCGGGGACATTCGCTGGTCAAAGGGGCTTTCAGCACTTAGAAAAAATTCCAAGGAGATTCTTGGAAATAACTCCATTTTCAATGGGCCATAACTTGATCACCGTAGCTCGGATTGAGGTGCCGTTTCTTCCAGTATCTTTATTGCGGCAAGATCTTCAACTTTCCAGTTGACTGGTCCTCCGGACGGTGGTTGTAAAATAACCAAATTACCCTTTAACTTCCCTATCAAGCCTTATTGCACTGTTTTGACTTCTCTTTGGTACCACTTGCATTACGAGCCTAAAATCATGGAACGTGAAGTCGTTGAGGCAAATTAGGGACACATGATGAAGATCATAAATTCTTGATTCTCGAAATTCAGATTGAGGCCGTCGAATGAGATCGTGTAGAGACGTACCAAATGTAATGGTGTACGACATAAATAAATGAAACATTTCGGACATGATAAAAATGTCCTTACAAAAACCTCGAGAGAACGCAACTTCAAAGATTTCTAGGATCATTGAAATACATTGCTGAATTTTATCCAAATCTTCGCAAATAATGCAAACCATTATTTGAACGACTACAAAGTTACCCTCCCCCTTGTCTTGGTCTTTCTACACCAAATTCATTCAAAATCATTGAAACCAATACCTCTGACATTGGCTACGAAGGTATTCTTAAATAGAAAATCAACCCTCATTCCCCTAAAAAAATTGTTCTATTTTATTCCGGAGTCTGGAATAAAGCGCAAAGTAATTATAGTACTAGTAAAAAAGAAATATTATCTATACTTTTATGTGCTTCAATATTTCAAAGTGAAATTTTAAATAAAAAATAATTAGTCTATGTGGATTGAAGTGCAAAATATGTTTTAGAAAAGGATGTCCACAATATTGCCTCTAAATAATTTTTTGCTAGATGGCAATCTATCCTGAGCATTTTTTATTTTGATATTGAGTATATTAAAGGAAGTGAGAATTCCATTCCTGATTTTCTCACACGTGAATTTCTACAGAATAACAATAATGAAGAAAAATCTCCAGAAGACAACTAGAGATCTTGCTCTACCTATAAGCTAACCTTATACTAAAATTGCATCCCCTCTCCAAGTAAAAAATAGATACCAGGTTGTTGGAAACATTCCAAGACCAAATGTTAGTTACAGTTCCACTCTTGCAACTGCTGCAGAGTTTGGGCCTTCTTCTAGTCAGTACATAGTCAATGACCCATTTACTACACAACCCATTCAACAAATTACTAAAACCAAATTTTATAATCACCTTGCTAAAACTGATTATGTACTCAAACTAAAATTTTCGAATTTATTTTCTATTGAGTGAAATCACAGCCATATTAAACATCCCATTGATTTAGTAAAGAACTATTTTCCTCCCTCTTGGCACTTCACTCCCCACCATCCTGCCAAGACTTTAAAATTTTACATGGATATTATTTATTTCTCAGAATCAGTTCGTATTAAAGCAATCACCAATCGCAATGATTCATCAAGGATTCTTTACCATTCCTTGCACATTAATAATATAATCTCTCTTCAAGATTGGGGACCCCATCCCTCCATTCTAAAAACCCTCCCAAGTCATCAAATTCAGTTTAGTTATTATGATTATATTGAATCATGGTTTAAAGTTCTCTTTTACCAAAATAAATCATTCACTCATTCTTGGTATCTTTGCTTTGATAAAAAATTTAAAATTCAAATTCCTTCTTGGTTTTACCGGTGGTGGACACAACATGGTTCTATCCCAGAAATCCTACCTGCAGACCTCCAAGAAGAAGTTAAATATTTTTCCACAGTCTTTAAAGTAAATGAAACATAATTCCCCGTTCCCAGTTTTACTTTTGTTCTGTAGTAAATACAAAGTTCCTTGGATATTGAAATGGCAATATGCAATACAAAAGTCAATAATTGTTCGGCTATTTTATGTCAAATGGTGGGACTCTTTCAATCAACAAAGGATTATTAATACTGTCCAATTGGAGTTTTCTTACCAACCAGTCATTCCAGTCCAAGCAGTTAAGAAATCTAGTCAAAGTTATATAGATACTGAAGGAGTGGTCCTACACAAGTGTGTTTCAAATCAAACCAATTTTCACCAAAAATTGTCCAACCTTTAATTAGCTCCAAACCAAGTTGTGAAAAACCAATTTTTACTTTAAACCAATTTTATCTTGATTAATCCTAAACATGCATCTAGTGATTAAAGAAAGTAAAGTAAAGAATACCCACAAAGCAGGATGTACGAGGAAAAACCCAAGACGGGAAAAAAACCTCGGACAACCCAAGTCAAACAATCACTATGAATGTTGAATTACAACGAATAGACAAAAGACTCACTCAATGAATCGATCCCCACGGGTCTTGATGCTATTCCGATCTTCAACCACTCCTCTCACTGTACCCTCGCAGAAAGTCCTTCTTCCAAGATACCTGTCCACAACACACGCATCCACGTATGTCTCGGTGTCCACCGAATGGCTTTGATACGTCTACGATGTCAAACAATAAGTCCTTCTCTTTTATTCATCGCAAAACCCAGATGTTCAAGTATAGAACAAACCTTCTTGGTGCAGCAAGATCACATAAACATATAATAATGATAACTCCGATCTTTGCAAACTTCTAAGGACGTGTTTAAGATTTTAAACCTTAGAAAACATGTGCAAACAAGTTTCTGGATCGAATATTATTTTTCCAGATGCACACTACCGAAACTCTGACGAAAACACGCTTTAAATAGGATTTAAACGCCGCCTCAAAAACAGTGTTGCTCGAACGAGATTGGCATGTCATTCGCGCGATATAGCCATCTCGCTCGAATGAAGGACAGATGTCATTCGAACAATGCTCGTGTCAGTTTGACTTTTCTTATAAATCGTTTCTTCAAAAGAGACCCAATTAAGTTATAAACTCTTTTTCGTGCTTATCAAAATAAAACGAAGTGTAAAAAATTTAAAACACTTTTAAAACATTTTAAAATATTTTTCTTTATAAAAATACATCCTTATATTTTTATAAAAACTATTCCGAGCACCATTAATTATACGCATTCATACCTGAGTGATCTCGGAATGCAATTAACTTGAAGACGAATAAACTTGCACCAATTTAAACTTCGGCATGATTTAATTCTTTGAAGCTTTGTCGCAACGTCTTCAATATCTTCAATACGTCATAGACCAAGTGGTACCGTGACAAAATAAAATCTCCCTATGACATATTACAAACACAGTTTTGTTCACGAAATTAAGTCAAAACAATACAGGGACTCAATTGAAAATTTATATCCTTACAGATACAACATTAGCCAAGTTAAAAAAGTCCCAGCAACTCAAAGATTTAGTAAAACAACTTCTTCTTCAAGCTGAAGCTGAAGAGGAAAATTATTCTTCTCCCACCTCTTCTACCGAGTCAACAAATAGTCACCAAGTTAACACATCAGATCCGTAATTGAGTTTATTATTCCGAGATGCCCAAGACCCTTACAGTTTGCGATAAAATTTATCATATTTTTACAGGATAATATTTGGTCAAAATTTAATGATGAGTTACTATTCATGAGCAGTATAAATATTCCTTGACATGTTACTATTCATGAACAGTGTCGAATGATTAAAATATTCCCCAACAAGTTACTATTCATAAACAGTGTCGTCGCATGGGTTTGCAGTCTATCAGCTAGCAGTTTTCCCAAAGTTAAAATCAGTTACCCAAGGGTTAAAGCATTTTACTCGAAGTTAAAGTCAGTTACCTAAGGTTAAAGCAGTTTACCCGAAGTTAAAGTCAATTACCCAAGGTTAAAGCAGTTCACCCAGAGTTAAATTTAGTTACCCAAGGTTAAATCAGTTCACCTGAAGTAAAAACAAAGGAGTTTTCAACTATAAATAGAGAATTCAATAATCCATTCAAGGAAGAGTCCAATTTCCTATCTCACTTCTGCAAACTCTCTCTCTCCATCTCTCTATTATTCTCTCAGTTTTCATTCTTATCTTGTATTAAACATTATGCTTTCAAGTTCATCCGGTTCAACCAACTGTATTAATCAGTAATCTTTGTAAGTTTACTTTCAGTTATTATAATTTCAGTTTTTAGTATTAATTTCTATTTTTATTATATGCGCTGCTTCCCCTTTTGGTATTATATATATATATATATATATATATATATATATATATATATATGAAAGGGCTATTTACGGGGTAGATATCTAGAAGGGTCATGTATAGGTACGTTAGGCGTGCACATTATTCGAGGGGTGAGGTGTCCTCAAGAGAGTGCACTGTACTAACTTAATGTAATACCCCGTGATTTTTAGGACTGAGAAGTCAATTTATTTGGGAGAAATAATTTTATTTTTTAAGTTGGAAAATTTTAAATTTGGCAATTAAGGTCAAAATTTGAGGATGTTTTAAAGTATTTCGGATGACGTTTCTGAGTGCTCGGTTGATTCCGGATGGGTCAAGATAGTTAAAATAACTGTCCTTGGGTTTTATTTCGGTTCCGAAATATTTTAAGTTAGTTTGACTCGAATTGGAGTAAACAAGTAATTTAAAGTGTGTATGACCATTTAAAGTTGGGCATCTTGGATGTAAGGCTTATAAATCTTACGGGAGATAACAATCTCATTCTTGAGATTGTTAAAAGCCCTGGAGAGAGAGAGAGAGAGAAGAGGCAAGGAAGAAGATAGAAGAGGAGAAAAACTTGGAGCTTTGGAATTCCGGCAAAAATTCATGATTTCAAAGAAGATTCAACCTCTAAAACTTTGAGGCAAGTGATTAAACCTGGTAAATAATATACGCGTGTAATTTATTTCATGATTTGTGGATAAAATTATGGATTTTGGATTAATATGTCAAAACCTAGATTTTGTGGGTTAAATCTTGCATTTGATGTTTACATATGGATTTGAGGTTGTATAATGAGTGGGTTTGATATATATATATATATATATATATATATATATATATATATATATATATATATATATATATATATATATATATATATATATATATATATATATATATATATATATATACGAGTTTTGATGTTTGAAATATGATTGGATTGAAGATTCGTGTTTGGGAGATGATATATTTGGATTTTGGAAATTTGGGTTTTTGAAGAAATAAGCCATTTCGTAGCTGCTGAACAAGCCGAATCGATTCGTTCCTTTTCTGAATTGATTCAGAATGTTGCGGACCTACAGGTCTTCAGGACCAAATTGATTCTCCCTTTATGCGAATTGATTTGGCATGTAGCAAAGTTACAGGTCCTTTGGACCAAATCGATTCGCATAAGGGGTGAATCGACTCGCTTTTAGGACCGAATCGATTCGGAAACAGGGATTCTTTGAGAAGTTTTTCTAGAGTGAATTTTAATCCGTTTCGATTGGGTTTATCGATTAATAACATCCTAATATGGTACGAGAAGCACGTTTTGGAGATTTTTAGGGGGTTTCATATATGAGGTGATATTGGGGGACGTATCGAGTTTTGGGAAGATGTAAATTGGAGTTTTTGCATCGACTTAGTGGGAATCCCATTAGTGAAGGGAATCCTATTTGGAGATTAAATGTGAGTTACTTTTTGATGTAAGGTTGGGAGACTCTTAGAGGTGGTTGTGAAGGCATGACTTGGAATTATTGTGCTGACTTTTGTGTCGAATCCTCCTAGTGATAGGATTTTATTTAGATATGATCGGGGATCAATGAAAGATAGGTCGTGTATCTTTAGAGACGATAAACTTATGGATTTAATCCTAAATGTAATATTGTTAAGGGTTCATATAGACAACTGAACCGAAATCTAAATTAAGAATGATTGGATTGTACTATCGGCTAGAATAGGTTGTGTTTGTACTT
This sequence comes from Sambucus nigra, assembly GCA_949130495.1. Taxonomy (NCBI): domain Eukaryota; kingdom Viridiplantae; phylum Streptophyta; class Magnoliopsida; order Dipsacales; family Adoxaceae; genus Sambucus; species Sambucus nigra. Next base: position 186,582,556 of record OX422212.1, on the reverse strand, counting down.
ATAGTTGGGATAGTTACTGTATATATCTATGTGGGATTAACGATAGGTATTTCAATGCGTGATGGGATCATGAAATGAATCTGGGATTGAGCTTGTGGTTTACCGACTATTAGTTATGTGCATACCTATAGCCTAGATAATTATTGTATATTGGTGTGCATACGAATATAGATGGTGTGTGTATGAGGATTTTCATATACGTTAGGTTTTGAGATAGAATCCTAAATGCTGGTTAAATTTGGGAGGCGATTCATATCATAGGTGTAATGGATGAATAAGTTTCAAGTAATGAAATAAATTGGGAAGATATGCGTTATAGCGATGGTTAGTATAATGAGAGTTATATACATATATCCAAATATATTTCTTTTATACATACGGATTGGAGATAGTATATACATATATATATATATATACATATATATATATATATGTATATATATATATATACATATATATATATATATATAGGTATATATATGTGTGTGTGTATTTATGGTGTGAATATATATATAGGTATATATATGTGTGTGTGTATTTATGGTGTGAATGTATATACCTTGTGTGATGGTTTGTATATATGATGTGATCGCATATATATCTAGTGTGAATGATATATATATATATATATATATATATATATATATATATATATATATATTGTGTGAGCATAACCCTCTAGTGCTATCGTGGTAAGTTGCGCGATGTGGGTGAGGCCCCTGGCTTGAGGAACAGGGAGCGTATAGTCCCCAGGTCATAGTCGTCCAATATTTATTGTGTGATTTTATTCTCGATGAGAAGTCTTGGGCATGATTCGTTCTCACTTTTAGGTTCGGAACTATGACCGCTTCCCATACGTTTTGTTTTGTTTCTATTACCAGGGCGGTGTGATAAAAGTCCGGTGTCTGGTAACTCGGGATAAAGTGAGTAATTCCTGCAAGATGATAGCATTGTGAAGTATTTTTATATCCTATAAGTGGTTTTGTTCTGGATATTTAAATGTACGCTAAGTGTGTTATGTGTACGTTCTTGTTAGGGTTGAATGCTCCGGCTTTATAGCTAGAATAATGTTGTATAGACCTTAAAGGTTCCGTGTGATATCTTATTTGGGTAATTAGAGATAGTTATCCGGTATAGATAGTTGATGTTATATGTGTGGTGTACCGAGGGCATAATGGATCTCGACGATCAACATTGTGAAGGAGTAGTGTATCGGGGGGGTTCCTTGTCTAGATTTATCTTTGCGAGATGTCCCATGCACGAAACGTAGTGCAACGTTAGGAGTAGGGAGAAATTTAGTTCTTAGTACTCGGGTTTGTGTGCTATGGTGAGACATTGCTTTATAAGTCTATAAAGATAACGAGTGAATATTATGAAGCTAATAACTTGTTTAAGTTAAGAATTCGAATCAGATAATTTCTAATAAGATGTATGAATATGTATATGTTAATACATAAGTTTGAGCGTAAACTTAGGGTATGATAGAATGAGAAGATTTGGGGTTATACTTGAGTTAGTGGGTTACGTGGGTGTAGTCTATGTGTAGATTAAGATCGAGTTATCCCTGGAAGGTGTTGGGTAGCTTGATTGAGGTTCACGTGCATACGCTTAGGTGCGCGCTTTAGTCGAGGGGTGAGATTGATTTCCACGAGAGTGCGACTCTACCTTAATCATGCAATTGTGCATTTATAATTATTATGCATTTTAATCCACTTGCTATAAATATTTTCACCTTGGGCCATGACCCTTCTACATTTCTCTCTTTCTACACACACACACACACACACACACACACACACACACACACACATATATATATATATATATATATATATATAGGTGTCCCACTGCAAGGACGCCAATGACAATTTTCCATCCAGTGTTCTCGGAGCCGTGGTTGATGCGGACTGTTGCTGGATTTGTATTATAGCCGCTTCTTAGCTTATGCAAATCTAAATATGATTCATATTGTATATCGGGTTTATACCCAAGGGTTATATATAGCATTTTTACATCTCTCAGGATGTTGTATTGTCTGTGACCCGACAACTTATTCGGGTATTTCATTTTGTTGTACTTATGCTGTGTTAAAGGATTACTTCCTTTTACTGTGGTACTTGTGTGTACATTATCATGTTCACTAATTATTTTGTTGTTGGCATGATGTTTGTTGTATGTTGTAAAAAAAATTTGGCATCCGCTTATTGTAGTATTGGGTAGTTAGCTATATTTTATTTAGTCTCGTCAGTAGATACTGAGAATGATCCACTTGAGATTCCTGATTTATTATAGTATAGGGTTGGCCACCCGTTATTATTTTAAGCAGGGTGTCACACTTAAATATGAAGAGCATTCATGTATTTTAATTTACTGCATTTATATTCACTTGCTAAATATTTTCAAAATATTTTGGGTTCTAACCCTTGCTATAAAATATTTTCAAAACCTTTTAGATGTCCAGCCAAAGGGATGCCAGAATTGTTCTATTCCAGGATTACGTAACTGCCACACATGTGGATGTTACAGGACCTTGACTTAGCCGCTTTAGTCATTTTATTCCTAGAATAGGATGCAGTCTGTATTTCATTTGGGCATGTAGCCCTAGTTGTTCCATTTTATTTGAACTAGGTTATGTATTCAATTATTCCTCTTATGGTTCATTTTGGTATTTAATCTGTCGCAGGTGGTTGTCTCGGAAAATATTACATATATTCCATTTTAGTATTGTTTGATTCAGTGATTGTGTGAATGGTTAATTATATATTCTTTAGCATGTTGTTAGATATGTTAAATAAAAAGATAAAATTTGGCATAATGTTTTTTGAATACTAGGTGGTTAGTAAGTTTTAAAAGGTTTTTTGACAATGATGCTAAGAATGATCCAGATGAGATTCCTATTTAATTTGATATAGGACTGATCACCTGGTATTTTATTAGGCTGGGTGTCATAGATGATATCAGAGTATTTAGTGTTATTAGGATCTATGCGGCTTTTCACATTTCAGCGTAGTGTTCGTTGATGTAGAGCCTTATTATAGGATTATTGTATTCCTTCACGTATGTGACTTACGTTCTCCTGCTATAGGGTATAGTTCATGTGATTCATATACAATTTTGGTCTTAAGTGGCAGATCGAACATTATAGAACGACAAACGTGGGACGTTAGAAGGATTGCATGAGGGAGGACTCATCAAAAGCCACATATCATACTGGAAATAGTGATGCTATAGGTTTCACCATATTGTTCGAAGAATTGAAGTTGGAGTAATCGCTGGGGCGCAGTAGTTGCTCCAAGAGCCGTCGGGAAGGACGATGGTGCAAGGTTAAAACCCCAAGTTTAGACGACAGGGGGTAAGGGTTGAAGAAGATTTTGTTTCAGAAGAACAATCCGTTAGGATTCGAGGGAGGTGCGGAAGGGTGATTTACCAATGGATGGAAAATATCCTTTCGGGATCACATATGGGGGAGTGTAGTGACACTCAAGTCAAACTTTGGGCAAAGGATTTTGCTCTTAGTAGCAGTATGGGGTGATGGGAGACAGTCACCACATTCATGGGGAGATACCGTGAATAACGAAGAATTTGGGGGTGCGGATTATTATGAAATCTCTCACCAGAGGTTAAATTGAGAGACAAGGAAAATTTTAGTAACTTCCTATAAAGGGTCGAAGGGTAAGGAAAGTTGACGAAATTTGCAAACTTCGTAACCGATGAGAGGAATACGAAGAATCAAGTAGGGTTGCAAGTTAATAATAGACTCGTGGGTAGAAAATATAATAATGGATAGGAGATCTGGCTAGGATGATTGATGTCATGGTCGTCAAGGTTGTACAGTTACAATTTATGTCAATTCTCTCGAGAGGGGGGAGCTAAAGGAGTTGGAGAATCTATCAGAAGAGTAATAATGGATTTTTATGCTAGTAAGGAACCAAGGGAAGGGATTCTAAGAACCCAGATTTATGATCGAGATCAATAGAATTTCTACCCAGTGATGGTGGGTTCAGTTAAGGCCGTCAAGGCCACCAACAAGTCCCAGGGGACCAGTGGAGCCAAAGGGATAATAGGAGTAGCAATCAGGATAAAAAAATACTAGGTCTGTGAGAAGGACAACCCCGATAGGGCCGGTGGGGCCAGAGAAAGGGGAATGACATAGAGAGGTGTCTTATGTGTAAAAGAATAGAAACACATGGGTGTATTTTTTCCACGGTGAGTCAGGGGACCGGAGTTAGATGCCTATTAGAGGCATCTGTTGGAAAAGTTTTTGGTTTGATTAGGACGAGGGTGTTATATCTAATAACCATTGAACTGGCAATGTTATGGGGAACTAAAACTATAAGTTTTATTCCGAGATGATTGGGGTCTGTTTTGTGTGATGCGAGCATATCACGGTAATGTATTAGTACTAGATTCGCGTGAGAAATGGATTTAGGGGAGATATCATTAATATCACTAGTATGTGTATTTTTACCATGGTGTAGAGGGGTAGTTTTCGGTTCCACCTAAAAGGAATGGGTGGGTACATTGAGACGACATATATTTTTTAGGACTAGCTCCTTTGAGAGGTGATATTCGAGGTATGATTTATCTTGGGTACGGACGGGTTCGCAATGGTTAGTGATTACAGTAAGGTTACTGTGTTCGTTATTCCAGGACAAGAGGAATGTTTGTGTGATTTTCCACCTAAAAGAGGATCGAGCTCGTGGCAATATTTTGTGAAGTAAATTTCAGAAAGTTTAATTATCTAGTTATATTGGATCCCGATGGTTAGGGACTCTTACTGATGTGATTCAGGGTATGTAGGGTTGCTGTGGGGCAGGGAGATTTAGCTCATTATTAATATTTAGCGTAGAGGGCTTAGTCATAGTGAGAGCGCAGTAGTATATGACTCCTTTAGAGACGCAGTAGTCCATAATTAGACTTGTGAGTATAGGGGCATGGTTTGAGAGTCTCGTGGTTATTCTTTGAGTTCTGCAAAAATCAAGCACCGACAATGCTAAGGAATAGTGCATTAGGAAAATGTCTTTTGGGCTTTGCTGAGAGATGTTATATGCATAAGCCTTGATAAAAATGTCGGAGGTGGGAAGACGACATCGGATGCCAGGTCATCGGATTGAATGATAATCAGTGAATGCGTGGCGAAAATACGTAAGCAGAAAGCCAGAAAGAGATAGGGCCAGTAGGGCCGAGAAGTATTGTGAAAGAAACACTGCAAAGTTTTGCACCACAAGTTGATAGGTGGGGTAATATCGGGAAGAATTGAATAGTAATTTGTAAGCTCATCGAAAACATTTTGAGGTTATAGCCACGTCGAATATGTGGGAGCGGAGCTTGAGATAAATATGGTTACGTATATGATGATCAGAGGGTTGTGGAAATATTCACAAGATATAGGGTGTATGGGCACCCTGGGAGGATCCAGAGTCTCCACTGTGTAGATACTTAGCAGATTAGGGGAGGAGATGCAAAGGAAATGATTTGGGGTATATCCCGGAAGAATGGAAATAATATGTTCCATGAATTATGAATCATTGAAGTGTAGGGCTATGTTTGGATGTGACATTGAGTGCGTCACAACTTATGAATTGTTACCACTGGGATGTGTGAGTGAGACGGATATTAGTGGATGTGTTGGCTGAAATAGACATAGTGTATATATGTAAGTATCGTGGGATAACGGGGGTTATTTGGTGTTAAGCACAAGAGAGTGGAAGGTACACTAAGAGGAAGGTTGCATTATACAAGAGATTTCTACTTTCGAGAATTATAGGAGTAGTGTGGATGTTTTTCCAAGTTTCAACTGTGTAGATATAGTTTGGGGCTATAGTGGAAAACTATAGTAAGTCTGGGAGTTAGCAGTACCAGGGTATGAATTATAGTTGTTAGGTTTCACCTGAGATATGGTCTAGCGCGTATATAAGATTATGTATGTTAAATGTGTTGCATATTATTGTATTAATATCATTAATTGAAATCCCGGGGAGTGGGGACATTTCTGATGTGATCCAGGGTAGTTGGACTTATTGTCGAGTGGGGAGATATAGCTCGGGACTTATTTTTGCACAAGGAAACTAGTGATAGTAAGGGCACGGTAGTGTATGTTGTCTTTTTTTAGCATAAGAGTGGATACGTATACTTTTATGCTGAGAGAAAGGTATGTTATAACTATGGGATTGAAGTTATATTATGGTTTAAGGGTTGGTAAAAGCCGAGCTTCATTTCATGCGGTTAAGCACGGGTGCAGGTTTTATGGAAGCTCTAGTTAATTACATTCGCTTAAAAAACTATGTGTAGCAATGCTAAGGGTAAGTTATTGCGAAACTAGTTGAGACTGGGAGTACTAGGCTTATTCGAATTTTGAGGACGAAATTCCATTATAAGGAGGGAAGTATGTAACACCCCAAAAATTCAAGGACCGTTTATTAAACTACATTTAGCAGAAAAATAATTTATTTTATTGGGAGGAATTAAATTCGTGATTTGGGAAATTTTTAAATTTGAGGAATTTATTAAATCGGTGAATTGAGGATTAATTAATTGGACTATTTTGTGTCGCATTTTGAGTTGAAAATTTTGGAGAATGTTATAAATTAATTCAGATGGAAATTCGAAGTGCATGGTTGAGTCCGGTAGGGTCGAAATAGTTCAAAATGAGTGGCCATGGGTATATTATGGGTTTCAGGACTTTTCTAAACACATTTGAGCTCCCAAATAAGTGTTTGTGCCCTTTTTATAAGGCTCATAAGCCTAAAATGGGATTAGAGTTAATAAACCTAATTGTGAAATAGTGAGGGAACTTTAATTCATTTTTAGAGCCAAATAAGAGATCAACTAGAGGAGATTATGGGAGCTTCATCCAAGAACAAGAGAGGAGACCCTTGAATTAACCTAACATCTTCATCGAAGAATCTTATTCTACAAACCCTAAGGCAAGTGGTTTAACTTGCATTAGATTAATTGCATTTTTCTATTCATATTATAGAAGATATGGATTGAATAAAATGTTAGGGTTAGTTATATATTTGAATTTGGGGATTTCATGATTGTGGTTTAAAAAAATATATAAAGATTATAAGAATATGGGAATTTTGGTTCCCCAATTTGTGTAGATCATGTAATTAGATTGAAAAAATAAAATGGGTGGATTTAGGATGATTCTTGGAAGGTTTTGGGAATAAAATCTATACAGAATCTTAAGTTTTAAAGATTTAATGGCGGACTGGATTTTTTGGGAACGAAAGAGGGGAGAGAACACCAGGGTCATTCAAACAACCTGGTGTCTCGTTCAAATGACAGCCAGAGTCATTCGAACGACATGGTCAGTTGCTTGAACGATATTGTTTTTAATTCTAACAGATCCTTCCCTCCCCTGATTCAGACCTAATTGTTAATATGTGACCTAAGGGTAAGGAAAGTTGACAAAATTCCCAAACTTCATAATCGATGAGAGGAATACAAAGAATCAAGCAGGGTTGCAAGTTAATAATAGACCCATGGGTAGAAAATACAAGTGTGGATAGGAGATCTGGCTAGAATGATTGATGTCGTGGCCGTCAAGGTTTTACAGTTACAATTTATGTCAATGCTCTCAAGAGAGGGGAGCTAAAGGAGTTGATGAATCTATCAGAAGAGTAAGACTCAATTTTTGTGCTAATGAAGCACCACGGGAAGGGATACCCATAACCCAAATTTATGATCGAGATCAATAGAACTTCTACCAAGTGATGGTGGGTTCAGTTAAGGCCACCAATAAGTGTTATGGGACCAACGGAGCCAAAGGGACAATAGGGTAGCAATCAGGGTTAAGACTACCAGGTCCATGAGAAGGACAACCACTATAGGGTCGGTGGGGCCAAGGAAAGGGGAATGACATGGAGAGGTGTCTTATTTGTAAAAGAGTGGAAACACATGGGTGGATTTTATCCGCGATGAGTCAGGGAACAGGAGCTAGATGCCTAGGATGGGCATCTGTTGGAAAATTTTTGGTTTGATTAGGATGAGGGTATTATGTGTAATAACCATTGAATCGGCAGTGTTATGGGCAACTGAAAGTACAAGTTTTATTCTGAGATGGGGGTCTATTTGTTGTGATACGAGTGGGTCACGGTAACGTATTAGTACTAGATTCGTGTGAGAAATGGATTTAGGGGAGGTATCATTAATAGCACTAGTATGTGTATTTTTACTATGGAGCAGCGGGGTACTCTTCGGTTCCACCTGAAAGGAATGGGTTTGTACATTGAGACGATGTATTGTTTTTAGGACTAGCACCTTTGAGAGGTGATATTCGAGGTGCAATTTTATCCTTGGTACGGATGGGTTCGCAATGGTGGGCGATTATAGAAATGATATTGTGTTCATTATTCCAGGACATGAGGTATGTTTGTGTGATGTCCCACCTGATAGAGAATCGAGCTCGCGGTAATATTTTGTGAAATAAACTTCAGAAATTATAACTGTCTAGTTATATTGGATCTCGGTGGTTAGGGACTCTTACTGATGGGATTGAGGTTATGTCGGATTGCCGTGGGGCGGAGAGATTTAGCTCATTATTAATATTAAGCGCTACGGGCTTAGTGATAGTGCGAGCGCAGTAGTATATGACTCCTTTAGATATGAGAGAGTCCATAATTATACTTGTGTGTATAGGGGCAAGGTTTGAGAGTCATGGGGTTATGCTTTGAGTTCTGCAAAAATCAAGGACCAATAATGCTAAGGAATAGTGCATTAGGAAAAGTTCTTTTGGGCTTTGCTGAGAGATGTTATACGCATAAGCCTTGATAAAAATGTCGAAGATGGGAAGACGACATCAGATGCTAGGTCATCGGATTGAATGATAATCAGTGAATGTGTGGAGAAAATACGTTAAGCAGAAAGACACTAAGAGATAGGGTCAGTAGAGCCGAGAAGTATTGCACCACAGGTTGATAGGTGGGGTAATATTGGGAAGAATTGAATAGTAATTTGTAAGGTCATCGAAAACATTTTGAGGTTATAGCCACCTCGAATATGCGGGAGCGGAGCTTGAGATAACTATGGTTACGTATGTGATGATTGGAGGGTTGTACAAATATGGACAAGATATAGGGTGTATGGAATTATCATTGCTAGGTTTCACCTGAGATAGGGTCTAGCGCGTATATACTATTATGTATGTTAAATGTGTTGCATATTAATGTATTAATAACGTTAATTGAAATCCCGGGGAGTGGGACATTTTTTATGTGATCCAGCGTAGTTTGACTTATTGTCGAGTGGGGAGATATAGCTTAGGACTTATTTTTGTGCAAGTAAACTAGTGATACTAAGGGCGCGGTAGTGTATGTTGTCTTTTTTTAGCATAAGAGTGGATATGCATACTTTTATGTCGAGAGAAGGGTGTTTGGAATGTTATAACTGTGGGATTGAAGTTATATTACGATTTAAGGGTTGGTAAAAGCCGAGTTTCATTTCGTGCGGTTAAGCATGGGAGCAGGGTGTATGGGCGCTCTGGTTAATTACTTTTGCTTAAAAAACTATGTGTAGCAATGCTAAGGGTAAGTGATTGCGAAACTAGTTGAGACTTGGAGTACTAGGCTTATCCGAATTTTAAGGACGAAATTCTATTATAAGGGGGGAAGTATGTAACACCCCATAAATTCGAAGACCTTTTATTAAATTACATTTGGGAGAAAAAGAATTTATTTTATTGGGAGGAATTAAATTCGTCATTTGGAAAAAATTTAAATTTGAGGAATTTAATAATTTGGCGAATTGAGGATTAATTAATTAGACTATTTGTGTCGCATTTTGAGGTCAAAAAATTGAAAAATGTTATAGATTAGTTCGGATGGAAATTCGAAGTGCACGGTTGAGTTCGGTAGGGTCGAAATAGTCTAAAATTAGTGGTCATAGGTATAATATGGGTTTCGGGACTTTTCTAAACACATTTGAGCTCCCAAATAAGTGTTTGGCCATTTTTAGAAGGCCTATAAGCCCCCAAATGGGATTAGAGTTACTAACCCTAATTGTGGAATGGTGGGTGAACTTTAATTCATTTTTAGAAGACTAAATTGAGGAGAGCCAAAGAAGAGAGCAACTAGAGGATATTTTGGGAGATTAATTTAAGAAAAAGATAGGAGACCCTTGAATCAACCTAACATCTTCATCAAAGGATCTGATTCTACAAACCCTAAGACAAGTGGTTTAACTTTCATTTGATTAATTGCATTTTCCTATTCATATTATAGAAGGTGTGGATTAAATAAAATGTGAGAGTTAGTTCTATATTTGAATTTGGGGATTTCATGATTGTGATTTAAAAAAATATGTTGAGATAATAAGAATATGTGGATTTTGGTTCCCCAATTTGTGTAGATGATGTAATTAGATTGAGAAAATCAAATGGGTGTATTTAGGATGAATCTTAGAAGGTTTTGCAAATAAAATCTGTATAGAATCGAAGGTTTTAAAGCTTTAATGGCGGACTAGGTTTCTTGGGAACGAAAGAGGAGAGATAACACCAGGGTCGTTAGAATGACTTCGTGTCTCGTTCAAACGACAACCAAAGTCATTCGAACGACATGGCTAATCATTGAAACGACATTGTTTTTAATTCTGACAGATCCTTCCCTCCACTGATTCAGACCTGATTGTTAATGTGTCATGAGTTATTCATGTTCTCGATAAATCTGAATTTTGGGGGGTTATAATGTAGGGTTCAGATTTCTAGAGATTTACCCGTGGATTAGTAGAGGATAAATCCAAATTGAGAAATCAGGTTTATGTTGAGTAATTGGGAACCTTGTAAGTTAAACGCGCCAACTTATTTGATAGAAATTGTATGATAATTTGGGGATGTTGACTTTTGGGCCGAGCGAGTCAGTCCGGGTGTGTTGTTGAGCGACGCCAAGATAATTAATTAATATGGTATTAATTCTATTAATTTAGGATATGGACTCGGGCAAAATTTCGACTAGTGCTACCAGCGTTTAGACATGGATTTAGTCAATTTAATTTAATATAAGGGTATATAATAAATTAAGGAATATTCGAATATAAAAAGGGGGTTAACCGTAATATGTGGGATTGAATAATAAGTTCCACTTGAGGAGATTTCGGGCCAAGCGAGATAGTCCGGGTAATATAGTTGGATGACACAACTTATGTAATAAATAAATAATTGTGCGAAATTATTTAAATATCAAGTCGGTAGGTACACTTGGAAAGGTTAGGCTAGTGTTACGAATTTTGTACACCGGTAGCCTGGATTTAATATATATATATATATATATATATATATATATATATATATATATATATATATATATGGTTTATAAATATTTGTGTATATAAAATTTATAATAAAGCATACCGATTCAAATGCTATCTTAGGAGGTTACGTGATATCGGTGAATCCCATGGCTAGTGAATGCAGGGAGAGTATAATACCCAGGTCATATCGTCTGTTATTAGGGATGAGCCGTTATGGTATGGGACAGTCACTTTCCGGGGGAACTATGGCTGCTTCATATGCGGTTGTGATAACATTTATATCTACAATATGTGTGTGAATATTGTAGTATGATATTACATATTTATATGGTGTAGATTTATATACGAGTAAATACATGATGAGAATTGTATTAATGATATAACTTGTGAGATTGTTATATGGTATCAAATGAGAATGATTTAAATAAGTTGTGTGATTAATAACTTATTAATAACCTATAACTTATAACTTATAACTTATATATATATATATATATATATATATGACAGGGCTAGTTATAGGGTAAATAGCTAGATGCGTCATGTATAGGTACGTTCGATGTGCACATTAGTCGAGAGTGAGGTGTCCTCAAGAGAGTGCGCATTACTAACTTAATTATGAAGAGTATTCATGCATTTTAATTTACTACATTTAAATTTACTTGTTAAATATTTTCAAAATGTTTTAGGTTCGAACCCTTGCTATAAAATATTTTCAAAACCTTTTAGGTGTCCAGCCACAGGGACACCAAAATTGTTCTATTCCTGGGTTACGCAGCTGCGACACATGTGCATGTTGCAGGACCTTGACTTAGCCGCTTCAGTCACTTCATTCCTAGAATAGGATGCAGTCAGTATTCCATTTGGGCATGTCGCCCTAGTTGTTGCATTTTTATTTCAGCTAGTTGATGTATTCAGTTATTCCCCTTATGGTTTATTTTGGTATTTGATATGTAGCCGGTGGTTGTCTCGATAAAGATTACATTTATTCCATTTTAGTATTGTTTGATTTAGTGATTGTGTGAATGGTTAATTATACATTCTTTCCATTGTTGTTAGAGATGTTAAATAAAAAGATGAAATTTGGCACCATGTTTTTTTTAATACTAGGTGGTTAGTAAGTTTTAAAAGGTTTTCGACAGTGAAACTAAGAATGTTCCAGATGAGATTCCTGTTTAATTTGATATAGGACTGATCACCCGGTATTTTATTAGGCCTGGTGTCACACTCAATAACATAAATTCTGAAAATATACTAACGGGATAAATTGATTTTAAGTGAACATTGATTCATTTGAAACAATTTATCATACACAGTAAATGTAGTGAGATTTTGCACCTAGTTTAGCTCGGAGATAACCTAGATCCCCACACCTAGAATGACACCATTACCCTAATGTAAGTGTATATGTAGTTTTGATGATTTTCAACTTCTGTTATGTCTCTAACGCAGGAACCTTCACCATAAAATCTGTAATTGCAGAACTTATACTATTTTTATAAATAAAAACTTCAAAAAAACTCTACGTATTTTATATAAAAATATTACACATATTTTTATTTGTTTTTAGTTTAAAAAAATATCATTTATAAATAAAAACTTAAAGCGTTTTCTATAAATACAATGTTAAAAAAAATTTATAACCAAAACCTTTTTATATTTATCTCATTTGAGAGTATTAATCCAAATCTAAAGTTATTTTATAGACTGTAACCTTAATTGGTTTTTTATATACAAAGAGAGAGTATGGAGGAGTTACACATAAATTTGCCTTCACCTAACCTCTCCATCCCCAAAGAGAAGAAAATATCACAAAATATCCACTTCTCCACAAATCTTTATCCATTTATGCCCCATTAACAGAATTGGTTTCTACTAATATGTACCTAAAGAATTATTTGGTTAGGGTTCTTTATCAGTTGTTCCTGCAAAACCAAGAAATTTAGTTTTAAAAAATACATGAGAATACTATATTTACCCAAACAAACCTCCTGTTGGAAATAAGATCCAATAGACTACCAAGTTAGGTGGAAAGAAATGTATTTTGAAATAGAGTGCGAGACAAATTAGAGATAAAAGAGGATGAATAATATTGATAAAAGGAGATGGTGATGGAGAGGGGTGATGAGAGGAAAACATATGGACAAATGACATATTGGTTTAATTTTTTAATTTTTATTTTTTAAATCAAAACCTTCGTAATTTTTTATCTTCTTAATAGTTAATTAAAATGGTTCCCCATTCACATCTACAATTAGAATAAAACCTAACGAACAATAAATAAATTCATGGGTATTAGGTATAGAATAGAGAAATAATATGTAGTTATTAAGAGATGCTACACTTACCAGGGTGATATGCGACTTTGAGTCCACCTTCTTCTGCAGCTATCGAATCTCCCACCGAGGTAATTTCCTTATTGTTACCAAATCTGATAACAAATAAAGAAAGAACATGTTACTTGACCTACCCGTTAAATAAATAAATAAATAATTAGGAGTGTTTGGTTCTTCCCCTGCGTGACGGAGGAATTCAAAGTCCGGCAGTAGAAGGGATTCTCGTGCTCAGTTGGGATTTCAGATTTCCATTAATTGCCTGTTAGCTCCTGAAGTGACGTTGCTTTACTTAGTTGTTTGCTCTTCTTGAGGATTTATGGGGTAACCTTCACCTACATTTTCTTTCTCTTTAATTTCCATATTTTGGCGGGTTTTATTTACTTGGGAAGATATATAACGTTTGGTATTAATTTAAGGAAGAGAGAGAGAGAGAGACAAAAGTGAAATCGGTGGGCTCTTGAATCAACCCAAGTAAATGATGATACTACTCTATTAACTCTCTAATACTATCATTTTAGGAGTATAATATAGATTGGTGCTTGGGATACGTTAGTTTTCGTATTAGTTCGTTGGGTTCAAAACTAACAGAAACCATCAGTTGACTCACTTGACCATTAGCTGACATATTTAACAGTTGTCTCTCACATGATAAATGACATCTTTTTCCTTGAAATTAAAGTATAAAAACTATTTAATATATATAAAAGTTGTCTAATTAAAATTGTTTAATAAAAATTATTTAATATTAATAAAAACTATTTAGTAAAAACTAGTTTCGAAATTGTGTGTATATATATATATATATATATAAGGTTTAAATATTAGAAAACAAATAGTTAAAAAATAATTTCCGAAAATTGATAAAAAAATATATATAATTTTCATATATTTTTTAGAAAAAAATATATAAACTGATTTTTATATATAAACTATTCATATATAAATAAAATGATTTTCAACACAATTATATATATATATATATATATATATATATATATATATATATATATATATATATATATATATATATATATAACTGCTTAGAAAAAAAAAATCTAGAAAAAAAATTCCAGCCAATAAAATGATTTTAAAAAAAGAAAAAAAAACTCCGGCCAACAAACCTCCGACCAAAAAATAAATAAAACCTTCGTTAATCAAACCTTGGAGCCAAAAAATATATTTCCAAAATATATTTCAAAACTCTGGCCAAAAAATTATATTTCTAAAAACAAAAAATTCCAGCTAAACCTCCTGCCTAACCCAAACTTCAGCAAAACCTCTGGCCAAAAAAATGAACAGACTTGAAAAAAAAACCAAAAAAAGAATTGATTATATATTCCAGCTTCGGCCAAAAAAATTATAACTTAAACCTTCGAACTCTAAATCCTCTAAACAAAACATTTTCTTAAAAAAAAGGAAAACAAAGATGGGGTTACAAAAAGAAAACAAAGAGAAAAAAAGAAGGCTTCGACCATGAATTTTAGGGTTATATATATATATATACACACACACACACACACATACACACAGAAGCTTAAAGCTTCCTCCATGGTAGCGAAGAGAAAAAAAATTATAAGAAGAAGAAGATGGAGCAGGCTCGACGTGGCAGAGGGAGTGGTCGGGGGGGGGGGGAGAGAATCGACGGTGGGTAGTGATGATGCTAAGATTTAGCTCCACCAGATAAGAGATGATGAGCTCAAACAGTGATAACAATGGCAACAATAGAGTTATATATGTGTATAAGTGTATAGAAGGGGATGAGTATAAGAGGAATGAAGACAATGATGTATAGTGGTTAAGCCAATCAAGCCTATATCCACGGTGAGTGTGTGATCCACTAAATATGGGCACTAATGTCCTTGGATACAATGCTCATAAGCTCACTCTCTCTCTACTGTGTATAAGGAGAGTTTTAGCTAGGGTTATAATTATCGATCCCTTTGCAAGGTAGGAGATGACAAATATATATAGGGCTTGGGTGGTGTAGTGTAACCCCCAAGCATGCATTGAGCATGTGAATAATGATCCAACCAATTCCCTATTGACACATGGATGCGCCACTTATGATTAATGATGACATAATATTCCCTCACGTGAGGGGATGATATTATTATAACGGTTTAGTCCACGTGTTATATGATTCCCACGCGCACGATCCCACGTGTCTTCCAAATCACATGCTGTGATGATGTCACCCTTGGCTTATGATGTTAGTCCGAGGGTAAGGTTCCTGTTGGTAGCGGGTCAGGCTGGATGTGGGCCTCGTACTGTCGTCCCCTTATAGGGGTTGTCTGGCCTGCTATGAAGGGTCGGCCTCCTGAGGTGTCATCTTATCCATGTTGAGGGGTCGGCCCCTTGTAGGGTCGTCTACTCTAGGATGAGGGTCGGCCCCTTGTAGGGTCGTCTGCTCCAGAATGGGGGGTCAGCTTGGCCAACCCTTCCTGCCATGGAACTGTGGTAAAGGTAGACCCTTGTCTTGTACTTAAGCCCTCGTCTGAGATGAGGACACCCTCGGTCTGGCCGAGGGTGTATATTGGTATATCAATCACCCCCAACCCTTAGTCATCGATGTTGTTGAGATGGATTAGGTATAATACTGCCTTTTGAGTGTCAACTGAGTGGTTAGGTTGATGAGTGACATTTGTCCAGTTGATTGTCATCTTGTCAGATATCCATCATCATTTATGTTTCCTAGGTGTGACGGCTGCACACCACTCTTGGGACTGTGCCCTAATGATGCTTCTCCTCGTGGGTTGTGCAATACCTTGATTAATGGGCCCACTAATAAAGTATTTAAATGATTTTTGAAATAACCATTCCTTTCTTTCTTCTTCTTCGCGCCTAAGCTCTATCTTTCTAGTTCCTTTAGCAGTTCTAATGCCATTTCTGCCATTTCTTCTGTGTCTTAGGCCTCACTCAGTCTTCGTCTTCATCCTCATGTATTTTATTTGCCTTAAGTTCCCTTTTTATCTTCCATTCTATCTTGTTTTTTGCATTGGGATTCCTTTTCGATTTTTCTTGATTACTTTACTTTTTCGGTGTGTGAACCCGCCCTGCTGTGGCGGTTATTGGACTAAATATTAGGTTTTAGGCTCCTTAGGGTTCTCCCCCCACCTTTTCGTGGTGGTTTAGTGCCTCTTTGTGGCACTTCTTGGGGTTTCTTATTGATCTCCGGTGTTCTTCTCCGGTGAAGTGCATTCCCCTTGTTCTTGAGTGTTCACCCACAAAACCCTTTATTTCCTTAGGTTTGATCGAAAAGTCAATTTGGTCAAACTGTGATCTTGTTTGTAGTTAGTTTGAACAAATTCCTTAAGTGTAGGGTCCCCCTCTTAATGCTCAAGAGACTCTATGGTTTAGCCAAGGAGTTTCCAACTTTGAGGGAGAAATTCTTGACAGAGATTAGGCGAATAGAGGAAGAGAACGAGATAAGACGAGGGGTCGATCGTAATTGGGTATGACCCATCTTACCCATTCCTTTAGCCACAATTTCACCATCTGATCCCTTTGGCTATTCCGTCATCCAGCCGAACCTCAGACACACGAGAGAGAGATAAACGATAGAGCATCATCACTAATAGGCGCTGGGCCTACTGGGAGAGGAAAAAGATCGGCACCTAGCCCAAACCGACAGGACGAGGGTATGGTTCATTCAGAGGTTATCCCTGTGATAGCCCTGTCTCCTCTTACCTTCTAAGTGGCCTTTCCAGATGGCCCACCGACAAGCGACGAGGCTGAGAGATCTGGGGATGAGGGGTATGAGGATGATAGTGAGAATTCTGAGGTTGATCAAGTTGACACCTCTAGTGCCTCGACATACGCTTCATTTATTGGGGATCGTAACCTCCTACTGTAGAGGCACCTCTTTGGAATACAACCCAATATAGCTATGAGGGTCCCAAATGCAGATGAGAAGGTCTTTCAGAGGAATGAAGGGGAAGTTTCTATTTATGGGCAGATGCTCAGGGTAGGTGTTAAGTTCCCTCTACACGCTGTAATAGTTAATATACTATCTGCCCTTGGGTTTGCTCATTTTCAACTTCCTCCCAATGCATAGAGGACTATCCTCGGCTATGTCTCCCTTTGGAAGAATACTTTCACCAACGAGCCCTTGTCCGATTCATTCATAGCCTGCTACAATATCACTTCCTCGTCCAAGCAGCCTGGGTATTTTTATCCAGGGTCGAGGAAGTCCTATAAAAAACTTCTTCACGTGGCACAAACTTCCAACCATGATTGGAAGAAGAAGTTTTTCTTCATATCTGGGGATTGGGAATTCCCAGCCGGGGTAGAGCCTTTAGAAGACAGTCCGAGGGTTCCAAGGTCATGGTCAAACCCTTCAATGAAAGCGCGATCGAACCCCGGACTCAACTTCGATGAGAGGAACATTGTTGACTATCTGAGGGAGTAAGGGAGAGAGGGTGAACTTGATAAATTTGAAGACTTGATAACCCTCATTTTCTCAAAGAAGCTGGTCTAAGGGTTGGCCCCCTTACAGAATTATGTGAGTTGATATTTGCTCCATTTTATTTTTCACAAGTGTATCCTCATTGATACGCTTATTTCTAATGTATCGTCTCTTTTTCAGGTCGGCCTACAAACATATCTGATCAAATCTGGGAGATGACTGCCCCTAGTTTAATGTCTGGCATAGGTAAAATGAAAGGCAAGAGCCTCAGCAGCCTTCCAAAAAGACAAAGGTCGTGGGGCCGACACAGGTAGAGCCGACCGTTGATACTAGTAAATGGAAGGAGCCCGAGGACCCTGCTGGCTCTCGGCCTAATTCACGGATGAGGGCGAGGGTAGAGGTCCCTCAGACACACACTGAGGGGACCAGCTCCTCTTTAATCATGTGCGCCTAATGGGCTCAGAATCTGACCTTTCTGAAGGCTAAACCCTCCTCCCTTATATCCAACTTAAGGGCAGCCAAGGCCTCAATGTTTTCTACGCCCTCGATCGCAGATTATGAATTTTTATCAAAGATGCCCCCAACCAAGGTTTATGACTACGGTCTTCACACTCTAGCTCAGGTATTTCCTTCAACTCACCTCTTGATTCATAAATATTGAACTGTTCCCTTTACCTTTTAATATGAGTTTGTCTTTGTAGAGTCTGTCTGCGCCTTCATATCTACCACCAAGTGGATGGACGCAAACCAGCAGAAGTTCCATGAGGCCGAAAGAGCTATTCAGTATGAGGCCGACTTGAAGATCGAGCTGGAGACTTCCAAGGCAGAGTTTGAGAGTGTTAGGACCGATCATGCAAGGGTCCTAGATGAACTGGTAACGTAGCACGAGGCCGACCTAAAGGTGAAGGAAAACCTCATCAAAGTAAAGGAAGAGGCCTTGACCAATCTGGGGGTCCAATTCAAGGTTAAACTCACTGAGGCAGTGAGAAAGGTCGAGGTCGATGCTGTGGAGGGTTACAAGATTTTTGATGAATTCCAAGGCTTTGTCCTTGAGTACCTGAAGAGAGGGATTAGGACGGCCTATCGGTGGGTCATCTTAAAATTTACTGATGCCTTATCATCTATCAGTCCCTCTTGAAGCAGTGGAGATGAAGACCCCCTTATAGCTGAGACTCTAAACCATGTAGAATCGCAAGTGCACATTGAAAGTACCGACACATCTGGGGATCGACCTATTTTGGTCATCTAAGAGACTCCTCTAGTTGATGTTGAAGCCCTACCTTCTGATATTGCTCAATAGGGTGGCTTACTGTGGCCCATACCCTCTGTTTGTAAAGTTTTTGTATTGAATTTTCTTTTAGACAAATATTTGTAACACTTAATTTTATAATGGAATTGCTCTCTTCTTGTCTCCTGTATTTTCCTCCTTTACGACTTGTGTCTTGGCTATGATATTTGTGTTAACCATCTTTTAAGTCCTCCCTCGTCTTTCTTGAGAGTGAATGGAGGGTCGTCCCTACCATTCACCCTCATCATAGCCGAGGGTGGTTTCCACCAAATTAATGATGTTTTAAAATATATGTCCCCCCTTCTCTTTTTTGAGAGTGAATGGAGGGTCGTCCCTACCATTCACCCTCATCATAGCCGAGGGTGTTTTCCACCAAATTAATGATATTTTAAAATATAAGTCCCCCTCGTCTTTCTTGAGAGTGAATGGAGGGTCATCCCTGCCATTCACCCTCATCATAGCCGAGGGTGACATTCACCAAATTAATGATGTTTTAAAATATAAGTCCCCCCTCATCTTTCTTGAAAGTGAATGGACGATCGTCCCTACCATTCACCTTCATCATAGCCAAGGATGGTTTCCACTAAATTAATGATGTTTTAAAATATAAGTCCCCCTTCGTATTTCTTGAGAGTGGATGGAGGGTGGTCCCTACCATTTACCTTCATCATAGCTGGGGGTGGTTTCTACCAAATTAATTATGTTTTAAAATATAAGTCCCCCTCGTCATTCTTGAGAGTCAATGGAGGGTCGTCCCTGCCATTCACCCTCATCATAGCCGAGGGTGTCATTCACCAAATTAATGATGTTTTAAAATACAAGTCCCCCCTCATCTTTATTGAGATTGAATGGAGGGTCGTCCTTGCCATTCACCCTCATCATAGCCGAGGGTGTCATTCACCAAATTAATGATGCTTTAAAATATAAGTCCTCCCTCGTCTTTCTTGAGAGTGAATGGAGGGTCGTCCCTACCATTCACCCTCATCATTGCCGAGGGTGGTTTCCACCAAAGTAATGATGTTTTAAAATATATGTTCCCCATCTTTATTGAGAGTGAATGGAGGGTCGTCCCCACCATTCACCCTCATCATAGCCGAGGGCGGTTTCCACCAAATTAATGATGTTTTAAAATATATGTCCCACTTGTCTTTTTTGAGAGTGAATGGAGGGTCGTCCCTACCATTCACCCTCATCATAGCCGAGGGTGGTTTCCACTAAATTAATGATGTTTTAAAATATAAGTCTCCCTCGTCTTTCTTGAGAGTGAATGGAGGGTCATCCCTACCATTCAACCCCATCATAGCCAAGGGTGACATTCACCAAATTAATGATGTTTTAAAATATAACTCCCCCCTCGTCTTTCTTGAGAGAGAATGAGGGTCGTCCCTACCTATCACCTTCATCATAGCCGAGGGTGATTTCCACCAAATTAATGATGTTTTAAAATATAAGTCCCCCCTCGTCTTTCTTGAGAGTGAATGGAGGGTCATCCCTACCATTCACCTTTATCATAGCCGAGGGTGGTTTCCACCAAATTAATGATGTTTTAAAATACAAGTCCCCCCTCGTCTTTCTTGTGAGTGAATGGAGGGTCGTCTCTTCCATTCACCTTCATCATAGTCGAGGGCTCCATTCACCAAATTAATGATGTTTTAAAATACAAGTTCCCCCTCATCTTTATTGAGAGTGAATGGAGGGTCGTCCCTGCCATTCACCCTCATAATAGCCGAGGGTGGAATTCACCAAATTAATGATGTTTTAAAATATAAGTCCTCCCTCGTCTTTCTTGAGAGTGAATAGAGGGTCGTCCCTACCATTCACCCTCATCATAGCTGAGGGTGGTTTCCACTAAATTAATTATGTTTTAAAATATATTTTCCAACGTACCCTAAACCCTAAACCCTAAACCCTAAGGGTCATCCCTACCGTTCACCCTCATCATAGCCGAGGGTGGTTTCCACCAAATTAATAATGTTTTAAATTATAAGTCCCCCCTCGTCTTTCTTGAGATTGAATGGAGGGTCGTCCCTGCCATTCACCCTCATCATAGCCGAGGGTGGCATTCATCAAATTAATGATGTTTTAAAATATAAGTCCCCCCTCGTCTTTCTTGAGAGTAAATGGAAGGTCGTCCCTACCATTCACCTTCATCATAACCGAGGGTGGTTTCTACCAAATTAATGATGTTTTAAAATATAATTCCCCCTTGTCTTTCTTGAGAGTGAATGGATGATCTTCCCTTCCATTCATTCTCATCATAGCCGAGGTCAGTTTACCCCAAAAGGACATATTTTAAAATATATCCCCCCCTCGTCTTTCTTGATAGTGAAAGGAGGGTCATCCTTATCATTCACCCTCATCCTAGCAGAGGGAATTTAGAAAGAATTACCCCAATCATACCAAAATTAACAAACAATATAATATTCTCATTAGCATCAAGTGCTCTGTTGGAGCAACACATTCATTACAACTGTGGTTCGATAAGACATTACAACATTTGATAGTATTTCTTCAAATGATCTGCATTCCAGGGGTTGGAAAAGGGTTCCCCTTAAAGGTTCTCTAGTCTATAGGTTCCAGGGACAACTTCATCAATGAACCTATATAGGCCATGCCAATTTGGGTGGAACTTATTAGGTTTCTGCCATGTATTTTTGAGGACTAGGTCCCCCACAGCGATTTGCCTTTGCTTCACCCTCTAGTTGTAAAACCCGGCGATCCTCTGCTGATAGGATACTTGCCTTATCTTAGCATCTTCTTTTCTCTCCTTGATCAAGTCTAGGTCAAGTCTCCTTTCTTCCATATTTCTCTAGGGGTCATACATTTGGACTCTGTGAGTGGGAAACCCAATCTCGGTGGGGATGACGGATTCTGAGCCATACGCCAATATGAACGGGGTTTCCCCTGTAGGAGTCTTGGTCGTTGTCCTGTAGTCCCACAGTACAATTTATAATTCCTCAACCCATCTTCCTTTTGCCTCCTCGAGTTTTTTCTTGATCCCGTCTAGGATTGTTCTATTTGTAACTTAGTTTGCCCATTAGCCTGAGGTCGGCCTGGGGTAGAGAAGAATTTTTTGACACCCACTCTTTCGCAATATTTCTCGAGGGATGCATTCTTAAATTGAGTCCCGTTATCTGAGATGAGGGTGTTGGGGAGATCATATCTACATATAATGTTTTTTCAGATAAACTAGAATGTCTTCTGCTCTGCAATTGTGACCATCGGCTCCGCTTCCACCCATTTAAAGAAATAGTGAATTACTACGATCAAGTATCGATAGTTATTAACGGCCCTAGGTAAGGGTCCTAATAGATCGATTCTCCATAATGCGAATGGCCATGGGAACATGATGGAGGTGAGAGACTGATGGGGCTGGTGGGGTATGATGGCAAACCTTTGACATTTATCACACTTCTTTACATAAGTCGTAGCATCCTTCCCCAAGGTTGGCCACCAATATCCCTGGGTGACTATCCTCTTTGCAAACGACCTGCCCCAATATGGCTTGAATAAGACCCCTCATGCACATCTTTCAAGATGTGTGGGACTTCAGACGGGTGCACACATCTGAGCAAGGGGAGAAAGAAACCCTTTTTGTAGAAGGTGTCTCCGATGACAGTGAATTTCGCTGCTCTGTATCTCAACTTCTTATTTTCTTATTTTTCTTCTGGCATCTCTCCTTTTTTAATGTATCTGACTAGGGGGTCAATCCACAAAGCTTCCTTTTTGATATTTAAATAAGAGCCAAGTATTCCCTCTTCATCTTCAATCGTTGGTCGAGGCAAGATTTCCACTGGGACTATCCTCCTGATATTTGTCCTAGTTGCTGAGGCCAACCTAGCAAGTCCATCGGCTCAGCCATTATCAAGCCTAGGTATCCTCTTCAAATTTACTTCTCTGAAGCTCTTCAATAGTGCCTTTACTCTTTCAAGATATTTTTCCATTCTCTCATCCTTAGCCTCGTATGCTCTTAGTATCTGATTCACCACAAGTCTTGAATCACTATGGACCAAGATTTGGCCAACACTAAGAGACCTATCTAAGGAGAGGCCTGCTATCAGGGCTTCATATTCAGACTCATTATTGGAGGCTTTGAAGGTTAACCTCAGGGCGTACTCAATGCCTGTGTCATCGGGTGCTGATACTATTAATCTATCCCAACTTCCGCTCTTGTAAGAGGACCCCTCAATGAAGAGATTGCACACATCCTATTCCTCTGAGAAATTTCCCTTGGTGAGAGATCCCTGTCTAAAGAGATATATTCCCTCTTCATTTTTGGCAACTTTTCTCTAGCAATGCTTGTCTCAGCCTTATCTATGGATGGGTCAATAATTCTTCCTTGCCGGGTATCTGTCTTCTCGAGGCTCTCATCTTCAGCCTTATCATATTCCTAAGTAAATTCATCCATAAAATTTGCTAATGCTTTCCCCTTAATGGCAACCCTAGGTTGATATACAGTGTCAAACTCTCCCAGCTCTATAGCCTAGGCCATTAACCTCCTCGATTTTTCTAGCTTGTGTAAGACCTGCCTAAGAGGAGAGTCAGTGAGGATGATCATTGTATGGAACTGGAAGCACGATTCATCTTTCTTGATGCATGGATCAAGGCATAAGCTAACTTCTCCATCCTTGGGTATCTTTGCTCTGCCCCTTAGAGTGCCTTACTATTAAAATACACAGGCTTATATTCCCCATCTTCTTCTTTTACAATAGCTGCACTGATGGTTGATTCTGAGATGGCTAGGTACACATGTATTCGTTCGCCCTGCACTGGTCGTGATAACAACAAGGGAGACCCTAGGTACGACTTTAGTTCTTTGAAAGACTGTTCAAACTCTTCGTTCCAGTCAAAGGCCTTTCTAAGAATTTTGAAGAATGGTAAACACTTGTCTATAGCTCTGTATATGAACCTATTCAAGGAAGCCACCCGTCCTATGAGCCTCTGAACGTCTTTAATAGTCCTGGGGGTCTTCATTTCTAACAGAGCCTTTATCTTCTCAGGATTGGCCTCAATGCCTCTTTAATTGATGATGAACCCCAATAAATTCCCTGCTCCAACCCCGAAGACACATTTGGCCGGGTTGAGCTTCATCCGATTCTTGTCCATCGTGTTAAAGGTCCTCTCGAGGTCAGCCACATAATCCTCGACCTTTAAACTCTTGGTCAATATGTCATCTACATAGACCTCCATGGACTTCTCGATTTGGTTTTCGAATATTTTATTCACAAGGCACTAATACGTTGCCCCCGTATTCTTTAGGCCAAAGGGCATGACCCTATAATAGTATGTCCCCTTATCGATAATAAAAGCCATTTTTTTTAGTCCTCAGGGCTCATGAAGATCTAGTTATAACTTGAATAGGCATCCATGAAGCTCATTAGCTCATGGCCTACGTTAGCGTCTACCATCTGATCAATGCGAGGGAGAGGGAATACGTCTTTGGGACAATGTTTGTTGAGGTCGGTGACGTCTACACACATCCTCTATTTCTCACTGGCTTTAGGGACTATGACTGCGTTGGACAACCATTCAAGATAGATGACCTCCCTGATAAACTCAGCATCTTCTAGCATCTTGACCTCGTCCCTTATGAATTTATATTTTTCTCGAGAATAAATTCTCCTCTTCTACTTTACCAGCTTTGCGCCCTCTACCACGTTGAGCTTATGGCCAATGATTTTGGGGGCGATCCTCGGCATATCTGCATGAATCCATGCAAAGACATTTTATCTTCTCCTTAGCAGCTTGATGAGGTCTTCTTTTATGCCTGTCTTTAGAGCTTTGCCAATTGGACAATTTTTTCTGACTCATCCTCATTGAGGATAATGGATTCTACCTCTTTCACGGCTTCTCATTTCTTCAGTTTTATCTCATCCCCGGGGTCGAGGGTATTAATATTGTAAATAATCATTGCCTTTTTGTGCGCCTCTCTTTCTTTGGCGAAGTTGAAGTAACATTCTCGTGCCGTTGTCTGGTCTCCCTAAATTTCCCTTACCCCGTAAGGGGTCGAGAATTTTATCATATGATGAACCGTGGATAGCACGGCCTCAAATTCCTTGAGGGCCACTCTCCCCAGTATAATGTTGTAAGCTGAGAAGACCCGTTCATCCATCATAAAAAAGTTGACCTTCTTGGTAAGCCATCTCGACCACTCGTCCCCCATTCTAACATCGGCCTCCTACACTCGTAGAGGATGAAATTTTTCCCCACTGAAACCAATCAAGGGGTGATGGTATGAGACGAGCCTAGCACGACTGAGACCTAAGGCTTTAAAGCACGGCCAGAACATCACATGAGCGTAACTACCCCCCATCTATCAAGATCCTCGTCACCTCGCATACGTGTACCCTGGTAGTGATGACGAGAAGGTCATTATATGGGGCTAAGAGGACTTTAAAATCCATTCTTGAGAATACCACTATCAGAGTATCCATATCAACTTTCTTTCTCTTTTCTGGATTTACTTCTATAGAGGTTGAATGAAAAACTTTTATCATTGCCTTGGCTTCATCTACATGGGCCTTCTTGTCTGCGACCTCTGATCCTCCTCCTACTAGTCCCCTGAAGATCATCCTAACGCCGAATGAGATCATATTAAGTCTTTTCATTGAGCCATGGTCGTCTCTCGATGGGAGGTCAGGTTCGTCCTCATCCTATGAAGGGTCGTCTCTTCTATTTGGAGGATCTTCTCTTCACGTATCGCTTCTCTTTTTCCTGGGGTCATCCCCTCGGACCCTCTTGAAGGCACCTTTGTCCATGTATTTTCTTAACTTCCCTTCTTTTATCATTTTTTCAATTTCATCTTTTAGGGCAAAACACTTATCTATCAGATGACCATGGTCTTGGTGAAATTTACACCACATGTTTTTGTTCCTCTTGTGAGGAGGTGCCCTCAACTTCTCAGGCCATTTTGAGGACCGATCACTCTTTATCTCATTCAGAATGTGTTCGTAGTTGACTATCAGAGGGGTGTAATCAGCGAACTTGTCATCTTCTAGCCTCTTCTTCCCCTCTTTATTCTTTCTTTGGTACTTACCCCCATTCGTACTTCCTTTTTCATCCTCGTATTTTATGGCCATCACCTCTTCGACGTTCATAACCTTTTCCGCTGTTGCCAACAATTCAGCCATCGTCTTAGGGGGGTCTTCAGCAAGCTTCCATAATAGCTTCCCCTTCTGGAGTCCTCCAATGAGGGATGCCATGGCTATACTCTCCTCGTAATCTTCCCCCTCTAACTTTTCTTTATTAAATATGGCTATGTAGTCTCTTAGGCTCTCGTTCTTCCCCTACTTAACATAAAGCAGGTGGGTGGTCTTCTTCTATAGACTCACTTCGAAGAAAAAGTTATGGATAAACCAATCTGCTAACTACTTAAATCTCTCAATGGAGTTCTTTGGGAGAGACATATACCAGACATGTGGCCCCAGTAAGAGTGCCGAAAAAGGCACGACACCTCATCTCATCTGAGATAGAGAATATGTCTGCCGCTAATTGGTATATCTCAATATGATCAATAGGGTTGGTACTCCCGTTATACCTTGGGGTGACCATAGGTGGCTTAAACTTGGATGGCATTGGGAAGTTGACTATCTTCGCCACAAAGGGTGAGCCTATGGAGCATCCTCTTTGAAGGGGTTCACTGCTTTTCAGGATATCACCAATTTTATCCTCCAGCCTTTGAATTAAGTCGTTCAAGGGCCTCGTAGAGTCATCTTGGCTGATGTTATCCCCTGCCTCCTCTTTAGGATGAATAGAGGGTTCTGTTGTGGCAGGTCTGTGTCGACTGTTCACTTCTCCCTGACCGTTGTCCCATCCATGGGGTCGTCCATCCACTACCTATCTTCTGAACCTCGCAATACTCCTCGATCTGGACAATCTTTCCCTCAGGTCATTTACAGGGCCCGGCCTCTCGAAGGCTGACCCCCTGCTCAGACAATCAAAAGCTGAGACTCTCGGGGATCGTCGGGATTTTACCTCCCACACTTCCCTTTGCTTTCCCGGATAGGTCGTACAGTATTGTTGGAGACCTCATATGGCTCCCAGCATTCTATGGGGGCCTCTTCTACCTCCATGTCATCATACCTGTCTTCCAGGAAAGGGTTTCCTTGCCTCCCCAGGCATAGACGCCGGGGGTCAGCAACATCCCTCCGCTATTGTGGTGGTGGAATGTCTTAGTGTGGTGCCTGGGGTGGTACCATACTGCCCTAGAGATGCTGCTGGAGTAATCATCTCCGGTGAGACTCCGGGTAGTCTCATTATATTTTGGCTAAGAGCTACAAATTGCTCCTGCATAATTTGCTAATTTGCTGCTAAGGATTTCAAGGCATCAGCCACATCTGCCATATCAGACTGAGGTGGTATTTGATTAGAAGAAGGTCCTACTCCACTAGCTGGTGGAGGAGGTGGTGGTGGTAACTCTAGTGCCATATGTTTGAGCTGTGATGATCAAAAGTGCGTGAAAACCTTAATGGGTCTGTTTCAATGGTGAAACAGCTCTACTCAAAGGGGGAGAACTGGTTCACCACTAGAGTTTTCGGTGAGGTCAAGCTGTATAAAGGAAAGGATAGCTTCTCATTCCCACAGACAACACCAAACTGGTGATGCTAAGATTTAGCTCCACCAGATAAGAGATGATGAGCTCAAACAGTGATAACAATGGCAAAAATAGAGTTATATATGTGTATAAGTGTATAGATGGGGATGGGTATAAGAGGAATGAAGACAATGATGTATAGTGGTTCAGCCAATCAGGACGACATCCACTGTGAGTGTGTGATCCATTAACTATGGGCACTAATGGTCTTGGATACAATGCTCATAAGCTCACTCTCTCTCTATTGTGTAAAAGCAGAGTTTTATCTAGGGTTATAATTATCGATCCCTTCGCAAGGTAGGAGATGACAAATATATATAGGGCTTGGGTGGTGTAGTGTACCCCCCAAGCATGCATTGAGCATGTGAATAATGATCCAACCAATTCCCTATTAACAACTGGATGCTCCACATGTGATTAATGATGCATAATATTCCCTCATGTGAGAGGATGATATTGTTATAATGGTTTAGTCCACGTACTATATGAGTCCCACGCGTCTCCCAAATCATGCTCTGTGATGATGTCACCCTCGACTTATGATGTTTGGACGATGGTAAGGTTCCTGCTGGCAGCGTGTCAGGCTGGATGTGGGCCTCGTACTGTCATCCCCTCATAAGGGTCGTCTGGCCTGCTATAAAGGGTCGGCCTCCGGAGGTGTCGTCTTATCCACGTTGAGGGTCGGCCCCTTATAGGGTCGTCTGCTCTTGGATGACGGGTCGGACCCTTGTAGGGTCGTCTGCTCTAGGATGGGGGTCGGCCCCTTGTAGGGTCGTCTGCTCCAGGATGGGGGGTCGGCTTGCCCGACTCTTCCTTCCATGGAACTGTGGTAAAGGTATACCCACGTTCTGGACCTAAGCCCTCGTCTGAGATGAGGACACCCTCGGTCTGGCCGAGGGTATGTATTGGTATATCAGGTAGGGTGTCTCGGGGAATAGGGAAAGGCAACGGGGGAGGGGAAATTTGGCAAGGGGAAGAGAGATTTTGGGTTTTTTCTGATAGTGAGAAAGAGAGAGAATGATTTCGTGAGTTTTAAGAAAAAGGGTTGCTTATTAACAAAAAAGGACTGAGAGAGATTGTTTAATAATAAGGGTATTTTGGGTAGTTAACAAAAAAATTACTCTTGTTTAACAGATGTTAGACTAAACCGTTAAAATAATACCCAACGAAATAATACAAAAACTGACGTACCCCAAGCACCAATTATTATAAACAAACGTACCCCAAACAGTAAATGACCCTTTTGAGTTTTGTGATATGATGAATAAGAAAATAAAAGGGATTGTTTTGGATTCATGGACTCATGGTGGATTTGTTTTTGCTTTGTGATATGATGAATAAGAAGATAAAAAGGGTTGCATTGGATCCATGGCCTTATGGTTTGTATAAGGATGTCAAAGCCAAATTCAAGCATGAATCTTTGATGTAAGATTATCATCAGCTGTATAAGATAATTTATTTTGTATTTTTTTTGTTTGTATTTTGATTTGGAGATCTAGGATTTCTTTTTTTTAGAGTATTTTTGTGGATCTGTATATGGTTGAATTAGTTGATTTTTATAATACATTTTAATTTTTGTATTTTTTGTATATTTTTCTGGTGGGTTTGATCTGTTTTCTTCAAATATATATCATTGGCGGTTTTTTTCTATGGTTATATGGACAAAATTGATATGACTTTCTTGATAAAAAATTTCTTTGGGTATTCAAGTCGTTAATAAATACTTCTGGGACTTGATATGTTCCATCTATAGCCGATGAATTATATATTTATCATTTAGGGGTTATTATTATTTTTTTAAATGAAACAAATGAATGATTTATTAGACTGCCTTAATATACGTGATTGAAATAATGCCAAAACCAAATAGATAATATTTTCATAAAAAAAATGGTTGTTTTATTTTTTGGTATATTGACGACGATTGTATAAAAGACATTGAATAACACTGTAATAAATATGAAAAATAATATAAAAATATTTTAAATTATAAAAATGTCATTTCAAAATTCTTAAAAACATCAAAAAACTTTTTTAGTTTCTTTTAAAAGACTGTTTTGAGGGGGAAAAAGTTAAATCAAGTAAAAAAAGTTATTAAAAACAGTTTTTATTTATAGTTTTTACTTTTTTTTAAAAATAAGTTACTTAAAAATCAACTTTTATTTACAGTTTTAGAAAAATAATTTTTATTTACAATTTTTGAAAGATAAGTTATTAAAAAAACAATTTTTATTAACACTTTTAGAAAACAATTTTTATTTATAGTTTTAGAAAGACAAGTTACTAAAAAAATGGTTTTTAGTTAGTATTTTAGAAAAATAAGCTACTAAAAAAATAATTTTTATTTACTGTTTTTGAAAAAAAATAGCTCTTATTTTGAAAAAAAAAGTTTTAAAAAATTGAACAGTTTTTTTAAGGACAAAATCGTAAGAAAAAGGTTTTTCACCAAATATTTTAAATCATGTAAATAAAAATTATATTTAGAAAAAAATATTAACTTACATTTTTATTATTATTTAGTAATTAATTTTTTCACTTGATTTAACTTTTTTTTTACAGAAGAGATTTTATTTACTAGATTCATAAAAACCGCCCCAAAACTTTTTTATCACTGTTTTTTCCTAAAAAAACTGTGGTAAAAAAAGTTTTTTGGTGTTTTTCAGAATTTTTAAATGATATTTTAATTTAAAATGTTTTACTATAATTTTAAATAATTTTATATTATTTTCAGATATATCATGGGTTTTTCAATATATTTCATACTTTATAAATGTTTTTCCTATTATTTTGAATTTTTATAAGTTTTTCCCTATTTTTATAAGTTTTTTTAATTTATATTTCTTTTCATGATTTTTAAATTTAGGAATATTTTGCTAATTTCCAATATTTTAAACTATTTTTCTATAATATTCAAATTTTAAAATAATTTTTAATGATTTATTGTGTCATTTTCATTTCTTTAAACTTTTATATTGTTTTGGATTAAAATGAGGGTAACATGGTTTTTTCTAAAAAATTTGACAACAACTAAAGAATTCTCTAATGATGTGGTGCAAACATAAAGAGATAAAAAAGTGTGGTATAAACACAAATATTTTTATAAAATGTAGCGTCGCAAGTTAAAAAAATCCTTTATTTTTTTTTTTATATATTTGATTTTTATTTTTACCTATTTTTTTTCAAATGTAATCTTTTACTTTAGTATTTTACTTCAGTATTATTAGATTTGAGAATAATAATCAGTGAACATAAAATGTTTAATTTGGATTTTACATTTTAAGCATATTTCTTTGTGTATATATAAATAGGTCTATATATAAGTAGTGAATAATTTATTAGAGGGTTCATCTAGTTAGTTCTTAGTGGGGAGAAAAATCAGTTTGAAAACTATTTTGGAGGATTTGAAATTTGGATTGCCAAAAGAATATTTTTTGAATTTTCAATTCTTTTAGTTTAACGCTCAATTGGCAACTTTTTTCTTGTAGTTTGATTCAATATGGAGTGACCATTTTGATTGTTTATTGCAATGAGTTTGTGTTCTATCATTTATAGGAAGATAGATTTGATATTAACATAGTTTGTAATGGTGAGATTTTATCCATTTTTTTGTGCATGTTACTTTCTTTTTACGGTAGTATTAGAGGAGTTAATGAAACTTTAATACTTACTATTCTTTTCTCTCTCATCTTAAACATTGTGTACTTTGGAATAAAAAAAATGGATAGATTAAAAGTCTCTTGAAATCTTAAAAGATATCTCCCTTTCCGAATAAATTTAATTTTTACTATTTGTAATGAATTTTCTAGATTTGGTACAATAATATTTGATTGTTTATCTCTAAAACATTGAACAAAGTTTGTATCATATTGTTTTTATTGCATATAAAGTTGCTAAAAATATGACATTTTTAGTTTATTTTAAGCATGGAGCTGGTGAAAAAAATGGAGTATCAATATAATGATTTTAAAATAATATGATATATACTAAATTTTTTAATTATCTTTATATTTATTTATTATACATCGCATGTGCATCGCACGGGTTGTATGCTAGCATTTAAAATTTATTTTTATATTTTGTCATATAGTCTTAGTCATTTATGTTCAATTAAATGACTAAGATGGCCACTCTACCTCTGAAATTATAGTTCAATCCCTAAATTAAACAAGGCTCACTCAATTTCATATTGAAATTATGAATTTTGGCCTATATTGAATTTGAACTATGAATATTTCAAGAAGGATATGGTTATTGGTTTAAATTCAATTTGGACCACTCAATCTAAAGATGAAATATTTATAAAAATCCAACGTAAGTTAGGATAGTGTAACAACCCCCATTTTCTCACGTAAAGGCTGGCCAGGCTCAGTACGCCGAAGATGGGGCATATCAACAATTTATAGCATTCTGAGCACTGAAAAAACAAATTATTTTTTTATAAATAAAAATCAACAATGAATACAAATATTTGAATAAAACTGATTCAACGCATGAATTATAAAAATTGAATCATCATACAATGTCCATAATATAAAACTAAATAAAACTAATATAAATAAACGCTTTTACTTATGCCCGTACAAATCCCAGTATAAAACAAAATGACAAAGAGACTTAAGTACAACCTATACTAGAGTCAATGGAGCGGAATCCACTACATCCAATGCAACTGCATGCTTGATCCATTATCAGTCCTGCTTTTTCTATCATTAAGAATACCTGGGGGGGGGGGGGAGATTTATAATTTGGGTCAGAGCCCGAGGTGTACAAGTATTCTTCACCAGTAAATATGCAATTTATTACTAACTTATACTTTACGTCTCCCCATTGGTGCTCACATTTAATGAGTACCTAACCTCTCATCTAGAAGCATTCCTACTCGTTTCCTCAATCAAGTGGCAATTGCAACTTCCAATATTTAATCAATCATGTAAAGAATAATCCATTCCGCTATGAAATAACCAAAAGAGGGTACTTATTTCTGACACTCCAATTTTCGAATAAATTTCATAATATCAATATATCACAATTTGCATAAACTGAGTGCAACATCTTACGTCATTATATCATGTGACCATTGTCCTTTTCTTCAAATCATTTAATGATTAAATTCATAATCCATGTCGTCTATCCCGTTAGACTATACGTTTCATTATCTTAGATTACTAAATTATTATTTCCATTAATAATTCGTTACACCATTTCTCATTCTATTTAATGTTTGTCTACTCCCTTAGACTATCCAATTAATATTCTTATTAAGCATTATTCATTACAACTTATCTAGTCCTTAATTATCCACATCATTCATATTGGCCCAACTTTATTATCATTAAGCATTTTGTACATCATTGGACTAAAAGGGCACATTCCCTTATAAGGTATACCACAATGTGTAAAGGGTAAATATATTAGTCCGTATATATATATATATATATAGTCCTGCTCTTGTGAGGACCGGACAAATGTCACCTGGCGGTGAGCCAAAAAAAGAGAGAGAGTGTGTGCCTATAATTTAGGTGATAATTTCTAGGCGCACCGTTAGGTGACACATGTCCGGTCCACATTCTTAAAATGCGGACTAGTTCGCACAGGAGCATTATTATTATTATTATTATTATTATTATTATTATTATTATTATTATTATTATTATTATTATTATATATATATATATATTGTTGATACCAAATTTAATCTGCTGACTTGGACCAACCATATGAAGACACGTGGCTATCTACATGGCAACAACAAGCACTTCCGAGATGATCATACGCTCCGAGGAACTCTTATGCTCCGAGAAACAAGACCTCTCCGAGGAACTCTTATGCTCCGAGGAACACCGAGGAACTCTTATGCTCCCAGGAACAAGACATCTCCGAGGAATTCTTATGCACCGAGAAGCTCAGGCGGTCCGAGCTGCTCAGGCGGTCCTAGCTACTCAGGCGATCTGAACTGCATCTCGAACAAAGCATTAATAGCTGGATAACCAACAGTTTAACTGGTTCATTAAATGCTTATCATTCAGACGCACACGAAAAGAAGGCATTAAATGTATTACCCTTTCATATGTATATCATTAAATGTATTACCCTTTCACATTACAGCCTCAGGGCTATAAATACATTGTACAATCCTCATTGTAGAGGGGACTGAATCCTGAATCCAAACTTTGGGATCCAGAACGGAATTTCTTGTAATTGAGAATTCCCAACATTCAGCAATAAAACAACAGTGGACGTAGGCCATTCTTATAAGGCTGAACCACTTTAAAATCTTTTGTCTCATTTATTTATCTGTGATTAAATTATTAGAGTGATCTAATTTTTTACATCAACAGATTGACGCCGTCTGTGGGAAACGACTGCTAATATCGTTTTCTCACCAATAACAATCCAATACCAATGGCTGATGTGCCGAAATCCAACAATCGAAATACCGGAACCCCTCCAAATCCATCTGCACCACCAATCATTCCAGATCTGACTGGAATAATGGCAAATTTGGCTCAGGGCCAGACCGCCATGCAAGAAACAATGCGACAACTCATCCAAACCCTCCATGGCGGTGCACCAGCCCATTCCGGATCACGAAACATCCAAAGAAATACCCGCGCGCCTTCTACACGTACTAGGCGTGTTAATTCATATCGCAATGAGGAATCTGAAGATTTTTCTTATCAACCAGGACAAACTTTGTCAATGCGAGCCACAGATACTAAACAACGTGTCACCCTCTCCCCAGAAAGGGCCAGCGCATTGGAAAGATTAAGCATGGCCTCTCATTTTGATCGATTAGGCCCTAGGAGGAACAAAAGTCCTCTTAATGCAGCGTCGAGGAGCTTTCGACGACCATCAGATTTAAGGGAAGGATCTGCCCAGTCACGACCAGTTACTCGTCGAGATGTATCTGCTGACCGATCAGCTGCTCATCACGATAAATCCCAAGAAGCCACTTCAACGCGATCAGTTGCTCGAACCAATAGGCCCGAGGAAGGAAATGATGCTTGGAAAGGATCTATTCAAAGGCTGCAGGATAGATTAGGGGAAATGGCTAAGGCTAAGAACCCCCTACAACGAACCTTTGTTCGAGGAAAACCTTTTGTCCAGGACATTGTTGATTTTCCAACACCATCAAAGTTCAAAGCACCTGTTGTGACTCCCAAGTATGATGGAAAGACTGATCTTGTCCTTCATATAGAACAATATCAAGCTGCTGCCAACATCTATGCTGTCCCAGACGAGAGGAGATGCAGGGCATTCTCGGGAACTCTTACCGGATCTGCTCAGATATGGTATAATAATCTTCCTCGGGGTAAGATTTCAACTTTTCTTCAGCTAGCCGAGTTATTCATTGGAAATTTATGCTTTGGAGCAAAGCCAGTTAAACGAGTAGCACATTTGTTAAGTGTTAGACAAAAAGCTGGTGAGAGTATTAGAGACTATATAACTCGTTTTAATAACGAGAAGCTCGAAGTCATTGATTATGAGGAAAAGACAACGATTACTTCTTTGATGAGTGGACTACTGCCAAACAAGTTGTACTACACTTTGGCCAAAGACCCACCTCGAACCATGTCGGACCTGATGGGAAAAGCGTCCAAGATTATGAACGCCGAGGAGGCTATGTCTGCGAAGAAGAATATGGATTCCAAAGAAACCAAGGGGGAAGGTGATAAAGCTAAGAAGAAAGAGCATAAGAACAATGGTGGTGACAAACATTCCAAAAGTAGTTCGTCATGGGAGGTTTTGAAGAAATTTGATAACTAAACGCCTTTGAAGGCAAATATCAACCACGTCCTAGAAGAAATTAAGAACAGCGAGGAGTTAAACTGGCCCAAGAAAATGAGGTCAGACCCTGACACAAGGAATAGGGAGAAATATTACGAGTTCCATAAGGATCATGGCCATATGACCAAAAATTGCATAGCTCTTCAGAACGAGATTGAAACACTCATCTGAAGAGGAAAGCTAGCAAATTATGTTTATCGGGGAGGCGAAAGAAGAAATAATGACCAAACTAGAGAGAGGTCTAGATCTCCTCATCGGGCAGAGGAGAAAAAGAAGAGAAATCACGAAGATGATCCAGATGATGACCCCGATATTCCCAAGAAACCAAGGCAACCAGAACGAGAGGTATTTTCAATACGCTTTGGGTCATTTGATTGTAATGTTATTACAGGAGGAGATGCAGGAGGAGGAGACCTTACTACATAAAGAAAAGCTTACCTCGAAGAGTCTCAAGCTTGCTCGTACATTCAACGAATAAATTTAGCTGAGGAAGATCACCCGAGAAAGGTGAATAAAGAAAAATTGGTCATTGGGTTTTCAAAGAATGATCTTGCAGGAGTTCTATATCCTCATGATGACCCACTAGTGATCAAAATGAGAATGAAGGAGGTAATGACCTCAAGAGTGTTAGTCGACAACGGTAGCTCGGCAGACATCATGTTCTACTCGTGTTTCGATAGTTTAAATTTGAAGCTATATCAACTGGAGCCTTACCACAGGCCCCTCATCGGTTTTGCTGGAGAAAAAGTATTTCCACTTGGGACGATCAAGTTGGATATATTCATTGGTACGTGGCCTGCTTGTCGGACAGAAAAAATACGCTTTTTTGTGATGGATAAGAATGTCCAGTCATCGTACAATATCATTATGGGAAGAGTAGGGTTGAAGAAGTTCGAGGCTGTACCATCTACAGTGCATCAATGCCTAAAATTTCCAACAAACTTTGGGGTAGGAGTTATGAAAGGTGATCAGAAAGTAGCTCGGGAGTGCTATTATTCATCCGCCGAGCAAGATGAATTGGAAGAATCAAAGAAAAAGACTACTACTTATCAAGTGGATGAAGTTGCAGAAATTGAAACCTTGAATCCTCGGGATGAGTCGCAACTCGTGAAGGGTCAAGTGGTGGAAGCTACTGAAAATATCATTCTGGATGACGAACACCCTGAACGAACTACTCAAATAGGTTCGTCATTGGAAGCCTCACTAAAACAAGAATTGACAACTTTCCTTAGAAGCAGAAAACAAACTTTTGCTTGGAGTCATGAAGATATGCCTGGGATTGACCCAAACTTCTTATGTCACGAGCTCAATGCGAATAAGGAGATCAAGCTTGTGAAGCAGAGAAGAAGAGTATTCAGTCCCGAGAAGAATCAAGCTATACATGAGGAAGTCGAGAAGCTCCAGAAAGCTTGTTTCATTGAAGATGTAAAATATCCAGATTGGTTTCGCCAATGTGGTGATGGTAAAGAAGAAAAACAACAAGTGGAGGATGTGTGTAGACTTCATGGACCTCAACAAAGCATGCCCAAAAGAGCATTTTCCACTGCCCCGAATTGATCAACTGGTGGATGCTACCTCGGGACACGAGTTGCTGAGCTTCATGGATGCTTATTATGGTTATAATCAGATCAAAATGAAACCTGAAGACAGGGAGAGTACCTCTTTCATTACCCCTAGGGGAACTTATTGTTATAATGTTATGCCTTTTGGTTTAAAAAATGCAGGTGCGACATATCAAAGGCTGATGAACAAGGTCTTTGCTGAACAAATCAGTGACAATATGGAAGTCTATGTTGACGACATGCTGACAAAAAGCAAGAAAGCTACAGATCATCTAGTTGACTTAAGTCAAACTTTTGATCAACTAGATAAATATCAAATGAAGCTGAACCCGACGAAGTGCATATTCGGAGTACGAGAAGGCATGTTCCTTGGGTACATTGTCAATCAAAGAGGCATTGAAGCAAATCCTGAAAAGATCAAAGCTCTATTAGGGCTTCGATCTCCAACAACGAAGAAGGAAGTACAGAGTCTCACAGGACGAGTAGCAGCACTCAACAGATTTGTGTCACGAGCAACTGATAGATGTCTCCCATTCTTCAAAACACTCCGAAAAACTTTTGAGTGGAATGATGAATGTGAGAAGGCCTTTCAAGACTTGAAGAAATACTTGGGAGCACCTCCACTGTTGTCCAGGCCGGTGATGGGAGAAAAATTGTATTTGTACCTTGCAGTATCCGAGAATGCAATTAGCTCGGCGTTGATCAGAATGGAGAATGGAGTACAAAATCCAATTTACTACACAAGTAAGGCCTTCTGAGGAGCAGAGATCAGATATCTAAGACTGGAGAAATTGGCACTGGCACTGATTGAGGCGAGTAGGAGAATGAGTTCGTACTTCCAGGCTCATACTATAGTAGTATACACCGATGTGCCATTGAGACAAGCTCTTCATAAGCCAGAGAAATCAGGGAGATTGATGTACTGGGCAATAGATCTCGGAGAATATGATATAATCTATGAACCCAGGTCATCACTAAAAGGGCAAGCTGTAGCAGATTTCATAGCTGAGTTCACCTATCCTGATATCCCCAAGGAGCAGAAGTTGCTCGCTGGTCAACCTGTGGATGTTACAGGATCGATAAACACTGGCTCAGACCGACTCCGGTTGGTAAAAGGGCAAGTGGATGTTACATGATCATTAAATTCGAGCTGAGACCAACCTCGGTTGGTAAAAGGGCAAGAAAAAATGATCGACGAGGAGCGAGAAAAATCAGGGGAGGATGAAAAGAAGCAGAAAATATTTCACCGAGGAGCTCTGACTGATCAGAAATTTGAAGACGAGTTACCTATATGGAGGCTATATGTAGATGGCTCATCTTGCACTGCAAGATGTGGCGCGGGAATAGTTCTAAGCACTCTAGACGAGGTCGACATGGAATACACCTTGCGTTTCCAATTCAAAGCATCCAACAATGAAGCAGAATATGAGGCCATGATTGCAGGGCTTAATTTGGCAAAAATTATGGAGGCGCAACAGGTTGTGATCTTCAGTGACTCTCAATTGATTGTAACCCAAATGATGGGAGTATATGCAGTTAGAGGAGAATTAATGGTCAGATATCATGCAAAGGCAAAGGAGCTGTTGTCAGGATTAGTCGCTATTCAGCTGGTCAGAGTACCAAGAATGGAGAATGCGAGAGCAGACGCCCTAGCTCGACTAGCATCAGCTACTCGCACCGAGCTATGACGAACAATCCCAATTGAAGTGTTAGCTGGTCGGAGTATAGATGAAGATCTGAAGATGAATTTTATCACCCTTGATTTAGGACCATCTTGGATGGATCCCATCAGGGTATATATCGAGGAGGGAGAATTGCCAATTGACAAGCTTGCAGCCAAGAAATTGAAGTTTAAAGCTGCTCGGTATGTACTAACTAATGGTGTTTTATATAGACGAGGAATTATGGCAGGTTTGCAAAGACGTGTACATCCCACCGAGGTGAAAGATTTGATTGAAGAGATCCATGAAGGGTCTTGTGGAGCACATGTAGCATGTCGGACACTTTTACAAAGGGTGATGACGCAGGGATACTACTGGCCGACGATAAGGGCAGATTGTATAGACTATGCAAAGAAATGTGACAAGTGCCAACGCTTTTCCTCCATCCGAAGAACTCCACAAGCATTGTTGTCATCCATAACTTCCCCTTGGCCATTTTCCATGTGGGGAATTGATTTGGTTGGACCACTGCCAATGACCTGAGGAAGGTTCAAGTACCTCATCGTCGCAGTGGATTATTTTACTAAGTGGGTAGAAGCTGAGCCACTCATTGATATGACATACGAGAAGGTGTACCAATTTATTTGGAAGAACATCATTTGCCGATATGGTCTCCCTCATGCCTTCATCACAGACCATGGGACACAATTTGATAACGAGGAGTTTGTCGCCTATTGTCATCAGTCAAATATTTTGAAGGTCCATTCAGCACCAGGCCATCCTCAAAGCAATGGTCAAACTGAAGTGACAAAAAGGACGCTGTTGAATTGTTTAAAAAAAAGATTGGATGATGCGAAAGCAAACTGGATCAACGAGCTATAATCAAAACTTTGGGCTTACCGAACTACTCCCTGAGTAGCAACTGGAGAATCACCATACATGCTGGCGTTCGAAAGTGAAGCTGTCATACCTGCCGAGTTGGGCCTCCCAACACACAGGGTACTAAATTTCAATTTCCCTGTCAGCGACTTAATGAGAAGATTGGATTTAAACATGCTCGAGGAAGTTAGAGAAGAAGCAGCCATTAGAAATTCTTCTTACCAGCAACGAACAGCTTTGTTCTACAACAAGAGGGTGAAGAAGTGCAACCTAAAAGAAGGAGACTATGTGTTGAAGAAAGTAATCCAAAAGCATAACAAACTGAAAGCAAACTGGAATGGACCATACCGAGTTACAGAAGTTGTTCGACCAGGAACCTATCGAATAGCAACTTTAGAAGGCGAAAAGTTTAAGAATGCATGGAATGCAGAGCATCTGCGTAAGTATTATCGGTGATGTATATGTAACACAGTTTCCATCAGTATGAATAAAATGAAAATATTCTGCAAGTCTCTGTTTATTGAAATTTTTTCGGGGAATACTAGTGCTATGCACTACTCGACAAAGCTCGGCATACTACTCAACAAAATATTTCAAACTGTACCAACTTAGTTGGTCGACGAGGATAAAAAATTCCAAAATGTACCAACTTAGTTGGTCGATGAGGATAAAAAATTCCAAACTGTACCAACTTAGTTGGTCGACAAGGAGAAAATATTCCAAACTGTACCAACTTAGTTAGTCGACGAGGAGAAAAAATTCCAAACTGTACCAACATAGGTGGTCGACGAGGAGAAAATATTCCAAACTGTACCAACTTAGTTAGTCGACGAGGAGAAAATATTCCAAACTATACCAACTTAGTTGGTCGACGAGGAGAAAATATTCCAAACTGTACCAACATGGTTGGTCGACGAGGAGAAAATATTCCAAACTGTACCAACATAGTTGGTCGATGAGGAGAAATATTCCTAAAAATGCCAACCTGTTTGGCTAGGAAACGAAATATTTCAAAGTTTACCAAGTATGGTTAGTTGGGGATAAGCTCTCACTAACTATAATTGGTCGACGAGCACAATTTCACAACCTTGGTTGGTTAGAAAAATTTTAAACATTTTTATACTCATTCTTCATGATCGAGCAACATTATTACTTATAACTTTTTATTACTAAGTTGGTCGATGAACAACACAACATTGTTATCTTTTTAACAGATATGCATAAATGTAAAGTGTTAATATTTACAAGACAATAGCAATTAAGATTTGCAAACAGAAATGAAAGTTTTTCATTAAATTCGAAATAAATTACATTGATGATAAAAGGAAAGTTACATTGATATGTATACTAACTGTTACAAATTCCTATTCTATTGGTCTTTTCCCCTCAGCTTTCGATACAGGTTCCTCGCCAGCAGGCGGATCATTTAAAGACTGAGGAGAATTGATGAAGTTCAAATCCTTCAGCATCCTGATGTTCATCACATAAGGTCGATCCAGAAGATGCTCGGGACGAGATACCTCAAATTGAGAATGTAAATTGTAGTCTCCGAGGTATTTTGCAATTAAACTCCGAGGAATGGCACGAGCTGGGATCCATTCCATGTCCAGATTGTACGGTGGCACAGGCAAGTCGAGCACCCCGGGATCATGGTAGTCCCACAGATAGTGTCCTTGTTCGAGCTTCAGCACACCTAGGGCATTCAGCCAGCCTTGTTTGTAGCCCTCATTATTGGCGTTCTGGATACGATCATCCAAGTGGAATAGTGCTTCGTTGTATCCAGCCATCCAGAATTCCCTGGCCTATTTATGGAATTGATACGTTAGCCTCTCAAGCTTCTCGTGGAGACTTTTGACAAAAAGATCATTAGTCTCCAACACTGATATCTTTGCAGAGAGTTGTTTTTCCAAGTCTCGAATCTTCTTTGACATATCAGATAACGCCTGGTTCTTCGCCTTTAGTTGGAAGGCCTGGTTCTCTAAGGCAGATGCTGTCCTCTGTTCCTCGACAAGAACCCGAACTGCTCTTCCTCGACCCCGAGAAGCTCTTGCTCGTCCCTGAGGAGATGTGGAAGTGCCCGACTTCCTCAAGGTGTCCAACTCTTGCCTCAATTTGGCATTCTCAACCTCTAAAAATGAAAATCCCTCGTCAGTCACTGGGATTATAACTGTTGAAGAAGAGGCTGTAGACTTCAACTGTGCTAGTTCTTTCTGCAAATTATTATTCTCTTGCTCCAACAGCTCGGCAATCTATCTACATGTTTCAACTTCACCCTTTAGGGTTCTTTCCCTGAAATCGTACCCAGCGATGAGCTTCTCGTAGCCCTTCTAGGCAGAAAGCTGCTGATACCTCTTCTCATACCCTTCATGCAACAGGGCAGTTAATTCCTTGTACTGATTCTGAAGGTCTTCTAGGGTACATTGAAGATCCTCGATCATTTCATAGTAATCCACATTATTATCCACATCTCGGTCAAGTAAGCACTTCAGGTACTGATAAGCTTCGGCTGCTTGTTCTGAAGCATCGTGACCAAGGATGTCGGCAACTTCTGATGCACTCAGGTCTGTGTGACCAGCCTTATAAAATTCATTGCATTGCTGCATCAGCTTTGTATCATTGGAAGATATCATATCCATCCTGGCCAGAAACTAGCAGAGAAATAAAAGACAATCATCAAAAAGAAGATCAAGATAGAGTACAAATAGAAAAGAAACAATCGTATGGAAGAAAACTCAAATTTTATTAGATCATAGTGCAGAGTTACAAAGATCTTGGTTACATTTGACAAAGAAGAAAAACAAAAAGAGAAAACCGAACAACACTACACCTTTTCCTTATCTCCCAAAACCTTGTCGGGAGGTTGGGAAGAGGAGGCAGGTTGCTCGGAGGGAATTACGACTTGCTCGGAGAGCACCAACTGTTGCTCGGAAGAAGAAACTCCTTGCTCGACAGCATGCTGACTGGTTAGGGCATTCTCTCCCACTACCATTAAAGATTATTCATAGGTAGCTTCGTCCTCTTCTAATTCTTCTGGAGTAGGAGGAGGACCAGGGATGTGTCTCTGGAAGAGCTCGGATGACTCGTCGACCTTCAATTCCTGAAGAGCAGCAACCCATCCATCCCTGAAATACTTTACACTGCCATAATCCACTTGAGAGACCATGGCAGCACATCCCTTATCCCAACCTTTGTCGCAGCCAGAGCTGAAGGACTTCTTAATGGCAGTTTTCCTTTTGGCCTTCTCCAAGGCAAGCTTCTCGGACAACAAAACATCAGCAACCTTCAGTTTTTATTCTGTTTCCTCCTTCTACCGAGTTACTTCCTGGAGTTGGACCAACCTCTCCTCAGCAGCCTTGAGTTTATTTTCAAACTCCTCAGCAGTCTTGAGCTTCACATCAAGCTCTTTATTAGCCTTCTCCAAGGCATTCACTTTCCTCTCCAAATCCCTGGAGGCCTCAGCAACCCGAGTTTTCTCCTGTTCGTAGGAAGCAAGTTTATTCTCCCAGACGGCCTTATTAGTATCGTACCTCTGGCGAGATTCCTCTAAGGACTTGGTATCTTCTTCCAGAGCTCCCTCCACGCTGGACGAGGAGAAAGAAGCTTTGATTGCTTCACCCTTCTTAAGGATTATGTTGAAGCAGCTCGTCAACTGTAAACAGAAAAGGAACGCAAAATCAGAAACAAATATAAGAAATAACAAAGGAAACTATGAAAAGTTTAAAGTAAAGGTACTTACTGAAGCAAGATGACGAGCAGCCAAAGAAGTAACCATATCCCGAGTAAGGTTATCTTCATTACCTTGTACCTCGGGAATGGTCAAATACTTTACCAAGCTCATGTCAGAGCTCGGGGGAACAGATGTGGGAACCCTAGTCCCAGCAGCAGGGGGCTGAATGGTGGTGTCAGCCAAATTGACTGAGGAGCTCTTCTTCAGCCTCCTCGGGGGAACAGGTACAACCAAGGAAGAATCCTTGGTTGGTGATATCACAATCACCTTTCCAGGAGCAGCAGAACTGCTCGGAGCCACTGCGGGCTTGTCAGCAACCTTCTCGGAGACTTTAGCAGGAGCAATTGAAGGAACTACACCAGTCTTCTTTGTCCCCTCCTTTGGGACATCAATCTTAATCCTTTTTATTTCTCCAGAACCGGAGGCAGTTTTCTCAAACAGAGCAGGAGTCCTTCTCTTCTTCATCCTTTCGCTCAACGGAATGTGAGATTCTGGTGAAGAACTTGCAGAGGGTGGTACTGGCTCTGCTTCACTGATCACTGGACGAGCAGGGAAAGAAGTTGTATAGCTCTTTTATTGGAGCAGATAGGAGGCTGATCGAATGTGCTCGTCAACAACCCTTTTGTGTAGACCCCAGATAAGTCCCAAATGCCTTATATTGACATCTGTTTCTTTTGGGCACTTTCTCTTGCTATCAACTGCAAATAAACAGACATTGTTATCAGTAACACATTTTATCAAACACAAAACAAATATGATTTCAAGATAAATAAAAATAACCTATCCCATTGCCATAAGGAGGACATCTAGGACCCTGGTAAACATCATCTCCGGTTAAAGGAGGGTGTTGCCAATTTTTTACAACAACCCCATGTTCAAAATAATCCATGTTGGCATCTGGGATATTGACTACTAAGGCCCTATTTATAAACCTAGTTTTCAAATAATAAATATTATCATTAATTGCCCATCTATAGCAGTACATGATTTATGGAATTCCTAAACGAGTTCTTTAACTATTCTCCACGTGTTGGGGGCTATTCGTGCAGGAACAACATCAAAGTACTGACAAAATTCCAGACACAGAGGATTTGGTGGAAAAGAAAATCCACACTCAGCAAAAAAGAGACTGGGGAACCAATGTCCCTTAGCCAAATTGAAATAGTTGGAAGGCTCAGAAAGCTCTTCCAAGACGACCCAAAAGGGAATGGAAAAATCAGAACGAAATTTCTCAAGAGACTTAACAGGATAAACCATGGTGAATAAAGAAATAAAGATGAAGGAAGAAG
Organism: Sambucus nigra; assembly: GCA_949130495.1. Classification (NCBI taxonomy): domain Eukaryota; kingdom Viridiplantae; phylum Streptophyta; class Magnoliopsida; order Dipsacales; family Adoxaceae; genus Sambucus; species Sambucus nigra. The sequence continues at coordinate 186,537,778 of OX422212.1, read as the reverse complement.
ATCTTACAGGAAAAGAGTAGAGCTGATGACGACAGACGATGGAAGAGATGAATACACAAGAGAGTAGAAGACGATGAAAAACTCTAAGATGAAAACTTGAAAAGATAGAAGACGATGTAAGTCTCTATGAAGTTTAAATACCTTGCCTTGGGAACTGGCGAAGTAATGATTATAAAAAGGATGATTACGTTACCGGCGGCTAAAAAGGCATTAAATATTGGCGCGGGAATCAAAGAGAACAACAGCGGCTAAAAAGGCGAAAAGTGACGCGGGAAATGAAGCAAGCAGAAAATTCCAAAAAGCATGATTCTACGAATTGATATGGAGAAATAAATACAAGGGAGATGATCCTAAAAATCAGGAAGAACTATTTAAAGCTACCGTATTCCGAGAAAGAATGTTCTACACTCCTCAAATTTCGAACTATGAAACATTGGGGGCTTCTGTTGATACCAAATTTAATCTGCTGACTTGGACCAACCATATGAAGACACATGGCTATCTACATGGCAACAACAAGCACTTCCGAGATGATCATACGCTCCGAGGAACTCTTATGCTCCGAGGAACAAGACCTCTCCGAGGAAATCTTATGCTCCGAGGAATAAGACCTCTCCGAGGAACTCTTATGCTCCGAGGAACAAGACCTCTTTGAGGAATTCTTATGCACCGAGAAGCTCAGGCGGTCCGAGCTTCATCTCGAACAAAGCATTAATAGCTGGATAACCAACAGTTCAACTGGTTCATTAAATGCTTATCATTCAGATGCACACGCAAAGAAGGCATTAAATGTATTACCCTTTCATATGTATATCATTAAATGTATTACCCTTTCACATTACAGCCTCAGAGCTATAAATACATTGTACAATCCTCATTGTAGAAGGGACTGAATCCTGAATCCAAACTTTGGGATCCATAACGGAATTTCTTGTAATTGAGAATTCCCAACATTCAGCAATAAAACAACAGTGGACGTAGGCCGTTCTTATAAGGCTGAACCACTTTAAAATCTTTTGTCTCATTTATTTATCTGTGATTAAATTATTAGAGTGATCTAATTTTTTACATCAACATATATATATATATATATATATATATATAACACAAAAGCATCTTTCGTTGGTGTCTCGTTCATGCTTTATCGACAAGTCCAAAATAATCCCTACATCCTAAGGAGACAGTCCAAAGGAATCCTTACATTGTTAGCGGACACCACAAAACACACATAAGTTGGGGGCAGTCCCTACGCAGAACACATGTATATGACCCATACCCAGCAGTGATACAAGAAGGGTCAGCGCCACACTTATCCCTCGAGGGTGGAGCCTCTACATAGTACCTATATGGCCTACACATCATTAAGCCCACTTGTGCCAACCTGTATATGACCCATACCCAACAGTGATACAAGAAGGGTCAGCGCCACACTTACCCCTCGAGGGTGGAGCCTCCACACATTACCTATATGGCCTACACATCATTAAGCCCACTTGTGCCAACATGTGGTCTACAACCCGAACGCGCGAACCACTTAGCCGATGGGACGGTCCACTCGAATGTCCACACAAATACATATAATCACCCAATATGTATAAGTAGCTGCTTTATAATTACCTTAATCCAAGGAAATACAATTCCCTATAAATTATAGCCTTTATTGCTTAACCATATCATTTTAAATCATTATTCCATAACTCATATATAATCGTTATCCTACAAATATTTTCCAATTAAATATTAAGTCTCATAAAATTCTATTTGGACTTAAATCACACTTGCTTCATAATTTATTACTCTTTAAATACATAGGTATAGTTATTACCCAAACTAACTATTCCAAAACATTATAGGTATAGTTATTCCCATACTAACCTTAACCACAAATTTAAAGTCTTAACATGTTGTCCTCTAGACTCAAAATTTAATCATTCCAGTTATTAATAATTTTACACTTCTTAATACCTTTTCAATAAGGTTTATATGTATATATATAAGGAGTCAATTACGTGAAAAGGGTTATATGTACATATATAAGGAATCCTCTAATATAACTAAGTAGTACCACCCAACTACAACACCCAGAATCACTCATTCGGTCCACATCTTCACGCTTCAGAATTAATTACACAAAATCCCACTATTAGGCCACACACCTTTTAATAAATTCGATATTTGATAATTTATAATATGTATAATAAATTAAACTGGCTACCCATGACTAACTCCCATAGCACTCTGTCTAAAAATATCCGAGTCACAACCCGACTCTTAATTATGTAAATATAAACTCACATTCATATTTTTATTCAAGATACTAAGAACATCTCAATATATATCCTGTATCCTAATTTCATTTGAAATTTCCATTCGAATTCGTTCATATATTTTCGAGTGTTGTTCGTCCTAAACACTCTAATTCCATACCCCGAATTCATTCCTATTCAATTTCAAGGTACAAATAATGTTCTTTAATACTTCTTCGAGTACTACACTCATCTGTGGACATCCTTAAGTTTTCTCTAATGATAGTGGGGGACTGGTTTACCCCACTTAAACACTAAATAATTGGTTAATCCCGAGTTGGGATTTAGGCCCCAACTTTGGACCCCCAAATGAGCCCAAATACAAATTCCCCAGGACCATTTCTAAGGGCCTAAAATACCCAAACAATCCCGTAATACCACTCAAAGTGCGTTCCAAGTATTTTTATCCCAAAAATATATTTAGTTGCGACGTGACACACCTCAATACCTTTAAAAATTTATAAATCCCTTTTGATTTATTCTCAAATCATTAAAGTCAAATTCTAAAATTTATAAATAATAATGAGTCTAAATACCCACAACCCGAATTAACTAATTTCACCAAGTTAATTTAATCCTTATTAAATTTTATTTTATTCCAAAAATATACGGGGTATTACATTCTCACCCCCTTATAGAGGAATTCCATCCTCGAAATTCAAGGCAGTATAAAGTCATATATTATTTGCACCGTTAAATTATGATTATACCCAATTAGTCCATACTAATATGCTATAAGGTAAATGAAAAGGTTCATTTATGCCTATCATAACATCATTGAGGTGCCCATATATTTCAGCTTACATACATGCACGCACGTACCATTAACAAATATGAATGCCACATATACATCTATTATGTACCATTAATACCACGAATATCCATACCACAAGTATACCACCACAGACGTACATAAAATAACCACCCTAGTATCCGACTTCCCTTAACTCCTGACTTTTTCCAATTTCGTGTGTGGGACGTCTCACAAGTGAAATCCAAACAAGGAACCCTGCAGATACACTACTGCCTAGCTTAGTCAGTTATCGAGGTCCATCATCCTAAGGCAAAGGAAAATAAAAATAACCATTTGTGCTAATCATACAAATTTCAATATTTGCTATTTTTCAAACAAACCACTTATCTCGTTATAAGAGTTATACTAAACTACTTTAGAGTCAACCGCTCTACCATGATCGATATCACTATTACCATAATCTAGGTAGAAAACTCTCTGCCTATATGTACTTTATAACACTTAGTCATTTCTAAGTCTCCAAAGGCATATCCATTCTACTCAGGTCTATCATTACCAATATAATGATAATGTCACTATACCAACATTACACATGATCATATATAATCTCAATATTCGAAGATATCACTAGTCTTCCTTTTACTTTGTTGCCTATACTTGCTAAGGCAATACTTTTCCAAATCATACCATCACGTCATCTCGCAAACGATTTTCCCCCACATAAATGACCCTTGCTCCCACCTGAGCATTGCCCGATTTATCCCAAAATTTCGAGTTTATTCACAAACATTTACCTCCCTGAGTTATTTAAATTTTTTAAACCAAACTCACATGTTGCTTCCCAAAGCATACTTAACATTCTAAAGGTTCTTACATGACCTAATTTCCCATTGACATTCATTTCTTCAAAAATAGGCTTACCCATAAAATTTATCACAATAATCCTCACGGCTACGGTGAACACCAATTCTAATCAATCTTGTCTTTCAGACATGCTCAAAACTCATAGAAGTCCACATAAAATTAACATATCCAAGGTAACTATAGTTCCATTCTCTAGAAAAATATCGCACTCCAAAATAGCTAACGAATAAGCTTAAAATAAACGTAAGTCTCCCAGTATACATGTCTGTGTATCCATCCACAAATTAAACAATATTCCTCCTCACCCACGACGGTCAATGTACAATATTTTCCCCAAATACAAAGTCTATCCTTTCCAATGTATTAATAAAACCCAAGTGAACACTAAGTCCCAATATCAAACCAAACGTATCCCATATACTCTAAAGCAAGGTTCTAAAAAACGTAGGGTTTGATCGAGGCGTGGAGGCCAAGCCTTAATCCTTAGAAGCCTAGGCGAGCCATAGGCGTAAAAAGGCATGAAAAGGCGTTTAGGCCTTCTTAATATATTTTAATATTTTTTAACCATAACAAGGCTATTAAAATACTAAAATTACAAATATCATTAAAATATGTCTGAATATATGCAAATTAAAATACTATTTGATTATTTTGGATGAGATAATGATCCGGTTTGTAAAAAAATTCTTTAAAATGCGATATCATTTCACTAAAGCATTGTTATTTTTAGAAAAAAGTGTGCCTTAAGGGTTTTACCAAGAATAAGGCGTAAAAAGCGTAAGGCGGGGCGTTTCTCCCAAGCCTCAAGCCTAGGCGGGTTTTTTAGAACAATGCTCTAAAGTAGGGAAAACACCTTATTTACCAAGGATACTATCACTAGTTTCTTTTTCCCCAATAATTTTATCTATAATTCGATGCACAAATGTCGCCGTAAGTCACAGTTTAAATAAACTAACCTCTGCTGATGTATTAGTGTAAATTACCATATCCTCAAATTTTCTAATTGTCTTACTTTATTTTACTATGCACCATATTGCCCAAATTCTAGCAATTCGAGCAAGTGACCCACACGAAGGTCTCTATGGTTCTCTCTTCAAAACTAACCCTTTGCCCGAACGGGTAGTAACCAACCAAAAAGAATACAATGATTCCAAATCATAGGGCTTTACATCAAAGTACACATAGTAGAATGCGACAAGATCATACACATATCCTTTGGACACTAGAACCGTGCTTTGATACCAACTGTAACAACCCCCATTTTCTCACATAAAGGGTGGCCAGGATCAGTACACCGAATATGGGGCTTATCAACAATTTATAGCATTCTCACCACTAAAGAATAAATTATTATTTTTTATATAAAAATTCACAATGAATAAAACATTTGAATAAAACTCATTCAACGAATGAATAATAAAAACTGAATCATCATACAATGTCCATAATGTAAGACTAAATACAACTAATATAATTAAACCCTTGGGCTTATGCCGGTGCAAATCCTAGTATAAAATAAAATGACAAAGAGACTGAAGTACAACCTATACTAGAGTTAATGGAGCGGAATCCACTACATCCAATGAAACGGCAAGCCTAATCCATCGTCAGTCCTTCTTTTACTGTCATTAAGAATACCTGGGTGAAAAACATTTATAATTTGGGTTAGATCCCGAGGTGTTCAAGAATTCTTCACCTGTAAATATGCAATTTATTAATAACTTATATTTCACGTCTCCCCATCGACGCTCACATTTAATGAATACCTCACCTCTCATTTAGAAGTAGCCCTACTCATATCCTCAATCACGTGGCAATTGTAACTTCCAATATTTAATCAATTATGTAAAGAATAATCCATTTCGCTATGAAATAACCAAAAGAGGGTACTTATTTCTGACACTCCAATTTATGAATAAATTTCACAATATTATTATATCACAATTTGCATAAATTGAGTGCAACATCTTACATCATTATATCCTGTGACCATTGCCCTTTTCTTAAAATAATTTAATGATTAAAGTCATAATACCTATCGTCTACCCAGTTAGACTATAAGTTTCACTATCTTAGATTACCAAATTATTATTCCGATTAATAATTGGTTACACCATTTCTCATTCTATTTAATGTTTGTCTACTCCCTTAGACTATCCAATTATTATTCTTATTAACAATTGTTTGCCGAATTATTCATTACGTCTTATCTAGTCCTTAATTATCCACATCATTCATATTTTCCCAACATTTGTGTATATATATATATGACACACAAAGGCATCTTCCGTTGGTGTCTCGTTCGTGCTCTATCGGTAACTCCGAAGGAATCCCTACATCCTAAGCAGACAGTCCGAAGAAATCCTTGCATCCTTAGCGAACCCCACAAAATACACATAAGTTGGGGACGATCCCTACGCAGGACACCTATGTACGACCCATACCCAATAGTGATACAATCAGGGTCATTGCCACACCTACCTCTTGAGGGTGGAGCCTATACGTAGTACCTATATGGCCTACACATCATCAATCCCACGTGTGCCGACGTGTGGTCTACAACCCGAACGCGTGAACCCCTGAACCGATAGGACGTGTGGTCTTCATTCATATTTTTATTCAAGTTACTAAGAACATCTCAATATATATCCCGTATCCTAATTTCATTTTGAAATTTCCATTCGAATCCGTTCATATATTTTCGAGTGTTGTTCATCCTAAACACTCTAATTCCATACCCCGAATTCATTCCTATTCAATTTCAAGGTACAAATAATGTTCTTTAATACTTCTTTGAGTCCTACACTCATCTATGGACATCCTTAAGTGATCCAAATTTTATTTCTGACGAAGGATTTGAGTTTCGCACTCCCTTAAGTAATAAAATCATAACCAATTCAAAAAAAGTAAGAAAAATACGAAACTAGCGGCCACGCATTCGTAAAAAAAAGATCCATCTCCATGTACAAATTCATGGTCGTTTGAATGAGATAACAATCTCGTTCGAATAAGATACCAATCATTTGAATGACTTTCAGTGTCGTTCGAACGACCTCTTCGTTCTCCCAGCCCTTCGTCTTCCTGCTTCGCCCGTCCGCCATTAACGGCTCCGTCAAGCTTTTCATGTCCCAGAATTCAACTCCAGCAGTCCCAATACTGATTCCTACCCATTATACGCATTTATTTTATGAATTTATCCCTAAATATCAACGATTAATAATATTAACTGGTAAAAATCTAGTTGGGTTTTCACAATTTCTCCTTATTGTACTCCATTAACTTTCAGATTGGTTGAAAGATTTCTACAATATGTCTCCCAAATAATTTCGTAATTTACGTCACATGTATACATATTCGATATAAAGGATTATGGATATACGCATGGATCATGAATTAGTCATCAAATTTTACACTAATTTAAGGATCTCTAATTGTGCAGCCTCAAAATATGATTCAACTTTAAATCTAAGCATGGAGTCAACATTTATATAAGAATAGCACAAATTGAATAAGTATGGCAAGATAATCCTTGCCTGGGATCGTGTAGAGAAGCCTCTATTCCTCCTCCTAGGGTTTACTTTCTCCTCTTTTTGGTATTGCTCCTTCCCTCTCCCGTAATTGTTATTTGATGTTTTCTTTAATGATAGTGGGGGAGTGGTTTACCCCCACTTAAACATGGAATAATTGGTTAATCCCGAGTTGGGCTTTAGGCCCAAATTTGGATCCCTAAATGAGCCCAAATACAAAATTTAATTAGCTCGATAACTACCTAACTCACATATATATGCCTTGGCACCATTCTAAGGGTCTAAAATACCCAAACGAGCCCGTAATACCTCTCAAAATGCGTTCCAAATATTTTTATCCCCAAAATATATTTAGTTGTGATGTGACACCTCAATACCTTTAAAAATTTATAAATCCCTTTTGATTTATTCTCAAATCATTAAAGTCAAATTTTAAAATTTATAAATAATACTGAGTCTAATTACCCATAATCCGGATTACATAATTTCACCAAATTAATTTAATCCTTATTAAATTTTATTTTATTCCAAAAATATACGAGGTATTACAGATAGGCTCGACCATTAAATTTATAAGGTTCATATATGACATGTTGTCCCACATAGTACCATTGTGGGATAGTTACTAGCACTGAACATTAAACTAACCACTTCCCCAAATTACCTATAGCTCTGGAGCTGAGATCATTATTTAGCGAAAACATAGTTTTAAGGTATGCACACTGGAGTTGACATAAATGGAATTCAATGTAGAGATCAAAAGTCATCCAACCTACGATTAAAATAGTTTTGACTTAGTCTTTAACTTCTTTTAGATAAGTTGTCATAGCACTTCAAACTCTTTTCAAGTTTCTCAAATCTACCACACACAAAGCACAAGTTTGGCACAAAAAAAAAAATATTTAAGACACTTTTATAAATTAATTTACATCACTTGTAACTCCACCGTTGTAAACCCTTTCTTCAATTTGGTTTCACAACTCCTTTTTAATTAACCAGCCTAAATATTTTTCTTTCATTAATGCAACGTCTTCATTAAAATCACCTTAATTAAGACACCCGTTCAAACCCATTTCTCTATTCCAAAAATCATTTGAAACCCTCTTCATCCCAATTTCGGTGCCAACTCCTCCATATTCGATGTTGCCCCTTAATATCATTTATCTCTAATGTTTGTGTTCCATATTTTAATCCATCTCTATATCTCATGTTATCTCTCCCTTATACCCCACATCCTCTCTCCAATTTGATTGCACATTTGTAAGTTATCTCAGTCGCAAGTCCCCGCCTTGTCATCACAAGGCGCCACTCACCTTTTGGCAATCGAATCAGGTATTTGTTTCACATTTAAACTCCAACTATACTTCATTCAATTAACATTTAAACTCTTGTTAAAATTATTTCTTTTGCATGCATAATTACCTTACTTTCACCTTAATGACTTGGCACAACTCTCTCGGATAAGCTCGTAGATACAATACCGAATAGTTAAAAAATTAATAGTAATTGCAGTATTTTTTTTTTGTGTGTATTATATGATTTTTTATTTATATTTATAGCATTTATCATCTTTGGTTAGAGAACATTTGACTTTATGTATAACTCACAAACTAAAATAACTTTGCATAAGTTGATTTTGTATTAATCTTGTTCTACTTTTATGTGATCAAAGTACTTTTAATGTGTTCCAAATGGTTAAGAGTTGGTAGTGTAACTACAAGAAGGATGCTATTTAGCAAGGAAAATAAATTATTGCAAAAGTTACTCATTCATTGCTAAATCCCTTTAAAAACGAAATAATTTCCTTGCAGATTCCATTTCATTAGACAATTTTCTATATATTTTGCAATGAAATTTTCTAATCATTGTTGAATATATTTTGCACCAGATTTTTTCATTGGAAAAGAATATGGTTATTATTGAAAAAAATTCCCATATCATTAACAAAAATGCTTTTGCAACAAATATTTCGTTGCAAAATATACTAATATTGCAAAAGATATTTTGAGACGACTAAAATTCCTTACTTAAAGTTATATTTTGTTGATGAAAGTATTTTGTAACGTACTTTTTTGTTGCGAAAGAATATAGTTTTGGTTGTAAAAAAGTTATCTTTTCTTTAACAATAGTGCTTTTGCAACAATTATAAGTTGCAAATAATATTTTGAGACAACTAAAATCCCTTGATAGAAGTTATTTTTTAGTTTCAATAGACAATAAAATATTTTTCCAATTCAATTTAGCGTCTTTTGTTTTTCTGTGACAACCCGGTATCCGAAATAAGGGGTGGCCAACTCGATACTCCAATAATACAGGAATCATGGATGGAATCATTCTCAGCATCGTGACAACATAAAGAGTATACGGGATAACCACACAATATTTTAGAAAACGGGTTGTCAAAAATTTTGTTTTGTAATTTAAAGAAAGCATTGTCAACAACCCATAACAGAAAAGAAGGTGAAGACCCCAAAAGTATATATGAAACAACAACAATAATTATACAATAAAAGGACCGAATATAATGTCGGTCAACAGAATTTCATATAAGGTACAATAAGTTCCATGATATACATATTAAATCCATTATACAATTACAACAGTTTGGGCCACACGCCTAGATAAAGACCTGAACATAACTAGAAAGCAACAATGAAGGCGTCTACACAAAATATCCCATGATATCCGCAAAATGTCACGGCTCCTCAAAAGACACTGGAATAGGGAGGTCAATACGGGCGTCCTTGCGGTGGAGCAACTGAGAGGTTACAATATTTATGCACAACAAGAAAGAAGAACGGGTCAGAGCCCGATTTTATGTGATCACCGGATAAATAACAAGTATGACAATTATGAACAGTTAATCATGGATGATAAAGATGATATTCTAACATGGTAACATCATGAAATAAACTAATACAATTAAATGGTTATAAATCAAAGTCAGTTATACAAGAGAATATGAATAATCATAAGCCTTTTTTCATCTTTCACCCTTTTCATTTTATCTTTCCATTCCTTATCAGGAATACAAATTTTATCATGTGCTCTTTATGGCACGTATCTCAATTGTATACTCTTTGTGGCATGTACAATGCTCTTTATGGCATTGCATTATGCTCTTTGTGGCACTAATATCCATCAAGTCCCACTTGATGTTAAAATAGTTATAAGTATACATATATAAAGATTCTAGGACCGCCCATCCGGGTTTCCCCTCTGTGCGCGCCCCTAAATGACCATCATCTTCCAGGGCCTATCATCAAGACAACATGGGATCCTATCAAACGTCGGGAAGCGGCCATATGCCTGCGGGGTAGTAATAACCACACCCGAAATTACCTACCCATCGCAGAAAATATACAATAAGCGCTCATATGGCCTAGGACTATATCCACCCTTCATTCATTAGCCAGGGGCTTCACCTTACGCACGAACTTCCCTTAAGATGGTATTTAGAGAGGGTGTGTTCCAACCATTTTATTAATTACCATGACATGCTTTAGTAAATTATCATTTACTTTATCCATTTACATTTTCAAATGCATTATGGTTATCCGGAACTATACGTGCTTCGCATCATCATATTAACCTCGAGGAATATTTAAACTCCCAAGTTATTTTCCCAAATCTCCTTTTGGGCTTTATAATAGACCATCATACCTCAAATTAACTTCTAAAGTCTCCAAACACAACTTCGTAATCTCCTAGACTCCTACTAATTGATAAAAGGAAAGTAATGCCTAAACATCACTTCACGCACCCTCGAAATAAATTCCAAATATACCAATTCTAATTTAGGGTAGTAAACTAACTCACCTAGAACTCTAGGACTCTAAGTTGACTTCATACAAGAATGTTCCTAAGTCCTAAGCCTAGAGGAAAAGGGTTGAAATTGGAAAAGAAAAACAATTTAAAAATGTAGGATTTCCGAATTGATTCGGCCTGCCTGAATCGATTCGGCCAGAAAATATGAGATTCTGCATAATTGCCGAATCGACGGACCATCTGAATCGATTCGGTCAGGGAAATTGGGTTTCGACATAAATGCCGAATCGATTTGGACCAGCCGAATCGATTTGGTTCACTAAGACCTGGAAATTGTCCTTATGCGAATCGATTCAGCCTGGCCGAATCGATTTCCCCCTGCGAATTTTGCCAATTTTGGCTATGGAGTCTTGGACTCCAAATTTACCCCCAACTCAAATCCATTCAAACCAACTCATTTATTGTCACGAATACATCATAAATACCACTAACTACTTCCCTAAACATCAATAATCATCCAAATCATTCTTTAATGATTCGAGACCCTCAAATCCACAAAAAAACCTAAAATAGTTAAACCAAGATTAATACACAATTATCACAACTAATAATTTATCTTAACCCACATATAGCAAGTAGAAAACTTGCCTCAATCTAGCAAATTCAGATTTTCCTTGTGTAGTAGCAAGAATCCAACCTCAATCTTCAATCTCTTCTCCTTTCTCTACTCTTTCTCTTCCCCTCTCTTTCTCTCTAGGTCAACAATTTCACTTAAGAGAATAGTGACTTAATCAAGACATAAATCATGCCTTTAGTCTATAATTTACAACTTAAGTGGTAAATACCACATTAAATGATTCGCAACTACACATATATTTTAAAACCAGTCAAAAGTGCCCAAAACCTCAAAATTCAATATGGCACATATTTTGATTATCTCGCATGTTCCGGAACCAACTACGGCCTCCAAATTATCATTTGGATATTTTATAACTCATTTTAAGATCCGGTTCCATTTTAAACCATAGGGTCATTTTAAATCTTATGACACTATAAACTCAACATGAGGATATTTACATACTCATACAGTAAATATACAACAAGTTTGAAAATATTAACTTTTCTTCATTAAATTAATACTTACTCCATATTCCAGCATTTTATATATAATTACTTCACATAGTAAGTAAATATAAAATAGGTTCTCATAAGTGAGGGTTGTTACATTTTAATGCTAAAAGTTTTAAATTCACTATGAAATATATTTAGTGATTAATAGAATCCCTTACAAAAAGCTATTTTTGTTTGTAATTTATTATGTGAATCTATTCATTAACAACATGTATTTTTGTTACTAAAAGTATTTGTGGCACATTAGACATTTTAGAATGCCTAATTTTGAATAGTAAATTTTAAAGAACATCAACTAAACAACACATTTATGTAAATATGCATAATTTAAGGAGGTTATATTATATCCAAAACATATGTGAGCTATTATTCACGACGTTATAGTGAAGTTAAAAAACAAACAAGACTTCATAAGACCCAAAATGAGTTTAAGTAGTTTTTCTCATCTTCAAAATAAAAAGATAAAATCAACCTTTGTTATCATGCAAGTGGATCCAAGGGGAATGAAGATTCTTCAACATATGTGTCTTTCTCTGGTTGTAACGCCTTCTTCATGATAGACAACTCTAACACAAGACCTTAGACAAGATTATTGAAATCTATGATTCTTTGTCATGTCGAAATTGTGTACGCAAAATGATTTTGCCAACCGAGGGCCAAAACCAAGACCCTTCACATTCTCCAACCACTTTCCTAATACATTTTCACAAATTGAAGCCTCATTTGAATCCTCTGAGACTTTATGCAATTCAATCATCTCATTTTGAAAAGAAAAAGAATATATATTATATTAAGTATAGATTAACCGAAAAGTCAACCTCAATATTATTCAATCTTTTATCATCACGGTAACAAATTTCAAAACAATTGTTATTTTTAGAAAAATTTGGAAGAGTTTTATTTATTTATTCTTAAAAGTCAACATATTTTAACATTATAACAAACTCAACAACAACAAACACCAATAGACACAACCATACTATCATTAAATTACTTCCACTAATTACAACGTAAATAAACTCATAATGCAATTTAACGTCATTAAAGTTCCCTGCACTCATGTTTAATAAAAAAAGGTTAAATTTCAAATAAACCCACCAACCCGCATGGTCTAGATTAAATTATAATATTAAAACACTTTAAAAATCATGCATCATCTTAGGAGTCATTATATATATATATATATAACATATAAAAATCAATTTTGGTTATATACTTACATAGTCAGACTGTGCTAATCCACTCGTTTACCTTTGTCCAATGTCTGTCATGAAATATTTCAATTTGGCCATTCGGCCCACGTTCATGTTTGTTACCATCCAAATATCGTATAAAATTAATAGTTGCATAAGTACATATATCCTCATAAAATAAATATGTCACAAATATAGAGAATAGAAAAAGATTACTCTATCTTCGTGCAAGTATTGAACAAAAGATTTTGTCCCACCACGATGAACATGCTTGACATTTAAGCGACTAGTAGAGCACGCATCAAATTTGTTCTACAATAAAATGATTTATTTTATGTTAATTTACTGAAATATACATTAGAAAACATACAATTTCAACTTGAATCACCTAATACATTGGCAAATTAACACTATGTCAATAGTAATTCTGAGAGTGCACATGATCTAATGGACCAATTTATAAAATTAGAAGCCACACTCACAATTCAATTTTTAATCAAATTTTATCTTCAATTAATTTTGGTGTGCATGCAAGATAATTTTCAATTTTTATTTTCAAGCCAAGCATGCAAATAAACACGAGATGAGGAAAAATCCCTACGACGTGCAAAACCTTTTTATATCAGCACTATTGAGAGTTCTACATACAATCGACTCACAAATCACTTAGCTGCACTAAGTTAGATGCGCAGTGTCTTTAAAACATCAACAGATATGACTCAGATCCAGAGTCGTCCATAGGTAACGATCTACCCTCGATATCTACCGATTAGCCTCATATTTTTCTTTAGCCATGAAACCTCGTTCTACAATCTTAGTAGTAGAGAAAAGGTAATTTCAGTAAGAATCCTTTTTATGATAGGTAAAGTGATTTTGAATAATTACCGAGGGTGAATATGACATGAGGAATTTGATCACAAAAAGAGAAATCAAAAGGTATTTTTGTTCTTCAAAAGGAGTTCTTATAGTATTTGATCCCATTCATCCTTTTTATAATAAGTTAGGATAAACAAGATAAAAACAAAAGACATGGGAAAGATAATCTTAGACAAAAACTAAAATTCGACCAGTCGTTAGAATGAAACCAAGTGTCATTTGAACTCTCTTTAAAATGGCATCAAACGAGGACTTCGAATGGGATTCCAGAGGAATTTTGAAAATGCCTTGTTAGAATGTAATTAGAATAACTTTGAATGACCCATATACACTCGTTCGAACGACACTCATCTTCTTTCAAACGAAGTGTCATTTTTTAGACGATTTTTCTTACAAAAACTTTAAGTTTCCTTTTATAAAAACAACCTCATAAAAGATAACTATTCCCCATAAAATATTAAGAAACCTTTTACCACTGATGATCAAAATCTTTTACCATGATTGTAAGATGAATAAATCTTTCAATCTCTTTGGTCTTCAGTCAAGTCTTAGAGTAGCGAGAAGTTGTGTAGGAGCTATATTTGTGTAGCGGGATATGCTAAACAATAAAAATAATAACATGATCAATAATAAAAATTTCTCTTATAAATATCCCACTTTGGTTGTTCCGGTACAAAACACAAACTTAAGAAAAATTGATCCTAAAACAATAACTACCCTCCCAAAATTACAAAAAGTGTAATGTAGAAATTATTCAAGTTTTCAATGAATCGGATCTTTCCTTTGGCCAATTTTGTCTTCATATGGGTCCAAATGATCATCATTCAAGAAGAACGCCCTATACACATGAGACAAGCAAAGATACCATGATGCGTAAAGTTTTAAATAGAAATAAAAACTTAGTCGAAACTAAACATGTAATAATAGCATCACATTAAGAAGTAAGATATCAACACAAGTATAATGAAGGAAAGTTAGGTGATGATAATCTTAGAAGGCCATGTATCAACAAACTATTTTTGATATTTTTTATTTTTCTTTTAAAGATTAAGTATAAAATGAACAAATATAACACACCATGGAATAAAACTAAAATATCCAAATCAGGAATGCGAAATGTTGGGATGTGAATATTTTTCATAAGTAAATCAATATAGACAGTCATAACATGCGTGCACGAAGTTTTGAGACATATCTAATGACAGAGTTTAAAGTCTAACTTAGGTGTTTTTTTATGGAAGAGGACTAGCCCTTAAATTTATTGATATCAGAAAAATCTCAAACTTACAAGAAATTGGATGACTTTATAATGGAGTCACCTTTACAAAAGAAGCAAAAGAAACTACTTGTAAAATATAAAATTTGGAAATCCCCAAGCATCCATGTTTAGAAGACCTTTTAACTCTCTAGGAAAATCATTCATTGAGCTTGACTGAATTTGAATTTGAGATGAAACACCATAGTTGGCAAGAAGATCTACACATTTATTTCCTTCTTTGAGAACATGACAAAACTTGACATTGTATCCTTTGATCTTGACTTTAATCTTGGAGATGATTGACTTGATGCACCATGGAAATTTTGATTGATTTAAAAGAACTTTGATAATTACTAAAGAATCTGATTCCACTTGAAGCCTTTCTAATTCTTTAAGAGTACATAAGTCAATACCTGTCCAAATAGCCATAGCTTCTCCTTGAATATTAGTACCATTTCCAAAGAATGAAGAAAAAACTTTAATGAGTTTACCTTTTGAATTTCTCAAAATTCCACCTCCTCCCATATTGCTTAGATTGCCTCTGCAACTCCCATCAGTATTGAGTTTTAGAAAACTATCATTTGGAGGTCCTTATTGAACCAGTCTAATAGATTTGGAGTAAATAGCTGTCGAACATATATATTTATCCATGGACCTAAAGTCAATATCCATATGAAGTTTAGTCAACGAATAAATATTATGAATAATGCATGACGAATTCATTTTGATATTGTCGAATCTCCATGCATTTCTAACCTTCCAAATTCCCCAAAGAACAAATACTGGAATCACCTTTCTCTCTTTGCCAAACTGACTTATATTAGAAGATAACCACCAAGAGATGAGTCTCCCTCTAATATAAGTATTAAGAATTTGAATTCCATAAACACTATTAAAATGGCTCCACATTGCATAAGCTATGGTACTATTCCTAAACAGATGTTCTACTGATTTATTAGATGGACTTGTGCAGCATCCACATTTAGAGGGACCTATAATACCCATCCTTTTATTAGCCTCATCAACTGGTAAACAATCTTAACAAGAAGAAGGAAATTTTAATAGGAATTTTTTTGTGCCAGATGAAAGAACTAGTCCAACATGAATTTTTGTGTTGTCTCACGATGTGCCAACTATATGCTATACTGAATAAACCCTCTGAATTAGGAGTCCAAATAAGATGGTCTTTGTGAAAATTCCCCATAACTTCCACCCGAGAGCATAAAGACATCGAATTAAATGGCAGCAGCGTATTCGGGAGGATACCAATTACCTGACTCATTTAACACTTCCGATAGTTAAATATATGGCATATTAGACTGTTGCAGCACGTTCCCAAACTAGTTGTCCCATTTATCATTTATCTCTCCCTTTCCAATTAACCATATTCTGTTATTTTCGGCATTCTCCCTCTGTGAAAGCATTTTTTCCAAACATGTGATCCTCTAGAAGAAGACATTGCAACTGGATGTGTTTTCTTTCAATATTTAGCCTGTAAAAATTGAAACCATAAGGAATTATTATTCCTGAAGGTCCACCATAATTTTAATCCAAAGGCTTCTACCAAATCATAAAGTGCTCTCATGCCTATTCCACCTTCTTCCACTGGTCTGCACAAATACTTCCAACCAATCCAATGATGCTTCTTGACTCCCTCTTGATACCCCCATAGAAAATCAGCCATAATTTTTTCAATAATAACTATAATTTTCTTTGGAGGTTGTAAGGCTGCTAAAGTAAAAATTGGGACAGACTGTAACACATGTTTGATGAGAGTTATCTTTCCCCCTATAGATAATTATTTTTCTTTCCACCCTTCCATCTTGGCCCTTATTTTGACAATTAAAGATTCAAACAAATTGCATCTCACTCTACCTGTATATATCGAACATCCAAGATAAACAAATGGAGGCTTTTTGATTGGAATCTGCTGCAAGCGTGAGATTCTTTTGGATTTAAAACTGTCTATTTGCTTGGCATAATAGATAGAGCCTTTTATTTTGTTTACTTCTTGCCTTGATATTCTTTCATATCTCTCCAGCACTGTTTTGATGTACTTTATTATTCGAATGTTTTCAGAAGAGAAGATGATGATGTCGTCTACATATGCAAGATGAGAAAAAAGAGGGCAGTTGATAGGAGTCTTAAACATCTTTAGCTTAGAATTTTGAAGGAGTTTTTCAATATTCTTGCTCAAAACTTCTGCTCCAATGATAAAAAGCATAGAAGAAAGAGGGCATCCTTATCTCAAACCTCTATTTGATTGGAAATAACCACAAGGATCCCCATTAATCATGATAAAAAATAAGTTGTTTGAGATAAGCCTCCAGATCATATCTATCCACATCTCGCTGAAGCCAAATTTTCTGCAAACTTTAATCAGGAAAAGCCAACTGACTCTATCATAAGCCTTGTGCATATCAAGTTTAATTACAACATTACCTCCTTCATTCTTGACATTAAACATAGAGAACATTTCTTGAGTTAATAAAATCTTGTCTATAATGTTTCTATTTTTAACAAAGCCACTTTGGTTTGGAGAGATAATCTTAGGAGGAATAACTGCAAGTTTAGTGGCAATGATTTTGGAAATAATTTTATTAAAGAATGTACAAAGACTGATAGGTCTGAATTCTGCAAAAGATTAAGGATTTTCTTTTGGGGGGATAAGAATGATGATAGTAGTTGTGAAGAATTTTGGAATGACCATACCATTGTACAATCCTTCAATAGCTTTGCAAACATCTGAACCAATTATATCCCAAGATGAAGTGAAAATTTTGCTAGTGAATCCATCCATACCTGGGGCACTATCTCCATCGAGATCTTAAATTCCAGATTTAATTTCCTCCGTGTTTGGCATAGCATTCAAGAACTCATTATCTCCCTCTTGAATTAAGTGAGGAATAGCTGAGAGTAGGTCTTCATCATCAGGTCTTGTAATGTCCCTTCCAAGCAAAGATTTGAAGAATATATGCCCTTCTTCTTTAATTTTCTGTTGGTTCTCAATCTTGTCTCCAACTTCATTTTTGATCTTGTGAATATAATTCTTCTTCCTCCTAGCTTGCACGATTATATGAAAAAATTCAGATTTAGCATCACCCTCTCTAGACCATTTACAATTAGGTTTTTGTCTCCAAAATTCCTCCTCTAATTTCAAATGGCGTGCCAGATTAGCTGCACATTTATTCATCTCCTCCCTATTCTTATTGGATGGATTTTATTCAAAAATAGCTTCACTCCTCAAAGTTTCATCTTCGGCTTTAGAGGAATTACGGAATAAATTTCCATAATGCACTTGATTCCAAGCTTTAAAGTTACTCTAAGATTCTTCAGATTAACTGCCAGGTTGTACATGGGTTGCCTTGATTGAATTGATTCCAATTTTCTTGAATGAAGGCTCTATAATCTGGATGAGAGGTCTAAAAGTTTTGGAACACAATTCTTTGACAATAAGGCTCATTTTCATTAGATAAAGACATAAGTAATTGAGCATGATCTGAAGATACTTTACTCAGGTGTTCTATCATCACCTTTGAAAAAATATTCTGCGCTAAGACATTCATCAAGGCTTTATCAAATCTTCCCAGATCGAAGCATTTGTATCCCGTTTGTTCCACCATGTGAATCTTGTGCCCAAATATCCCAAATCAATCAGTCCATTTGCCTCCATACATTGAAGAAATTCTTCAGCAACAATAATATTAAAAGGAAGGCCACCAACCTTGTCTCCTGCAGTGGACACTGTGTTAAAATCCCCCTACAAACCAAGGCTCCAAAGTAATAATTGCATCTAAATATTCCCATAATTCGACTCTTTCTCTTCTAGTGCACTTAGCGTACACTAAAGAAAATTGAATTGAAGTAGGAACATAAGGATGAGAAATTTTCGAAGTCATACATTGAGGCATTTGACAGTTAACTTCCACAGAAATATCAAAATTAAAAAAACACCAAATAATTTTCGATTCATTGACCATTGTAGACTAAAAGCCAAATCTTATTCTGAATTCTCCGAGTCTTCTACTGTCCATTTTTGTCTCTAAACAAACCAGCATGACTAGCTTATTCATCTTCACTAAGTTTTTAATTCTTCTTCTTGTACCTTTCTTCCCTACCCCCCTCACATTCAAAATTAATATCTTTATCATTTAAACCAAGGTAAGGTTTGATTCTTAGATGAGGACCTTAACAACCTATTCTCTAAAGGTTCTATCTACTTATTGTTCTTGATCTTCTGTTTTCTGATTGACACTTTGGTCTATTCTTCATTTGGATTCAACTTCTTCCTCGCTTCTTCACCTGGGATTCAACTTCTTCCTCACTTCTTCACCTGCCTAAAACTCTTCTGAGCCCATTCTTTGGTGGACATCTTTTCTTATTTCTTGGGAGTCTGATCAATTGGTTCTACAAGCTTTTCCTGATTATAAGATCTAGGAACACGATCACCATACTGCTTAGTCTCCTCTTTAGTCTTCTCTAACAAGCAACCATTATCCTCATGCCCTTTCTTATGGCATATGTTACAAAAGAGAGGTATATCTTCATATTCACATCTTTGCCAAAAGCCTTTGCCTTCCACACCGTAACCTATCCAGACTCTATTGATTAGAGTTTTGGTTAGGTGAATCTCAATACATATCCTTACAAGACTGGGTCTAGTTAGGGCAGTTGTAGGGCTATCAATTTTAAGAGGGTTTCCAAATGCGCTAGCGATTGAGAATATGCTAGATTTGTTATATAAGTGTATAGGGAGGAGAGGTAGATTAATCTATACCGGGGTGATGGATGATTCTTTCTCTGGATTGAAATCAAAAGTCCATTTGAAAACTCTCATTGAATACCTTTGAATGTACCAAGTTTCTCTTAGGAAAATTCTTAGGTAGTCTTCTTCATGAAAGCATCGGATCAGTATGTGTTTTAAATCAATCACTCCTATATTGATAGAAGCTTTAATCCCCATTGATGCAAAAACCTTTATGATATTATCTATAGTTGGACATCCATGAGAGAACTTTCCAACCACTGTATGCTTAAAGGGTTCAGATAGTTTTTTGACATCTTCCATGGAGAAATAGATGGCTGGTTCACCTCTATAAGTTTCCACTTCCTTCAAGGCAATACGTGAATCAGTAATAGATTTGCCAATAACTTCAGCAAATGATTTGTTTATTTTGTTCTCATTTCCAATAGGTTCTCGATGGTGTATTTTCAGCATGCCAGCCTCCATAGTAGAGGCTGCATGCGTTGCCATGCTGCTAGGGTTTTTAAAATTGTATAAAGAGAGAGATAGAGAGAGATAGAGAGAAAAGAGAGATATGAATTCAACTTAATTAATATGTTATGAACATAAATGATTCTGACACTAATGATGCCAAACTATATAATATTTTTCGAGACATTTTAATTATGCAAACCCATTGATCTTCAATTTTAACTCCCTCAAATTCTCACATATATAATGATAAACTCTCAGTGATTTTTAATAAATTAATGCTCATATGTAACGAAACATCAATGAATAAAAAATTGGCTTGTCACTTCTGTTTGTGTGTGCCTCTAATCTTTTTAGGCTCTTTTATGTAAATGGTGGATTTTAATGCAAAGAATATTTTTATCGTTCGTAGCCCCTTTCAATTGCTTAACATTTAATAATATTTTCCGAAAATAGAGGTAATCCGGGCAATGGTTCTTGCATGAATAACTTTTTATCTCGTTTTAACATTGGGTTCGTTATAAAGCAAAATTGAGATCAGAACGTCGTATTCGGCAAGTAACAAGAAAGTGCAATGTCCAAACAAGTTCATCAACATGTGCATTAAAGGAGACAAAAAGCAAACATATAGAAAGTAATCATCAAATACCAGCGTAATGACTCCTCACATTATTAAGCTCCTTATTGAAATGACACCATGTCTCAAAATACTACGAAAAATTCACATGAAAAATATAGAATGAATGGGTGATCTGAACATCTTAAGTGTTCATCCATATATGGTGACAAAAAAATCCATAACTCTTTTTATCTTTTTCAAAAATTTCATAAAAAAAATCTTTTTATCCTTTTCACCTTTTTTTTAAAAACCAAAAATCTATTTGTAATTTTTAAAAAAATTCCCAAAAAATAAAACTCTTTTTAGATTTTTCTAAAAATATCATTTGGAAAAATATAGATACAATGATAACATAGTGATTATACAATCTAGAATAAGAATATAAGATGCAAACATCACAATCATCCTACACTAGATAAACTATCCGAACTAAGTCAACAGTGCAAATAGCTAAAGATTTCCTAAGATACTTAAATTGAAGTGCATCTAAAGGTTTCGTGAATATATCAGGTAACTGACGATCGGTGCTCAAAAGGCTCAAGGACACTACCTTCTCCTCAACTAGGTCATGTATAAAGTGTTCACGTATCCTAATGTGCTTTGTGAGCGAATATTAGACCGAATTACGAGCAATATGGATTTCACTCATATTATCACAAGAAATAGTCATTGTGCCTTGTGAGATGCCGTAATCTTCCAATATTTGCTTCATCCATAAGAGTTGCACGCAACAACTCCTGATGACAATATATCCAGCCTCTATCGTGGACAAAGATATGGAGTTTTGATTCTTGCTCAACCAAAAGACAAGAGCACTCCCAAAATAGAAACACATACCCGAAGTGCTCCTACAACCAATGACATACCCTTACTAATCGACATCCGAATAGACAGAAAAATGGTCATCGGTATCAAAAGAATACCAAATATCATATGAAAGAGTTCCACTCACATATTTGATGATACGTTTAATTGCTAATAAGTGTGACTCTTTCGGGGACGCCTTGTATCGCACACAGACTCCAGCACTAAAGGCAATGTATGGACGACTAGTGGTCAAGTAGAGGAGACTACTTATCATACTACGATAAAGGGTTTACTCTACGTCCTTACCTAAAGAATCTTTGGTAAGATTTGTCGATGTACTCATAGGGGTGCGTGAGTGCTTAGCGGAGTCTAGACCAAACTTCTTCACAAGGTCTCTTGCATATTTAGATTGAGATATGAATATACCATCCTCAGGTTGATGAACCTAAAGACCTGGAAAGAACTTAAGCTCACCTATTATGCTCATCGGAAACTCACTCTTTATCACCTCCTCAAAAGTGTGAGCATGGCAGGAGCACGTGGATCCAAAGACTATATCGTCTATATAGACTTGGGTAACCAAAGTAGCACCCCTATCTCCTCACAAATAATGTCTTATCCACTCCCCCTATCTTGAAGCCATGAGTTAAGAGATAGGAAGTGAGCCATTCAAACCAAGCATGGGGTTCTTACTTCAAACCATATAAGACCTTCTTAAGATAATAGACGTGTCCCAAGTCCTTAGGGTCTTCAAACCCTTTTGGTTGTTCCACATAAACCTCCTCCTGTAGAATGTCATTTAGAAAGGCACTCTTGACATCATTCTGATATAACTTGAAGCATAAATGACATACTATGGCAAGTAGTATATGGATAGACTCAAGCCTAGCAACAAGAGAGAATGTATCATCAGGGTCTACACCTTCGATCTGTTTGTAGCCTTGAGCGATCAACCTAGCCTTATTGTGAACTATGGTACCATTTTATTATTATAAATACACCTGGTACCCATAACATCAAACTCACCAGGTTAGGAGATTAACTCCTAAACATCGTTCTTATAAAACTGAAGTAACTCATCTTGCATGGAAGAAATCCCATGCTCATTCGCTAGTGCTTCTTTCACATTCTTGGGCCCGACTACGGAGGTGTAGAACATATAGCTAACCACATTTTCTAGTTAAGCGCGAGTCTTAACACCTAGTGTGGTATCACTAAGTATAGTGGAAAGGTCATGGCTCTTTTGAACCCAAGATAGTGTATCCCCTAAAGAAGGAGTAGGGACCACCGTGCTAGTATGAGGAAGGATGGGATCATCACCAGGGGTGAATCATCCTTATATTATAGGCTAGGATCAACAAATGTTAATGGCTCACCATCTCTAATCATGCATTTATTGACTCCATAACCTTACATCTTACAAGTTTCAAACCCCTATAAGCCCTACTAGTCGATGAATATCCTAAAAATATCCCCTCGTAGCTTCGGGAGTCAAACTTTCCTAAGTGCTCTCTATCTCACAAGTACTCCTAAAGACAAGAAAATACGATTGGTTGGGCTTCTTCCTTATCCACAACTCATAAGGAGTGTGAAGTGTGTGCAGACAAAGATAAACCTTAATCACCGTATGGCATGTGATTCTCACAGCCTTTGCCTAAAAATTTTTAGGCGCGTTTCTCCTAAGAAGCATGGATTTAGCCATCTCTTGTGTCATCTAGTTCTTCCTCTCAACAATCCCATTTTGTTGAGGAGTACGAATGGCCAAAAACGTCTTTTGTTGATGCTCACTCCATCACAATAACTATCCACTTTAGCTCCTTTAAATTCAGCATCATTATCACTACACATTCAATTAATAGTTACATCGTATCGGTTTTGTAGGACACGACACTTGGTTGTAAGGAACTCAATCGCATATAAGTTTTACCTAAGGAATCCTATGATAGAATATCTATAAAAGTCATCGACCATCAGGAGAAAATATCTTTTACCACCTAATCTCTCTGAGTGAGTAGGACCCATAAGATCCATGTGAGTCAGCTCCAAAACACAAGAGGTTGTCATGGTATTCAACTTTCGATGGGGGCTTCAATTTTTTTTCCTTATTGGCAAGGTCCACAAACCAAGGAAGTTGGTTTCCTAAGTGATGGTGAGATACGAATTTGGTCCTTTTTCACTAGTGTCTCAAGATCTCTAAAGTTCATGTGACCTAATCATTGATGCCAAAGGTCCATAGTATATACTGTGATGTAGTTTCACACAAAGGAGGACTTATGCACAATCCCATACAATTATCTTCGATCTTCACACCTGGTAGTAAAAGTTCACTGGATTGGTCATAAATGTTACATTCGGACCAATTGAACTTTATCACAAAGTTTGCATCGCACAGCTGGCTTATGCTAATTAGGTTCGCTTATAACCCTTTTACGTATAACACATTATTTAGTTTAGGGAAACCAGGTATCTCAACACCACCACTCCCTAAAATATTAGACCAACTTGATGATGCTGAAATTAGCACCACCAGATAAGGTGTTTTCAAGCCCAATCTAAGAACAAAAATGGCAATATAGTTATGTAAAAGGTAAGAGAATGAGATGAGGAGAAGAGGAGAGAGCACCAGGATATAAGTGGTTCAGCCTAAATTGTCCTACGTCCACTGTGTGTGTGTGAATAACCTCACTGCAACAAGGCACTAACGGCCATGGATACAATCTCTCAAGCTTTCTCTCTCTACTGTGTATCTAGTTAGAGTTTCAACTAGGGTTGAATATCTGGATGCTTTGCAAGGTAGAGGATGACCTCTATATATACAGTACTTAGGGGGTGTAGTGTACCCCCATGCATGTAATATGCATATGTGTGTTAGCCTCACCAATAGGGGGAAGCCACCTGTCACTGTCACATGTAAGGAATGATGATGAAATATTCTCCCCACGTGTGGAGAATAATCTTGTTACAACTGATTTGTGCCCATGTGTCCTTATCCAAATGTCAACATATGCTCGGCCGCCATATTGGTGCATGACCTCGGCCTGGGAGAGGCCGAGCTGTAAAGGCTTGATATTCGTTCAATCCGAGATGTGCCATACGGAGTCTCGACCTGATCTCAGCCAAGACATTATGCTGGGGTCGGCCCCAGCCAAGGTTGGACTGATTCCATGTTGAAGATTACCAAGGCTTCTTGTCACCTCGGCCTACACTCGGCCGAGGTTGTCATACCCAGGTATATGAGAATGCTGTTGATGCCCGTGATGTGCGTAGTGTCCATTGGAAATGTAGGTGATAGTGTCGGCCTGGGCCGACCTTACTAAGGCCGAGGGCTGATATCGTGGGCCCATGGCTTATCCAGGGTCGATCAATATCTCGGCCATCACCTCGGCCGAGGTTGGTGTCTCTAGGCCGAGGTCACACTTGGGGCATATCAATCACCCCCAGCCCCTAGTCACATATGAAGGAAGGTGACTAGGGGATTAGTACGCATCCGAGGCCTGTCTTCTTACGAACCAGTACTTGTTTGACACTTGTCCAATGTTGGAGCATGCTCACTTGGTAGGCGAGTGCTGTCAGCCGCCCTTTGGGGCTCCCAAGGCAATGATGGGCCTTGGGAAACGCGCCCATGTATTTAAGGGTTTCAAAACCCCTTTCCCTCCTTCTTCTTCACTTCTTCTCTCCTGTGCACGATTTGTTCTTGCCATTTCTCTCTCTAAATCTTCTCTAATCAACGCTCTACTGCAGAGGAATTTGTTGTTTTTTGCGAGCTTTCTTCATTTGCCTTCATTGTTTCACTTCCAGGTATTTTCTTCCTTCCATTTCCTTTGTTTTTCGCTTTCGGTTTGCATTTTCCGACGAATTTCTAAGTTTTCCGGCGAGCACCATTATTTCAGGCGAACTGTGTTTGCTTTGAATTTCTTGGTTTGATCTTTAGACTCCTTTATTTTACAAGTCAATCAGGTTTGTGGTT
Source organism: Sambucus nigra (assembly GCA_949130495.1). Classification (NCBI taxonomy): domain Eukaryota; kingdom Viridiplantae; phylum Streptophyta; class Magnoliopsida; order Dipsacales; family Adoxaceae; genus Sambucus; species Sambucus nigra. Next base: position 186,511,493 of record OX422212.1, on the reverse strand, counting down.
TTAGGAGTTATTCCCAAGTTTAGGGTCGTCCTCTGATGCTCATACCTTTATACCATCTTCTTGAGGATTTCCCCTCTCTTAGAGAGAAGACCCTAGAAAAGATTAGGCAAATAGCAAGGGCCCAAGAGGAGGCTCGTAGGTTGCAAGAATTTCCTATTAGACCTATCTTTCCCCCACCTCTCAAGGTGGTATATCCTGATCCCCCTGAGTTCTTCTATCAGACAGAGGTCCCTGCCGACCCCATACCGATGTCTGAGTCTGAGTCTTCCACCTCAGACCCTATGTCTGTGGACTCATTTCAGGAAGCCATGGATTTCACACCTCGGCCTGGTCAGGCCCGAAATCAGGGTGAGGTCTCCAGCCGAGCCTCATCACATAATGGCTCAAGCACCTCAGCCTCTTCTTTAGAGGTTGAAATTGTTGAGCCGAGTGTGGCTGTGCCACCCATTCTTGACGCCATCCCCCTGTCGGCCGTCACAGGGGCAGAGTTCGCTCAGAGATTCGCTACTAACCCATCTACATCTGCTCCGGCCGACGTTGAGCTTGATGATGATGAAGATGCTGAAAGCGATGTCGACATCTCTGAGGCGGCCGAGATCGAGAGCACGGTAACTAAGGTGGATCTTCTGTGCTTCAGATATTTATACTCCATTAGTCCTTCCATAAAATTAAGGAGACCTCTGAGGGAAGAGAGGGCCTATCACGGCCGGGATGGAGAAATCTGCCAGTACGAGCAGATGTTTAAGTTAGGGTTTCGCCTACCCATTTATCCCATCATAAAATCCATACTCTCCTATATCAATTTGGCTCCCTCACAGCTGTCCCCCAACGCCTGGAGAATCATCATAGGGGTCATTATCTTATGGAGGGCAGTCCACCACTCTGACTTCCCAGTTCAGGTCTTCGTTGGTTGTTATGTCCCAACCTAGGCCAAAAACCATCCGAGCTACTATCATTTTGTGGCTCGGAGGCCTAAGAAGAAAATGCTCCAGGTGACTCAGACCTCAAACCATAATTGGAAGCCCCGCTATTTTTTCCCCTCTGGATCATAGGAATTTGGCCCATGCGTTCCCTCTTCCACACTTGAGCCGAGGGTACCCCTCAAATGGGGTAAGGTCACCATGTCTGCCAGGGCCGACTCTGGTCTAAGTCTTCAGAATATCTAGAAGGTAAAAGCCCTGCAAGACCAAGGGGCACATGGACTTTTTGTTAAGTTCGAACATTTGCTCACCCCCCATTATCTCTCGGGGACGGGCCTAGGTGGAAGCCCCCTTGTTGACTTTGGTAAGGATTTTTCTTTTAAGTTTAACCTCTGAACTCATTCATATCTGATCTCTAACCCATATCTTTTAACTTTTGCAGAGCGACCACAAGGAATTCCAGACAAACTGTGGGAGATGGCTGCACCGAGCTTAGCGAGACTTGCCAAAAAAGCCGGTCTGAACGCTCCTCCCCCAGCTCCCTCTACATCCAAATCTCAGGCCTCAAAGAAGAGGGCCCCAGAAGCCCTGCCTCTGAGGATCAGAGGCCGAATTTGAGACAGAAGAAGGCCTCTGATGCTGCAATTCCAATATCCTCGGTCAACGCCCTGTCGGCCCGCCTGGACCAACTGAAGTTATCTGACAGCATTGTCGGCCATAGTCCGCAAGCCCTTGACGCCATCGGCTCTGCAATGACCGAGGCTGACAAGTGCTTTTTCAGGTCTCTGGATACACAATTACTGGTTGAGTTCGTCCTTCACAGAGCCGTTCAGGTACGTCTTGATCTCTCGTCAAAATTTTATAAGTGCAACATCTGACTTTTCTCCAACTTAACCTCTTCCTTAAATGTGCAGGGAGTGGCTACTATGCACCACCTATCGAACTGGACTTTGAGGAAATTGTCCCTCATCCAGAAGGGGCAAGAGGCCGAGAAGGTTTAGAGCGCCCTAAATGCTGAGGTCGATCGTCTGAAATTAGAGCTACAGAACTCTAAAAGTAAGGTTAAGGGATTGGAGAAAGACATTTCTCTGGTCGTCAAAGATCATGCCAAAGCCCTGAAGGCCAAAGATGACGTTCTGCAGCAGAAGGTCAGCTCGGCTATCAAGGCTGCCCTCGAAGATGCCTCGGACAAAATAATTTCTGACTACAAAGCCTCGGACGAATTCATGGGTTTTGGATTTGAATATCTTGAAAGAGGTATCAAGGCCACTACCAAATGAGCTAAAGTTAGAGAGAGGGAGGTCGTTACTCTAAAGGCCTCTGACTTTGTGGGTCTCGGCTTTGCTGACCCTCAGTTTGCTCAGGCGCTTCAAGAGGTGGAGGACGAGGCTGTTGCTCCTGCTGAGACTGCAACTCTGGGAGGGACCGAGGTCGGAGGGGCAGACCATACTGATGACGTGGCTGAGGTGACTAATGCTGATCAAGCCAATCAGGCCGAGGCTATTAATGTTCCCCCCCAAACCTTTAGGATTTGTAACTTGTAACTTGTAACTCGTAACTTGTAACACCATGGTACTTTGTATTCAAGGATTATTTGTTACTTCTTTGTATTTCAACCTCTGAATGCTATATGATCTCTTCCCTTTATTGAATGCCACGTGATCTCTTCTATTATTTTGTTGTAGTGATGTCTTGTTTATACTCAGTCAATAATTCTGACCTCAGACCTCTTCACGACTGAATTGTTATTAGGCTCTGAGGTCATTACCTAAGATGATATTCTCATAACCAACTTCACCAAATTAATGATGTTAAGGGTCTGAGGTCATCTACTAAGGTGTCTGAGCTCAGACCTCGTCACCACCGAGTGATGTTATGAAGGTCTGAGGTCGTCACCTAAGATGTTATCCTCATAATTAATTTCACCAAATTAATGATGTTAAGGGTCTGAGGTCATCTACTAAGGTGTCTGAGCTCAGACCTCTTCACCACCGAGTGATGTTATGAAGGTATGAGGTCATCACCTAAGATTTTATCCTCATACTTAATTTCACCAAATTAATGATGTTAAGGGTATGAGGTCATCTACTAAGGTGTTTGAGCACTGACCTCGTCACCACCGAGTGATGTTATGAAGGTCCGAGGTCGTCACCTAAGACGTTATCCTCATAATTAATTTCACCAAATTAATGATGTTAAGGGTCTGAGGTCATCTACTAAGGTGTCTGAGCTCAGACCTCTTCACCACCGAGTGATGTTATGAAGGTCTGAGTTCATCACCTAAGATGTTATCCCCATACTTAATTTCACCAAATTATTGATGTTAAGGGTCTGAGGTCATCTACTAAGGTGTCTGAGCTCAGACCTCTTCACCACCGAGTGATGTTATGAAGGTCTGAGGTCATCACCTAAGATGTTATCCTCATACTTAATTTCACCAAATTAATGATGTTAAGGGTCTGAGGTCATCTACTAAGGTGTCTGAGCTCAGACATCTTCACCACCGAGTGATGTTATGAAGGTCTGAGGTCATCACCTAAGATGTTATCCTCATACTTAATTTCACCAAATTAATGATCTTAAGGGTTTGAGGTCATCTAACTAAGGTGTCTGAGCTCAGACTTCGTCACCACCGAGTGATGTTATGAAGGTCTGAGGTCATCACCTAAGATGTTATCCTCATACTTAATTTCACCAAATTAATGATGTTAAGAGTCTGAGGTCATCTAACTAAGGTGTCTGAGCTCAGACTTCGTCACCACCGAGTGATGTTATGAAGGTCTGAGGTCATCACCTAAGATGTTATCCTCATAATTAATCTCACCAATTTTTTTATGTTAAGAGTCTGATGTCATCTACTAAGGTGTCTGAGCTCAGACCTCGTCACCACCGAGTGATGTTATGAAGGTCTGAGGTCATCACCTAAGATGTTATCCTCATAATTCATCTCACCAAATTAATGATGTTAAGGGTCTGAGGTCATCTAACTAAGGTGTCTGAGCTCAGACTTCGTCACCATCGAGTGATGTTATGAAGGTCTGATCAGGTCTGAGGTGATCACCTAAGATGTTATCCTCATAATTAATCTCACCAAATTAATGATGTTAAGGGTCTGAGGTCATCTAACTAAGGTGTCTGAGCTCAGACATCGTCACCACCGAGTGATGTTATGAAGGTCTGAGGTCATCACCTAAGATGTTATCCTCATAATTTGTCTCACCAAATTAATAATGTTAAGAGTCTGAGGTCATCTACTAAGGTGTCTGAGATAAGACCTCGTCACCATCGAGTGATGTTATGAAGGTCTGAGGTCATCACCTAAGATGTTATCCTCATAATTAATCTCACCAAATTAATGATGTTAAGGGTCTGAGGTCATCTAACTAAGGTGTCTGAGCTCAGACCTCGTCACCACCGAGTGATGTTATGAAGGTCTGAGGTCATCACCTAAGATGTTATCCTCATAATTAATCTTACCAAATTAATGATGTTAAGATTTTGAGGTCATCTAACTAAGGTGTCTGAGCTCAGACTTCGTCACCACCGAGTGATGTTATGAAGGTCTGAGGTCATCACCTAAGATGTTATCCTCATAATTTCTGATGTAAAAATTGAATAAGAGTTATCGTAGGAACTGATCTTTTTATTAATAACCTCTTCTCAATCAGATAGTACATTTACATAAAATTCTACGCAACATCATATGTAATATCTCTTTAGGTGGTCAACATTCCATGGGTTAGTGAAAGGTTCTCCTTCTAGGTTTTCTAGCCTGTAAGTTCCAGGCACAACCTCTTCTGTTACTTTGTAGGGGCCATGCCAGTTTGGGTGTAGCTTATTTGCCTTTTGTAGGGTCTTCTTTAGCACTAGGTCTCCCACTGCAATGGGTCTTGACTTCACCCTTTGGTTGTAGAATTTCGCTGCCCGCTGCTGGTAGGCTATTTTTCTGACCTCTGCGTCTTCTCTTCTTTCTTCGATAAGATCCAGGTCTAGCCTCCTCTCTTACCCATTGCTGTCTGGGTCGCAGGTCTGAATCCGATGAGTTGGTATTCCTACTTCCGTTGGTATGACGACCTCTGAGCCATGTGCCAGCATGAATGGGGTTTCTCCTGTTGGTGTCCTTGTCGTGGTTCTGTAGGCCCATAACACAGCGTAGACCTCTTCTGTCCAACTCCCATCTGAAAAAGTGACTTTACCTTCCTTATGATTTTTAAGGTGGGTAAAAATTAAAATGTTACCAGTCATGTGCCTAGCGCACCTACTACAAAAATACCATTAGGAGGTACTTTGAACCTTGAGATCAACGTGCACTACAAGGGATTTTACGTCTTTCTTAGGCACCCTAGTGGAGGTAAACTTTTGTTTGCTCTTATCGTTATTGGCTCTAATCGGAGCATTGGAAGCATTCTCAAACGACAAAGACATCCATTGAAAATTTTCCATTAAGCTTTGTGAAGTCACGATAAGGAACTCAACTTGCTCTCTAAGACTAGCAAAGTCTCTAGAGTGGTGCATGGGAGTATATGTACATCTAGTTCTACCTAGTTTATAGAAAAACCCTCTAAGGTGACCTATTCTCTTGCAAAAGGTGAAAATATATACTTATTTTAATCTACACTGGTTCGATTTCTTAGGTTGAACTTTCTTTTGTGGTTTTCGTTGAGGTCCATAAAGATTAACCAAAAATTTAGGAACCGGTTCTAGTGCGGTGTGGGAAGTGGATGCACTATCATAACCTATTCCATGCCTCTCTCCAAAACCTAAATATGGACTGAGGATCATCTTACCTACCTTCTTTGATGTATCCTCGATAGTTACCATGATATCTCAGGAAAGTTAGAGGTCCTATTAGAGTTTCCCATGACTCTCCATAGATGCTTGAAGATCTCTCTAAGACTAGCCACCTTGTTAGTTAAATCCACATTCTCTCTCTCAACTAAAAAAACTCTCTCTCTCAAAGCTTATCTCACTGAGGGCTCATTCTCTCTCGCATCTCTCACCTCCTTACCTAATGTTAAAACTCTCATAGAAAAACCTTTCTTAATTTTAAAGGACTCAGCATAAAGGTCGACATAAGCACGTTGTAGGTCACTCTCGCTCTCACTTAAAGTATCCTCGTCTCACTCTCATCAGAAATACTAGACTCACCGTTGAGGTGTCCATGTTTAGTAGATTCCTCATAGGCTTGAGGTGCACTAGATGTACTGACATGACAATCCGTGAATGCGGTGAAGTTACATCCATGTGGTGATTTATCCTTCGAACTCACCGACTCGAGCTCGTTATCGCTAAGCGTGATATTTAAGGCAAATTTTCCTTTCCCTTATCTCTCCTCGACTTTCTTTGGGAAATCTTTCTTTTCTTTTTCAAAATTTTTCTTGCTCGATTTATATATATTTTTTATCTTTCTCAAAACTTTTTTTTTTCTTTGGAAGTTTTTTTCTTTTTAAATTTGAGAAACTTTTTGGAATTTTTAGCAAAAAGGTCTAGATCATCTAAGTCAAAATTGTACTAGGAATCTGATGACATTTCCTCTTTATATTTAGACTAGGCTTTCAGTGCAATTCCTTTTTCCTTAGGCCTAACAGTTTAAGGGAACATATCTATCTTGTACGGGCAGAGAGCGATCGCAAAATTTTCTTAACAATGCCTGTCTCAGGGATTTTCTCACCTTAATTGAGGCTCGAGTTTAGTATATCAGAAAGATGTGCGTAAAACTCATTAAAAGATTCAGAATCAAGCGTAGTGATAGTTTCAAATTGTGTGGTGATATTTTGCAGCTTAGAAACTTAAAAATCACTAGTTCCCTCATGACTGAGTTGGAGGGTATCCCAAGATTCTTTAGATATGGTGCATGTCATAATGCGACGAAACTCGGTAGGGGTGACGCTCCCGATATGGGACTAAAACTTTGCGAGTCAAAATTTCTCCATTAAAGTCATCCTATGAGAGATAGGTTTAGGGCTGACGACATTGTCAACGTGACAATGGGTGATGTCCACCCTCTTTCACAAAGTAACAAGACACGTTCATCAATAGATTTTAAGGTTTACCTCATCCTACCTTTCTAGGAAGCATAATTTGAACCATAAAAATGAGCATTTTATTATACAAATTATCCATTAAATTTGAGATTTTTGAAGATCAATATTTTTTTTTTAAATTCATGTCAAATTTTTTTTTTGCCGAAAAAGATCACATGATAATTTGGTGGAACCTTCTTTGATACTAATTTGAGAATGCACGTGATCTAATGGACCAATTTATATAATTAGATGCCACACACACAACTCAATTCTTAATTAAATTTTATCTTTAATTAATTTAGGTGTGCATATGAGATGATTTTTAATTTTTATTTCCAAGCCAAGCATGCATATAAACACGAGATGAGGAAAATCCCTATAAAGGGCAAAACCTTTTTTTATCAACACCATTGAGAGTTTTGAATACAATTGACTTACAAAACACTTATCTACACTAAGTTAGATGCGCAAAGTCTTAAAAACGCTAATAGATAAGACTCAGATCTAGAGTCATCCACATGTAGCGATCTACCATCTGTATCTATCGATCAACCTCATCTTCTTCTTCAGTCAAGAAACCTCTTTCCATAATCTCAGCAGTAAAGAAAATGTCTCCACAAAGTGATTTCAGCAATAATCCTTCTTCTGATAGGTAAAGTGATCTTGAATACCTCCCAGCGATGAGGAATATGAAATGTAGTATTTGATCATAAAAATAGAACTAAAAGGGTGTTTTTGTTCTTCAAAGTATCTGATCCCATTCATCCTTTTTATAAGAACATTTAATAAAAAAGATAAATGCAAAAGATATGGGAAAGATAATCTTTATAGAAAATAAACTTCGCCAGATCTTTCAAACGAAACCAGGTGTCGTTCGAACGACACCAGTTCTCATTAGAACGAAATCAAATGAGGACTTCGAATGAGATTCTAGAGGAATGTGCAAAATCATCATTAGAATTTCATTCTAATGACTTCGAATGAGCCATATAAACTCGTTCGAACGACAGTTAACTTTGTTCGAATGAAGCATCGTTTTTCTGGTGAGTTTTCTTACAAAAAATTAAGTTTCTTTTTATAAAAATATCCTCATAAAAGATAACGAATCCCCATAAAATATTAAGAAACCTTTTACCACTCACGATCATAATCTTCTACCATGATTTTTTAGACGAATAAATCTTCCAATCTCTTTGGTCTTCAACAAAGTCTTCGAGTATCGAGAAATTGTGTCGGTACCGTGTTTGTGTACACAAACCATAAAAATAAAAATATGAGCAATCATAAAACTTGATCTTATAAATTCTTACCTTGAATCCATCACTACAAAAATATGAGCGAAGTAAGTGTCGATCTTTATATTTTGAACACTCACTGTTTTTTTGCCTCCTTGATATTCAAAAATTGAGTATAACTTATCTTCAACGTATTACGAAAGGCACTGTAACGTGACGGCATTGATGAATGCAAATATCTCATAACCACCAGATTTGTGAAATCTAAGTCAAATTTGGATTGCATAAGTTCTAATGAGTTAGAAATATCAAAACAAAAATAACTTTTAGCGTATAATAAATGAAGATAATAAATATACCAAAGTCAGATCAAGCATTGAAGAAAATACTTTTCTTTTTCCAATTTAGTTCCCAAGTTGTACTTTTTCTCTTCCTATCCTTATTGATTGGGTGCTTACTAGGTCTTAGTATTTTCACCTGCTCTGACTTTTTTAAAATGTCATCTATAGTAAAAGTCATCGTTGTTCGTCTCACTTATTTTTTTCCATCATATAGTCTATTCTTCTGCCAATAATGGTTGGAAGGAAAATACCGACGATGACCCATATAGTCTTACTTCTCAATCATTGTAAAGTGGTCTTTGTTGCATATTGGATATGCATTATATCCTTTTGTGCTCTATCCAAACAAATTACTATATATTAGAAAGTCATTAATAGTGCACAACCTACTTGCATGTAAACAAAAATATTCCTTACCATAATTATCCTAGGTTTCTATACCAATATGACACAACTCTTTTAACTCATGTATTAAGTATTGTAAGTGGACATTCATGTTCTTTTCGGGTGCTTGTGGAACGGGAATTAACAAATCTATTATGAAAATTGGTTATTTTATACTTGGCCATGGTGGAAAATTATAAAGCAGAAGTACTATCGGCCACATGCTGTATGAGTTGCTCATGTTTCCAAATGGATTAAATACATTAGATTCAAGGTCTAAACTTACATTGAGACAGTCTTGTGTGAGCAAGGGTATATCTTATCAAAATATTTCCATGCCTCGGCATCGGTGGGGTGTCTCAATATATCCTCAATATCAATTCACTTGTCCTTACGCCACCTCATATTAGCAGTCGTACGCCTCAACATATGTAGTCCTTGCAGACTTAGCTTTAATGGGAAGTAACACAATATTTATGAGGAACATTCTTCCTTTTTCTTATTATCATACTTGTACCTAGGCTCATCACACGTAAATTGATTCTAAACCTAGTCCCAAATACCACAAATTTTGCTTTACTTCATAATGTGAGGACAAGACCTTTGACCCATCTAGAAATTAATCTTTAAACAGTTATAGTATCATATAAAAGGATTTGTTGCTCTAACTATTAAGAACCTTAACATGCATAAACATTATAAGGAAGTGAAACGAACAAAATTTATTACAGCTCGGATACAGTTCTTGTGCGAGTTCACCAAATAATTTATTAAATATATTCATACCACTTTCACTATTCTCGGGGGAACCATTTGTGTTGAACATATCATTTGACGTCCTGTATATGCCATCATATTTCGTCTCAACTACTACATTTTCTGGCATTTGTGTACTTGGAAAATGGTGCCTAATGTTCACATATTTTCCATGAGTCATCTAATAAGTATAACTATAAAACATTCCACGACTTAACAAATGACTTTTGATAATTACCAGATCATGGAAATACACATTTTGACAATAACTACATGGACATTGTGGCTTGTTATTTTCATCTAAGTGCTTTCTTGCGATCACAATGAATGACTCAACACCAATTTTATATTACTCAGACAACCTATTAGGAAGATAGATCAACCTCTTATAGATTTTTAACTTACCAACACATTGTATAGAAATCTTTAGTAATAAATAAAATCTTCAATAATTCATTATTGTAATACCGTTTATACCAATTAAGTTTCCTTCTTTATCGAACTAAAAATTTTACTCATTTACATTGGAAATACTTTTCACGTACCGTTCATTTCTTTAAACTCACATACACCCTAATCAAGAAAAATAAAACATATAGAAAAGAGGAACAAAATCATCTCAAATACAATGAGGTGATCCACTTGATTATCAAAAACGTGAAAGATTGCTTGCATACATTGTAACATCTTTCATGTTCCTATACTCCAATGCATAGGATATGATCACATATTTCTAACTTTGAAGAATACATACAACTAGGGGAAAATAAATAAATAAAACTATGACTAGATGAAAAATTAGTCATTTTCATTGAGACATATGCATAGTAAACTAAAGCATATAACACATTCCGTTTAAAAATATAGCAACAACCGACCACATGAGGTCCAAATTGAAGTTTAAAAACTGAAAGGCCAATACATTAAAAGACTTGGAATTCAAAAGTCAATGGATATTGTTTATATACAAATAAACAAATTTAACTGGCAATTATCAAAGAAAAAAGGAAGATTTTTAGGAATCCATACCTGCAACTGTCTTTGGAAAATTAAAAATAAATAAGTTTAATTATTTAACTATTAGATTGAAAACTAAAACAAAGTCTATTGGCCGCTCACAAGACTTATTTATTTCTATTGGGATGTAATTTCATTAAGGAATAAATGTTTATTTCTTATTGATTCTTCTAAAAACGGTCCCTCCATGAGAATATGCTCCTCGACCTAAAGGAGTCAACATGTGAGGGCTGCTTCATAGGGTTGGCCTTATACCCCCAGCCTAATGGGGTGGGCCAAAACTTAATAGAAAGGTAAGAATGCGTAAAAATTGACATACGGGGTATTTTAGTCATGCCAAACATGCGCAGATGAGTGCACATGATTGCGTTACGCGTGAAGAGAATGATACCACATTTAATGCAGTAGAAGGACATGTGTCGGTGATTAAGAGGATCCCTTTAATTAACATTCTCCATGTGACTTGGGGTACACATTACACCCCAAGACACCTATAAATAGACTATACCTTCTAACTTTTTCAAAAAGTTAAGTCATTATAAATAATTATTGTTACTCTGTCAAAAAATTCTCTAGAAAGAAACAGTACTAAGTGCAACTTGTAAGACACTCTATTGTTAGTCGAAAATGAGTAATACCAGAGTGGATGTAGGCTAATTGACTGTACCACTCTAAATCCTTTGTGTTGATATTTTCTTTGCACTTATTTACTACATTTATTGTTCATCGTCATACCCATACACTATTAGGTATTAACTCACTGAGTTCTTCTTCTTTTATTTGAGTTATTATAATTTCGTGTAACATTAAATTGACGCTATTTAGGGTAATTGACTATTAACTCAGTTATTTTTCATGGGTGAACTTGCCTATAACCTAGTCACAAACATGCATCTAAGTTAGCTAAGACCTTGATTTATATTTTAAGAGTTACAATTTATGGGTATTGTATGAACTCAACCTCAGTTTACGTGCAAATTTTAGGTGAAAATCATTATTCACCACCCTATTTCTAGTATTTTGATCCTGAAATAATCACCATTTCATCCCTAATTCTGTTTGCTTGATAGATCTGGAAAGTTTGGGTAGAAACATTAGCCCAAATTCGTGGATTTCATATTTACTACTAACTAGCTTATCCAATGTTCCTTACCTGGAACACTAATTTGTGGATTGAAAAATGTCATCGAACTTACCTTTTTTTGGCCTCCCGATAGGATGCATGATTCAAGAAATGCACCTCCATCAAGAATGGTAGAGCTCAGTAGAGCACTAAAAATGTTTATAGATAACTAAGGGAAATACAGTTATAAGTGCTATCTATTACTTAAACGTTGTTAAGAAGAAAATCGAAGGGGGTTGCAGACCCTCATACCCTGTTATGGGTAGCCAAAAACTCCTAAAGGAATTTCTCTATGCATCGAAGAAAGCTCAACCATTAAGGATAAGATATAGAAATGCTAAAGGTTCCCATCAGTTAGAGTTGGTCTACGAGGATAATTGGACTGAAAAAATCCTCGAAGGTGAAGAGGCAGAGGCTTAATCAATGTTGAGGATATGAGATCACTCATATCAAACAGGTAAAACATCTTATATCCCAAGAACAATGTCAATAACATAGACGAAGCATCCATTATATCAGAGGGATAATGCCTTCATTAGGCTCACGAAATAATCAGGACCCAGATGATATGCCCCACCTATTGCTCATAACTATTATGACATGATGCAACATCTTAAGGAATGTATGGGAACATTGACCATAAGGGGTTTTCCCTACTTTAGATCTTAAGATATATCTCATACTCTGACCAATAGGAGCCGAGGAGGGTCAAGAAGAGAAGGGCCTAGAGAAAACCATTCGAAAAGTGATAATCCATGGAAATGTTAGATTCAGAGGCTAGAAAAAAAATTAGGAAACCTGATGAAGAGTAAGAACCCCATAGAGAGGGTATATATATAAGGGTATCCCTTTATCCCAGAGATTGTTAGTTTCCCCACTCCTCTGAAGTTTAAACCTCTAGAGGTGACTCCAAGATATGATGTGATCTCAAATCCTATTCATTATGTAGAAATGTACCAGTCGTACACAGATATCTACTCTGTGCCAGATGAAATGAGATGTCGATAATTATGAGGTAAACTCACTAGAGCATTGCACGTGTTGTACACAAGCTTGCCTAAGGGATAAATCAGAATCTTCAAGGAGATTGATGATAAATACATTTACAACTTCTGCTTTAGCCTGAAACCGACTAGGAGGTTGAATCACCTCCTAAATGTCTGACATAAGAATGGGAAAACCCTCAGAGACTTCATCTCTCGATTTAACAAGCAAAAACTTAAAGTTGTGGACTATTACGAAATGATCTCAATGACAACCCTCATTAATGGGATCTTATTTGGACAGGTATATTGGGCACTTTTAAAAGACCCCTTACTACTATGAATGAAATTATGAAAGAGACCAAGAAGGTTAAGGAAATCAAAGAGGCAATGGTGGACAAGAAGGGTGAGATCAAAGACGATGGGTCAGGTAAGTTATCGAATGAAAATAGGCTATGAAGTCTCACGAACTAAAGTTTATCAGTTACACACCCCTCACTACACAAGGCCGTCATATCTTGAATAAATTTGAGGACAAGGAAAAAACAAATGGCTAGGAAAACTAAAGTCCCCACCTAATAAGAGAAACTTTAACAAGTATTGTGAATTTCATAAAGACGATGGCCATAACACCAATGATTGCTGTGCTCTCAAGGATGAGATTGAAAATCTCATCAAGAAAGGTTGTTAAATAGATTCATGGATCAAAGAGACCATCATAAAGAGAAAAGTAATAGGAAGGGATCTATTTCATGAGACAAATAAAACACAAAGGAAGGTAAAAAGCCAAAAGTTAGGGAATTAAACGATAACTCTGACGAAGAAGTAGAGTTTCCTGAAAAGATGAGAGATCCTAAAGGAGACCTACACGTGATTTTGTTTGGCATGTACATGATTTCAGGAGGAGTTGCTGGGGGAGGAATTGTACCATCTGGTAAAAAAGAATAAGTGGGAGAGGAAAAAATTTCCGCTCAACGAATGGATATAAATCATACAATGAAAAAGAAAAAAAATATCCTAGGAAGGTGAAAATCGATCAACTGGTCATTGTCTTTTCTAGGTTGGATGTTAAGAACATACTTTACCCACATTATTATCCATTAGTCACGAGCCTCATGGTTCGTCAATACATTATCTCCCAAATTCTCATTGATGGAGGAAGCTCAACATATGTGATATTTTGGGACTTTTTCAAAGGTGTGAAGTTAAATGTGAAGAAACTCAAACCCTATCATCAACGCATTGTAAACTTTAATGGGGATAAAGTCTTACCGCTCGGTATGACGGAGTTGGATTTATGCATGGGTAAATGAACGACTTATTTAACAAAGAAAGTAAACTTCTTTTTTATGGATTGACACATGATATCATCCAAAAACATTATTTTGGGATGAGTCTCCCTAAAATAATTTAAAGTTGTTCCTTCTACTGTGCATCAAATGATGAGGTTTCCTATCACTTTGGGGGAAGGAGATGTATACAGAGATAAGGTTGAAGCAACGGAATTCTACTTTACATTGACAGAACATAAGTAATCTTACAAGTGAAAGATTACTTCTTACAACATTGAGACCCTCAACCCTAGGGATGAGAAGAAATTGATAAAGTCTTAGTAAATCGAGAAGGTAGAGTCAGTGGTTCACGATAAATAGGACCTTGAAAAAATCGTTCAAATTGGATCGCTCTTTAAATATAATGTCAAGGTAAAGTTGGTTAAACTCTTGAAAGATAGTGAGAACTTCTTCGCATGGCTGCACAAGGATATGTTGGGAATAAACCCCAAAACTATATGCCATGATTTAGATGTGGATCCCTTAGCCAGGAAGTTAAGTAGAACAGGATGAAAGTTGCCCCATATCATTACTAGATCCTTTAAGAATAAGTGAAGAATGTTTTAGATGCAGGATTCATAAAAGAAGCCAAATATCCCTATTAGTTATATAATGTTGTCCTCGTATAAAAAAGGGCAAAATATTATTTCCCTTTGCCTCAGATAAATAAAATGGTAGATTCTACTGAAGGCCATGATCTTAAACTCTTGAAAGAGAGTAAGAACTTCTTCACAAGGCTGCACAACGATATGTTGGGAATAAACCCCCAAACTATATGCCATAATCTAAATGTGGATCCCTTAGCTAAGGAATTTAAGTAGAAGAGGATGATAGTTGCCCCATATCAGTACTAGATCCTCTAAGAATAAGTGAAGAAATTTTTAGATGCAGGATTCATAAAAGAAGTCAAATATCCCTATTAGTTATCTAATATTGTCCTCGTATAAAAAAATGGAAAATGGAATATGTGCATCGACTTCACCAACCTGAATAAAGCATGCCCCAAATATTATTTTCCTTTTCCTCAGATAAATCAAATGATGGATGCTACTACAGGCCATGATCTTATGAGCTTTATGGATGAATACAACTGGTATAACCAAATATCCATGCATGAGGATGATGTTGAGAAAACTTCATTCATAACTGATAATGGCACTTATTGAAAGTGATGCCTTTTGGCTTAAAGAATGCATTAGCTACATCTCAATGACTGGTTAACAAAATTTTTGAAGACTAGATAGGCCAAACTATGGAAATTTAGGTAGATGACATGTTGACAAAGAGTTTAAAAGAAAAACACCATGTGAAAGTCTTGGCCAAAACATTTAATACCATGGAGAAACACCAGATGAAGCTGAACTAAACTAAGTGCTTCTTCATGATTAAATTTGGGCAATTCCTCTAATTCATTATAAATCAAGGAGTAATAGAAGTTAATTTAGCAAAAAATAAGGCGTTGATCGATATGAAGTCGCCAAGAAATCTAAAAGAGGTTCAGAGACTCACAGAGTGCATAGCGGCATTGAATAGATTTATCTCCAAACCTATAAATAAATGCCTACCATTCTTAAAAGTACTAAAGAAATCTTCCTCATTCATTATCAAATGGAATGAAGAGTATGAGAAAGAATTTCAGAAATTAAAGTTTTACTTTGGTTCTTCTCCTCTGTTGTCACGACCCCTGCACGGTGAAAAGCTATACTTGTACTTAACGGTCTCTGAATCTATAGTAATCGCAATAATGGTTCGACTAGATCAATGAGTTCATAATTCAGTATATTATACAAGCAAATATTTTCAGGGGGTAGATAGAAGATATCCCAGATTGGATAAATTGACATTCATAATTATCCATACAATAAGAAAGGTGCAACCATATTTTCAAGCTCATGGAATTGTGGTACTAATCGATTAACCTCTTAGGCTAATCATGCATAAACCAAAGAAGTTGGGTAGACTCATGGCATGTTCCATTGAACTGGGCGCATGTGACATAGATTATGAGCCTTGTATTGCAATTAAAGTACTAACACTCACAGATTTCATTTCATAATTAACACGGCAAGACCCAAGTTTAGTAAAAGAAAGTTCATCGTTTGGGCTAGACCCTTCAGTTTAAGTTGCGGCTCCTGTTATTAAGGATATATCTCAATCCTCGGCTCCAACAATTGAGGGTCCCTCTCAAGCCTCGACCATAATAATTGTGGCTCCCTCTCAAGCCTCGGCCACAAGAATTGAGTCTCGCTTTTAAGCCTCGGCGCCGACCAATGCAAGTTTTGATCAAGGATGTAATACCCCGCATTTCTATATATTTAGAATTTACTTAAATCGATAATTAATTTGTTTCGTTTCAAATTACATGAGTGATGTCATTTAATTAAATAAATAATAATATGGTTACTAAATATTAATCGAGAGAGAAATGATGATTAATATTGGGTATTGAATTTACTATGTGTATAGTAAATAATTTATGAAAATTATTACACGTCATAGTGAGTGATATTGGTGTAATCAAATTTATCTCAAGCAAGAGTCACGTGTAGATTAAATTGAGGTCGAGATAGGATATTTGTTTAGAGTGACTCGGATGATGATTTTGAGGTCACGAATGACTCCAAAAGGGTCAACATAGTCAAAATAGTATAATTGGGGGTATTGATTGGGTCTCGGGGCAATTTTAGACTAAACCAACACCGTATGAGGGTATTTTAGTCTTTTGGTAGCCTATGGTGGAGAGAGTTACGAATTTCCTAACCTTATATCAGATGGTAGATGGGAGAGGCTAGGGTTAAAAGATTTGAAAACAAAGGGAGACCAGTAGAGAGGAAGGATGAGTCATTCTTGAAGCTTAAGGGAGAGTTCTAAAGAAATTCAAGATATTTCTTGCACCACAATTGTCATTGGAGAGTGGATTAGGATGGAGGACAAAAAAACCCAACTTCAAATCACAAAATCAGATCATACAACAAGAGGCAAGTGTTTATTTATGATTTCTTTTTGTAGTTATAATGCCCATGTGATCAGGGTTTCAAAATATATTGAATAAATTGATGTTCTCTGAAGAAAAAAAGATTAGAACTCATGAGTTGGGTAGGATTGCATATAGAGTGAGCCTATGTATGTAGAGAATTCGAAACTAGATGATATAGGAGGATTTAAATGGGATAAAACTGGAGAAATCAATAAGAACTCATGAAAAACACAAAATCTAGGGTTTTTGATGAGAATTTGATTTGATCTGTTTCATGAGGTCTTAATGTTTTATTTACATTAGGCATCCTCCTAATACATGTGTACAATGTTTGAGAATATTGGATAAGAGTTTCATAAAGAATCATGAAGAATTGAATGAGAAAAATGGTGAAAAATGCAATTTCGTATAGGAAGAAGATGATCTGCTGCATTTTGAATCGATTCGGCCCTGGGGCTAATCGATTTGAAAAGTGAATTGATTCGTCTTCCTGTGCGAATCGATTCGATTTCCCAAAAAATGTGATATTTATTTTTTTAAGCCTAGAATGCCTATAGTTTTATCAGGGAAACTTTTGGGACTTTGTTAAAATATTTTGAGGGACTTATTATATTACAGTAGGCCGATGATGGGATTAAGAATTAGTCTTATTGCGAGAATCAAGACGAGGATTAAATGGACTTAAATTGTGACGTAATTAGTTCAAGAGAATGAGAATGATTTACGAGAATTTTGAGTGAACTTGATTTATAGACCAATAGTGTATGATTGAGCTAACCACTGAATTTATATAAGGAGTAACTAGGACCATTAGATTTGAGAATCATACTCGAATTTATACGATAGTGAATAAAATCGTAAGACAATAAGTATGGTGAGTATTCGAGTGATATATACTATGTACGAAGTATAATCATTAGGTTGTGTGTATACCTACTGAATAAATGTATATTTAGGTTATGTGTATACCTATTATATGATTTGCGTTAAATGTTAACATACCTACACTACTTTCTATTACAGGGGTTCTCGTGTAGTGGGTGATCCCACCTTGAAGATTCCAGTGAGGTCTGGATTTGTACCCAAGAACATATAACTTAGGGTGGCTCACCATGTGTCGTGTATTAGTGGGATTGATAGGTCATTTGGATACGTTACGTATATGCATAGCCCAAAGGATTAGAACTATGTTCGCCTCCATTGTTTGTTATTTGATTTTGTGTTTGAGGAGACTTATCTAACCACTAGTCCTTATTTTAGTATGAGAGGTAGATGAACTGATAGTAGTGTATGCCTATTTTCACGGTGGTCATTTTATGAGACGATGTAATTATGTATTAGTGAGATAAACATATATACTTGTATGAATGTTCTTCTTACGCGTTATAGTTGACCAATAGATAGTATATATCCACCGAAATGAATTAAGTAGTGAAACTTAATTAGCGGGTTAAATGAGAACATTAGAGAAATGTTGATATCAACATTAATCATGGGTAGTACACCTAGGTGGGCTAAGTAGAAAGCGTCAGGCATGCACTATAGTTAAGAGGTTAGGAAACTCAAGAGAGTGTACGTGGACCTAACATGTGTATCTAATAACTAATTTTAAATTGTGATAAATAGTCGCTAAATGTTTTTAAAATGTTTTGGGTTCTAACCCCTGCTATAAATATTTTTCAAAACCTTTTAGGTGCCCAACCATAGGGACACCGGACTTGACGATCCATTCAAATGACGATTAGATACAACACTGTGGGGGATTGCAGGACTTGATTAGACGCTTCTATCTTTCATTCCTAGTGTAGGATTTCATTTCAGTATCTCAGTTGGGCATGTTTCCCTATTTAGACTTTATTTATTCAGTTATTCAGTTCAGACTTATATTGGGATTCATTTATTTACTGTTGATTTTATTTTGTGATTTGGATTTGTAGCCAATGGTTTATTTGGAAAGACTTTTATCTATTTACTCCTTGTGATGGTTTAGACTCTATTAATTATGTGAATGTTTTCAATTAATTTCCACTTAATATTATTATCTATTTAATGAAAGATAAAATTTAACACCGGCTTAATGAACTAATTGCTGATTAGTAATTAATATGATTTTCGATAGTGATGCTAAGAATTACCCAAATGGGAAACCTATTTAATTTAATAAAGGACTGATCACCCGATATTTAATTGGACGGGGAGTAATAGATGGTATCAGAGCATTAGGTTCTAGTGTCCATAGGATCCGTACGACTTCCTATGATTTCAGCGTATCGTTCTTTTGACGTAGAACCCTATTATTAGGATTGTTGCTTTTATCTTCACGTGTTTGAGATATTGCACTTATGCTATTAAATTTTGAATTGAATGTGAACTCATATAACTCATTTTAAATTTCATATGCCACCTAAAAAAGAGAGAGGATAGAGCACTGGCTAAGGATGAGGTTAGGGAGGATCAACAGGAGCTAGAGGTACCTCAGCCAAAACCACCACCGGGGATGGTGACTACAACACAGGTGGACGATAAAGTGGTCTAGGCGATTAATGTAGCAATGATAGCCATGCCTATACACATTCCACAGACTCGGCCACGACCTCTAGTGGCACCAGTGATTTAGGCTTAACAGGGGCCGTTGCCGTGGCAGAAATTTAGGGAGAATTTTAATAATGGCCACCCACCGGAGTTTTGGGGGTGCTCGGATGTGATAGTAGCATGTCAGTGGAAAAAGGACATACATCGTCACCAACATATGATTGAGTGGAGGGACACTCAAAAGAAGATAGTTTCCACGTTGAGACTTGTAGGCTACGCATTGCAGTGGTGGGAGTCTGTTACCACATCAACAATGAGGGATACTATGCCGATAATAGATATTTGGGAGCAGTTCGATCGCAAGAACTTTCCATCAGCTATTCAGACGGAGATGAGGAGGAAGTTTAGTGAGGTAACTCAAGGTGACCGATCAGTGACTTATTACGAGAAAGATTTCACTCGTTTGGCTAAATTTATGCCATATGAGGAGAACACGAAAGAAAAGAAGAAAAGAAGGTTCATGGATGGACTGTCATAGAGGATCAAGCAACACTTACTTGGCAACCCAGCAATATAGACTTATACAGAGGTCGTTAATGCTATAATTTTGCATTGCCAAGACCAAGGATTCCAACAGAAGGGAAGAAAAAGAGCAGGGGAGCTGATCCAGTAAGGTAGGAGAGGAGAGAGTAGTGCCAATATGGAACCTCAGCAACAGGGGTGAGATAATAAGGATAGGATTCCCGACAGGGGGATCAAGCTAAGAGGTTCAGGTCAGGACGGTACCGACTAGAGGGCGAGGGTTTTAAGTAGGGCCAACAGGGTCCTAATCAGCAGCAACAGGTTCCTCAGGTCCTCAAGGGTCAAGGGAATAACGGTAGGGGCCAGTAGGGTCGGGGGTACCAGAGATAGCATCAGGGCCAGCTCAACAGGACCAGAGTCAGAGAGAGTTTCCAGGGTAGTGCTTTATATATGGCCAGGAGGGTCCTAAAGGAGAGATTTCCCACAGCAGGATGGACACATCACCAGGATGCCCAACAGGGGCAGCAGGCTCTGTTACTTCCAGTACCGACACCAGCACCCACCATCCCCACAATAACAACATAGATAGATACATTACAGGCCTATGTATAACGTTCGAGATGTACTCATGCCACCATCACCTCAAGCGTCGCTGGTAGTCGAGGGTACATTTCCTATTCATGGGCATGAGGGTATGATTATTTTTTATACAGGAGCATCACATTCTTTTATTTCCACTATATTTGCACGAGAAATCGGGCTTTTAGAGACAACCAACACTCACCTTATGTGTGTAGAGTCATCGTTGGGTAGTGGGTCACTTATACACTCGATATGTAGAGGAGTAGACATCATTTTTAGGAGACTGAGGCTAGTAGCATACATTTTTATGTTAGATATGGAGGGATATGATGTTATTCTAGGCATGGATTGGTTGGCGAGTTATAGGGCGATAGTCGACTATTACGAGAGGACCACAATGTTTTCCATTTCGGGATAGGAGATGTTCTTTGTGGCGATGCCTCTTCGCGAGGGAGGGTCGCACACACACTTGTACTACATTGAGTAGGAGACCTCACATGAGGCAGTTATCCTACTAGACTCAATTACAATTGTGATATATTTCGAGGATGTATTCTAGGAGATACTCGGGTTGCCACCTATCCAGGAAATCGAGTTTCTTATGGACTTAATATTGAGTACGAGATCGATTACTCGAGAACCTTATTGCATGGCCCCTTCAGAGATGAGGGAATTGAGAGAGAAGATTCAACATCTCTTGGGTTAAGGTTTCATTCAACGGATTACATCGTCGTAGGGTGCGCCGGTGTTATTTATGAAGAAAAGAGGTGGTTCACTTAGCTTGTATATAGACTACAAGGAGCTGAACAAGGTCATGATGTAGAATAAGTATCTGTTGCCGAGGATTGATGACCTGTCTAACCAATTAAGAGGAGTCGTGTACTTCTCTAAGATTGATTTGAGATTGAGATATCATTAGTTGTGCATTCAAAAGGAAGACTTTCCTAAGACTGATTTTATGTCGCAGTACGAGTCGTCCGAGTTCAGGGTGATATTGTTTTAGCTCACCAATACGCCAACAGTGTTCATGGATCTCTTGAATAGGGTATTCATGGAGTTTCTAGACCAATTCACGATCGTGTTAATAGACGACATTCCGTCCTACTCTCACATTGGGGAGGATCATGCAGAGAATCTGCATGTGGTTGTACAAACATTATGGGACCACTAGTTGTATGTCAAGATCGAGAAAGGTTGATTTTGTCTACGGGATGTGCAATTTCTTTGCCACATCATGTCCGATAGGGGCATTGCTATTGATCTGAGTAAGGTATCGGCGGTGAGGAAGTGGGAATAGCCCATGACACTGATATATATTCATAGCTTTCTGGGGTTGGTCGGGTATTATCGCCACTTTATTAACGGGTTTTTGAAAATATGAGAGTCCATTGACGAAACTGACTTGCAAGGGGGTACCGTTGTGTGAAGTGATCACTATCAGTTAGCTTTAGATGAGCTAAAGGACAAATTGACATCAGCACCCGTACATGCTTTGCCTAGGGGAGTATTAGAGTATTGGGTCTATACCGATGCATCCTTATAAGGGCTTGAGGGTATATTATATCAGGAGGAGAGGGCTATAGCTTATGCGCGTCAAAATCTTAAGCCACATGAGATGAATTATACCACACACGACCTTGAGTTGGGAGCAGTCGTGTTTGCTTTGAGAATATGGAGACACTATCTTCTAGGAGAGAAATTTACATTATTCACGGATCATAAGTCACTTAAGTATCTCTTCACATAAAAAGATTTGAATATGAGGCAGAGGCAGTTGATATAATTCGTGAAAGATTACCAGTTTGATATATAGTATCACCCTGGGAAGGCTAATGTGGTAGAAGACGTGTTGAGCCAGAGACCCACTGGGGAGTTGGTAGAGGTCTCAAAGGAGAAGTGGGGTGAGATTCAACACGATATTGAGATTGCCTTAGCTTGCATGTCAGTTCTATCTATAACTCTCGAGATTATATTACGAGTAGTGAAAGCATAGGCAGAGGATCCGTTCTTCCAGGATAGAGTATAATAGTTATTAGGTGAGGGTACGGAGTCTTACTCGATCAACTGAGAGGGAGGTCTATATTTTAATAGGAGACTTATAGTTCCTGAGGATGAGGATTTGAGGTAAGTAGTGATGATTGAGGCTTACGATTTGTGATTTATGGTACATTTCGGTAGGGATAGGATATACCAGAACATGAGGAGACATTATTAGTGGGCATGGATTAATAGGTACATAGCATAGTTTGTCTCGAAGTGTGTTACATTTTCGTTAGTTAAGGTAGATCACAAGAGGCTTTCAGGGATGCTACATACACTAGAGATTCTAGTGTGGAAGTGAGAGAGCATCTCGATGGATTTCATTACAAAACTGTTGTTGTCACAGAGGGTCATGATTCCATTTGGGTGAAAGTGGATCGGCTGACCAAGGTGACCCATTTCTTGCCAGTTTGTACTGATTTTGAGACGATGCAGTATGCGCAACTATTCATTAGAGAGATAGTTAAGCTTCACGGGGTATCGATTAATGTCATGTCTGATAGAGACAAGATTTTAGTGTCTCACTTATGGCAAAGATTTGAGGAGGTCATGGGCACAAATTTGTGATTGAGTACCTCATACCACCCACAATACTAAGAGGGTTAATCAGATGCTATAGGACATGTTGACGATGTGCATTATGGATTTTGGGAGAGTATGATAGCGATATCTTTAATAGGTAGATTTTGCATATAACAACTCTTACCAATTTATCATCGGCATGGCACCGTTTGAGGTACTTTATAGGAGGCCTTATCATTCACCCGCCTGCTAGTTAGAGGTAGGGGATGACAAGTTATTGGGGCCAGAATGATACATGATAAAACTGCCAAGATTGAGCTGATTTGGGGATGTATTCGAATAGTTCAGGACAGGCAAAAGAGTTATGAGGATGCAGATCGGAGACACGTTGATTTAGAGGTTAAAGACCAAGTGTTGGTACGGGTATCTCCCATAAAGGGGGTCATGAGGTTAGGTCAAAAGGGGAAGTAAGTGTCGAGGTATGTGGGACCCTTCCCTATTATTGAGAGAGTTGGACCAGTAGCTTATGGACTAGGTTTATTGGAGCATCTATAGCGAATACACGACGTGTTCCACTTGGCATCGCTGAAGAAGTTCAGGAGGAACGAGAGATCTTTCTGGCACATTCCACTCGTGGAGATTGATTTGCAACCAGACATCTCGTATGAGGAGAAAACCGAGGATATTTTAGATCGGAGAGAGCGAAATTTATGGTATAAGGTTATACCATTAGCCAGAGTTCAATAGGAACACCACAGTGTTGACGAGTCTGCATGGGAGCAGGAGGATGACATACGTGAGCAGTATCCAGAGTTATTCGCGACATGTATGTCCTAATTTTGGGGAAGGAATTCCTTTATAAAGGGGAAGTATGTAATACCTCGTATTTTCGCGTATTTGGAATTTAATTAATTAGGTAATTAATTTGATTCATTTTAAATTATACGACTGATGTAATTTAATTGAATTAAATAATAATATGGTTATTAAATATTAATCGAGAGAGAAATGATAATTAATATTAGGTATTGAATTTACTAAGTGGATAGTAAATAATATATGAAAATTATTATGCGTCATAGCGAGTAATATTGGCGTAATCGAATTTATCTTAACCGGTAGTCACATGTAGATTAAATTGAGGTAAATATAGGATATTTGTTTAGAGTGACTTAAATGATGATTTCGAGGTCACGGATGACTCCGTAGGGGTCAAAATAGTATACTCAGAGGTATTGATTGGGTCCCCGAGCAATTTTAGACTAAACCAGCACCGTATGAGGGTATGTTACTCTTTCGGTAGCCTAGGGTGGAGAGAAATACGAATTTCCTAATCTTAAATCAGATGTGATGTTAGATGGGAGAGGCTAGGCTTAAGAGATTTTAAAACAAAAGGGAGACCATTAGAGAGGAAGGAGGATCCATTCTTAAAGCTTAAGGGAGAGTTCTCAAGAAATTCAAGCTATTTCTTGCACCACAATCCTCATTGGAGAGTGGATTGGGATGGAGGATAAACAAACACAACATGAAATCATGAAATCAGATCCTACTATAAGGGGCACGTGTTTATTTATGATATCTTTTTGAAGTTATAATACCCATGTGCTTACAGTTTGAAAATATATTGAATAAATTGATGTTCTTGCAAGAAAATAAGGATTTGAACTCATAAACTGGGTAGGATTGCATGTAAAGTGAGCCTATGCATGTGGAGAATTGGAACCCAAATGATATAGGAGTATTTAAATGGGATAAATCTGAAGAAATTGATAAGAAATCACGAAGAACACAAGATCTAGGTTTTTTTAATGAAAATTTGATTTGATCTGTTCTTTGGTAGAAATCATGAGGTGTTGATGTTTTATTTATGTTAGGAATCATTCTAATACATGTGTACAATCTTTGAGAATATTGGATAAGAGTTTGGTAAAGAATCATGAAGAATTGAATGAGAAAAATGGTGGAAAATGCAACTTCGTAGAGGAAGAAGACGATCTGTTGCATTTCGAATCAATTTGGCCAAGGGGAGAATTGATTTGGAAAGTGAATCGATTCGGCCTTTTGGGCGAATCGATTCGGTTTCCTAGAAAATGTGAAATTTCTTTTTTTAAGCCTAGAATACCTATAGTTTTATCAGGGAAACTTTTGGGACTTTGTTAAAATATAATGAGGGACTTATTATATTACAATATGCCTATGATGGGATTAAGACTTAGTCTTATTGTGAGAATCAAGATGAGGATTAAATGGACTTAAATTATGACATAATTAATTTGAGAGAATGAGAATGATTTACGAGAATTTTGAGTGAACTTTTTTTGTAGACCAGTAGTGTATGATTGAGGGGTAACTAGGATCCCTAGATTTGAGAATAATACTTGAATTTATACGATAATGAGTAAAATCATAAGACAATAAGTACGACGCGTATTTGAGTGATATATACTACGTACAAAGTGTAATGATTAGGTTGTGTGTATACCTACTGAATAAGTTTATATTTAGGTTGTGTATACCTATTAAATGATTTGTGTTAAATGTTAGCATAGCTACGCTTCTTACTATCACAGAGGTTCCTGCCCAGTGGGTGATCTCACCTTGGCGATTCTAGTGAGGTCTAGGTTTCTGCCCCAGAACATAGAACTTAGGGCGACTCACTATGTGTCGTGTATTAGTGGGACTAGTCATTTAGGTATGTTAGGTATGTGTGTAGACCAAAGGCTTGGAACTATATTCACCTCTATTTCTTGTTATTTGATTTGGGGTTCGAGGAGACATGCAAAACCAATAGTCCTTATTTTAGTACGAGAGGTACATGGACTGATAGCAGAGTATGTCTTTTTTTATGGTTGTCTTTTTTAGTGATGACATAATTATGTATTACTTAAATGAATATATACACTTGTAAGAATATTCTACTTGCGTGTGACAATAGACAGTTAGATAGTATATATCTATAGAAATGAATTAAGTAGTGAAACTTAATTAACAGGTTAAATGAGAACATAAGAGAAATGTTAATATCATCACTAATAACGTATGAGAAACGTTAACTATCGGGTAGCGTGCTGTATGGGTGGCACATGGATTGAAATGTGTCGCAAGTGATTTAGATACTTATGTCTAGTTAGCATGGGTAGTACATCTAGTTGGACTAAGTAGAAAGCGTTAGTCGTGCACTATGGTTGAGAGGTGAGAAAACTTAAGAGAGTGTACGTGAACCCAAGATGTGTATCTAATAACTGATTTTAAATTGTGATAAATACTCGTTAAGTGTTTTCAAAATGTTTTGGGTTCTAACCCTTGCTATAAACATTTTTCAAAACCTTTTAGGTGTCTATCCATAGGGGCGCTAGAGTTGACGATCCATTCTAGGGACGATTAGCTGCATCACTGTGGAGGCTTATATGACATAATTATATGCTTCCATATTTCATTCCTAGTGTAGGATTTCATTTTAGTATCTCACTGGGGCATTTTTCCCTATTTACACTTTATTTATTTAGTTATTCAGTTTAGACTAATATTGGGATTCAATTATTTACTATTGATTTTATTTTGGGATTTTGATTTGTTGTCGATGGTTTATTCGGCAAGCCTTTTATCTATTTACTCCTTGTGATGGTTTAGAATCTATTAATTATGTGAATGTTTTAAATTAGTTTCCAACTATTATTAACTAATGAAAGATAAAATTTGACACCTACTTAATTAACTAATAGGTGATTAGTAATTAATATAATCTTCGCAGTGATGGTAAGAATAGACTAAATGGGAAACCTGTTTAATTTAATGAAGGACTGATCACCTAGTATTTAATTGGGCGGGCTGTCACACAGGAAAGGGAAAAAGATTTGTTAAAGATAAAGAAAAGGAGAATACCTCAAAGGGACGAGAGGAAAATCGTGAACCGTTATCTTAAGAACTCATTGTTTGGAAGTTATATATCAATGGATCCTCGTGCACATCAGGGAGTGGCGTGGGGGTTATACTTTCATCCCTAGATAAAATAGACATTGAATACCCAAGTTTAACTTCTCTATCTCCAATAATGAGGCATAGTACGAAGTTTTATTATCAAGTTTTAACCTTGCTTTTTTAATAGTAGTTAAGTTGATTCAAACACAAAAGTGATTCCCAACTGGTGGTACGCCATATATCAAGAAAGTATGAAGTCAAAGATGAGAAAATGGATAAGTACTTAGCCAAAATGAAGGCACTCATACACCAGTTCAAGAAAGTGATGATACAAAGAGTTTTAATGGTCGAAAATGCTAGAGCTAGTGCTTTAGCAACATTGGCCTCGATCAAAAGAACTGAACTCAGGTTGGTGGTACCAATAGAGGTGTTGGCTAAATCGAGTATCAAAAGGGAAGATCTAAAGATTGAAATATTTAACCTGGACCTTGAACCTTCATGGATGGATCCGATCATAGACATACTGAGAGATGGGAACCTCCTAAAAGCTAAGAAGGAGACAAATAAGATCAGATTCAGATCTTCAAAATTTTCAATCTCTGGGGACATGTTTTATAAGAGGGGTTTTCTACCTCCTCTCTTGAGGCGTGTTTATCCCTCAGAGGTATAGTACATTTTGAAAGAGGTATATATGGTTTCTTACGGTAGTCATATAATAGGGCGTTCACTAAATAAGAGAATTATTATTCAAAGGTATTATTGTCTGATAAGGGTTAAAAATGTTCACGTTTACACAAAGCAATATGATTACTGCCAAAGGCATACAAACATAAGTCTTCAACCTCACCAACCCTTCACGCTAATCACTACCTCATGGCCATTTTGTCAGTGGGGTATGGATATCATCAGACCTCTTCCCCCAGCACCAGGATAATTTAAGTACCTGATAGTGGCAGTTAATTAGTGCATGACATGGGTAGAAGCCGAATCTTTAACTGATACCACCAATAAGAAACGTTTCCAACTTATGTGATGAAACATCATGTGCAGATATAGGATCCCTTATGCATTCATCATCGATCATATAAAATGGCTTGATAATGATGCATTGGTAGCTTACTGTAAAAAATAATGGATAAAGCATTTTCACTCAACCCCTAATCGTCTTTAGACCAATGGTCAGATAGATGTTACTAACCGAATTTTCTCCCGGGAATTAAATCTAGACTTGAAGAGGATAAGGGAAAGTGGATGAAAGTACTCTATAGTGTTGTATGAGCCTACCAAACCATGACTAGGACCCCAAGGGGGAAACCCCATTTATGTTAGCATATGGGTTTGAGGTTGTCATGCTAACTAAAATTGGCCTCCCAAGCCACGAAGGTCGACATTTCAATAAGCAGAGAAACCACGAGGAGATGATGATGATGGATCTAGACTTGGTTGAAGAAATAAAGGAATATACACATATCTGACAAGCAACATATCTGTAAAGATCTTCCAAGTACTACAACAAAAAGGTTTGGCCTCAAATTCATAAGTTAGTTTGAGTAATAAGGTGAAGCATATAGAGGATACCAACAAGAAAACTTGGAAACCAAAAATGCATAACCAAAGTACTCATGAAGAATCACACACATCGAACGCATGAAAGATGAAAAAACATTTTAAACCCATTAACATTGACAAAAATAAGACTCGTGGGTGTTAAAATTAGCACCCCTCATAGGGGTGGGGAGATGTTAAGAGGTTACAAACAAATTGTTTAAATAAAAATCAAAGGTAGTTAAGGCCCGAGGTAATGTTTAATAGATAAAAACTATTAATTTTAAGCTTCCCCATCCTCAGGAGTTCCATTGTTAAGATTAGGGTTGGAAATAACATTATTACCTTATTTAGGAGTCACCACTACAACATTAGTTTCTACCTCAGTCGGTTCCCTTTCATCCTCTTAGGCGTCAAACTCCAGGGAGATATCCTTTCCCATGGCATCGTTAATCACCCATGTGTCAAACTCTTAAGAAATATATGGGTACTCTCGATTAACTCTCACCTTCATTTCTTCATAATCTCTGATTATATAATATGGACACAGGCTCTGAAAGTCGACAAAATTATGTTACTCACAAACAACATCTTCATTCGCCTTGGACATAACAACAACAATCTTCTTTTTAAACTCAACTCAGTTATTAGAAGGGGAATCCTAGAATTATCTGTCTCTTTATTGAGGGTAGTGATCTCCGTGGATTTCTCCTTCTTATATGCTTCAAACTCGAAATTTATTTTTCCCTTATAATAATCCAAGAACTTTTTATTATCATTAGTAGCTTCGAGATAATCATTGTTCTTCTGAGTCCATTATTGAAGATCAACTAACGACATTAGACCCTGTAAGCAGAAGATAAATGAATGCGTCAATGAATTAATGAGACTTGAGGAAAAATGAGAAAGTCAAGAGTGGAGATAAACCTAGAAAAACTTTTTAATGGAAACGTCGAACTCCTCTCTCGTGTCCAAATTAGAAATATACCTTTTTATAACAATCTGGTACGCTGTTAACCAAGAAGTTTTATTCCCTCACAAAAATTATATAAAGGGATTTTGGGTCACTCTAAATAACTTTTAAAAGCTCCCTAGACAAAGGGAGGTTATCAAGCATCACAGGCTGAGTAGGGCTCACAGTAGCCTTAGTTTATTTTGAAGTACTAGTAGCTTTATTAGATATTTTGGAAGGTGTGTCGGTAATAGTATCCTTCCCTTATTTTGGTCTGAGATCTATCATTCGGCTCGTTGATTTTCCACTCGGCCTCGGTAGAACGATTACAAACAAGTTTAAGGATTATCATGTACAACTATTCTTTAGTTAGACTGGAGGATTTGTATGCATAAAGTATTAGCCATAATTAGAAAACTTATGAAATTATAACATGAGAATCAAAAAACAGACAAGATATGAGAGAGAAAGTCTATGAAGTTCTTCTAAGGGATTGGGGTTAGAGATAATTCCAAACTCCTCAAAATTATCCAAAGGGAATAGCTCCTCAAAAGTCTAAATCCCAGCATTGACAATGTTGTCCACTAGCAACCAATTAGTAGCACTGAGACCTAGGGTAACTCGATCTGCATAAGTAAAGAAATAATAATAACATAAGAATTGGTAGTAAAATGCATAATGACTACGATCCAGGGATAAGGGTAAATAATTTATACTACTAAAAGGAGGTTTTCCCTAATAATGGGGGACCCTTATGTCTCATTTTTATTCCTCTTCATCTAAAAATTCCCAGTCTCCACTTACATAAAATAGACCTATCTTCCAATTATGGTTAGAGGTTTGGGAGACCATAATAATTCTTCACTTTGAGTTGTGAGGACTTAGAATGTAATATCTATGGAATTTCGTAGTGGATATGAGGGTGTAATCACTTTTGAATATATCCCCAGTGATGTTCTCAGTATGAACACATTGTCAGGATACGAGGGAACCAAGTATAATCCTCCAAGATTTATGATAAGTTGTGTGGGATATACCCTAAGGTGAGATAAAATGGCTCATATACAAGGGTGAAAAGTAAGATGAAACCCTATACAAAACATAAATTCATAATCTTAACCTTAGAGGTGTTATTCACAGCATACACTCTATCATCTTCCCTAGCAGCCCTCACAATAATAAAGGGTTTTATGTCAAAGAAGTGTTGAATTCTACAAGCCTTAATCCTAGTTATCGTACTTATGTATATGCAATCTTGTTAGAGATATATAGTGTAAACCTCCATGTCATTAGTAACTCCCTATAGTACTACTCCAAGTCAATAGCCTCTTGAGCATTACGCTCTCTTCCACAAGCAATAACCTCAGAGTAAAAGGAAGACAAAAGTTTATAGCCGTAAGAGGATGATTCCTCAGAGGGGGAAAGATAATAGCCAGAGGAAGAAGTCAAATTATGTTTTCTATATTCATAATACTCCTCGAAAACGAGTCTAGAGCGAAAATATTCTCCGACGGAGGATCAACACACCAACATGAACATCATTTATGTCAGCCTCAAAGGAGTCCTTGTCCTGACTTATGATATTGCTTCAAATAGAGAAATCACCATGACTATAGGGTATAGTCAGCCTAATTCTAAATATCGAATCTAAATCCTCTTGCATATGAGGGGGTGGTGAATCCTATGTTTGAGTACTCTAAGGTTAAATGATCGATATGTGAGTTGGTAAAAAATATCCTTAGCCTACTGATAATACGCAAATATTGCGTATTTCATCCTCCGAACGGACGCATTTTAGCCCCCTCGGGTATCTTATTCCCTATATTTATGCTCGTTAACCAGACAACCTCGTTTTTCTACGTTAACATGTTTTGCAGGGGTTAATTGAGCTTTTGTAGGTAATTGGATGCTAAGTGTGAACTTCGGACGCGTTCCGCTCTATTTTCGTACACAACCACACGTTCAAGGGCATTTTAGTCATTTTACAGATTGGGCTTCTGGATCAACATCTTCATGGAAGTTGTAGCCCTCCTTGCAAGCTTCGCGTGTCCGTAAACGGTGCGCGATTCCGATTCATAACAAAGAAGTTACGACGATTTCAGCGGAGGAAAAATAATGAAAGCAAAAGAGGAGAAGAGAAGGAGAAGGGAAGAATGCAGTGTGCTGCTACCTGGCCAAGACCTACTTGATCGATCGATCGACCCCTTTGGTGGTCGATCGATCGATCCCCTGTTTTTCAACAGATATTTTCATTTCTTTTCTTTCATCTTTTCTTTTAATCCAACTTACTATAAATACAATTTTTGTTGTAATAAGAACATATAGCAGCAGATACACGTTTTTAGGTTAGTTTATCTTAGGGTTTGGGTGATTTTCTTGGTTCTTCTTCATTTCCTCTTGGATTGACACACTTTTGGGCTTGAATGTTGACTATTCATCATCCTCTCCATTAATATAGTTTGTATTTATTCATTTCTTGCTTTCTAGTTAATTTACAAGCTTTCTAATTTAGGTTTTCTTGCTTTATTTACATGCTTTAATTCACTTGCTTTGTAGTATAGATTTATCGCGTTTATTTATCGCTTTCCATTTACCGCGTTTTTAACATGCTTTCTAGGTAATTTAAATTAGGTTGTGTTTGAATTTAACTCACTCGGGTTGACGCGTTGCTTTGCTTTGGTGAGGGATTTTACGGGTCTATTTCGAGTGTGTTGTCCTAGTTATTACGCCTAGGATATTTGACGGGGCATATCATGTATGTCCCGTGCTTACGACCTTTCGCGCGTAATTTTCGGGATATTTAGTGACGCCAAAATTTTATTAGGCTTTTATGACGATTTAGGGCGTAACAACCCTAGATTTAATTAACTGTCGAAACGAGATGCATTTGTAATAACTCGTCGACCCATGTGACCATTTTATACTAATTAACTCGGGTGAGGGATATTCGACGCAACCTATAGTTTTACTCTCTTTCATAATCTAGTTTCAACACATTGCCTAGATTAACTTTTCCTTTTAGTTTGTAATCATCTTTTACACTTTTATTTCGGAATATTAAACCTTATAAATTCTAGCGACTCGTCTCTGTGGATTTTCGATACCCGACTTACCGCCATACTCACCTGTTGAGTGTAGTCTTAGTTTAGGTTTTTGTATTGAGGAGGTGAAACGAAAACAACGATTAGGGTCTTGACACACGCTACCTTTCACCCTTAATCAAAATGGCGCCGTTGCCGGGGATGAGTTTGTTTTAGACTTTATTTGATTTAGTATTTCATAGTATTTTCTTTCTATTTGTATTATTTGCTAATATTTTGCAGGACTTCCACATTTGAGCACTTAGAAACGCTCGAATTTTTCCCGCGCGCACTTACTTCGTGGAATCCGCCACTTCGAGCCATTTTTGGGGTAAGCATGTCTTATTCCAATTCTTTCGGTAATCCTTGTCATAATTCTCAAAATTCTCGCAAACCTATGACTTTCGGTGAATACTTAGAATCCCAAAGTGTAACAAATTCAAATAGGACTTTGGGAGAGTATAACGAAAGTCAAAATTTAGGTTATTGGAATTTTGATGATGATGATAATGATTTTGGGCCTTTACCTCCTTATAATAGGAATTTTGAAACGAATTCGAATAGTTTTCAAAATTCCTATAATAATGAGTTTTCGTTTAAGTCCGATGGTAATTTTCAAAGTTCCCATTTTCATGCATCCGCACCTCGACCCATGACATTCGGTGAGGGCTTGCGTATGTATGAAAATGAGAAAATTGAAAATCGCTATCGGGAAGAAAATCGTTCGTGGGAACATGAGTTGGATTTATTATTTGAGTCCGACGACGATTTTCCTTCCGAGACTTTTGAAGTCGAGGAATGTTTTGAAACAAATGAGGTACTTGTACCTACTTTGGAACAAGCCATTCTAGACTTTGCCCATCTCGTAATAGATATTGATAGTGAGGATGAAAATGACGTAATATCTATTTGCAATGAAATGATTTCTTCTTTGGCCCCCAAAGAAGAACATTTCATTGAAAATGATATTATTTCCTTTGAAATTCCAACTTCATGCGATGATGATTCATCTCATGATTTTGAATTTCTTTCATCCCCGTTTTCATTCTCTATTACCCCACCGGAACAAGTACCCGATGATTCGGTTTCGAACTTTACTGTTTTAAACCCTATCGCCGATGAGGAGTACTTGCTCGAGTCGCCCTCTACGATCGCATCTTTGCCTTTGTGTGCGCCGCCTCCCATTCCAACTTCAAAATACTTGGGAGGATATTCGGCTTTTCTCGGTCCCCACTTGTTTTTGTCACCCGTGCAATCCAAACCCCCCATCGTCCCACCAAAACTTTTAATTGGCGATGGTTCATTTCTTTCGCCTTACACATGCCTTCCGTTGTTAAAATGGAATTCATATTTTTCGGAGGGCATGCTTGTATGTGAGGGTACACCGGTTATCCTCCAAGGTCAAATCATTCTTATGGTGGACCCTCAGCTATTTAGACTTCTGGTGTACAGTTAGTGTGAAGTCTAAATAGTAGGTTGTATATAGTTAGCTTTTTATTTTTTTTCCTTTTTAATTTAGTCTAGTGTAATTAGTTAACTTTTTGTTATTTGTTTTTGCTATGCTCGGTACTAACTTGTTTTGTAGATTCTTTGGACTTGTTCTTATGGTGATTGCTCCACGTTTGGGTAATATCGATATTTTCCTCTCTTTGACTTGGTTCTTAATTAACATTGAGGACAATGTCAAGTTTTAAGTTAGGGGGTGTGGGATATTCTATCCATTTCTTTATTTAGTTCATGTTTTTGCTCACATGTTAGTTACTTAGTATGCTTTTCCTAGAAAAATTCCAAAATTTCAAAAATATTTTCTTTCTTTTTTCTCCTTTATTGGGCATTTTGCCTTTGTTTCCGATGAAAAATTTCAATAATTGCCCGATCCAATTGATAACCCAATGATGCATGTTCTCGATTTTAGAAGTTATTAGACTTTAGTCTCACTTATTGATATTATGAACAACTTCATTAATTAAACTTTAATCCCATGAGCACATGCACTTTTATTGCTATATTGATTTGGTTTAAGATTTTTATAACTCGGTAATCTTTTGTTGCATTGTATATACTTACACCGAGTAATCTTTGTACCTTTCATCGTTTGTGAGTGTATACACTATTCTTTTCTCATTGAAAACGTTGAATTCGTTGTTAATCTCACTATTCTTTCATTTGACCGTTCATTAATTGAGTTCATACTTGGAATGTGTTACATGATCATGATTTTCATATATTGTTTTGATTCGAGAATTGCGTAAACTTTGTGAAATGATCATAGGCCCTCTTTGATATATCACCCATATTGACCTTGACCTCACCCTTATATGTTTACCCTCGTTAACCCCTTTGAGCCTAAATATTAGCCTTTCGTTTCATAACCCCATTACCATAACTAACTCTAAATTGGAGTTTTAGCCCATACATACACTTTCCATACCTTTGTTTGGAATGTTACTTGGTATTGAATGATGTTGTTATGATGTCGGTTGCAATTTAGGCATATGAGAGTTTGATAAGTAAAGAAAAGAAAGTAGCGAAAAAAGTGAAGAAAAAGAGAAAGCAAAAAGCAAAAGAAAACAAAAGAGAAAATGAGAGAAAGAAGAAAAGAAAAAGAAAGAGAAGCTTGTTTATGTTGTATATAGTTCAATAAGCTTTGATTACTCTCCCCGATGATATATCTAATGCCTTTTTGGAACTTGTTTTCCGATTTTGATATTGCCCGTATTATCCCATTATCCCGAGTTTTCATTCCAAACACTTTGAATCCGGACATACATTCCTTTCATTTCATACCCTAGCCATACCTACATTACAACCCTAGTAAAGTCCTATGTGATCTTTGGTTGATGTAATTTAAAAGTCATAATAGTTGTGATAATCTGTGAAAATGCATTTCTCCTCTTTTAGTGTGCGGTATCCTTTCATTGAGATTACAGTTTTTCAGTTTATATTTAGCGTTCTTCTTTCGTGACATGTGTGCGGCCTAGTTTCCATTTACATTTACTCTTTAGCCCGCATGTCCCGTGTGTTACCTCCCTGTTTCGAGTGAATTCACTTGATGAGCGTAATTCCCATGAGGATTGAATATATGCTTGCTTTATTTAGTATCCGATTTATATAAGTTTTTCTCCAAATCACACTTTGCATGTGCTCGCTCCCCTCCCACATTTTAAGGTTTCAATTCTATGAGGTGCATTCTATAATGTTGATGATTTGGACTTTTGTGTGAATTCATTCACTTTGCTAATAATGCGTATGAAATCCTTTTCGCTATTGGTAGGCTTTTTGCATGTTGGGTTGGGCATATTTTGAGGAAACCATGTGATGTTTGGGGGTACCATCTCTGAAAACCCTCACGAGACGACACTCGTTCACTAGGGTGACCTAGGGGCTTAATAGCTTATTGCATACGCTGAATGCAATCGAATCGCCCGCAAAAGTGGCCTTTTGCTTTTATACCATACTTTTGTACTATCTCCTGTTTTTGGTTTGCTTGTAGTTCTTGTTGCATCCTATTTCATTGCTAGGGACTAGCAATGTGTAAGTTAGGGGGTGTGATAATACGCAAATACTGCGTATTTCATCCTCCGAAAGGACGCATTTTAGCCCCCTCGGGTATCTTATTCCCTATATTTATGCTCGTTAACCAGACAACCTCGTATTTCTACGTTAACATGTTTTGCAGGGATTAATTGAGCTTTTGTAGGTAATTGGATGCTAAGTGTGAACTTCGGACGCGTTCCGCTCTAT
Organism: Sambucus nigra; assembly: GCA_949130495.1. NCBI lineage: Eukaryota > Viridiplantae > Streptophyta > Magnoliopsida > Dipsacales > Adoxaceae > Sambucus > Sambucus nigra. The sequence continues at coordinate 186,474,963 of OX422212.1, read as the reverse complement.
TTTCGTACACAACCGCACGTTCAAGGGCATTTTAGTCATTTTACAGATTGGGCACCTGGATCAACATCTTCATGGAAGTTGTATCCCTCCTCGCAAGCTTCGCGTGGCCACAAACGGTGCGCGATTCCGATTCATAACGAAGAAGTTACGACGATTTCAGCGGAGGAAAAATAAGGAAAGCAAAAGAGGAGAAGAGAAGGATAAGGGAAGAATGCAGTGTGCTGCTGCCTGGCCAAGACCTGCTTGATCGATCGATCGACCCCTTTGGTCGATCAATCGACCATCTAAATTGTCGATTTTTGGCCTTGATCGATCGATCGACCAAAGGGGTCGATCGATCGATCGATCCCCTATTTTTCAGCAGATATTTTCATTTCTTTTCTTTCTTCTTTTCTTTTAATACAACTTACTATAAATACAATTTTTGTTGTAATAAGAACATATAGCAGTAGATACACGTTTTTAGGTTAGTTTATCTTAGGGTTTGGGTGATTTTCTTGGTTCTTCTTCATTTCCTCTTGGATTGACACACTTTTGGGCTTGAATGTTGACTATTCATCATCCTCTCCATTAATATAGTTTGTATTTATTCATTTCTTGCTTTCTAGTTAATTTACAAGCTTTCTAATTTAGGTTTTCTTGCTTTATTTACATGATTTGATTCACTTGCTTTGTAGTATAGATTTATCGCGTTTATTTATCGCTTTCCATTTACCGCGTTTTTAACATGCTTTCTAGGTAATTTAAATTAGGTTGTGTTTGAATTGAACTCACTCGGGTTGACGCGTTGCTTTGCTTTGGTGATGGAGTTTACGGGTCTATTTCGAGTGTGTTGTCCTAGTTATTACGCATAGGAGATTTGACGGGGCATATCATGTATGTTCCGTGCTTACGACCTTTCGCGCGTAATTTTCGGGATATTTGTTGATGCCAAAATCTTATTAGGCTTTTATGACGATTTAGGGCGTAACAACCCTTGATTTAATTAACTGTCGAAACGAGATGCATTTGTAATAACTCGTCGACCCATGTGACCATTTTATACTAATTAACTCGGGTGAGGGATATTCGACGCAACCTATAGTTTTACTCGCTTTCATAATCTAGTTTCAACACATTCCCTAGATTAACTTTTCATTTTAGTTTGTAATCATCTTTTACACTTTTATTTCATAATATTAAACCTTATAAATTCTAGCAACTCGTCTCTGTGGATTTTCGATACCCGACTTACCGCCATACTCACCCGTTGAGTGTAGTCGTAGTTTAGATTTTTGTATTGAGGAGGTGAAATGAAAATAACGATTAGCGTCTTGACACACGCTACCTTTCACCCTTAATCACATACTCTTTCAGCATAAAGAGTCTCCCTAGCAAGATCCTCACTAAAATTTTATAAAAAAATTCAAAGGGGTTGGGCATTCAACAAACTCACAAACACAATGACCTTTATAAGTTTCAATCAAACATTCCTAAAAATGATGAAATGCGATAAGAATAATGAAGAACAAATCCCTAAAGGTGCCTAATGATTTTAACTGTGTGCAATAAATAGTTATAAGTTAAAAAGCACTACTGAAAAAAGATTTAGGGATAGAAAACCTTACCGACGAGGAATGAACGAACAAAGAACTCTAATAAGACTCTTAGAATCGTAGAGCAAGAAAATTCTCACTTGAGAGTAAATATGTGAGGGGATAAAAAATGGACAAAGGGTACCCCTTATATAGGGAAAAGATGGGTTGGGGCCCATTTGCCAATGCCTAACATTAGGAAGATCAAGTGATGAAAAGAAAATTTTAATGACTCTTTCAAAGAGATATAAATGTACAAATCACCATCATCCTTAAGGGAAAATGCCCCAATCTAACCGGCTAACAAGGGTCAGCTTTAACAATTTATTGACCCTCTTGTGCTTCGAAAAAACAGGGGTCGGCTTCAATAATGTATTGACCCTCTTGCGCTTCAACCAACTGGGTTAAATTCAAAAATTTATTGATCCTCTTATGCTTTGGCCAAAAGGGGGTCAATTTCAACAATTTATTGACCCTCTTATGCTTTGGCCAACAGAGGGTCAACTTCAATAATTTATAGGCCTCTCTAAACATTCGTCCAATTAGGTTCGGCATCAACAATTTATAGGCATGTCTTGACATTTGGACAGCCTCATCATTTTTGGGTTCTCACTTAAACCTTGGCTCATGACGATTTGACCTAAGAATTTTTTACGACTCACTTAACACTTGGCTCATAGTGGAAATTCAACTCATATCATCTAATCCCCTATCACCGTCAGAGCAATTTTGAAAACTGAATCTTATAAGGTAATTGATGATCCTAGAAATGGTCTCTCCATAATAATATGATCATCTTGACCCTTGGCCTAAAGGAGTTGACCTGTGAGGGTCATCTTCATAAGATTATCCTCATATGGGTCGACCTAATGGCGTGGGCCAAAAATGGAAAGAAAGCTAGAAATGAACATAAATCACCTAAAAGGTTATTTTTATTTATATCAAGCTTGCGAAAATGGGTGCACATGATTACATTTCACATTGAGAGAATTCTCGCACATTCCATGAAGACTCTAGAAGGACAGGTGTCAGTGATCAAGAGGATCTCTTCAATCAACATTCTTCATGTGACTTGGGTTACAAATTACACCCAAAGCCACCTATAAATAGACTATGCCTTCTAACTTGTTTCACAAGTTAAGTCATTGAAATAATTACTATTACTCTATCAAAACACTATCTAGAGAGAGAAAGTACTAAGTTTAATGTGTAAGACACTTTATAGTTAATGAGAAGTGAGTTGCACTGAAGTGGATGTAGGCCAACTGGCTTAACCACTCTAAATCCATTGTGTTAATATTTTCTCTGCACTTGTTTGTTGCATTTACTTTTCATCTTCATACCCATAAACTACTTTTTTAATGACTCACTGGTTTATTCTTCTTTTATCTGAGTTATTGAAATTTAGTGTAGTGGCACTATCTGTAGAAATCAAGTGTTGACTAAGTTGTTTTTTCATGGGTGAACTCGTCTAGAATCTGGTTATACGCATAGATTTGAGTTAGCTCAGATATTAATCTATAGTCTAAGAGTTAAGGATTTACCCGTATCATCTTCAAATCAATTTTTGGGTATTTTATGAACTCGGTCGCAGTTTAGGTCTAAAATTTAGGTGAAAATCATTTTCACCGCCATTTTTATGGTATTTGGATCTTAAAATCACCACTATTTCATCTTTAATTCTGATTGTTTGATAGATCTGGAAATTCTGGGTAGAAACGTTAGTCTAGATCATATAATATAAGAAGATTACCAAGAAAATACAATAAAAATTTGAAAATTTATGTATATTATAATATAGTGTAAATTACATTTACATCCCTTAAAATGCCATAGTTACATATAACTTCCGTAAAGTTTCCATATTACACTTAAATCACCCATAGGACCATTTCTAGTAATATTATTTAGTTCACATGTTAATTTAATAAATTGAATTATTTTTTTCACATTCTTCATACAACAAAAGAACACAATTGTTTCCCCATAAAAGGTCACTTTAACAGCCTCAATGAATTTTATATAATTTAATTTTTTTAGAGGTACATTTATATTCTATAAACATATAAAATTATTATTTATTAAAATTATTTGGGACCTGGTAAAAAATGTTTAACAATATACACAAAAATGATGTATAGTCCATAAAAGACTCAGCAAGCTCAAATGAACAATAAAAAAATAAGGAACTCCATAAATCTAAATATATGATGGGAGGGTTAAGCACACACCTTAGGACTCATTAGGTTGGGTATCCAAGGATCAAACCCCTTTTTTCTCATAAACCAACTAGGATTTTGGGAAACCAAATTGAATTCACCAAATATGAAGAAAAGAATGCAAAAGATTTTGGATTTGCAACCTGAATAAAATGATTGAACGAATCACAAGATAATTACCCATCTTCCTCAGAATCAAACACCAGTAAATAAGAAGACAATAAAATATATTAGATTCAATAAATACACACATATGATATTCATACAAACAAAACATACATAGATTCATTTCCATATAAATATTGTAGGTTCTAAAATCCTACAAAGAATAATTCCAAACAACTAAAACCAAACAAGGAAATAGATCACGTAATCTCACAATACAAGAATATAGATGGTTTGGAAAATTGCCTACGTCCACGGGGTGTTTCTATATTTCTTATTAATCAGTTCATAATAACAAGAATTACATTCCCCTTTCCCTAGGGGTGCGAGTTATATTTATAGGGAACACAAGTTAGATGAGCCGTGTAGGACTCTAGGAGGTCTAGATATAGCTGCAACTTCATCGAGCTGATCTCTCTTCCGAGACTTTCGATGACCAAACTCCCTTTATTCTTTTCTCTTAGATGACAATATTTATCTACGTTGTCAACTTGTGTCACCCAATCCGAATAAATCAAGTTGTCCCAATAATTCCTCCATAATTTCTCATAAAGATATATAGCCTGAAAAGGACGAGGAGGTTTGATCGTTGGTGAGCATTAATTCTCGTTGACAGAGACTCTTGATCACCCATTAAAGTTTAAATTTGGACTATACCAACACTTGTTATATTTTAAAGAAAAAACTTTCTATATTCTACCTGTTAAGTGTCTGATAGAACATTGGTAATTTTTTTTTACTTTCTAAGGGTACTCTGACCATCCAGGTTGAATTCCTACAGCATGGGCCGACCCCGAAATCAGGACGGGAGGGAAAGTTCTGGATAACTCTCCTTTCCTTCCCCATAATGTGCATGCGGGTGATTCGAGGATATGGGGTCCTTTTTCTCCACTCGCTTTGGCATCTTCGAGGGATGCCTTGGATAAAAAATCGGTCATCGTCAAAGGGATAACACAAAGGAATGGTGTCGCTAACTTATTTTTCTCAAAACATGCAAAAATAAATGTATCCGCCTCAAGAGAACAACATCAAGGTCATTTTGATGCATACGAAACTGAGTGAATCAAAGGTCCGGGGACTAAGTTATAGAATGGAAAGGTGTTAGGCACCCATTCCTCCCTTTCGATCTCTCATGGTGTATGTTGTTTTTCTCATTTTCTCCAAAGCATAAGGTGTGTTTTCATGTGTATAACATGAATAATGGGAGAAAGAAATCATCCGACTCGTGTCATGCGAAAGACGAAATTGAATCATCCATAGGAGTGTACTAAAATATAACATAAACATATTATGTGAGTGTTCGTTGAATCACGAGTCTCTACAGTGTAGAGAATGTACATGTCGGACGAGTCACAAATATATAGGAGTTTAAGACTCACAAAATATATATAATATAATATAAAAGCATAAATGAAAAGAGAGGACTCAAATCCTAGGATTGGCTTGGGACGCCTATGTAGCCAAAGAAGCATCAAAGTTCACCTGGTTAGAATATGTCATAGGGGTGGGGTTCAACCCATAAACCCAAATTTGAGACTCATTTTTGAGGTTTTTAAAAAAAATGTGTTCAAGTGTGATAGTGTGAGAAAATGAGGAAGTCTCACTTTCAGAATTTATAAGTAAAACCTCCTTTTTGGTCTTTTTGGGTTTTAATGAAAATAAGTTGTGAGAATACTAATAATAAAAATGGATATTACTTGATGTGAGATAGTAAAACAAGACTAAATGATCTCACAAAATCGGAATAAAGTGAATAAATAGCACTAAATTAGTAAACTAGAAAAGAATTAGGAATAGACCTCCTTGAAGACTTTTGTAGCTGAATATGGAGGGTATGTAAGATTATTTCTATAGTGGTATGAGGGTGTTATAGTTGGATGAGGTAAGTGAACAAATGTAGTAAGAAAGTGAGGTGGGAGAATGTTTGAAAATAGAATGATGGCACTTTGATTTTGGGAGAATGTTTGAAGATTACTGAAAAGGACCTCCTTTAGGAGTGAGGTAACATGCTCTTTCAATAGTGCTTTTTAGGGTTGGGGTGCTAATAGGAAGGCCCAATGCCTGCCTTTCTAGGCAAGGAAAGTACCCCCGTCGATAGGCAGGGCGTTTAGGGTGCCTATAGGTAGTCCGGAATGGACTTTTTCTAAAAAACGGGCATGAAATACAAATTTTAAGTTTGAATCGTGCATGGATAGGACCGTTGGAAAAGGAATTCAGATCCCTTCAAGAATACATTGAGCCACTTTCATGTTTGGGAGTTAACCAAAGTCAAACAGGGCTTAGAAGCACCCAATGGTCTCTAAACGGGGAGTTTCAAAGTAAAATCGGTCATTCATACAAATTATGAAGCCGATTCATGCATGACACAGACTGTTGGAAAGAAAATTTAGAGATGTTATTGATTTCATCGAGCGTCGCTTGTATTGGGGAGTTAACTAAGGTCAAATGGGGCTCGAATATGCTCGATGGACTTTGGGAGTAAAATGAACCATTCGTGCGAGCCTTGAGGCCAATTTACGCATGACATGACCCATTGGAAAAGGTATTCAGATATCCTCAAGGTTTCACGAGCTTCATTCAGGTTGGAGAGTTTATCGAAGTCAAACTGGGCTCAAGAGCACCCAGTGGCCTCCAAATTAATTCTTAGACTAAAAAGGATCATTCATGCAAATCGTGAGGCTAATTCGTGCACATTATGTACCACTAGAAATAGGATTCAGAGCCCTATGAGGTTTCATTGAGCCAGGTCAAATAGTTGACCAAAGTCAAACAGGTCTCAAGAGTGCTCGGTGGCCTCCATATCAGTTCTTGGAGTATAACCTAGGGTTTACGAATAGACAAGGAGTGTTAGGGATCTGAGAAGGTACCTAGGGGTCGCTAAGATAGGATATGTATAGGTATGCTGGTAAGACATTCTTGAAAATACTAAAATACGGGTTTCTCATGTGAGCTATCCCTTTAGGGCTCGTTTTAAATGATAAGGCACTTTGGGAGATTAACCACACTATTTCAAAGTAATCCCTACTGCCATTTTGTACCTCATTTTTGCTATCTAAGACATCAGGAGATACCTTCATTTTTCTTCACATGTGGCTCTTCTCCATCTTCCATTTTCCTCTGTAATTTCTCTCTTTAAATGGCCATTCCTTTCTTGAATCTTCTTGAATTTTCTTATCTTGAACTGAAAACAATGGTGTAAATCGTGAACTCTAAAACCCTAGATGAATTTTGGAATAAATTTTCAATCCCTGAATGGGTAGAAATTTAATATTCTCCAAAACTCGACAACTAATATAAAATCTCCCTTGTATCCATTATATACACACCCAGTCAGTAGCAGAGGGTGATATCACCTTTCCTCCAAACTAACTATTTCTGAGGTTTTGAAAATTCTTCAGAGTGATCCTTGCCTAATGCACCCCAAACATGTGGAGAATCATGAATGAGGTTCATTGAACCAACGAACTATACAGGACGCAAATTTTGATTCCTGAGATAAGGTATTATTATTTTAAGGTTAGAACGAATGGCAAACCTTTAAACTAAAGGCAAGGAAGGCTGACATGATTTTGGTAATTAAACTTTGTAATTCCAACAAAGGTTATTAGAGTCGTGGCTTTTATTATTAGAGATTGGAAACATCCACTAATTCTTAAGGGTAGTAAGACCTATAGAGGGTTTAAGTGCCCCATAAGGAGACACTGGATAAATTAATCACCATCTCGATCATTCTTTGTTATATATGGCTAGTTTTTATATGAAATGTTTACTAAATCTCCCTTTTGACTTCTGAAGAAGATTCAAAGAATAATGAGCATACAACCTCTTATGTAAGTTAGACAAAGCATGTGAAGGTTTGGAATCTAAGAAGACCCTTATCTCTTGGTACTAAGCACCCGAGGTAGGCATCTTTGCTGCTTGAGTATGCGAACAGTGTCACTTACTTTATCATCAAGCATGCTGATTCAATTCCTGAGACACCAATCCCTTCAACTACTGAGGGCTCTTCAAGTGCATGTAATTAAATTTCTTTTGAACCTATGAATGTAAATATAATTCCTTCTATTGAGGAAGACGTGCCTTTGAGGAAGAGAAACCTCACTTTGTTGGATGATTCTGATATCCCGACCTCCTCAAAGGTTAAAATATCCTTAAAAGAAGTATGTAAAAGGTCCCTCCGAGCTTGTCACCCTTATGGATTCTCTTGATAAGGATAAAGGAAAGAATAATAATAAGATCCCTCATTTTATTTCTATCACTGTTCCCACCAAGAAGGTAAATGCCCCCAACAGAGGAAAGGGCCACTAAATCATGTCGGTGGACAATAATCCATCTTTATCCCCTAGATTGCTAAGGGGGCATTATAGAAATGGATCGAGAGATGGTCAATATGTTGATCTTGGACCATATTACTTCTCATGCCACATAGACGTTATCTATGGTAAGTCCTGTGACTTTTAGTTAGATTATTTCCTTATGTTGATTTTTGAATTGACTCATTCTCATCTTATTTTTTAAGATGGTGGAAAATTTTATTTCCATGCTCGGTAGGGGTCCAAACATGTCAAAGAATATGAAGACCTAGAGAAGGATCTAGTGAAGTTCCAATAGGCTTTTGTTGCTACTTGGGAGACTTAAGCTATTGAGAATAAGCCCAGCGATTTGGAAAAGTCCAAGTTGATGTTGAAACTTGATAAAATCAAAAAGTTTATCGAGGATAATGCTCGGGTCTTAACTGTGGCAAAAGATGAGGCCCTGAACTAGGGGTACATATAAGACTTTTCTTCAAGAAGTAACTAGCTTACATTTGTAAGTCAAATTCTAAGAAGGGATGGCATGCAACCCTAGTCAAGACCTAGGTACCCCATGAGTTTGATATTTTTGGGGAGCATGATTTTGGTTCTACACCAAAGCAGGAGGAATTGTATAAGGCCTCAGGTAGTGTCCAAGTGAATGAGAGGGAAAACCAAGAGAAGGTGGACACTGATTTAGGCAAAGTCACTAAAACCTAAGAGCCGGTTAAGGTAAATGAGGTCCAAGCTAGTTAGGTTTAGCTTATGTCTCATTATTCATTGTATTTTTCTTCCTTTTGAGCATTTATAAGGGCACGCACCAACCTTTGATTTAATGGGAAAGAATTTTGTGCTCACTTAGTTATTTGTCAATTATTGATTGATATATGATTTCTTTTTAATTATATCTACCATCCCTAAATGTTTTTATCTTTAACTTTATAGCTTGAAAATAGGTTGGTAGAAGGGCCAATGCTCCTATAAACTAATGATTTTGACTTTGTACTTAGTCGGGATTATAATAGCCAAACATGTGCATTCGCTTCTGTTAGAAAAGATCTCCCAAATATGAAAGTGCTTTTGATGAGCCATCTCATCTGGTCACTAGTCTGGGAACGAAATTTAGAAAGGTCGAAGATATCATCGAGCTTTTATAGAATGAGAATAATTCACTATAGGAGAAACTTGACAAAGTGGAGGAAGATCTCAAGAGGGGCATCGCCACCCAGAAAGGCATGGCCTGTGAGATAATGAAGTTCAAGTATCTTTTCAGAAGGGGTCCTCATGCAATTTGGGATGTTAGTTGTGATAAAGGATGGGTGGATGCCTCCTATCACCTAGATGAAACTAAATATATACCATACAAGCATGGTTGGCTGAAAGTCCTAGCTCTTATGAAGGTTACCAAAGACTCTGAGTTGAGGGTACTAGTACTAAGTGGAATACCCTGGTTACAGCCATCCTCCATTTGCGATTAATGAAATTTCGATTCCTCTTAATGTCTTACCCTTTCATTTGGCAAAGGATTACTTAATAGCTCATGACACCGATCATGAATTTTAACCTAATCCTAATGATAGACGAAGAGTTACAATTGTCGAGTTAATAACGCATTAGAGATTATGGCATTGTTCCATGAATGTATGTATTCATCTTGTAGCTTTTCCAATATAGGGATTTTTGTAAACTGAATGCACCGTGAAATTGTTAATTAATTCCATGTTTTGCACTTTCCAATATTTTTGTTCCAACCATGCTTTATTATTTTCCTTACCTTTTAGATAGTGTCACAACACAATCTTAGGCCTAGGTCAAACTATGGCAAAAATGCACCTAGTTGTAGGGCCATCCACCCATTCAGGGTTTTAGTCGACCAAAGTCAGGAGACTTAGCTCCTAGTGATCCCCCTTAGATCTTTTTCTTATTGGGGTAATTCTTAATGCTTTCGTGTTTTTCCATAGCAAAAACATATAACCTTGAATTTTTGATTAAGTGTAATCGTACTAATGCATTCATGGCAAGGACTAAAATTTGATCGGACCTAATAATAATTCACAAATAAAAAAAATAGGTCTGCAATTTGGAAAAATAATTGATCTAATTCCATTAATTGAACTTAAAATATTCCAAGAAATAGAACCTCAAAACTTGAAATAAAAAAATGAAATCTTCAAGAAATAAACTTGCTAGAAATAAAAATTCCTAAAATTGGTCATTTCCAGGCCCTAGGGATCCCCTTACCCCTCATTATTTCCATATGGTAGGCTCCTTGGAGATCGTCGTTAATAATCTTGATTGGCCATTCCCAGTTAGGATCTAACTTTCCATCTGATGGCTTCTATGTGCTACCAGCAAATTTTCAAATGAGCATAATCTACGACCTAGAAGCCGAGTTGACACCTTTGTTGTACTACTTGGCCAACTATTATTGGTAGGAAGCTAACTTTATTAGGGATAGTTCCTTTCTTTTGTCGGCTAGGTCGAGATTAGTTCTTATGATTTCTCCATTTAATTTTTGGTCGGTAACAGTCATTTTTATGGTTGGAAAGACAAATTCCAAAAGGATTATGGCTTCCATTCCATAGGCTAAGGCCAAGGGAGTTTTTCTAGTCGACTTGTTAGGCATAGTACAACATGCACAAAGATCATGGGAAAAATTATCCACCCGAACACCTTTTGACTTCTCAAACCTCTTTTTCATTCCATCAGGAACTATCTTGTTGGAAGCCTTATCCTGCCCATTACTTTGAGGGTAGGCCACCGAGATAAAGTGATGATTGATGTTGGGGTCATCATAGAAGTCTTGAAATGGATCGCTTTTAAATTAGGTTCCATTAATCTTGATGATCATTCTTGGAATGCCAAAACGAGTCATGATATTTCTCCAGATGAATATTATCATATCAATTTCTCGTATGTTCACCAATGGTTCGACTTCAATCCACTTGGTGAAAGAATCCATGTCGACCAATAGATACTTACGATTTATTAGTTCTATAGGTAGAAGGCCCACAATGTCCAAACCCCATTGAGCAAACGACACAGGCTGGTCAATGACTTAAGATCGCCGGCTAGCTGATGAAGCATAGGCTAGAACTTTTGGTACCTTTTTTTATTTTTAAATATAGTAAACCTCATCCTTTGCATGTATGGACACTAATAGCCTTCTTTGATTACTCTTAATGGTAAAGATCTCCCTCGTGCATGGCTCCCATATACACCATCATTAAGTTTGTAGAGGATTTGGTCGGCATCATATGGCTGCATGCATTGAAGGTAGGGACCTATGAAACATATCATATGGAGTTTGTTGTTACTTGACAAGTAGAAATGATTAAATTTTACCCTAACCCTATCTGCTTATTTCTTTTGGCCGGTAAGACGTGCTCTTACAAATAAGTTATGAATGGATCTATCCAGCTATGATCTTTCTGGATATTTGGCACTTTCTCAACAGTCTTTATTTTAGTGACACTTAGTTGAGTGAGGTATTTTGCCTCAATGGTTCTCTTAGGTTCTATGTCTACTACTGAACCCATAGTGACTAGGGCGTCAACATAACTATTATTTCAATAGGGAAATTATTGAATGTGGACCTTCTCAAACCTAGTAATTAGGTCTTGGGTGACCTAAAGATATGCAGGCATTTGATCATCTTCGGATTTGTAGTCTCTTGATATTTTATTATATACTATCCTTGAGTTACAGTAGACGTCAATGTGACTTGCATGAAGACATGAGATGTTCTATAACTTGGTGATAAGAGCTTTATATTTAGCTTCATTATTGAATGCTTTGAGGACAAGTCTGATCCTCTATTCAATTATAGTCTTCTCGGGAGTAATGAGAATAATTATAACCCCCCTTTAATTAGAGTCCCCATCTACATAGAAGGTCCATTTCTTGAGTTTGTCAAACTCGTAATAGGTTTCTTGGTCAGTAAAGTTCTTGTCGTCTGGATTTTCCTCCCCTGTGATTTTAGTGATGGAGTCTGACAGTATTTTCAATTTTATCACAGTCCTTGTTCGATAGTGGATGTCCAAACCTCTAAGTTTCACCAACTATTTGGACATCGATCCTGATAAGTTGGCCTTTTAGAGGACTTCCTTGAGCAAGAAAAAGGCGATGACTATAACCTAGTGAGCTTCAAAGTAATTATTCAATTTTCACGAAACAATAACCATAGAGTAGGCTAGCTTATCAATTGGAAGGTATCATTTCTCAGCATCGAGGATTATTTTGCTAACATAGTAAATAGGGGTCTGGTTCCCTTCCTTATCACGCATCAAATCCGAGCTAACAATTTTATTGTACACCGTAAGATATAATTAGAGTAGATCTCTAGGATTTAGGATTGTAAGAAGAGGTGGTCGACTTAGGTAGGCTTGTATTTCATCAAGTTCTTTCTATCATTACCCATTCCAGGTCAAGTTCTTATCATTCTTTAACAGCTGAAAAAATGGTTGGCAATTTTCGAAAGATTTTGAGATGAAGTAGTTAAGTGCTGCTAACATTCCTATCAACATTTGAATATCATGAAACGTCTTTGGTGACTGAACATTATTGTTTGCCTTAATCTAATTGGGATTTGGTACCCGAGGAATTTCCCAGATTGAACTCCTAAAGAACACTTGGTTACATTGAGCTTCATCCTATAATATCATAGGACCTTAATTGTCTTCGCCAAGTCCTATAGATGGTCGGGTTTATACTTATTTATGACAAGCATGTCATTTATATAGAATTTGATGATGTCACTTAGTTTATCCTTGAACGTTTTGGTGACCAATCGCTGATATGTAGTTCCCTTGTTCTTAAGACTAAACTACATGACTTTATAGCAAAACATAATGGGAGTGGCAATGAACAAAGTCTTATCTTAATTGAGGACAAATAGAGGAATTTGATGGCACCTTGAGTACGCAAGCAGAAAACTCATACATTCGAGAGTGGATATGGAGTTGACTAATCGGTCCATTTTAGGCAAAGGAAAACTATCTTTGGGGTAAGCTTTGTTGAGATCGGTAAAGTCTATGCAGACTCACCACTTTTCATTACTTTTATTCAGTACTACTAGGTTCGTAGCCATTTGGGGGATTAAGATTCTTTAATGGACCTTGCCTCTAAAAGTTTACCCACTTCTCTTATCCTAGTCAATAAGTTAGCTGTCGATCTAGAATTTCTTTTCTAGGTGTAAATCATCGAACAATACTACTTGTAATGGCTCTATGACCCTATCTTTGGGGGCCACCCTTGTTTTCTCTACCTCCACTCTATCTTACTTAAGTTTCTATTTGGAAAATGTGGCCCATTATTGGGTGGCTCAGTGGTGACATCTTTTTCCTTTTTTCTCATATTTGGTCCTGATGGCACCGATAAAGCATTACTGAGCAACGACCTGATTTCCCCTGGTGGCCATTATCCCCTAGTCAGTGATTCATTTGAGATTCTTGTGATAAGTGGAGGGGATAACTTGCACATCATGGATCCATCCTCGTCCAAGGATTTCATTGTAAGGAGAGTCAATGTCCACAACTAGGAACTCAATAAGCTTTGAGATATTTCTAGTTCGGATGTGCAAAACCCCTTTCCCCAGTGTAATAGTCATATTTATAGCTAATATGACCAAAGTGATGGTCGCTTCTTTGAGGTCTTCCATCTTAAGATTAAACTAGTTGAACACCTTCAGGTACCTAACCTTCGAGGAGTTTCCCTCATAAACTAGTAACTTATCCATATCCCAGTTTGCGATCTTAAATGTGATTACTAGTGCATCGTGATGAGGAGTTCTAACTCCAATTAGGTTTTTTCCATGAAAACTATGTTCTTTTTTTAATAGATGTCTTTCAGGCATCGACGCTTTCCTGTTGGACTCTTAAAAGGTCAATCTAAAAGGCTTACATCATCGTACTGAGATTTTTCAATTCCATCTGAATCGCATTGCCTTGAATATGATTTGGTCTTTTAGCACCATAGATAACACAAACTTATGCATTATCTCGTCATATTCTAGGACATTATTGGGTTTATGGTCGACGTCTGTATTTTAAGCCCAATGGATGACTGCGAACTCATGCTCTATATTATCATCTTCTAAGATATTGTCGATTCTCTGGTCAATGTCTATGACAGGTTTAGTGCACTTTTTCTCCAAATACTCGCTCAATTATCCATCTTGGGATAGCTTTTCTAGATGAGGCTTGAGGTCCTTTCAGTTTTTCATTTTGAGCCCATGCTCTTTGTGATAACTGCAAGTAAGTGCGTTACTTCTCTTCGATGAATCTCCCCTCATTTTCTTTGGTCACTTGAGGAATTAATTATCCTTTATTCTACTCAAGATCTTATAAATTAGTTCTTTGAAAATGGTGTTAATCGCCTGGAAAGCCTAAGATGGATCTAGCTTGTCTTTATTCTTTGATCCTCTATTTTGCTTTTTTCCCTCTCTCTTAGGGGATTCTCTTTATCCCCATTATTGGTCATCTTTGAGCGATTATTATAATTTTGGGTGCTAATAAACACATTTCCACCTTTGCATATTTTTCTATACATGACATGAGGTCATTGATGGCGTTTGATTCCTTAATGAGAGACTTGTGCAACATAGAGATTGAGGGTAATTTGATCTTAAACGAGGCCATAATGGACCTATTCGGATAAATGTTCAACCACATTATAAATTTTTCAGTATCACCTAGAATATTCTTGTAAGGTTTTTTTAGGTCTTTTTCCTCAAAGTTAGGTTATAATCCATTATCTTAGGATTGTCATTGTTGGTAATGAACTAAGTAGTAAAGGCATTCGCGAGCTGCTGGAAGTTGTTGAGCGACATATGCAAAAGCTTTTCAAACTATGTTTATGCGATATCTCCTAGGATACAATGGAATATGTGAGACACGAGATTATCGTTGTTATTCCACAAAGTCATAGCCTGTCTATACTAATGGTCATGATCAACGGGGTCGGTTTTTCCATCATAGATTTTTTACCTAGGTGTTATGAAATTTTTAGGAGGTTCTGATTTTCAATCACCCTTAAAAAATGGATTTCATTTAACTGATGAGGGCTCTCTATGCCAGTTACTTAGTGGATCTAGCCCCACGATTAACGAGGTACTGGTCCATATCCTTCCTGATGAGGTCACGCATATCGTGTCTACAATGTCCTCATTCCTAACCTTGTCTAGTTGGGGGGACTCCTGCGCTCAGAGTGCTCTTGATAATGCTGTGAACCCTTTTCTTCACTGTGAATTTTACTCGCCTGGGGGCTGGGGGTCCAGCCATGGAGCATGTGCTTATCTTCGCAGAACTTTCACTCCATTCTTTTCAGACGTCCCTATAGACACGTTTTTTCCTCCTTTTCGAGGCATGTGACCTCCTCTTAATGATGGAGTCATTATTCGTATGCATCAATCAACTGTGAGATTTGGGTAGATCTAGGTTGTTCGTTGCTCTGATTGGAGTGTTGCTCCTATGGGTGATAGTATGCGTGAAGAACGTTACAACTTCTATTTGGATAGATCTCTGACCTTACCCCGGGTCCTGGGGGGCCATTTTTATGTTTATCATTAAATTATTGAGGTGCACTGTGCAGGTGAGACATTGATGTTTGTTGGTTCTAATTATCTTAAAAAAGAAAATCGATTCTCGAAGACGTCGCTAATTGTAGGTGCTAAAGTCATACAAAGAATAATTACAAAGAACTAAAAACCAAATAAGGAAACAGATCAAACAATCGCACAACACAAAAACATATTTGGTTCAGAAAGTTTCTTATGTCCACATGGTGTTTCTCTCTTTCTCATTAATCGATTCATAATAACAAGAATTACATGACCCTTTTTCTAGGCATGTGGATTATATTTATACGGAACAAAAGTTAGATGGTCCATGTAGGGCCCCATGATATCTAGATGTAGATGCATATTAATCGAGATAATCTCTCCTTTAAAACTTCAGTTGACTGAACACCCCTTTGTTCTTATATCTTAGGCTACAATCTTTATTTATGTTGACGGATAGGTGTCACCAAATCTGAATATATATATATATATATATATATATATATATATATATGTATGTATATCCTACCTATAGACACCCCATTATAGGACCCCCCTAAGTATCTCCTTAGGTCCCTCACACCTCATCCTTCACCATAAACCCTAGGTCATACTCTGAGTACTGATCTGGAGGCTCCCGAGCCCTATTTTTCACCTGAACAAAAGATCATTGAATCTTCAAAGGGCATTGAATCCCCTTTTTAAGGTTCGCCCCATGCGTAAATCAGCCTTACAGTTCGGACGAGTGATCCATTTTCCTTAAAAACTAATTTGGAGGCCACCGGATGTTCTTGAGCCATGTTTGACTCCGGTAAAACCTCCAACTTGAGCCAAGATATTTGGATCCTCAAAGGGATCTAAATACCCTTTCCAACGGTCTGCCCCGTATACGAGTCAACCTTACGGTATTAATGAACACCCCGTTTTACTCTGAAGGGTCAATGGGAGCTTTCGAGTCTTGTTTGACCTTGGTTAACTCTTCGAATCAAGTGAATCTTTTTAAAACAACGAAGGGCCCTGTATAACCTTTCTAACGGTTCTTCCCGTGCACAAATCGGCCTTATGGTTCGAACAAATGATCCATTTCCCTTTTGTTTAAAAAGCCAACGGTCTCTTTCGAGCCTCGTTTGATCACAGTAAGTTCTCGAATCCGGGGGCAGCCCATGGATTCTTTAAGGTATCTAAATACAATTTTCAACGATTTGTCTCGGGCGCAATTCAAACTTATGAATTTCTTTTTACAATTATTTTTTTCAAAAAATCTATAGAGGACTGTTGACCGGTCAACCCACTTACCAGCCAATCAACAGTGTGTTAGGGTGACATGTCAATACGCAGGTCAAGGATAATGCCAATCATCACCCCCTTGACCCTATATAAGGAGATCATGAGCTCACTTCGTAAGTCACCACAGAAACATCCCTATTAGTGATCTAAGCAACATTCTCTCGAAGTCATCATGGTTTCCATTTTGAAACCTCTCCTCCACATTCCATTTCCATCCTTTCCTTACCCAATTTGGCAAATTTCATTACCTCTACTCCTACCACCTTCATCCACTTGAAAGATCACCCCTTCAATATTCAAGATCAACTTCAAGGCTTCTAAAGAAGGTCTAAATCTTTCACTCTCTCTTTAAACTCACTTGTTTTTCCATTAGTTACTTGATTCTTATTATGGCATTTCATTTTTATTAGATCTCACATATTAATATCCAACCTTTTTATTAGTATTTTTTCATATACTATACTTTCTATTAAAAAAACCAAAAATAAGAAAAAGAGGATTTGCTTGTAAATTTCAAATGGGGATCTCACTACATTTTCTCACACTAAAAGATCATTTTTCCACCCACACACATACAAGAAAATTCCTCAATTGGATTTATGGGATAAACCCCACCTCGTGTTATATGCTAACTACGTGAACTTTGATGTTTATTTAGGCTACATAGGCATCTCGGGTAAAATCCGAGATTCGAGTCCTCTCCTATTTTTGTTTATATATTATTTTGATATCATATATTTGTAATTCATGCTTGTATTTTGTTCAACCAATACCATCGTCCTTCTATAAACGATCGGTGACCCAACAAATGCACACATAATATTTTGATTACTATTTTGGGAAAACTCCTAAAGATGACCTCACTTCGCCTTTATCCATAATGCGAGTCGAGTAATTCCATTGTTTATTTATATACACACACACACACACTTCAAGAGTTATTACGAAGAAGAATAACACCTCCCCATGAGAGACCGAAAGGGAAGGATGGGTTCTTAACACCTTCCCATTCCATAACTTAGTCTCAAAATCCTTTAACTAATTGGTTTTTCAAGCATCAGTATGTCTTTAATGCCATTCTCTCGAGGCCATCACAAATATTTTGCCTATTTTGTGGAAAATAGGCTGGCAACTCTATCTCTATACATTACCCACACATCACCCAAATTGACGACGGTCGAAGTGCCTCGAGGAAGGGCGCGAGACCTCCACATGTGCGCCCCAATTAGAAGGGTTAGCCACAGTACTGGGGACTTGTATTCTTTGATATTAGAGTCTATTTTTACATGGGTGTTATTATTGTCTTCATGTGTGCGTATGCACCTACATATTTGTTCCCTTTTTCCTTTATTACTTCTTGTATATATCTACCTCATGCATATATCACTTTTCACTCACTTTTGACTTCACACACTTGTAAATACCCTCCATGTACACTTCACACTACCTACACTTGTATATATAATAATTTATACCTACATTCTTCACACACCACTTAGAACATCCATGTTTAGGCTTCACTAGAACACACATCCACTTATCACACTTGTATATATCAACGCTCACTTACACATATCATACGCCACTTGTTGTTGATCCACGATTTGGTTCACTATCACACAGTCACTTATAGATTTTCACATATCACTCACTCACATGTATCCATGCTTAGGGTAGTCTTCATGCGCCATGCTTGATTTACTCTTCATGGTACTTGTACATTCTTCCCCATTAGTATAGTGCTCCTTTTACTCATCATGCTAAATTAAAGACACTCTCTCCTTAATATACTAACTAAGTATCATGCATTTTGCACACTACATCATCAAGATCATTGCAATATTGACCAAAATTTTGTCTCGTATTGGGGAGTCACTTTTTAATGGGCGCTAGTCCTACGGGTCGTAGTTAGCCTAAGCAATATTACTCTCAAATTCCATTGTCCGAATACCTTCGACGTATATCGAACGGCTCCCCTCGCATCATACCACTTGACCAAACTCACGATGGGAGGTTGTAACGATAAAATTTCCAATTGAGTCTATTGTATAGTTTTGACTTATTGCTGGAATAAAACACGTTTGAGTCATAGGAAGATTTTTATTATCACAATCCCACACAGTCTATGACATGTTCAAGTTTATTGAAGACGTTGTGACAAGGCTTCAAGGAATTAATTATGCCGAAGGTTTAATTAGTGTAAGTTTATTCGTCTTCAAATTCAATTGCAATCCGAGATCGCTCAGGCATGAATGCGTAATTTTAATGGGACTTGAAATTTATCTTAAAATGTTTAAGGATGTTATTTTTATTAAGAAAATATTTTCAAAATTTTTTATAGTGTTTGAAATGGTTTACACTTTGTTTTAATCTGATAAGGATGGATTAGAGTAGAGTTTGATTAGGCCTCTAATTCACTGCGTTGCTCAAACGACCTGACCAGTCGTTCGAGTGAGATGACGTATCATTTGAGCGACAGGACAAAGTCTCTTGAACGAGCCACCTCCTTAAGAAAAATAAATGTAGACGTGTTTCCTTCAGATTTCGTAAGTGTGCATTCTGAAAAACTGTTTACGAACCAGTACATTTTGCACATTATTTTCTAAGGTTTTCCAAAGCTAAACACATCCTTAGAGTTTAAAATATCTGAGTATTCATTACTATATGCTATAGTGATCTTTTTTTCACCATGAAGAGTTATTATACATAGAACTTTGCTGGGTTTTTTTGTGGAGAAGCGGAAGAGCCGTGTTCAACATCATAGACGTTACAATCCATATCAGTGGACACTGAGACATACGTGGACGCGTGTGTTGTGTACAGGTATCATGGAAGAACAACTTTCTACGTGGGCACTTTTAGAGTAGTTAAAGATCAGAAGAGCATTAAGTCTCGTGGAAATCAAGTTGTTGTGTAAGACTTTTGTCTATTCGTTGTAAATCCACATTCATAGTGATTGTCTGGCTTGGGTCGTCCGAGTTTTTTTCACGTTCTGGTTTCCTCATACATCTGGTGTTATGAGTTTTCTTTTCTTTACATTATTTTACTTGATTTAATCACTAGATGGATGTTTAGGATTAATCAAAATAAAATTTGTTTATGCGAATTAAAAATTGGAAAAAGGGTTTTCGTAAAAAGAGAAATTATTTTGTCATCCTTAAACCACTTTTCGCATAAGAAATTAAAAAGGGTACCCAGAAATTGGTATCAGATCTAGAAACATATTTTTATTGTGTTTGATCCCTTGTACTTTTTGGGATTGTCGTGTTTACTTATCTCTTGGGTTGGTTTTATCTCGATGGATTCTCAAAGTTTTGACGAAATTAAATCTGTCAAGTTTAAAGTTTGCAACACGTATTGAAGTTTTAGAGGAAGAAAATTCTCATTTTAAAAATATGATTGAATATTTGTAAACGTTTCAAATTCAAAGACATATGATTCGTGAGAAGTTTGGAGCATTATATAATAAATTAAAATCTTTGAAAGTTTCCAAAAAGGAAAGTGAGAATAGAGTTCTTGTTTTAGAGAAAGAGTTAGTGGGCTTGAAGAATTCTAGGGTTTGTGTCGTTGATGAAAATAGTTTTATTAATGATTTTGTGGCACATGAGAAGACTCTTAGGAATAGGTTTTCTCACATTGAGGAGGAGAGAGATAACCTTCTAGGGGTAGTTGAAAATCTAATGAAGGAATCCCAAAAGTTTGAGGAGTATAATCGTTTGCTTGAGTCGAAAGTTTTGAAGTTAAAAAATGTTTCAAATGATTCAAGTAGTGATGATAACGGCTTGTTCTGGTGGTTCGAATGTCAAATAAAAAACCATAGTAAATTTTAGAGCATCAACAACATCCGAGGGAGTTAGAAAAGGTCGACCTAAAGGTCTCATTCCTCATCGTGTTTTCACATGTTCGCATTATGGTAGGAAAGGTCACCTTAGGCATTTTTGCTATGATCTTAAACAAGTCCCTAGGAAGTTTAAACGTAGTTGTAATACCCCGTATTTTTATGCTATATTAATTTGGGGATTTATTAAATTTAATGTGAATTAATTATTTAATAAAATCCGGAAATTAATTATGATATAATTATTAACGTGACGAGAGTTAGTAATTATGGGAAATTTGTCGAATATTACTAATGAGCAAAGTAATATACAATATTAGTTATATTGAATGTCACGAGTGAATAAAGTGACAATTTTGGAAATTTGAGTCGGGACGCGCCCGTGTCGCGTCGGGACTAAATATTGATAAATAAAAGTGAATATTTTATAAATTGTTCGTATGGTCGTTTTGAGTGCGCCAACACGTCCGGAAGGGTCAAGATGGTGAGAAAAGTGTGCCCGGGGGTTTAGTTTGGGTCTCGGGGCATTTTTAGGCCTAATTAGTACCCCGAGAGGGCATTTTGGACATTTCACATTTTGGGTAATTAAACCCACGAAAATTAAAAGGGTTATATAAGATATATGGGTTATCATCTAGGGTTAGAAATTTCAAAACACTAGAACGGCCATTAGAGAAGAGAGGAGAGAGATCTCAAGGCATTCCAAGGCTCAAAACTCAACCGTTTGCACCGCCGCCACCGCCAACGCATAGATCGCGAGATGGGGAACGCAACCACACCAATTTCGGCACCAAACCAGACTTTTGAAAATCCCAGGCAAGTGTTTATCTTGCTTATTTCGTTGATGCATCTTTCATATTAGTTTAGGATTAATTAGAATGAGTTTTTATGGAAGAAACCTAAAAGATGAGATAGGAAATTGCATGTAGGGATGGATTAATTGTTATTCTGGAAACCCCTTAACATGTAGAGGATTGAACCACAAATTTATGAGATTGTAGATGAAGAAAACTCTGGAAAAGATGGATTGGGACATATTAACGAAATTCTAGGGTTCTTGAGGTTTTAGATTAATTTGGGGCTTGTCGATCCATGTTTAATAATAGAAATCTAGATGCTTTACATTGAAATTTCATAATATGATGATATAATGTCAGTAGTATAAATTTTGGGTCGATTGGGTATGAAAAATATGGATTTGGTGAAGGTTAGAAGATGAAACCCGTAACTGCAAATCTGCAGATTTCACAGACCTGCTTGATCGATCGATCGAGCCCAGAGCTTCGATCGATCGAAGGTTCGATCGATCGAGCCCCTAACCTCGATCGATCGACCCCTCCTAGCAGACTCCTATTTCCCCTTTTAAATTAGTTAAATTCAATTTATTCTGAAATAATTATTGGACATCCTTAAGAAAGTGTTTTGGGAGATATGGAAGACCAGTAGGACATTTGACTAATTTTGGGACCTTTAATATTAGACGAGAATTGTATTTTTGGGATAATTATATAAGGAACGATGAAATCTTGTATTAAAGGGAGAGTTTACGTAAAAATGATTACGACGGAAAATAGATAAATTCCTACTGAATTTATACTTGGGAGAATAGAGTCCATGAGTGCTACGTAGTAAGTTAGAATAATACCTCGAATTAAAGTTAAAGACGAATCGTTAAACGTGATAACTAATAATGAGATATGAGGATAAATGTCGTAACTATGGGATTTGAGATATACCTAATATGGATATGGTAATATTAGTATAGTTATATGATTGTGTATGCATATGCTACTTATGTGTGAAAAACGTACCCACGCTACTTGCTATCCCTGAGGTTACCGCGCTGGGACGATCTTATCTTGTGTGCCTTATGGGGGATATTGACTCGTACCCTAGAAGATAGATATCCTTGGTATAGGCTATCGATTTGATAGTTCAGACGGTCCTAAGAGACGCGGGTATGTGCCATCCTCTTAGAGACTTGGAATATATGCTTCGCCTCAATATTGTTGTGTATGTGTTAATACAATTCTAGAGTGATTCTGAATTTGTATTCCCCTTAATACGAGTGATATGGGGTTTGGATAGTAGAGTATGCCCGCACCATAGTTTTTATGTGGGGTGCTATTATGATATATATATTTTACGGGTAGTTAATATATATATGAAATTCTGAAATCTGGAACTGCCTACTGTGATTTGATATGTAGGACATGGTTGATGACTCAAATTGTAATACTTGTTTTGAGAAAGTATAATATGACACTGGAGAACTTTCTAAATTAATAAAGTTAAAACGAGAATTTTGGATACTAATTGAAATATTCTTTTCAAACAATTGTATCATTCAATTTTAAATCCTACGAATAACCGAAGGTAAGTTAAATCGTTGGGGAAAGATAGTGTGATATATGACGAGATAGACCATTGGGAAGGTTAGTGCGATAGGTGTGCACATTAGAAGAGAGGTGAGAATTTCTCAAGAGAGTGTCGCACTAATATGTTGTTGCATTAGCCTGTAATCAATTTAAATTCTTGCTAAACGGATTTTTAAATCATATACACTATCGGGCTCTGACCCATTTCCATTTCTCTTTCTCTCTTGTATATATATATGTATATATTACAGGTGCTCAGCCACAGGGGCGTCTTGCATAGGGTCCTTTGGCAGGAACGCGCTGCAGCTTAGGTGGGAGTTGCAGGCCTGTTGTTTAGACGACTTCATCCATTTGATTCTACTCCTAGCATGTTCATTATTGGGGCATGTGTCTCCCTTTCCATTATTCAGTTGTTATTTGGATATTGTACTTCATCTATTTCTAATATTGTTACTTTGGGATTTATTATATTCTGAATGGTTTACTTTAAATTTTATTGTTAGTAGCCAGTTGTTGAATGTTAAATTATTGGATTGATTATTTAATAAAATAAATAAATAAAATTTGAAAGGAATGTTAAAAATGGTTTTGACACTTAGCTTAATTAATTAGGGTGTTTAAATTGGAAATTTATTTTCACGATAGTGATGCTAAGAATGATCCAACTGTTCACCTTGATTTTAATTTAATAAAGGAGTGATCGCCCGGTTTTTAATTAGGCGGGGTGTCACAGGTGGTATCAGAGCATCAGGTTCTAGTGTCCATAGGATCTGTACGGCTTATTTTCGCTTTCAGCTTAACGTTTTTGCTATAGAGCCCTATTTTTAGGATTGTTGTATTTCTGCTGTTACGTTACGTCTTCAGCTATTTGAGATTTGATAATGACTATAGACTAATAAACTTCTTCACATTTCAGATGCCTCTGAGACGTGCACCGAAGGATAGGCGTGCCCAGGCCGAGCAGCCAGCAGCTCCGGCACAAGGCACTATGAATGCTAATGAAGTAGCCGTCATTGTTTCTCAGGCGGTGAATGTCACGCTAGCGGTGGTTCAGCAGGCTCCACCCTAGATTCAGGCAGTGGCACCAGTACTAGCACAGCTTCCATCTGCATGGGAGAGGGTTAGGGATGCTTTTCAGAAGGCACACCCCCCTGAATTCTCTGGTAGCTCAGATATCGTCACAGTCAGCCAATGGAAGAAAGACATCCAGCGGCATCTTCGTATGTATGAGTGCACCGACGTGCAAAGGCAGCTATTGGCTTCCTTTAAGCTGGTGGGGGCCACTTTGCAGTGGTGGGAGTCCACTACCACCTCGGAGGAGAGGGACACGATCCCTATTTAGTCATTTTAGGAGCGGTTTGACCGCAAGTACTTTCCACCCGCCGTGCAGACTAAGATGAGGCGAAAATTACTGAATTTGAAACAGGAGAACTCTACCGTTGCCGAGTATGAGGAAGAGTTTACGAGACTTCTCACCATAGTGCCAGATGAGGCACCTACTGATAGTAAGAAGATAATGTTGTTTGTGGACGGGTTATCTTGGAGGATCCGTCAGCATCTTATAGGGAATCTATCTCTGATTACTTTCACTGATGTACTCAATGTTGCGTTACTACGTTGCCAGGATCACTGCTTCCATCTGCAGGGAAGCAGGAGAGCAGGAGAGTCCAGCCAGCAGGGCAGGACCGGGGGTAGTAGTGCTAGTGGAGCACCATCTCATGGACAGACTCGTCAACACGAGCAGAGTTCCCATCAGGGGGACCCTGCTAAGCGATTCCGTTCAGGTGATTCCAGGCAAGGATTTAGGGGTTATAGGCAGGGTCAGTAGGGCCAGCCTAATCAGCAGGGCCAGCAAGGCCAACACCGACAACAGGGACAACAGTGTGTTCATCAGGGCCAACAGGGCCAGTGGCGTAGTGGTAACGGCCAGCAGGGCCGTGGTGAGCAGGGTCAGAGGGGAGGCAACTTCAAAGGCCGATGTTTTGGGTGTGGTAAGCATGGTCATAAGCGCCAGGATTGCCCATAGGGTAATAGGTCCCCACAGAAGCAAGGCTATTTTTTCCAGCTTCCCTCCCAACTCCAGCCCAGGTGCCAGCCCTACCAGCCATTCCAGCAGCTCTAGTGCAGCAGGGGCAGTTACAGTACGGACGTGTCTATAACGTCCACTAGGCAGTAGCTCCACAGGCACCACCCGCGATTGAGGGTATGTTTCCTATCCATGGTACTATGGGTCGGGTTTTGTTTGATATTGGGGCGACGCATTATTTTATAGCTACGTATTTTTCGAAGGCCTTAGGGTTGTTAGCCACAGCAGAGAGCACAATGACGTGTGTGGACTCACCACTGGGGAGTGGGTCTCTTATCTTCTTTATATACCGGGCAGTGGGGGTAGAGATTGGTAGTTTGGTATTACCTGCGGACATGTTAGTCTTAGATATGCATGAGCACGATGTTATTATTGGTATGGATTGGCTCGCAGCTTATAGAGCCATGATTGATTGCTTCGGTTGGAGCATTGTTTTTTCCATTCCGGGGCAAGAGATGTTTGTAGTGGCGATGCCTCGCCCAGAGGGAGGTTCGACTGCTCATTTGTATTATATAGAGGAGGATGCCTCTAAGGAGGTTGTGATTTCGTTAGACTCGATTCCAGTTGTTCGTGAGTATTCCGATGTGTTTCAGGAGATACCAGTCCTACCCCCGAGTCGAGAGATAGACTTTGTCATAGATTTATTACCAGATACTAGACCGATAGCACGCGCTCCATACCGTATGGCTTCGGCTGAGATGCGAGAGTTACGAGATCAGATAGAGCAGCTGTTAGGTCAGGGCTTCATTCGCAGGAGTACCTCACCTTGGGGCGCTCCAGTCTTGTTTGTGAAGAAGAGAGATGGTTCACTGAGGTTATGTGTGGACTACCGGGAGATGAACAAGGTCACGATACGGAATAAGTATCCGTTGCCTCGAATCGATGATCTGTTCGACCAGCTGAGGGGAGCAACTTTCTTTTCGAAGATAGATTTGAGGTCGGGGTAACATCAGCTACGTATTAGGGAGCAGGATATTTCAAAGACTGCCTTCTTGATGAGATATGGGTCTTATGAGTTCAGAGTGATGCCATTCGGCCTCACAAATGCTCCAGCCGTGTTCATGGACTTAATGAACCGAGTATTCAGAGAGTTCTTGGATCAGTTTGTCATCGTCTTCATAGATGACATTTTTATATATTCACACTCCAAGGAGGAGCATGCCGAGCACTTGAGGCAGGTTCTTCAGACTTTACAAGAGCATCAGTTGTATGCTAAGTACGAGAACTGTAGATTCTGGTTGCGAGAAGTATAACTCTTGGGACATGTTGTTTTTGAGCAGGGGATAGCAGTCGACCCGAGTAAAGGGTCAGCGATGAGGGAGTGGGGATGGCCCACGACACCGATGGAAGTGCGTAGTTTCTTGGGGTTAGCCGGATACTACAAGAGATTCATTTGGGGATTCTCCAAAATAGCGGGTCCATTGACGAACCTGACTCGCAAAGGGGTACCATATATTTGGGATGATGCTTGCCAATTGGCTTTCGACAAGATGAAGGACAAGCTTACTTCAGCACCAGTCCTTGCTTTACCGAAGACGAGTGTGGATTACCTGGTTTACACCGATGCCTCTTTACGGGGACTTGGGGGAGTACTTCAACAGGAAGAGAAGGCTATAGCTTTTGCCTCCCGCAAGCTTAAGCCGCATGAGAAGAATTACCCCACCCACGACCTGGAGTTAGCAGCGGTCATTTTTGCACTGCGGATATGGAGACACTATTTATTGGGGGAGAAGTTCCGTTTGTTCACAGACCACAAGTCACTGCAGTACCTGTTCACTCAGCGAGAACTGAATATGCGTCAGCGCAGATGGTTAAAGTTTGTGAAGGACTATCAGTTCGACATACAGTATCATCCGGGGAAAGCCAACGTAGTTGCTGATGCATTGAGCCGTAGACCGGTAAATGAGGTAGCGGACATCTGGAAAGCGAAGTGGAAGGAGTTGGGTCACCAGGACGCAGTAGCCCGTTCCTTCATATCTGTTATGACAGCCACACCCGAGATCATTACGAGGGTAATACAGGCCCAAACCAAAGACCCGTTTTGCCAAGAGAAGATTGTACGACTTTTAGCCGAGGGTGCTGAGTCCTATTCTGTTAGTTCTTATGGGGGTTTGAGGTTTAATAGGAGGTTAGTGGTTCCAGAAGGGGTAAAATTGCATCATGCAGTGATGACCCAATCTCACGGGTCCCGATTTGCGGTACATTCTAGAGGAGATAAGATGTATCAAGATATGAGGAGGCAATACTGGTGGAGTGGGATGAAGAAGGACATTGTTGAGTTCGTGTCCAAGTGTTCTACCTGCCAGCTGGTGAAGGTGGACCATCAGAAACCGTCAGGATTGCTTCAGCCATTGGAAGTACCCGCATGAAAGTGGGAAAGTATTTCCATGGATTTTATTACAGGGTTGCCTACATCACAGCGGGGCCACGACTCTATCTGGGTGATTGTAGACCGTTTGACCAAGGTGGCACATTTTCTGCCGGTACGGACAGATTATGCCACATGTCAGTATGCTCAGTTGTTCATTGCTGAGATTGTCAGATTACATGGGGTGCCCCTGAATATTGTGTCAGATAGAGACAACATTTTCGTGTCGCGTTTTTGGGAAAGCTTTCAGGAGGCTATGGGTACTGAGTTGAGGGTGAGTTCAGCTTATCACCCACAGACAGATGGACAGACAGAGCGTACTAATCAGATGTTAGAGGATATGCTACGCATGTGTGTTCTTGATTTTGGAGGAGGTTGGGAGCCATATCTTCCACTGGTAGAGTTTGCTTATAATAACTCTTATCAGTTTACGATTGGTATGGCTCCATTTGAGGCTTTGTATGGTCGGCCTTGTCGTTCTCCAACTTGTTGGCTCGAGGTGGGGGATAACAAGTTGCTAGGACCAGAGGTAATTCAGGAAACCTCCGCGAGAATTGAGATGATCAGGAGTCGCATTCGAGTAGCCCAAGAGAGGCAGAAGAGCTACGTCGATGCGAAACGGTTCTTCCAGGAGTTTAATGTGGGGGACCAAGTGTTACTGCGTGTATCTCTTATGAAGGGAGTGATGAGGTTCGGGAAGAAGGGGAAATTGGCTCCGAGGTACGTAGGATCATTTCCCATCATCGAGAGGATTGGACCAGTTGCATACAGGTTGGGACTGCCAGAGCAATTACATTGCATTCACGACGTATTCCACATCTCGTCGTTGAGACGATATCTTCGAGATGATATGGCCCATACTCACATCGCGATACATGAGATAGACTTACATCCTGATAGATCTTACGAGGAGAGACCAGTGGCTATCCTAGACTATAGTGAGAGGAGATTGAGGTCGAAGATAGTTCCACTTGTACGGGTCCAGTGGGAGCATCATAATGTGGAGGAATCCACTTGGGAGCGCGAGGCCGATATGCGCGAGAGATATCCAGATTTGTTCTTACCAGGTATGCCTTATTTTCCGAATTTCGGGATGAAATTCCGTTATTAGGGAGGAAGTATGTAATACCCCGTATTTTTATGCTATATTAATTTGGGGATTTATTAAATTTAATGTGAATTAATTATTTAATAAAATTCGGAAATTAATTATGTTATAATTATTAACGTGACGAGAGTTAGTAATTATGGAAAATTTGTCGAATATTACTAATGAGCAAAGTAATATATAATATTGGTTATATTGAATGTCACGAGTGAATAAAGTGACAATTTTGGAAATTTGAGTCGGGACGCGCCCGTGTCGCGTCGGGACTAAATATTGATAAATAAAAGTGAATGTTTTATAAGTTGTTCATATGGTCATTTTGAGTGCGCCAACGCATCCGGAAGGGTCGAGATGGTCAAAAAAGTGTACCCGGGGGTTTAGTTTGGGTCTCGGAGCGTTTTTAGGCCTAATTAGTACCCCGGGAGGGCATTTTGGACATTTCACATTTTGGGTAATTAAACCCACAAAAATTAAAAGGGTTATATAAGATATCTGGGTTATCATCTAGGTTTAGAAAGCTCAAAACACTATAACGGCCATTAGAGAAGAGAGGAGAGAGATCTCAAGGCATTCCAAGGCTCAAAACTCAACCGTTTGCACCGCCGCCACCGCCAACGCATAGATCGCGAGATGGGGAACGCAACCACCCCAATTTCGGCACCAAACCAGACTTTTGAAATCCCAGGCAAGTGTTTATCTTGATTATTTCGTTGATGCATCTTTCATATTAGTTTAGGAGTAATTAGAATGAGTTTTTATGGAAAAAAACCTAAAAGATGAGATAGGAAATTGCATGTAGGGATGGATTAATTGTTATTCTGGAAACCCCTTAACATGTAGAGGATTGAACCACGAATTTATGAGGTTTTTAGATGAGGAAAACTCTGGAAAAGATGGATTGGAATATATTAACGAAATTCTAGGGTTCTTGAGGTTTTAGATGAATTTGGGGCTTGTCGGTCCATGTTTAATAATAGAAATCTACATGATTTACATTGAAATTTCATAGTATAATGATATAATATCAGTAGTATAAATTTTGGGTCGATTGGGTATGAAAAATATGGATTTGGTGAAGGTTAGAAGATGAAACCCGTAATTGCAAATCTGCAGATTTCGCAGACCTGCTTGATCGATCGATCAAGCCCAGAGCTTCGATCGATCGAAGGTTCGATCGATCGAGCCCCTAACCTCGATCGATCGACCCCTCCTGGAAGACTCCTATTTCCCCTTTTAAATTAGTTAAATTCAATTTATTGTGAAATAATTCTTGGACATCCTTAAGAAAGTGTTTTGGGAGATATGAAAGACCAGTAGGACATTTGAATAATTTTGGGACATTTAATATTAGACGAGAATTGTATTTTAGGGATAATTATATAAGGAACGATGAAATCTTGTATTAAAGGGAGAGATTACGTAAAAATGATTACGACGGAAAATAGATAAATTCCTACTAAATTTATACTTGGGAGAATAGAGTCCATGAGTGCTACGTAGTAAGTTGGAATAATACCTCGAATTAAAGTTAAAGACGAATCGTTAAACGTGATAACTAATAATGAGATATGAGGATAAATGTCGTAACTATGGGATTTGAGATATACCTAATATGGATATGGTAATATTAATATAGTTATATGATTGTGTATGCATATGCTACTTATGTGTGAAAAACGTACCCACGCTACTTTCTATCCCTGAGGTTACCGCGCTGGGACGATCTTATCTTGTGTGCTTTATGGGGGATATTGACTCGTACCCTAGAAGATAGATATCCTTGGTACAGGTTATCGATTTGATAGTTCAGACCATCCTAAGAGACGCGGGTATGTGCCATCCTCTTAGAGACTTGGAATCTATGCTTCGCCTCAATATTGTTGTGTATGTGTTAATACAATTCTAGAGTGATTTTGAATTTGTATTCCCCTTAATACGAGTGATACGGGGTTTGGATAGTAGAGTATGCCCGCACCATATTTTTTATGTGGGGTGCTGTTATGATATATATATTTTACGAGTAGTTAATATATATATGAAATTCTGAAATCTGGAACTGCCCACTGTGATTTGATATGTAGGACATGGTTGATGACTCAAATTGTAATACTTGTTTTGAGAAAGTATAATATGACACTGGAGAACTTTATAAATTAATAAAGTTAAAACGAGAATTTTGGATACTAACTGAAATATTCTTTTCAAACAATTGTATCGTTCAATTTTAAATCCTACGAATAACCGAAGGTAAGTTAAATCGTTGGGGAAAGATAGTGTGATATATGACGAGATAGACCATTGGGAAGGTTAGTGCGATAGGTGTGGACATTATAAGAGAGGTGAGAATTTCTCAAGAGAGTGTCGCACTAATATGTTGTTGCATTAGCCTGTAATAAATTTAAATACTTGCTAAACGGATTTTTAAATCATATACACTATCGGGCCCTGACCCGTTTCCATTTCTCTTTCTCTCTTGTATATATATATGTATATATTACAGGTGCCCAGCCACAGGGGCGTCTTGCATAGGGTCCTTTGGCAGGAACGCGCTGCAGCTTAGGTGGGAGTTGCAGGCTGTTGTTTAGACGACTTCATCCATTTGATTCTACTCCTAGCATGTTCATTATTGGGGCATGTGTCGCCCTTTCCATTATTCAGTTGTTATTTGGATATTGTACTTCATCTATTTCTAGTATTGTTACTTTGGGATTTATTATATTCTGAATGGTTTACTTTAAATTTTATTGTTAGTAGGCAGTTGTTGAATGTTAAATTATTGGATTGATTATTTAATAAAATAAATAAATAAAATTTGAAAGGAATGTTAAAAATGGTTTTGACACTTAGCTTAATTAATTAGGGTGTTTAAATTGGAAATTTATTTTCACGACAGTGATGCTAAGAATGATCCAACTGTTCTTCTTGATTTTAATTTAATAAAGGAGTGATCGCCCGGTTTTTAATTAGGCGGGGTGTCACAGGTGTGTCCCATCGACTTCCAAAACCTATTTTGTTAGGTATACAATGGTTTGGGTTAGGAAATTAGTTTTGGAGATGCTAAATTCTTCGTTCATTTATTCTCATATGCATGCACATGATTCTTCACTTGTTATTTCTTATGGTTGATTCCATGTCAATGTTTGTCATACGCTAGTCTTTGCATCTTGATTTATATCTTGCTAGTGTTATTACTTGTGTATCTTTTGTATTATATTTTTTCATTTATTGGGTCTTATTTGAAAAATACAAAAATATTTTGTTTTTTGAGAAAATACAAAAAGATTTTTTGTTTATTCTTTTTCTTAAAGTTAAAAAGATTTTGCATTTTTTTTATCAAAATATGTTGGAAAACCAAAAAGATTTTCGGTTTGTTCTATGTGGCATATTGGTGTTTTTGGACCCCCTTCCTTTCATTATCTATGTGGGTAGGACATTTGGTCAAAATTATTGATGCTTAGAATGATCTTAAACATTGTATTATGGGGTTGTTTCAAAGTTGATATGCATTTTGATTCGACTTTGTATATATGCCATATTTTCACACATGCACGAGTTTATATGGATGTTAGACATCTCTTGCATATTTAAGTTCGGTGAGACGTTCTTATATCAATTTTGTCATCTATGAGTAAGTAGACATAAGGAGGAGGTGTTCAAGTAAGAACCGTTTATCGTGACGATTGTAATGGAAAAAATAATGAGTATTCATAGGAAAGGGTTGCGAGAGTGCAAAATTGACTCGTCGTGAATGTCATTGTTCAAAAGAACCCAAAAGAAGATCAAGGCAATAAAAAGATTCAAATGTCAAAAATAGGGCCAATGGGATTTTCTCTAAGTTGAGATAGATTGAATACCTCAAAAGAAAAAGAAAAAATATGATATATATATATATATATATATGTGAGTGAGTTTGGATGGATAAAAATTTTAACGGATTTGCTTCACGAATCCTAACATTGAAAAATCGTGTCATGACGCTATTATTTGTCGAGTTGTCAACATTATGGATTTGTGTATATGTTTGATTGTTTAGTTCATTTAGCTCACACTTTAATTGTCATATGGCTAAGATAAAGTTTGATAATTTATAGCTATCAATTAGAGGTTCTTGATCGTTTTGATGTGTTAGAATTATGATTCATTTGTTGTAGTTCATGCCCATACATTCCATGTTCATATTTGAGCACATCGGTACTATGTTCATATTTGATGTGTTGCAAGTGTAACTATAATAGTAATCTTGTAGAAAATTAAGTTTAACACCCCACAACTCTAGAAAATAGATCTACACTCCTTTTAATTAATCACCCGCTAGGATGGATCAATTAAAATTTATCTAAATCTTAGAAAATAAATTTAGAGTTGAAATTCAAGTTATAATACCCCACTTAAGAAACCCATATCTCTAGTTCGAATCTAAAATGGGTATGATAACTAGAATTTCGATTTTCTCTCGAAAATCATTTACCCTCTCTCGAGGCCTAAATTTAAGGGTGAGGGATCAAAATTAACATTCAAAGGGATTTTTCAAGTAGTTAAACTAATTAAAATAAAATAACATCAAATAAGGGTTTTACCCCACCCCTTGAAAGGGGTTTTAGCCTAACATGATATGAAATATGACAAATTAATAATCAAAGGCATAAAATAAATGAGATGAGAAAAGAACAATCAAACTCCAATCTCTTGATGCTTAATTGATCTTAAATCCATGAGTTGAAATTCATAATCCATCAACTTGAGTGATCCAAACAATATTACATAAAAATTTCACTCAAATTAATCCTCACACATTTATCACTCACAAATATCTAAAAAAAATGAAAATAAAACTATTTACAAATATTTCTACCAAATTTATTCTAACCTAACTCTCTACTTTTCTCTAGAATTTTCTCTCTCCATTTGATGATGAGTCCCCTTCTAAAATGGGGTCTTGAGTCTTCTTTTATAGTAGATGCATGGCACACATGGGGCTAAGGGGTATATTGGGTATATGGCTAGGGGTGCATGTGGATATGGTGTGAGGTCGTGTGAATGAGGGGTGAGGGAAGAAAAAATCTGATATGGTTAATGGGGGTGTTTTGAGAAAAAGGGGATAAGTAGGTAGTTGGGGGTATAATGGGAATTGGGGCTTAGTGGGTTTAAGTGTCACATGGGTATTTGGCTTTGGTTTGTTTTGGTTTTTATTTGGAAGCTAAGGAAATTGATTTGGTTAAAAGAATGAAATGGGTTTTGGGTTTGGGGCAGGAAATACCTGAGATGGGTAGCTGGATGGTGCGCCGCCGGAGCTGGATCGTGGTTTGGCAGTGGCGGTGGTTGAGGGGTGCGCCGAAGGTTTTGGTAATGGGGAAGCAGCGGCGTCGGTGCGACAGCGCTGGGGGTGATGGGACGGGATGGAGGCTAAAGGGTTGGGTTCACGCCGGAGCTCGCCGGCGACTGGGGGTATGTGCAGGTGGTTGGGTTTGAGGGCAGAAGGGGTCGGAGTTGGGAGAAAGTAGGGGCGACGCCGCCGATTTTGGTCCAGAAGGGATGATTATGTAGTGGCTCCGATTTGGAGGGGTGAGTTCGGCTCCGATGGGTAGGATCTGCATCGAGGAGAGAGAGACACCGTAATGGGGTTATGGTAGAGGGTAAGTGAGGAGAGAGAAGAGAGA
The DNA here is from genome assembly GCA_949130495.1 of Sambucus nigra. Classification (NCBI taxonomy): domain Eukaryota; kingdom Viridiplantae; phylum Streptophyta; class Magnoliopsida; order Dipsacales; family Adoxaceae; genus Sambucus; species Sambucus nigra. Next base: position 186,440,433 of record OX422212.1, on the reverse strand, counting down.
AGAGAGAGGTGTTGGGTTTTTGTGTTGTTAATGGAGGTTTGTGGTGAAAAGAGAGGATTAGGGAGGAGAGAGTGTGTTGGAAGGTAGAAGATGATAGGGGGTGTAGTTGGGTGTGTTGAGGTGTAGGAAGAGTTAAGGTGAGGGTGAGGTATTAGGTTAGGGTGTAGGATAGTGTATGGGAGTTATAGGGTGTGTGTGTTTAATTTGGACCCTAATAAAACTAACTAATAAAAATAAAACTACTAAAACTAAAAATCTAAAAATTAAATTCCTGTTCTAAAAAAATAAAATAAAGACTCAATTAAAAATGAAACTAAAAAGAAATAAAAATAAAATCTAATAAAACTAAAACTAAAATCCTAATTAAATATAAAATAAGATAAAACTAAAAAAAATAAATGAAATCCTAATAAAACTAAAAACTAATAAAAGTCAAAATAAAATAAAATAAATAAAATAAAAATAGAATATAAAACCTAGAAAATACTAAATAAATCTAAAATAAATCCTAAAAATAAAAATTACTCAAACTAAAAATCTAAAAAATAATAAAAAGACATAAACAAAACACACGCAGGGTTTGGGGTTGGTAATTAGCTTCATTTTAACTGAAAATTGCTCTGAAATATAGCTTTTGACACCGCAACTGCAAATAAACCCGCATATTGAACAATTAAGTGCAGAAGATCCAAATTGCCGAGAATTAGCAACTAAAGTACGTCTATTTGGGGTATAAAATGTACAGTTTTGGGTGCTTATCACACCACCCCCAAACAGAGCGTTGCTAGTCCTCGAGCAATAAGATAGAAAGAAAGAGAAAGATTAAAAACCAAAAGTGTACCACTTTCGCGGGCACTTGCGATTGTACTTAGCATGTGCAACAAGCCTTTAAACCTATAGGTTACCCTACATGACGAGTTTTGTCTCGTGAGGGTTTGCAGGGGATATACCCACAAAATTCTTATTTGCAAAAATTTATTGAAAGGCAGTCAATCTCTTATCAGACGTAGAATAATCGCACAATCCATCACAAGAAAAATATTTTGAGAAATACAAGATAGAATGTGTAAAAATTTTAGCTAAGTAAATACTTAAGGCACATCCTTCCTAGAACTCAACGTGTGTGGTGTGAATCAGTCAAAACGGGTCGAGTATCACAAGAGTAATTCCTAGATTGCCTTGTCGGAATCAACGCTTCAACTTCAAATCTCACTGGATATAACTCTCACAAATGAACTCTCGAGATATGGGTTAGTGTATCGCTCTTGTGTGTGAGGAGGTGAGTAAATGTAAGCAAATTCAAACGTCTCACACACAAATAAGAAAGAACGAACAATTAGAAAGAAAATGATCTCATAAAAGAATGATAACCACTATACTGAGAACGTCGAGTTATTCACCACGTTGACTATAATTTGCCCGAACACCTAGGGAAAATATGGATGATAATGGGTGAGGCTTAAATGAAATGAGAAGGACGGGATATGATGTATGATGGATGAGGTAGGTAGGATAGTGATATGATGGATAATGGATGAGTGATGAGTGATGGATATGCGATGGGTAAAAGATAGATGCGAAATGGATGCGAAAGAAGAGTGTATAGACTTTAGGCACAAATGTCTTTATTACTAACTACAAACTCTCTTTTTCTTTCTCTCTCTCTCTTTTTTTTCTTTTCTTGTTCTTTTTTTTCTTTTTCTTTTTTCTATATTTTCTATTTTTTCTATTTTTTTTTGTTTTTCTCTCTCTTTTCAAACTAACAATGAAGACATTTAACATTTGAAATCACACTCTTTTATAAAAAAATGAAAGATGGTATATGAATGAAGGTGATAGGTGATGGTGTGGGGAAATATGTGGGAATATGGAAGAGCATGGGAATATAATGGGTGAAGTGAATGGAAATGTGATATGGGAAAGCATGGGAGTGTGATGAGTGAAGTGTATGGGAGAAAATCTAGTGATCGGGACAAACTTCAAGACACACGTTTCTTACAACTCGAAAGTGATGTCGTTCTCAGTGATCAAGCCAAACATGAAGAATAATGAGATCATACAACAATTAAAGTGCGAACGCAAAAGAAGTTGAATCAACTTGTGACTCGGAGATTGCGTAAGACACTCTGAAAGGGTGAAATGCACAAATCTCACAAGCTAAAGTCTCTACTAGTGATCTTTAAGGTTCTCTTTAGAATTATAGTACTCCTCAACTCTAAATCGTAGTGACATGATAAGTGCGCAAAATTTTTTGAGTCTAGAAATTCATGGTGCAAAATGCCTTGATACGTATTACATGAGCTATTAGAAAAAATATTCTCTAGCTTGATTCCTAGACTTAAATTATGGATGATTCAAAATTCACATCAATGATTGAGATGAAAGAAACTGCACGAAAATTTTAAAAATCAGGTTCAAAATCATAATTTTCAAAAGAGGCATGATTTTGATACAATTCCACACCCCCAAACAAAAGGAACATCGTCCTCAATGTTAAGTGAAATGATTTCTAAAATTGAAAGCATAAGGTAGGAAAGAGATTACCAGAATGAACCGCTAATGAAGTGGACAAATATAGCCAAGAATAAACCTGAATAAATGATAAGAGAAAAAAAATGTACAAGTCTATAACATGGAAAGCATAGGGTGATGTGAAACACCACCTCCAAACAGAATGGGACTAGTACAAGAAATGCGGGCTGCCTCTCGGTAGTCCTATGTTTAATGTCTTCAGCCAGATCGAACCATTCTCACCCTAAAGATAAGATCTATGAAAGTGCGGGTGGAAGAAAAATTGGGGTGATGAGAATCAACCCCAAACAAGACTGAAGCGTCAGTCTTATTGGATAAAGGCTAAAATGGGTCAATGCACTTGTATGGCAAAATGCATCACGCGATGCAAAGCATCGGTGGACCATGGGTGGCTAGGGATTAAGGTAAGGGTGAATAGGCACCGATCACGGGACTTGTTGAGCAGGAAGGTGAGGGAAACAAGGGCCCTATAAGCATAGTGCTCAAGCTGGTGAGGGAGGCAATATGGTTTGGCAATAATGATGGGGTGGGGATCATATAAATCACACGACCATTCAATAAATGGGCGATGATATTGGTCGTGCCATGACATGCGAGGTAGCTGTTGAGAAGAAAAATCAACACCACAAGGAAGTGGCGTGCATAGGGTAACAAGCTCGATGTCACGGAAGTGGAGAGTATCACCACATATACTCTCATAGATGGTGGATGATGGTTTCAGATTAGGATCTAAAAAAGTAGATGGAAACTTGAAATGTGTAAAATCAAGATCCAAACCAAGTGGTGGGGTAGAAAGGACAATGGGTGAGTCAGGTGGGATAAATGGTGTATCGGGTGGGATAAATGGGGGAGGAAGATGATCTAAATCAAGCGTGGAAGACACACACTCATTGGGAGGAGTAAAGGAATACTCACAAGGGAGTGTGGTTTCTAAAGATGGAGTTGTCAACTTCTCCATAAGAGTAGCATCGGTGAATGTGGTGGGTGGGTAAGACAAGGCACCAAGATCTAAGATAAAGGAATCACTAGAAATATCAGGTTCAAAGGGAGCCATGCATGGTGGAATAGGATCCAAATCCGGATAGTTAGGAACTATCACGAATTCTATCTCGGGAAAATAGTGAACACTCGTATCCGGAGCTAACCTAAAAGAAATGGGCATGTCAGAGACATATGCAATTGGGGCATAAGGTAAAAGCTCGGGCATATTTTTGGATTCTATGGGAGTGGGAATGTGAACCTCAAGTGGGGGTTCATATGAATGTTGCGGAAGCGGATCAGTCTCACTAATGAAAGGTAAGTCAACACAAGTGTCGACTTGGGACCCGTACCATGGAATGGTCTCAACTTCAAGATTCTCGGGGTGGCAGGGTTGGTCACACTCAAAATCTGTGTCACAAGAGGACACATCATCGTCACACTCGGTTGCAACGATGGGTGGATGACTGTCCGACTCTCTCGCACACTCCAATTCATTTAACCTTTGTTCAAGCCTTTGGAGAGTTTGAATTTGAGTGGCTTGCTCTTGCTCAAGTATGAACTTTTGCAAGAGGGTTTCGAGAGCGGACGTGGATGAAGGTATTGGTGGAATGATGGGTTGTGGTGGTGGTTGAGGTGGACACAACACGCTACTATCATGAGTGTATAGAGAATACCAAAAGGAAGTGTGTGGGATGGGGTCAAGTACATCATACACGAAATGACCACTTTCGTGATGGACAAATGGTTGATACCTATTGGGTGTGTAGTGAGGGCACTGATCGTGAACGGGTGCACAAGGTTGCCATGACAACTGTTGGAACGTGTGAGGATCCACAACATCGGGTTGGGATTCATATTGCGTGGAAGGGTGATCAGGCCTTCACGAATAGCTCGGGGACTCACACAACTCGGGATTGGGTGTATCGGGATAATGAGCCAAGGTGGGTTCCGAAACACTGTCAGATGGATAAACATGTTCCATGGTGGGTTCGGATGGATATGTAATGTAAGGGCACTCATGGCACGTGTGATCGGCATAATAACAGTGGGTGCACAACAAAGGATGCGACACGCCGACACTTGACACCGAGGGTGATGGAATAGGAGGTGCGTGCATAGATGGGTCAAGAGTACCAACGGTACTCGTGAGAGAGGTGAAACCACTAAGGATGTCATAAAGAGACGGCTCACGATCACTCTCACACGTGTTCCGTGATAATGGAAAATGACCAAAATAGTCCTGTAAAGTACGTTCTTCGGCCATGAGGAGAGAGAATATTTTTTTGGATTTTGTAAATTTTTTCAAAAGAAAATATTTTTGGATTTTTCTAAAAAAGGGAAAGAAAGAAAATATTTTTGGATTTTTTATAAAAATAATAAAAGAAAATATTTTTGGGGTTTTGTGAAAAATAAAGGAAGAAAATATTTTTGAATTTTTCTAAAATGAAAGAAAGAAAATATTTTTGGATTTTTTTGGAAGAAAAGGTGGGGAAAAATATGGACTCTCTGAATTGTGACGAACTCACTAAAACTCGACTACCGAAAAATGAATTGGACACACACACAAGTCAAGGAGAAATCCTAACTAGCACATAGCCAATTTTTATCTTTGAATTTAGTGAAAGGGTAGTCAAATTTTAATTAAGTCTGCGGGCGATAAAAAATTCACGGAATTATATGAGTGATCGCCTTTGCAATAATGTTCTCCTAGTAGGCTACCTAGTTGATTGATTTTAAATTTAGTGATGGCTAGGGTATCACACAATTGGTAAGCGAGTTAGTCGGGTGATGAAATCCCTTCTCGTGAGTGATCGGGTGTAGGTCTTAGTAATTTAATTCATCACACCATTCAAAAAATAAATGCGAGAATAAAATCACACAAGAGCACACAAAAGAATTAACTATCTAACAGAAGAGGCGCGAGTGTTAAAGAAATGTACCTCCAACGATTTTTAGGCCGTGGGGTGCCGAAAATTTTGAGTCGACCGGGAGAGATCATGCCTATCTCGGTCGTCCTCGGGATTCCTACCGACCCAAGATAGAGAGGCTTCTAAATCCTCGTCTTTGGACGCCGTCTCCTTACCTTGTTCGATTTTCCTATCACGCTTGTCTTTGATTACTACAAATTTTAAATGGAAAATAAATGGTGTCTCTAAGCACCGCAATACAAGCTAAGAATAAAATCCTAAATACAAGCCTTCTAAAATATATAAAAAATGGTACTATAATGCAACAAAATATAGGAAATAAATGAACTACAAAATTGAATCCACTCCGAGTGCTTCACGCTCCCAAGAATGCCAACGGCGCCATTTGATAGAAAAAACTTTTCGGTGTATTTCTTTTGTCTTTTCTCGTTGCTTGAAAAGTCCTTCTAATCAAAACCTCAAATACCTACAAAATATAACAATCTCAAGTGTAGCGGTAAGTAAGGGTATCAATCCACTTTCAAGGTTGTAAGCTAGAGACAAATTCAACTGTAATTCACTTTTTATTTTCTTTTTGTGCTTTTTCACTTTTCTACTTTTTTTTAGCTTTTTCAAATATTAAAACAATAGGGTGAGGTGAGGTTTAAACTAAACTAAACTAAATGTAATACGATAATAACTAACAAGAAAATGACTAAAATGAAAAATAAAGTCTAACACTAAAATAAGAGATAAAGTGAGGTAAATAATTGGGAGAACAATCAAGGAATGAGATTACACCACAAATTTTAGTTATTCTAATTAATTAATTTAATTATTTGAATTCTCCCAAATTAATATCAAAATTACAAACCAACTCTCGTTGCAAGTGTAATTATAATAGTAATCTTTTAGAAAATTAAGTTTAACACCCCACAACTCTAGAAAAATAGATCTACACTCCTTTTAATTAATCACCCGCTAGGATGGATCAATTAAAATTTATCGAAATCTTAGAAAATAAATTTAGAGTTGAAATTCAAGTTATAATACCCCACTTCAGAAACCCCTATCTCTAGTTCGAATCTAAAATGGGTATTATAACTAGAATTTCGATTTTCTCTCGAAAATCATTTACCCTCTCTCAAGGCGTAAATTTAAGGGTGAGGGATCAAAATTAACATTCAAAGGGATTTTTCAAGTAATTAAACTAATTAAAATAAAATAACATCAAATAAGGGTTTTACCCCACCCCTTGAAAGGGGTTTTAGCCTAACATGATATGAAATATGACAAATTAATAATCAAAGGCATAAAATAAATGAGATGAGAAAAGAACAATCAAACCCCAATCTCTTGATGCTTAATTGATCTTCAATCCATGAGTTGAAATTCATAATCCATCAACTTGAGTGATCCAAACAATATTACATAAAAAATTCACTCAAATTAATCATCACACATTTATCACTCACAAATATCTAAAAAAAATGAAAATAAAACTATTTACAAATATTTATACCTAATTTATTCTAACCTAACTCTCTACTTTTCTCTAGAATCTTCTCTCTCTATTTGATGATGAGTGATAAAAAGAAAAATTACTTCTAATGTAGATTTTGTCGTTGTTGCAACTTCTCTCTATCAAAATTTCCCTTGAACCTACAAAATTATAACAAAACTAGTGTAGAGGTAAGTAAGGGAGTCAATCCATATCTAAGGGTGAAACACAAAATTGGAGAGGAAATAAATAGATTCATTTGAATTTTATTATTATTTATTTATTTTTGCTTTTTATATTTTTTTTATGGATTTTTCAAGGGATTTTTTTAGCTAACTAACTATACTAATCTTTATAACTACTAATTAAGAAGTAAAAGCTAATTTAAGAAAGGTGAGATAAACAAAATTGTCCTAATAAGTAAACTAACAAAATTGGACTCATGAGGGCTTCAAAATTTCATCCCATAAATGGGAGATTAGCCCTCACTAATCATCATCCAAAAATATAAGATAAACAATTGAAAGCATGAGATGATTAAACTAAAAGTAAAAGAGAGAAATAGATCAAACCCATTTAAGCCTTGAATTGACATGAAATCTTCAATTACATCATCAATCTCTCAATTACAATTCTTCACTCATGTATTTATTGAAGCTAAACTAAAAACTACAAACTAAAAATTAAAAGGATAGTGGGTGAATTCATAATGGACAATTAAATAATAAAAGAGATTTGCTAAAAATGCAAATCCTAAAATTATAAAATTGTACATTAGAATTCACCAAAAGAAATAAATTCTAGATCATTAATTTATATTGAGATAATTGCTAAAAATGCAAAATCTCAACATAAATGAATGGGTTAGAATTTATCTCCCATAAGGGATAAATTTCACTACATCAATTTATTATGAATAATTGCTAAAAATGCAAAAATTCATAATAGATGGGTGGGGTGAAATTTATCCTAGAGATAATTTTCAACACACACCTCTATATTGAGGTATTTGCTAAAAATGCAAATACTCAACATAGAGGGGTGGGGAGAATTTTATCACACCAAGCTTAAAACTAATTTGAGATGGGTTTGGGGGTATGTGTTGGTTGGTAATGGAGGTGAGAGTGGAGAGAGTGAGTGGTTTTTTTTTTAGCTATGGAGGATAGAAAGTGAGGGGGTGTTTTCTGTTTTGGAGAGAGGAGAGAAAAGGTGAGAGGTTGAAGAAGGAGAGAGGGGGGTTAAGGTGTAGGTGAGGTGTATGGTAAGGGGTTAGTAAAGTGTAGGATAAGTTGTGTGTGGTGTAGGGATAAGTGTGTGTGTCATTTGGACCCTTAAAAATATAACAAGACTAAAAATAAAAACAAAATCTAACTAATAAAAACTATAAAAACTAAAAATCTAAAAATTAAATTCCTATAAAATAAAGACTCAAAATAGAAAAATAAAAAAATTAAAACTAAAAAGAAATGAAAAGAAAAATGTAAATCTATTAAACTTAAAACTAAAGTCCTAAAAAAATAAAATCTAATAAAACTAAAAAATAAATGAAATCCTAAAAATTAAAATCTTAATAAAATAAAATAAAACTAGAAACTAATAAAAATCAAAATAAAATAAAATTAAATTAATAAAAATAGAAAATAAAATCTAAAAAATCTAAAATAAATCTAAAATAAATCATAAAAATAGAAAAGACTCAAACTAAAAATCTAAAAAATAATAAAATGACACAAACAAATCACACACAGGCTTGGGGTAAGTTTAGGCTAGGTTTAGGCTCGGGTTAGGGTACGGGACAATGGTAATTAGCTCCATAAAATGCACAATTGCCTTGAAATACGCGTTTGAATGCCGCAACGTATATTAAGCCTGCATAATAAACATTTAAGCACATAAGACCCATATTGTCGAGAAATAGCAACTAAAGTACGTCTATTTGGGGCATAAATTGTACAGTTTTGGGTGCTTATCACACCACCCCCAAACAGAGCGTTGCTAGTCCTCGAGCAATAAGATAGAGAGAAAGAGAAAGATAAGTAACCAAAAGTGTACCACTTTCGCGGGCACTTGCGATTGCACTTAGCATGTGCAACAAGCCTTTAAACCTATAGGTTGCCCTAGAGGACGAGTTGTGTCTCGTGAGGGTTTGCAGGGAATATACCCACAAAATTCTTTATTTGCAAAAATTTATTGAAAGGCAGTCAATCTCTTATTAGACATAGAATAATCGCACAATCCATCACATGAGAAATATTTTCAGAAATACAAGCTAGAATGTGTAAAAAGTGTAAGCTAAGTAAATACTCAAGGCACATCCTTCCTAGAACTCAACGTGTGTAGTGTGAATCAGTCAAAACGGTTCGAGTATCACAAGAGTAATTCCAAGATGCCTTGTCGGAATCAACGCTTCAACTTCAAATCTCACTAGATATATCTCTCCCAAATGAACTCTCGAGATATGGGTAAGTGTATCGCTCTTGTGTGTGAGGAGGTGAGTAAATGTAATCAAGTTCAAACGTCTCACACACATATATGAAAGAACGAACAATAAGAAAGAAAAACGATCTCATGAAAGAATGCTAATCACTATAGTGAGAACGTCGAGTTATTCACCACGTTGACTTTCATTTGCCCGAACACCTAGGGGAATATGTATGTATATGGGTGAGGGGGAAATGAAAATGAGAAGGATATATAAGGTGCGGTATGATAGGATGAGATGATGATATGATGGATGGATGGATGGATGGATGGGATGAGGTAAGATGGGATGAGGTAAGGATGGTGATGTAGAATGGGATTGATGTGTGAAATGATGGATATGTGATGGATGAGCGAGAAGAGTGTATACACTTTAGGCACAAATGTCTTTATTACTAACTACAAACTCTCTTTTTTTCTTTTCTCTCTTTTTTCGATTTTTCTTTTCTTTTTCTTTTTTCTATTTTTTTTTTTTGCTATTTTTCTGTTTTTCTCTTTTTTTTCGATTTTCTTTTTTTTTTTTACTTTTTTTTGTTTTTCTCTCATTTTTCAAACCAGCACTGAAGACATTTACATTTGAAATCACACTCTTTTATTTGAAAATGATGGAAGATGATATGGATGGAATGATAAATGGATGGTGTGGGGAATGTATGGGTAGTGAGGGGAATATATATGGATGGGGAAATATAATGGGTGATGTGAATGGAAATGTGATATGGGGGAAAGTGGTAGGTGTATGGATGAAAATCTAGTATTCGGGACAAATATCAAGACACGCGTTTCTTACAACTCGAAAGTGATGTCATTCTCAGTGATCAAGCCAAAAAAAACGAAGAATAATGAGATCATACAACAATTTAAAGTGCGGACCCAAACGAAGTTGAATCAACTTATGACTCGGAGATTGCGTAAGACACTCAAAAAGGGTGAAAGGCACAAATCTCACGGGCTAAAGTCTCTACTAGTGATCCTTAAGGTTCTCTATAGAATTGTATTACTCTTCAACTCTAAACCGTATTGACGTGATAAGTGCTCAAATTTTTGTTGAGTCTAGGAATTCATAGTGCAAAGTGCCTTGTTATGTATTACATAAGCTATTAGAAAAAAATATTCTCTAGCTTGATTCCTAGACTTTAAAAGATGGATGATTGAAAATTCACATCAATGAATGAGATGAAAGAAACTGCACGAAATTTTTAAAAATCAGGTTCAACAATCAAAAAATTTCAAAAGAGGTACGATTTTGATAAAATTCCCCACCCCAAACAAAAAGGAACATCGTCCTCGATGTTAAGTAAAATGATTTTTAAAATGAGAGCATAAGGTAGGAAAGAGATTACCAGAATGAACCGCTAATGAAGTGGACAGATAAAGCCAAGATTAAACCTGAATAAGAAGTGATAAAAAAAATGTACAAGTCTACAATCATGAGAAAGCATAGGGTGATGTGAAACATCACCCCCAAACAGGATGAGACTAGTACAAGAAACGCGGGCTGCCTCCCGGTAGCGCTAAGTTTAACGTCTTCAGCCAGACCGAACCATTCTCACCCTAAGGATAAGAACAATGAATGTGCGGGGTGGCAGAAAAATTGGAGTGATGAGAATCACCCCCAAACAAGACTGAAGCGTCAGTCTTGCTGGATAGAGGCTAAAATGATCAATGCACCTGTATGGCAAAGTGCATCACGCGATGCAAAGCATTGGTGGACCATGGGTGTGTGGGGATTAAGGTAAGGGTGAAGAGGTATCGGTCACTGGCCTTGTTGAGCGTAAAGGTGAGGGCGACTAGGGCCCTATAAGCATAGTGCTCAAGTTGTATGGGAAGGCAAAATGGTTTGGCAATAGTGATGGGGTGGGCCTCATAAAAATCACACGACCGTTCTATGAATGGACGATGATAATGGTCGCGCCGTGACACGCCAGGGAGTTGTTGAGAAAAATCAACACCACAAGGAAGTGGTGTGCATGGAGGAACAAACTCGGTGTCACGGAAGTGGAGAGTATCACCATAACTCTCGTGGAAGGTGGATGGTTTTAGGTTAGGATCTAAAACTGTAGATGGAAACTGGAAATGTGCAAAATCAAGATCCAAACCAGGTGGTGGGGTGTAAATGATAATGGGTGGGTCGGGTGGGACAAATGGTGTATCGGGTGGGATAAATGATGGAGGAAGATGATCCAACTCAAGCGTGGGAGACACACACTCATTGGGAGGAGTAAAGGAATACTCACACGGGAGTGTGGTTTCTAAAGATGGAGTTGTCAACTTCTCCACAAGAGTAGCATCGGTAAATGGGGTGGGTGGATCAAACGAGGCACCAAGATCAGAGATAGAGGACTCACTAGAAATATCAGACTCAATGGGAGCCATGCATGGTGGGGCATCATCCATATCCGAATAGTTAGGAACTATCACGGATTATATCTCGGGAAATTGGTGAGCACTCGTAGCCGGAGCTAACCTATAAGATATGGTCGTGTCAGAGACATAGGCGATTGGGGCATAAGGTAAAAGCTCGGGCATATTTTTGGATATTTCGGGAGTGGAAAAGTGAATGGGAACCTCAAAGTGGGGTTCATATGGACAGGGTGGGATTGGATCAGGCTCACTAATGAAAGGTATGTCAACACAATTGTCGACTTGGGACCCGGACCATGGAATGGTCTCAACTTCAAGATTCTCGGGGTGGTAGGGTTGGTCACACTCAAATTCTGTGTCACAAGGGGACACATCATCGTCACACTCGGTGGCAACGATGGGTGGGGTCATGGGAATATGCGACTCTCGCGCACACACCAATTCATTTAACCTTTGTTCAAGCCTTTGGAGAGCTTGAGTTTGAATTGCTTGCTCTTGCTCAAGTATGAACTTTTGCAAGAGGGTTTCGAGAGTGGATGTGGATGAAGGTGTTGGTGGAATGATGGGTGGTGGTGGTGGGTGAGGTGGACACAACTCGCTATAATCGTGAGTGTATGGAGAATAATCATATGAAGTGTGTGGGGTGGGGCCAAGTGCATCATACACGAAAGGATTGCTCTCGTGATGGACAAATGGTTGATGCGCATGGGGTGCGTAGTGAGGAAACTGATCGTGACTGGGTGCACAAGATTGCCATGACGACTGTTGGAACGTGTGAGGATCCACAACATCGGGTTGGGAAACGTATTTCATGGAAGGGTGATCAGGCCTCCACGAATAGCTCGGGTACTCACACAACTCGGGATTGGATACATCGGGATAATGGGCCGAGGTGGGTTCCGGAACAGTGTCATATGGATACACATGTTCCATGGTGGGTTTGTATGGATATGACAAGTGTGGACACACATGGGACATGTGATCGGCATTAGAACAGTGGGTGCACAACAAAGGAGGAGGCACGGTGACACTTGACACCGAGGGTGATTGAATAGGAGGTGAGTGCATAGATGGGTCAAGAGTACCAATGGTACTCGTGAGAGAGGTGAAATCATGAAGAATATCATAAAGAGATCGCTCGGGACCACTCTCACACATGTCACGTGTCAATGGAAAATGACCAAAGTAGTCCCGTAAAGGACGTTCTTCGGCCATGAGGGGAGAAATATTTTTTTTGAGTTTTTGGAATTTTTTCAAAAGGAAATGAAATATTTTGGGGGTTTTCTAAAAATAATGGAAAGAAAATATTTTTGGAGTTTTCTATAAAAATGAAAGAATGAAAATGTTTTTGGATTTTTTGGAAAATAAAGAAAGAAAAATATTTTTGGATTTTTTTTTTTTAGAAGAAAAGGTGGGGAAAAGTGTGGACTCTTTGAATTTTGAACGAACTCAATAAAATCGACTACCGAAAAATGGAATTGGACACACACACAAGTCAAGAAAAATTCCTAACTAGCACATAGCCAATTTTTATCTTCAAATTTAGTGAAAGGGTAGTCAAATTTTAATTAAGTCTGCAGGCGATAAAAAATCACGGAATTCTTTGTGATCGCCTTTGCAAAATTTTCTCCTAGTGGGCTGCCTAGTTGATTGATTTTAAATTTAGTGATGGCTAGGGTAGCACACAATGATAAGCGAGTGAGTCGGGTGATGAAATCCCTTCTCGTGAGTGACCGGGTGTAGGTCTTAGTCAATTAATTCATCACACCATTCGAAAATAAATGCGAGAATAAAATCACATAAGAGCACACAAATCACACAAAAGAATTGACTCGCTAACAGGAGAGGCGCGAGGATTTAAGAAATATACCTCCCACGGTTTTTACGCCGTGGGGTGCCGAAAATGTTGAGTCGACCGGGGGGAGAATACGCCAATCTCAGTCGTCCCCGGGAGTCCTACCGACCCAAGGTAGAGAGGCTTATAAATCCTCGCCAATGGGCGCCCTCTCTCTACCTTGTCCGGTTTCCCTATCACGCTTGTCTTGAATTATTACAAATTTAAATGAAAAATAAATGGTGTCTCTAAGCACCGCAATACAAGCAATGATAGAATAAGCCTAAATACAAGCCTTCTAAAAATATAAAAATGGTACAAAAAAAAAGTGCGAAAAATAAATGAAATACAAAATGAAATCCGCTCCGAGCTTCACAATCCCAAGAATGGCAACGGCGCCATTTGATAACTAGAAAATTTGCTTCTCTAGTAGATTTTGTCGTTGTTGCAACTTCTCTCTATCAAAATTTCCCTTGAACCTACAAAATTATAACAAAACTAGTGTAGAGGTAAGTAAGGGAGTCAATCCATATCTAAGGGTGAAACACAAAATTGGAGAGGAAATAAATAGATTCATTTGAATTTTATTATTATTTATTTATTTTTGCTTTTTAGATTTTTTTTATGGATTTTTCAAGGGATTTTTTTAGCTAACTAACTATACTAATTTTTATAACTACTAATTAAGAAGTAAAAGCTAATTTAAGAAAGGTGAGATAAACAAAATTGTCCTAATAAGTAAACTAACAAAATTGGACTCATGAGGGCTTTAAAATTTCATCCCATAAATGGGAGATTAGCCCTCACTAATCATCATCCAAAAATATAAGATAAACAATTGAAAGCATGAGATGATTAAACTAAAAGTAAAAGAAAGGAATAGATCAAACCCATTTAAGCCTTGAATTGACATGAAATCTTCAATTACATCATCAATCTCTCAATTACAATTCTTCACTCATGTATTTATTGAAGCTAAACTAAAAACTACAAACTAAAAATTAAAAGGATAGTGGGTGAATTCATAATGGACATTTAAATAATAAAAGAGATTTGCTAAAAATGCAAATCCTAAAATTATAAAATTGTACATTAGAATTCACCCAAAGAAATAAATTCTAGATCATTAATTTATATTGAGATAATTGCTAAAAATGCAAAATCTTAACATAAATGAATGGGTTAGAATTTATCTCCCATAAGGGATAAATTTCACTACATCAATTTATTATGAATAATTGCTAAAAATGCAAAAATTCATAATAGATGGGTGGGGTGAAATTTATCCTAGAGATAATTTTCAACACACACCTCTATATTGAGGTATTTGCTAAAAATGCAAATACTCAGCATAGAGGGGTGGGGAGAATTTTATCACACCAAGCTTAAAACTAATTTGAGATGGGTTTGGGGGTATGTGTTGGTTGGTAATGGAGGTGAGAGAGTGGAGAGAGTGAGTGGTTTTTTTTTTAGCTATGGAGGATAGAAAGTGAGGGGGTATTTTCTGTTTTGGAGAGAGGAGAGAAAAGGTGAGAGGTTGAAGAAGGAGAGAGGGGGGTTAAGGTGTAGGTGAGGTGTATGGTAAGGGGTTAGTAAAGTGTAGGATAAGTTGTGTGTGGTGTAAGGAAAAGTGTGTGTGTCATTTGGACCCTTAAAAATATAACAAGACTAAAAATAAAAACAAAATCTAACTAATAAAAACTATAAAAACTAAAAATCTAAAAATTAAATTCCTATAAAATAAAGACTCAAAATAGAAAAATAAAAAAAATTAAAACTAATAAGAAATGAAAAGAAAAATGTAAATCTATTAAACTTAAAACTAAAGTCCTAAAAAAATAAAATCTAATAAAACTAAAAAATAAATGAAATCCTAAAAATTAAAATCTTAATAAAATAAAATAAAACTAGAAACTAATAAAAATCAAAATAAAATAAAATAAAATTAATAAAAATAGAAAATAAAATCTAAAAATTCTAAAATAAATCTAAAATAATCCTAAAAATAGAAAAGACTCAAACTAAAAATCTAAAAAATAATAAAAAGACACAAACAAAACACACACAGGCTTGGGGTAAGTTTAGGCTAAGCTTAGGCTCGGGTTAGGGTACGGGACAATGGTAATTAGCTCCATAAAATGCACAATTGCCTTGAAATACGCGTTTGAATGCCGCAACGTACATTAAGCCTGCATAATAAACATTTAAGCACATAAGACCCATATTGTCGAGAAATAGCAACTAAAGTACGTCTATTTGGGGCATAAATTGTACAGTTTTGGGTGCTTATCAATGAGTCCCCTTTTAAAATGGGGTCTTGAGTATTCTTTTATAGTAGATGCATGGCACACATGAGGCTAAGGGGTATATTGGGTATATGGCTAGGGGGTGCATGTGGATATGGTGTGAGGTCGTGTGAATGAGGGGTGAGGGAAGAAAAAATCTGATATGGTTAATGGGGATGTTTTGGGAAAAAGGGGATAAGTAGGTAGTTGGGGGTATAATGGGAATTGGGGCTTAGTGGGTTTAAGTGGCACATGGGTATTTGGCTTTGGTTTGTTTTGGTTTTTATTTGGAAGCTAAGAAAATCGATTTGGTTAAAAGAATGAAATGGGTTTTGGGTTTGGGGCAGGCAATACCCGAGATGGGTAGCTGGATGGTGCGCCGTCGGAGCTGGGTCGCGGTTTGGCAGTGGCGGTGGTTGAGAGGTGCGCCGGAGGTTTCGGGAATGGGGCAGCAGCGGCGCCGGCGTGACAACGCTGTGGGTGCTGGGACGGGATGGAGGGTAAAGGGTTGGGTTCACGCCGGAGCTCGCCGGCGACTGGGGGTATGTGCAGGTGGTTAAGTTTGAGGGCAGAAGGGGTCGAAGTTGAGAGAAAGTAGGGGCGACGCCGTCGATTTTGGTCCGGCGGGGATGATGGTGTAGTGGCTCCGGTTTGGAGGGGCGAGTTCGGCTCCGGTGGGTAGGATCTGCATCGAGGAGAGAGATAGACCGTAATGGGGTTAAGGTAGGGGGTAAGTGAGGAGAGAGAAAAGAGAGATGTTGGGTTTTTGTGTTGTTAATGGAGGTTTGTGGTGAAAAGAGAGGATTAGGGAGGAGAGAGAGTGTTGGAAGGTAGAAGATGATAGAGGGTGTAGTTGGGTGTGTTGAGGTGTAGGAAGAGTTAAAGTGAGGGTGAGGTATTAGGTTAGGGTGTAGGATAGTGTATTGGAGTTATAGGGTGTGTGTGTTTAATTTGGACCCTAATAAAACTAACTAATAAAAATAAAACTACTAAAACTAAAAATCTAAAAATTAATTCCTATTCTAAAAAAAATAAAATAAAGGCTCAATTAAAAATGAAACTAAAAAGAAATAAAAACAAAAAAATAAAAATAAATCTAATAAAACTAAAACTAAAATCCTAATTAAATATAAAATCAAATAAAACTAAAAAAAATAAATGAAATCCTAAAAAATCTAATCCTAATAAAACTAAAAACTAATAAAAATCAAAATAAAATAAAATAAAATAAAAATAGAAAATAAAACCTAGAAAATACTAAATAAATCTAAAATAAATCCTAAAAATAAAAATGACTCAAACTAAAAATCTAAAAAATAATAAAAAGACACAAACAAAACACACACAGGGTTTGGGGTAGGTTTAGGATAGGCTAGGGTTACGGGATAAGCTTACGGGGTTGGTAATTAGCTCCATTTTAACTGCAAATTGCTCTGAAATATAGCTTTTGACATCGCAACTACAATTAAACCTGCATATTGAAAAATTAAGCGCATAAGACCCAAATTTTCTAGAATTAGCAACTAAAGTACATCTATTCGAGGTATAAAATGTACAGTTTTGGGTGCTTATCATAACTCATATTGTTTTGATGTGTTTGGCTATTGTTTTGATACTATTCTATAGTTTTTTGCCCCTTCCAGTCAGTTTTGTTCACAAAATTTTATCACTGGGAAAAACTGTATGATTTTCTGCACAAACTGTGAAAGTTTCATTTGCTCATTCGATCAAGATATGTTTGTTGCTCGAAGTCTATCGTTCGAGTGACAAGGCTTAATCGTTCAAGTGACTCATTATCTTCATTTGAGCGACGTCGGGTTTTGTGTAATTCCTCCTTTTTCGGTACCATGTTGCACATGTGTCATATTTTTGGTATTGTTGCGTTGCTTTTGGATAGTTTGTTATATGTTGATTCATATTGATCGCATCGTTTTTCTACGTAGAGCTCGTTTAGTCACACCTGCTTAGATTGTTGATTTCTATTGTGTGATTATTGTCTGCTAGCTACGGAGTTGATATTCTTGATCTTTTTTAGTTGGTTGTTCGTATGATTATCTAGATATATTTCATCGATTTATCTGATTCTAGATATTGGTTCATCTTTTCACCGAGTTGTTTATTCGAGACAAAAAGGGGAGAGATTTATGTGATGTAGGGGGAGATTTTGTGTGGTAATTTTGATATTCTGATTTAAATGATAGTTTATATATTGACATCATGTTTTGTAGACATAACAAATTATTTGAATTTGATTTTACATATTGATTTTTAAATCATTTTTTCCTCCATATATCATTGGGTATTTGTCTGTTTCATGTGTGTAGGTATGATTAAGTGATTCGAGATTTTAAGACTACATCGCACTCAGACATTCAGAGACAGTTCATGCTTATCGGATCATCACATACTAGTCTTGTCCTGTATTTTTTGTTGTTTTGGGGTTTATGGGATGGGATTTATGCGTTATACGGCTTGATAACCCGACGTAGCATTTTAATGTTGATTTTGTCCCGAAATAGTCAAAACGGGATATTTGTAATAATAAAATTTCTAATTGAGTCCATTGTATAGTTTTGACTTATTCCTGGAACAAAACACATTTGAGTCATAGGGAGATTTTTATTGTTACGATCCCACACAGTCTATAATGTGTTGAAGTTTATTGAAGATGCTATGGAAAAGCTTCAAGGAATTAATTATGCTGAAGGTTTAATTGGTGAATGTTTATTCGTTTTTCAAATTCAATTGCATTCCGAGATCACTCAGGTATGAATGCGTAATTTTAATGGGACTTAGAATTTATTCTAAAATGTTTAAGGATGATATTTTTATTAAGAAAATATTTTTAAAATGGTTTAGACTTCGTTTTGATATGACAATGATGTATTAGAGTAGAGTTTGATTAGGCCTATAATTGGCTTCGTCGCTCAAATGACATGATCAGTCGTCCGAGCAAGATGACATATCGTTCGAGTGACATGTGCATCTCGTTCGAGCGACAGACCAAAGTCGCTTGAACAAGCCCCCACCTTAAGAAAAATATATATAGGCATGTTTCCATCATATTTCGTAAGGGTTCATTCTGAAAAAATTGTTTACGAACCAGTACATTTCTGCACATTGTTTTCTAAGGTTTTCCAAAGCTAAACACATCCTTAGAGTTTACGAGATCGGAGTATTCATTACTATATTCTATAGTGATCTTGTTTGCTCCAAAAAGTGATGTTCTACATAAAACTTTCCTGGGTTTTGTGGGGGAGAAGTGGAAGATCCGTGTTCAATATTGTAGACATTATAAGCCACATCGGTGGACACCGAGACATACGTGGATGCGTGTGTTGTGGACACGTATCGTGGAAGAAGGACTTTCTGCATGGGAACTGTGAGAGGAATGGTTGAAGATCAGAAGGGCTTCAAGTCTCGTGGGGATCGAGTCGTTAAGTAAGACTTGTGTGTGTTCGTTGTAAATCCACATTCATAGTGATTGTATGGCTTGGGCCATCCGAGGTTTTTTCCCGTTGTTGTTTCCTCGTACATCCAATATTATGATTTTTCTTTTCTTTACTTTATTTTACTTGGTTTAATCACTAGATGGATGTTTAGGATTAATCAAGATAAAATTTGGTTAAGTGAAAATTGGTTCACAACTTGGTGCGAATTAAAAATTGGAAAAAGGTTTTTTGTAAAAAGAGAAATTGTTTTGTCATCATTAAAACACTTTTCGTATAAGAAATTAAAAAGGGGACCCATAGAGGTATATAGTAGGGAACTCATTCATGTACAATTAACCCCTACACTGACGTATTAGGATGATACAACATGATCAATGAGCCCCCGGTACTCAATCGAAAATTATAAGAAGGGGGAGTAACCTGAATAATTGGAGCCTCCTTTGTCGCTTCCGCCACCATTGACAAAGTACCACCACTCGTGCTGTGGGAAGATCCCATCAGCCTGCTAGTACTGCTACCCGAAGTCGTAGGGGAGAAAGAACATTCTCCACTTCATAAATGCAAGTGGAATCAACTAGCTAGTTATGAAGTTTAAGTAATCATAAGCCAATACCCTGTCCGTATAGAGCTTGTAGGGCTCGCCGATCAACGAACATCTCCCTCACTCGTATTATATACACCAGGGGCACTAACGGTGGTACCACCACATCATCCTCCATAATCTGTCGCGCCACTCTTTCTCCTAGGTACCAAACGTACCCAAACTCATGCGCCATCAATCATCGTATATGTACATATATACCCATTACCCTATATCTCGAGGAGTCGTACCTCAAGGATTAGAGGTCACCTGCAATCCTCGGCAGAGGATCAATATTCATCAAAGAAAGAAAATTCCAAGAAATAACTGAGAAGAAACATAAAATTACCTGATCACTCGTCAAGGCATTCAAATCCTATCGTATAACCGCTAAGGTTAAAGACTGGTTTGATCACCGATTGGACTTCTTCCACTGGAACATCCGGCAGAAGTCCCCTAAATCCTCATCTTTAAGGGCTATTAACATCATATTGTGTCCAATCACCTCATAAAACTACGTCTAAAAAAATACAAGAATCAGTATAGAAGAAACTAAAGAAGAATGAAAGCAAATACGTAAGAAGGAAAATGAATTCAAGATTACCTCCAAAAGATATGAGGCCCCTGTATAAGTCTGTTGACAGCACCAGCTGAAAGCATCCAAAGAAGAATAAAGGGACGCCAAAGTCATGATCCCCTAGTCATATACCTGGACGTCAAAAATCATCCTCAGAAATGGAAATAACCAGAGATGAATTACTTCGCCACTCGTCACCACCAGAAATCTACCAAGCAAAAGAAAAATGAACAACTGGGCCATCCGTCTCACCTGCTTCCCATTAGTCATGTCTAATTTCCTACTCAAAATCACCTCCCGAAAAGAAGAGATGTGGATAAAATCCCCAAAAATGACCCTACCCACATTCCCCAACAGTGCTTAAATCGCCTCCGGTGTCACCCTCACCGTGAGATCCATCTCTATCTGAACACCCTCACAGTCAATCCCCAGTAAGTGCTGAACATCAATGGGAGTATGTACCAATAAACACCTACCCGTTCCTCTTACCAAAGAAGCTTAAGCGTCCGCGTCATTGTCGATCGGCAACCCCTTCAATCTGCCTTTCAGCAGCCCCTGCAAATTTTATACAAAAATGCCAGAGAAGTCCAAAAATTACTCAAAAAATTCCTAAAAATACTAGAAAAATATTGGAACATTTATTCATTAAGAAACCATTTTTTAGAGAACTAAGCCCCTTATAAGACCTTAAACCCCCAGCAGGATTAACCTTCCAACATTGCATTAGCATCCAAGTTTACTACCATTCCCCAGCGGAATCTCAATCTCAAGTTTTCCCCAGAGGAATATCAACCCCAAATAAAACACTTCCCTAGAGAAATCTCTAGTCTAAACCTTCCCCCAAACTAGTCCCACAATAAAAATTCAAGATGCGCCTTCATTAAAATCCCTCACGGCTTCCCCACCAAAGTTACCCTCTCTCCCAAACTACAAGTTCCGAGAAGATAACTCATCATATCAAATTTAGGTCCTCAAAATTGACCTCGACCCACTAAATTGTCCCTCATAACTTTAAGTCCTCATAATTGACCTCGACCCGTAGAATCGGTCCCTATAGCTTTGGATCCTTATAATTATCTCGACCCGCAAAATTAGTTCTCATAACCTTAGGTCCTCAGAATTGACCTCGACCCGCAGAACTAGTTCTCACAAATTTAGGTCCTCGAAATTAACCTTGACCCATAGAATCAGTACCTATATATTTAGGTCCTCATAATTGACCTCGACTCGTGGAATCGGTACCTATAACATAAGGTCCTTGGAATTGACCTCGAACCACATAATCGGTTCCTACAACTTTAGGTCCTTAGAATTGACCTCGATAGTAGAATTGGTTCCTATAACCTTAGGTTTTCGAAATTGACCTCGACCTGTAGAATCAGCCCCTATAAATTTAGGTCCTTAGAATTGACCTCGACTTGCAAAATTGGTCCTTATAACTTTAGGTCATTAGAATTGACCTCGACTCGGAGAATCGGTCCCTATAACCTCAGGTCCTCAAAATTAACCTCAACCCATAGAATCGATCCTTATAACTTTAGGTCTTCAGAATAGACCTTGACCCGTAGAATTGGTCCTCATAACTTTAGGTCCTCGGAATTGACCTCAACCCATAAAATTGGTCCTCATAACTTTAAGTTCTCAAAATTTTCCTCGACCCGCAAACTCGATCCCTATAACTCTAGGTCCTCAAAATTAATCTCAACTCATAGAATTGGTCCTCACAGCTTTAGGTCCTTAGAACTAACCTCGAGCCACATAATTGGTCCTCATAACCCTAGGACCTCAAAATTGACATCGACCCATAGAATCGATCTCTATAGCTTAAGGTCCTCATAATTGACCTTGACCAGCAGAATTGGTCTCTGATGATGCTGGAAATAGCACCAACCTTCAAGGTGTTTGTAAGCTCAAATCAGTGATAAAAATAGTAGCTCAAGTATATACTAAATATAAGAGATTGAGATGAGGAGAAGAGGAGAAGAGGATGAACACCAATATATAAGTGGTTCAGTTAATTAGGCCTACGTCCACTGTATAAGTGAGTGAATAAGGTCATCGGAATAAGGCACTAATGGCCATGGATACAATCTCTCAAGCTCTCTCCCTCTACTGTATAATTTGACAGAGTTTCAGCTAGGGTTGTAATTTTGGATCCTTCTCAAGGTAGGAGAAGATAAGTATATATAGTGTTTGGGGGCGTAATGTACCCCCCATGCATGCAATGAGCATGTGTGTGTTGATCTAGCCAATCTGATGAAGACATCTGTCACTGTCACATGTATAGAATGATGATGAAATATTCCCCCACGTGAGGGGATAGATTCGGTTATAACTGATTTTATCCACGTGTTACTATCCTTGGATATGCTCATAAATGCTCGGCCCTGTCCCTGACTAGTGGAACCTCGGCCTGGAAGAGTACGAGGTTGGTGAAGTCTGATTGTTGTTTTATCCGAGGTTATTCATGATGATCTCGGCCAGGTAGGTCAGCCGAGGTAAGACAGGAGGAGTTGAAACGTCGGCTTGGGCGGGGGTTAGGCAAGTGTAGTTGGAACGTCTGCCTGGGCCGATAATGACGATGAAGGGTGGTTGAACCCATGAGTCCTTGTTGGCCTCGGTTGATTCCCAGCCGAGGTTGGTGTAAGAGGTAGATGTGATGCCGACTGTGGACGACCTGATGGATAGCTGACCCCATGAGTTATGAGGACCTCGACTGATGCCTGATGGTGGGGTAACTATTAACGTCGGCCTTAGTCGACCTTATGTTGGATGAGATCCTTGGTCGTCATTCTTGAGCCCTTGTTACCTAGGTCGTCCTGCTGGCCGAGGTTGGTGCCTTTGAGCTGTCAGGTACACTTTGGTCATATCAGTCTCTATGACTTTAGGTCCTCAAAATTGACCTCGGACCCTAGAATCAGTCTCCACAACTTTATGTCCTCAGAATTAACCTCGACTCACAGAATCGGTCCTTACAACTTTAGGTCCTCAGAATTTACCTCAACCCATAAAATAGGTCTCTATAACTTTAGGTCCTTAGAATTAACCTCAACCCCGAGAACTAGTCGCCATAACTTTCGATCCTCAGATTTGACCTCGACCCCCGAATCAATCATCCCGAACACAACCTTAGGTCCTCAGAATCAACCTCGACCCTTTGAATCGGTCGCCCTCGCCCCTTTATTCCGTATAATTGACCTTGAACACCCTTTATCCTAACATCAATGTGGTGTCTATTTGACGGCCTTCACTTGTTCCAAACTCTACCATCGAAGGGTTATGTAGACACCCTATTCTAGGACACTCTAAGGATCTTATTAGGTCCCTATCACTTTTTCCTTCATCATAAACCCTAGGTCATACTTCGGGTACTGATTTGGAGGCCATTGATAAGCACCCAAAAGTGTCTATTTTATACCCCGAATAGAGGCATTTTAGTCACTCATTTTAATTAAAAATGGCCTTATGTTCATATTTGTTTGTTTCTCAGGACAATCAGCAGTCGCAACATCAAATGATGCTAAATTCAGTCAATTACGACGCAGAAGCAGTTAAAAGCATGAAACGAAGAAATCAATGTAGCTGCGAAGTCAGAGTCCATATTTGAGTCTGCTCGATGTGTTCCGATGTCCCGAATCGTGTCCCGAAACCCTAACCTAAGCCCAGATCGAGCTCATTCCATCACCCAAGCCTGTGTGTGTTGTGTTTGTACTTTTATCATTTTTTAGAGTTTTTTGTTTGTGTCATTTTTAATTTTAGGATTAATTTAAGATTTATTTAGAATTTCTAGGATTTATTCTCTATTTTTATATTTCTTTATTTAGATTTAGATTTTTATTAGTTTTAATTTTTAATCTTTATTTTATTTTATTAGGATTAGCTTTTAGGAATTTGTTTTTTTGTTTATTAGATTATATATATTTTTTAGGACTTTTATTTTATTTTTTATTAGATTTTTATTTTTTATTTATTTTAGTTTATATATATATATATTAGGATTTTAGTTTTAGTTAATTTTATTTTTTTTAGTTATTAGTTAGGTTGTTTTATTTATTTTTTTTAGGTACAAACATACACACCCTACTACACCTCACCAGACACTCATCTCACCCTCACCCTACTCTTCCTACAACAACACTACACCGAATCCCTCCACACTTCATCTTCCCCACCAATCCATCTTCTCTCTCCTCTCTCCCCCATTATCAACAAAAACACACCCACTTCTCTCACATCCCAACCAACTTTCAGTTTAACCCATGGCATCCCACACGAACCCGGACAGCCCTCGAATCGGGCTAGACCCGAAACCGAACTAACCTTAAACCCAGCAACCGTCGTCCGACCCAACCCGTGGTAACCCATAACTTCCAGCCCCAACCTCCGATCGCAACCCGACGACCCCAAAGCAGCCCACCATCCATTTTTGGCGAGTTTCAAACCGCCGAAAAAGCCAGGCAGCAAACGACCCAAGAACAGCCACCCTCCTCCGGCCACAACCGCGTCGCCAGCGCCCAACAACCCACCTGACCCGGCCGTAACCTGTCCGATCCGAAACCACAAACCAGCTATCAACCCGAAACCAGGTCTGTACCCGGTCTCAACCCAATCAACAACCCTTATCCCTCCAATCAAAACCATACCTTTCCACAGTCAACCAAAATCCCAACAAAATCGGACATAACCCCAAGCCAAAACCAAAATCCCACAAAATCTTCAACCAAAAACAAAAATCGTGGGACTCAAGAAGAGAAGAGAAAGCCACTTTAAAAAAGAGGATTCTCACCAGAAAATAAAAAAGGGAGTACACAGAGAGAGAGAGGACGTAAGAGAAAGCAAAAAAAAGAGGTAGAAAAATAGTCAGAAAAAAAAAGAAAAAAATATAGTTTTAGGTTTACAAAAATTTGTAGGTTCACTTTTTAATTTCACTTTTCTAATCCAGCGAGATTTTGTGACGAGTTTGGAACGCGTGTTCATGCACACAGTTGATACAAGAAATTATTACGTATCGTATTTCTTTCTCTTTAGTTTCTTGTTTGTTAATTGTGCTTGTGCTGAAATTTTAATCATGTCTGGCAAAACACCCCATTCAAGGGGTGAGATGAAACGCATATGTTGAATTGTTTTATTTGAATAATTGTTCATTGACGTGCTCTAGGCAAATTAAATTGGGAAAAATCACACATTAATTTATATAACGGGAGTTAATAAATTATTGGTGAAAATTAATATTTGATTTTTGGATTTCACTTAGAGATAAGTATTATTCTTAAATTTAAATATTAATTCTGTGTATGCAATTCAAAAATTCGTACAAATTTTAATAAATTAATCTTAGCGGATATTTTGTTGAAATGAGTGTGAATCTTATTTTTTTTTATGTTGTGATTATTCCAGATTTAATTGCTGAAAAAGATAAAATTGGATTTAGGATTGTGACGAGAGTTAAATTTTAAATTCAATATTATTTCGAACTATTCAATTGAATAATTAGGACATTAAATTGATTTGACTACGCGGTGTAATCCCACCTCTGGTTTCTTCTCATCAATTCTAAACTACATTACTTTCTAAATTTCATAGTCATTTTAGTTGCATAAGTTGTTGTTTCCTCCCTTGAAAATTGTTTTTCAAATATAAAAATAAAAAAATAAAACATTTTAAAAAAATTTAAAAACACAAAAAGATTTTTAAAAAAAATTGGAATTGCAAGTTTTCACGATAAGAGTTTCAACGCTAGAAATTGGATTGATACCCGAATTTGCCATGATAATAAATTTTTAACAAGTTTTGTAGGTAATTCCAGGAATTTTGATACTCGAAGTTTGACCGCAACGACATTCTAATTCCATATCCGAAGGAATACAAATAAAGAGTTATCAAATGGCGCCGTGTCCAGTTTCTTGATGATTGAAACCCATGAAGATTTGTAATTTTCATGTTTTCTTTTTTATTTTTAGTGTAGTTACTCCTTCATGTGCCTCCTTAGACTGGTTATTTAAGATTATTGAGGCCTTGTAATTAATTTGGGTGCATTTTGACACCGATTTATTTTTGTAATATTTATTCCCAAAAAAAGCACGGAAAGGGAAATTGGATAAAGTAGAGAGAGGGAGTCCAACGACGAGGATTTTTAAATCCTCTCTACTTTGGGTCGGTAGGACTCCTGGGGACGACTGAAGTAGGTGTACTTCCCCCCGGTCGACTCAACTCGATCTTCACCCCACGTGTGTAAAAACCGTGGGAGGTAAACTCTTTATAACTTGCGAATCTCCTGTAAGCGAGTCATTTTTTGTGTGTTACTTGCTCTTATATTCTTTTTTTTTTCTATATCGCACTTAAATTGGATGGTTTGATGAATAAATTTACCTAAGACCTATACCCGGTCATTACAACGAGTTGGGATTTCATCACCCCCTCAATCACATCTCCATTTTCTTATTACCCGTGCTCTCACTTAAATTAAAATCAATCAACTAGCAAGCCAAGTAGGAACGGTGTTCATTAGGACCCTTTCAGAATAAGACCCTCGTAGGATACTCTAGTGAGTCATTTCCACCCCTGTAAATCTTCATTCAACTATCTTAAGTCTTTTGTCTAGGGAAATGAGATTTTAAGTGAGGTCGCCCAGTAAAATGGGTTTGTGCTTTCCCCAGCGTGGTACCGGATAGTTGTGTGTTGTAGTAGCTAGTGTGGTGAGACTTAACTAGTAAGCATCTTGTCTCTCGGGAAGAAAGTAGGAGCACGCTTTTACCGACGAGGCCTTTGATTCTGTGATTTTCTCGCTCACGGATTACTTAAAATTGACTACCCACTCACTTAACTTGAAGAAAATAATTTGGCTATGTGCTCGTTCGGACTTGTTCCCTTTGTGTACGTAGCTAAATTGTTCCTTTAGGTAGTCCAATTTTTTGTCCAACTATAAGTTTTT
The DNA here is from genome assembly GCA_949130495.1 of Sambucus nigra. Classification (NCBI taxonomy): domain Eukaryota; kingdom Viridiplantae; phylum Streptophyta; class Magnoliopsida; order Dipsacales; family Adoxaceae; genus Sambucus; species Sambucus nigra. The sequence goes on along the minus strand of OX422212.1, from coordinate 186,413,008 downwards.
CCACCGTTAGTACATCGCCCCTTTTTCCCGTTTTTTCTGCATTTTTTAACAAAAACCAAAACTACAAAAATATTTTCCTTTTTTACGCCTCATTTTTTCTCACAAAAAACTCCAAAAGTACTTTTCATTTTTCCTTCCTTATTTTCCAAAAAATCTGAAAATATTTTCTTCTTTTTCAAATAACCAAAAATCCCAAAAACATTTTTTTTCCTTGCTTTTATGTCAAATTGGCAACACATTGATCATAGATTAACACATTCCCCTAGTGCTCCATCTCTAAATTCCCTCTTAGATGATCGTGTCCCTATCGTTGCCTTTCCTCCTCATTTTCCTGATCCGTGTTCTTCTTCATGGGAGACGCCTAGTTCTCCCACTTCCCCTGGTTCTGTTACCCCACCCATCATGGCCGATGAACGCACTTTAAGGGACTACTTTACCCCGATTACGTCCACTCTGCCTTCATGTATCGTCCTTCCGCCCAGTCCGGCCGCGCAATTTGAAATTCACTCCGTGACTATTTCTATGTTGCCCAGTTTTCATGGCCTTGAACGCGAGTCTCCTTATACTCACTTGCGGAAATTTCTCATTGTGTGCGTTACTTTTAAATATCAAAACATAGACGAAGAGAATGTTCGTCTTCGGTTGTTTCCCTTTTCTCTTCACGATAATGCATCCATGTGGCTCCATTCCTTGCCCCCGATTTTTATCCTAACTTGGGATCAGCTTGTCAAGAAGTTCATGTCTAAATCTTATCCCACGAGCAAAACAAATGAAATGCGCTAAGCAATTTAGGATTTTAGACAAAAGCCTACTGAATAGTTTTGTGAAGCATGGGGCCGTTTTTAAGACTATATTAATAGTTGCCCACATCACGGTCTCGAGAAAAGTCGCTAAGTCTATAGTTTTTACAATGGTATTATCCCTTCTTCTCGCACCATGATTGAATCCATGCATAAAAGGAAGTTCATGCATTTGACTCCCACTGTCGCCTATAATTTTCTCCTTGAATTAGGCGATGACTTCCAAGATTGGGAAGGTACCAATGCGTTTTCAAGATTCGATCCTCCATGTGTAGGGAACACTTCTAAGGTAAAAAATGATCATGATTTTAAAATTTTGCTACATATCTTACACTCTTTGACTAAAATCGTTGACGCTCTCAGTTGTACTATGCAACAAAATGTTACACTTTCTAAACAAGCAATGCTATCAACCTTTATCTTGCAGTGTCTGCTTAAGTCAAGATCATTTAGCTCATTTGTGTCCCCTCCTGCAAGATGATCTAGAACCCACCATGGCCCATGCATGTGCCTTTGATACCACTAGGAAACTCGTTCCCCCGTCGTTTACTTACAATCCTAACAATAGGAATCACCCCTATTTCTCTTATAAGTACGACCACAACTCCGCTCCTTCCCAACCACAACAACATGTTGGTGCCCCCCTGGGTTTCCACATAACCCACAAAGGCAATCTCGCCCTCCTATCCCGCATCAGTCTGCTTCTTACCATCAATCGCACTTTCCATCTTCCTTTTTCCCCCACGGCGGACATTCAAACAACAATAATCGGCTTGTTCCTGTTCCCCCTCCTTTATATGAGTATTCACAATCGCTTAATTCTCAGTGCGAGTTAGTTCCCCAACCATCTTATGCCGCTTCGCCCAATTCCTCCACCCCTTCTCTCGGTAATCTCCTCACTCAGTTTATGACCACTCAGACTCAAGCCCTCCAACGGCTTGAGAAAACATTTTAACCAATTCGAGTCTGAGCGAGAGAAAGGTTATTTTCCCAGTCAACCCATTGCTAACCCTAAGGGGAATATCAAATACTCAGCCTATGAGGTTGGTTCCACTTCCAATCCGCCCAATTACTAAGCAGATATGAAATCGGTGTCTACTATTTGCTCGGGAAAACAAGTTGATAATGGTGTTCATGCTCCCACTGATGTCCCACACCCGACCATCCCACCTTTAGAGCCTCTCCCTAAGGTTACCCCACCATCTAAATCCCCATCTCACGCTGAGTCCAATCCTCCTGAGCCCACCTTTGCTTATGTGCCCAAAGCAACCTTCCCTCATTGGTTGGCTCCCACTAAGAAAACCCAGTAATTTGATGAGATCAAGAAAGTCTTTCAAAATGTTCACATTAACATTCCTTTCCTCACCGCGATTCAACATGTCCCCTCGTATGCCAAATTTTTGAAGGACTTGTGCATTGTTAAGCGTAGGACCAATGTTTCACATGATGCTTTCCTTACTGAGCAAGCTATGTCCCTTCTCCATAATAATGGTGTTATGAAGTACAAAGACCCTGTTCGTCCAACTTTCTCTTGCATGTTAGGCGATAAGTTCATTACTAGTGCTTTACTTGATTATGGGGCTAGTGTTAATTTGTTACCTTACTCCCTCTACCTTGAGTTAGGTTTACAAAACATGAAACCTACATGAGTTACTATTTAACTTGTTGATCGTTCTATAAAAGTACCTAAAGGTATCGTTGAAGACGTTTTGGTGAAAACTTTTAGACTTTTACTATCCCGTGGATTTCATCATCTTAGACACTCCTGCGCCCGACCCAACCAATACTCCTATCATATTGGGTCGCCCCTTTCTGGCCATTGCCAATGCCATCATCAATTATCGTGATGGGTCCATGAATCTCACTTTTGTAAACATGACTGTAGAAGTCAATATATTCCACCTTATGCAAAAATCGGTTGATGTCGATTCTATTGATGAGGTGTGTGTGATTGACTCCTTATTAATGAAATGTTGGACCAAACTTACCCGGCCGATCCTCTCCAACAATGTTTAGATCATTTTGGATCCGACTTTGACATTGATTCCTCCATCTGTGAACTCAATGCCCTACTAGAGTCCACTCCACTAATGGATACTTCCTCTTAGGATCCTCCCTCTGAGCCCTCTATGATGATACTATTCACTCTCTAGATCACCTTGTTCCACCTTCTAAACTCGCAGCCACATCAGATTCCTCCACTTTATACATCGAGAACTCTCCGGACTTTGTTTTTGCATCTGAGTCTGATGTCACTCATGCGCCACCTACTAGTTTGGAGCTTAAGCCCTTACCTCTCGAGTTGAAATATACTTTCTTAGGCTCCAACAACCATCACCCTATCATTATTGCTTCCGATTTGACCCCTGCGCAAGAAGAGCAATTAGTCCACACCCTTACTCAACATAGCACTGCTATAGGATGGACCGTTTTCGACATTCATGGTGTGAACCCCAATGTTTGTAGTCATCGCATTCATTTAGAGGAGCATGCCAAGACTTCTCGTGAACCCCAACATCGACTCAACCCTACCATGAAAGAAGTCGTACGTGTTGAGATTTTAAAATTGCTCAATGCTGGTATTATCTACCCTATCTCAGACAGTCAGTGGGTCAGTCCCATTCATGTCGTACCGAAAAATTCTGGTGTCACCATCATAAAAAATAGTAACAATGAGCTTGTTCCCACCCATATGCAAATGGGCTGGCGTATTTGTATTGACTATCAAAAGCTAAATTCTGTCACTCGCAAGGACCATTTTCCTCTTCCCTATATCGACCAAATGCTCGAATGTTTAGCTGGTCATGCGTATTATTGCTTCCTTGACGGCTATTCAGGATATAACCAAATTCCAATTGCCCCTAAAGACCAAGAGAAAACTACCTTCACCTCTCCCTTTGGCACTTTTGCCTGCTCTTGCATGCCCTTTGACCTTTGCAATGCACCCGTGAATTTTCAACGGTGTATGATTAGCATTTTTAGTGACATGGTAGAACGTTTTCTTGAAATATTTATGGATGATTTTTCTGTGTTCGGTTCTTCTTTTGAGCAATGCCTTTCTCACCTTACTATGGTCCTCAAACATTGTCAAGAAAAGAAGTTGGTCCTCGATTGGGAAAAATGTCACTTCATGGTCAAAAAGGGGATTGTTTTAGGTCACGTAGTCTCTCGCGACGGTATTAAAGTAGATAACGCAAAAGTCGACATCATTTCCTCGCTTCCCATTCCTAAGTTTGTTAAGGACATTCGCTCTTTCTTAGTACATGCGGGCTTCTACCGTCGTTTCATCAAGGACTTTTCTAAAATCGCTCGACCTTTAACAACCCTTTTGTCCAAAGATGTTCCCTTTATCTTTAATGACGTGTGTGTTGCTTCTTTTGAGCGCCTTAAGGCTGAGCTTACTTTTGCTCCCATCATTCAGCTTCCTAATTGGTCTTTACCTTTTGAGCTCATGTGTGACACCTCTGATTTTTCTCTCAGTGCCGTACTTGGTCATAGGGTTGACAAGCTATAGTTCGTCATTTATTATACTAGCAGAACCCTCCATGATGATCAACTTCATTACACGACCACCGAAAAAGAGTTGCTAGCTGTCATATTCGCACTCGATAAGTTTATATCTTATTTTATCGATTCACTTATCATCATTTACACTGACCACGCCGCCCTGAGGCACCTTCTTCAGAAGAAGGATTCTAAGCCACGTTTGATATGATGGATTCTCTTTCTTCAAGAGATTGACCTCGAAATTCGCAATAAGAAAGAGTGTGAAAATTTGGTTGTAGTCCATCTCTGCCGCCTCACTATTACATCTCCATCTGATCCTATCCCTATTTCTAAAACATTTTTCAATGAGAAACTTTTTGCTATCCCAACCTCTCCTTGGTATGATAATATTATTAATTTCCTTGTTACCGACAAACTGCCCAATCATTGGTCAAAACAAGAGCGTTATAAGTTCATGGCCCAGGTGAAATTTTACTCTTGGGATGTGATGATGCTGAGATTTAGCACCACCGGATAAGTGATGATGATCTCAAACAATAGTAATCATGGCAGCTATAGAGATGTATGTGTATAAGTGTGTAGAAGGAGATGAGTATAAGAGGAATAAGACAATGATGTATAGTGGTTCAGCCAATTTGGCCTACATCCACTGTGAGTGTGTGATCCACTAAGTATGGGCACTAATGGCCTTGGATACAATGCACATAAGCTCACTTTCTCTCTCTACTGTATGTATGAGCAGAGTTTTAGCTAGGGTTGCAACCATCAATCGATCTCCCCTGTAGGGTTGTAGGTGACAAGTATATATAGGTCTTGGGGGGTGTAATGTACCCCCAAGTATTCATAGTGCATGTGGATGATGATCTAGCCAATCCCCTGTTGACACCTGTAGATGCCAAATGATGACATAATATTCCCTCACGTGAGGGTGTGATTTTGTTATAATGGTCTCCCATGTGCCATGTGAGCCTCACGTGCACTGTTCCACGCGTCTCCCAAACCACGTGCTGTGATGATGTCACCCTCGGCCCTTGATATGAGGCCAAGGGAAAAGTTCCTTCCAATAATGAGTCTGGCCTAATTTGGGCCTCATACTGTCGTACCCTCGGGGGGGTCGTTCGGGGCCTGATGAAGGGTCGGACCCCTGAGGGGTCGTCCGGAGCCTGATTAAAGGGTCGGCCACCTGAGGGGTCGTCTGGAGCCTGATGAAGGGTCGGCCACCGGAGGGGTCGTCTGGAGCCTGATGAAGGGTCGACCCCCTGAGGGGTCATCCGGAGCCTGATGAAGGGTCGGCCCCTCCTGAGGGGTCGTCCGGAGCCTGATGAAGGCCTTATGAGGCGCAGGGCGCCCTCAGCATGGCCGTGGGTATATACGGGTATATCAATCACCCCCAGCCCTTAGGCCTAGATAATACTGAGATGGCTGAGGGATAATATTACTTTTGAGACCAAGTGTATGGTCTGTTTGATGAGTGACACCTGTTAAATTTTTATCCAATGTCGTTCCAGTTTTCAAGGCACGACAGCTGCATGCTTCTTGGGGCTATGTGACCTAATGATGTCCTCCTCGTGGGCTTTGATTTGGCTTGGGTAATGGGCCCACTCATTACTCAGGTATATAAGCAATTTTTGAAACCATTCATTCTCTTCTTCTTTTTGGCGCCCAAGCTCTCTCTCTCTAGATTTCCAACAGACAAACCTCCATTTCTGTAAATTTCAGTATTTCGAGTTTGGCAGTCTCGCTCTTCCCTCTCAGGTAATCTTTCTGCCCTAGCGTCCTCTTTTCCTTCATTTCTTGCTTGCTTTCTTGTTTTAGTCTTGTAGGGTAGGATTTTCCTTAGGGTGTTTCATAAATTTTTCGGCGTCTTTTTCGGCGACTGGTTCTTGAGTGTTCTTGATTAAAACACTTGGTTTCTTTTGTTTCAATCCAAAAATCCAGTTTGGTCAATTGCAAACTTGTTTGTAGTTAGCTTAGAAATTCATCCAAGTGTAGGGTCTCCCCCTTAATGCTTAGGAGGCTTTACAGTTTAGCCGAGGAGTTCCCATCCTTGAGAGAGAAGCTCTTCGTAGAGATTAGGCGAATAGAGGAAGAGGAGGAGAGGAGACGAGGGGCCGACCCTAATTGGGTACGACCCATCTTTCCCATTCCTCTTGCCAAAATAAGACCCTCTGAGTCTTGTGGGTCGTCTTGTCTTCCAGCCGAGAGTTATTCGAGTGAGATGGATGAGAGAGCGTCGTCACCAATTGACACTGGACCTTTTGGGAGAGGATAGGCGTCTGACCTAAGCCCAGGCCGAGGGTATGGTTACTTCCGAGGCTGTCCCTGTGTCAACTCTATCTCCTCATGCCTTCCAGATGGCTTTTCCCCAAGGGCCTCTGACAGGTGATGAGGCCGAGGCTGAGGGTGAGGGGACTGAGGATGATGAGGACTCAGATGACCTAGTTGACACATCTCACGCCTCGTCTTATATTTCTTCGGTCAGGGATCGTGACCTCCTTCAGTGGAGGTATGCATATGGTGTTCCTCCCACCATATCTATGAGGGTCCCCTCTGAGGACGAGAGGGTCTTTGAGGGTGAAGAGGGAGAGATAGCGGTGTACGAACAGATGTTCAAGGTAGGTGTTTGACTCCCTTTACATCCTGCTGTCATAGATATTTTATCAGCCCTCGGCGTTGCCCCCTCTCAGCTCCCACCCAGCTCTTGGAGGACGATCCTTGGTTATGTCTCCTTATAGAAAAATGATTTCACTGATGAGCCCTCGGCCGACGTATTCTTGGCCTCTTACAACATCACCTCCTCGTCCAAATAGCCTGGGTATTATCACCTGGGAGCGAGGAGGTCTGACAAAAAACTTCTCCACGTGGCACAAACCTCCAACCAAGATTGGAAGAAGAGATTCTTCTTTGTCTCCGGGGAATGGGAGTTTTATGTCGAGGCACAACTTTTAGCTGACGGTCCGAGGGTCCCCAGAATATGGTCTAACCCTTCAATGAAGGCCAGGTCAGACCCCGGACTTAGTCTGGAAGAGAAAGATATAGTTGAATATCTGAGAGGACGAGGGAGAGGGAGTGAACTTCCGAAGTTTGAAGATCTGATGACCCCTCGGTTCCTCAAGGAAGCTGGTCTGAGGTTAGGCCCCCTGGCGAAACTATGTGAGTTATATTATTTTTTCCATCTTTACTTTTTTCAAGTGTTTCATCATTGCCTCTGCATTTTTCTGACGTGTCGTCCTACTGGTATATCGAACTATCTCTGGGAAATGACTACTCCCAGTTTGTTGTCAGGTTTGGCCAAGAAGAAAGGCAAGGAGCCTCAGTAAGCTCCGAGGAAGACGCAGACCCCAGGGCCGACACCTGCTGAGCCGACCGTCGACAGGAAGAAGAGGAAAGAGCATGAGTTCCCCGTAGACCTTCGGCCAGGATCACGGACGAGGGCAAGGGTTGAGGCGTCTGAGGGAGCGGCCTCTTCTTCTAGCATGGGGGCCTTCTGGTCCCAGAACTTGGCACTTATGAGAGCCGAGCCATCATCACTCATCGCAAACTTGAGGGCGGCTAAGGCGTCAATGTTCTCCGCTCCCTCGGCTGCCGACTACGAATTCTTGTCTAATATGCCTCCGGCGAAGGTGTATGACTACGGTCTGCACGCTCTGGCTCAGGTACTTGTCTTGCTTCATTCCCTTAACTGCATTCTTTCACAAACTATTTCCTCGGCTTCTTAACAAGTTCTTTTTCTTATGAAGTCTGTTTGTGCATTTACCTCGGCCACCAAGTGGATGGCAAAGAATCAGGAGAAATTTCATGAGGCCGAGAGGGCCATCCAACACGAGGCCGATTTGCAGACCGACTTAGAGGCTGCAAGGGCTGAGCTAGAGAGTGCCAGAACCGAACATGCAAGGATTCTGGACGACCTTACGGGACAGCATGACGAAGACCTGAAGGCCAAAGACTTGCTCATCAAGGATAAGGATGAAGCCTTGACCAACCTAGGGACTCAGCACAAGGCTGATCTTGAGGCGGCTGTCAAGAAGGCCGAGGTCGATTCTGTGGAGGCCTACAAACTCTTGGGCGAGTTTTAAGGTTTCGGCCTTGAATACTTGGAGAGGGGAATTAGGATGGCCTGTTGGTGGGTCATCTTAAAGTTCACTGATGCAGTGTCGTTCGTCCGCCCTGCTCTAGAGGCGGTCCAAATGGACGACCCCTTGATTGTCGAGGCTCTAACCCAGGTGGAATCTCAGGTGCACGTCGAGGGTGTCGGCACGTCTGAAGACCAACCAGTCATGGTCGTTGGGGAGACCTCTCTTATTGATGTTGAGGCGCAGGGCACCATCGGCATGGCCGTGGGTATATACGGGTATATTAGGATGATCCCTTCCTTTTTAAGTATTGCACTGATCAAGTCATTCGCTGCTGTGTTCCTAACCATGAACAGTCAAGTATACTATGATGGTGCCTGTGGTGGCCATTTTAGCTCCAAGAAAACCTCCACCAAAATTTTGCAAAGTGGTTTCTACTGGCCCACTCTTTTTTGAGATTCCCACCACCACTTCCCGGCTTGTGCCAAATGCTAACAATCTGGGCGTATCTCTCGTCATCACATGATGCCCCTCACACCCATTCTCATCGTCGAAATCTTAGATGTATGGGGCATTAATTTCATGGGTCCTTTTCCCTCATCTCATGGGTTCCAATATATACTAGTTGCAGTTGATTTTGTTTCCAAATGGATTGAAGTCATAGCTTGCTGCACCAATGACCGTCACATTGTGGTCAAGTTTCTTAAAGAGTATGTCTTCACACATTTTGAAACTCCCAAAAGCTATCATTAGTGATTGGGGTAAACATTTTTGTAATCGAGTCTTTGAACATCTCATCAAAAAGTATGGTGTTACCCACAAAGTTGGTCTCTCTTACCACCCTCAGACTAGTGGTCAAGTTGAAGTTTCCAATCGCGAAATCAAGTAAATCTTAGAAAAAACAGTCAATCCTTATAGGAAATCCTGGTCCTTACGCTCGAACGATGCTTTGTGGGCATATCGTACTACTTTTAAGACTTCGATTGCCATGTCTCCTTATCGCTTGGTCTTTGGTAAACCATGCCACTTACCTGTCGAGCTTGAACATCATGCTTATTGGGCTGTCAAAGACCTTAATTTTGATATCGACAAGGCTGGCATTCATCAAAAGCTCCAACTTAATGAATTAGATGAGATACAGAATGATGCCTATGATTTGTCCAAGAAGTACAAGGACAAAATGAAGTGGAACCACGACCAAAGCATCCTCCGTAAATAATTCCACCTTAGTCAGAAAGTGTTGTTATATAACTCCCATCTTTATCTATTTCTCGGGAAGTTAAAAACTCGTTGGTCTAGACCCTTTATTGTTGAATATGTTACTCCTTATGGTGCCATCACAATTCAAAATCCTAAGGATGGTAGCCTATTTCAGGTCAACGGTCAACAATTGAAGCCTTTCTTAGAGCTCGGCCCCTCTCACATTGAAGAAATTGACCTTGTTGACCCCATTTATGAGGACTAACTGTTCAGTCTTGTTGGGGGGTGATACTTATCACCTCATTTTTCTACCGCCCTGTGCTTTTCATAGGTCCTATCCTTAGGGTGAGATTGGTTTGGTCTGGGTGAAGACGTTAAACTTAGCGCTACCAGAAGGCAGCCCGTTGTTCATTGTTTCTGAGTATGAGTCTTATCCTGTTTGGGGGGGGTGTTTCACACCACCCAATGATTTTCACATGCTTTATAGACTTGCACGTCTTTTTGTATCACATATGTTCTTCAGGTTTCATCTATCCTCCAGAATGCGAAACATTTCACTAGTGGCTCATTATGGTACTATCCTTCCTCCCTTGTGCTTTTGATTTTTATATATGGTTTTAAACATCGAGGACGATGTTCTCTTTTGTTTAAGGGTGGGAAATTTATCAAAATCGTACCTCTTTTGAAAAAATTTCCAAAGCAAGTGATTTTAAACTTTTTGTGCAGTTAAAAATAAATTTTTATGGCATGAATTGTCTATCATCCCTCTTTTAGAAATCTCAAAATACCTATTTTTGACCCAAAAATTACGCTTTTTACAATAAATTAATTAATACCTGTTTAAGCGTACTTGCACCACGAATTCCTAAACTCGACAAATGTGCACTATCACGTACAATCAAAAGTTGAAGAGTAACAATATTCTCAAGAGAGCCTTAAAAGATCACTAGTGGCGACTTAAACCCGTGAGATTCGAGCTTTTCACCTTTTTGAGGGTTTTTACGTATCTTCGAGTCACAAATTGACTCAACTTTCTTTGGGTACCATATTTAGTCATTGCATGGTCTCATCATTTTTTTCAAATTTGGCTTAATTACTGAGAATGACTTTACTTTCGAGTTGTAAGAAACATGTGTCTTGTAGTTTGTCCTGAGCACTAAACCTATACACTCATCTCTTTCCCTACCACATTATCATTTTCCATATTACCATTATCCATACCATCCATCATTGTCATCATTTTTTAGAAAAAGAGTGTTTGAAATTTTCAATGTAAATTGTCTTCATTTTCGTTATGAAAAGAAAAATGCATCACAAAAAAAATAATGATGCGATCATAAAGTCAAAAGACGAAGACAGTAGTTATTCAAAGTGTGTCACACTCTTCTCAAAATACCCCATCATTCAACTTCTTAATTTTCCCCTAATACCTTTCATAAACCCCATTTTCACCATTGGTAAACTGTCCGGGAAAACGAGAAAATTATATGGTGAATAACTCGACATTCTCGACATAGTGGTTAACATTCGTTCATCAGATCAGATTCTTTCAAGTATCCGTTATTTTCTATAAAGTGTGCGAGACGTTTGAACTTGCTTATATTTACCCACCTCCTCACACTCTAGAGAGATACACTTACCCAATTCTCAAAGAGTTCGATTCAGAGAGATGTATCCGATGAGAGTTGAAGTTAAAGTTTTGACTTTATAAAGGCGATCTAAGAATTACTCTAATGATACTTAAGACTTTTTCACACTACACACGCTGAGTTTTAGGAAGGATTACGCTTTTCGTATTAAGTAATTTTATATCCTATTTTGATAGTTTAACACGACGTTCCTTGATGTCCTTTTAAAGTTTGGTTGTATAGCGATTCATCGTTAAATCTGAAACTGCATCTCAATAAAAAAATTGAATTTTGTGGGTATATTCACTACAAACCCTCACGAGACACCACTCATCATGTAGGACAACCTATAGGTTTAACGGCTTGTTGCACATGGCAAGTGCAATAACCAGTGCCTACAAAAGTGGCACACTTTTGATTACTTATCTATGTTTTCTCATTATTTTTGCTCGAGGACTAGCAATGTTCTGTTTGGGGGTGATGTGATAAGCAACCAAAAGTGTCTATTTTATACCCCGAATATAGGCATTTTAGTCACTCGTTTTAATTAAAAATTGCCTTATGTTCATATTTGTTTATTTCTCAGATCAATCAGTAGTCGCAACATCAAATGAGGTTAAATTCAATCAATTGCGATGCAGAAGCAGTTAAAAGCATGAAACGAAGAAATCAATGTAGCTGCGAAGTCAGAGTCCATATTTGAGCCTGCTCAATGTGTTTCGATGTCCCGAACCGTGTTCGAAAAACCCTAACCAAAGCCTAGACCGAGCCCAATCCATCACCCGAGCCCGTGTGTTATGTTTGTACTTTTATCATTTTTTAGAGTTTTTTGTTTGTGTCATTTTTATTTTTAGGATAAATTTTAGATTTATTTAGAATTTCTAGGATTTATTCCCTATTTTTATGTCTTTATTTAGATTTAGATTTTTTTTAGTTTTAAATTTTAACCTTTATTTTATTTTATTAGAATTAGTTTTTAGGAATTTTTTTTGTTCATTAGATTATATATTTTTTAAGACTTTTATTTTATTTTTTTTATTAGATTTTTAGTTTTTATTTATTTTAGTTTTTTTTATATATATAGATTAGGATTTTAATTTTAGTAATTTTATTTTTTTTATTTATTAGTTAGGTTGTTTTTTTTAGGTACAAACATACACACACCCTACTACACCTCACCACACACTCATCTCACCCTCACCCTACTGTTCCTACACCCACACTATACCCAATCCCTCCACACTTCATCTTCCCCACTAATCCATCTTCTATCTCCTCTCTCCCCCATTATCAACAAAAACACACCCACTTCTCTCATGTCCCAACCACCTTTCAATTTAACCCATGGCAACCCTCAACCCTCACTCACACGAACCCGGACAGCGCTTGAATCGGGCTAGACCCGAAACCGAACTATCCTTAAACCCAGCAATCGCTGGCCGACCCAACCCATGGTAACCCATAACTTCCAGCCCCAGCCTCCGATCACAAGTCGACGGCCCCATAGCAGCCCACCATCCATTTCCGGTGAGTTTCAAACCGCCGATAAAGTCGGGCAGCAACGACCCAAGAATAGCCACCCTCCTCCGGCCACAACCCCGTCGCCGGCGCCTAGCAACCCACCTGACCCGGTCGCGACCTGCCCGATCCAAAACCACAAACTAGCTATCAACTCAAAACTAGGTCTATACCTGGTCTCAACCCAATCAACAACCCTTATCCCTCCAATCAAAACCATACCTTTCCACAGTTAACCAAAATCCCAACAAAATCGGACATAACCCCAAGCCAAAACCAAAATCCCACAAAATCTTCAACCAAAAACAAAAAGCGTGGGACTCAATAAGAGAAGAGGAAGCCACTTTAAAAAAGAGGATTCTCACCAGAAAATAAAAAAGGGAGTACACAGAGAGAGAGAACGTAAGAGACAGAAAAAAAAAAGAGGGTAGAAAAATAGTTAGAAAAAAAAGAAAAAAATATAGTTTAGGTTTAGAAAAATTTGTAGGTTCACTTGTAATCCTGACAGATTTTGTGATGAGTTTGGAACGCGTGTTCATGCACACAATTGATACAAGAAATTATTACGTATCGTATTTCTTTCTCTTTAGTTTCTTGTTTGTTAATTGTGCTTGTGCTGAAATGTTAATCATGTCTGGCTAAACACCCCATTCAAGTAGTGAGATAAAACGCGTATGTTGAATTATTTTATTTGAATAATTGTTCGTTGATGTGTTCTAGGCTAATTAAATTGGAAAAAATCACACATTAATTTATATAACGAGAGATAATAAATTAATGGTGAAAATTAATATTTGATTTTTGGATTTCACTTAGAGATAAGTATTATTCTTAAATTTAAATATTAATTTTGTGTATGCAATTCAAAGATTCGTACAAATTTTAATAAATTAATCTTCGCAGATATTTTGTTGAAATGAGCGTGAATCTTATTTTTTTTATGTTGTGATTATTCCAAATTTAATTGCTGAAAAGGATAAAATTGGATTTAGGATTCTGACGAGAGTTAAATTTTAAATTCAATATTATTTCGAACTATTCAATTGAATAATTATGACATTAAATTGATTTGACTACGTGGTGTAATCCCACCTCTTGTTTCTTCTCATAAATTCTAAAGTAGATTACTTTCTAAATTTTCATAGTCATTTTAGTTGCATAAATTGTCGTTTCCTCCCTTGAAAATTATTTTTAAAATATAAAAATAAAAAAATAAAACATTTAAAAAAAATAAAAAACACAAAAAGATTTTTAATAAAAATTGAAATTGCAAGTTTTCACGATAACAGTTTCAACGCTAGAAATTGGATTGATACCCGAATTTTCCGCAATACTAAATTTTTAACAAGTTTTGTAGGTAATTCTATGAATTTTGATACTCGAAGTTTGACCGCAACGACATTCCAATTTCATATCCGAAGGAATACAAATAAAGAGTTATCAGCCATCAGGGGCTTTCGAGCCCCATTCGACTATCGGTCAACTTTCTCACCTGATCAAAAGCTCATTGAATCTTTGAAGGGTCATAAATCCCCTTTTCAAAGGTCCATCCCATATACGAATCAGCCTTATGGTTCGGATGAATGATCCATTTATCTTGAAACTGATCTGGAGGCCACTGGGCACATCAGGGCCCATTTGACTTTGGTCAATTCTCCAACTTGAGCAAAGATTTTTGGATCCTTTAAAGGGTCTAAATACCCTTTCTAATGGTCTACCCCGTCCATGAGTCAACCTTACGGTATGGACAAATGACCCATTTTACTTTGAAGGGTCACCGATCACTTTTGGGCCTTATTCTGAGCAAAGCTCTTTGGAACATCGTAGGTCCCTACATAACCTTTCTAATGGTTCATCTCGTGATTGAATCGACTGTACTGTTCGAACGGACGATTCATTTCCCTCTTGTATAAAAGATTTACGAGCGCTTTTGAGACCCGTTTGACCAAAGTCAATTCCTGAACCCAGAAGTAGCCCATGGATTCTTAAAGGTCTTTCAATAAGATTTTTAATGGTTCATCCTATGCGCGATTAAGACTTAAGGATTGCATTTTATGACTGTTTTTCCTAAAAATCTGTAGAGGGATGTAGAACACCAAACCCATTTCCCTGCCTATCGATAGTGTGCCTTGGGGCTCCATGTCGATAGGTAGGTCAAGGACATTGTCGATGAGTACCCCCTTGACTAAGGAGAGCATGGGCTCACTTCCAAAGTCACCTCAGAAACATCTAAGGAATATTCTCTCGAAGTCAGCATGGTTTCCATATTGAAACCTCTCCTCCACTTTCCATTTCCATCCTTTCCTTACCCAATTTGGAAAATTCCTTTCCCTCTCCTCCTACCACATTCATCCACTTGCAAGATCACCCCTTTGATATTCAAGATCAACTCCAAGGCTTCGAAAGAAGGTTCAAATCTTTCGCTCTCTCTTTAAACTCTCTTATTTTTGCATTAGTTACATAATTCTTATTATTGTATTTCATTTTGATTAGATCGCACATATTAATATCCAACCTTTTTATTAGTAGTATCGCACATACTATACTTTCTATAAAAACCGAAAAAGAAGATAAATAGGGTATCCTTGTAAATTCCAAATGGGGATTTCTCACACAAAAACGTACTCCCCCCCCCCCCCCCCCCCCCCCCCCACACACACACACACATATAAGAAAAGTTCTCAATTGGATTTATGGGATAAGACCCACCCCGTATTATATGCAAACTACGTCGACTTTGATGCCTTTTTAAGCTATGTAAACATCTCGGGTAAAATTTGAGATTTGAGTCCTCTCTTATTTTTATTCATATATTATTTTCATATCATATATATGTAATTCATGCTTGTGTTTTGTACAACCTCACCATCGTCCTTCTATAAATAATCGGTGACCTGACAAACGCACACATAATATTTTGATTACTATTTTGGCAACCTTCCTAAGGATGACCTCACTCCACCTTTATCTATGAGGCGAGTCGAGTAATTCCACTCTCCATTTATATATACACACACACACTTTACAGAGTTATTAAGGAGAAGAATAACACATGCCCATGATAGACCGAAAGGTCAGGATGGGTGCCTAACACCTTTCCATTTTTTAACTTAGTCCCCGAATCCTTGAACTAATTGATTTCGCAAGCATCAGTATATCTTCGACGTCGTTCTTTCAAGGCAATAATATTTTTTTTCTTGTTTTGTGCAAAATAGGTTGGCGATTCTATCTCTATATATTATCCACACATCACCCCAATCGACGACGATCGAAGTTCCCTGAGGAACGGTGCAAAACCCCTACATGCGCGTGCCGAACGAGAGGGATGCCCATAGTACCCGTGTCAAACTCCTTAGAGCTTATGATTTTAGTAATTGAGGGTCTGAAATCGTGACAGGAGATGGTATAAATTGAAAAGGCGGGAGCGGTGCTGATCGAACAATTTACGAAAGGTGGTGGTGAAAATTGAAACCGATGACCCAAAAGGGGTTTTGGTCTAACTTCCAGATTCACTCAATGGTATGTAAAATAATGTTTATATATTGCTAAGAGGAAGACCCATTTTCCCCTTTTTTTGGAACAAAGCAACTTTGTTTTTTTTAAATAAAGAGGTATTTTATAATGAAAGAGAAAAAAATCCTTACAATA
The DNA here is from genome assembly GCA_949130495.1 of Sambucus nigra. Classification (NCBI taxonomy): domain Eukaryota; kingdom Viridiplantae; phylum Streptophyta; class Magnoliopsida; order Dipsacales; family Adoxaceae; genus Sambucus; species Sambucus nigra. The sequence continues at coordinate 186,396,634 of OX422212.1, read as the reverse complement.
AGTATTTTGGAGAAATAAAGTTAGCGGGAAAATTTACCACCCTTAGTTTTAGCAACAGTTTGGGAATTTCTTTCTAAAAGGAACTTCTTGAAAGAAATTAATTCATTTCAAAATGTCTTTGGAACTTTTATGCTTTTAGAGATTATTTTTATTTTCCCACAAATTTATTTCATCACAAATAGTGTACTTCTAGAAATGAAATATAGTTCCTTGCAAAATAATACGTTCTCTCTCTCTCTCTCTCTCTCTCTCTTTCTATATATATATATATATATATATATATATATATATATATATATATATATATATATATATATATATATATATATATATATATATAATCCATTAGAAATCTACTCGGCTTTGTGACAAAGGTACATAATTGCACTTGCTCACTTCACTAGGTCGAGCTCCACATTTGTTTTTATACAAGTATTCTTTGATTTCTCATCTACATAAGAAGATACTATGAGATTTACATAAATTTTAATTGGGGTTTGCACAATCCATTAATGAAAAATAAGTAGTCTTTATGAATTTGACATAATACAACAAATCTAAATACAATAGATAACGGATTCAGAATATATAGCTCAACTACACTGGAAAGACTATGAATGACAAAAAAAACCTTAAGCAATACAATAAATAATATCTAGCTAGCTAAGCGAGCTACTTAATATGACTTAATACAACTAATCGGTTCAATTTCGATTAATATTGAGAACCATTTATGGTGCTATATGAATTGACATAGTTAAATTTTATTGATGATTGTTTTCCCGATCTCCAATTTGTGTATATTTATATATGTATAAAGTGAAAAAAATAAAAGGTAAATTACACTAAACCCCCTCTAAATTTATTGGATATATAACTTTCCTCCCGAAGGAAAAACCTCTACACCACTCCCTCTAATATTTAATGTATACTTATCCAACTTGATTGTTGTGGTCGTGGATGGTGGTATTGATCGTGGTGTTTTGTTGTGGTAATATGTTATTGTTGGCACGAGTGATGGTGCATAATGTTTTAAGATATTAATTGGGTATGTTTGAGATTTTTTTTGTCCTCATTTTACAATTTATGCAACAATGTTAATCCATTTTATAAGGATTTTAGTCATTTAGCAGACTTTTTAGGTTATAGACAAGTTCTTAAAAAAAACAAAGACAAATTGGCAAGCGAGTGGGTTTATTCATGGGTTCGTGACCAAAGTTAGTTCATGGGGGTTTAGGGTAATTTTAATTTACTGATTAGAATTCTTAGTTATTTTAGACTATGAATAAAGTAATTGTCCCCTCGTATTATAGGAGGGGGTCCACGTAATGCCGGGGTACTTGGATACAAATGGAGGCGTAACCTCCATTAAAATCGAGATTAGTTACTTAAACAAGATGCTAATAACAATGACGAGATGATCTCAGGTGAAATAGAACCAAACTCCTTGTTATAAGCTTACAAAACACTCATGTATAACTCAATGATAAGCAATAAATGAACCTTTGAAACAACTAGCCAAAGGGAGAAAGAAGCAAGAACTCTTAGATACACCTTAAGTAGGCAACTCAAACACCAAGATCTAGGTAAACACATGCCACAACTCAATAAATGCTTAGGTCTTGGTGGAAAATCTTAAACGAAGTGTGTTAGTGATGGGTAATAAATTCTCTCGTTTCAAAATAACTCTTTCTCTGATAATCTGATGATAAAAATGATAATAAATATCCCCCTCTCATGGAGTGCTTTGGGTATCTATATAGTTAGTCCCCACTCGAGTAATCTCAGGCTCAATAAATGCACATATAACCCCTTGTACCTTTACGTCACTAGCATTTAATGTAAAGATATGCTAGCACACCCCTATGTCAATGACATTAAATGTCAACAAGATAGTTTTTGTGACCAGTTATGTGTCAGGCGGCTATCACAACAGTGTTAATATACCAAACTAATTTACAACCCCCAAACCACCACTATTTACTCAAGTTTGCATTGGACATTGGGTGGGTCACTCATGACTTGACTTAAGAAAAATGTTACTTTTGATAAAGGAATGTTTGGTACTAAACCCATTGGGTGATGGGACTCATGGTTCCCCTGATTATGCTCTCTTGGGTTATTCTCCCTCGGTGTCTTACCTGGTGTGTCTAGAGTGGTTAAGTCATGTCTTATCATTGCTTATCAATCTTCCAAACTAGTTCCCTCACAGGTTCCTACGGTGAAGTTGTTCAATAACTCATGATAGCTCTCCCAAGTCCTTCTAGACTTGGTTCCTCGCGAATACCGATTAACCTCACCTACACATTACAATACATCTCATAAAATTGTAATATGTCTTACAAGTACATAACTTAATTACAAACGAAATATACAAAGTTTCCACAAATAGCTCCTTTAAGAAGCTTCCTCGTTTCCCCGTTTCACTTCTTAAAACAACTTACTTGATTTTTTCACCTTTGCTCAAGATATCTCACTTGACTCTGTGCCTTCCTATAATTGTGGGGTATTATCTCTAGTTATAACTTTACCTTTAAGTTCCCCCTATATTTGCCCTTTCGTGTAGAGATTTTTTGCATGGACAATAAATGTTTGTAGGAAACATCTCAAGCCCATAAACCTTCATTCCGTTAAACCTTTTCCTATGTGTTCATGCATAAGTATGCCCCGAGTAAGCTTGTAACGAGAGAACTTGGTGAATTTTTAATTTCAAACACCTAATTCCTTAAAAAAAATATCGCGAAAACCTTTCTTTACTAGAAAGCTTTCCTTTATTTTTTGTGTGTACCATCAGTTAATGTTGGTGTCCAATCATCTGACATATTTTTTTCGAAGTTCCACACGATAAATTAGGGTTTATTGTTCCAGCCTTGTTTCTCCAAACATCATCATGCCTTTTAAAATTCCCAGTCATGGTAAATCCACACGTTAATCTTATCTTTTGAAACATCTATATCACTTTACACTTAAACATTTCTCATTTACTCATTCTCACATCCTCATGTCTTCTGCCATTGATGATCAAAGATTAAGTCGTTTAGAGAGAGAAACATTATTTCTACCCTAAACTCTCTTTGCACGATCTGCACCTCCTCTCTCTTTTCCTTTCCTTTTTTATTGTGGTTTTTTCATGTTATCTTCTATCAACACCTCTCAAACTTACTCATGGCCTCCTCGAGTATCCAGCCAGAGAGTTTAGGCCAAGTTTTTTACCAAAAGCTAGCAGTTAAGATGGCGGCATATCAGGCATAACTATAGTATTACATCCTGCTCCATATTTTGGTAAGGGAGATAATTTTAAGGGCGAATGCAAGCTTTTTCTGGATAACTAAATGCTAAGGATGATGACCTTACTTTAGGTGATGAACTTGAGGATAAGGAAATTGGGGCTACTTTTCCCCAGAAGCAACTCTACATTTTTGCTTGGATCGTGGGGACTTCCCCTATTCATATAGGTCCTAAAGGTCGCTTAGATGGGTTTCCTACTTGGTCTAACTATATCCAGGACACCTAACCCACTATCCTCAATAAGGTAGGCCTTGACCGTGATTTGTAGTTTGTAGACTTCATATTATCCAAACATAATACCGTGCTCCAACTACTCACACTTCATTGGAACAAAGTGTCCCATACCTTTGTTGATGCTTGGGATAAATTCATAATTAAACTAAAATATGTTTGTGAAATGCTGGAACTTTCACCCATTAGATCTTACACTTTTAACAATGAGGCTCAGAATTTTGATGAAACTTCTTCTCGAGCTATAATGGATAAGATTTATTATGCCTTTGATGGGGACTCAATTAAGGCCAATTTCACCCATCCTATCAACCATTACTTCTATGTTCCCCCCAAGCCTACCTCGATTGAGCAAGACCAAAGTACCACTCCTGGGTAATTTATGGTGAAGGTAAATGTTCCCCTTCTGAATTACCTTCTTATTTTTTACGTGCTTTCTCTCTTTCTACTTTTGGGTAAGACCAATGACCAACCACGAAGGGACCTAATCAAAATTTACATGAGGTTTTCTTATGGATTATTCTCTGGGAGGGTATAACATTTCAAACTTTGCCAACACAATTCTTTTAACTAGTTTCCTTTATACAAGATTCCCTAACATTTTCCTTTCAGAGGTTTCCCTTGTTTTTTCTTCTATAAGGCCTCATAGGTTACTTTATTGGAATAAAAAACATAATAGGAAACATTTAATCAATTTCCTTGATAGATACTTATCTTTGGTCTCTAGGTATTACGATGGGGAAACGAAAGGCACACTTAGTCATTCTTCACTGAGGCCAATCGCACTATTGGAACAGTCATCAAAGAGCTGATCGGGGAGAAGCCTGGTCTGGAAGTTATGCTTATTCTAACACCTGACCATCTTACATCGTTTACTGAATAGGGCGCCTTCACTAAGATTTGTAACCCTAATCACCATGCCCACCAATTTGGTTATGACCAAGGTGTTTCTTTCCCTTTCACCAAAGCAATAATGCCCCATAAACGTTTTTCTCAAGCTTCCTTATACTTTAATACTACGGATACTATAGAACTTTACCACCATGGCTACTGTTAAAAGGGTGATGTGTCGTGCAACTAGCTTGTGAAATTTTTTCCATTTCAGCTCAATCAATTTAGTGATTGGCTCAAAACCCCATTAGTCTACTACCCACTAAATAAGTTTCCTGCTAATAAACTAGGGCATAAGAACAAATACAGGATGGGAATTGATTCACCCTTAAACACCACACCGAAGAGACCACCAAAAGAGTTACTTTCCATGCCCCAATGAGTGTTGTGGCTCAGAAGGGGAAGAAGATAACTTGTGTCCCCACTGCTCCGTAGAGGTCTGCTGGACATGTAGTTGGCTCGTCCAATGAGAGAGTTTCTATTCTAGCCCCAAAGACATATAAACCAAAAAAATCCAATCTCATAAAACCCAAGTCCTAAAAGAGTGCTACAGGATTATTTGGGATTCCTCCTAAGATTGCTCGCCCCATGGACCCTGTATTGGTTGGAAAATGTCGTTTAGAGGCTAAAACAATATTGTGCACCATCGACCAACCTTTGCCCAATGATCCTCTACTGCCCCCACTTACTCATATTGATCCCTCACAAGATACTTGGGGGTTAAGCTCACACACTGGTGCTTCTAATAATGGACCTTCCTTTGATGCCCACTCCCAATTAAAAAAGTGTTTGGGCACTAAAACATTGAGTAAACGTGTCACCAAAGAGAGCATTTTGATCCCTACAAGCCCAAGTGCATATCCCCCCCCCCCCCCCCCAGATTCTTCTGAGCCCATAGTGCTAGATGATAAACCTTTGGAAGATGATGTCGCGATAGCTCTAATGTAGGACATTCCAATGCCACCCATGTATCCAGTCCAAGAGATAAGTCTTTCTGTTATAGAAACCAGGTTTTGTTCATTCCCTTGGATCTTTTTTTACATTTAACATATTTTTGTTCTTTGCTCTTTAAGGACTTCACTCTCCTGATTACTGACCCCCATCCCAAAGGAGATCTCCAAGCCCAATCATAAAAGAACCAATTCGTGAACCAACTCTAGTACCCCTCTCTTCTATAATTGGGCTCACCTACTCATGACGTGATGCCTCTAGTCGTATGATTGAGGTATCTCTCGGGCTTTCACTATAAGAAGGGAGTGTTAATCCTAGGACTAGCATTGATGAAGCTTTGATGATACGATAGCTAGCTCACCCTCATTTTTCTTAATCCCAAGCCTTTAGTTCTCTACCTTTGGTTGTGTTTCCTCCTGCCAATCCCTAGAGGTAACTTATTTATTTCCAAAACTTTCAACGTATGTTTCCTCAAGTTATTCTATTGAGAGATAATTATTGCATATATTTTCCTTTTTAGTGGATAATGTGACCATTATTAGAGCACTCACCGAATCTCTTCCCTCTTTTTATCCCTTATGAGGCCAATCAAGGGTTAGATTCCACAAAAGACCTCTTAAGAGGTAAAACCTTAAATTTCAAAATTTCATTTCTTTAATTTGCTTGTGTTAACACATAGCTAAATCCTTCTTATTGATACAATTCTCCTGAAGTGGTCCAACCACTTCTAGACCTAAGGTTCCTCTGCCATCAGAGGAAGCTAGACCTTCACATTTTGATATTGATGCCTCATTGGCTTAGCCTATTTCTAACCTGGTCCTCATGCTCGTGGAAGCTAAAAATTCATTGTCATCCCAAGAAGCATATCCTTTTTGGTAAAGTCCTACCGATGAAGTTGGGACACTAGCACTCCACTAACCCTAACCACCCGTGATCAAGCTCATGAGATATATATTTCAGCTTCCTCTAAGATTTTTTTGGAATTGTACATGTACGAAGAAAACAAATCAAATCTCACACCTGTATGGTGACTTAGCAAAAATATTTGCTAAGATTTTTTATATATCAGAGCTTGCACCTTCTTGATGACTTAGAAGTATATTTTCTAAGGTTTTAAATCAAATCTCACATCAGGTTGGTGACTTAGAAAAATATTTTAAAGGTTTTAACCCAAATCTCACACCTTCTTGGTGACTTGGAAAAATATTTGTTAAGGTTTTAACTCAATTCATTGCCTCTAACTTTTTTTGTTATACATTTGCATGTTTAGACGAAAATGATTGCAACACTTGGATTACCTCAATCGGTTCCCTCTTAAGCCAACATGACATCTCCAAAACCTCCTGCTCAGGCTGATTCTTCTAGCGACAATGATCATAGTTTCATGACCAATGGCCCTCCTACTGATAGTGAATCTAGTAATGACATCCCTCTACCAAGCATTTCAACTACAAATTTATGTTTACATGTGCTTTAGAAGTCCCTTTTCATCCAAGGTTGCCACTGCATGGTCATAGAACAACTGATTTGCTACCGCATAAACACGGTGGTTTGCCTAAGAACCAACCGTGTCATCATGGGGGGTAGACTGCGAAATGTGTCTAACATTGTGGAAAAAATCATGAACAGTCCAATAAAAACCTTAATAGGGCCACTATTAACTAGTATCTGAGTAACTTGAGAGAAATCTCTAAGGATGGGTTCAACTTTAGTGGCTTATTAATCATTTAAAATTTCTGAAGCTTTCTCGTCTGGAGGCTCAATGTGAGTTATAACATAAGAGCGTGGAGTCTTAATGCGTAGAGGAGAAAATATTGAAGGATTTTGATCCTTTGGTCGAGGAACTTGATAAGAAGGTCAAAGCAGCCAAAGAAGCCCTCGCCAAAGATTTGAGTGGCCATGAGGAAGTGATAGGGCAAAGGTCTTAAGTTCAAACTAGGTTCCAAGATATCGTGGAGGCTCAATAATCTTGTAGTCGAGATGCCTGTATGCGGCCTGGGGTTACTTTACCTCACCAGACTTATGGATCATCATAGGCGAGGCCTTGTTTTATTTTCCAGTACTTCTGGGTAGTAGCCCCATACATAATGTAATTTTGTTAAACTTGATATATGAAAAAATGATATTTTTGCATTCTCAATTGCGTTCACGCTTTACTTTTTTACTTTCTTTCAATATTTATAATTCAATACAACTGTGAAATTTCTTGCTACATGATGGTCCGCTTATAATCTACAAATATCTTTAAAGATTTTTTTTATCTATTCCTGGAGACAAAATGAGGTTAAAACTCAAAAATATTCTAATCAACTCTAAACATGATAAATCTTCAACTATTTTTAGTTAATTTTGAAAGGACTATCTTGGAGATTAAAAAATAGTCTGAGTAATATACTTCCTTGACTATAAATGGTCCTTCCCAATTGGATACAAACTTGGGCAATCGGATTCCTCTGATGTGCCTAATATCTGCTTTGATAACTAAGTCCCCTTCCACGAGCTTTTTTGGCCTCACCGAATTATCATATGACGTAGAGATTTGTACATTTGGAAGTGTTGCATTGTGTTAAATTTGTGCCCATCCAATGCCTCTAGTTGCACATGTCTATCCTAGAGGAGCATTTTGCTTCGCAGCCATATCTGGATTAAGGGACTTCTAATTCGATCGGTAAAATTTCTTCAACTCCATACACTAGAGAAAAAGGTGTATAACCAGTTAGCTTTATTTTGGTAATTCGATAAGCCCAGAACACTGCTTGAATTTTGTCATCCCAGGCTCCTGAGAAATCCTCTATCATCTTAGCCAATAGATTGACCAAAGTCTTGTTTGTTGCTTCAGCTTGACCATTGCCTTTTGGGTAGGCCACCTTTGAGGTGTGGTATATAACCAAGTATTTGTTAGTGAGCAAGGTCACCTTTTTATTGATAAATAAAATTCCATTATCAAATAAAGTAACATTGGGAATGCCAAATCGATAAATTATATACTTTTTAATGAATCGTTCCACCACGCCCGTTATTGCTCTTTTCAATGGTATTGCCTCTGCCCATTTTGTGAAACACTCTATGGCCACAAGTATCCATATTTTTTCCCCTTGTGGAAGGGTTATTTACCCTTAGAAAGTCAAACGCACAAGTATGCAATGGATAGGGAGTTACCAGAGAGTGAAGGTCTACCGAAGGAGCATGAATCATATTTCCATGTAATTAGCATGCCTTGCACTTTCGAATAAACTCAACCAAATCTTTCTCCATAGTTGGACAATAATATCCCAAAGTCATACGTTGATCATATAATTTGACTCCTTCAATATGAGTCGCATCGTGGGCTTGCTCGAGGACTTCCCTCGCTTCCTCTCTTATGATGCACCTCAATGGTCTGTTGAAATATCCTCTATAATAGAGATGCTCCTCTTAAATGTAAAAATTTGTGGCAATTCTTCTAATCCCAATGACATTAATCTTCTCTATAGGAACAACTCCCTCTTTGATAAAGTCAATATAAAGCTGCCTCTAATTTATTTGAATCTTCATAAAGTTGCACTCAACTACTTGAAAGAAAAGTAGACACTTAGCACATTCTCTTTGCATTGTTGTTGTGTTCTGCCTTATTGTTGGCCAAAAATACCCCTTTCTTTGAATTCTTCGGTGTAAATGGATCTTAGTAGTCTCGTAATGCCCTTAGTGGTTTTTTATTAACCTTTTCGCTGTTTTCTCTGGATCGGTGTACCTCACTAATCACCCTCTTATATTTTTGAAATATAAATTGTTTTATCTAACGAAATACTCGGTAAACTCTATGAGATCCATCTTTCCTTATCCAGCCTTCAGTTTCCTTCTAACTTTATCCCTTTAGTCCAAGTCATCTTCCGTTGGAAAAATTTCTAGCACAACTAGAGGAGAAGTTCCTCATTGGATCGCCATAGTTGTTGACTCACCGTTCATGGACACTTTTTGTTCAATGGTGGCATTGGCATCACCGTGTATGTTCAACATTTTAGGATGCCTTCTTTCTTTGTCATGATGGAATAAGCCAATCAACCTTTGAATGATTGTTTTATTAGGTGCCAAGTTGAGATGCTTCAATGCGTACTCTCCATTTACCTGCTTAACCAATAAATTAAAATCTCCTTTGATGCAAAGCGATTGGATGTCTCTTCGTAGAGCCTCAAGCAATCCTAACACTAAAGCCTCATATTCTTCCTCATTATTGGATCAAGAGAAATCTTAACTTAAAAGATAGGTAAATTGTAATACCCCGTAATTTTAATGACTTTGAAAATGGGTTATATTTTAAATTAATGGATTAATTAGATTTTATTATTAATTAATTCATTCGGGTTTATCCGGACGGTGGATATTAAAATGGATGATTCTGAATATTACTTGAAGATATTTAGGTAATATATGAAATGTGATGTCATTGATATGACTATATGATATAAATTCGGTAATTTATATTTTTTAGTCAGACGCGGTATGGGACGTGTCGGGACTAGTTTATTAAATTAAAAAGGAAATTTATTTTCTATCGATCTAATAGTCATTTCGACTGCGTAGTTGTGTCCAGAAGGTTCGAAATAGTCAGAAAAGTCTATTTGGATGTTAATTTTGAGTCTCGGGTCATTTGGAAATGAATAGACAACCCGAAAGGGCATTTTGGTCATTTTTCTAGGGGGGATGAATAGTGATTACGGATTTGGAACTATTATAAGTATTGGTAGATTAAGTGTATGGGGGTTATTCATCTCCTCTTCACAAATAAGAGCAGCCATCTTCCTAGAGAGATTGTAAGAGTGTTTGGGAAGGGAAAAGTCACTTGGGAAGGAGAAGAACAAGAACCAAGGTTCACCACCACCAACCACCACCGGAGTTTGACCGGAGAAGGGACAACCAACTGAAATATACTACACCAAAGGATCAGACCTACAAGAAAGGCAAGTGTTTGATAATGGCAATTTAAGTTTGTATATTGTCCATGTTAGAATAATATGAAAAGAGAAGATTATTATTGTTTGGAAGAAATAATGGAGTATTAAATGGATTTCTGGAAAACTGAAATGATATAGGAATCTAACTCATGTTTTAGGATGATATTAATCCATGAAATAGTCATGAATATGTTGAAGAAAAATCTGAAATACCATTGATGTGTTCTTGAAGATGATATATTGATAAATTCTGGAAATAAGGAGATAAACATGTTTTTTTTTATCCAATCCCTTGATGATACTAAGATGTTTAGAGTATTGGAAATTGTTCATATATGTTGATATATCATGTAGAAATAATCATAACTCATTTTGGAGGTTAATATGAAGGTTTGAATGTGTAAAAATGGAGAAAAATGGAGTTTGGGATTTTGGGAGAGATAATGAATAGTAACCCGTAGCCTTTGGGGTCATTTTCGGCCAAGACGATAAATGATTTAGATTTCGTCCAAAACATGAAAGTTGTATATCTTTTCGATACGGTCGCGTGGGCGCTGACCGCGTATTTTTCTGATTTTTCTACGATTTGATATGATTTTTACAAGATGACAGCTCCGGGTTAAAATCATCAACTCGGAAATCAAATCGGGAATTGGAAAAATTACGGCTACAATTAATGTCGTAGATGTTCGGGATAATTTTTGGGGTAGTTTAGAAACCCCGAAAATGAATTTGGGTTGCTAGATTTATTTGTTAAATTCCAAATAGGGATGTATGAGGAATTATGATAGGACCAGTAGGGGTGATTTGATATAACACCTGGGTATCCTTAAGTTTACAAGAGGGTTTCATCCTAAGTGAAAGAATATGTGTTTATAAGAGATTTGAAACTATCGGTTTTAACCTTAAATAATAATAAAAAAGAACTAAACTCGTAGTAGTTCGGGGGAATGATGTTATGGACCAGTAGGAAATTAATGACTTCTTACTGAATATATGTTGAGGAAAATCCTATTTGAATCTTATGAGATGGGAGCTTAGAATACATTTGGTTGAAAGAGGTTATGAGGTTATCCCGATCGCATAGTTTAAGTTTTCGGACCTCCTTGATTGACAAAGTTAAGTAGTAGTGTATTGGAGGGGTTCCTTGTTTGGATTTCGCTTTGCGAGACGCTCCGCGCATGAACCTTAACGACGTCGGTAGTGGAGAAATGTTATAGGATGCGAGGATAATTAATTTATGAAGTATGGATATGATATTTTAAAAGAGATATAATGCTACGTATGGTAAATATCTTAGGGTTGTGATAATTACCTTATTGATATTATATTGTAGGTATGATAGTACCTATTTGATTGATTGATAATTTATGTGTATGACATACCTAGCTTACTTGCTATCGGTGGGAGGTTTACGCGTGAGGGCAGTTATATCCTGATGAATCCATGGGATCTTTGATTTGTCGCTCGAGAACATAGGTCTATGAAAGACTTATCGGGGAGTTGATAAGTCCGCTGACTATGGTACGTAGGTATGTGCGTGACCCATGGATACGAGAACTATGTTCGCCTCCAATTTGTTTGTTGTTGTTTGTGGTTCGTGGAATCTTACCGAACCTGTAGTCCCCTATTCGGCGACCTGCGATGATGGGACATGATAGCAGAGTAATGCATTGCACCGCAGCTGTGACTCGGGGTGCCGTATTATATATGAATATATATAATGAATTAAATGATTAAATGGATATATTGTGGTTAGATCTATCTACGGTGATAATTGTAGATACCGGTGAATAAAATATGTTAATGGAATTTAGTTAATAAATGTTTATGCTTTTAGAATTGGAAAAGCTTAACTCATGTTAATGAGAAATGATTCAGATTAATGAATAATGATTCATGTTAATGAGAAACTAAATCATAAAGGAGAAATGTAAATGGATAATAGTGTGACGTATGGTATGGGACATACGGGGATTATGATATGGGAATGGAATTATAATATGGAAAGAGGAACCATTAACTAGGAGGTTAATAGGAAACGTTAAGTGTGCACTCTAGTTGAGAGGTGAGAATTTGCATGTGAGAGTTAAATCTAACATGTACATAATAAATGCTTTATTGCATTTGTTAAATACTTGCTGTTTTAAAAATACTCTACACATTCGGGCTCTGACCCGTTTCCTTGCATATTTTCTCTTCTATTGTATCTCTATATATCAGGTGTCCAGCAACAGGGACGCCAACCATAGTTGATTGTGACGAGCTATGGAGCAATGGAAGTTTTGCTTAGACGCTTTTCATCTTTTGATTCACAGTATTCTTAGTTAGGGCATGTCGCCCAAAGGATTCAGTTATCTTTTCTATCGAGGTCAAATTCTATTGTATTCTGGACTTTTTAATACATTTAACATTATTGGAATTATTGTAAAGGATTTATCTTATTTGGGAATGTTTATTCCAGTTGCACTTAAATTCTTTTGTGTTATTATTGTGTTACCAGTTTTGTAGAATAAAGTGTGTAGTGTTATTCTTAAACTAAAAATGTTTTTGTTGAAATTTAAATGTGGAAAGTTTTTAACACCAGCTTGATTGGGTATTGGGTGAGTTGTAAATGTTTTTGACAGTGATGCTAAGAATGAGCCAACTGTATATTCTGTTTTAATTTGGTATGGGACTGGCCACCCGGTATTTAATTAGGCGGGGTGTTACATAAATTTCCTCCTTTCCTCTTGAAAGGATGACTCCGGCCCCCATTTTCCTTGAGTTGATGGTCCATAAAACTCCATAATCCACTCCTCAAGGTTTCCCTCTATGAAATTGTCCTGTAAGTCATCACCTAGAATGCTCTCTTATGGTGTCTCAAATATCCCAGATGGGAAAATTTCTAATAGATCTACATAAGCTTGACTCTTTATCGCTCGAGGAACCGCGCACTTCAAGTCATACTCTGGGAGGATAAAGAACCACCTTGTTTCCTTCACAATCAATATTGTTAGTACCAATAAAAACTTATTGGAATCACACCTTGTCATAATGTGAATAGTGAAGGATATCATATAATGTCTAAGTTTTTGAGCAATAAATGCCAAAGCCAAACAACGCCTTTAAATGCTTGTGTACCTTGCCTTTGGACCATGAGTGGTTTTACTCAGACAGTAGGCGTGTCATTCTTTCCCATCAATCTCCTATTCTAACAAAGTATCAATAGACCTCGTGATGAAAGTAAGGAAAAGTTGCAACGATATTCCATCCCTTATGGGGATCATAGTTTGTAAGGAAATGTGTAATTTCTTAAGCTTGTCAAAATCTTCTCGGTGAGGTTCCTCCCATTTAAACTTAGAGATCTTACACAGTAGGTCCATTAGAGGATGAGTGATCTTGACTAACCCTAGCACACATCTTCTCAGTTAGGATACCTTCCGGATGAAGCTATTGAGCTCCTTCACTGTTCTTGGGAAGGCATGTTAAGAATATCTTTTTACTTGTCCTGCTCCATCTCAAATCCTTGACAATCCACCATAAAGCCCAAAAAAATCCCACTTATTACTCCAAAGGCATATTTGAGTGGGTTCATCATCAACTTATACTTCCTACATCTGTTGAAAATCCTTCTGAGGTAATTAAGTGAGATTCCTCATTTTTTAACTTGATAACCGGATCATCCACGTAAAACTCCACGATGTCATCAAAGAAATCATAAAATATGGCCATAATTGTTATTTGATAGGTTGTCCCGGCATTCTTTAACCCAAAAGGCCTGATATTGTACATAAAATTACCCAATGGAGTCTTGAATAATGTCTTATTTGTGTCCGTTGGATCCATCTTAATCTGATTATAGCCTACATAACCATCTATAAAGTTGTAAATCTTATGGCCTGTAGTTGAATCTATCAAGCTATTAATAGATGGTAGAGGGAATTTATATTTTGGGCAAGATATATTGAGGTCTCTAAAATCAATGCAGATGTGTATTTGATTTTTATCCTTCTTCCCCACGAGCATAATACTAGAGATCCAAATTGGATATTAGATTAGCCTAATGAACCCAACTGAAAATAATCGTCATACCTCCTCTTTGATCTTGATATCTAACTCTGGATTGTACATTTTGGTCACTTGATACACTAATATGACTTAAGGCATAACATTAAATTTATGTCAACTCACCTATTGGTCTAACCCCTCTATCTCGGTGTAATTTCACTCAAAAAACATCTTTGTACTCCCAAATATGCTCAATCAACCCACGTTTCTTCTCAACATCCAGGTCATTCAAAATGAAAAATTAGCTTATGGTCTTCTCCATGCCCAGACAAATCAATTTGCTGCAACTTTTGCACCTACGGATATGAGCGATCAGTCATGCACAATGGTTCATCTTCAACCTCCTCAATAAACTCATAAATGTTGTAATCACCATTGACAAGACATTGCCCTTGATTATCCCTAAGAAAACATTCATACTTCGGGTCATCCTCCTTGTTAGCTTCTTCGACTGTTCATGCACTCCTTGAAAGGCAATATACCACTCTTCCATTTCAAGTTGTACCTCCTTGCATTGGCGGTTAGGTGAGACAACTACCTTCCTCTTTTAGTCCTTCTTAGCTTCCTTTAAACTTTCCCTATAAAGTCGGTTAAGGACGCTCTATCACCTCACCTCATGCTTTATCGGATCAATCCCTGGCTTCATTTTATCTCTTAACTATTTGGAGACAATTTGAGTCTTAAGAATGATGTTTTATGCCTATTCAACTCTTTGTTATGTTAGCCTTATCACATTGGTAATATGTAGATGGAACCAATCCAGGCTTATGCATCCACACCCTTCCTATCCAAAGGTGGTATGATGTGACACTCTCTATAACATGCAATTTGATGTGTGATGTGAGACTCCCCATCACAATCCCAACATTCACATAACTAATGGACTTTGAGGTTTGGTTATCACAATCAGAAATGGCCAATGGAATTGGTATTAACCTTGAATCAAAGATATTAGCTACATAAAAAGAGCTAATAGGCATGATATTTATGGAGGCACCCTCATCCATCAAAGCTCTAACGAAGATTACCCCATCCACACTTGTCATGACAAATAATGTCCAGTTGTGGGGGAACCTTACTGCTCTATCAGCATCCGAGAAATTTATCTCGGACATAAACTTCCTTATTAACCTGGCCATTGGGCCTTTCCATCTTAGGGAAGTAACTACATTCTTCTTCGTGATATCCAATACCGCTTGTATGATTTCCAGTTTTCTTTCCTAAGGCATCCCCACTTGGTCGAAGAACCCAACTAATTATGGGGACTGTGATACAACTTGATACTCCAAGTTAAGTTTTACAACATAGCATTTCACGTTGTACTCTTCCTCCATGCCCCTAGTGCTTACTTAATTATGGACAATAACTACAATTATTATCCTAATCGTGCAATCTTCTAAGGCTTCTTCAAACTTCTCTCTTTCTCTTCTTACATCCCTCGCACGATCCCCAAGTCCTCATTATAAGTGTTGATACCAAAATTAATATGTTGATATGGACGAATAATATGAAGACACGTGTCAATCTACTTGGCACAATAGTAACGAGGAAGTTCATTTCCCCGACCAGCTCATGTTCTCTCCGAGCAACGAGGATACACCGAGGAACTTCAGCACTCCGAGGTACTCTATCACTCCGAGGAACTCCTGAGCAACGAGCAACTAAGGCGGTCCGAACTACATCTCGGCCGTAGCATTAATTGCCAGATAATCAACAGTTCAATTATTCATTGAATGTTTATCATCTTGACGCACAGGCTGCATTAAATGTATTACCATTTCATATGTATATCATTTAATGTATCAACCCTTTTATGTACAGCCTAAGGGCTATAAATACCTTGTATCACCCTCATTCAAAGGGACCGGAATTTCTTGAGAGAATTGGTACTCGAGAATTCCCAAACATTCAGCAATAACATAACAGTGGACGTAGGCCATTCATATTAGGCTGAACCACTTTAAAATCTTGGTCTCATTTTATTTATTTGTGATTGAATAATTAGAACTATCTAATTTTTTACATCAACAGATTGGCGCCGTCTGTGGGAACGATTGTTACTATCGTTTTTCACCAAAAATTGTCCATCATCAATGGCGGATAATCCAGAATCTAGCAATCGAAACGCTTGAAATACTGGAAATCCTCAGAATCCCTCTGCACCTCCAGATCTAGCCGGGATTATGACGAATCTGGCTCAAGGACAAACCGCCATGCAAGAAACAATGAGGTAACTCATACAAACCCTTCATGGTGGTGCACCTGCACGTTCAGGACATCAAAGTGGTCAGAGGCAAACTTATTTACTTTCTTCACGATCCAGGCGTATTGAGTCACGTCGTAATGAGGAGTCTGATGATTTCTCTTATCAACCTGGGCGAACTTCATCAATAAGGGCTACAGATACTGATCAACATATCACCCTCTCTCCAGAAAGACCAAGTGCTTTAGAAAGACTGAGTAGGGTGTCTCCTTTCAGTCAATTAGGCCCTAGGAGGAATAGGAGTCCACCTAAGACCATGTCGAGGAGTTTTCGACAACCATCAGATCTAAGAGAAGGATCAGCACAATCACGACCGACTGCTCATCAAGATAGATCTCAAGAAGCTACCTCAGAACGATCAATTGCTCGAACCAATAGGCCCGAGGAAGGAAATGAAGCGTGGAAAGGATCTCTCCAACGGTTGGAGGATAAATTGGGAGAAATGGCCAAAGCAAAGAACCCCCTACAACGAACTTTTGTTCGAGGAACACCTTTTGTACAGGCCATTGTGAATTTTCCTACACCGTCAAAGTTCAAAGCACCTGTAGTGACCCCCAAATATGATGGAAAGACAGATCCTGTTCTTCACATAGAGCAATATCAAGCTGCTGCCGACATCTATGTCGTCCCCGACGAGATGAGATGCAGAGCGTTCTCAGGAACTCTTACTGGAGCTGCCCAGATATGGTACAACAATCTTCCGAGGGGTAAGATTTCAACTTTCTTTCAGTTGGCCGAGTTGTTTATTAGCAATTTCTGTTTTGGAGCAAAGCCAGTAAAACGAGTAGCACACTTGTTAAGTGTTAGACAAAAATCTGGTGAGAGTACTAGAGATTACATAACTCGTTTCAATAACGAGAAGCTGGAAGTCATAGATTACGAAGAAAAGACAGCAATCACCGCCTTGATGAGTGGGTTGTTGCCTAATAAATTGTATTACACCTTGGCGAAAGATCCACCTAAAACTATGTCAGAGTTGATGGCAAAAGCGGCCAAAATCATGAATGCCGAGGAAGCTATGGCTGCAAAGAAGAATATGGATAAAGACACCAAGGTGGACGTCGACAAGTCTAAAAATAAAGAGCATAAGGGCAATGGCGGTGAAAAACGTTCCAGAAATAATAAATCATCATGGGAAGTCCTGAAGAAATACGACAATTATACTCCTTTGAAAATGGGTATTCATCATGTCTTGGAAGAAATCAAGAACAACGAGGAGGTAAAATGTCCAAAGAAACTAAGCTCAGACCCTGATTCGAGGAGTAAGGATAAATATTGCGAGTTTCATAAAGATCATGGTCACATGACCAAAAATTGCATAGCTCTTCAGAACGAGATTGAAACACTCATCCGAAGAGGAAAGCTAGCAAAATATGTTGATCGGGGAGGTGAAAGAAAAAATAACGACCGAACTAGAGAGAGGTCTAGATCTCCTCGTAGAGCAGAAGAGAAAAAGAAGAGAAATCATGAAGATGATCCAGATGATGACCCCGACCTTCCCAAGAAACCAAGACAGCCAGAACGAGAGGTATTTTCTATACGTTTTGGGTCATTTAATTGTAATGTCATTACAGGAGGAGATGCAGGAGGAGGAGACCTTACGACAGAAAGAAAGGCTTACCTTGGAGAGGCTCAAGCATATTCATATATTCAGTGAATAAATCTGGCCGAGGACAATCGTCCGAGGAAGGTAAACAAAGAGAAGTTGGTCATTGGATTTTCAAAAAACGACCTAGCAGGTGTTCTTTATCCCCACGACGATCCTCTGGTGATCAAAATGAGGATGAAGGAAGTAGTGATTTCAAGGGTGTTGGTAGACAATGGAAGTTCGGCAGACATCATGTACTATTCATGCTTTGACAGTTTGAATTTGAAATTATCTCAATTGGAACCGTATCACATACCCCTCCTGGGTTTTGCTGGCGAGAAAGTTTTTCCACTTGGGACGATCAAGTTGGACATATTCATTGGAACTTGGCCTGCTTGTCAAACAGAGAGAATACGCTTCTTTGTGATGGATAAGAATGTGCAGTCAGCCTACAACATCATCATGGGAAGAGTTGGTTTGAAGAAGTTCGAAGCAGTTCCATCTACAGTGCATCAGTGCTTAAAATTCCCAACAAATTTTGGAGTAGGAGTTGTGAAAGGTGATCAGAAAGTAGCTTGGGAATGCTATTATTCATCTGCCGAGTAAGAGGAACTTGAAGATTCAAGAAAAGAGACTACTACCTACCAGGTGGATGAAGGTACAGAAATTGAAACACTGGATCCTCGAGATGAATCCCAACTTGTAAAAGGACAGGTGGTGGAATCTACAGAAAATATTATTCTGGACGACGAGCACCCTGAACGAGTAACCCAGATAGGTTCTACGTTGGATGCTTAAATAAAACAGGAGTTGATAACTTTCTTGAGAAATAGGAAGAAAACTTTTGGGTGGAGTCATGAAGACATGCCAGGAATAGATCCAAACTTCTTATGTCATGAGCTCAATGTGAATAAGGAGATCAAGCATGTAAAGCAGAGAATAAGGGTATTTAGCCCCGAGAAGAATCATGCTATACAAGAGGAGGTCGAGAAGCTCCAGAAAGCCCAATTCATTGAAGGCGTGAAGTATCCAGACTGGTTGGCAAACGTGGTGATGGTAAAAAAGAAAAACAATAAATGGAGAATGTGTGTTGATTTCACCGATCTTAACAAGGCGTGCCCAAAGGATCATTTTCCATTGTCCATAATTGATCAACTAGTGGATGCTACCTCGGGACATGAGCTGCTCAGCTTCATGGATGCTTACTCTGGCTACAACCAGATCAAAATGAAACCTGAAGACAGGGAAAGTACTTCTTTTATTACCCCCAGGGGAACTTATTGATATAATGTTATGCCTTTTGGTTTGAAAAATGCAGGAGCGACATACCAGCGGCTGATGAACAAGGTTTTCACCGAATAAATCAGTTGCAACATGGAAGTCTATGTCGATGATATGCTGACAAAAAGCAAGAAAGCTGCAGATCATCTAGTTGACTTAGCTCAGACATTTGATCAACTGGATAAATACCAGATGAAGCTCAACCCGACGAAGTGCACATTTGGAGTACGAAAAGGAATGTTTCTCGGGTACATTATCAACCAGCGAGGCATTGAAGCAAATCCAGATAAGATCAAAGCTCTTTTAGGGTTGCGATCTCCAACAACAAAGAAAGAAGTGCAGAGTCTTAAAGGACGAGTTGCAGCGCTCAACAGATTTGTGTCCCGAGCAACTGATAAATGCCTCCCATTCTTCAAAACACTTCGAAAAACTTTTGAGTGGACTGATGAATGTGAGAAGGCCTTTCAAGACTTGAAAAAGTATTTGGGAGCACCTCCATTATTGTCCAGGCCAATAACAGGAGAGAAGTTGTACTTGTATCTGGCAGTATCAGAGAATGCAGTCAGTTCAGCATTGATCAGATTGGAGAATGGAGTCCAGAAACCAATCTATTACATAAGTAAGGCTTTCCGAGGTGCGGAAATCAGGTACCCAAAGCTGGAGAAATTGGCATTGGCATTAATTGAAGCAAGTAGAAGAATGAGGCCATATTTCCAGGCCCATACCATCGTCATTTATACCGACATGCCACTGAGGCAAGCCCTTCATAAGCCAGAAAAGTCAGGGAGATTGATGTACTGGGCAATAGAGCTCGGTGAATATGATATTGTGTATGAGCCCAGATCATCACTGAAAGGGCAAGCTGTAGAAGATTTTATAGCAGAGTTTACATATCCTGATACCCCCGAGGAACAAAAATTGCTCGCTGACCAACCTGTGGATGTTACAGGATCAACAGACATAAATCCAGACCAACTCCGGGTGGTAAAAGGGCTTATGGATGAAGAAAGATCATCAACTTCGAGCTCAGACCAGCTCCGGTTGGTAAGAGAGCGAGAAGAGATGGTCGACGAGGAGCGAAAAGTGTCAGGGGAGGATGAAAAGAAGCAACAAATATTTCACCGAGGAACTCTGTCAGATAAGAAATTTGAAGACGGGTTGCCCATATGGAGATTATATGTAGATGGCTCATCTTGCACAGCAGGTTACGGGGCAGGAATTGTTTTGAACACCCCAGACGAGATTGACATGGAATATGCTTTGCGATTCCAATTCAAAGCCTCCAATAATGAGGCTGAGTATGAGGCCATGATAGCAGGTCTTAATTTATCAAAGATTATGGAAGCGCAACAAGTGATGGTATTCAGTGATTCTCAATTGATTGTGAATCAGATGATGGGAACATATGCAGTTAAAGGAGAATTAATGGTCAAGTATCATGCCAAGGTAATGGAGTTATTGGCAGAATTTGATGCGATTCAGTTGATCAGAATATCCAGAATAGAAAATGCACAAGCAGACGCACTGGCCCGACTAGCATCAGCTACTCGTACCGAGCTGCGAAGAACGATACCAATTGAAGTACTGGAAAATCGGAGCATAGATGAAAACTTGACGATGAATATTATTACCCTCGATTTAGGACCATCTTGGATGGATTCCATCAGGGCATATGTGGAAGAAGGTGAATTACCAGAAGATAAGCTCGCTGCCAAGAAATTGAAGTATAAAGCTGCTCGGTATGTATTAACTAATGGTATTTTATATAGACGAGGAATTATGGCAGGTTTGCAGAGATGTGTACATCCCCCCGAGGTGAAAGAATTGATTGAAGAAATCCATGAAGGGTCTTGTGGAGCTCATGTAGCAGGTCGAACACTTTTGCAAAGGGTAATGACTCAAGGATACTACTGGCCGACGATGAGGGCTGATTGTATAGCCTATGCTAAGAAATGTGACAAGTGCCAACGTTTTTCCTCCATCCGACGAACTCCACAAGCATTGTTGACACCAATAACTTCCCCTTGGCCATTTGCCATATGGGGAATTGATTTGGTTGGACCACTGCCGACCACCCGAGGAAGATTCAAGTACCTCGTCGTTGTAGTGGACTATTTTACTAAGTGGGTAGAAGCTGAGCCGCTTATTGATATGACATACGAGAAGGTATACCAGTTCGTTTGGAAGAACATCATCTGTCGATATGGTCTCCCTCATGCCTTCATCACAGACCATGGAACCCAATTTGATAACGAGGAATTTGTTGCCTATTGTCATCAGTCGAACATTTTAAAGGTTCATTCATCACCAGGCCATCCTCAAAGCAATGGACAGACTGAAGTGACGAACAGAACACTGCTAAATGGTTTGAAGAAAAGGCTAAGTGAAGCTAAAGCTAACTGGATTAATGAGCTACAATCAGTATTGTGGGCTTACTGAACAACTCCCCGAGCAGCGACTGGAGAATCACCATATATGCTGGCATTTGGAAGTGAGGCTGTAATACCTGCCGATTTGGGTCTTCCAACACATAGAGTACTGAATTTTAATTCTCCTGTCAGTGACTTGATGAGAAGACTGGATTTGGATATGCTCGAGGAGGTCAGAGAAGAGGCAACCATTAGGAATGCTGCTTATCAACAATGAACAACTCTGTTCTACAACAAAAGGGTGAGGAAATGCGATTTAAAAGAAGGAGATTATGTGCTAAAGAAGGTCATTCAGAAGCACAATAAATTGGAGGCAAACTGGCATGGACCTTACCGAGTTACAGAAGTTGTTCGACCAGGAACTTACCGAATAGCAACTCTAGAAGGAGAAGAATTCAAGAATGCTTGGAATGCTGAACACCTTCGCAAGTATTATCAATGATGTAAAATGTACAACGGTTCCATCAAAATGAATAAAACGATGATGTTTTCACCATTTTTCTCTCCTTTGTTTGAAAGTTTTTCGGGGAATACTAGTGTTGTACACTACGCTGCTCGACAGCAAAAAGAAGACGATAGTTCAGACCCACAACCAATTTCGGTTGGTAAAAGGGCGAGAACAAATTATATACTCCTTTGGTTAGGAGGCGTACACTTGCGTGATCAACTTCGGTTGGTAAAAGAGCTTGTGGACAAGATAGTTCGAAAGAACTTGATAGTTCGAGCGTGATCAACTTCGGTTGGTAAAATAGCGAGAACAAATTATACTCCTTTGGTTAGGAGGCGTACACTTGCGTGATCAACTTCGGTTGGTAAAAGAGCTTGTGGACAAGATAGTTCGAAAGAACCTGATAGTTCGAGCGTGATCAACTTCGGTTGGTAAAATAGCGAGAACAAATTATACTCCTTTGGTTAGGAGGTGTACACTTGCGTGATCAACTTCGGTTGGTAAAAAAGCTTGTGGACAAGATAGTTCGAAAGAACCCGATAGTTCAAACTCATAACCTACTCCGGTTGGTAAGAGGGCAAGAACAACATTCTTAAAAATGCCAATTTTGGCTGGTTAAGAAACAAAATATGCCAATTTTATGTTGGTCGGAAGGTAAAATCATTCCAGAAAATACAAGAATTCCAAACTGAACCAAGTATAGTTGGTCGGTGATCAAAACTGTAATTGGTCGACGAGGATAAATTATCAACTTTGGTTGGTCGGACACATTTTATGAATTTTTTTACCAAGTATGGCTGATTGGAGATAAAAACCTATCAACTGTAATTGGTCGACAAACACAATTTAACAACCTTGGTTGGTTGGAAACATTTTAAACATTTTATACTCATTACTTTATTATTAAGTGATTGAGCAACATTGATACTTGTAATTTTGATTACTAAGTTGGTTGATGAATAGCACAAAATTGTTATCTTTTTAACAGATACATATGCACAAATGTAAAAATGTTTGATAAACACAAAACAATAGCAATACAGATTTGCAAACAGAAAATGAAAGTCTTTCATTAAAATCAAAATAAATTACAAGGTACATATATGTGCTAACTGTTACATTGAAAAACCTATTCTATTGGTTTCTTTCCTTTAGCTTTTGAAACAGGCTCCTCGCCAGCAGGAGGATCCTCTAGGCAAAGAGGAGAATTAATGAAATTAACATCTCTGAGCATTCTGACGTTCATCACAGAAGGTGTATCCAAGAGATGCTCGGGACGAGATAATTCAATCTGAGAATGAAGACTATAGTCACCAAGGTATTTTGAAATTAAGCTACGAGGAATGGCACGAGCTGGGATCCATTCCATGTCTAGTTTATAAGGCGGTACAGGCAAGTCTAGTAGCCCAGGAGCATGATAATCCCATAAAAAATGGCCCTACTCTAGCTTTAACACACGCAGGGCGTTCAACCATCCTTGTTTATAACCTTCGTTATTGGCATTTTCAAGACGAGCATCCAAGTGACAAAGGGCTTCATTGTATCCTGCCATCCAAAACTCCCGAGGTTGTTTGTGGAATTGGAAAGTTATTCTCTCTAGTTTCTCATGAAGGCTCCTGGCAAAAACATCTTTATCATTCAAAGCATACTTCATCGCAGTAAGTTGATCTTCCAAAGATAGGTTTTTCTTGGACATTTCAGACAAAGCCCGATCTTTGGCATTCAGTTGGTACGCTTGGGTTTCCAATGTTGACAGAGTACGAGATTCTTCAACATTACGGCTGAGAACTCTTGATCGACTCCGAGCAGGTGGAGAATTTTGCTCCTCGACAACATTTTGAATAGCTCTTCCTCGCCCACGAGACCCTCTTCCTCGTCCCCGAGCATTAGTAGAGATACCAGACCTTCTCAGAGTATCCAATTCTTGCCTTAATTTGGCGTTTTCAACCTCTAAGAATGAGAATCCTTCATCAGTGACCGGTACCAAGGCAGTAGAGGATGAAGCTGCAGACTCATATTGTGCCACTTCTTCTGTAAATTGTTGTTCTCATGTTCCAACATCTCGGCGATCTGTCTGCAGGCCTCAACTTCACCTTTTAGGGTTCTCTCCCTAACATCGTACCCAGCGATGATCTTTTTGTGACCTGTCTCAGAGGAAAGCTGTTGATACCTATTCTCATATTCCTTGTGTAACAAGGCAGTTGATTCATTGTGCTGATCCTGAAGATCTTCTAAGGTACAATGAAGCTCATCGATCAATTCATAGTAGGCCACATTATTGGCCACAGCTCGGTCGAGTAAAGCTTTCAAGTACCGATAAGCCTCAATTTCCTGTTCTGAAGCATCATGGCCAAGGATGTCAGTAATTTCTGATACACTTAGCTCTGTGTGACCAGCCTTATAGTATTCGTGACATTGCTGCATCAGTTTTGTATCATTGGCAGATAGCAATTCCATCCTGGCTATAAACTAATGAAGAGGAGACAACAGTCAACAAAAACAAATCATCAACAACAGAGAAGAACAAAGATGTATTTTATTAGATCATAAAAAGATTACATTGTTTGATTACAAATGATAATGAAAGATAGAAATGATACCGAACAACTTCACACCTTTTCCTTGTCTCCCAAGACTTTCTCGGGAGGCTGGGATGAGGAGCTTGGTTGCTCGGTGGTAACAGCAGCTTGATCAGCAGGAGTTGAAATTTTCTCAGGAGGAGGAAGCATGGAAGAAATGTCCTCGTTGGCAGAAGGTAGAGAGGCTGGGACTTGATCACCCATGGCCATGGAAGATTCATCAGAGATGGCCTCATCCTCTTCTTCTTCTACAATTGGTGGGAGAGGACCAGGGAGGTGTAACTGAAATAGCTCAGAGTCGTCTTTGATCTTCAATTCCTGCAGGGCAGCTACCCAGCCATCTCGGAAGTATTTCAGCTTCCCGTATTGTACTTGGGATGTCATCGCAGCAATCCTTTTGTCCCATACTTTATCCCAGCCAGCGCTGAAGGATTTTTTAACTGCGAGCTTTCTTTTCAGTTTCTCTGAGGAGAGCTTCTGGGATAGAAGATCCTCGGTAGTCTTTAACTTCGCATCCAATTCTTCTTTTTGGCGCTTGACATCTCACAGGACGGACAACTCTTCCTCTGCCTTTTTCAGCTTATCTTCAAGCTCTCCAAAGTTCTTGAGCTTGTCGTCATATTTTTTATGCTCAACCTCTAAACTTTTCACCTTATTCTCCAAACTCTTGGAGATCTCAGCCAACTTCACTTTCTCAGCTTCAACTATAGACAACTTTTTCTCCCAGTTAGCTTTGTCCTCACTATACTGCTGACGAGAATCCTTCAAGGATTGGGTCAAACCCAGCAGAGCATCCTCTACCCCCGACGAGGAGCTGGAAGCTTTAATTGCTTCATCTTTCTTCATGATGTTGTTAAAATAATTCACCAGCTAAACAAAGGAAAAAGTGACAGGTCAGTACAAAAATACAAGTATTCAAAGAAAGAAAGGAAATTCAGAGTGTGAGAAATTTACTGAAGCAAGGTGACGGGTAGCTAGGGAGGTCAGCATATCCCTAGAAATCTTTTCATCAATTCCTTGGACCTCGGGTATGATCCAAGTTTTTACCGAGTTCATGGAAGAGCTCGGAGGAATGATGGTTGGAACACCAACACCACCAGCTGGTAGAGAGGAGATGTTTTCAGCCAGATTGACAGTTTCAGCCAAAGTGACTGAGGACGATTTCCTCAATCTCCTCAAAGGGACTTCAGCAGTTTCAACCAAGGAAGAGCTCTTGGTCGGAGAGATAGCAGTCATCTCCACAGGAGCAACCTTCTTGCTCGGAGCCACTGGGGGCTTCTCGGTAGCTTTGGAAGGTGCAACATCCACCTTCTTAGTCCCCTCTGGGACATCAATTTTGCTTTTCTTGGCCTCAGCAGCAGAAGTAGTGTCGTCAAATAGAACAGGAGGAGCTCTTTTCCTGCCCATTCTCTGACTTAAAGGGATGTGAGAATCTGAAGAAGAATCCTCTGGAGTTGAGGCTGGCTCAACAGATCTAATCACAGGACGAGCAGTATAAGAAGTCGTATAGCTCCTATACTGCAGCAAATATGATGCAGACCTGATGTGCTCGTCTGCAACGTTCTTATGAAAACCCCAGATAAGTTTCAGATGCTTAATATTAACCTCTGATTCTTTTGGAGTTTTTCTTTTACTATCAACTGCAAATAAATACATAATGAAATATCAGTCATACATTTTGTCAAATATGATAAAAGCATAATTTCATAAGTAAAGGAAAATGAGAATAAACCTATCCCATTGCCATATGGGGGGCATTTAGAACCCTGGTATACTGCATCTCCAACCAAGGGGGCATATTGCCAATTTTTAATAACCACCCCATGTTCAAAATAATCTCTATTTGCATCAGGGAGGTTAACTACAAGAGCCCTATTTAAAAACCTAGTTTTTAAGTAATAAACATTATCTAAAATAGCCCATCTATAGCAATACATAATCTCAGGAATCCCTATACGAGTTCCATGAGTTAGATTTAATTTATATACCCCATTAATTATTCTCCATGAATTGGGGGCTATTTTTGCAGGAACAACGTCAAAGTACTGACAGAACTCTAAGCATAAGGGGTTTGGCGGAAAAGAAAATCCACATGCAGCAATGAATAGACTGGGGAACCAATGTCCCTCAGCCAATCGAAAATAATCTAAAGGCTCAGAAAGGACCTCCAGAGTTACCCAGGAAGGAATGGGAAAATCGGAACGAAATTTCTCAACAGACTCCACAATATAAACCATAGTGAATAAAAAAAATACAGAAGAAAAGAAGAGAATCTTACAGGAAAAAGGAAGAGCTGACAACTAGCGAAGGAAAAGATGAACGCACAAGGGAGAGAGAGAACAGAAAGCTTGAATGCAGAAAATTGGAAAAGGTAGAAGACGGTATGGTTACCTAAGAAGTTTAAATACTTTACCTTGGGAAGCTGCGAAGGAAATGATTACACAAAAGAAACTAATACGCCACCGGCGGCTAAAAGGAAAAAAATGCACGAAGATCGAAGCACTCATAAAAATTCGAAAAAGGCGAATTCTGTGAATTTGAAAGAAATTCAAATATGAAGAAAAGGCTCCTAAAACCCAGGAAAGTCATTTAATATCGCCATATACCGAGAAAGAATGTTCCATGCACCTCAAAGTTTGAAATACGAAACATTGGGGGCTTCTGTTGATACCAAAATTAATATGCTGATATGGACGAATCATATGAAGACACGTGTCAATCTACTTGGCACAATAGTAACGAGGAAGTTCATTTCCCCGACCAGCTCATGTTCTCTCCGAGCAACGAGGATACACCGAGGAACTTCAGCACTCCGAGGTACTCTAGCACTCCGAGGAACTCCTGAGCAATGAGCAACTAAGGCGGTCCGAACTGCATCTCGACCGTAGCATTAATTGCCAGATAATCAACAGTTCAATTATTCATTGAATGTTTATCATCTTGACGCACACGCTGCATTAAATGTATTACCATTTCATATGTATATCATTTAATGTATCAACCCTTTCATGTACAGCCTAAGGGCTATAAATACCTTGTATCACCCTCATTCAAAGGGACCGGAATTTCTTGAGAGAATTGGTACTCGAGAATTCCCAAACATTCAGCAATAACATAACAGTGGACGTAGGCCATTCATGTTAGGCTGAACCACTTTAAAATCTTGGTCTCATTTTATTTATCTGTGATTGAATAATTAGAGCTATCTAATTTTTTACATCAACAATAAGATATCACCAAATTTATTCCATGGGCTGGTAATTAGTTGTTGACATCTCCCTGAGGTATTTTTAGCATTCCAACTAACAAATTCTTGTTAATAATCCTCCTCAACATAAAACATGAGTTAGTTAGGTGGAAAATCACCAATGTACATGAAAATACTTAGGATCATCTTGTACTTCTGGTCCTGGTTCATTTTGGGGAGCATGCTTGGGCACATAGATTGCCCCTCCACGAAGCATGGCATTATAACAACAAATGGCCTCCATAACTGTGCAAGGAAACTGTGAGGGATCTTATCTATCTCTCCTAAACTTCCTCTCGTTATCTTTCCTCTACCTTCTCCCAGCTTTAACGCCCTAATCTGCGTAACCCACCTATTGAGGCTGCTCTCTTCCAACCCCAGTTTGTGGTCTAAACATCATAGGGGTCAAGATAAAACTTGGGCGAAAAACTAATGAGATCTTTTGAGTTGATTTAAAAAAGACCACAAATGTTTCCGCACGTGTTTCATTTATCAAATGGAAGATATATTTAGGAATCAAACCCTTTCGTGAAAAGTTAAAGCAACTTGGATACCTTGGTTTCCTCTATCACATTTAGAGGCCTTTTTCTAAACCTCCGTATATATGCCACTACCTATTCTCCTAGACCTTGCTTTTCCTGTGCAAGTAGGGTTAGAGTAAACTCGTCTTCAGCCAAAAAAAACTTTTGAATAAATAGGACGTGCATGTCTTCCTAAGTGGCTACATTTCTTGGAGCTATGTGTATGTAAGCTTTGTCTATGGAGGATTTAGGAAACTCCCTCAAATGGAGCTTTCTTTATAGTGTTCCCCTAAGTTCTCTAGAAATCTCTTAATGTGTTCCTTTAAATATTATTGGTGTGAAAATCATGTCTGATTTTGATTTGTTGATTTGATTAAAATGATGTCATCTAAATTCAACTTTTTAACACCTAAGGACGATTTTCAGATTCATTCATTAGGAGTACATATATTCATCGTGCACATATGTTATGCGTGATTGCTTTGATTTGCCTATAGAATATGTTCACACCCATTCATTCCATTTCCACAATTCGGTTGTCTTAGTGTAAATTCATGGTGTGTGATTTTTGTAAAATTATTTTTGCATTTTTGTGTGAATTTTTTTTAAATCAAAAACAGTTTGTGGAAGATTTTGGGTTACTCCTTTGCATGAGCGCAGTTTGATCCATATTTGTTATGCATTTTTATCGTGACACTCCATGTTTGTTTTTGTTTATTCGTTTCCTTGTCTATTTTGGACAAATAAAGGGGGGAACGAATTATGGGGGAGTTTGCATTATGGTGGAGATTTGATTATTGATTGATTTATTCTTATATCATTTCAAACTCGATGCGTCATGAAGGTATTTGATTTGTCTCATGTGTGTAGGTACAAAATTTGAGATCATATTTTTCACACCCTGATGAGAAAAGCTTGAAGATTTTTGAAGAAAGTTTCAGACTTGCATGTTTTATACCTTTTCAGTTTTGGGTTCATGGGAAGGTATTATATTTGTATAGGATTTTTTTTTAATAATTCAGATGTTTTTTTTTTATCGGCATAAACATAGGGGGGGTTGTAAGGATATTATTTTATTATCTAACTTACATGTGAGTATGTCGTATACCGCTACAACCGTCGAAGACTTATTCAAGATCAATCATGCGTCAAAACGGATCCGAATATCAAAGTTCTTCAATATTCAAGCCTCCGCGAGATTAATTTTGGTAAGGTTGTCTTTAACTACCTTAACGGTTCACATAGAGTGTTAGAATATTTTTAAAAAAATATTTTCTAAGTGTTGGAGCGGAGTTTTTCATCAAAAGTTTTTTTTTATGTTTTGAGGCAGAGTATTCTTAGACAAAATAAAATTTTATTTTTATTTAATTTCGTTCAAGCGACAGAGGATCTCGTTCTAGCGACATCTTTATGTCGCGCAAAGTCGTTCGAGCGACAGCTGTCACCGTTTGAGCGACATACCTATTTTGTTCGAGAGACATGCCACCTTAACTTTTTTATAAAGAGCATGTTAAACAGATTCGTTTTGGTTTGGAAGACCTGAGAATTTTATTCTATGAAAACTGCTTTGGTAGAAACATTTGTCTTCTCACTTTTGAGAGTTTTAGCTTTGTTTTCAATTCACAAATCATTCCAATCTTTATGTGAATTGTTTTGGAACCCAAAAACAAAACTTTGTGAAGTTTATCTTGTAAATAAGATCTCTACTATCGATATAGGTGCCACTTGAGGGAGGTTCTAGACTGACGTGACTGCGTTTCAAAGGGATTACTCATGGGTGTTCTTGGGCAGACTGAACTGCAGTTCCTGTGGATTTGCTACGGAATTCCATTACTGATTTAGGTTGCAGTCTATGTTTGTTTTTTGAGGTTAATCCATTGCAGATTTCAGTTGTAATCATTGTGACTATTATTTGTGAAATAAAGGTTTTACCTAAAAGGATTTTTTTTCCTGAAATCTGTGTGTCAGCAATTATTTACATTGGTTTGATTTATTCACATGTAGTTTCATGTTTTAGGGATGAATAAAATTGGATTAAAAATTAACAACGATTAAATAAGGTTAAATTGAAAATTTGCGAATTCGGTCTAATCAGTACCACACATACTATTTTACAGTAATAAATGATATGGTTTCAAAATAACTCTCTCTCTAATAATCTGATGATAATAATGATAATGAATATCCCCCTCTAATGGAGAGGTTTGGGTATATATACAATCAATCCCCACTTGAGTAATCTCAGTCTCAATAAATGCAACAGACATCCCTCTCTACCTTTACATCACTATCATTTAATGTAAAGATGTGTCAGCGTGCTCCTATGTAATTATCATTAAATGCCAATAAGACAGCTTTTGTGACCAGTTGTGTGTCAAGCGACTGTCATAACAGTGGTAATCTACCAAACTAACTGAGAGCCCTTAAACCGCTATAATTTACTCAAGTTTGGATTGGACATTAGGTGGGTCACGTGTGACGTCACTTAAGACAAATGTTTCTTTTATTAAAGGACTATTTGACACTAAACCCAATGGGTGATGGGACTCATGGTTCCTCTGATTATGTTCTCTCGAGTTATGCTCCCTCAGTGTTTTACCTGGTGTGTCTAGAGTGGTTAAGTCACTTCTCAACATTGCCTTTCTTCCCAATCCTCCAAACTAGCTCCCTCACAAGTTCCCACGGTGAGGTTGTTCATTTGATCATGAAAGCTCTCCCAAGCCCTGCAAGACTTGGTCCCTCACGGATAAAGATTAACCTCACCTAAAAATTACAATACATCTCATTAAATTATAATAGTTCTTACAAATAAATAACTTAATTACAAACAAAAAATACAAAGCTTCCACAAGCATCTCCTTTAGGAAGATTCCTCATTGGCCGTTTTAACTGCTTAAAATAGCTTACTTGCTTTCTTCGTCCTTCGGTAGAGCTATCTCACTTGACTATGTGTTTTCCTGTAAATGTGGGGGTTTATTCATGGGTTCATCGACCAACGTTAGTTCATGGGAATTTAAGGCAATTTCAATTTCCTGATTAGGACTCTAGTTAGTTTAGACTATAAATAAAGTCATCGTCCCCTCTTATAATAACTTACGCTCGATGTTGATTAATGAGAAAATTAGATTGGAGATATTTTCTCTCTATTTCTTGTTCATGTTTAATAACCTTACCCTGTGCTTAAATCGCATGAGTGATGGTTAGACTCATTAGGAATAAATTATCATAGGTTTTACGCACACTTCTCTCTCTTGATTACAAGGAAATAATTTATCTATCTATCTATCTATCTATCTATCTATCTATCTATCTATCTATCTATCTATCTATCTATCTATCTATCTATCTATCTATCTATCTATCTATCTACCCCCACATTTACAGGAAAACCCAGGTCATACTTCGAGTACCTATCTAGAGGCTATCGAGCACTTCGGGGCCCTATTAAACTCCGATCAACTATCTTGTCTAGGAAAAATCTCAATAGATCTTTGAAGGACTCTGAATTTACTTTCCAACAGTCCACCCCATGCACAAATTGGCCTTACGTTTCGGATGAATGATCCGTTTCACTATCAAAAACTGATTTGGAGGCCACCGGGTGTTCTCGTGTCTCATTTGAGTCCAATATACTTTATTTTCTGAGTGGAAGATTAATCTATCTTCGAATGTCTCTAAATCCCCTTTCTAATGGTCCACCGTATGTGTGAATCGGCCTTACGGTTCAGACGAATGGTCCATTTTACCCCCAAAACAGATCTAGATGACACCAGGCGCTCTCAGTCCTTGTTTGACTCTATTCAACTCTCCATCATAAGTGAATCTCAATGAATCATTGAAGGGATCTAAATCTCCTTTTCGATGACCCATCCCTGAACGAATTAGTGTTATGATATGGACGAATGACCCACTTTACTCTGAAGGATCGTTGGGCTCTTTCAGGCCCCATTTGACCTCGGTAAACTCTTCGAATCGAATAAAGTTGAATGAAATCTCAAAGGGCTTTGAATTACCTTTCCAATGGTCCATCCTATGCATGAATTGGCGTTATGGTCTGAACAAATGATTCGTTTTCCTCTAAAATTTGCTTTTCTAGTGACCAACAGGTGCTTCCAAGCCTTGTTTTACCTCGATCAACTCTCGAACCCGGTAGTGTCTCAATGGATTCTTAAATTCTCTGAATACCCTTTCCAACGGTCATACCCATGTGCGATTTTGACTTTTCGTTCACATTTTATGATCATTTTTTTGAAAAACCTATCCCAGACTACTGAATGGCACCCTCGGGACGCTTCCTATCAACAGTGTGTCTGGGGTTCTATGCCAATAGGTAGGTTTTGGACCCTGACGATCGAAACCCCCTTATCCCTATAAATAAAGGTTATGACCTCACTTTGGAAAGCACCCCTGAACGCCCCTCTCAGCAATTCAGAGAACATTCTCTAGAATTCATAACTGCTCCCTTCCTAAAAATCTAACTTACCACATTCTTTCCATCCTTTTCATACTTCATTTAGCAAATTCCCCCATCTCCAGATACCACCTTCACCTCATTGCAAGATAAGTGTATCTGCACTCAGTATCCACTTTAAGTATTCATAAGGAGGTCTAATTCTTCACCATTGTCTCTAAATTCTTATTTTTAGCAATAATTATTTTAATTCTACTTTAGCACTTTATTTCATTACATTACATACATTAATCTCAAACCTTTATTAGTAGTACTTCCACATACTCTATTTTCGTTAAAAAAAACAAGAAAAATAGGGTTTGTCTATAAATTCCAAAATAGGGATTCTCACTACACATCCTCACGCTTAAAGCACTCTTATCTGTACACACACATATAAGAGAAATCCCCATTAGGATTTATGAGTTAAACCCCACCCCATGTTATATTCGAACTATGTGGACTTTTATGCCCCTTATGATATGTAGGCGTCTTGGGTAAATCCCGAGATTTGAGTCCTATATATATATATATATATATATATATTAATGGACGTCATATTCTTGCAAGCTTATATCTTGTCTGATGTATACATTCGTTCTTCTATAACGACTTGAGATTCGGCAAACACTTACATTATATTTTGAATTATTAATTTTTGGGAACCCTCTTAAGGACGAATTCAGTTCGTCTTTTTCCATGAAGCGAGTTGAATGATTCCATTCTTCATCGATATTATGTACCTAAACACACACTTCACGGAGTCTAACAGGAGAAGATTAACACATGACCAAGATAGACCGAAAGGGAAAAATGGGTAACTTAGTCCCCAAACCTTTGAACTAATTGGTTTCGCAAGCATCAATATTGTCCTTGATGTCATTCTCTCGAGGTTGTGACATTGCTTTTGCCTGTTTAATACAAAATAGCTCGAAAACTCTATCTCTACACATTGCACCACATTGATGACGGTTGAGTGCCCCGCGAAAGGGCGCAATTTTGTGCATACGCCAGAGGGAATCCCTCCTAACCCCCTAGGGATGTCTATAGTGGAGATTCCATTGGGGATATGTTTAAGAGAACTAGACTTTATTTTTACACGGGTGTTATTCTTTTCCTCATATGTGCATATGCACCTACCTGTATGTTCCGTTTTCTTTGTGTTATCTGCCTTTTGTGTTTATCTACCTCATGTATATATCACTTTTCAATCACTTATACACTTCCCACACTTGTATATACTCTCTATGTACACTTCACACTTATCTTCACTTGTACTCACATGCTTCACACACCACTTAGAATATCCATGCTTAAACTTCACTAGCACACATGCACACTACCCACACTTGTATATATCTCCATGATCACTTACACATACCACACACCACTTATAGTTGATTCATATATAGTCTCACTACCACACACACTCACTTGTAAATATTCACATGTCACTCACTCACACGTATGTGTCCCCATTACCATGCGTAGTATAGTCTCCATAATAGATTTACTTGTATATGCTCCCGCATTAGTGTAGTTCTCCCTTTACTCATCATGAAATTAAAAAATAATAAATACAATCTCCAAAATATGCTAATTAAGACTCGTGTATTTTTACACACTACATCACCAAGAGCATGGCAATATTAACCAAAATTTTATCCTGTACCGGGGGGTCACTTTTTGACGGGCACTGGTCCTGCGGAGCATAGTTGGCCTAAGTGACATGACTCTCACCTTCCATTGGGCTCGTACCTTCATCGTATATCGAACGGTTCCCCCTCCCCCCTGGTACCACTTGACTAAACTCATGATAGGAGGTATATATCATGGAACTCACTCACATACATCGAGGATATAAAATTCGCTCTCACACGTGTCCTCACGAGATATATAGTGAGGCAATTCATTTACACTCAGGTATATCAAATGTCTTGTCCACACGTGCCGAAGAATGATTGCCTTTATAGGCAAAAGGTATATCGTGGAAGTCATGCCAAACGGGGGGAAATCTTTAACTAATCCAACAAGTGCATAAACCTCATATAGGTGTAAAACCTAGGGCACTCATATTTAGTTTGTCGGATACCATGCAAAACTCTACCAAAATTTTGAGTCGGTGTATCGCCCAAATTTTTGTACTATTTTTCCTTTTTTTCATAACAGGACCCCGTCCATGAGCCTTGAAACAAGTCAAACTGTGTCTTATGTATTTTCAAACCATATTTTCCCAGGCTCAGGTCCTGTTCGATATTTTTTCTACATTTAGGCAAACCTAATACAAGTGAAAACCTAATAACAACATTTATATTAATAATAATGCTAATATTATTTTCTTTTTTCCATTATTTTTTATAAACCAAAATGCCAAAAATATTTTTTCTCCTACTTCCAATATACCAAAAATTTTCTCCCCCCTTCTTTCAAAAATAAATTCGAACTGTTTTTCCTCTCAGGTCGTTCACATACCTGATTTTGGCTTGGCTCTTTACTGGCTTCGATCTTCGGTAAAATTTCCCCGAAGCTCCGCCCGTTCTTTTGCTACTTCATCTGAGTTTTGTATTTACCTCCACGAGCTCTTCATGGAGAACATTAACCAAGCAGTGAATGTCTAGCCAGTCTAATGACCGTCTTAGCCCAACATAGTACTAAGATTGACAACCTTCAATCGAGGCCTATGAAATGCAACATCATCAAGCCCATATTCCCAAACAATCCAAGGTTTTATTTCCTCGTGCCATGGGTCCACACCCTCACAAGCTTTTCTGGGTCCTAAAAGAGTATTATCATGCTCTGCATGCCCCACCTTCAAATGGGCCTCCAACATCTTAACTCCCTATTTCGAACCTTGCCCAACCAATGGCTAATATGCCAATACCCGTGGATCCAAAAGAGGAGGAACTCAAGGAAGACCTCAAACTGCTATCAAAGAAGTTCGACCAAGTAAAGATGTTTGGAAACTACAAGGATTATACCCATGTCTCCTTATCCCTAAGCTAGACTACTAAAGAAGTTCAAGACGCGAGACACTAAGAAAATCGAGGGATGAGAACCGCCAATTATTCACCTTATAAGATATCACCTAGCCATGACCCTTATTGGTTCCTTCGAAGAAATAATGGCCCATATGTTTGAGCAGACCTTGTAAGAAATCACCATCCAATCATTTTTATCCCTTGAAGAATCCAGGATTCGTAGTTGGGAGGATGTCACCTGAGAATTCATGTCCCAGAACAAGTATAATGAGGTGCTAGAGGTTACGCGTCAATATCTAGATCCTTTTCAAAAAAACCTAGGGAAATCGTTGGTTGCTTTATCGGAAGGTGGAGAGAGAAATATGTCACCATAACTAACTGGCCTTCCGAGGAAGAACAAGTCAGTATTATGAAGAAGAGTTTCTTGCCTCATATCCGAGCTTCCATGGGAGGACGATATTACCCACACTTTTGAGCCCTTCGAGAGGATGGTGTGGAAATTAAGGATTTTATTACCAAAGTGGAATCTGAACCAAAGAAAGTAATCGAAAAGTTCACTCCACGAAAGTATGAGAAGTTTTCTAGTGCTACAGTCTCTACCATTAACAACATTTCCCAACCCGCTACTTCTTGGGCACCTGAAATTCGCCCTAACCCTACAAAGAAAGAATACACTGAGCTCCATGCTCCCCTGTTCAAAGTCTACTAGGCCCTCTTAAGACTAAATCTCATCAAACTCTTGGACCCCGGTCCATTACCAAATCCAGCCCCTTAAAACTTCAAACCTGATCGCATTTGTGATTTCCACCAATCTGCAGGTCGTACCACTGACTAATGCTTCCATATTAGAAATGTGATCCAAGGCCTAATTGTCCAGGGTATCATTGCCCCGCTAACTACTGTTGAACCCAATACCACTCATAACCCACTTCTAAAACATACAAAAGTACATCTTTCTAGAAAGTGACCTAAAATTTGACCCATCTACTCAAATTGTGCCTAGCAAAGCACCCATCATCCCTATAGTCTCGTCAACACCTCTCAAGGTTTGCCCATTTTTTCTCTTGCACCCTACATTCTTCATTGACCAAGCTTTATCAGTCCTTACGAGGGCCTGAATCATCATTCCCACCAGATCTAAAGGGGGAGACATGGAGTTACCGACAAAGTTGAACCAACTCTTAGAGTTTGGGTTGGAATTGCCTATCAATATAACAGTTGATTGTAAGAAATTTAGTGGCTTGTTCTTAAAGCCGAAAAGTGGGCTCGAGAATCAGATGAATGGTTAGTACCTATTTAAGAAGTTAGTCTGGATGATGTGGTATAGATCATAGCAGATATGTTTCGATAGAGAAGTGAAATTTATAACATTTTTCTATTCCTCATCACTTTAAAGCTTGAGGGACGATTTGTATCTCCACTCCTGCATCTCCCAACTGAGTGGAAAGATTTGTACGATGAAGTTGTTGAGGTTGTAAAATGTATTGATTACTCTTAGCAAGAGGACATAGTCCTCACCAGATAGGGGGTGATTTTGACAGCTCAGATGATGAACTAAGTTAGGAAAAAGCCAACCCAAATGTCGATTTATGTGAAATAATCTTCATTGAGGATTGGTAAGACCATGTTGATAAAAAGATGAAACAAGGGATAAAAATCTTCTTTCAAGGCAGTAACACTTGGGCCGAAGACTGTAAACATGAAGTCCAACCTCTCACCAAGAAAGTTATGACAATTACTGAGGACTCTAAGGAAAGTGGTTTTGAAGACTCATTCGGCCTGCAGGCACTAAGGCCAAGTCTCTGCATGATCCTCTTAGATGCCTCATCGTTGGACCCGTTAGCTCAAATCAAAGCTACTGACATGACTCTCCCCAACTGGAATGCCGTACGAGTATAACTTGCTCAGATTTAACTTAACCTTGCAGTTTACCACAGCCAAGTCTCTTCACTTGTTATCTTATTTCCTTTTCCTGATATCAATGTAACTTAGACCTCTTTTGGCGAGGTTCTCAATGCTATTTTTCTCAAAAATAAAATAAACGAGAACTTTGAGTATCTTATAGTGCCTTACATTAATTGTATTGATTCTAATCAAACCTTTGATGATGATAATTTAGCAAATGAATAATTTTTAACTTATCTTAATAAGGATAATAATAAGTAACATAACCACGTTCAAATTAATGATGATGAGACTCTTGTTATTAATCTCAATTTTAGTAGCCACCAATGTCAGATTGGGATAAAGTCCACCCTGAATGATCATGAGCATGCATAATTTAAAGAACTAAAGATAGAATTCATGGAGGTATTTGCATGGTTATGAGATGACATGCTCGTTATTGACCTAGAATAGCTCAGCATGAGATCCTAAAATTCCCAGAATGCAAGTCAATCATACAGAAGTTGACGAAACTCCGTACCGAATGGTCGCTTAAAGTTAAAGAGGAAGTGGTTAAACAGTTGAACATAGATTTCATTCGCATAGTCGAATATCCAATATGGCTTGACTATATCGACCCCATGCTAAATTTAGGAGGAAAAAATTGCATGTTCATCGACTACCGAGATTTGAATAAAGTATCCCCAAAAGATGATTACCCATTTCCCAATATCGACATAATCGTGTATAACATATCTATCAAAGCCCTCAAGTCATTTATCAATGGATCCACGGTATATAACCTGATCATGATGTACCTAACCATCAAGAGAAAACTGCCAGATTATGATGCACCCTGACCATAAGGAGTAAACTTCCTTCGCCACCCCATAGAGAACATTTTGCTATACTATCATGACATTCGAACTCAAAAACACTAAGGCTACCAACCAAAGGTCTTCCACAACCATTTTTCACGACCTCATTCATAAAGAGGTTGAAGTCTATGTGGACGACATGATCATTAAGTCCAAGACTCGAGAGGGTCATATTCTTGCCCTAAACAAGTTCTTCGAACGACTGCGACAATGTCAGATGCGGCTAAATCCACAAAAATGTGTTTTTGGTGTCACTAAAGGAAAACTCTTTGGATTCATGGTCAGTGAGAAGGGAATCAAAGAAAACCCTACCAAGATGAAAGCCATACTTAAGATTCCACCGCCACGAATTGAGAAGGAAGTTCGATGACTCCAGGGTAAACTACAGTACATCAGTCAGTTCATCATCCATGTGAATTCTATCTATGAACCTATTTTTAAAATCCACTGAAAAAACTCAACTAATGTCTACAATGAGGCTTGCCAAGAAGCCTTTAACTGATTAAGAGATACCTCAGTCGACCTCTGGTGCTCATGCCTCCTAGCTAGGTCTCCCCGTCCTCCTATACTTGACTGTAACAGATATCACAGCAGGGGATTTATTAGCCCAATACATTGAACAATCCCATAAGGAAAGAGCCATTTATTATGCCATTCGAAAACTGGTTGGGTACGAAGTTAACTACACTACTTTGGAGAAGGCATTTGTCATCCTGGTTTGGATAACACAGAAGTTATGGACCTACATACTTGCCTTTACCATCAGATTAGTATCCTAAATGGATCCCATTACCTGCTAAAAAATCCCGCTTTGTCCAGCCGAATGGCCAGTTGGTTGATGTTGTTAGCTAAATTCGATATTATCTACGTCATGAAAAAAGATATGAAAGGGAGAGCCATTTGGGTTGAATTTGCTGATTACCCTATGGAAGGGATTGATGTTTGGGTCTCTGAATTCCCAAATGAAAACACCGTCTTCACCTCTCAGAAGGACCTTATATGGAATATGTTTTTTATGGAGTTGCCAATAAGAAATAACATAATATTGGGATACTCCTGATCTCCCCTGGTGACTCTCACACCCCCATTGCCAATAAAAAATTATACAACAGGGGCTTTGATTGAGTATGAGGCATGCACCGTAGGCCTCAAGATTTCCCTCAAGAGAGGAATCTGTGACCTAGACATTTATGGAGACTCTTCTCTCATCATTGGCCAAATCCTCG
Organism: Sambucus nigra; assembly: GCA_949130495.1. NCBI lineage: Eukaryota > Viridiplantae > Streptophyta > Magnoliopsida > Dipsacales > Adoxaceae > Sambucus > Sambucus nigra. The sequence continues at coordinate 186,356,520 of OX422212.1, read as the reverse complement.
GGAAATAGAAAGTCAAAGACTAGAAGCTCCTACCCTTTCATGCCCACCTAGAAGAGTTAGCCTCACAGTTTATATATGTCACCTTACACTAAATTCCTCATGCAAAGAACAACCTAGCTGACACCCTCGCTAACCTAGCCTCCATAGTCGACATGCTTGAGGGAATAACAAGGGCCCCTTTCCTCGTTCAGAAACAAGTTATCCCCACCCACTACTACCACATTGAGCTAGTCGCTAAGGAAGATTCTAATATGGCCGGGTTATGGTACTATGCCATTTGACGCTTCATCAAACATGGTAGGTATCCTTAAGACATAGTTAAGAAAGACTGTGTGACTCTTCCCAAATTTATTGCCCAGTACATCATCTGTGACAAAGCGGTTTTCAAGAGAAACTTCGATGGAACCCATTTGTGTTGCATAGTAGGGGCTAATCTTAAAGAAATAATGCAAAATATCCGTAGTGGGGAATGCGAGCCCCACATGAATAATCATATGCTCACTAAGAAAATCATACGTCAAGGATACTATTGGACCACCATGGTTCAAGATTGTACTGCCTATGTTCGAAGATGCCTCAAATGCCAGCAATTTACCAATCTCCAACACTTGACTCTTTGAAAATTATATAACATGACCTCTCCCTGACCTTTATCCACCTGACACATTGAGATCATAGGGAAGGTTACTCCGAAAGCTTCAAATAGTCACACATTCATCCTGGTCACCGTTGATTACTTCACAAAATGGGTGGAAATCGAGTCATACGCAACACTGAATGCCAAGAAAGTGGCCAAGTTAATCATAAAGAATATCATTTGTTGATACAGGGCTCCCCAAGGGTTAGTATCAAATAATGGACTCCACTTTGAAGATTGGGTCACAAAATGAGTCAATGACTATGGGATTCAAAAACATAAATCTTCATCTTACCGACCCTAAGCCAATGGTGTTTTCAAAGCCACCAATAAAAGCCTCAATTCAGTAATCAGAAAAATGACTGAGAGTTGGAAATATTGGGCCTATCAGATCCCTTATGCCCTCTGTACCTATCTCGCTTCAATCAAAACGCCTACTAGGACTGCGCCTTATTCTCTAGTGCACGATAAGGAAGCATCCTTACCCATCGATCTAGAAATACCATCCCTATGTGTCATTTTCGAAAGTAAAGTTACCTAAGAAGACAGGCATCAGAGTCCCTTTGACGAATTGTCACTCATGGATGAAAGGAGACTTAAGGCTTTATACCATATACGGGGTATCATCACTGAATAGGGCGATCATTAAATTGAAAAGTCAAGGACTTCGATATCCAGGTAGGATACCTTGCCCTTAAAGAGATCATAAAACCCATCTGGTCCCTAGAAGGAAATCCAAACCGAATTGGAGTGGCCCCTACATTATGAAGAAAATTTTATCTAATACCACCGTTATGCTCATAAATCTCAACGGCAAAGAGATGGCACGTCAAGTTAACCTGGACCGTCTCAAGAAATTTTACGTTAGCCCAAAATCTCGGCACATTACGACTCTTCTCATCCCCCTTTTATTCTAAAAAAAATCTTAATTTCCCCCTACCGAGAACTACGTGAGACTTGATCCTCTCAAAAATATTTTCTTTTGAAAATGAGACTCATGAAAAATTTCAAAACCCATAGAGGTACGTAGGTAGCCCATACGCCATACATGGGAACGATCACCTTCTTTTTAAAAAAAATGGTATTTATTTTTTAACCTTCGAGAACGGTGGTCCATCTTATCATTTACATGAACAAAAGGATTATGTATGCCTTAGCGATTGGTATAGCTAATGAAAATGCAAAACTCATCAAGAGGAACAACAAAATATGATCAAAATTATTTTTATTTATAAATTAAGGAATACATTTCTTTAACATAAAGTATGAATGGAGGGAGTTAAGCAGACTCCCCCCACCCCCCACCCCCCGACTAAACCTCCTTTAAACAAACTTAATCTTATTATCTTCACAAAAATTATTCCAAACTCCAAAATCACAAAACAACAAGACACTAAAATTGCCCTAGCTTCACAAAATATCACCTAAGATTAACAAATATTGCCTTCAACTACCCGACGGCCCCGCTTCGTCATCATTCCCGTCCCCGAAGGTCTCCAAGTCTCCCATTCCTGTTTAACACTCTGTATTCTCTCCATGGAGCTGTACACCCTGACAAGCCTAGAGTAAACCACAATACCTTCTTGCATGGTGTCGAAGGCTATGAGCCACCCTTAACCAGTCTTTTCCTCCATGGTCTTCTCCACTACCCACTTCCACAACCACTTTAGACAGTCCCTAAACACATACTAGACCCCCTACAAATGTTAGGGATGGGTAGATAGCCAGCGGCACTGCCACATGGAGCCCAACATTATCTACAATGATTTAGTTAGGTCCTACACCAAGAAGAAGTTCGTTATGCGAAGAGGAACAATTTGTTCCTATTCGACTTGGCACAGAAGTCTCTAGGGAAAATAGAAGGAAGTCAGATGAAAGCCAATGAACCTCACATACTGATAGTCCCCTAGATATATAATAGGTTGTAAGTATCCCTAATATTGCATCGACCAATGAAGACATCGGGATCCATAATCCACAAACCACTTGACCCAATTCTCTACTGATGGGCCGAAACTAAAGAAAAGTCGGGCAAAGAAATTAAGCACGCTTAGCAAGGGATACTCGGGAAGGGCCTCTAGACGAAACCTATCTATAAGGAACATGAATAACATTATCGGGACCCCCCTCAAAAACTTTAAAGGACTCTCTTTCCAAGCATCAAGACCATTCAGGGTTTCAGCTAGCACCATTTTTGCAAGATTATAGCAGTAAGACATCCATGCCACTATCGCTGCCACTTGGGGATCAATTGTAAAGTCCCCCGTCACCAGTAAAAGCCTTGCAATAAGGACCAATGAAACATCTATGGCAAAGATAGCATCCTCCAAGCCCATCAGGCGCATTGAAAACATAACTGCGTGAAGAGAAATATCCCTTCAGTATCTAACGGTCGAGCCGCTGAAGGAAAAATATGGAGCAACTCCGCTAAAAAATCCCAGGGAAAATGAGAAAAATTGGGCATAGCTGCAACAACACTGGGGCTGACCCCTAACATTATTGAGAATTCCTCATAGGTTGGACATACCTCATCGAGTCCAAAATGAAAGATATGGTCCTATTGGTACCGGAATTATACCGCCATTGCTATCAAGTTCCAATCTATGGATCGATTACACCACAGAGAAACCTGACACATGTTGAAAGTATCATAGTCAACATTGTAAAGGCACATAGCCTCCAGACGTTCAAGATAAGAGGAGAATTCTTCATACATGGGAAGATCCATTTGGGGGAATATGAAATGATAAGAAAGAAAATAAATGTGGGTATTGGTGAAGAAAACACAGCCCATACCTTTTATACTCAAAATCCTTGGCAAAAAAATGGAATCTCTAGAAACCCAATTAATTCTCAGCCCTGCAAAAGTACATTGATTTGCAGGAAAGTGAAATCAAAGCCTACGTGTGATTTGACTTGATCCCCATGTCGATAGGCAGGTTAAGCGGTATGTCAGTCGGCACCTCCTTATTTTGGAAAATCCCATCCTTCCTCTTTTACCAAAATCAATTTGCAAAAAAAATCCTTATTTTGAAAAACTACCCCTGGGACATTCCTTTTAAAATTACTCATTTTCTATATTTATTTAATAAATATTTTCCTCAAAAATTATTTTCATTCTCAAAATAAATTCTTACTCAAAAACCTTTTTGCTGAGATAATTAATTTTACTCCCCTTTTCTAAAAAATAAACATTTTTCCTTTCATTATCATTTCCATAAAATAAACATTCTTAGCAATTAAAAGTGCATATAGCATAAGAGCAAAACCAAGAAAAATACCAAAACGAAAATGCATATTCTTGCTTAACATGGTTCCATTTCGCATGTAAAAATAAAATCAAAAAATACAAATGGGCTCCACCCAAACCCTCAGCCTTCTCCTCAAACACCTCAACCTCCGTGGCAGACACACTTTCCCCTGTGACAAGTGGTGGATCCTCCACTACTAGAACCAAAACCCTCAAATGAAGTGGGAAGCAACACAAAGCAGAAAGGAGCTAACTTCTTAATATACTTAGACATGGAGGCCATCCAGTTCTTGATATCCCGGAACCAGTTGGTTTGCACCTGAACATACTGCAAGAAAAAAAAATCAACACCAAGAGACAAATCAGTCAGTAAAGAGCAAGAAAAATCGATGGAAATAGAAAAGGAAAAAGAAAGAATATACCTCATGTCGGAGGACCTCATTCGTAAGCCTCGTCAACCCAGACATCGATGCATTGGGACGATACGACACGCTCTGTGATTCACCGCTACTCAGTCTAAAATTATAAGAAGGGGGAGTAACCTGAATGATCAGATCATCCTCTCCCATCGCCGTTGTCGATGTGCTATCACTTGTTCTGTGACCCGATCCCACTGGTGCACTAGTACCCCTACCCAAAGTTGTGGCTGGTGGAGGTATATTTTTATATCATGGATACAGGAGGGAATCAACCAGCTAATCAAAAAGTTTAGATAATCATAGCTTGCCACTGTATCCGTGTAATAAGCATAGGGTTCAACTATCATCGATGTTGCCTGGCCTCATCAGATATCTCCCTCACCCACCTCGTATACATAGATGCACCAACGATAAAACCATCACTTCCCCATCCTCCATAATCCACCTCACCACCCTCTCTCTCTTGTACTGCCCAAACTTGTGCAAAATTAACCCCCACATCTATGCATGCATGCCTATTACCCTCATATCCTGCGGAGTCAGCCCCTAGGGGTAGACGATCACCTGTAATACCCAGTAGATAATTTGTATCTACTCAAGAAATGAAGATGCCTAGAAAAACTCAGAAAAAATAAAAGATGGCATGGTTGCTCATTAGGGAATTTAGGACCCTCTATACGTCCGCCAAAGATAAGGACTGATTCAACCACTGAATGGACTTCTGCCCCCAGAACATCCGATAAAAGTCCTCGAAATCCTCATCCTTAAGGGACATAAACCAAGACAATAATCATCAAAAAGAATTAAAAAGGAACGTAAGGAAAGAAAAATGAATCCACAATTACCTCTAGAAGATATATGTATCCCGTATAAGTCTGTCGGTAGCAGCGGTTAAAAGCATCCAAAGAATAATATAGGGATACCAAATCAGGCTCCCCTAATAGTAAAGTTGGACGTCAAAAATCGTCCTCAAATACAACAAGAACTAGTGATCGACGACATCGTTGATCGTCGCCACCAAGAAACCATCAAGCAGAAGTAAAATAAAAAGACTGATCGTCTATCTCACCTACAACCCATCAATCACGTTCACCCTCCTCCTCAAGAGAGTCTCTCTCAAAATAGATATCTGAATAGAATCCCCTGATAGGATTCTACCCACGTTCCCTAAAGTCACCTGTATCGCCTCCCGTGTCACCCTCAATTTGCGGTCCACCATTATCTTGAACCCCTCGCAATCCATCCCCAATAGCTGCTGGACATCTAGGGGAGTAATAGTCATCTCCTCGAATACAAGATGAAATGTGTGGGTAGTGTCCCTCCACCTCTCCCCAGAGCACATAATACCACAGTGGAATGAGGTGTCTCATCCAATGCTCATGCCAACGAGCCAAACCTAAAGTATGAAACCATCTAGTGCACAACAATAGGGACCTTCTCCCAAACCTTCTTCAACCCAGTCGTTCTCCGAGACCAAATGCTCGAAGGATCTATATCAGTATGCAAGAAAAAAAAAAAGAAAAACCCTTCATTAGAACAATGAGAAAAGAGAAAAATAAATTGGAACACCAAAAGTCATCGTACTTACATAGCCACTAAGGTTCTTCACCCTAGACAAACAGTGGTATGTGGGATCGGGTAACCTGATACGCTCATCAGCTACAAGCTCAAATAAATCAAAATCATTCCCATTTCATAATTCAAGGGGCATAATTGACCGCCACTCCAGGTCGGCCCAGTCATCAACGACCAATCACTCGTTATTGTGCACCTCGCTTGAACAACTAACCATTTAAAGTATTGAAGCATACAGAACTAAGGAATGTTTTTTAGATGAAGAAAGCAGAAGATTCAAACACATGAAGGTGTGAAAAATGGGGAGGTATCCCCCCCTTCTATAGAAGGTTAAAGGGTATGCCAATCAGCAACCCCAACCTATATCGATCGGCAGTCACCCTTTCCTCTTCCCAGAGAAGACCAGGAGTCCATGCAACTGCCGATTATCACCCCTCAAACCTACCTATCAACAGACCCTTTCAAATTTTCTACAAAAAGGCCAGAAAATTCTTGGAAAATCTAGAAATTATCCTGAAAAATCCTAAAAAATCCATGAAAAACATGGAATTTTATTTTACTCAAGAAAATAATTTTTAGAGCACTAAACCCCATTAAACTCTCATAATACCCAGAAAGGTTAATTTTACACTCTTATCCTTAGAATACTCCATACCAGAACCAATGATGCATTTGTATCCAAGTCTATCACAATTCTCCAACCAGAATCCCAAAACTAGACATTCCCATAGGAGCTTCGAGATAACACAATACCCAGAATTGACCCTGGCCTTTAGAATTGCTCGTTATGCTCACATAATAGGTCGTCACAACTTTAGGTCCATAAAATTTAACTCTCCCCATAGAATTGGTCATCACAACTTTAGGGGCTCAAAATTGACCTCGACCCTCGTAATTGGCAGTTATAACTTTAGGTCCTCAGAATTGACCTCGACCCTCAACATTGGTCATCATAACTTTAGGTCCTTAAAACTAACCTCGGCCCTCGAAATTGGTCGTCATAACTTTAAGGTCCTCAGAATTAACCTCGGCCCTTAGAATTGGTCATCCCAACCTTAGGTCCTCATAATTGACTTTGACCCGTAGAATTGGTCTTTAAAACTCAAGATCCTCAAAAATAACCTTGTCCCTCATAATTGGTCATCAAAACTTCACGTCCTCAAATTGACCCAACTTTAGGTCCTCAGAATTAACTTCGGCCCGTAGAATCGGTCGTCCAAACTTCAGGTCCTCAGAATTAACCTCATCCCTCAAAATTGGTCATCACAACTTCAGGTCCTTAAAATTGACCTTAGGATGCGAAATTGGTTGTCAAAACTTTAGGTCCTCATAATTGACCTTGGCCCTCAAAGTTGGTCATCATAACTCAAGGTCCTCAAAATTGACCTTGACCCTCAGAATTGGTCGTCATAACTTTAGTTCCTCAGAATTGACCTCCACCCTCAGAATTGGTCATCGCAACTCAAGGTCCTCATAATTGACCTAGGCCCTCAGAATTGGTCATCATAACTTTAAGTCCTCAGAATTGACATCGACCCTTAAAATTGAACATCACAACTTTAGGTCCTAAGAATTGACCTCGACCTGCAGAATCAGTCATCCCCAACATAATTTTAGGTCATGAGAATTAGCCTCGACCCGCTGAGATGGTCTCACTAGCCCCTTAGGACCAATCTCAACACATCTTCAACCCACTAAATTGATCATCCTTATCTTTTTAGGTCCTCAGAATTGACATCGACTCAATAAATTAGTCATCCTTGTCTCCTTCGATCCTCATAACTGACCTCGATCCACTGAATCAATCATCTCCTTCTCCTTAGGCCCTCAGAACTGACCTCCTTCCGCCGAATCGATCAACCTCATACTCTAGGTCCACATAAATAACCTAAAATCCTCTTTCCTAACATCGATGTGGTGTCCATCATTCTAAGGCCTTCACTTGTTCCAAGCTCATCCATTAAGGGGATATCTGTAGAAACCCCCTCCTAGGACCCCCCCTAAGCACCTCCTTAGGTCCCTAGCACTCACTCGTTCACTATAAATGCTAGTTCATACTCCGAGTATTGATCTAGAGTCTATCAAGCACTCTTAGGCCCCATTTAACTCTGATAAACTATCTCACCTTAGAAAAATCTCAATAAGTGTTCAAAGGGCTCTGAATTTACTTTCTAATGGTCTGCCCCGTGTATAAATTGGCCTTATGATTGGGATGAATGATCTATTTCACTATTAAAAAATGATTTAGAGACCACCAGGCACTCTTGAGCCTCGTTCGACTTCGATCACCTTTCTCGTCTGAGAGAAATCTCTGAATAACCTTTTCAATAGTTTACCCCATGAACGAATCGACCTTATGATTCGAACGAATGGTTCGTTTTACTTTGAAAACTGATTTGAAGGCCATAGGGTGCTCTCAAGCCCCATTTGACTCAGGTCAACTCTTCATATTGAGAGAATCTCATTGGATCTTTGAAATTCTCTACATCTTTTTTCCAATGATCTTCCCCGTGTGCAAATCATCCTTACGATACTAACGAACGACCCATTTTACTCCAAGGGTTCACTAGGCGCTTTCGATCCCCATTTCACCTTGGTCAACTCTCTGAACTGAATAAAGCTGAATGAAATCTTGAAGGGCTCTGAATACCCTTTCCAATGGTCCATCCTGTGTACAAATCAGCCATACAGTTCTCACAAACGATTTATTTTCCTTCAACAACTTTATGTCTAATGACCAAGGGGAATTTTTGAGCCCTATTTAACCTCGATCAACTCTCGGACCCGGATGTGGCTCAATGAATTCTTAAATTTCTATGAATACCCTTTTCAATGATCCACCCCGTGTGAAATTCTGACTTACAGTTCGTACTTTATTACTATTTCTTTAAAAAACCTGTTCCAAACTGCCGAATGGCACCCTCGGGACCTTGTCTATCGGTAGTGTACTTGGAGTTATATGCTAAAAGGTATGTCTAGGACCCTTTTGATTGGCTCCCACTTATCCCTATAAATAAATGTCATGACCTCACTTTGAAAAGAACTCCTGAACAACCCTCTCAGCAATTCAGAGAACATTCTCTCGAATTCAGAGTTGCTCCCTTCCTAAAAAGTCAATTTCCCATCATCCCACATTCCTTCCATCCTTTTCATATTTTAGTCAGCAAATTCCCCCCATATCCTCATACCACCTTCGCCTTATTGCAATATCAGTGTATCTACACTCAAGATCCACTTCAAGTATTCATAAGGAGGTTTAATTTTCTATCATTGTCTCTAAATTCTCCTAATTTAGCATTAGTTGTTTTATTTCAACTTTAGCACTTTATTTCATTGGATCACATACATTAATCTAAAACCTTTGTTAGTAGTACTTGCACATACTCTATTTTTTTTAAAACCCAAAAACAAGAAAAAGATGGTTTATCAATAAATTCCAAAATAGGGATTCTCACTACACATCCTCACACTTAAAGCATGCTCATCTCTATGCACACATATAAGAGAAATGTGGTGGGGTTTAAACCATAAATCCAAATGGTATAATATAAAAATGGGCATAAATCCCCTTGAGCTACATAGGCGTCTTAGGTAAATCCCGAGATTCGAGTCCTCCCTTATGCCCATTTTTATATTATATATATATATTCTTAATGGATGTCATCTTCTTGCATGCTTGTGTCTTGTCCTATGTATACATTCGTTCTTCTATAAGGACTTGTGATTCAGCAAACACTTACATTATATTTTGAATTATTATTTTTTTTGAATACTCCTAAGGATGAATTCTTTCTGTCATTTTCCATAACGCGAGTCGAAAGATCCCATTCTCCATCTATATTATACACCTAAGCACACACACTTCATGGAATATAATAGGAGAAGATTAACTCATGCCCATGAGAGACCGAGATGGCGGGATGGGTCCCTAACACATTCTCATTCCTTAACTTAGTCCCTAGTACTTTGAACTACTTAGCTTCGCAAGCACCAATATTATCCTTGATGACTTTCTCTCGAGGTGACGACATTTATTTTACCTGTTTTATGCAAAATAGGCTGACGACTCTATCTCTACACATTAATCCACATTGACGATGATCGAGTGCCTCGAGAAAAGGCACAATCCCGTGCGCACGCTAGGGGAAGGCCCTCCCGACCCCCTTGGGATGGCCACAATATTTGTCTCTCTATCTAACATTTACATTTTTTTCCTGGTGAAAATTTGAGAATAATGTGTCTATGTGTGCCACTTTATTCTTCATCCCTTGTGCTATCGATGATTGAAAAATAAAAGGCAATTTAAATTTTTTAAATCAATTAAATTTTTTGTATACGTTTCATTAATTCTTTAATCATTGAATTCATTTTGAGTTAACTCAAGGCATAGTAAGTTTATATCTTCCTCTCTCCCTCTCTCTCGCATGTGATATATATATATATATATAGTGTTAAGAATTAAAGTAAAAGAAACAACTAAAGAAAATTTATAGGGTAAAATTCTAATATAATTATTAGGTTTAAAGGAAATGTCATAACTCATAGGTTGTTGAGAGAACTTATTGAGAGAAAGTTTGAATGGTTGTGACTTTCTGGGCTAAATAAAAACACTTAAAACCTCAAAATTGTTATACTTATAGTTACGTAATAACGTTGTGGATAAAAAAAATAAATTAAAAGATAATTTTATTACATGACAAACATGGTGAGAGATAATGATAATTATTTTTACAATTATCAATAAGTTAAAATAATTTTAAACATATATTAATGTATAGAACAAAAAACTACCTAAATAGTCATTATGAATGATGACTTTTATCACCAAATTTAGGAGCACCACAATTTGATTTTGTCTAATAGGATATACCCAATTATCATATTGGCCATCATTTAATTGCTAAGAAACACATATACATCATGACTCAACATGAGTAATAATTAATGTTTTTTACACTAAATTAAACCGGATAATCCGTCAAACATAGCTACAACATGAATACAAGACCCACGATTCATAACTATCACACATACGCGACATGACTATGAAAGATTCTCTATACGAACACAACATATCGTGTTAAGTTGGGCTCAATTTGATGTTGTGTCTAAAATCCACACCTTTTAGATACGTACATATAGTAAGAAGTCAAAACATAATGAGCTTAATCACTTACTTTGATTTAATCCGACATACAAATTAAATATTTAACAATTTTGCTGTTAATTTTCGTATCCTAAATCAAATTTTATTATGTGGTTATTTTGGTTATATTGAGCTTCATCACATATTTGTTTGTTGACTATTATAATTGTTTATACAAATGAATTTTGAAGTCACTGCTCGTTACTTAAAAAAATTTGTCATATGAAACTGAAAGTCATCCTTATTTGGTCCAAATGTCTCACCCAACAACTATAGCTATATTACAAAACTAATGTATATGGAAAACAATGACATTGTTTACCAGAGCATTACACCAATATTTCTTAGAAGGAAAGGGGCTCAACTGCTCGTAGATCGTGTACCAATCTATTACAAAATATTCATAATCTAATTATTCAATTGTTTTATTCACTTATAAAAAACACCACGATTCCGCAAGGGCGACAATTTGGGCAGTATGTACATAATTTGGACATGCTAGAATTTATTCATAAATTGGTTTCTAGTTGCTAATACATATAAACAAATACACAATTCAATCAAATCTACAATGATGGACCCCAATATTTAAATTTTACTACAAAAAGTAATTCAAACTTTTAAAGATGCGGAAACGAGATGGTTCAATTAAATAAACAACTAATAGTAATTTCATCCAAATTAATATTAAACAAATTCAAAGTGAAATTAAATTAGACAACACTAAATATTCACTTAAACCAATTTAAACTAAATCCTAGATATTTGCGTAACAAAATAATTAATCCATTTTTGCAAATTTAGGCCAAACCAAATTTTATCAAATTAAAGTAAATGACTTGAACTAAATTAATTAAACATTACCCAAATTAATTTTAGCACCAACTAAAGCATGAGTAGTGATTTAAACCAATTTTATCTTTTTACCTAAGCATGCATCTAATGAGAATTTTGCAAAAGATTAAATAAGCAAATAAATCGCTACGCCGCGATGTACAAGGAAAAATCCGCAACGAAAAAAACCTCGGACGGCCCTAGCCTTAAGTCCACTAAGTATGGTATTTTTACAAGTACAAGACATATGGCTTACTCAACTCGACTCGAATCCCTTCAAGCCCCTGATGCGACTTCTTGTACCAAACTACGCTTAGTTGACAATCTCGGACTCCACCGAAACCTTGGAATTCACCAATGAGGCTCTAGGATGGTGCCTTTCACCATGTGAGAATGCCGCAGCAAAATAACGAGCTTCTTCTTTTGGGGGATGTAGAAGTAAATTTAAACGAACTCTTCAACTTGGTAGAGTAAACCCGATGCCAAACACTCCAATAAAAGATATATATATATATATATTAAAACTTGGAATAAACAATATGGGTGTAAACCAAAAGTGTTTAAGGGTGATTTTCTTGGAAAGCAAAACACTCAAACCATGAACCTTTTCATAGAAAAATTAAACTCTCAAAACTCTCTCTAGGAGATGGAAGAATATGAAAAAGTCACTTTGAAAATTTTGATTTCCGCACTAGATAAGTCTGTCAAAATTTAGTGGGGAAAAGTAGTGGGAAAAGTGGGAAAATTGTCAAAAACTGCTAAAATACTTGTTCCCGCCAAATCTCGTTCAAACGAGGTTTTCGTTCGAATGAAGTATCGTTCGAATGATACTTCTAATGAAGTTCCAGTGGCAGGTCGTTGGAAAACCTCGTTCGAACGAAATTCTCATTCGAACGAAAAACTCGTTCCAACGACAATTTCGAATGAACTTCCAGAAAGCTGATTTAGCCCAGAAATTTTATTTTAAAGTTTTAAAGAAACCTTCTGAAAATAAACCTCAGTTTAAAATAAAAGTACACCCAATAAAATTTTTTCCAATCTCCTATATAAATATGTAATGCATTCATGCCTAAGGAGTAAATGGAACACATGTTGTTGATGTAGAAACGAGGCACAACAAACTCGGCATTTGATGAAGCTTTAATCTAGGCCGCTACGTCTTCAACTAACACGTCATAGGCTTGAATGGATAAACTTGAACACTATCCTATGACTCAAATGTTTTTGTTCGGAATTGAGCCAACACAACATTGAGACTCAATCGTAGACTTGTGTCCTTACAAATCTCCCCCTTTGGCTATTCCGGGACAAAAACAAAACAAAAAATCTAAAGGGCCGTCAAACTCTACTAGACTTAAAACAAATCCCACCCAAAATAAAAAATAAATAGCTTGACTCAAAAACCCAAGGATCAATATCTTTGCCGATGATGAAAGTTTCCATTTAGAAGAATTCTTGCACACTTAAGAAAACTATCAAACGCATAGGAAATAAGAATATTAAATGCATATAAATTAAATACTCCCCCTAAATTAATTCTCCCCTTTATCAACTATGATCTACCTAAGAAGGTCGCGACTCCCCCTAAGTTAAATCTCCCAAACTAAGATACGATTAAAATAGGATTAGATACCATTTCTCCCTCTTTTTGTTCAGGAATAGGCAAAGGATAAAAGCTAATTTAAACAAATAATCCAATAAATAATAACGGATACCAACTAAGATGCAAGAAAATGATAAACAAATCTTTCCTCTCTCTCTCTCTCTAGGGCGTCCTAGGGTTGCATGGCTGCTGCTACTGCCTCCAACGTGGAGGCAGTCATTCCTCCTCCTCCACCCCCTATACCTAACCGTATTCATCCTTCCAAGTCATTTGCCTCGGTAGTAGGTAACCATTCTTCATCTTCAATAGCCCTGAAAGAAGCTACTCAATATAAAGGTGAGCCTGCACTTTTCTTTTCTGAAGAAGATATACAACAGCTTGCTGCTCCTTTTAAATATTCTCTTGTGGGTAAATTCTCTCATGGTAGGCCTGCTATCAATGACATACGTAAGGTTTTCTCATCTCTCGGTTTGAAAGCAGCGTTTAATATTGGTCTCATTGATAATAAACACATACTGATCAGATTATTTAATGAGGAAGATTTTCATCGCGTTTGGCTTAGAGAAACCTGGTTCATACATAGATGCCCTATGCGTGTTTTCAAATGGACACCTGAGTTTCATCCTGATATGGAATCTTCGATTGTTCCTATTTGGATCACTTTGCCGCTATTGCCTATTCATTTTTATAACAAAGACAGTATTTTTTCCATAGCCAATGTTGTGGGAGCTCCCCTCAAAATGGATTTAGCAACTGCTTCGCTTTCAAGACCTAGCTTGGCTAGGATTTGCGTCGAAATTGATCTCTGTCAAGACCTCCCTAAGAGACTATGGATTGGTAACAGCGGTAAAGGCATTGGGTATTGGCAACATATAGAGTATGAGGAGATCCCTGCTTATTGTAGATTTTGTTTGAAGAAAGGTCACAAACAGGAAGACTGCAAGTTTCAAAACAAGGAAGAAGAGTACAGAATGGGGCCAGCTAATGCTGCTAAGAAAGATTTTCGAGAACCTGTGCCTATCCTAAAAGAGCCTACTAAAGAATGGGTAATAAGGAATTTTAAGAAGATTAATCCACCTACTGAATCAGTGAAAGATGTTACAGATAATGTGAAGAGAGGGACAAATGATGATCTAAAAGAGTTGAACCAGGTCACTCCTAATGAACAGGTAGTCGAATTACCTGTGAATATTGTGACTAAGACTATGCAGATGACAACTGAGCCCGAAAACTCTCAAACAGGTACTAATCAAGATGGTGATCAAATTGAAGAAATTGATCGAGGAAAGAATTTCAGTGAGGAAAGTACCCAAGGTGAAGACCTTGAAGTAGCAGGTTTTACCACTGTTAAAAGGAAAAAAAGAGGTAGGAGAAACAATAATAGCCCTTCAGGTGCTGGTGTTTTATGCAGATCCTCTTCTTTATCTCCAATTCGTATTCTCTCTATAGAAGGTCCCCATAAAATGCACCTCAGATCCAACTCTAGAGCTCACCTTGATGCAGTTTCCCAATGATCAGTTTATTATTATGGAATATTAGAGGTATTAGTAAGAAGAAGGGTATGAGAAGAATTAAAAGGCTTACTAAAATTCACAAGATTTCAGTATTGGTTATTTTAGAACCTAAGCAGCAAGGGGATGCTATTTCTAACTTTATGCTGCAATTAGGTTTCTCAAAAGCCTATCTTAACACCTCTAGTAAGGTTTGGGTATTTTTTAAGGATGATTTTGATGGTGATGTGATTGATTCTAATGATCAAGCGATTACAGTTGCTGTTAAAAGCCCTCTATTAGACTTTCCCCTGGTATGCAGTTTTGTTTATGCTAAGTGTACCAAAATTGGTAGAAGGGAGTTGTGGAAGAATCTTTCACTTCTTTCTACCTCTGATCCATGGTTTGTTTGTGGGGATTTCAACACTATTGCTTATTCTTGGGAAAAAGCAGGTGGGAATGATAGTGATCTATCTTCTTCATTGGAATTCTTGGAATTCATGGAGAGTAATAGTCTTGTAGACTTGGGGTACACAGGTTCTGCTTTTACATGGTTTAATAAAAGGGAGGGATCTGCCAGAATTTGGAGTAGACTGGATAGGGCTCTTTCTAATGATAAGTTCCTCCATATGGGATTTGATATCAGTGTTTCTCACTTAAATAAAACTGCTTCTGATCATGCTCCTATACTTGTCCAGATGAAGAATTCATTGGATGTTTCTATTAAACCTTTTAGATTTCTAAATTTTTGGGCCTCTCACCCTTCTTTTAAGGAGATTGTTTCAAAAAATTGGAATTCTAAAATTTCTTCTAACCCTATCTATTCAGTGGCCCTTAATCTCAAATCACTCAAACATCATCTGGCTTATTGGAGTAGAGCCACATATGGGGACATATTCCAATCAGTTAGAGATGCTGAAGATAAGTTGTTAGCAGCTGAAATTGCTTTTGAAGATGATCCATCTGAGCTTAATAGAGAATCCCTTGCTCAAATGGATGCTGAATTCACATTGAAGAGTGCTTTAGAAGAAGATTTCTGGAAACAAAAAGCTCAAGATAAATGGTTGAGAGAAGGTGATAAAAACACTAAATTTTTCCACAATTCTGTAAAAGCTCGAAGAAAGAAGATGCTGATCCAAAAAATCAAGTCTGAAGCAGGTACGTGGCTAGTCAATGAGGCTGATATTGCTAATGAAGCCATACATTTTTTTCAAAATGCTTTTCAGGATAAGGAGATCTATGGCAATGCAGATATTTTCCTAAAATGTGTCCATCAATGTATTTCTGAAGAGCAAAACTCTTTTCTTTCGGATTATCCTCAAGAAGATGAAGTAAAGACTGTCGTGTTTGAGCTTAATGGGAGCAGTGTGGCAGGTATGGATGGGTTTTCTGGCATTTTTTTTACCAAATGTTGGGATATCATAGGAGGTGATATAGTTAAAGCTGTGCAAGGCTTCTTCTCAGGTCTGGAAATTCCCAAAATTGTCTCTGCTACTTCTATTGTTCTTGTCCCTAAGATTGAATCCCCTCAAACTCTCCATGATATGAGGCCTATAAGCTTATGTAATTTCTTTAATAAGATATTTACTAAAGTGTTGGCTTCTAGACTTGGGAAAATTCTTCCTCAATTTATATCTGCTAATCAGAGTGGGTTCATTAAAGGCAGAGATATTACAGATAATATTCTGATTGCTCAAGAAATGTTTCACATGATCAATTACAAAAACTTTGGGGGCAATGTAGCTATCAAGTTGGACATGGCTAAAGCTTATGATAGAGTCTCATGGTATTTCCTTATCCAAGTTATGAGGAAATTGGGATTCAATGAAACATGGATAGATATGATTTGGAGGGTTTTGTCTAATAATTGGTTCTCCATTTTGATAAATGGTGTTCACAAAGGCTTCTTTAAATCAGGTAGAGGGCTCAAGCAGGGGGATCCTTTATCTCCAGGGCTTTTTATTATCATGGCAGAGGCTTTTTCCAGGAATTTAAATGAGCTTCACTCCAAAACCTCTTTTAAAATGTTTAAAACTCCCATTGGGGCTCCCAAGATTAATCATTTAGCTTTTGCTGATGATATTATTTTATTTTCTTCTGGGGATTTGAAAACTCTCAAAAAGTTGATGTTAGTTGTGCAGAATTATGAGAAGGTGTCTGGTCAGAAGGTTAATAAGCTGAAAAGTTCTATGGCTTTGTCTAACAAGCTGTCCGTTGGTGCGAAAAAGAAAATTGCTGATGTTTTAGGGTTCAAAAGCAGTCACCTTCCTTTTTATTATCTGGGCTGTCCTATATACTCAGGTAGGAAGAGAAACAGATATTTTGAGCCTTTAGTGGCTAAAATAAGATCTAGAATTGCTAGTTGGAAATCCAAGATTCTCTCCCAAGGAGGTAAACTCATTCTTATCAAACATGTTCTCTCATCTATCCCTTTATACCTTTTGTCAGCGTTGCTGCCTACTAAACAGACCATTATATCTATAGAAAAATTATTTGCTAATTTTTTCTGGAGCTCTAGTTTTGGTGACCATAGATATCACTGGTGTAAATGGAATGTTATCTCTAAACCAACAGATGAAGGGGGTCTGGGTGTTCGAAGCATTTCTGATATGAGCAAAGCTTTTTCTATGAAACTCTGGTGGAAGCTTAGAAGTCAAGACACTCTTTGGAGCAATCTCATGTCTGCTAAATACTGTAGAAAGGTGCATCCAGTCATAGCTAAAGACCTCTTGGGATCTCAAACATGGAGGAGAATGTGTAATATTCGAGCTGAAGCTGAAGCATGTATCCTGTGGAGGATAGGAGAGGGAGAGTGCAGTGCCTTATGGGACAAGTGGTGTTCTTTTGGGCCCCTTTTCCATTACACTGTAGTTTCTAATCCAATCAGAGTCAAAGACCTGTGGACTGTCGACAAAAGATGGGATGTGAACAAAATATCAGATCTTTTCCCCCAAGAGATATGCTACAAAATAATGGGAGTTAAAGTCAGATTGAATAACAAGAAGGATGATTGTATCTGGACAGCTACAAATGATGGAAAGTTCTCAATTAAATCAGCCTGGTCTATTATTAAAACCTCATCTATATCCAGGTGGTCTTCCTCGCTAGCTTGGCAGCAAGTTCTCCCAGTTAAGTTATCTATATTTTCTTGGAAATTAATTCAAGGTTTCCTTCCCATTGATGAAAATCTATTCTCCATGGGATGGAATGGTCCCTCAAAATGCCACTGTTGTTCTTCTCCCCATACTGAGAGCATTAACCATGTTTTTATTCAAAGTGAGATAGCTGATGCAGTTTGGTCTCATTTTGGTAATGTTCTGGGAGTTCCTTATGTGAGATCAGATATCAAAAGCAGGTGTTTATTGTGGTGGATTACAGCTCAGAATAATTTCAGCGGTATTTGTCAAAAATTGATGCCAATTATCATATGCTGGGCTATATGGTGTCAGAGGAATGAGTGTAGATTTAATGGTTCTTCTTCTAATATCGCTAAAGTAATCAGAAATATTGAAGCACTTTCTTCGTCTATTTTTCAACTGATTCCCCATTCTCCTAATAAAGTCTCTATCTACTCTTTGGGTGATTTTAAAGTTATTATGGAATATTGTTTTGTGAAGTGGCATCCTCCTCCTTCTCAGGTGTTAAAGCTCAATACAGATGGTAGCTCAATTCAAAATCCAGGTAATAGTGGTGGGGGTGGTATTTTACGGAATGCTAAGGGAGATGTGATTTGGGCCTATTGTCACTTCTTTGGTGTAAAATCCAACATAGAAGCTGAAGCTCTGGCTATTTTAGAAGGATTAAGATTCTATTGGGATTTAAAAGATTATGAGCTAATTGTAGAATCTGATTCAAAGATTATTATTGAGGTTCTTAATAACAAAATGCTCTGTCCTTGGAAAATCAGAGATATTGTGGAGGATATTCAGGTGCTTAGTGAAAGTTTCAACATCTCCTTTGTTCATGTTTTTCGAGAGGGTAATCAACCTGCTGATTTTTTAGCCAATTTGGGTAGTCAATCTCAGCTTTCTCTTTGGTCTCTTCAAATGGATTCTTTTCCAGCTTATCTTAGAGGATCAGTTAAGATGGATAAATGGGGACTCTCTGCTCTAAGAATCTCAAAAATTCTAGAGTAGGCATTTTTTTATTCAGTTATTTTTTTCTTATTTCATTTTTTTGTAAGGGTTTTCTTATAAAAAGCCCTTTTTAATTCTTTAAGCTTTCTTCATTTATGTTAGCCTTCAGATCAGGGCTTTTCTGATCTTTGGTTATTAATAAATAGAGTGGGGGATCTGTCCCTCTTCGCAAAAAAAAAAAAAAAAAAAAAAAAAAAAAAAAAAAAAAAAAAAAAAAAAAAAAAAAAAAAAAAAAAAAAAAAAAAAAAGAAAATGATACCAATATGATACATAAAGTATTAAGTATGTAATATCAACAAAGAATGCAACAAGCGAGATACCAATCATGAAGTAGAAGCATAGATGGACTAGAAAGCAAGGCAAAGACAAATAGAATACCTCGTATATGAGAACATAATAAATATCATTAACGCACACGCACATATACTAGGTATAAATATCACACATGACACAAAATAAAATAAGTTTTTCACACTCGTATGGCAAAAATGTGTCATATGGAAACGGAAGTGTTGGGGTGTGAACTAGTAACAATTAAATTTAGACCCAATCACTTAAAAACATGTTCACGGAGTTCTCAATTGATTGCAAACTTCATTACATTTTAATATAACCTCATGTGACAATATAGATTGAACTCAATGAACAAACATACACAATGCATACAAGCCTAGAGTTTTGATGATTATACAAACCAGTAAAGTCATGATATTGATAGAACAACTAGGATAAACGGACGTTGTGCAAACCGTTGATATACCATCCAATCACCCTCAATAAGCATATATATATATTTGAATGAATATATCAATTAAAACATAGGCCTTGGAAATGATTTTCTTTTTAATGTCATATCTTATTTTTAGGCCTTTGGACCACGTATTTCTTTTAGGTCCAAGTAAATGGTGGCTTACTCGCAAAGGATGATTTTTCCTTTCGGAGCCCTTTACCGCGCACATTTATGTATATATCATTTTTATATCTCACACAAATCTCACGTTCAACGGATTTTAACATGCCCTAGCCCTCTTAGGTAACATAATATGTAGATGACAAGATTGGTAGGATAACACCTCACAAAGCTCAAATATACATATGAATTTATAGTTTCGAGTGAGCTCGTGCATGTGTGAATTGAGGCATATAAAAATATAATCCATTTAAGCAACACAAAATCAAACTACTCCATGTAAGCATGGTAAAGAACATTTTAAGGATTGACATTCTAAACCAAAAGTTCTAGCCACATGGGAGCGAAAAAAAAAGGGATTCTAACACAAGTGTATGCCACATAGAGTGTGTCAAACTAAAATACACACAAAAAAAATCTTTTTGAGTTTTTGATAATTTTTAAACCAAAAATAAAAATATTTACTCAAAAGACATACAAAAAATCATTTGTATTTTTCATTAATCTAAAATTACAAAAAAATAAAACAAAAATGATAAACAAAAATCTTTTTTTATTTTCCATTTAATGCAAACTAAAATGAAGGACATATAATACAAAAGATAAACAAAAATCATTATTCTAGAATGTGATTAAGCATCGAGCATACACTAGAACAATGATTAAAATGAGCATACATTTAGCATGATAATATAACATGAAGTACAAAAGCTAAAGTATGCAAATAAAACTAACACATTCAACCTTTAGATTTTGCAAGGGAGGAAGCATGTGAAAGTAAATGAGAATCAAAAAACCTATCTTGTAAAGCTACCAAGTCGGATCTCCTAACCCAAACTAATGATGAATGACTATCTATGGGTGTAGGAATCTTGGCTACCTCGGTTGCCTTACGTTGGGATTTTCTAGGACCTCGTTTAAGATCAAAATAAAATTTCCTAAGATGACCTTCTCAACCACAGTGTGAGCACCTAAAGACTCGGCGAAAAGATTTAACTAAGGAATGATCTTTAAAGGCTTTCCTCGGCGATCCTCCTAAAACATTGGTTTTGGATTTATGAGTTGATTCATTACAAGTATCGAAGCCTAAACCACAAGTTTCATTTTTTATTTGGACCGTGCCTAAGATTTTATCTAATTTTTCGGATCTATACTCCAAATCAAATTTGACGTTACTATAGTCTTTTAATTGTTCTTCTAATTCTAAAATTCTAGACTCTAACAAAACATTTCTCTCTTCAAACTCGAGAAGCTCCTTTTTCATTGATTCCATTAAACCTCTAAGGCTATCTCTCTCGCCTTCTATATATGCAAGCTTCTCTCGAAGAGTCGTCTCACGTGTCCTAATGTCTTCAACCAACACACTATCCTCAACGACCTTGACACGCTCTCTTAAACTCGCTTCTAACTTTAATTAGCACTTTTTAATTTAATAGATTCTTCATAAAGTTCTTGAAATACATTTTGAAGGTCACTCACATCAACCTCATTTTTACTTTCACTCACTCTTTCTTCTCCACTCTCACAACCATCATCTTTTAAATCTTCACAAACAAAGGCCTCGGAAGTGTTATGTATTAAGATGTCATCATTGGATGATTCCTCACTATCACTAACATAACTAGCAATGAAAACGAAAATTTGCGCTCAATGGGGGAATCGGGTCCCTCTTCCTTATCACTATCACTAAGGGTTGCATTAAAAGAAATTGGTTGCTTACCCTCTCTCCTTAGTTTAGTGGGGCACTCTTTTTCCCTATGGTCATACCCTTCACAACCATAATACCTATATGACTCGTCCCTATTTAAATTTTCATTAAAAATTTTAGGAATCTTCTCGGCTTTGTCATGCTTAGACTTTTCAAATTTCTTAAAATCATTTTTAAATTTATCTTTATTAAATTTAAGAAATTTTTTAAACTTCCAAGAAAACATAGCCATATCTTCCGAGTCACTTTCACTTTCACTCTCTACTACTTGTTTTTCTTCCTTTCGGGCTTTCAAAGCTACGCCCTTATCTATTTTCTTTTCAGTTTTAGAGGGAAACATGTCTAGTTCATAGGTTTGTAAATCACCTACGAGCTCCTCTAATTTCGTAGAGGCTAAAGTGGGTAAAGAATTTAACACGGTTACCTTAGGAATAAATCTATCGGGTAGGGACCTTAAAAGAAAATTACTACTCGGTTGTCGGGTATTTTCTCTCCTAAATTAAAAGATGAACTAACTATATCAGAAAGTCTAGCATAAAATTCATCAAAAGTATCTTTTTCATTCATTTTGATAGTTTCAAATTTAGTGGTGAGGTTTTGGAGTTTAGAAGCTTTGACGACACTAGTTAATTCATGAGTGAGTTGTAAAATATCCCAAGCTTCTTTAACGGTTTCACACGTCATAATGCGACGGAATTCAACCGGTGTGACCGCGCTAAACAAGGTATTTAAACCTCGAGAATTAAAATTAGATAGTTGAAATTCATTCTCATTCCATCTATTGGCGGGTTTGGGAACACGCTCATTATCTACTAAATGTGTAGGTGGGGATCACCCGTTAACAACAGAGAACCAAACTCTCTCGTCGATATATTTTAATGCCGATTTCATATGCGCTTCCCATTACGCGTAATTAGAACCATCGAAAATAGGAAATTTAAAAAAAGGGGGAAATTCCATTTCAACCAAAAATATTTAAAAGGATCTTAACGAAGTAATTTATCATTTTTGCTCTGATACCAATTTGAAGGACCCCAATATTAAATTTTACTACAAAAGTAATTCAATTTCCTTTTAAAGACGCGGAAGCGAGATGGTTCAATTAAATAAACAACTAATATGAATTTCATCCAAATTAATATTAAACAAGTTCAAAGTGAAATTAAATTAGACAACACAAAATATTCACTTAAACCAATTTAACCCAAGTCCTAGAAATTTGATTAATAAAATAATTAATCCATTTTTGCAAATTTAGACCAAACCAAATTTTATCAAATTAAAGTAAATGACTTGAACTAAATTAATTAAACATTACCCAAATTAATTTTAGCACCAACTAAAGCATGCGTAGTGATTTAAACCAATTTTATCTTTTTACCTAAGCATGCATCTAATGAGAATTTTGCAAAAGATTAAAAAAACAAATAAATCACTACGCCGCGATGTACGAGGAGAAACCCGCAATGGAAAAAAGCCTCGGACGGCCCTAGTCTTAAGTCCACTAAGTATGGTATTTTTACAAGTACAAGACAAATGACTTAACTAGAATCAACTCCCTTCAAGCCCCTAGTGCCTCTTCTTGTACCAACCTCCTCTTAGTTGACAATCCTGGACTCCACCGGAACCTTGGAATTCACCAATGAGGCTCTAGGAACAACCGTCAACCACACATGGTTCCTTTCACCATGTGAGAATGCCGCAGAAAAATAATGAGCTTCTTCTTTTTTGGATGTAGAAGTAAACCTAAACGAACTCTTCAACTTGGTAGAGTAAACCCGGTGCCAAACACTCCAAGCAAGGATATATATATATATTGAAACTTGGAATAAACAATATGGGTGTAAACCAAAAGTGTTTAAGGGTGATTTTCTTAGAAAGCAAAACACTCAAACCATGAACCTTTTCATAGAAAAATTAAACTCTCAAAACTCTCTCTATGAGATGGAAGAATATGAAAAAGTTGGTTCCCGCACTAGATAAGTCTGCCAAAAGTTAGTGAGGAAAAGTAGTGGGAAAATGGGAAAACTGTCAAAAACTGCCAAAATACCTGTCCCCGCCAAATCTCGTTCGAACGCAGTCTCATTCGAACGATACTTCTAACGAAGTTCCAGTGGCAGGTCGTTGGCAAAACCTCGTTCGAATGAAAAACTCGTTCGAACGAAAATTTTGAACAAACTTCCAGAAAGCTTAAAATTTTGATTTTAGCCCATAAACTTTATTTTAAAGTTTTAAAGAAACCTTCTGAAAATAAACATCAGTTTAAAATAAAAGTACACCAAATAAAATTTGTTCCAAGATCCTATATAAATATGTAATGCATTCATACCTTAGGATTAAATAGAACACATGTTATTGACGTAGAAACAAGGCACAATAAACTCGTGATTTGATGAAGCTTTAATCGAGGATGCTACATCTTCAACTAACACGTCATAGGCTTGAATGGATAAACTTGAACACTATCCTATGACTCAAACGTTTTTGTTCGAAATTGAGCCAACACAATATTGAGACTCAATCGGAGACTTGTGTCCTTACATACAATGTTCTACTCTCGTTAATATTTACAGTTGTAATACCCAATATTTTTAAATAATTACAACAAGGATTTAAATGATAATGCATTTTAAAATATTTAAATGAAGGATTGAAATGATAATTAAAGAAGGAATTTTGATTTTAATAAATTTAAAATGAGAATTTGCTAAAAATACAGGAAATCAGAATTTTAATTAGTTAATTTGAAATTATAAGACTTAATTGGTAACTTGTTAAATGAATTAGGGCTTTGGATTAACATTACAGGTTTTGGGGCTGAGGTTTTGTTTGTTTTGGGTTGGAATACTCTAGAACAAGTGTAGGCGGAATTTAGATAAAAGCACAAGTTCATTCGAGTCATTTGAAATTTTATTTTAAGGCATGCTTCAAGTTTTAAGAAAAATAAAGCATGGGAAAACTTATTGTGATTCGGTTGCTAAAGAGATTTCCAAAAATGGACCTAGGCCACAATCGATACCATAATCGATGCTAGAACTACCGCAACAATAGATAAAAACTCTAAGAATAGTGTGTTAATGATTGAAACCAAACCTAGAGGGGGTGAATAGGTTTTTTGACTCAATTTGTATTAATTTTAAATTTCCAAAAACTTCTTTCAAATTTTCAAAATGCATCAAGTTGATTATGCACAAACAAACACATGTAAGTCAATTTTAACCTAAATTTAATGATACTTAAAACCTAATGTGATGTGTGTGATCATATATCTTATAGAGAATGATAAACAAATACGAGAAAATCAAAAAACAAATTTTATAAGGAAAACCTCCACCAAGGGGTAAAAAACCTCAACTCACTCACAATTTCCATTTCTACTTGAAATTTTTTTTTTGACAAAAGGTAAGAATACACCTCGCACAAAAAAAAATCATAGTTACCTATGAAATTTTAAACTCTATCCTTAGTAAATGAAAATCCAATCCAAGATCTATGAATGGGATGAAGAACTTCTATCTTCCTTGAAGTTGTACCACAATTTAATCTCCCAAATAGGGTAAATTACCTCCTTTTTTTTTATCTAGGAGTAGTGGATCATGTTGATTCCAGGTAGGTAGATGAACATATATGTCTAGTGATGATATCAGAAAAATTCACTCACAAATGAAGTAGATCCACGAATATATTTATGATTTTTGGAAAAATATGAGGAAGAAGTGAAAACCTCGAATGGATGGAAAACTAAAAGCTCTGAATTCTCAAAATATGTTTAGAAAGGTATTCCATTTTTTTAATCATGAGATCATTTCAAATGTGAGGGAAGGCATGCCTTTACATTGTATTTTTAAAAAATCTGGGTCGATCGCGTGAACGGTCAGATCTGGTTGTTTGCACAATTTCTCCCAGTGTGGAACCCAGGCCACATCCGTGTGCATGGACACAAAGTGTGGTTGTTCTCATACCTCCATGCGCACGGGCAAGTTCATTATCCATGCGGATGGATAAGGATGAAAAACACACTAAACATTTAAAATTGATTAAAACCTAAAACACCTTCACAAAAGTTTTTCTCCAAACTTTTTCAAAATAATTTTAAAAAAATACTTAATCGTCAAAACAAAATACCTCACACATTTTAGATAAAATTATTTCAATTCTCGTGTGTGTAGCTAATGATAGATCACATATAACCTATAAAAGGATATGTCTTCAACTTTATGCTTGATGTGAATTCGTTGGCAAGCAAGACTTACATGAGTGGGTTTAAAGATCTCCAATATCTTCTAAAGCTCAATAAAGATACAAAAATCATGCCTCACTCATAAGGAACAAATATATATGTCTTCTTAGACACAAATGCTTTGACACAGGAGATGACCAATATAAACCTATACAAATGTTCTACATCATCAATCTCCCCCTTTGGCTATTTCGTGGTAAAACTCCAAAACCCCAAAAGTCTTATTACACCAATTAGACTCACACTTCACTGACCATATAGTAACAATATTAGGAGTTAATGTATGACAATCCATGAGACAACGATATAAAGGAACTGTCAAGTCTAAACTTGGGCTTGAGAAACCAAATCACTAAAGCTATGCCTGAAACACACAAAACAACATCACCCAGGTAATCCTACATAAAGAGCAACTCCCCTGCTTAGGAATCCTACGATAAAATATCAACGATATAGATGAGATATAACAATATGAATCATAAAATAGGGCAACATTTATTGTTATCACATATGAGACAACATCCTCAAAACATCAAGCATATATCGACATGTAATGAATCGATCAAACAAACCACAAACCATCTCCCCCTCAATCAAACATCTCCCCTATAAAAACAAGTATGTAATATAATTTTCTCCCTCATTTGTCATGAAATAACAAAGAGAAGAAAAAATGGCATAAAAATACATGAGAAACATAAAAATAGGGATAACACCAAGATATCAGAAGAAATATAGGCATAATATATGAAAAGATTGGAGTAAGAGACATATGAAGTGAAACAAAACGCAACCTAAAATAGAATTCGTGCACACGCTACACATTTTAAGTCGTGCAAATGGAAGGGTATATATCCAATGATTTTTGTCATACGCGTGATGTATACACCCCATCATAGGACCCCCTAAGCACCTCCTTAGGTCCCTATCACTCACTCGTTTCCACGAACCCTATATCATATTTTGAATACCTATTTAGAGGCCAATGGATACTCCTAGGCTTCATTCAACTCTAGTAAACTTTCTCGCCTGAGTGAAAGCTCAATGAATCTTCAAAAGGAGATAAATCCCCTTTTCAACGAACTGCCCTGTACATCAATCGGCCCTACGGTTCAAAAGAATGGTTCGTTTTACTATTAAAAACTAATATGTAGGTCACAGGCACACCTAAGACCCGTTTGACCCCGATTAACTTCCTTTTCTGAGTGGAAGTTCAATTAATCTTCGAAGGGCTCTGAATACCCTTTCTAATAATCCAACATGTGCAAAAATCAGCCTTACGATTCGGATGAACAATCTGTTTTGCCCTAAAAATTGATCGAGAAGCCACTTGTCACTCTCGATGTTCTTTTGACTTGTGTTAACTCTTCATCTTGAATGAAATTGAATGAATCTTTAAAGGGATATGAATACCCTTTTCGACGGATCGTCCCGAGAGAAAATTAGCCTTACGGTATGGACGAACGACACATTTTACTCTGAAGGGTTATCGGGCGCTTTCGAGACCCATTTGACCATGGTCAACCCCCCAAATCAAACGAAGATAAATAAAATCTCAAAATTTACCGAATAAACTTTCCAACGATCCATCCCATTCGCAAATCAACCTTACGATTTGGACCAACGATCCGTTTTCCTCCAAGAATTTCCTGTCTAGTTACCAATGGGTACTTCCAAGCCCTGTTTGACTTAGTCAACTCTCGAACCGAGGAGTGGCTCTATGGATTCTCAAAGGGATTTGAATACCCTTTTTAATGGTCCACTCCGTATGCGATTCTGACTTCAATTTGCATTTTATGATCGTTTTACCGAATAGCTACGCTAGTACCCTGGCTATTGGCAATATGTTTAGGGTTCTGTACTGATAGGTATGTTTAGGACCATGCTGATTGGCACACCCTTGGCCCTACAAAAAGAAGCCATCACCTCACTTTGAAAATCACCCCCGAACATCCCTCTTAGTAATTTGAGAGAGAATTCTCTCAAATTCAGAGTTGTTCCCCCCTTTAAAGCCCATTTCCCACAATCCTTCCATTTTTTCATACTCTTTTGAGTAAATTCCCACCCATCTCCTCAAATGATCATCATCTCATCGTGAGATCAGCGCATCTAAAATAGAGATCCATTTCCAGTTTTCATAAGGAGGTCTAATTCTTCCCCTTTTGTCTTCAAAATTCTCTTATTTTTGCATCAGCTACTTCATTTTCACTTTAGTACTTTACTTCATTACATCACATATCTTAATTTTAATCTTTTTATTATTAGTATTCGCACATATTTTATTTTCATATGAAAAACCCAACAATAAGAAAAAGAGGGTTTTCTTGTAAATTTCGAACGGGGATTTCTCATCACATTTTCTCACACTAAAACACCTTTTTCTACACACATATAAAATCAAAATCCTAGGTTAGATTTATAGGTGAAACCTGCCTCGTATTATCTTTGAACTACATGGATTGATGCCCCCTCGAGCTACATAGGCATCTTGGGTAAATCCCTAAATTTGAGTTCTCCCACAAACATTTGTTACTTTTTTATTATCTCATATATATATATATGCTTGCTTGCTTGCTTGGGTGTTGTCCGACATACGATATATCATTATTCTATAACAACTTATTAATTGCCAAATAGTTATATAATATTTTTAATTACTATGTTGGGAATACTCCAAAGGATGACCTCGCTTCGCCTTTATCCATGACACGAGTCGAGAAACTTTGTCCTCCATTTATATTATGCACATAAGAACACACATCACGGAGTTCAACTTGAGAGACTGAAAGGGTGGGATGGGTGCCTAACACCTTCCCATTTCGTAATTTACTCCCCGGGCCCTTGAACTACATGGTTTCTCAAGCATCAGTATTGTCCTTGATGCCATTCTCTCGAGGCGGAAACATTTCTTTTTCCTATTTTTTACAAAATAGGCTGGCGACTCTATCTCTACATATAACCCCACATCGACGAAGGTTGAGCGCCCTAAGAAAAAATGTAATCCCACTCGCATATCAAAAAAAGGGGAAGGAAAGTGGGATCCAACTCGGGATATAAACCCCCTCGGACCTCCAAAAACCCTAGGGATGCCCACAACAGAGACTCTACTAGGGACTATTTTAAGAGGACTGGACTTTATTCCTATATGGGAGTTATTATTTTCTACATGTGTGCATTTTCACCTACCTGTATGTTCCCTTTTATCATATATTTACCATTTTATATCTCTCTCTCTCATGTATATATCACTTTCCACTAACTTATAAACTTCACACACTTGTATATACTTTCCATGTAAACTTCACACACTTACACATAGCTTCATTCACATGCTTCACACACCACTTAGAATATCGATGCTTAGGCTTCACTACCACACATCCCCACTTCCTACACTTGTATATATGCTCACTTACACATATCGCATAAACTTTTGGACAATTTTTAATAATTTCTTGTTTAATTGTTTTAACAACAAGAGTATCATTAGCACTCCATGTAAAAACTTCATTCTTTTTAAGTTTTTCAACAAGTGGTAATTCTTTTTGAGATAATCCTTTTATGAAATTTCTCCCATAATTAAGGATTCCTAGGAAACTTTGTAATTATTTTTTATCCAAAATTTCCTCATTAAAATCTCTTATTTTAGAGACATATACAAGTTCACTATCACACACACTCACTTGTATATATTCTCGTGTCACTTACTCACTCACATGTATCCATACATAGTAGAGTCTCCATGCCAGATTTACTTGTATATACTCCCCCATTAGTGTAGTATTCCCTTTGCTTATCACGAAAATAAAAAATGATAAAAATTACTCGCTCTCCATAACTTGTTAACTAAGACTCTTGTGATTTTGCACACTACATACCTAAGAGCATGGCTATATTGACCAAAATTTGGTCCCGTACTGGGGGGGTCACTTTATGATGACCTGGTCCTACGCATCGCAGTTAGCCTAAGTTATATGACTCTCACATTCCATTGGCATCGTACTATCAACGTATATCCAATGGTTCCTCGTACCGCTTGACCAAACTCAATACGAGAGGTATATTACAGAGAACTGTTCACATACGTCCAGTATATCGAATTCTCTCTCACATGTACTATACCCATAAGGTATATAGTGAGGAAATTCGTGTACACTCAAGCATATCAAATGTCCTCTCCATATATATCGATGAATAATTTCCCTTATAGGCAAGAGGTGTACCGTTCAAATAATTCTAAAGGGAGAACCCTTCCACTAATCCAATAATTTTATAAACCTCATATAGGTGTCAGACATAGGACACTCATATTCAGTTTATCGATGATTGTGTAAAACTCTGTCAAAAATATGGGTGAGCATACCGCTCGATTTTTCAAGCTATTTCAACTTTTTCAAAATAGGACCCCGTTCGTGAGCCTGGAAACAAGTCTAACTATGCCTTACATATTTTAAAACCCTATTTTCCCAGACTCGGGTCAGGTCCAACATTTTTTATGCATTTAGGAAAACCTAATACAAGTGAGAACCTAATAAAAACATCAATAATAATCATGTTGAGATTCCTCTCCTTTTTCCCTCCCTTTTCAAAAATACCAAAAACATTTTTCTCCTTCTTCCAAAATACCGAAAAATTTCTCCCTCCTTTCAAAAATAAATTTGAACTGTTTCCCTCTCTGGTCAATCGCATACCCAATTTTGTTCGACTTACTATTGTTTTCAGTCTTCTGTCAAACTTCCCTAAAGATTCACAAGTTTATTTGCTACCTCATCCGAGTTTGGGATTTACCTTCACGAGCTCTTCATGGACAATACTCACCAAGCAGAAAATGTGTAGCCTGATCTGATGATCGTCTTAGCTTAGCTCAGTGCTAAGACCTTCAAATCGATGTACATGAGATACAGCATCAGCGGGCCCAGATTCCTAAAGAACTCGAGGTTTTATTTCCTCGTGCCATGGGTTCACCCCCTCCAGAGCCTGTTTAGGTCCTAAAAAAGTATTAACAAGCTCCACATGCCACACCTGCCAATGGGCTACTACCAGCTTAACTCCTATTTTGAGCCTTGCCCAACCAGGGGCTAATATGCTAATACTTATAGATCCCAAAGAAGAGGAACTGAATAAGGTCAAGGAATACCTCAAAATGCTATCAAAGAAGTTCAACCAAATCAATATATTCGAGAACTACATGGACAACACCCATATATCCCCCTATCCCGAAGCCACACTACCAGAGACGTTCAAGATTCCAGACATCATGAAGTTTGAAGGAAACAGACCCCAAATTATTCACCTTCAAATCTATCACCAAACCATGACCCTCTTTGGTGCCTCCGACGAAATAATAGCCCAAATATTCCAACATACCTTGAAATAAAGTGCCCTCTATTGGTTTCTTTCCCTCAAAGAATCCAAAATCCGTAGTTGAGAGGATATCGCTTGAGTAATCATGAATCAATACAAGTACAATGAGGAGCTAGAGGTTATGCACCTAGATTTAGAGCTTCTTAAGCATAACCCTGGGGAAACAGACAGTAGTTTTATAAGAAGATGGAGAGAAAAAGTTGCTACCATGACCAACAAACCCTCCGAGGAGGAATGAGAGACTATCGTGAATAAGAACTTCTTGCCTCATATTTGAGCATCCATGGGAGGACAATATTACTCGCACTTCTGAGCCCTCTGAGAAGATGGTGTAGAAATTAAGGAAGGCATAACCAAATTCAAATATGAGCCTGAAATAATGACCAAACAATTCACTCCCCGAAAGTATGAGAAACTCGTTAGTAATACAGTCTCAACCATCAACAACATTTCCCAACCTGCTACCTTTTGGGCACTGTAATGTCACCCTAACCCTACCAAGAAAGAGTACACTGAGCTCGATGAGGCCCTGTCCAATGTCTACCAGGCCTTGTTGAGCCGAAATCTGGTCAAACCCTTGGACACTCGTCCATTACCAAATCCACTCCCAAAAAATTTCAAAGCCGATGACTACTGTGATATCCATCAGTCCGTTGGCCATACTATCGACCAATGCTTCCACCTTCGTAATGTGATCTGAGGTTTAATTAACCATGGTATCATCACCCCACTAGCCAATCATAAACCCAATACCACTCATAACCCACATTCAGCTCATACAAATTCCATCTTTCTAGAGAGTGATCTAAAATTTGACCCATCTTGCCAAATCATGCCCATAAAAGCACCCATTATACCTATAATATCACTTAAACCACTCAAGGTATGATCATAATTTCTCCTACGCCCTACTGCTTCATCGATCAAGCTTTGTCAATCCTTAAAAGGGCCTGCATTACCATCCGTACCCAGTCTGAAGGGAAACACATGGAGTTACCATATGTGTTGAACCAACTCTTGGAGTTTGGGCTAAAATTTCCCGTCGAGGTGACTATTAATTATCGAAAACTTAGTGGATTATTCATAGCCCAAAAATGGGCTTGATAATCAAATGAATGGGTAGTACCTCTTGAAGAAGTTATCCTAGATGATGTAATATAGATAATGGCCTATGCGTTCAACAAACAAGTGAATTTTTTTAGCATTGATGAACTATTCACCATTTTAAAGCTTTAGGGATGATTGGTCCCTTCACTCCTGCATTTCCCTGTTGAGTGGGAAGATCTGGGCGATGAAGTCGTCGAGGTTGCTAAATGTATTTATTTCTCTTGGTAGGAGGACATAGTCACCATCGGATGGGTGATGACTTTAATAGCTCAAATGACGGACCCATTAGGGAAGACCCCATTTTAGTAGACAGTGTGTGTGGAATGATATCTTTTGAAGATTTATTGGGGGAAATCAATAAGGTGGCCATTCAACCAGAGGTATATGAAGACACGGGGTTTCTATTCTTCCCCACCTCAGTAAATCACATAACCATGTCAGCGAGACACTTCAACAATTCAATTCCTCATATGACTGATATTAATAAAGGAGAGGGAGTTGCCAAAAAACTTCCAATTCCAAAAATAACAATCAAAGAGAGTAAAGTCCTTTATTAGCTCATAAAGACCCAATACAATATCACCCTATGGGGAATCTTCATGTCCTCCCAGTTTCACCGAAATTCTCTGATAAAACTCTTCACCGAGCCCACAGTCCATCCTTCTACTACTCCCGAATAATTTGTAAACATAATTGGGTCCTTGACCTATTCCATACTACTCTACTTTTTCGAAGCATATATATCGAAGATCGACCCTGATCACTATTATGTCCTTAATATCTCTGTTGAAGTCTTAGAAAAACAGTCCCACTCTCACTTGTTGGCAATGGATCATCTATCGATGTTTGTCCTCTCATAACCTTTAATTTCTTGGGATTGAAAGTTAGTGATCTCATTCCCACTTTCATCGTCATGTGTGCCTACGATAATACCCATCGAGAAGTAATGGGGTCCATAAAACTCCCAATAAGGGTTGGCCCTATCATTTGTCACCGAGTTTTAGGTCATTGAAATACCTACATATTTCAATCTATTTCTTAGTCGTCCATGGCTCCAAATCATCTGAAGGGTATCTTCTTCTCTTCATTAGAAATTAAAATTCTTTGCCAAAGGCTAGGTTATCACCATCTTGAGAGATGGTGATTGTTCAAACACTGCCAGTACTAGAAACCCAATATTGGAAATCCAGTATGAGAAGAATGACATGCTCCTCTATGGATTTAGAGTTCATCTACTTCCCATTCCAGTAGTAAATTTTTTTAAAGATCGAGTATGTATGGAATATAACCCTCGTGTCAACGTCAATGTGATTCAGATGTTCAAGAACATGCACTTGATGCCTGGAATGGGGCTAGGGCGACGCCAGCAAGGGATTTTTGAGCCCATAGTCCTGAAAGAGGATTTTCCCCATGTGTCCTGGGTTACCAGCCCTCACCAAAAGAACTAAAATAACTCTGATAACCACGATCAGAAAGAAGCTTAGAAGAAGAAAGGATTGTTTCAAAAGACTCTTTGAATGGAAGGTTTACCAAGGAGGGTAAATACTTCCCTTTTTATGGCTTCCCGGAACCATGGTATGACCATGTCAACAAGAAAATGAAATTGAGGCTGTAAATCTTCTTTAAAAATAGAAAATCTTGGGTCAAAGATTACCAATATGAAGTGCAACCTCTCACCGACAAAGCCATGATAATTATCGAGGATTC
Source organism: Sambucus nigra (assembly GCA_949130495.1). Classification (NCBI taxonomy): domain Eukaryota; kingdom Viridiplantae; phylum Streptophyta; class Magnoliopsida; order Dipsacales; family Adoxaceae; genus Sambucus; species Sambucus nigra. Next base: position 186,322,394 of record OX422212.1, on the reverse strand, counting down.
TGAGGAAAGTGATTTCGAGGACTCATTCATCCTGCAGACACCGGGGTTGAGTCTTTACATGATCCGCTCAGATTATGCACCGTTGGACCCTTCTACTAAAATCAGAGCTACTGACATGCCTTTCCTCAATTGAAATGTCTTGCATGTCTAACCTGCTCAGATCCAACCTTACCCTGATATCTACCCTATCCAAGTCTCTTCACCCAATGTTATTATTCCTTTTTATGATATCGATGTAACTGATACCTCTTTTGATGAGGTTCTCAATGCTGTTTTTCTCGAAAATGAAATACACGAATATTTTGAGTATCTTGTCATGCCTTACATTAATTATCTTGATTCTAATCAAACCTTTGATTATGATGATTTACAAATGAATGATTCTTAACTAATCATAATAAGGAGAATAATAAACAACATAACTGAGTTCAAATTAATGATGATGAGACTGTTGTTATTAATCTCGATTCTTATAGCCATCAGCTCGAGATTATGGTAGGTTCCACCCTTAACGAGTATGAGTGTGCGTAATTTGAATAGCCACTGAAAGAATTCATGGACATATTCGCACGGTCCTATGATTACATGCCCGACATTGACCTATAAATAACTCAGCATAAGATCCCAACATTTCCAAAATGTGAACTAGTCAAATAGAATCTAAAGAAACTCCACACCGAATAGTCGCTCAAAGTCAAAGAGGATGTGGTCAAGAAATTGAACGTAGGTTTAATTTGTGTAGTTGAATATCTTACATAGCTCGCCAATATCTTCCTCGCACCAAAGTTGGGAGAAAAAGTCTACATGTGCATCGACTACCGGGATATGAATAAAGCATCCTAAAAAGACGATTACCCACTGCCCAACATTGACATGATCATGGATAACATGGCTAGCCACGCCCTAAATTATCTATAGATTCACTGGATATAACCAGATTAAGATTCATCATGACCGTGAGGACAAAACGGCCTTCATCAGCCCATGTTGAACTTTCTACTACACTGCCATGCCACTTGGACTGAAGAATACCAGGGTTACCTACCAAAAGGGTTCCACAACCATCTTGCACAACCTTATTACAAAGAGGTCGAGGTCTATGTATATAATATGATCATCAAATCTAGAACACGCGAAGGTTATATTCCATCCCTTCGAAAGTTTTTTGAGCGACTTTGGAAATACTAGATGCGGCTAAACCCATAGAAATGTGTGTTCGATGTCATAAAAGGAAAACTCTTTGGATTTATGGTCAGTGAGAAGGGAATTGAAGCAGACCCTGCCAAGCTGAAAGCTATACTTGAGATGCCACGCCACGAACGGAGAAGGAAGTATGAGGATTCTTGGGTAAACTATGATACATTATTCAATTCAACAACTAACTGAATTCTATCTATGAACCCATTTTCAAACTTCTCCAGAAGGATTCAACTGAAGTCTAGAATGAGGCCTACCAAGAAGCCTTTGACCGCATCAAGTGATACCTCACCCGACCTCCGATGTTTATGCCTCCGCATCTAGGTCTACCCTACTGATGTACTTGACCATAACAGATACTGTAGTAGGGGCTTGTAACACCCCTCATAATTCTGGCATCGATCGTCACCAAAACAATGTCGGACATCACTAAATTAAATAACATTATCAGCATGTGACAGATATGAGACATACAAAAAATTTCATCCATAAGAGAATAATCAGATTAATCCAATAAATAATCATCCATGAAATAAATAAATCCATCACCATGCTAATCTCAAATAAAATAACCCAACTATATAATTTATTCAAAACTCCAAATGAAATAACCCAATAAAGTAACTAACTGAAACCATAGACAATTTTGGAACCGGATGGCCCAATAAGATTCATAATGAAGTCTCATAATGTAAAGCAACTGAATAAAAGTAAACCTATACTAATAAAGCGAATAAATAAAATGGAACTCTAGCTGCACCTCCAGATGATCTCTAATAACTCCTATGCAGCTACTCCAGCACACAACCTGAAATGTTAGTCAATGCAATAGGTTAGAGCCTACCGTATGGATACCAACTACTCCTATCAAATAGGGTCCTTGAACCCAGACAATAGCATTATACGCAATAAACATGACAAAAGAATATTTTAAATTAAACAAGATATGATGAGATGCGATAAGAATAAATCACTATTTACCCACACTAATGTCCATTCAAAAATCCAGGTCCTATTATTTTATTTCCAATATTTCCTATTTTTTATTTAATTAATTTAATCAAATTTATTATTCTTCTATTTTTTAATATCAGTAGCGGGATTCTCGCATTAAGTCTTACATCATATTAGTTGTGGGACTCCCACAAGTTTTACACCTCACCCATTCCCCTCACTATGGCCAGTCAACCTGGTTCACCGTCAACTCTGCACACACTCTTGAAGTTCCACTCACGACATGTCACTATAGCCCATCAGCCTGTTTAACTGTCAGCCCGCATATACTCATGATGCCACACACACACACATGTCGCTATATCCAGTCAGCCTGTTTAACTGTCAGTCTAGCACTTACTCGCGCCGCCAATATATTTTAATTCCTGTTTATTATGTTTGGCATTAATTCTCAATTTCTCAATTTTCTAATTTCTCTCAAATTAGCTCCACTCTTTTTATCGACATAAAATCCTCAAAACACCCTTATTCCTATACCTAAAGGTCTCCACTATACAAGTATTTTCTATCTTACCATCTAGGAGGAAAACCCACTAACCATCACCTCTTAGCTCCGTCCCTAGGCTCGCTAATCAACGGAACAACGTAAAAATTAGCCCCACCTCGGAATATTTATTCGTAAACCGTCACCACTATCTAGTCCCATACCTAGAAAGAGATAACTACCCAAAGGTCTACTAACTAGTACCATAACTGAAAAGAAACCCAACTAAAGGTGATCTCCCTATCTATCCCATAACCTTGTCGTTCCCGCGGTATCGAACATAATAAAACAAATAAATGGCATAAGGCTAAATTTCCATTTATCATACTAATTTTACCAACTTAATCCACACATCATTAATTCATCTATTGAAGTTCATTTAATCATAATATTCATTAGACCATACTTTCTCATCAAACTATTCCATTTATAATCACATGTATGTTATAGAAATTATATAACAAGAATTACCTACTATGGAACATCCATAAGATTTCCATTATTTAACATCATACGAACTATTTAATGACATCCTTACGTAAAAATATACATGTGAACTCCTTAACGTCTATGGAACCCAAATATCTACCCTAACATGCAAGATTTTGAGTCTTCATTCATGTTAGAAATATTTATAAAAATAGTCCCGATTTATCTTCCACTTCTTAATTAATATCTCTAATTCATTTTAAGAAAACACGTGTGTTAATGTGTAGGCTATAATTACTACGCATAATACTAAGGGAAATAAATAGAGGTAACCATGCTGATATTTGTTCGAAGAAATCTGATTATGAAGATGTATTTCTTACGAAAAAGATGACAAAGTTTGTCTCTTGGACTAGCTTGAAAAAATTTGGTTGGTCTTCAGAACTTAGACTGAAATCTTGGTTTAAATGGGGATGGGGTTTTGTAGACGGAAGAAGTTGAAAATAGAGGAGGCTACTGATTTTTGAGAAGGCTAAAATTTGTTTTAAAAGTCCTAAACCTGTCACTTTATGTTTATATATAAAAAAAGAATTAGAGTCCAAATCAGATACAAACACTAAAAAAATTCGGACGATCGGACCTTTGGAATTTGCTAAAATTTGGAGGCGTATTAGGTGAAGGCGAGACGAAGCTGCACTAAAAAATTTAGCTCGATCGGATGGTCGAATATTTTTATTTATTCTTTTTATAACGGCGGATCCTCCCTCAATTTTTATTCAAAAAGTTATAATTTCCAAATTTTAATCGCAATTTAAATTCCACTCAAAATCTTCTTTTTATATATAAAAATCAACATTTTTACATACCAAAATTAAATAGATTCCAAAAATTTCTTTTTTCAAAATTTTTAATTTATCAAAGATTTTTATAGCTAAAAAATCTCAGGGTGTTACATACTTCCCCACTAGCACAGGAATTTCGTACTCGAAATTCGACGGAGCATAACGCTCAAGATAAAATATAGCGCCCAATTGCCTATCCATGAAAACTACGATTAGGTGCCCATACACCCAATCTTACCCTCATGTTTCCCCACGCGCTCTCTCACAAATCACTACTCGATTCTATCTCTAAAAAATTATCACAATACTAAACTCCTCAAATCAATTCTAAACATCCTCACATCAAGATTACTAATCCTAGCCTCGATGCCTTCCACGTCCTCAACAAAAACTCCTTATCTTCAACGAAACATATCTAACCCTCATGCTAGACCCAAACCCAAAGACCCGAGGCTAGTAGTATACTTAAGTTCTGATACCATCTGTAACACCCTGCATAATTCCAACTGCCACCAAAACTATGCCGGGCATCATTAAATTAAATATCATTCTCAGCATGTGAAAATTATGAGACACATAAAAAATTTCATCCACAAGAGAATAATCAGATTAATCCAATAAATAATCATCCATGAAATAAATAAATCCATCACTATGCTAATCTCAAATAAAATAACCCAACTCCATAATTTATTCAAAACACCAAATGAAATAATCCAATAAAGTAACTCACTGAAACCATAGACAATTTTGGAATCGAATGTCCCAATAAGATCCATAATGAAGTCTCATAATGTAAAGCGACTGAATATAATTAAACCTATACTAACAAAGCGAATGAATAAAATGGACGTCCAGCTGCACCTTTAAATCGATCTCTAATAACTCCTATGCAGCTACTCTAGCACACAACCTGAAATGTTAGTCAATGCAATGGGTTAGAGCCCACTGCATGGATACCAGCTACTCCTCTCAAATAGGGTCCTTGAATCCAGACAATAGCATTATATCCAATAAACACGACAGTAGAATATTTTTGAATTAAACGAGATATGATAAGATGCAACAAGAATATATCACTATTTACCCATACTAATGTCCACCCAAAATTCCAAGTCCTATTATTTTATTTCCAACACTTCTTTTTTTTATTTAATTAATTTATAATTATTCTCATTTCATTAATATCAGTAGCAGGATTCCCGCATTAAGTCTTACATCATATTAGTTGTGGGACTCCCATAATTTTTATACCACACCCATTCATCTCACTATAGTTAGTTAACCCGGTTCACAGTTGTCTCTACACACACTCGTGAGGTTCCATGCACCACTCATCACGAGAGATTTAAGGAGCATATTGCATAAATTTCATACCTTAAAATAATCACTCAAAACTCATAGGATTCTGCCTTAAAATTCTGATCATACCACAGCTCTCCTCGCGCGAAAATAATAAAAACTCGTTATAGCCCAAACTCGAGAAAACACCAAATAAGCCTTCAAATCATGGGTTGAATCTTAGTTTAAATGGGTTGGGGTTTTGTAGATGGAACAAGATGAAAATAGAGGAGTCTACTGAATTTTGAGAAGGTTAAAATGTATTTTAAAAGTCCTAAACCCGTCACTTTATGTTTATATACCGAAAAGAATTAGAGTACTAACCAGATACAAACACTAAAAAATTATTCCAGCAGATTGGACCATTGGAATTGGCTGAAATTTAGAGGCATAGTAGCTAAAGGCGAGATAAAGCTTCACACAAAAATTCAGCTCAATAGGACAGTCAAATATTTTTATTTGTTTTTTTAGGTCGGATCCTCCCTAGATTTTTATATAAAGAGTTTTAATTTCTAAATTTTAATTCCAATTTAAATTTCACTTAAAACCTTCTTTTTATATATCAAAACCAACATTTTCATATATCAAAATTAAATAGATTCCAAAATTTTATTTTTTCAAAATGTTTAATTTATCAAGGATTTTTACGGCTCAAAAATCTCGGGATGTTATAAGGCTTTTCTAGCCCAATATATTGAAGAATCCTGTAAAGAAAGAGCCATCTATTATGCTAGTGGTCGGGTCCAAATTCAACTACACTTATTTGGAAAAACATGTGTCACCCTGGTCTGAGTCACGTAGAAGTTACGACATTACATGCTTGCCTTCCCTATCAGACTATTATCCCATATATATGCCATTATATACTTGTTAGAGAAGCCGCCGCTTTGTCTAATCGAGTGGCAGATTGGTTGATGTTACTAGCCGAGTTCGATATTGTGTATGTCATGCAAAAAGCTATGAAAGGGAGAACCATAGCTGACTACCTTGCTAATTAACCCATGGAAGAAGCCGATATTTGGGTCTTCGAATTCCCGGACGAAGATATTCTCTATAGCTCTCAAGAGGACCTTAGATGGTTGATGTTCTTTGATGGAGCTGCTAACAAGAAAGGATAGGACATTGGGATACTCCTAATCTCCCTTGATAACTCTCACACCCCCATTGCCATCAAACTAAACTTCCCTTGCACCAAAAACATGATTGAGTATGAGGCATGTAATGTAGGCCTCAAGATCTCCCTCAAGAAAGGAATTCGTCACCTAGATGTCTACGGAGACTCTACCCTCATCATCAGCCAAATCCTCAAAAAATGGAAAGTTAAAAACGAGAAACTCCTACCCTTCCATGTCCACCTAAAAGAACTAGCCTCCCAATTTAAAGATGTCACCTTCCACTACTTTCCCCATGTGAAGAACAACCTAGATGAAACCCTTTCTACCCTAGCCTACATAGTCGACATGCCTGAAGGAATAACAATAGCCCTTTCCTGGTTCAGACACAAGCTAAGCCTGCTCACTACTACCACATTGAACTCGTTAACAAGGAAGATTCTGATATGGTCGGGTTATGGTATTATGACAATTGTCACCTCCTCAAACATGGTAGGTATCCTCAAAACGCAAATAAGAAAGATCATGTGACCCTTCACAAACTAGTTTCCCAATATATCATCTATGACAAAGTATTATTTAAGAAAAACTCTGATGAAAACCATTTGCACGATATAGCCGAGGCTGATGTTGAAGAAATGATGCAGAAAATCCACAGTGGGGAATGTAGGCCCCACCTGAACAGTCACATGCTTGCCAAAAAAATCATCCGTCAAGGATACTATTGGACCACTATGGTTTAATATTGCACGACCTATGTTTAAATATACCTCAAATGCCAACAATTTTCTAATCTCCAATACTTGCCTCCCTGAGAACTATATAACATGGCCTCTCCTTAGCCCTTCTCCACCTGAGGTATTTACATCATAGGGATGGTTACTCCAAAAGATTCAAACGATCATGAATTCATCCTATTCGCCATTAATTACTTCACCAAATGGATCAAAGTCGAGTCATATTCGGTGCTAAATGCCAAGAAAGTGGCCAAATTTATCAAAAAGAACATCACTTTCCGATACGGAGTTCCACATGAGTTAGTGTGAGATAATGGGATCCATTTTGAAACTGAGGTCACAGAACTAATCAACGAATACAGGATTCAGAGGAACAAATATTCTACCTATTATCCCCAAACCAGTGGTGTTGTCGAAGCTGTCAATAAAAGCCTCAAAACAATAATAAACAAAATGATTGAGAGGTGTAAAGATTGGGCTGACCGGATCCCTTACGCCCTTTGGGGCTATTGCACTTTGAGAGGTTGTATATCATCTTATACGAGTGGTCTATAAAAATTGTTAATATGATGTTACTTTTACCTTGTAAGCCTAGCTTACACTTGGGCCTGAGGTTTATTACATAATACTCTTTCAAGAACTGACCTTGGTGCAATCAGTGACCTTCTTATGCTTCGAAATATAATATAAACTATCTCTATAACCTTTAGGATAACCAACAAAATACATATCTCTTTCCTTAATTTCAACTTCCTTGGCTCCTTCCAGAATATAAGCATCGATCACACCCAGATCCGAACAATCCCTAGAATGAGCTTAAGGCCACTCCAATTTTCAAAGAGAGTTGAAAAGACCGATTGAGAAGAAATTAAAATTTAGAATGTATGTTATTATCTCTTACTTTAAATCCCATAAGAATGTCGCAGTCTTGTGTAACTAACAGTGGACCTTATTATATCTAAAAGTGTTGTATTCCTTCTTATCCACTATACCATTCCGAAGTAGAATATCCAATGTAGACAACTGGGTGTAATCCCGATGTTCGATAAATGATTATTTAACTTTACTAAGAGGTAAAAAACCCACAATCGAATCATAGATGTTGGATTAGTTAACCTCAATTCCGTTACACCTTAGTCTTTTACCATTTGAACCAATCAAAGGATTTAAACTTGTGATGCATAAGGTAAATATATCTTAACTTTGAGTAATTATAAATAAATCGATGAAGAACTCAAGACCACCTCTTGACCGGATAGTCTTAGAACCACACATATCAAAATAAACCATTTCCAACACATCTTTAGCTCTTTAGTTTGGCCATGAAGGTTGCCTTGGTTATTTTACCTTCAAAGTGGAATTTAAGACTAGAAGTGCTTAATTGTCCATTTTAAATCAGGCTTCGAATGCCTTTTAGAATAAAATAACCTAATAATGAGTGGAGAACTATGTTTGGTTCTAGAAGGAAACTTCTCTATAATGATTATTCATATCAGTATTTAGTAATATTGGTGAGGCAAAACTTATAATGTATAAATTATTTTCCAATGTACCAGAATAGATAAGAGATATCCCAATTTTGATAAAGCAATTTTAGAAAACAAATCAAATATGTGTTCAAAATCGATTTAGAAAACTGAAACCAATTTTTCTATAACCATATACATTAAAATCATTTACCTACATTATATATATATATATATATATATATATATATATATATATACTGCTTAATTGATGCCTTGCCCAATATTAGGAACATGTCTCTTTTAAGTAATTGCTCGGTTACTTGGAAACTCTGTAAGAGGGTTGTAGTTATGATTTGTGGTTCCCGAGTATACCCACCATGTTGCCATAGATTGGATCACAAATCATGCATTTTCTTTTAAGAGAAAAACTATCACCATGTCATTTTTGTTATAATCCAAGGAAAATCGGTCACGTTGCTATAAAATTTCTAACTACTTATAGTGAGAATACTTACCTTTCGGCTATTTCACTACTACCGAGGAATATGAACATTCTTAACCCAAACTGATGTACTTAAGACTTAACCTTAACCTTAACCTCCTACTTAACATTCAAAAACAAGTAAATATCTTCTTTACAACTAATAACATTCCTTGTCTACCGATGGTGCTCACTCATGGATTATGAAACTAATTCAAGTTTTCCTACCATATCTAATCTAAATAACCCTTTGTTCAATCAACGGTAAACGTCATTTTAAGAACATGATTCTTACTTGAGCATCATCAATCCAACATTGATGTTTACAAAAATCCATTGGTGAATTATTTAATAATTAAAACGTACATATAGAACTTCACGATTGGGGGACTGGACATATGTAACACTTAATTTCAAAGAATTACAATATATATTAAAATACAATGATTCTGTGATTATTACCATCCGATGGGAAACCAGATAGGCTAATGCGATGAGTTAATCACAACCTATTTTTAAAACATTGATATAATCGAGGATTAAATAAGTTTATTATGCCCTTAAGTTAGAACAATGTCCAATTACAAACTTAGTCCTTGAAATTCATTCTTGTTAAAACTTTAAAACTAAACAGTGAGACAAAGTTGAATTTAATTTTGAAATCATAGAATCATCACTGAAAATTAATTTACAATTTTAAAACAAGAATTAGTTTGATTAAATTTTAAAGTGGCACACCTCTTCCGCCAATTAAAAACTAATTCCATCGGATATCCTAGTTCCCTTATGAAGTGAGATTTCTTGATGGGATCTTAGATCACATCACCATGAATAAGACATATTTTCACCTTTTATTATGTTATCCGGATAGTTCAAGAATTTTTTATCCAACATAACGAATAGTCAGCATCTTTTAGTCCCATTACTAATGACAGTGACTCCGATGGGGGATATCATTTGGCGTGTTTAATTGTATACCATATATTCGTTCGTTAAAATCCAACCTACTTGTGAGAACTTCCTCGATGGGAGAACCGAACTCACTCAAATTCAATTTCAATGAACTATCACTTAAAAATCTTAAAAATACTAGGTGCCCTGATTAAATCCATCCGATGGGGGGCCACATCAACTTGACCTGAGGAAATTATCACATCACAGTTCTCGAGACACCAATGGAGACCGCATGATTTATGTTGAAACCCATATCATACTTAATATTTTGAAATTAAGGGCATTTTGAAAAATAATTATTCAATTATACAAGACTCAATTAAATCCTTGATAATTTGCCAATTTACTTATACAAATTAAATTACATGATCTCGTTATTTTAATTTTCCAAAGAAAAATTATTTTTAAATTAAAATAAAATACAAAGATTAAAATTTAATTTATACCTTTAAATTAATTACCTGATTAAATTCAAGTTAGGAAAGAATAAATAAAATGGATTTTCTAGAAAAAATGTGATCTAGGCCAGTGTCAAAACTAAATCCATGTTATCCATAAAAATGGGTGTTCATAATTAATCAATTAATTAGCATGAAAAATTATGCAGCATAATAAAATAGAGTTGGTAAGAAAATAAAAATTATAATTCCATAAAGATAATAAAACAATAAGGGACAAAATGTGACTATCCATCATGGCCTAAACTTATTCTTTAAGTACAAGTATTCAAGAACAAGAAACCCACACAAAGTAGACTTCTTTCCAGATAAGAATGCTTCTCAAATAAAACTTCAAAGTATCCCTGAGTCATACATGCACTTTGCCTTTAAAAATAATCCATTGTGGTCATGGAACAAGTTAAGAAGAAGAACTGTTGGGAAAATCGATCCCAAACAGTAAGAAATTACCAAATCACACCAGACTACTGGGCCTAGATCGATCTAACATATCAGTGGATCGATCTGGCTCATTATCAAATCGATCTGATGGGGCTTCGGATTGATCCAGCTCTGTTGCACAATAACTTCATTTTCTTTACGCAAATCACATGCAAAAACAACCATAACTCGTTGGGATCTTCATGGAACTTCATAAAACTTCATCCATCACCAAATTCCACATAAATACATGATTCTAACAGTAAATAAACATTACATACCCTCACAATCACTTCTAAATATATCGATAACAAAATAATTAAAAAAATATAATTATTACAACCCTATCGAATAAATAAGCAAAAAATAACTACGAATAAACCACCATAGGATCCATTCATACAAAATAAAAATATGTGACTGTGATGGAAGGCATATAAACATAGAATCTCTACAAAATCATGTTAGTATTATACCATACATAATATTGTATAAACATGCATCATGCAAAGTTATGGGTTTTCAAGTTGGACTAGATAACACTTTTCCAACACATGATTAATCTATAATTAAGGGATTTAATACGAATTATTGGTATTTTAAGTCTAGTGGGGAAAAGGTCAGTGGAGGAGGTTTAGGCCTACACAACAGAGACTCTAGCAGTATTGACAGGGACTCCCTCAGGAAGGTAAGGTTAGGAAGTAGTAGTAACATAGTCTACTGGGGGTTCAATTAACTTCATTCACTGTTGTATTCTTTCAATGTAGTGGTGGGTAACATAAACAAGTTTTCCCAAGTGTGGGTACGTAAGGTAAGTAGAGGAGGGTCCACGTCCAATAGGTCTAGTAAGGGTTTAGGTTCCCCATGAAACCAAAAATATAAGTACTACCCCCAGTAGCTACCATCTTCGAGGCCACGGGAACTAGAGGCACTTTCAGTGCTTCCTACCGCACAACCGAAGTCTCAGCTCTAGTAAGGTAGAGTGTGTATCAGATAGCGCAACCATAATAGCAGGGTCTAGGATGGCCCTACTCAGTGAATGGTACAATTTATGTTTATAACACCACTCCATTTGTTGCTTCTACCTGTATTTAGGAGATATGTGTTGATTTTGGTCGATTACGATTTGTTCATAATTTTTTGACTTTGGATACTCACTCGTATGATGTGATTTTGGGGATGGATTGGCTAGTTATGTATGAGGTTAATATATATTATAGAGGGTATGTTTTTATGTTTGCGATACTGGGTCAAGATATGTACATAGTCGTTATGCCTAGTCCAGAGGGTGACGTCAAGAATCATTTATACTATATCGAGGGGGAGACTCGAGAGAAGGTGACTTGTTAAATTCTATATCTAATGTTTAGGAGACTACTGATGTGTTAAGTAAGGTTCCTGGGTAACCACAATCTTAATAGATTGATTTGGTGATTGACTTGGCTCCTGACAATAGGCCAATTTTCCAGGGCACCGTATTGGATGGTGCCTTCGGAGGTTAGAGAAGTGTGAAAGGAGATTACGTAGTTGTTGGATAAGGGATTAATTTAGTGTACCAGTTCATCATAAGGATCTAAAATCCTCTTTGTAAAAAATAAGAATGGATCTTTACGATTGTGTATTGACTACCAGGATTTGAACAAGGTGGCAGTAAAACACAAGTACCCTTTGTCGTGGATCGATAATTTATTTGATTAATTACATAGTGCTTCTTTCTTATCAAAGATTGACATGCATTCAAATTATCACCAGCTGAGGTTACAGGAGGAGGATGCGCCTAAGACTAACTTTATAATAATGTATGGTTCGTATGATTTTAGGGTTATGACATTTGGGTTTACCAATGCTCCTGTCATGTTTATAGACTTTATGAGACGGTGTTTTGACCATATTTAAATCAGTTCATCACTGTGTTCATCGATGACATTTTGATTTATTCATGGATAGAAGAGGATCACACTAAGCATTTAAGGGTAGCCCTATAGACGTTGAGAGGGAATAAGTTGTATGCTAAGTACAAGAAATGTGAATTTTGGAAACATGAGGTGGAGTTTTAGGGCCACGTTGTTTCAGATAAGGGTTTGTCGGTGGATTCGATTAAGGTTTGGGTCACATTGGATTGGGACAACCCATGATACCTATGGAGGTTCATAGTTTCTAGGGATTTTTAGGCTCTTATTGGAGTTTTATTTAGGTATTATCGAAGATAGTGAGGATATTAACTGAGTTGCCTCATAAAAGGATCTATTTTATGTGGACAAAGAGTTATTAGTGGGTCTTAACACTCTCAAGCAGAAGTTAATTTAGGCACCAATTTTGTCTCTATCTAGGAGTGGGTTTAAGTAATTGGATATATCTAGGGTTGATCGATTTCTTATGCGTCTCAAAAGTTAAATCCTCATGATGTTAAATATTTTACTCGCAATTTTGTGTTAGTGGCAGTAGTTCTTGCAATACATTTATGGAGACATTATGTGTGGGGTGAGAAGTTTAGGCTTTTTAGTAACCACAAGAGCACGCAATATTTATTAACACATAAGGAATTAAACATGAGGCAATGGAGGTGGTTTGAGTTCATCAAATACTATCGGTTTATAACTTCATCTTACCCAGGGAAGGCCAATGTTGTGGAAAAAATTTTGAGTCGACAACCAAGTGGAAGTTTATCTATTATTCTGGTGGAAGATTTGGGTTAAGTGAAAGTGATTGGTGAGTTAGTAGGTGCATTTATGGGGATGCTCATAGTGATTCTCGACATTATAATGAGGGCATTCAAATCATAGGAAGATGACACGGTGTGAAAAGAGAAGGTGGTAGAACTACTTTCTACTGGTGTACATTTTTACACCATTGACTCAGATGGTGGTTTTCGATACAAAAGGAGATTAGTTGCACTCTCCAATGAGTAGTTGAGTAGGTCTATTATGCAAGATTCTCATGGTTCTTAGTTCTAGGTGCATCTATATGGGGATAATAAATACTAAGATATTTGGAAGCAAAATTGGTGGATATGTATGAAGAAGGATGTTATCATATTTTTGTCCTAGTATAATAGTTGTTAAATGGTGTAGGTGGATCATCAGAGTTTGTCAGGTACATTACATTCTTTACTCATTCCCAAGTGGAAGCAGGATAATAATTCTATGGACTTCATTATAATATTTCTGTTGACACCCCAATGTCATGATTGTATTTGGGTTATAGTATAATATTTAACAAAGGTAGCCCATATCTTTCTAATTCATATGAATATCTTAGTATAATAGAATTCTCAATTGTACATGTATGAGATCATTCAGTTGAATGGGGTAACTTTTTTTTTTATTATTTTAGATAGAGATCCAACTTTTGTGTCCTAATTTTGGGGTATCTTTTAGGCGATGATGGGGACACGATTATATCTTAGTACATCTAATCATCCTTAAACAGATGGACAGATAGATAGGGTGAACAAAATTTTAAAGGATATATTATGAGCATGTGTATTGGATCTTAAGGGTAGTTGGGAGGTACATTTACCCATAATTGAGTTCACCTACAACAATAACCATCAGAAGCAGATAGATATGGCACCGTACGAGGCGTTGCATGGGAGACCATATAGATTTCCCGTGTGTTGGTTGGATTCGAGCGTGAATAATTATTGGGACCTAAGTTTTTTTATGAGACAACATAGAAGATAGAGATGATTTAGGAGTGGATCCCGATTGCCTAGAGTCAAAAGAATAGTTATGTGGACTTGAAGAGGAAAAATGTTCAATTTGAGGTTGGTGACCTTGTGTTTCTCAAGGTGTCCTCCATGAAAGGGGTGATGCATTTTAAGAATAAGGGGAACTTGGATCCGAGGTTCATTGGGCCATTCACGATTATAGTCTGAGTTTCCCTTTCATATCATTTAGCTCTTTCAGATCAATTATACCAAGTACATAGCATGTTCCACGTATCCGTGCTTCGTTGATTCTTGAGGGGTGAAGCCACATATCAGCACATTTATTTACGAGATACTCAATTAGAGCCTGATGATTTAAATAGTGAGAAGTCAATGCATATATTAGATTGTAAGGTATAGATTTTGAACTGGAAGGAGACACCCACAGTTTGTGTTCAGTGGATTGTAATACCCCGTAATTCCGCTTAATTAGGAAAATATGTTTTATTTAAATTACGTGAGTAGAGTAATTTAATGTGAGTTTTATTTAAATTACGTGAGTAGAGTAATTTAATGTGATAAAATACGTTTTATTTAAATTACGTGAGAAGAGTAATTTAATGTGATATAATGTTAATAAAGATGAATATGATGATAAAAATTTACTAAATGTGAAGTAGTAAATTTTGAATATTGATATGTACGGTCTAGTGACTATATGGACGTACCGGAGTTATCTCAACCGAGTGTCGCGCGTAGGACAAAAATTAAAGATGAGAGTATAAAAATATGTAAGAGACTCAAACAATAATTTAGAGTCCAGAGATGATTCTGAAAGGGTCGAATTAGTCAAAATAGTGTACTCGGGGGTACTAGTTGAGTGTCGGGTCATTTTCGGGCTAAACCGGGACCATTCGGGGGCATTTTGGTCTCTTTACAATTATCGGTAAGTAGACCAACGAATTTTGAAACCCTATATCAGATTATAAGAGTTGAGGCTAGGGTTAGAAAGAGAGAAAATACACCATAGCCATTAGAGAAGAGAGAGAGACAATTTCCTAAGGCAAAAGAAGGAAGGAAGGGAAATTCTAAGGAGATTTCACCATAAAATTGTTGGGAAGGAAGATTGAAGGATCAAAATCATCAACCATCATCAACAACCATGAAATCAGACCCTACAAATCATAAGGCAAGTGGTTATTTGCAAAATAAATTGAGTTATAATACCCATATTTAAGCTTTATGAAGAACATAGTTTTTATGATATTTTGGGGAGAAAATTAATTGTTTATGAGCCATGATTGGTAGGGATTGCATGTAGGACGTTTTTGGATCTCCAAATATTCTGATATCATAGAAAACTATATGATTAAATCGAACTAAAAGTCTGGAATTATGATGAAAGATGTAAAGAATGTATTTTTAGGGCTCTTGAATACTAGAAAGATTTTTAGTTGATTTGGCCAAGATTTATAATGAATTTGTTATTTTAAATCGTTAGTAATCATCCCAGAACATGTAGGAATGTTTAGAAATTGTTGGATGCAAATATATTGGATTATCATGAAAGATAGATAGATAAAAATGGTGAAACCCGTATGAAGAAGATGAACTGGGCATGTCACTGCTTGATCGATCGATCGACCCTTGAATGTCGATCGATCGACCATATCCCCTCGATGGATTGACCCTGGCTGGACTTTTAAAAATTTTGTGAATAAATTTCCTTTAATTACCGTAGCTTAATGGGAACCTTAATGATGATATTTTACCTATGAGGAGACTTCATAAATACCAGTAGGTGTACCATTAGATTTCTTCATAAATGATTGAGTGGGAATTTTGGAGAAATGGACCGACGGGAGAACGGTCGATAGCCGTATTTGGGATTGTGAGAATTTGGCTACGGAAAGGGTGAGAGTAAATTTCCAAAATAATACCAGTAGGTTAAAGTTAACTTAACTACTGAATTAAGGGAGGGGTAACTAGGGCCCTTAGAGTTACGTGAATACTCGAATAAATACAATAGCGAAATAAATTGTAATTAATGAGTACGGTGAATATAAGTAAAATATATTACGTACGGACATGATTTGATAGGTCAGGTGTGTACCTACTAAATTATACAAAAGTTTGGGTTAAGAGAATTTTACCTAAATTAATTATGTTAGGGTCGATGTGACATTCCGAACTAACATAAAGTTATTATATGTTTGGGGTCGATGAAAAATGCCGAACCAAACTTTAAATTGGTGTCGCGATGAAAGAGTCCCGAACCAGAATATGTGTATATATTTATATTTTTAAATAGTTGGGGTCGATGGATCATTTCGAACCAACTCTTACTTGGGGTCGATGAATCATTCCGAACCAAGAGTACTTTATGTGTGGTAAACGGATATGTTAGTGATAACTGATATTAAATACATTATTGTGTGATAAAATGTATTCTATATGCATAATCTACGTATTGAAAATAGTAGATAATGAAATGAATTGTAAATATCTTAGTAATAATTTATAGCGTGATGTAATTATTATAAGAATAAGAACAACGAGTAGTAAATAAGTTACCTACGCTTATGGGTGGTATAACTAGGTGAACTAAGTATCCTCGTTAGACATGCACTATAGAAGAGAGGTGAGGAAGTCCAAGGGAGTTGTGCGAAAATTTAATATGTGTAATCAATAACTTAATGGTGATAACTTCTTGAAAAATATTTTCAAAATGTTTTGAGTACTAACTCTTGCTATGTAAAATTTTTAAAACCTTTTAGGTGCCCAGCCACAGGGACACCCAGCATGATTTCATTTCAGAGATTTGGGAGCTACAGCATGCGTGGATGTTGCAAGGATTGTTTAGACGCTTCCTCTTTTTCAGTTCTAGTGCAGGATCTCAGTTTTAGTATTTTTAGTTGGGACATGTTGTCCTATCTTTACTGCTATAGTTTATTTTAGTTATGGATTTTTAGTTGTCTTTTATTGGCCGTGGTTTTCGGCAAGACTTTACCTGCATTCAGTTAATTATGCAAACTGTTTTATTATTAGTAGAATTGAAATGTGTTTGTATGGATTTTTATTCTGGTTAAGGAAGATAAAATTTGGCACTCGTTTAGTTTCACTTAGGTGGTTAGTAAATTAAAAGTCTTTCAGCAGTGATGATAAGAATGAACCATTTAAGAAACCTGTTTAAATTAAATTAAGGCTTGATCACCCAAGGTTTAATTAGGCGGGGTGTCACAGATGGTATCAGAGCATCAGGTTCTAGTGTCCATAGGATCTGTACGGCTTACTGTGTTTCAGCGTAACGTTTGGTTATATTAGAGCCCTAATATTAGGACTGTTGATTCAATATCCTCTTTTGCGTTATCGTACATCTACTCTTAAATTTTTGTATAAATTGTGTACTTATACAATTTGAATCTTATTTCAGATGTCACTAAGGAGACAGCGAGCGGAGAGGGCAGAAGCCAGAGATGAGATGAGGGAGGCTCCTCAGGAGCCACAGGTGCCGATACCACCACCCCCACCCGAGCTAATTTCCACTACTCAAGTTGCAGTGATAGTAGCTCAGGCAGTCGAGACAGCTATGAGGGCCATGGCAACCTATTTTCGTCAGCCCCAAGTACCTCCTCCCGTGGCACCGGTAGTTCAGGCTCCAGTAGGACCATCTACTTGGCAGCGAGTCAGAGAGACTTTTCAGAAAAGACACCCACCCGAGTTTCAGGGTAGTACCGATGTAGTGGAGGCTTACAACTGGAAGAAAAATATCCAGCGCCACTTGCGCGTGCTAGAGTGCACTGAGGTACAAAAACAAATGCTATCCACTTTTTGTCTGTCGGGAGCAGCCTTACAGTGGTGGGAGTCAGTTATCAACACCGAGGAAAGGAACACTTTGGCAATTTCTGAGTTTTAGGTGCGGTTTGACTGCAAGTATTTCCCTCCAGCAGTGGAGTCAGAGATGAGGAAGAAATTCAGCGAAGTGGTTCAGGGTGATCGCTCAGTTGCTGATTATGAGGAGGAGTTTACCCGCTTGGCCAACTTTGTGCCAAATGAGGTGAGCGATGAGGAGATGAAGAAGTCAAAATTTATGGAGGGCCTAACCTGGAGAATCAGACAGCATTTGATCGGTAATCCGGCGTTGGTAACCTACACAGATGTCGTCAATGCTTCTCTACTACACTGTCAGGACCACCGTTTTCATGCGAAGGGAAATAAGAGAGGTGAGCCTAGCCAACCGGGCAAAGTGGATGGAGGTAGTGGCAGCAGCGCACCACAGCAGCAAACAGGGGGCCAGTTAGGGAAGGATTCCCGACAGGGGAACCCTACCAACAAGTTTAAGCACGGGAGGCATCGCTTTGACAGACAGGGCCAGCAAGGTCCCCAGCAACCAGTCCCTCAGGGCCGACAGGGCCAAGGGAATCAAAATGGAAGATAGCAAGGACAAGGTCGACAGGGCCAACGTCAGGGCCAACATGGCCAAGGGAAGAGGCAGTTTTAGGGTCAGTGTTTCACTTGTGGCTAGCAGGGTCACAAGAGTAGAAATTTTCCACAGCCAGACAAGGCACAACAACAGGGTGCCCAACAGGGGCAACAGGCTCTGTTAGCTCCAGCAGCAGTACAGGCCCCACAGCCAGGGCAGATGCAGTATGGACGTGTGTTCAACATCCGTGATATTCCATTTTATCCAGCACCTCTAACACTGCCGGCAGGTGCGAGTATGTTTCCTATTCATGGACTTGGGGTAGTATTTTGTTTGATATGGGGGAGACGCATTCGTTTATTTCCACTAGATTTGCACGGGCAGCCGACCTATTAGCGACAGCTGACACTCATCTTATATGTGTGGAGTCACCGATGGGTAGTGGTTCCCTTATATACTCGATTTGTAAGGGTGTGGACATTATGGTCGGAAGATTGAGTCTAGCGACGGACCTCCTAGTTTTGGATATGGAGGGATATGATTTCATCCTAGGTATGGATTGGTTGGCTCATTATAGAGCAATGGTTGATTGTTATGAGAGGACTATCGTGTTCTCCATCCCGTGACAAGAGATGTTCCTTGTGGCAATGCCACTCCCCGAGGGAGGATCGCGAACTCATTTATATTATATTGAGGAGGAGACCTCACATGGGGTTGTCATTTCTCTAGACTCAATCCCAGTTGTGAGGGATTTTGAGGATGTCTTTCAGGAGATTCCAGGGTTACCACCCAGCAGAGAGATAGAGTTCGTTACTGACCTAGCACCGGGGATGAGACCGATTGCCAGAGCACCATATCGTATGGCCCCTTCGGAGATGGTAGAACTGGGAGAAAAAATTCAACAGCTACTAGGACAGGGCTTCATTCGACGGAGTACATCGCCATGGGGTGCGCCGGTGTTATTTGTAAAGAAAAGGGATGGTTCACTTCGTCTGTGTGTAGATTACAGAGAGCTGTACAAAGTGACGATACGTAATAAGTATCCGTTTTCGAGGATTGACGACTTATTTGATCAGTTGAGAGGAGATGCATACTTCTCAAAGGTTGGTTTGAGGTTGGGTTACCACCAATTGCGCATTCGTGAAGAGGATGTACCCAAGACTGCTTTCCTGTCGCGGTACGGGTCATACGATTTCAGAGTGATGCCGTTTGGGCTAACTAATGCGCTGGCAGTATTCATGGATCTCATGAACAGGGTATTCAAGGAGTTTTTGGATCAGTTTGTGATTGTATTCATAGATGACATTCTGATTTACTCTCGCACGGAGGAGGAACACGCTGAACATTTACGAATGATTCTATAGACATTGCGGGACCATCAATTGTATGCCAAATTTGAGAAGTGTGGATTTTGGCTCCGGGAGGTTCAGTTCCTAGGCCACGTTGTATCTAGCAGAGGCATTGCGGTTGACCTGAGTAAGGTATCGGTGGTGAGGGAGTGGGAAAAGCCCACGACACCAACCAAAATTCGCAGTTTCTTTGGGTTGGCCGGTTATTATCGTTGCTTCATCAAAGGGTTTTCAAAAATTTCCAGACCGTTGACAAACTTGACTCGGAAGGGAGTGCCCTTCGTATGGAGTGATAGTTGTCAGTTAGCATTTGATGAATTAAAGGACAAGTTGACATCAACACCCGTTCTTGCCTTGCCTAGGAGCGGAGTGGAGTACCGAGTCTATACCGATGCGTCCTTACAAGGGCTTGGGGGTGTGTTACAGCAGGAGGAGAAGGCTATAGCTTATGTGTCCCAAAAGCTTAAGCCACATGAGAATAATTACCCCACCCATGACCTCTAGTTGGAAGCGGTCGTTTTTGCATTGAGGATATGGAGACACTATCTTCTGAGCGAGCAGTTCACTCTATTCATGGATCATAAGTCATTGCAGTATCTGTTCACTCAGAAGGATCTGAATATGAGGGAAAGAAGGTGTCTTGAATTCGGGAAGGACTAACAATTTGATATACAGTATCATCCTGGTAAGGCTAACGTGGTGGCAGATGCGTTAAGCAAAAGACCTACCGGGGAGTTGGCAGAAATTTGGAAGGCGAAGTGGAGTGAACTTCGACACGAGGATGAGATGGCGAGAGCATGCATGGAAGTTTTATCTATCACTCCCGAGAGTGTTATGCGGGTAGTGAGGGCACAGGCCGAAGACCCGTTTTGTCAGGATAAAGTACGACAGTTACTGGCCGAGGGGGCAGAGTCCTACTCCATCAGCTCAGAGGGCGGACTACGATTTAATGGTAGGCTGATAGTACCCGAAGATGATGAATTGAGGCATGCCGTTATGACGGAGTTACACGGGTCAAAATTTTCGGTACATCCAGGTGGGGACAAAATGAACCAAGATATACGACGATTATATTGGTGGGCAGGTATGAAACGAGATATTACAGAATTTGTCTCAAAGTGTGTTACGTGTCAGCTCGTAAAAGTTGACCATCAGTGCCCTTCAGGTATGCTACAACCACTGGAGATTCCCGTGTGGAAGTGGGAGAGTATCTCGATGAATTTTATTACTGGGTTACCAACATCACAGAAGGGTCACGATTCCATATGGGTGATAGTGGATCGGTTGACTAAGGTAGCTCATTTCTTACCGGTTCGTACGGATTATGATACGATGTGGTACGCACAGCTATTTATTTCAGAGATTGTTAAGCTGCATGGAGTCCCTATTAATATTATGTCGGACCGAGATAAAATATTTGTGTCACATTTCTAGCAGAACTTTCAGGAGGCCATGGGCACCGACTTACGGTTGAGTACGGCATATCACCCACAGACGGACGGTCAGACTGAAAGGTTAAACCAGATGTTGGAGGATATGCTAAGGATGTGTGTCCTAGATTTTGGGGGAGGTTGGGAGCCATACCTTCCTTTGGTGGAGTTTGCATATAATAACTCTTACCAATTCACTATCGGCATGGCTCCATTCGAGGCACTTTAAGGGAGGCCTTGTCGTTCGCCTGCCTGTTGGTTAGAGGTGGGGGATAACAAGCTATTGGGGCCAGAGATGATACAGGAGACTTCCTCTAAAATAGAGTTGATTCGAGTATGTATTCGAATAGCTCAGGATAGGCATAAGAGTTATGTTGACGCTGGTAGGAGACACGTGGACCTAGATGTGGGCGACCAGGTGTTAATTCGGGTATCTCCTATGAAAGGAATTATGAGGTTCGGCAAGAAAGGGAAATTAGCACCGAGATATGTGGAACCGTTCCCTATCAGTGAGAGGGTGGGACCGGTAGCTTACAGATTAGGACTCCTTGAGCATCTTCAGCGAATCCACGATGTGTTCCATGTGGTATCGCTGAAGAAATACAAGAGGAGCGAGAGAGCCTTCTAGCACATTCCACTGGAGGAGATCGATTTGCAGCCAGATGTCTCGTATGAAGAAAGACCCGTGGCTATTCTGGATTATAGTGAGCACAAATTACGATCCAAGGTGGTACCCTTAGTGCGAGTACAGTGGGGACATCACAATATGGATGAGTCCACTTGGGAACGGGAGGAGGATATGCGAGAGCAATATCCAGAATTATTCACAGCATGTATTTTCTAATTTTGAGGATGAAATTCCTTTTGTAAGAGGGGAAGTATGTAATACCCCGTAATTCTTCTTAATTAGGAAAATATGTTTTATTTAAATTACGTGAGTATAGTAATTTAATGTGAGTTTTAGTTAAATTACGTGAGTAGAGTAATTTAATGTGATAAAATACGTTTTATTTAAATTATGTGAGAAGAGTAATTTAATGTGATATAATGTTAATAAAGATGAATATGACGATAAAAATTTACTAAATGTAAAGTAGTAAATTTTGAATGTTGATATGTACGGTCTAGTGACTATATGGACGTACCGAAGTTATCTCAACCGAGTGTCGCGCGTAGGACAAAAATTAAAGATGAGAGTATAAAAATATTTAAGAGACTCAAACGATAATTTAGAGTCCACAGATGATTCCAAAAGGGTCAAATTAGTCAAAATAGTGTACCCGGGGGTACTAGTTGAGTGCCGGGTCATTTTCAAGCTAAACCGGGACCATTCGGGGGCATTTTGGTCTCTTTATAATTATGGGTAAGTAGACCAACGAATTTTGAAACCCTATATCAGATTATAAGAGTTGAGTCTAGGGTTAGAAAGAGAGAAAATACACCATAGCCATTAGAGAAGAGAGAGAGAGACAATTTCCTAAGGCAAAAGAAGGAAGGAAGGGAAATTCTAAGGATATTTCACCATAAAGTTGTTGGGAAGGAAGATTGAAGGATCAAAATCATCAACAATCATCAACAACCACGAAATCAGACCCTACAAATCATAAGGCAAGTGGTTATTTGCAAAATAAATTGAGTTATAATACCCATATTTAAGCTTTATGAAGAACATAGTTTTTATGATATTTTGGGGAGAAAATTAATTGTTTATGAGCCATGATTGGTAGGGATTGCATGTAGGACGTTTTTGGATCTCCAAATATTCTGATATCATAGAAAACTATATGATTAAATCGAACTAAAAGTCTGGAATTATGATGAAAGATGTAAAGAATGTATTTTTAGGGCTCTTGAATACTAGAAAGATTTTTAGTTGATTTGGCCAAGATTTATAATCATTTTGTTGTTTTAAATTGTTAGTAATCATCCCAGAACATGTAGGAATGATTAGAAATTGTTGGATGCAAATATAATGGATTATCATGAAAGATAGATAGATAAAAATGGTGAAACCCGCATGAAGAAGACGAATTGGGCCTGTCACTGGTTGATCGATCGATCGACCCTTGAATGTCGATCGATCGAGCAGTCGATCGATCGACCATATCCCCTCGATCGATCGAACCTGGCTGGACTTTAGAAATTTTTATGAATAAATTTCCTTTAATTACCGTAGCTTAATGGGAACCTTAGTGATGATATTTTACCTATGAGGAGACTTCATAAATACCAGTAGTTGCACCTTTAGATTTCTTCATAAATGATTGAGTGGGAATTTTGGAGTAATGGACCGACGGGAGAACGATCGATAGCCGTATGTTGGGATTGTGAGAATTTGTCTACGGAAAGGGTGAGAGTAAATTTCCGAAATAATACCAGTAGGTTAAAGTTAACTTAACTACTGAATTAAGGGAGGGGTAACTAGGGCCCTTAGAGTTGCGTGAATACTCGAATAAATACAATAGCGCAATAAATTGTAATTAATGAGTATGGTGAATATAAGTAAAATATATTACGTACGGACATGATTTGATAGGTCGGGTGTGTACCTACTAAATTATACAAAAGTTTGGGTTAAGAGAATTTTACCTAAATTAATTATGTTAGGGTCGATGTGACATTCCGAACTAACATAAAGTTATTATATGTTTGGGGTCCATGAAAAATGCCGAACCAAACTTTAAACTGGTGTCGCGATGAAAGAGTCCCGAACCAGAATATGTGTATCTATTTATATTTTTAAATAGTTGGGGTCGATGGATCATTCCGAACCAATTCTTACTTGGGGTCGATGAATCATTCCGAACCAAGAGTCCTTTATGTGTGGTAAACGGATATGTTAGTGATAACTGATATTAAATACATTATTGTGTGATAAAATGTATTCTATATGCATAATCAACGGATTGAAAATAGTAGATAATGAAATGAATTGTAAATATCTTAGTAATAATTTATAGCGTGATGTAATAATTACAAGAATAAGAACAACGAGCAGTAAATAAGTTACCTACGCTTATGGGTGGTATAACTAGGTGAACTAAGTGTCCTCGTTAGACATGCACTATAGAAGAGAGGTGAGGAAGTCCAAGGGAGTTGTGCAAAACTTTAATATGTGTAATCAACAACTCAATGGTGATAACTGCTTGCAAAATATTTTCAAAATGTTTTGAGTACTAACTCTTGCTATGTAAAATTTTTAAAACCTTTTAGGTGCCCATCAACAAGGACACCCAGCATGATTTCATTTCAGAGATTTGGGATCTGCAGCACGTGTGGATGTTGCAGGGATTGTTTAGACGCTTCCTCTTTTTCAGTTCTAGTGCAGGATCTCAGTTTTAGTATTTTTAGTTGGGACATGTTGTCCTATCTTTACTGCTACAGTTTATTTTAGTTATGGATTTTTAGTTGTCTTTTATTGGCTGTGGTTTTCGACAAGACTTTACCTGCATTCAGTTAATTATGCAAACTGTTTTATTATTAGTAGAATTGAAATGTGTTTGTATGGATTTTTATTCTGCTTAAGGAAGATAAAATTTGGCACTCGTTTAATTTCACTTAGGTGGTTAGTAAATTAAAAGGCTTTCGACGGTGATGCTAAGAATGAACCATTTAAGAAACCTGTTTAAATTAAATTAAGGCTTGATCACCCAAGGTTTAATTAGGCGGGGTGTCACATGGATTCACCATAGTAACACCAAGACTATATAGGAGAGAGAGGATACAATGAGATAACATTATCCAAATTTGTTTTGAGCATGTATGTTTTCTGTGAATTTAGAGGACGGTATTATTTTTGTTAGGGGAAGAATGCAAAAAACTCTATTTCAAAATATGTAAATGAAGTATTTAGATGATAATGTATTTTTATATAATTAAATGAATGATTTAAATGATAATTAAAGAAGGAATTTGTATTTGAACAAATATAAAATGATAGTTTGCTAAAGATATGTGAAATTGGAATTTTAATTAGTTAAATTAAAGTTATGAGACTTAATTGGTAACTTGTTAAATGAATTACGTCTTTAGATTAATATTACAGCCTTTTGGGCTTGGGTTTTATTTTGTTGCGATTGAGTACTCTGGAATGGGTGTAATGGAAACTTCGATAAACCCCTATGGTCATTTGGATCATTTGAGCTTTTCTTGTAGGGAAAGCATATAGTTTTAAGAGGAATAAAATGTGGGGAAACGAATTTTAATTGGTCTACTAAAGAGATTTAGATAAACTGGCTTAGGTCTCGACTTCGGCCTCGATCGTGGGTAGAACTACCATGACAACGGGGTTGAGTATTGCGACAATGTCTAAACACCCCACAATCACAGGAGTGTTTGGTCAACAGGGGGAGGGGGGTTATGGTATCCTTCATTTAATATCTCCTTATATATGAATTTATCTCATTTTTTCCTTACAAACTCTATGCCTCTTATACAAAACCATATTTTGTTCATGACCTCCTCAACAAACAGCCAAATTACATTATCAAATCTAAAGATTTAAAATACGAGATTCAAGATAGGATTTAAGAGGAAGAGCTACACAATTTCAAGCCAATTCAGGGGATATTCTCAAAGGAATTCAAAGTTATTTTTATATCATTCAACACTTCAACTGGCTAATCTCATTTTTGGGCTAATAGGTTAGTTATCTTTCTACTCTTCTTCTTTTATGTAATAACCCCAATTTTTCACGTAAAGGTTGGCCAGACAGAACACACCGAAGATGGGGCTTGTCTAACAATTTATATCATTCTCAACATAATAATAATAATAATAATAATAATAATAATGACGACGACGACGACGACGGCGATGATGATGATGATGATAATGATAATAATAATAATAATAATAATAATAATAATAATAATAATAATAATAATAATAATAATAATAATAATAATAATAATAATAATAACACATTTGGATTTTTCTTTTAAAACGACATGCACAAAGAATTTAAACACCCACTGATGATAAATAAAATCCAACAGCAATACAATTGTCCCAATAATTGAATAATAAACTCGGGCTTATGCCCATACAATAATCTAAAATAATAAACTAACTGAAATAGAAATAGCAACATATGCTAGAATCAAATGAACTGAAGTAGTCGCTATGCAAATATGACCGCAAGTCTGATCTCCTATTAGTCATGTTGTCCCTGTCTATATAAACCTAGGGGAGAAAATATTTATAATTTGGGTTTGCGCCTTATAGTTTCAAGAATTAGCTTACGTAAATTAAAATGCAATAATAAAATTAATTCAAAGTATGTATCCCCATCGGCAGTCACATGCGTTTAATACCTCACCCCTCAACTAACTGCAATACTACACACCTAAGTCCCCCTCTATGGAATACTGATAAACATAACATTAATTAACATTAGATGCAATCTAGAATAACTCACGTACTACACTTAATTATTTACACATGTATTCTTGTTTTCCCAGAGTACCCCAAATATACAACTCCAAAAATATAGCATAGCCATCTATCATGCATTCACGTAGCTATGTGTTCACAATCGATTGTGTACGTCATTAGACTAATTAATTAATCTCAATTAATTTATGGAATTATATACATATATGTCCTTACATATATATGACACATAAATCCATCTACCTCCAGTGTCACGTTCATGCTCTATCGGTAAGGTCAAAGGAGTCCCTCATCCAAATGAACATCACAAAATACATACAAGTGGGGCGGCCACTACGCAGTACACCATTGCACGGTCCATACCCCAAATAATAATAAAATACGTATCTTTATTACATAATATGTATACGTAATTACTCTATAATTACATGTTACCCATTAATAGTTACAAATTAATAATTAATGATTTAATTAATTGTAATTTCCCATTTCAATAGTCGTCTAACTTTCAGATAAATTTGGTCTACAATTTGATAAGGTATCTCCTAACCTTCCCATTTTATTCCGAAAGTTTCATCGTAAATCCCAAACTCGGTATAATAAGTCACACCTTAGACACCTATGTTTCCATACTCTGGATTTATTCCCAGTTATCCTAAGGTAATGTAATGTCCTACGTGTTTCTAAGAAGCCCTAAATATTATTTACTGCTGCCTAAATTAATCTGGACCCTAAATGATTCACTAAGGACACAAAAGGACCAACATAGGATGAATAGGTGGTCCAAATCGATTCGCTCCCTGGACGAACCGATTCACCCCTGGCTTTATCCAAGGAGGATCTGTTACGAATTTTTTACAAATTACCTAATTTCCTTTCACCAAGAACACATCAGTGTTTATCCAAAACCTAATCCAACATTATATATGATCCCTACATTGTTTTCCGCCGTCAACTAACAATTTTTTACCTAAAATCGATCCCTAAGACATCTCCAATTTTTATAGTTACAATTCTTTCAAGAATTATAAAGTGGGTAAATGCTAATTTTCCAAGATTTATACATTTTTCATCAAATTTAGTAAAAGATCATTCTCTCTTATGGTTCTACATTAGATTTACACTAACACGCTATAATATCATAATACTTATTTCTGGGTTTTCTAAATCAACATAATCATCAGCTAATTTCTGGGTTTTCTCATCAATTCATCAATTCATCCTCTACATGCATAAGGAGAAATATTCTCCTATACTCATCAATTTATGTATTTAATCCAAAATTCTAGATGAGAGATTACACAATTGAATTAAGAAATAAATTGAAAACTAATTTAACCAAGAAAATTCTTGCCTGATATGGATAATCGTGTGTTTTCTCAATTGAATCCTTAGTCTCCTCCGTTCTTTGGACCTTGGTATCTTCTCCTTATGAATGGAGGCTACTAGGGTTAGCTTTAAATAAATGAATGAGACTCTCTAACTCCCTAATTAACTTATATTATATGCTAATCCCAAGTTAAGCCTTGAACCATATATTTGGGTCCCTAAATGAACTTGAACCCATAATCGAAATGGCTCCATAACTCCCCAAATGGTATACCTATACCCGAGCCCATTTTTAGATGTCTAAAACACCTAAATGAGTTCCCAAAACATCCTAGAACATGCCCGAATTATTTTTACTCGACATACACATTCTTATTATGTTTAACTAGAACATGCCCATAAGTTAACTACCTTCCGAATTAATTTCCACAGGTGAACCCATCATGCCCAATTGAGTCAAATAAATATGTAGTCACGAATAAACATTTAATTCTCATCTTAAATTTTTTCAATTTAATTTCAATCCCACCAAATTAATTTATTCCCGAATATATTTTAATTAAATATGTCCTTATAATTTATTTCAAAAATAAGGGGTATTACATTCTCCCCTCTAACAACAGAATTCCATCCTCAGAATTCAATGAAGTGTAACATCACATTTTAATTTGCATAGTTATCATATGTTTAATACTTAGGTAGTTCATACTCATACCACATGAGATAAAAGCAAAAGGTTCATCTACGCCTATCATAATATTACTGGGATGCCCTTACATCACATATTACATGCACACACTCGCACATGCACAAACATCAAACATGCATGACACCTATACATCCAACCTGAACTATACATGCCATGTATATCTATAAAGTAAAGTATATTCAAATAATATTCTCAGTGGTGCAAACATTACTAAATATTCCCATCAATACACTCCTTCCCCCCGCTGGCCTTAACTTGTATTATATAACGTCGCCCAATGTATTATATCTCCACACAAGTAAAACTTAGTTACAAAACATTATAGAATCCAATATCTCTCAACACCCGACATTTGCTAATTTCATGCATTGGACGTCTCGCAAGCGAAAACCAAACAAGAAACCCTTACGATACACTACTACATAGCTTAGTCAGTTATTGAGATTCGTCGGTGCAAGACTAAAAGAAAAAGAATAAGCTATTAACTTGTGCCAATTCCAACAAAAGGATCATCACTGGTAAGAATTAAAGTAAATCACGTAAAATATATTAATCCTATGATGCCAAGAACATCATGTTCCTTTTCACACATATGATAAGACATCCTCTATCCATCCTTAAGTCTGGTAGAACGCTTAATCACTTCTAACTCCAGAGACCTACATGTTCCAATAAAGGCTACTACTGCCCATTTCCAATGACATCATTATTATTATAACACTATTTATGATCGTACACATTTTCATGTAACCGAGACTATCACTAATCATGAAGTTCCCAAAGTAACCAAATACTTTTAAAATATAAATGCTTCTCATTATGCATATCATCACCTACTAAAATAAATATGTCCCTGGATAACCATTATATTTATTCATCCTTTAATGTATGTTATCATTAGTATCTAGTCTATGTTCCTACCCCGAGTTGAATATTCCTTGTATCTCTAATTCAAGAAATACATCAGTAACAATCCTGAAATCTTCACAATGTTGTGTCTACTCTCTATAAGGCAACACTTCTTAATTCTTGTGGAACCTGTCGCTAAGATCCCATTTATTGTATAAAATCCCACTATATAGCGTATATAAATTCAATCGAACCATCATTGGTCTTAAGATAACTCTTTAGAATGTCATAAATGGACACCAACTTGTCCATAAACATTATCCACTATTAGTACATCAATAAAGCACACATCTATGATGCACAAATCACATCATCCTCGTACAAATTTTCTAATTGAGGCGTCTCCCTCCATATTCCAAAATCACATGGTGACCCTATTCCTAGGTCCAAGCACTTGCAAATTATTCTCATCTAAATCACGAATGGTTTTAACAACACAATATATCTTTCCCAATCTACTCACATTAGCAATTGACACTCTTTAGTCAAAATTTATCTGCCCCCG
Organism: Sambucus nigra; assembly: GCA_949130495.1. Classification (NCBI taxonomy): domain Eukaryota; kingdom Viridiplantae; phylum Streptophyta; class Magnoliopsida; order Dipsacales; family Adoxaceae; genus Sambucus; species Sambucus nigra. The sequence continues at coordinate 186,291,759 of OX422212.1, read as the reverse complement.
AATCTTTCCTCAAAATACTCACAATTTCATGAATGCATTGATCTCTCTTTTAAGCACACCATTGTTCATAAAGTCATCATATTAATCCCATGTTTACATCTCCACCCATTTTACCATAAGGAGACCCAATATATTCTAATTCCTATGATATTTCTCACAACTATGGTGAAAACTATTATTCAACTAGTCGTTCTACGCTTGACCATTAACTCTAAATCGTCCCAATAAAATCAACACAAGCCATATAAGTGGCGTGCGGACCCATCCCTAAGATAATATCGCACTCTGACATATCTATGAAAATAGGTCTTCCATGAATCTAAGTCTCTAAATGTTAATCCCTATACCTCTACACACGAAGTAATAAAGGTGTCCCTTAACTCTTAGGTGAAATAATGTACAACATTACGTCAAATCTAAGTCTACCATCCTAAGTGCACTAACAAGGTAGGATTAAAAATTGAGTACTATGCACTAGCACCAAACTAAATATGCCTTATATGCTCAAGAATAGGGAACATACTATCCATTGCTTATGTTGGCGTTGTTACCTCTCCCGGTGCGACATGATACACATTCCTATATTGTTGATGTTGTTGTTGTTCTTGAGGTGGAGCTGGTCGCACTAATAAGGCTGGAACTACAACCACTGGTTGGGCCAGTAATGGCTGATATTAGCCCCGAGGTACTTGGTGCCCTCTTTGTCCCCTAGCTCCTGTGCTTCTCGATTTCCCTAAGGAAATTTCCTTGTAAAATATCCCTTATCACTACAAACATAACAATTCCCTTGGAATTGACGCTTACTTGGATATTAGCCCTATTAACCTCTTTGCTACTAGACCTAGCTATGTTGGCCCTGTATGTCCCGATCATAGGAACCTATGAATCTCTTATGTTGATCAGTAACCTATGAACCCCTAAAATGTTGGGCCCCTGGCTATTACTCCCATTCGTTTTACCTTGCTAGTTAGACGACTCGAAGTTATGTATCTTCTTTCCTTATTTTTCTGGAATGCCCTGTGATCCTAAAAATGTAGTAAAGTTTCATTCACCATCTGATTATAAGTGGTGAAAGTTGTATTCCTCAGTAACGATTACCTGATGTGACAGGTTGTCCCCGACACAAACTTCTCCATCTTTTTTACTCTATGTTTACCTTGTCCCCAGCAAAATAGGACAATGCGGTAAACTCCACTTCGTACTCAACTACGGTGCAACTTATGGTCCCTGAATTTTTTTCTAATCTCAGATTTCATTATTAGTGGAAAGTTTTTTCCCTCAATCTTATCCCATAACTCACCAATCGACAAACTGTCACTCTCCTCCAACGTGGTGATATACTCCCACCACTGTAAAACTGCCCCAACCTGTCGGAATGAGATTAAAGTCTTCTTCTGCATGGGCATATACTCTACCATCCTTAAGTGTCCCTGTATATCCTTTTCGACTAACTAGACACCAAAATGTTGAAACTGCCTGCAAACTCCTGTGGTTGTCCCTTAGTGAAGGCCTCCCTAGATCTACCCCATACTGAACCGTGTGTCTTCACTGGTAGTACCACCTGTTGCGAGGATGTTGGTTGTTACTGTTGCGGTGGATGTAAATACTATAGGATAACGACCATCGCTGTGGAAACTGCATGTGTCATAATAGTGGCAATCTCTGTTGGATCAACTACAGGTGGGGCTGACAGTGGTTGTGGGTATGGCTATGGCTCCTGCTGAGCCCCCTTATCTACAGCTGATGCGGCAACACGTCGTGGTCTTTCGCTCTTACTTTTTACCATCTGAAGCAAATGAGGTTCATATTAGTAATAGATAACGAAGAATACATTGATTCATAAACATACGACCCTATACATCAAAGAACACAATGCAAAACCTAATGAACGCAACACAGATCCTATGGACGCTAGAACCTGGATGCTCTGATACCAACTGTAACAGCCCCCATTTTCTACGTAAAGGTTGGCCAGACACAATACACTGAATATGGGCTTTCTAATAATCTATATCATTCTCAACATCAAAATCATAATAATAATAATAATAATAATAATAATAATAATAATAATAATAATAATAATAATAATAATAATAATAATAATAATAATAACACGTTTCGATTTTTCTTTTAAAACAATATGCACAAATCATTTAAATATCCACTAAAGATATATAAAATCCAACAACAATACAATTGTCCAAATAATTCAATAATAAACTCGGGCTTGCGCCCATATAATAATTCGAAATAACAAACTAACTGAAATGGAAATAGAAACCTATGCTAGAATCAAATGAACTAAACTAGTCACTGTGCAAATATGTCCATAAATATGATCTCCTATCAGTCCTGTTGTCCATGTCTATATAGACATGGGGGAGAAAATATTTATAATTTGGGTCAGCTCGCTAGTGTTGCAAGAATTAACTTACGTAAATTAAAATGAAATAATACAATTAATTCAGAGTATGTATCCCCATCGTCACTCACATGTGTTCAGTACCTCACCTCTCACCTAAGTGCAATACTACATGCATAACAACCTAAGTCCCCCCTGTGGAATACTAATAACAACAACAGTAATTAACACCTGATGCAATCTAAGATAACTCACGTACCACACTTAATTATTTACACCTATATTCTCATTTCCCCATAATACCCCAGAAAGATAACATAGCCATATATCATGCATTCATGTAAGATTGGGTTCATAATTGGTTATCTACATCATTAGACTAATTAATTAATTAATTAATTAATTTTAGTTTATCGAATTTTATATATATATATATATATATATATATATATACGACACATAAATGCATCTACCTCCAGTGTTATGTTCGTGCTCTATCAGTAAGTCCAGAGGAGTCCCTCATCTAAATGGACATCACAAAACACATACCAGTGGGGCGGTCTCTACGCAGTACACCATTGCACGGTCCATACCGCCGACGGTGACAATGGATCCCAGCATCAACACCTGCCTCCACGTAAGTGGCGCTGCAATGTAGGACCCTAAATAATGACCTACACAACACCTAGTCCACCTGTGTCGTTGCGTGTTTCGGTCCCGAGACATATGCAACCCAAACCGGTAGGCTGTCCACAAACACGGATCTTTATTACATAATATGTATAAGTAATTAGTCTATAACTATCCCCAAAGATATATTATTAAATAACCCTTTAATGGATCCAAATTAATAATTAATCATCTAATTAATCATAATTTCCCATTTCAATAGTCATCTAACTTTTACATAAATTTGGTTTACAATTTTTTAAGGTATCTCCTAACCTTCCCATTTTATTCCCAAAAAAATCATCCTAATTCCCAGACTCGGTATAACAAGTCATGCTTTAGACACCTATATTTTCATACTTTGGATTTTATTCCCAGTTACCCCAAGGTGATGTAATGTCCTACATGTTTCCAAGAAGTCCTAAATATCATTTACAGACCCCCCTAAATTAATTCGAACCCTGATCAATTCACTAAGGATACAAAATGATCAACTTACGCTGAACAGGTGGTTCGAACCGGTTTGTCTCCTGGCCAAACTGGTTCGCCCCTTGGTTTTGGCCAAAGTAGTCCTTTTATGAATTTTAATGAATTCCCCAATTCCTTTCATTATGAACACATCATTCTTCATCCAAACCCCAATAAAATATTATATATGATCTCTATATGGTTTTCCACTATCAATCAATAATTTTCTACCTAAAATCGATCCCTAAAACATCTCCAATTCCTATAGTTACAATTTTTTCAAGAATTATAAAGTGGGTAAATACTAGTTTTCTAAGATTTATATCTTTTTCATAAAATTGAATCAAAAATCATTATCTCATATGGATCTACATTAGATTTACACTAATACAATACAATATCATAAGACTTATCTTTAAATCAACATAATCATCACTTAATTTCTAGATTTTCTCATCATTTCATAATTTCTAATTATATAAAGTTTGCCTCTATATACATAAGGTGAAATCCCCTCATATACTCATCAATTTATGTATTTAACCCAAAAATCTACATGAGAGATTACTCAATTAAATTAAGAAATAAATTAAAAATTAATTTAAGAAAAGAATTGCCTGCTATATATGATGGTTTGTTTCCTCAATTGAATCCTTAGTATCCTCCTCTCTTTGGCCCTTAGTATCTTCTCTCTAGGGATGGGGGCTTCTAAGGTTAGCTTTAGATTAATAATTCTCTAATTAACTTATATTATTTGTTAATCCCAAGTTAAGCCTTGAACCATATATTTGGGCCCCCAAGTGAACCCACAATAGGAATGTCCCAACAACTCCCCAAATGGTATAACTACACCCTGGACCCATTTTTAGATTTCTAAAACACCTAAACGAGTTCCGAAAACATCTCGAAACTTGTCTGAATTATTTGTACTCGACATATACATTTTTATGATGTTTAACCAGCACATACCTAGAAGTTAATTACCATCTGAATTATTTTTCACGAGTGAACCCTTCATGCCCAATCGTGTCAAATAAATATGTAATCACGAATAAGCATTTAATTCTCATTTAAAAAATTAAATTTAATATAAATCCTACCAACTTAATTTATTTCCTAATTTATTTAATTAAATTATATACCAATAATTTATTCAAAAAACACAGGGCATTACATTATATATATATATATATATATATATATATATATATATATATATATGCAAAATTCACATAAACCTAATTACTAGACTTAAAATTGAGTAGAAAAAAATTAGGTGTAATAACCCCTCATCTACTTTCCATTTTGTGATGAAATTGAGATAACATCCACATGACTAAATCCATGATCAATTGCGATATCATGTCAATAAAAGATTAAAAAAAGCTTCAAATTCTCATAGCAACGAAGTACAAATGAGCTTGAAGTGCTCCTGAGAAAATAGAGTAATAAGCCCTGACATAAAAAGAAAAAAAAAGAAAATTTTGTGTCGGGGTGTATCGTGTCACTTTTATTTAGGCCGTGTCTTGTTAAAAAAAAAGATTATGTATCGTGATGTGTCGTGTCGCGGTTTAATTGGATCGTGTACGGATTTGATTATGAAAATAAGATTTTGCATTTTGCCGTGTCGCTTTTATTTGAGTCGTGTTTGTGTTAGGTAAAAAATTAAATTTCATATCATCTCGTATCGTGTAATTTCGTAATTAGATTGCGTTTGTGTTGGATAAAAAAATGAGTGAATACTAAAGTGTAAATCAATTAATGAGTAAATTGTCAATTCATTGAATGAACTTGTAGAAATATTAAAGAAAATGATAAAATATATTTTATTCAATCCACAAACACAAGCACCGTCGAATTAAAATGCGACACAATACAAAATCTTTTTTTTACAAAATACAAATATGGCCAAGTAAAAGCGACACAAATTGATTTTTTTTTCAAACACAAATAAAAATACGACCGAATATTTGTTTTGGTAAAAAAATCGTGTTTGTATTTGGTAAAAAAAATTATTATTTGTGTTTGAAAAAAAATCGTGTTATGTCGCTTTTACTTGACCATATTTGTGTTTCGTAAAAAAAAAAGATTTCGTATTATGTCGCATTTTAATTCGGTCGTGTTTGTATTTTTGTAAATAAATTAAAATAACAGTTTGTGCTATCTCGTGTCTATTTTACTTGGATTGTGTTCGTGTTAGTTAAAAAAATAAAATTTTGTGTCGTGTCACTTTTATTTGCGTTGTGTTCTTGTTAGATAAAATAGGTAAAAAGTTTATTTTTTTAAAACAGATGAAATATTTTTGTTAAATAGTTATAAATTTAAAAATAATTTTTTTTATATTTTTCAAACAGTTTCTTATTAAAAGCAATCTTTTACTAAAAAAAAGTTTTTTTAATTCAAAATACAATTTTTTTTTATTTTTATCAATTGTTCTAGTTGGAGATAAAAAAAAGTGAGCAAGAGAAGAGTATAATTGTCATTTCATATTTAAATGAAGTGTGAAAAGAATTTAGTGGAGTGAGAATAGCCAACCATCCCCCAATATAAATGGCATCACACACAAGAATAATAGTATTTAGGTTAAAATCCTCGCATGAAAATAACTAACGTGCCTAATCCAGCAAGTCTACTAGTGAAATAATCATTTACAAAACTTACAAAAGAGACTAGTAGCACTTACAACGGTGAAACTAATTGTAACTCAAGTCATCACCATTCTAACCTTTAATCTTTACAATAATAGATATATAAAACTATGATTTTCTAAAATAGTGTTGTATTTGAAATTTATATTATCGACCTTATTTATAAGCAAAATGTATTAGGTAGGTCAATAAAAGTAATTTCAAAATATGGGCACTTATACGAATAAAAAAAACTCAACTTATATGATGTTTCTTCCTACAAAGATTTGTTCCCGAACATTTGTTTCGCGTATAAAGTTCTCGTATGAAAGAGGCTTTGTACGAGAATTTATTCATACAAAAATCCAGTATAATGCTTAATTGTAGTTGTTGCACAAAGTATGCTTTGTACGAAGCTCTTTTATGAACAATATCTTGAGCCCAGTTAAAAAAAAATGTGAAATAAAATAAATTTAAAAAGTTATTTTGAAAATCATTTTTATAATCAACCCTTGAATATAAGAGAACAAGAAAAACATAGTACTCTTCATATTACAAAACCTTGTGTATCCAAATCATGTAGTTCGATGTAATAAGTATAAATTTCATCCTAGAGCAAGCTCAGTCAAATCTTCCAGTCTTCAATTATGACCCACGAAGCACGACTCACCCAAACCTATGTTTTGTTTTCTCTATATAAAGTCAATGGAAATTATGTCGTTACACTACAAACATCCCCCTTTGTATATTCTGATACAAAACAAAAAATTTATGACAATATAAAATGACATATCTAAAATTCATATATGTTATATCTATCAAGCCAAATCCCGCGTGGATGAACTGATATCTTGTATAACTTTTAAGATCCATGTCCAACCAGTACTCGTGAAATTTTATATCTTACATACTTAAGTACATCCCATTAAGCCTAAGACATAAGAGATAATATAAATATGTTTTTTTACTTTAATACATTATTAATCTTCAATTTTTTATTTAAAAATATTTTTTTAAAATTAGTCTTTGGCCAAAATTGTTAGTAAATATGTTAACTATAATTGACACATGCCTTTTTTAATTAAAATAATTTAAAAATAAAAAATCAATTAAAAACGAAAAAAAAAACACAAAGAGTTAAAAGTAGTTAAAAAATAAAAAACATCTAAAAACAAGATGAAAGAAAAAAACACAACTTCGTCTTCCACTCTGAGAAACCAACCCCACCCCCACACCCCTAAGGACGGATGTAGCAATATTAATCAAGGTGGGCAAACTATAATATTACTATTTTACCTGAAAATTAAGGTGAGCAAATTGTTAAAGGCCCGTTTGGTTCTGTATACAAAAAACTCGATTTAAATGTTGTTTTTAAATACAGTTTTAAAATTAAATATTTTGTATTTATAATTATTTGTGCGCGTTTGGTAAACTTCTTTTTAAATACAATTTTTTGAAATTTTGACAAAATTGGCAAACATATATATATATATATATATATACAAATGTAAACGTACATACATACATACATACATACATAAATGTATGTCTATATAATGATATTGTATGTATAATTCACAATAATTATATGTATATTTTATATTCTTCCATACATTAATAATACATGTATAAAACTATATATTACTATCATGTATCTATTGATAATATTATTTAACATATGAATCTTAGTATATTATATAATTTAATCATATAAATATACCTAATTTCGTGTATATGTAAATATATATTTTTTATTTATAAGAATTACATATGTATTAATGTATTATGTATGTATATTATCTATTAAGAGCATCCACAGTGGTGGATGCTCTTGATTTGCAAAGTTAGAGAAACAAAAGGAGCTTTACCTTTCGTTCAAGATGGCAGTACACAGTGGGGGAGTATGGAGAAAATGATAATCAATTCCTACGAACTTATGTTGTTCATAAGAATTAAAACAACTTTTATTACAAACATTTGTTCGTAGGAAATGTTACGGACAAATGTTGTTCGCAAGAACCCAAACATATAATTTCTCGTGGTAAAAAATGTTTCCTACAAACTTCTGAAGTTCGTACCAATTCCTACGAACTTCAGAAGTTCGTAGGAATCATTTACAGATTCTCCCCACGATTTGTATACTTGCAGAACCTATTCAAATTGCCTTACGGATTCTGTTGCTTAAACCTCACTAGTGGAGTGCATTCGATCTGTAAAGATTTGTAAACTTACAAATTTTGTTATATTTTAGTCCCACCATTGTACATGCTCTAAGGTATAAATGCATTAAAATATTAAGAATGAATATAATTCTTAGTTAAAAAATAAAAAACAGAAGTTATAAAACTCCATTTTTCAGTTTTTTGAAAAACTTGATTATAACACAAAAATATTATAATTTAGTGTTTAAAAACAGGTTGCCAAACGCAATTTTTTTATCATTGTATTTAAACACAGAAAACAAAATTATAATTTCAAACCAAGCAGGCCCAAAAAACTTATACAATCGTCACCTTTACCAAATCTCTGTTATGCTAGTTGTCTAATTTGGTCAGATAATCTCAGTCATGATGCCTTTGTCTCTTGTCATCATGTGGTGTAGCATTACAACTCAATAGACTCAGTACAAAGATACAATGATTCAAAGATTTTTCTAGAAATAAGATAATACGAAACAAACATCTAAATGGAGTATAAAACATGTCCTTACAAATCTCCCCCATTAGCTATTCCAAGACAATTTTTGGGGGGGAAAAGATCCAATAAATGGTTGGATCAGAAATTCGTATACATCAATCTACCTAATCTTAACCCCCGTGATACTCGATAGAGATTTATAACATCTTCATTCAACGGTATCAACATCATGATCCCTGTATGTCCTTTACACTTAAAACACATACCCTTGTGAATTACTAAAGATACAAGAGATCTATATAAAAATGACAGAATTGAAAACTGAAATGCATGCACTAACTACCCCCTCAATATATAACTCCCCTGAATCCCAAAATTTCTCCCCCTTTTTATCTCGAATAGACAAACAAAGAAATCAAAATATATGTCTATTAAAAGTCAATCATATAAGATAATCAAACACGTGCTCAACGACATAAGTGGCAAAATAAACATGAAAATATGAACATGATAATGCATATATCAATAAAATCAACATATACATATCTCAACATGATATGTGACAACATCAATATCATCTAACCTAAAAACTATCAAATGATGAATATACGAAATTCAAGGTTTTATCATACATGATAGTATCCAAAACAAACAAATACATGTCCATTAACCATGAATCAAAATAGAGTATGAGGGAATAAATATATACATCATCATAAATCAAATCTCCCTCTCTTTGAAAAGATCATCATTAAATAAAATTAATGATAAAATCTCCTCCCGTGAAGCAGTAGATCCATCGCCATCAGTGACTCCTAATGGATCATTTTTATCTCTCCTCTCTCGATCATATTGCTTACTCAACCATCATTGGTATCGAGGGTCCTCTCAGACTACATGAAGTTGCTCCTTCTCTAACAAAGCTGCCAGTTGCGCCTATAGTGATGTTATTTATTGTGCTTGAAGTTGCATTATCTCACTCATATCTCTATGGAATGAGGTGAACCAAGAGGTAAAAAGGGACTCTTAGTGAGTTGATGGTGCAGACTGGTCTGGTGTAGGTGAGGCAGTTGTCGGTATAGATGCACTACACCAAAATGGTCAAATTAACACCCTTTAACCGCCCGGCCTTGTCACGGTCATTGACCGTGATAAAAAAAAATACGCATTTTTTGTCACAGTCATTGACCGTGACAAACCTTATACCTTGTCAGGTCAAGGACCGTGACAATTCTGTCAGTAAAAAACCCTTCCCTCTTCTCTTTTTCCACCGATTTCTATTCTCTCCATTTATCTCTCTCTCTAAACGACTGCACTCTCTCTCTCTCTACGATTTTTGGTACATTTTCTCTCTATATTTCTCTTCCATTTATGTATATGTGTGTGTATATGTGCGTGTGTGTATATATGTGTGTGTAAATATGCGTGTGTGTGTGGGGGGTGTATATGTGTTGGGGGAGAAGGGCTGGGGGGAGGGGGGTGTATATGTGCGTGCGTGTGTGGATATATGTGTGCATGTGTAGTGGGCAGTGGCAGGGGGCAGGGGGCTATGTGTGTGTGTGCGCGCGCGCATGTGTGTACTTGTGTGTGGGGTGGGGTGGGGCAAGGGGAAATGGGGTGGGGGTGGGGCTTGTTAATTTTTTTTAATTAAATTTTTATTAGTTTATTAGATATTGGCCCTCATATGCAAGTAGTGCCCCTTGTAAAAGAATTGATTGATTAAATATTGATTGGTTGTAAAAAAATTTAGTAAACTAATAATTAGTTCCCCTTTCATATGCAAGTAGGATTGAATGGGATAGGACCACTCACCCTTTAGAGGAGATGGAGGAAACAAGAATTTCTATTATAAATTGAATTTGAACTTGAAATTTAAAAATCGAATATAAATAAGACATAATTAAACTAAACATACTATAAATCTAAGTTTTGTTTATATTGATCCATGAATATACGCTTCTTACCTTTAATAGGTGATTAGTTGTGGTAGCTGTGATGGGATATCCTAAATACCAAGAGTGGATGGGTGAGACAAATAGAATGAGGGATGTGTTTCGCAAAGGTGCTAATGAATTTGTGAAATACGCAAAGAGATGTCATAATGATGAAGAGTCTTTGTGTCCGTGTGCTAGGTGTAAGAATGTTAAGGTGTTTTAGTGGAAAACAGTTGAACTACATTTGTTAACATGGGGTATGCAAGATATTTATCGATTTTGGAGTTTTCACGGTGAATTGAAAGTTCCTTTTATCCCCGAATAACCTTCACAACAACCTTCAACAAGTAGGATAGATGTAGAAGGGGACGACATAGATCAAAATATGTTAGATGATTTAGTTGATGATGCGTACGGAGGAAGTGGAGGAGAATGAGGTTACTGATGATGTAGAAGGTTCAAGTGCTCGTGAAGATATCATGATAAACCTTGATGATGACTACCAAAGTTTAAAATTTAAGGCAACCCAACCGTTATACTCTGGCTGTGAGAAAGATCAAACAACTTTACATGTCGTGGTTGGTTTGCACAGTTTGAAGACGCAGTACGGTTTGTCTGGCAATAGCGTGATAAGAATTCTGAATTGGGTGAAGGGCTTACTACCCAAGGAGAATACGCTTCCAAATAGTTATCCTGTTATGAAGAACAGTTTGAAAGGTTTGGGAATGAAGTACAAATCGGTTCATGCTTGTGTGTATGACTACATACTATACCAAAAAGAGTATGAAAATCTCGATCGTTGTCCGGTATGTGATGAACCTAGATATGTCCAATCTACTGGCAAGGAAGGCACAAGCTCAAAAGTGCCTCAAAAATTATTGAAATATTTTTCCGTTGGGCCTAGATCAAAGAGATTTTTCACAGTACCATGGATAGCGAAGGCAATGACTTGGCATGCTAGGGTAGAAGTAGGGGGTAATCTCATGCGCCATCTTATTGATTCTACAGCTTGGAGGTGGATGAATTATGAGTATCCCAGTTTTTCTCGAGAATAGTGCAACATTCGTTTGGCTATATCAACAGATGGTTTCAATCCATTTGGAAATATAAGCACCAATCAGAGTGTATGTCCAGTAATCCTAGCCCCACTCAACCTCCCTCCTTCACAATGTATAAGACCTGAATTTTTGATGTTGTCTTTGTTAATACCTGGGCCAAAGGCACCAAATGATGACATCGACGTCTACCTGGCTCCTTTGGTAGAAGAATTAAATGAGTTATAGGAAGAGGGTGTGCAATAATTTGACTCTTTTAGAAAAAAAGAGTTTATACTGAAAGCTATGTTGATGTGGGCAATTCATGATTTTCCATCTTATGGGACATTATCCGGTTGTGTAGTACATGGTTATTTGGGGTGTCCTATTTGTGGAGAGAAGACTGAATCTCTTCGTTTATCCGCTAGCTCAAAAAATGTATACCATTTCCATAGGAGGTTTTTACCCCCGGCTCATAGTTTCAGATTTCAGAAAGGTTCCAATTTTTTATCGGGCAGGGTTGAACAGAGGGTACCGCCGAGACAACTTTCAGGTTCAGAAATTGAAAGTAAATCTTCTGAATGTGGCCCAAACATGCCAGGTAAGAATCTTAAATTTAAGAATGTCAAGCATAAGAAGACCCCAACTAGGAATGAAACTGGGACAAGAAAGGTATGGTCTAGGAGATCAATTTTATTTGATTTGCCTTATTGGAAGAATAACCCGATGCGCCATGTATTAGATGTGATACATGCAGAGAAGAACCTCGCTAAACATATTTTGGGCACTTTCCTTGGGGGGAGTCACCCGAAGGATGGAGAAAATGAACAAAAAGACCTTAAATTGTTGAAACTTAAGACACAACTATATTTTATTTAGATATATGATGTTTGAACAGGTACAACGTTGCTATAACAGGTACAAATATACTGTTAGCCAGTGGAAGTGGCCATACTGCGTAGCAGATTTTTTTTTAATTCTGCCCAAAATTGCGACGGTCAATGACCGTGATAATTTTTTATTAAATATCACGGGTTTTTCATGGTTATTAACTGTGACTAGTCTTGTTACGGTCATTGAATGTAACATGACCGTGACAAGTCTAATGAACTTATCACGGTCAATGATTGTGATAAGTCCGTGACAACATAAGTTGTCACCCCCAGATTTGTTACGGTCATTGACCTTGACAAGTTGGACTTGTCAAAGTCAATGACCGTGACAATCTGGCAGATTTGGTGTAGTGATGATTGAGGTTTTGAGACATGTCAGGACTCGGTATACATAGTATTATCCTCATCTAAAGCTATGGCAGGACGGACTATAGCGTCATCGAGCACGTGAGACATAAAGAGATGAGATATCTCAATATTTATCCTCGAAAGAAATCCAAAGTCCACTCGTCGGGAATGAGAGGTACCTCGATTTCCATCATGTTACTGGTGAGTAACATCCCATAAGGTAGGGACATACAAAATTAGGTGTCTCCATCATTTTGGATGTAAGTCATGTGCCTCCAAATAATGGAAGGGGGATTAATAGCCATGCCAATACTAATATAATTCATAAACCTCTTATGCTCAGGGCTATAAGTACTATGGTTTCCTATCGAATATAGATTAAAGCTAACTATCTTATTCATGAGGAAAAATTCAAAATAAAGGTGGCTACTCTGAGATGGCTTATATTTATTTAGTGAAACCATAATAAAATGGGCAATACTATAATGGGTTTAGTATAGGGTGAGATGATCTAGGTGCTCGGGGTACCAAAGAGATAGAACCCTAGGTATATATAAAATCTCAACTACGGTTTTAGGTGAGATGACCATATCGACGCCTCTAACCACGGATACCATCAACCTCCACCCTAGTTTGCAAGTAAAACTTCCTAACCATGTCTATATATGCATACCTACACATCTGTATCATAGGTTCCTATGGTTATCTAACGATAAGGGAACAAAGGTACCCCTAAGGTCCATAAAAAAATAGGTTGGTTTACCACCACCCTCATCTGATAGAATGAGGTGGACATGAATCACTCATGCTCCTCACAAGAAGCCGACCGAAGTGTGTTATAATGTGGATAGGCCTGGGGTGAATCCTCTTTGTCTCTCTTTCCCATAGAAGAAGATTACTAAGAATGAATATATATATATATATATATATATATATATATATATATTAACTTGTGTGTGCTTATGTGTGTGTGTGTGTGTATAAGGTCAAATTTCCAACAGATTTAATTTTTATGTATTATCTTAATTTCGAACAAAACGTTTTGAGTCATAGGTTAGGATTTGTTTATGTGACCTTTCAAGCCTATGACGTGTTTGATTGAAGGTGTAGCGGCCAAGTTCAAGAGACTATATTCATTGTGTTGTGTTTCATGCCATATTTAGTCCTCATCTTCCATGGATCTCGAGAGGTATGAATGCATATTATGTTGATTATTGGATTTAGTTTTGGGTGTTTATGTTTTAAAATCATTGAGGCTTATTTTCGAAAAAATATTTTTTAAGAAATATTTTTTTAGTTTTTGGTTGATCGAATGAGGTTCAACAGAACTTCAAATTATAAGGCAATCTCGTCCGAACGATCTTTAAACAAAGATCAAACTAGAAGGTAATCTCGTTCGAATGGGCTTCAAATGTGGATTAAACGAGATTTTTCTATTTTTCATAAATTGTTCGTTTAAAGCTCGTTCGATGTCCATTCAAATGAAAATGTATAACTCGTATAAACGACCTTAGTAATCTCATTCGAACAAATTGCCTAAAAAATGTGTCACCTCAAAAAATGTATTTTCTGTAAATTGGAGTGCTGGTATCAGTTTTCATTGAGAATTTTGGCAAAAATCAGCTTCTAATCATAAACCAAAAGCCTCCAAACCCTAGTTTCACCAAAACTCTTTGAGATCCAATATTCAATCTTTATATGCTTTGAGATTTCATTTAGAATTATTTATTTACTCATCATCATCATTATCATCATCTTTGTTGAGTATGTTTCATATATTTGTTATTTATACACGGTGGACTCTGTGGTGTGGTGTTATGGTGAAGAAGTGGTGTGTCCATATTCCTAAGTCATAGATGGTGGCTAAACCTTATGTGTGGACACCGAGGCATGCGTGGACTCACATGTTGTTACAGTTGTGCGGGTGGATTCTTACGCTTCGCTGTGAAGGAGATGCTGAAGATCGAAGACGCCTCAAGTCTTACGAGGGCATCAAGTCTGTGTTGTAATTCATTTGTCAACTTTTGTAATTCCTCATCACAGTGAATTTGTGTGACTACTTCATCCGAGATTTTTTTCGTTGTGGGTTTTCCTCGTACATCGGCTTGTTGTGGTTTATTGTTTTAATTTATTCTTGTATTCACCCATATGCATGTTTTAGGACAAGATAAAATTTGGTAAAGTATATATCATAATAGCTCTTTAAAATTAGTGCTTACAGTTTATTCTATTTAAGTTTTATATTTAATTTGAAAAATTAAAATTGGATTTTGTTTGACCATCCTTTGTACTTTAGGGATTTCAAATTGGTATTGGAGTAGAAAAAATAGGTTTTTGTGTTAGATCCATATTTTAGGCATGCGTTTTAGCGGTTTTTATTTGGAAGTTCATTCAATTTCTAGGGCATCGATGTTTAATGGGTCTAATTACGCATATAAGAAAATGCATATGAAATCAACACTCAAGGCGATAGATGAGCATGTATGGTAAGTATTAGTTAATGATTAGTCCCCACCCATGATCTTATCTGGTCAATATAGGATTCCAAAGCTCATAGAATCATGCAGTGAGGAAGGGTATAGGTTAGCCAATTATAATTCACGTGGTTTAAATGCTCTGTACTATTAGGTCACATCGGAGGAGTTTCATTGTAGTATGACATGTGAAATGTCTAAAGAGCCTTGGGACATACTCTAACTTACCCATGAAGGAACTAGTGTTGTTAAGGCTTCTAAACCGTTAAACCTCACCACTCAGTTTAAAACCATTAGGATTGAGGAGTGTAAAACCTTCGATGAGTTCTACGCTAGATTGTCAGATATTATGAACTCATTTTTTAACTTGGGAGACATAATACCCAAAACCCGCGTAGTTAAGAAAATATTAAGGTTCTTTCCTTAAAGATTTAATTAAAAAGTGACAGTTTTAAATTCCTTGGCTACTTTAGACTCTACGAAAATCGAAGAGCTTATAGGTGATCTTCAAACCTATTAGCTTGATATTTTTTCCTCTAAAAAGACAAAGAAAGATAAGGGGCATTGTTTTAAAAGCTTAAAAGGAGGAAACATGCATGTTAGATGATAGTTTGACATCGATTTTGAAGATTTATCCCTATTTACAAAGAAGTTTAAAAAAAATTCTCAAGTTTCAAAAACATTTGAAAGATGTAAAGAAGTTTGAGAAAAATAAGTATAACAAGGCAGATTAATTCCCTAAAAATTGTAATGATAATTTTAAGAGGGATGAGTCGGATAGATGCTTTGCGCGTGAGGGTTATATCTATAGAAAAGTTGAGTGTTGACTAAACTAAGGAAGGAGGACAAAAAATCAAAGAGGTACAATGCCACACTTGGTGATAGTGATTCGAAAGAGGGGCCCAATTCCCCCATTGAGTGTAACTACACCGCGTTCATGGCTAGTCATGAGAGCCTGAGTAAAAAAAATTAGATGAAGATAAATTTTGAGCATGACACTTCTGAGGCCATTATTTATGATTCCCAAGTGAGTGATGGTGAAAAGAGTGGAGTAGAATATGAGGATGAAAAATAGGAGAGGTAGAGTGAAATCCAAGTTGCCTTTAGTGAGTTGTATACGAAATTATTGAAAGTGAAAAAGGCAAACTTGAAGTTGGAAGCTAGGTTGAAAGAACGTGCCATAGGTGATGATAATGATAAATTAATTAAGGATCATAGGGAACGTGAGATGACTCTTAAGGAGAAGACCGAGTAGATTTAGGGTGAGAGAAATAGCCTCTGAGGATTGATGGAGGTTTTGAAGAAGGATTTTCTTAAGTTTGAAGATTCTAGGTATTTACTCGAGTATAGGATAATGTATCTAGAAAAGATATTGAGAGACTTGAGTCATGTCAAATTTGATTTGGGATCTAGGTCAGAGATGTTGGATAAAACATTAGGTATCATCTGAATCAAAGATGATAAGTGTGGGATTAGCTTCGATATTCCAAATCCTTCCTCTACTAAAGGTAAAACCATGCTTTGAGAGTGTCAAACATTGTTAGGAATGTTAGAAAAGGTCAACTCTTAGGTAACACTCCTCTCATTGTCTACACATGCACACATTGCGGTAGGAAAGGTCACCTTAGGTGTTTTTGCTTTGATCTTAAAAATGGCTCTAGAAATCTAAGCCTAGAGTCACCGGTTACCAAAACCCTAAAGTATCATATTCCACCTATGTGGGTTAGGAGATCCGATTTGGAGGCTTTACATATTAGACGCCTTGATTCTCGAATACTTGCACATGATACTTCTCATACTAAATTTACTAGTTGATCGTGTTCGCATGTTTATCATACACTCATACTATATGTTATTGCTACTATTATGATGTATTTGTCTTTTGTCTTTTGATTTTTCATATCTTGGATCTTATTGAAAAATACAAAAAGATTTTGTCTGTCTTTTGAGTTTTTAAATTGGCATCATTTTGGAAAAAAATTAAAAACTCAAAAAAGATTATTGGTTTATGTGTAGTTCATTTTACACATTTTGTGTAGCATGTTGGTGTGTTTGAATCCACTCCATTCCATGTTTTCATGTGGCTAGGACATTTGCTTATGATTTTCAAAGTTTAGAGTGTTCTTAATCATATTTGTATGGAGATGTTTGACTTTGATTTTCTTAATTGATTCACTTCGTATATGCCTCCACTCACTCATGCACGATCTTTTTTGTATTTTAACTTCACATACTATATTTGAGATCAATGATATGTTTTCCCATCAATCTTATCATCTACATATCTGTTGATTATGGTATTTGTGCATGTAAGAACCATTGACCGTGAGTATGTTGATTTTCATTAAAAATGTGAGGGTGCACAGAAAAGGGCTACGAAAGGAAAAAAATATCCTTTGTGAAAAATACAACATTGGCAATAGCCTAAAAAATTATAGGTAAAAAAAGGATCAAAGGCCAACGAGTTTCTTTGATTGATTTTAAAAAATGGTATCTTCAAAAGAATTGAGTAAAAAAATATGATACATGTTTAGCTTTTGAGGGTGTTTTAGTTTAATATCAATGGTTTGCATAATGAATCCTAGTTATTCTTATCATTTCATTATGCTATTGATTTGTAGAATCATTAAAATTCGAGGCTTGTGTGCATTTTGCTTATTTGTTCATTGACTCCATTATATTTGTCACTTAAGGCTATATCTTAGTTTTGTGGTCAAATATAATTCCTTGGACTTTTTTGAGTGATTGAGTCATAATTCATTTGTATCTAGTTCATTTTTATTCAATCCATTCCACATGTTTAGACACATTGATACTATGCTAGTGTGTAAACTTTATATGTTTTGTGTGATTTTGTGGGCATTTATACCTATATATATGTGCATGTGTGTCATTAGTACTTTTGCATATTTATATATACGGTGCGACACACCACCTGTTCTAATAACGGGTGGCCATCATCTACTAAAATAAAATAGAAATCTCAGTCTAGTTCATTCTTAGCATCACTGTCGAAAATCAATTAGTTACTAAAACATTCACCATAATGGAAAATCAATTAGTTACTAAAATCAATTAAGCTCGGTGTCAAATTTTAAAAACTTAATAACATGCTTTATTAAAACATTAAATCATATAAATAAACATTCACCATAATGGAATATAATGAGTACTTGTGCGGCCTAAATAATTAACTAGGCCATTTACGAAGTTGGACGACTAGCCGACTACGAGGCAGGGATTGCCCGACCCAACTCAAATGGATAATTTCACTAGTGTATTTAACATGTGCTTAAATACATTATGATAAGCTCAAATCGGTCACCAACAATCTCAAAGAGATATTCAGGGACACCTTATGAGCTACACTAAAGTAGGAAGAGTTAGGTACGCAGTTCAACCTCTTGAACACAACTATAAATGTAAACCCTCACCCCGGGATCAAGGAGATGAAACTTTGTGATCATGATAAAAACACTAACAAGAAAAATAGTAACCTCTTCGTGGATGTAATCAATTTGCTGAACATCGTATATTATGTGATATGCGTGTGACTGTTTTGTCTTTATTTCTTTACCTATTTTCTTTCTGGAAATATTCATTGTGATAATTCTTCACTCACAATTGGCGTCGTCTGTGGAAAACAACTATATTTTCCTACGAAAGTAATCATTGAAAGAAAGGTCCATGATGTCTCACCACAAAAGCAACCTACCTCAGTCCGGTTATGTACAAGATGACCCAGTTCCACCCAGGGTCAAGTCTCAAATTCGTTAGGAGCCAAATCTAAGGTTTTTCCAAGAGAGACTACCTTCTAAAGAGATTTATGGCCCACCTAGGGCTACACAGATCTCCAGTTTAATCGATTCCTATGAATCTAGGCTCCAAGAGAAAGAGGAGGCCACATGTCTCCATATGGAAGAAAATGCTCGCCTCTAGAGGCAACTAAAAAGTGGAGAGAGAGCTCCATGATGACAATCGAAAGCATTGTGTAAGGACTCCTAGTCCTCAGGTGAGCAACACTCACAACCGAGGGAGGATCTCCAGGCGCGATTTAGATAGATCAAAACATGGACAACTAGAGAATCGCCACAGAGGCGATGAATATCGAAGAATAATAAGCTTGGTCCGAAGAGAGATAGATCAACACCTAGCCAAGCGCGGGGCTATGTCTACTAAAGATCTAGTTAGAAGATCTCCCAACCCACGGATGAAATCCCCATTTTTAAGGGAGATTGAAGAGGAAGAGCCCCCCGAAGAAGTTTGTTATTCTCAAGTTAAAGATCTATGATGGAAAAAATGACCCATAGACCATGTCAAATAATACAGGCAAACGATGACCCTGTGGAGCCATAATGACTCCCTCATGTGTCGTATTTTCCCTTCTAGACCACACGATATATCTCAGAAGTGGTTTGAGAAACTAACATATAGGTATATTAAGAGCTTCAAGTCCCTCGTTGAGGCCTTCAGCTTGCTTCATAAACAGCAGTTCCCACTCGAAAAGGATGGACTCATTGCTCATGATAAAGAAGAAGTCACAGGAGACTCTTTGTGCATATCCTAAATGCTATTAGGAAGTTTTCAATGAGATAGAAGATTGCTCTCAGCAGGTTGCTATAGCTTCCTTCAAGATTTATTTGTCGATCACATCTATACTGCACCAGTCCCTCGTGAAGAAGGAGGCTAACACCATCGATGACCTTATTGGGTGTATTGAAAAATGCGCCAAGGTTGAGGATATGGTCCATGCTAGTCTTTGGGAAACTGGTCGCGTCAAAGACAATAAGGGAGGATACAAGATTGTTAATGCCAAGAAGGGGAACAAGAACGGGAGCAAAAATGGTTCGAAGAATGATAACAAAGTTAATCCCTCAAAAGACTTATAGGCCGTTGATGTAGTCTTCAAGGAATCAATTTACAATATCCTAGGAAAAATAAAAGACCAACCATTTGTGGAGTGTCCCGGGAAGATTCCTATAGACCCTACGAAGATGAATAACATGTTACGATGCGTATTTCACAAGGAAGACGACCATCGAATAGAAAGCAGTAAAGCTAAAAAATCTCATTTGGAGGAGCTGGCTTAGGCTGAGCATCAGACAAAAAGGCTTACAAGATCACAGTCAATGATGAATAAAAGTCGGACAACGTCCTTGATAATGACATGAGACAGCAATTTACAATGATCCACGGGGCCTTCGACCTCAAAAAATTTAAAAGAACATTATTCGGATGGAACTGAAGAAGGTCATAACCGTTATAGAGGCCTTTCAGATTAACCCCGCTAAAATCCAGGTTAAAAAACACCAGTGACCAGAGGACATTGGATATAATAATCATATCATCTTCACGGAGGAAGACTTGATTCGGGTAAGGACCCCAGACCACAATGCAGTCGTAATCACCTTTCGAATTGTGAATTGGGATGTCGATAAACTTCTGGTAGATCATAGGATCTTGTCTAAAGTAATGTACTCAAAGATCTTCTAAAAATTGAAGCTCAATCTAGCTAACCTCAAGAAGGCAACTGCTCCATTAGTCGAATTCGAGGGGAAGGTCAAAATGCTATTGGGAAAAATAGCCCTAACAGTGAGAGCAGGGAATATTTCAAAGATGTTTGAGTTCTTGGTAGTGAATATTGATTCCACCTACTATAATATTCTGGGCAGAGGGTGGATTCACTCTTTGAGGATTGTGCAATCAACCTACCACCAGAAGCTTAAGTGCATCACAGATCGAGGAGTAGTGGAAATTCGTGGTGACCATGCCACTACCAGGAAATGATTCATCACTGACATCTGGTCTTAAAAAAGATTAAAGAAAAGGAAGCCCCTCCCGAGGAAGCCTAAAATAGGGATATCCCTTCAAAATAGAAACTACGGTATGGCTGACCATAGGTGGAGGAGACCAATGTCCACCCCATTGATAGGGTCATTAAAAACCTAGAGGAGGTTACGTTTGGTGCCAACCTTCCATAGAGAAAGTTTTTGATTGGGACAAAACTTTTTGATTGGGATAAAACTCGTCGATCATGAATAGAGAGAGCTCATTGACTTCTTAAAGAGAAACTTAAACGTGTTTTCTTTGGAACCGTATGATATAGCCTTTACGTAAAACCATAAGGCATGTTGAATAGCCCCAGAAAAAGGCTAAGGTAGTGGAAAATGAAGTATAGAAACTTATGGATGTAAGGTCCATTAGGGAAGTCCAATTCCTTAAGTGGATCTCAAATCGAGTGGTATTGCGAAAGAGTAATGACAGCGGGATAGGTTACATTGACTTCACTAATCTCAACAAGGCATGCCCTAAGGATAGCTTCCCTCTGTCAAAGATAGATCAGTTGGTTGACGCCACGGTTCCATATGAACGGATGAGCTTCCTAGATGCCTATTCAGGGTATCACAAGATTCCATTATTCATCCCCGACCAGGATAAGACTTCATTCATCACCCTAGTTAGTTTGTACTACTACATGGTCATGTCATTCGGCCTTAAGAATATTTTGCCTACGTATCAGAGCTTGGTCACAAAAATGTTTAAGCAATAAATGGGCAAAACCATGGAAGTTTACATCAATGATATGATAGTCAATATTAAGGACAAAGTTGACCACCTCGATCATCTGGCCAACACCTTAAAAATCCTCATAAACTACCAGATGAAGCTCAATGCCAGTAAATGCTCATTCGGTGTTTAAGAAGGAAAATTCCAAGGTTATCTAGTTAGCAAAAGGGGAATTCAGGACAATCCAGATCATATTGATGCTATTAACAGGGTCTAGCCACCGAAGACATTACGAGATATTTTGAAAATCACTAGTATGCTTACACCACTTAACCGCTTTATCTCTAAGTCCTCAAAATTGTACCGACCATTCTTTCAGCTGCTCAAGAAGAATAAGGGCCTCACCTGGAACGACGACTGCTCAAAAGCCCTTGAAGAGATCAAGTCTTATCTCATCAAAACACCCTTATTGGAAATCCCCGATGATGAAGATTCTTTGTACCAGTACCCCACAGTATCAAGTCACGTAGTCAGCTTGGCCTTAGTTTGCGAGAAGGAGGGAAGACAGTTCCCTGTCTATTACACCAGCAAGACACTCCTGGATGAAGATCAGCGCGACGTGCCATTGGAGAAATTAGTATACACTCTAGTGATTACCTCAAGGAAGCTTAAGCACTACTTCGAAGCCCACTCAGTAACCATAATCACTTCATCCCCCTCAAAGTTGTTCTTCATAAAGCCTACATTTAAAGGTGATTGTCAAAATGATCAATTAAACTTGGAAGTTTTGACATTCACTTTTAACCATGGACAATGATTAAGGGGAAAATATTGACTGATTTTAACATTGAATTCACTGAAGACGGTTTAACTGACCAACCGTTGGCAGAGCAATCAATGAACAAGGAATCACAGTCAGAGCATTGGATCTTTTACATTGATGAAGCCTCCAATTCCAAGGGAAAAATAGTGGGAATTATTCTAGTAACCCTGGAGGATACTAAGGAATGGCAACGGGGCGGGTTTTCAAAAATCCTAACCCGCCCCATTTAATAAATGGGGAGGGACGATTTTTATTTATATTAACTCCTAACCCGCCCCATTTAATAAACGGGGCGGGTCGGGATAATTTTTAAAATAGTAAATTAAAAATATTACATTATAGTCTTAGAAGTCTATAATGGTTTGTATTCCAATATGTGAGACAGTCTCCCAATTATCATTCCATGTTTTCCATATAGATCTTTAACAAAATTAACATACATATAAAGGTTTTTTTTAGCGTGTGTGTGTGTGTATATATATATATATATATATATATATATATATATATATATATCAGTGTTCTAAAAAATGCGCCTAGGCAGTGCTAAGGCATGCCTAGGCACGAGGCTTTTTAGATACGCCAAGTTTTGGCCCTAGGTGTGGATCAAGGCGTGGTCAATGATGGTCAACGTTTTTTGGGGTAAGGCATGAAAAAACGCACGTTTTTTAGGGGTAAGGCGTGAAAAAATGCGAGTTTTTCAGAAGTAAGGCGTAAAAAACGCAATTTTTTTTATTTAAAAAAATAGTATTTTAATTTACAAATATTTAGACATATTTTTAAGGTATGTACCATTTTAGTATTTTTAATAACCTTGTCATAGTAAAAAAAATATTAAAATATATTAAAAAAGGCCTAAACGCCTTTTCACGCCTTTTTACGCCTAAGGCCCGCCTAGGCTTCTAAGGCTTGACCTCTATGCCTCGGTCACGCCCCATGTTTATATATATATGTGTGTGTGTGTGTGTGGTTTAATTATAATTACCATACATATAAAGGGTATTAGTGTAGGCATAAGTTAAACGGGGCAGGGCGGGGTGGTTTTATTTAAGCAAACTCCTAACCCGCCACATTTAATAAACGGATTTTTTTAGAACCCATACCCGCTCCCAATTTATTAATCGAGTTTTAAAACCCTCCCCATTAGGGGCTGGGTGGGGCTCATACGGGGCGGATTAAATTTCCATCGCATTATTAAAAAAGGAATCAAGTTAGGCTTTTAAGCCTCCAACAACGAAGTCGAGTACGATGCGCTGATAGTTGGCCTATGTAAGGCCCTACTACTTGGGGAAAACTAGCGCAATGTGTTTAACAATTCCAAACTAGGGCCCAACCAAGTCATGGGTGATTTCAATGCATAAGATAATAGGATGGTAGGTTACATTGTTGCGGTTCACGAGCTCATAATAAAGTTCAAAGAGATCCAAAACTAACAGTTACCCAAGGGAAAATAGTCATATTAATGCCTTAGCAGCCCTAAGCTCAGCAGTGGACTCCGACCTTAAATGAATAATAGAAGTGGAGTTCCTTGCCAAGACCAGTATTGACAAAACGACTATCACGGAGCATATTCTCGCCATCAAAAAGGCTCCCAACTAGATGGATCCAATTATCGCCTAGATACACAACGAGACACTGTCAGTCGACAAGAAATTGGCTCACTAACTGAGAGTGAAGGCTGCCACTTCTATCCTGATCCCGAACGAAAACTCTACAAAATACCTTCCACGGGTCCTTACCTCCAGTGCATTCATCTAAAAGACGTCCAACAAGTTCTTTATGAGCTTCACGATGGGATTTGTGGAAGTCATGCAAGAGGAATATCTCTTCCATTTTGAGCAATCAAAGAAGGCTACTTGACACACCCCATCCTAGTTACTTATAATTAAGTTTGAAAATCAAAGTGGGTCAAAACATAATTACCTTAATCAAACCATAAACACGAGTATCCTTTTTCAATTGTTAACATGAATCCATAAAACTAAAACTTTTCATAATATTAAAGTAATTATGCTTATTCAAACTAACTTAAAGGATAAGTAGGCTTAAATTACCCCATTACGTTTGACCAAAATCATGGTTTTATGCAAACATGTCTAACCCCACAGACCTCTTAGATTTGGCAGTGATAAAACTATACGTGAAAAACATAAACATAGGTACCGTGAGCAAAATAGCTCAGTGAATGCATCACTACTACACTATTGCATAAAATTAAATGCAATAATCATATCCATGTGGTAATATATAAATATATATATATATATATACACTTATCCGACTCATTCATAAATAATGAACAGTTATATAGTTATACGACTCATTCATAAAGAATGACCAATTACATACTCATCCGTCTCATTCATAAAGAATGACCAATTATATACTCATTTGTCTCATTCATAAGGAATGAAAAATTATACTCATCCGGCTCATTCATAAAGAATGACCAATTATATACTTATCCGGCTCATTCATAAAGAATGATCAATTATATACTTATCCGGCTCATTAAAAAAGAATGACCAATTGTATACTTATCTAGCTCATTCATAAAGAATTACCAATTATATATTTCTCCATCTCATTAATACATAATGACAAATTATACTCATCTGACTCATTCATAAAAAATGACCAACTTTCTGAATCATGATTCTCATATCCTATCTGTAATAGACGATTCTCCCCCATTTTGGGTCGGGGAGTTATCTCCCATTTAAATAAATCGAAGTGAATAGTTTCATATTCATAACAGTGCGATCATATCCATAACCATGCATAAATACATCTTACCAGTGAGTAATATTCTGATCTTATCCATAGCCATGTATAAATGCATCTTACTAGTGAGTACACTCACCTTGGCCATTTAATGTGTTTTTCCTTTGTCTTTATCTGGCACTTGTACAATTGAATCTCCTTACCTTACTATCATTCCTACAATATTAGTATCATCATAAGAATATTAACAATCCAAATAATAACTTAAACGTAACCCAATTCATAAGCATCTTCTGATCCCATTCAAATCATTTATCATAAATGAAGTCTCGTCCACATTCGTCTCAAGATATTTAACGTATCTAAGTCATATCATAACTCATAATCAACAATTGCAATTAAATATTTATCATATTAGATTTTCAATACAAAAGATGACACATCATTTCAAGTTTTTTAGAGCAAGATATGCAAATTTCTTTAATACATAGCAAATCCACCCTATAGGCTCCTCTATCGTTCAGTCAACTTTCAGGAATTTTCATCATTTTTCTACCTCATAAATTTCTATGATCTTCCATAAAATTTCGATAAAACATATTGAATAATACAAAATTAAACTTTCATATTTTTTAAGGTTCATTTTCTATGTCAAGCAAAATATCGAACATATGGTGTGCATACTTACTCTTCTGGGGCAGATTCTATATCTGAACTTCAAACTATCACCCAAGATTCAAATATTGTTATTTTTACATAATTTTCGGATATGCTATATATATATGAGTATATTTTAATCTCCAATTATAATACTCAATTCCAGTAAGTATACAAAAAGATATAGAAGTTTGAATACAACAAGGTTTCTAATCGAATCAATTTCAAGGGTTTACACGTTCAACTCGCTTAAACTCACATCTATCCATACATATACACCAAGTCATGAGGGTTCTATAAAAAATCAATTATTTAAACCATTTCAATCAGTAATACCAAACACATAACAAGATTTACGTATAGAATTACCTTAGGGACTTTTTCATAATTTCCTACGGATTTTCTCCAACTTTTCCTCACCTTTTCTTCTTCCTAAACTTCCCATCATCTTCTGGAAAAACTCTTTCATGCTTGAAATATGCTGAAGGAGGAGGTTATTTCAACTGTTTAAAGTCGACCAAATCCACCTCCTTCTCCAACCAATCAAAACAAATCATTTTCCATACTAATAAGACAAAATATGACTAATTTTGATTTAACTTCATACTCGGACCTCCATTTAATACACCATTTGTTGTGTTACAAACTTAAATCATATATCTATAACTATTTAGTTTTAACCTCAAGTCAATTCTTATATTATAAGGGTTAAAATGAGTCTCCAACATGAACATTCCTACCGAAAACTTCAATATCATGTGCTTGTAACTAATTCAATATTTCATGTGTTATGAAGGTAGGACTAGACTAAACATAATTACTTAAAATAATACACAATAATAACACATTACTCATAGCACATAATTTAAGCATAATTTAAACACATAATTATATTCGGGTTGTCACAACTTTCCCCCCTTTGAAAATTTTGTCCTCAAAATTTAGTATGAATTTCACTTACCAAACAATTGGGGATACCATTTCCTCATGTTATCTTCACTTTCCCAAGTTTCTTATTTAATTTCATGGATCCTCCACAACACTTTAACTATGGGACTAACTTTATTCCCTAATGCTTTCTCCTTTCGATCAATAATTTCCACTAGCTCCTCGATGTACGACAAATCTTCTTTCATAATATCTTCAGTTTCTTTATCATTTACACATCAGGATAATCATCTAATGATTTCTCATCAATGAAAGTCAATTCCCAACACATATATTACTTCATACCTTTATATATGTATATCGAACATTCTCATATAATATATTATTAGTTGTATCATCGTATATTCACAATGAGTGAACATTCTTAACAAATATAGTATCATTATTTACATTTCTCCTTTCATTCCTATAGTCTATCCTTATCATCGTGTAATATCTTAAATCATAAATATCATATAACCAGACTATCTTATTACACATCATATTTCCATCTTCCATCCAACACCAAATACATGTGTTTGACTTTAACTACTTTCCGTATCATTTATGAAGTTTAAGAGTATGTTAAATATTATCCTTACAATTTCTTAATATAAATATAGCCTCACTATTTTTCATATATCAAAACTGAACAATCATTCACTAAATGTTTATTCTTAACCAAGATTTCATATTCATCTTCATGTATTTTGTACAGTCATGAACTATGAACTCAATATAACTTCTCATTATATTCCCTTTTTCAGTATCGTTTGATTGTTCTTTTTAACTAAACATACAATGACCTTAACAAGTCATTTATCCAATACAATAACTTTATGATCATAATTTTATCCCAATCCTTATTAACATGATATTCTTATGCAATATCATTAATACACTCATCTTACCCATTTGGTGACATGGATGTTAAATGTAGCATCACCACTTAAAACCTTGTCATACTTACCATCCCCAAAATACTTCTCTAACTATTACATGTCGTATTTCTTTCAAATAACTTGTACAAATACCTTAATATATCACATTATGGTATATTACATAGCACATTATCCTTACACATACTTCTTGGTGACTCCGTATAATGTCAATCGTATTCATTATATGTCATATTCTTTGTGATAACATGTATATACAATAACAATTACAACTCAATACCCCCCCCCCCCCAACTAGTTACTGATATTCCAACCCGATTAGCATATTTCCCATACTCGTACTCATACACAACACATACTCTTAAAAAGACTCATCAATATTTTTAAACATCCAACTTTTTAACACCTCATCTTAACTTTCCTATTTATATAAGCATTTCAAAACATCCACTACATGTATTCATACTATTAAAGACATACATATCGACACTCATTACTCTTTTCTTCTACTTATCATAATTCACTATGAACCCATATTCGGATCAATTATGATATATTGACCAGTATTTGAATTTCAGACCATTTCACATATTAAATTTAAACATATACAACAACTAATCTTCTCACTTCACCTTTACTCTGTGAATATTCATTTTATTCACACTCAAACAATTTAAGTCTCATCATATTAATGTAATAGTATTTCTCCTGACTTCTCATCCTTTAATAGAATATGGGTTCACGTACTTCACTCTCCCACATAAATAGGACGCACACACAATAATGGCTTAGTAAGTGACACGGCTCACAACCACATATACCAGTATAGGTAGTGATCACTTCAATACTTCACAGTTTTGCATACCACATTCTACCTTTAAAATTTTCCTTTAATGACACATTTGTCCATACAACATATAAGAATGCAATGCATCATATTAAAATACTTGTATTCGCTGTCACCACCGAATAAATCTTAACATCTCATTTCCTTTCCTACAAGATCCTTACATTTCATATCCCGTACAACAATATATATGTATAACTAGCAGGTGTTAGTCAATAGAGCTAGTTTACTCATGACTCAAAAACAATTTCTCCTTCCACTGCCAAATCTAGGCACTCCTAACCCCATAACATTTAAAACCTATGCTCTGATACCAAAGTTGACACACCCCAACCCAGTTACTTATAATTAAGTTTGAAAGTCAAAGTGAGTCAAATCAAAATTACCTTTATCAAACCATAAACACGAGTATCCTTTTTTCAGTTGTTAACATGGATCTATAAAACTAAAACTTTTCACATTATTAAAGTAATTATGCTTACTCAAACTTACTGAATGGATAAGTAGGCTTAAATTACCCCATTATGTTTGACCAAAACCATGGTTTTATGCATCCCTGGCTGATCCCACAGACCTCCTAGATTTGGCAGTGATATAACTATACCTAAAAAACATAAACATAGGTACCGTGAGCAAAATAGCTCAGCGAATGCATCACTACTACACTATTGCATAAAATTAAATACAATAATCATATCAATGTGGTAATATTAATATATATATATATATATATATATATATATATATACTTATCCGACTCATTTATAAATAATGAGCAGTTATATACTTATACGGCTCATTCATAAAAAACGACCAATTACATACTCATATGTCTCATTCATAAAGAATGATCAATTATATACTCATCTGTCTCATTCATAAGGAATGACAAATTATACTCATCCGGATCATTCATAAAGAATGACCAATTATATACTTATCCGACTCATTCATAAAGAATGACCAATTATATACTTATCCGGCTCATTAAAAAAGAATGACCAATTGTATACCTATCTAGCTCATTCATAAAGAATGACCAATTATATACTTATCCAGCTCATTCATAAAGAATGACCAATTATATACTTCTCCAGCTCATTCATACATAATGACAAATTATACTCATTCGACTCATTCATAAAGAATGACCAACTTTCTGAATCATGATTCACATATCCTGTCTGCAATAAATGATTCTCCCCCATTTCGGGTCGGGGAGTAACCTACCATTTCAATAAATAGAAGTGAATAGTTTCATATTAATAACATTACCATCATATCCATAACCATGCATAAATACATCTTACCATTGAGTTATATTCTGATCTTATCCATAGCCATGTATAAATGCATCTTACCAGTGAGTACACTCACCTTGGCCATTTAATTTATTTTTCCTTTGTCTTTATTTGACACTTGTACAATGGAATCTCCTTCCCTTCCTATCATTATTACAATATTAGTATCATTATAATAATATTAACAATCCAAATAATAACTTAAACGTAACTTAATACATAAGCATCTTATGATCCCATTCAAATCATTTATCATAAATGAAGTCTCATCCACATTCGTGTCAATATATTTAACATATCCAAATCATATCATAACTCATAATCAACAATTACAATTAAATATTTATCACGCTGAATTTCCAATACAAAAGACGACACATCCTTTCAAGTTTCCTAGAGCAAGATATGCCCATTTCTCTAATACATGGAAAATCCGCCCTATAGGCTCCTCTATCGTTCAGTCAACTTCCATGAATTTTCAAAATTTCTTTACGTCATAAATTTCTATGATCTTTCGTAAAATTTCAATAAATATATTGAATAATACAAAATTAAACTTTCATATTTTTTAAGGTTCATTTGCTATGTCAAGCAAAACCTCGAACACATGATGTGCATACTTACACTTCTGGGGCGGATTCTATACCTAAACTTCAAAATATCACCCAAGATTCATTTCTTGGCATTTTTACATAATTTTTGGATATGATATACATATATGAGTCTATTTTAATCTTCAACTAGAATTACTCAATTCCAGTAAGTATACAAAAAGATATAGAAGTTTGAATACAACAAGGTTTCTAATCGATTCAATTTCAAGGGTTTACACATTCAACTCGCTTAAACTCGCATCTATCCATACATATACACTAAGGCATGAAGGTACTATAAACAATCAATGATTTATATCATTTCAATCAGTAATACCAAACATATAACAGGATTTACATATAGAATTACCTTAGGTACTTTTTCATAATTGCCTACAGATTTTCTCCAACTTTTCCTCACCTTTTCTTCTTTCTAAACTTCCCAGCTCTCTCTCTTCTGGAAAAACTCTTTCATGCCTAAAATATGCTGAAGGAGGAGGTTATTTCAACTATTTAAAGTCGGGCAAACCCAACTCCTTCTTTAACCAATAAAAAAAACATTTGTCATACTAATAAGACAAAATACGACTTAACGAATGGACATCTTTACCCCTGTTTTGTAATTTGTATATAACTTCTTACTCGGACGTCCGTTTAACACAGCATTTGTTGTGATACAAACTTAAATCATATATCTATAACTATTTATCTTTCACTTCAAGTCAATTCTTATATTATAAGGGTTAAAACTAGTCTCCAACATGAACATTCCTACCAAAAACCTCAAAATCATGTGCTTGTAACTAATTCAATATTTCATGTGTTATGAAGGTAGGATTAGACTAAACATAATAACTTCAAATTATACACACTAATAACACATTGCTCATAGCACATAAGTTATGCATAATTTAAACATGATTTATCATAATTATATCCAGATTATCACACTACTGTTAGCCATATATGCAAAAAATGCAAGTGTCCATGTTTGAAAGTGCAAGTAGTGCCTGAAGTTCTCTCCCATGCTTTATTAACTAGATAATGATTTGAGTCCTTTGACCAGGCCATGGTCGTTTGTGTAGTGGGGGTTTGATATAGTGGGACCACTACTTATCGCACCTGAGAATCGCAAGTACTTATTGGTCGGCACAAACTACTTAACCAAGTGCATAAAGGCAGAACCACTACTCAACATCTGAGATGCCGAAATAACAGGGTTTATCCGGAGAAACATCATAACACGCTTGGGGGTAACAAGAACTATCATAACTGATAATGGCACGTAGTTTGAGGGTGGTTATTTCCAAAATTTCTACGATGGGCATGAAATCAAGCACCACTTTAGCTCAGTAGCATACCCCCAAAGCAACGGTTAAGCATACGCTTCCAACAAAACAATGGTCGATGGCCTTAAGAAGAGGCTGGAAAGAGCGAAAGGTGCCTAGGTGGACAAGCTTCCTAATGTTCTCTGGGCATATTATACCATGCCTAGAAGACCAACTGGAGAAACACCCTTCACACTCACTTATAGAATGAAAGTTATTATACCACTTGAAGCTAGTCTCCCAACCATGAGAACTAGAGTGGCCGACTAAGGACTGAACGATAATGCCCTTAGCGTTGAACTTAACCTATAGGATGAACAACGAGATAAAGCCATGATCAATCTGGACTCATATAAACAGTAACTAGTAAGTAAGTACACTAAAAGGTCAATCTGAGGAATTTCTAGGTATAAGATTTCATCCTAAGGAAAGGTCTCGGTAGCGCCGTAAGGCCATCAGACGATAAAATGGGGCTTGTAAGGACATAAATTTCCAGTTGAGTCCCTGTATTGTTTTGACTTAATTCCGTGAACAAAACTATGTTTGTAATATGTCATAGGGAGATTTTTTTGTCACTATCCCACTTGGTCTATGATGTATTGAAGAAATTGAAGACATTGCGCCAAAGCTTCAAAGAATTAATAATGCCGAAGTTGAATTGGTGAAATTTTAGTCGTCTTCAAGTTAATTGCATTTCTAGATCACACAGGTATGAATGCATATTGTTAATGAGATTCGAGATTATAAGGATGTATTTTTATACGGAAAAATATTTTAAAATGTTTTAAAAGTGTTTTAAATATTTTACACTTCCTTTTATTCTGATAAGCTCGAAAAAGAGTTTAACTTAATTGGGTCTCTTTTGAAGAAATATTTTAAAGAAAATGTCAAACTGACACGCGCGTCGTTCAAACGACATCTAAGCGCGTTCGAGCGAGATAGCCATGTCGCGCGAATGACTGCCACATTTTTCGAGGCAACGCTTAATTCCTATTTAAAGCGTGTTTTTGTTAGAATTTTGTATGTGTGCATCTGGAAAACAGTTTTCAATCCAGTACGAGTTGTGCACATGTTTTTCTAAGGTTTCAAAGCTTAAACACATCCTTGGAATTTGTAAAGATCCGAGTTATCATTACTATATGTTTATGTGATCTTGCTGCACTAAGAAGGTTTGTTTAATACTTGAACATCTGGGTTTTGCAGTGTAGAAAAGAGAAGGACTTCTTGTTCGACATCGTAGACGTATCAAAGCCATTCGGTGGACACCGAGACATACGTGGACACGTGTGTTGTGGACATGTATCGTGGAAGAAGAACTTTTTGCGTGGGCACTGTGAGAGGAGTAGTTGAAGATCAGAAGAACGTCAAGACCCGTGGGGATCGAGTCGTTGAGTGAGTCTTTTATCTGTTCATTATAATTCCACATTCATAGTGATTGTCTGGCTTGGGCCGTCCGAGGTTTTTTACCATATTGGGTTTTTCCTCGTACATCTTGCGTTGTGAGTATTCTCTACTTTACTTTACTTGCTTTAATCACTAGATGCATGTTTAGGATTAATCAAGATAAGATTAGTTTAAAGTAAAAATTTATTTTTCACAACTTAGTTTGGTGTTAATTAAAAGTTGGATAATTTTTTGGTGAAAATTGATTTGATTTAAATAACACTCGCGTAGGGCCACTCTTCAAATTAGTATCAAAGCTAGAAAACTTAATTTATTTATTTTGTGATCCCGTGTGTTTTCAAAGATGAATTTTGGAAATATCGAATTTTTTCGAACTCCTTTTTTTTATGGCACTAATTATACCTATTGGAAGATGATAATGAAAAGTGCATTAAAGTCTATTGATGAGCGTGTGTGTCTAGCAGTTGAGAAAGGTTGCACACCCCTTGTCACAGTTATAGGTGAGGTCACTAATTTAAAGCCTGTCGAGTAATGGACCGAAACTAAACATAGACTTTCACAATATAATTCTAAGGGTTTGCACGTTATTTCTTCACATGTCACATCGAAAGAATATAATAGAATTATGACTTGTGAAACTGATTACGTGCGTGAAAGGTGTATTCGTGTAAGGACATAGTCGTTGCTTTCGTTTCACCGCGATAATACAAACAAACCTAAATTACAACTACACTTGCGATACAAGTATAGCGGTAAATCGGGTATCGAAAATCCACAGAGACGAGTTGCTAGAATTTATAGGATTTAATATTCCTAAATAAAAGTGGAAAAGATAAATTACAAACTAAAAAGGAAAAGATGGAAAAAAGGGAAATGATTAATCTATGCAAGGGAAAATAAAGTAAGATTAAGAAAGCGAGTAAAACTATATGTTGCGTCGAATATCCTTCACCCGAGTTAATTAATATAAAATGGTCACATGGGTCGACGAGTTATTAAAAATGCGTCTCGTTTCGACAGTTATTTAAATCAAGGGTTGTCACGCCCCTAAATCCGTATAAAAGCCTAATAAGATTTTAGCGTCAACAAATACCCCAAAAATTACGCACGCAAGGTCGTAAGCACGGGACATACATGATATGCCCCGTCAAATCTCCTACGCGTAATAACTAGGACAACGCACCCGAAATAGACCCGTAAACACCATCACCAAAGCCAAGCAACACGTCAACCCGAAATGAGTTCAATCCGGCACAACCTAGACTAAATTAGCTAGATAGCATATTAAAAATGCGGTAAAGAAAAACAGTAAATAAACGTGGTAAATCTACCTAGAAAGCAAGGAAATCAAAGCATGTGAATCTAATTATGAAAGCATGTAAATCTAATTAACAAAGCAAGAAATAAGTAAATACACACTATATTAATGGAGATGGTAATGAATAGTGAAACTTACAACCCAGTGGGGTGTCAAACCAAAGAGAAATGAAGAAGAACTCTCCAAAAATCCTCAAACCCTAACCTATAACTCTCTAAAATCTAATTATTCTACAATATCTGATATTTACAACAAAATTTCTTTATATAGTAAGTGGGAAATGAAATATAAAAGAAAAGAAAAGCTAAAATATCAGCTGAAAACAGAGCATCGATCGATCGATGGTAAAAATATCAGCACACTTCTCAGCTCGATGGAAAAATTCTGAAGGATTGATCGATCGATCCTTTTGATCGATCGATCGATCAAGCAGGGTTGCTTCTCATTTCCTCCTATTTTGGCATGCTTGCTTTTCTCCTCCGCTAAAATTACCGTAACTTCTTCATTTTGAATCGTAATCGTACACCGTTCGCGGCCACGCGAAGCTTGCGAGGAGGGATACAACTTCCGTGTAGATGTTGGGCCAGGTACCCAAGCTGTGAAAATACTAAAATGCCCTTGAACGTGCGATCGTGTACAAAAATCGAGCGGAATGCATCCGAACTTCACACTTAGCATCCAAATACCTATAATAGCTCAATTAATCCCTGAAAAACATGTTATAATAGAAATATGAGGTTGTTTTGTTAATGAGTATAAATATAGGGAATAAGATACCCGAGGGGGCTAAAATGCGTAGTTTCGGAGGATGAAATACGCAATATTTGCGTATTATCACACCCCCGAACTTACACATTGCTAGTCCCTAGCAATGAAATAAGATGCAGCAAGAACTACAAGCAAACCAAAAGGAGGAGATAGTATAAAAGCATAAGGCCACTTTCGCGGGCGATTCGATTTCATTTAGCGTATGCAATAAGCCGTTAAACCCCTAAGTTACCCTAGTGGACGAGTGTCGTCTCGTGAGGGTTTTCAGGGATGATACCCACGGACATCACATGGTTTCATCAAAATATTCCCAAACCAACATGCGACAAGCCCAACAATAACGAACAAGATTTCATACGCATTATTAACACATTGAACGGATTCAGACAAAAGTTTGAAATCATTAACATTATAGAATGCACCTCATAGAACTGAAACCCTAAATGTGGGAGGGGAGCGAGCACATGCAAAGTGTGATTTGGAAAAAAAACTAATATAAACCGTATAATAAATAAAGCAAGCATATATTCCATCCTCACGGGCATTACACTCATCAAGTGAATTCACTCATAAAAGGGAGGTAACACACGGAGCATGCGGTCATAAAGAGTAAATATAAATTGAAACTAGGCTGAACACATGTCACAAATGAAGAACGTTGTATATAAACTGAAAAATTATAATCACTGTTGATACCAAAATTAATATGCTGATATGGACGAATAATATGAAGACACGTGTCAATCTACTTGGCACAATAGCAATGAGGAAGTTCATTTCCCCGACCAACTCATGTTCTCTCCGAGCAACGAGGATACACCGAGGAATTTCAGCACTCCGAGGTACTCTAGCGCTCCGAGGAACTCCTGAGCAACGAGCAACTAAGGCGGTCCGAGTTGCACCTCGGCCGTAGCATTAATTGCCAGATAATCAACAGTTCAACTATTCATTGAATGTTTATCATCTTGACGCACACGCTGTAACACCCCGTATTTTTTTTGTTCTTTTAATATTTAATTAATTCGAGGATTTTAAATTACTTGTGGGTTGTAATTTTTAATTGAATTAATTATGGCAATATATGTTTAAATATTAATCGGGGAGTGAATGGCCAATATTTAGGTAAATTTACTTACTAAGTGAATAGTAATAATCTAATTGCGTCATTTCGGGTAGTAATGACGGGGTATGCGATTATCTTAGCCGGGAGTCGGTATAGACTAAATTGGGGGTGAGGTAAGGATTTTTATAAATTAATTCGGATGGCGATTCTGAGTGCGCGGTTGAGTCCGGATGGGTCGAGATAGTCAGAAAAGGGTACCCGGGGGTAGCATTTGGGTCTCGGGATATTTTTGGGCATAGCCGGGCCCGCACGGGATGATTTGGGCTATTTTAATTTAGCCCATTAGGCTAAAAACGGGATTTGTGTTTTTAAACCTAAACCTAAGAAAAGGAAAAGGAGCAGCCACCATTATTCTAACCTAGGGTTTGAGAGGAAGATTGGGGGAAAACAATCAAGAACAAATTGGGAGCTTTTGGAGCCAAATTGAGGGACTCCGCCAACGGAATCAGACACTACGAACACTTTCAGGCAAGTGGTTAACTGTTTTGATTCTTAAAGCATGATAATCAATTTATATTATAGTGATGTGGGGATGAAAATCTGTTTTTGGGTGTAAATCCGTTTTTGGGTATAAATGGGTACAATAATGGAGTTTTATTTTTGGAACGATTGAATGAGATTCAAAGTAGCAATTTGTTGGGTTATATACTTCTGAATAGGATTATCGGGTTTGAATGTGAAAAACCGGAATATAAAAGGGTGGGATTTAAATCTGAAATTTGGAAGTTTACCTTAGAAATTTATGTTCTTGAGCGGATCACGATTCGTAGGGTTAATGATGTAAAAAGGTTTAGATAATGTTTATAGTTTATGAGAAATGCTATAAGACGATTAACAGGGTGATTTGAGGTTGGATTGTGAGGAAAGAAACCTTGGGATTTCACTAATGGAGGAAACAGCTCGGTGGAGGGGACGAACACCTGTTCGATCGATCGATCGACGGGTGGTGGTCGATCGATCGACCCTACAGTTATTTTGACAGTTTTCCTTATGGATTTTTATGGGTTAAGATTTTAGTTGTAAATTTCCCCTAGCATAATGAAGAGAGAAAAATTTTATTATGAGAGTTAATTCTTAACAATTATAAGGGAATATAATTGGGGGTAGTGGGGAAATTATATGCAACACTTTGCAAATGAATTTTGGCGAATAAATTCTGAGAATATAAGATAACGAAATCGGTGAATAAGTTCGGGTATAGTAGTAGGGTAACGCTACTCATTTAAATTAATTAATTTGGAGTTGGGGACTAGACTCGGGTGATATTTAATTATGGACCAAGTGAGTGAGTCCGAGTGTTCTAGCAATTATAGGTAAATATAATTGGGGAAAATGATGGAAATAAATGTGCGACACATTGTGGGCGAAAAATGTGGAAAAGAAATTATGAGATGTAAAAATGGACCAAGTGAGTGAGTCCGGGTGTGTTGGTGATGTGACACCAAAGTATTAAATTAATTATTGAGAGAGTGTAATTAATTTGGAGTCGGAACATCGACTTGGAAAATATCAAGTTACGGGCCAAGTAAGTGAGTTCGGGGACAATGGTTGAGTGACACCAAGTTATTAAATTAAAAATGTGTGTTAATTAATTAAATTAGAGTCGGACCATAGGCTTGGGATTATGATAATCTATAAGTGAGAAAACTTATTTAGTTGAGTCGGGCGAGAGACTCAGGACATTATAGGCTAGTGTTACAGGTTATGAGTACACGGAGGAGCCGGAGTTTATGTTATATATATATATACGGTATAGTGATAGTATATATGTATATATGTGTATATATTGTATGTGCTATTATGTATCTATGATTAGATATTTATTTTAGTTATACTCTAGTGCCATAGGGGGAGGTTGCGCGCAGTGGATGAATCCCCTAGCTTGAGGAGTAGGGCGAGTAGATTCCCAGGTCATAGCGTCCGTTACAGGGGGTGAGGGGCATCTCACTTTCCGGGAAGGAATATGACCGCCTCCAATCGTATATCAAACCAAGTTAGTGAGAGACTCTAACTTGGATAACTAGGTTATGTGAGCACACCTAGTGAGATGGCACTTTAGAGAAAATCATCCGGTGAGGACATACTCGGAAGGATGAGTACACGTGTGATATGTGTGGTTATTGGTAAAGGTACGTATAATGTAGTAGTGAATATTATACGTAGATGATAATACAGTGTGTGATGTATTTACTTTATATAACTTGGGTTATAGTTATATGCTGTTAATTAATGAGAAATTAATTAATTTAATCATTTATGGGTAATACAGTGCGTGTTGTAGTTAATTTATATAACTTATGTTACGGTTATATGCTTTAGAGTAAGAAGGAATTAAATAAGTTAATTAGTGAGATAACTTATATTTCAAGAATCATTATACTCGGGTTAGAGTAGTACGGCAAGGGAAGGTTATACCAGGACTAGTTGGACGGGGTAGTACAACTAGGTGGGGTAAGGTAACCGGTAGGTGTGCACAATAGTGGAGGGGTGAGAATGTCCACAAGGGAGTGCGATACTAACTTAAATATGAAGCGCATTCATGCATTTTAAATTACTGCAGTTAATTCACTTGCTAAATATTTTCAAAATGTTTTGGGTTCTAACCCTTGCTATAAAACTATTTTCAAAACCTTTTAGGTGTCCAGCCACAGGGACGCCAGGATTGATATTCTATTCCAGGGACACGGAGCTGCAGCATATGTGGATGCTAGCAGGAGTTTGGATTAGACGCATCATTTATTCATTTCTAGAGTAGGAATCTTGTTTCAGTTCTAGTTTCATTTAGGGCTTGTTGCCCAGACTTCTCAGTACAGTTTTCAGGTGTTGTATATTTGTTTATAGATTGTTTCCTTGGTGGCCGGTGATTTATTCGGCATGTTGTGTAATTATGATGCAATTTATTTTCATTCAGTTGTGTGAATGGTTTATATTTTATTCCCCATGTATGGTTTTGGTTTAAATTAAAAAGTTAAAATTGGCACCAGTCTTTGGAATACTAGGTGGTTAGTAAGTTTTAAAAAAAAAGTTTTCGACAGTGATGCTAAGGATGATCCAACTGGATTCCTGTTTTAATTTGGTATAGGACTGATCACCCGGTATTTTATTAGGCGGGGTGTCACAGATGGTATCAGAGCATCAGGTTCTAGTGTCCTTAGGATCTGTACGGCTTTTCACGTTTCAGCTTAGCAGTCTTTGATATAGAGCCCTATCATAGGATTGTTGTATTCTCATACGTATGCGCATATACGTTCTTCTGCGAAATTTATTTTTGAGAGTGAACTCATAAAAAAAAATTCGATTCTCATTCCAGATGACGCCCAGGAGGGAGAGAGAGCAGTTAGGGCAGCAGGGGGAGATGAGACGGGGGAGGCTCGTTAGGAGCAAGAGCTACCACAGCAACGGCCATAGATGATTTTGGCAGCATAGATCACCGAAATAGTGGCACAGGCAGTTGGAGCAACGGTGGTCACCACGACAAGGTACTTCCCACGAAATCAGCCACAAGTGTTAGTGGCGTCGGATGTTCAGACTCACACAGGGTCGTCGGGGTGGAAACAATAAAGAGAGGTTATTTTAACGGGAACCCACCAGAGTTGCGAAGGGGTTCAGGTGTAGTACTAGCGTGTCAAGGAAGAGAGGTATCCAGCGTCACCTACGCATGGGAGATTGCGATGGGGTGCGGAAGTAAAGGCTAACCACTTTTAGTTAGTGGGAGTGGTGCTACAGTGGTGGGAGTAAATCACCACAGTTGAGGAAAGGGACACACTAGCTACTGCCGAGTTTTTGGGGGCGGTTCGACTGCAAGTATTTTTCCTTCAGCGGTTGAGACCGAAAGGAGGAGAAAATTTTGTGAGGTGACTCAAAGGGAGACCGTTTAGTGACCGATTACGAGGAAGATTTCACTCGTTGGCAAATTTTACCGGATGATGGTAAGCTAGGAAAGGAGAAAGAAAGAAAAGTTTATGGATGGGTTAGTCTGAAGAATCAGACAACATTTAATTGATAACTCCGCATTTGTAGATTATACTTATGTCATTAATGCAACACTCCGTCACTGTCGGGAATATCGCTTCCACGCGAAAGGAAGCGGGAGGGGAGTGGGGATTAACCAATCGGGTGAGGCAGAAAGGAACAATACCAGTGGGGTATCCCAGTAGCAGACTGGGGGAGATCAGGGGCAGGGTTTTCGACAGAGAAATCATGCCAAACGATCTAGAACTGGAGGCTATCGGCGGGATGACTAGAAAGGAAGGGATCAGTGGTAGGGTGAAATTTTCAGGAGGTGTTTCGTTGGTAGGGAAGCGGGACACATGAAGAGGGAGTGCCCTCAGCGATACAAGGGTCAACTACAGGATGATGTCCTGAATGTACAGCCACTATAACAAGTCATGGGTGCGTTCGGGCAGGGGGAAGATGCTCCGGAACCCGAAGATCAGCCATTGCAACTGGAGTATGGAGGTAATTATATTTTATCCTATGGGCATGGGGTATGTTTTGAGTGACAAGGAGGGTGTCACAAGATAAGACTTATTCTCCACTAGAGTTCGCAGATGAGTCGAATTGAGTGGGTGCGTTGGCGGTAGCAGCCGTAGTATGTGGATAAACTTTCCGTGGGGTGGCGGAGTTTTAGTGTTTTTCACGAGAGAGTGAAGTGTAACCTGAGTGAAAGTTTGAATTATGAGAGGGATTTATACGATTGATAAATATGGGATTAGAGTGGATTATTATTCCCAAATATCGACGGGATAGCGATGGATCTGAACTATTGTGGATAGTGGGGTAAAGTTTTGGTATTCGTAACACCAGGGTATGATTGGTACTAGGTATCAACTGAGAGGGCGTCTAACATATATATGGGTATATATATGTTGTTTTGCGTGGGGCGAGGGACATATAGGGAGGTTTTCGGTTCTCGCATTTTATCCCAGGGAGTGGGGGTATTTATTGAAGTGAATCAGGGTGGTTAGATTTACGTTCGGACAGGGAGAGATAGCTCGGGGTTGATATTGCGCAAGGAATTGTGATTGTAGGGCGCGGTATATTACATTGTCTTGGTAGCCTAAGTGTAGGCATATATACTTTGCGTTTGAGAGACAAGTATTTGGTGGTGTAAAGAACTTATAGTTAAACGCGCTAATGAGTGATAACTAGAGGACTCTATTGTTAAGTGTACTAATGGGTGAGTACCCGGGGGTACAAGAATATTCTTAATAGGCACATTGAGGGGTGCTAACCTAGGGATGCAGGATTCTCCTAGTAGGTGCACAATTAGGCCTTAGCCTGGGGGCGCAGGATTGGTATATATGTATAGGGATGATGTGACTATATATATATATACATAAATGAACTTGTGAATATTTCTACTGTGTGAGATTTGTAGACTTGGTAATAATAATATTAATTATTACATTGTGCCCTATGGTATAATCCTCAGGGTGGGAAATGGTTGGTCGTTAGTACATGGGGTGGGTACCTCGGCCACTATATATATATATATATATACGTATGGGATATGACTACGGGTTGGACGTTATCTTACGGGGCACGACTAGCATAGTCAAGAAAATTTGAGTGCGGTAAAGTACGGGTATAGGGTGTATGGGCGCCCTGGACAATAAAATGCATATTTGGGTAACGTATAAAGAAAAGCGGGAGAGATAGATATCGCTAGCTTATAAGGGTATGACTAGTGAGTAAAATGAGAATATTGGAACACTAGGCTTATCTTAATTTTGAGGACGAAATTCCTTTGTAAGGGGGGAAGTATGTAACACCCCGTATTTTTTTTGTTCTTTTAATATTTAATTAATTCGAGGATTTTAAATTACTTGTGGGTTGTAATTTTTAATTGAATTAATTATGGCAATATATGTTTAAATATTAATCGGGGAGTGAATGGCCAATATTTAGGTAAATTTACTTACTAAGTGAATAGTAATAATCTAATTGCGTCATTTCGGGTAGTAATGACGGGGTATGCGATTATCTTAGCCGGGAGTCGGTATAGACTAAATTGGGGGTGAGGTAAGGATTTTTATAAATTAATTCGGATGGCGATTCTGAGTGCGCGGTTGAGTCCGGATGGGTCGAGATAGTCAGAAAAGGGTACCCGGGGGTAGCATTTGGGTCTCGGGATATTTTTGGGCATAGCCGGGCCCGCACGGGATGATTTGGGCTATTTTAATTTAGCCCATTAGGCTAAAAACGGGATTTGTGTTTTTAAACCTAAACCTAAGAAAAGGAAAAGGAGCAGCCACCATTATTCTAACCTAGGGTTTGAGAGGAAGATTGGGGGAAAACAATCAAGAACAAATTGGGAGCTTTTGGAGCCAAATTGAGGGACTCCGCCAACGGAATCAGACACTACGAACACTTTCAGGCAAGTGGTTAACTGTTTTGATTCTTAAAGCATGATAATCAATTTATATTATAGTGATGTGGGGATGAAAATCTGTTTTTGGGTGTAAATCCGTTTTTGGGTATAAATGGGTACAATAATGGAGTTTTATTTTTGGAACGATTGAATGAGATTCAAAGTAGGAATTTGTTGGGTTATATACTTCTGAATAGGATTATCGGGTTTGAATGTGAAAAACCGGAATATAAAAGGGTGGGATTTAAATCTGAAATTTGGAAGTTTACCTTAGAAATTTATGTTCTTGAGCGGATCACGATTCGTAGGGTTAATGATGTAAAAAGGTTTAGATAATGTTTATAGTTTATGAGAAATGCTATAAGACGATTAACAGGGTGATTTGAGGTTGGATTGTGAGGAAAGAAACCTTGGGATTTCACTAATGGAGGAAACAGCTCGGTGGAGGGGACGAACACCTGTTCGATCGATCGATCGACGGGTGGTGGTCGATCGATCGACCCTACAGTTATTTTGACAGTTTGCCTTATGGATTTTTATGGGTTAAGATTTTAGTTGTAAATTTCCCCTAG
This sequence comes from Sambucus nigra, assembly GCA_949130495.1. Classification (NCBI taxonomy): domain Eukaryota; kingdom Viridiplantae; phylum Streptophyta; class Magnoliopsida; order Dipsacales; family Adoxaceae; genus Sambucus; species Sambucus nigra. The sequence goes on along the minus strand of OX422212.1, from coordinate 186,248,146 downwards.
CATAATGAAGAGAGAAAATTTTTATTATGGGAGTTAATTCTTAACAATTATAAGGGAATATAATTGGGGGTAGTGGGGAAATTATATGCAACACTTTGCAAATGAATTTTGGCGAATAAATTCTGAGAATATAAGATAACGAAATCGGTGAATAAGTTCGGGTATAGTAGTAGGGTAACGCTACTCATTTAAATTAATTAATTTGGAGTTGGGGACTAGACTCGGGTGATATTTAATTATGGACCAAGTGAGTGAGTCCGAGTGTGCTAGCAATTATAGGTAAATATAATTGGGGAAAATGATGGAAATAAATGTGCGACACATTGTGGGCGAAAAATGTGGAAAAGAAATTATGAGATGTAAAAATGAACCAAGTGAGTGAGTCCGGGTGTGTTGGTGATGTGACACCAAAGTATTAAATTAATTATTGAGAGAGTGTAATTAATTTGGAGTCGGAACATCGACTTGGAAAATATCAAGTTACGGGCCAAGTAAGTGAGTTCGGGGACAATGGTTGAGTGACACCAAGTTATTAAATTAAAAATGTGTGTTAATTAATTAAATTAGAGTCGGACCATAGGCTTGGGATTATGATAATCTATAAGTGAGAAAACTTATTTAGTTGAGTCGGGCGAGAGACTCAGGACATTATAGGCTAGTGTTACAGGTTATGAGTACACGGAGGAGCCGGAGTTTATGTTATATATATATATACGGTATAGTGATAGTATATATATATATGTGTGTATATATTGTCTGTGCTATTATGTATCTATGATTAGATATTTATTTTAGTTATACTCTAGTGCCATAGGGGGAGGTTGCGCGCAGTGGATGAATCCCCTAGCTTGAGGAGTAGGGCGAGTAGATTCCCAGGTCATAGCGTCCGTTACAGGGGGTGAGGGGCATCTCACTTTCCGGGAAGGAATATGACCGCCTCCAATCGTATATCAAACCAAGTTAGTGAGAGACTCTAACTTGGATAACTAGGTTATGTGAGCACACCTAGTGAGATGGCACTTTAGAGAAAATCATCCGGTGAGGACATACTCGGAAGGATGAGTACACGTGTGATATGTGTGGTTATTGGTAAAGGTACGTATAATGTAGTAGTGAATATTATACGTAGATGATAATACAGTGTGTGATGTATTTACTTTATATAACTTGGGTTATAGTTATATGCTGTTAATTAATGAGAAATTAATTAATTTAATCATTTATGGGTAATACAGTGCGTGTTGTAGTTAATTTATATAACTTATGTTACGGTTATATGCTTTAGAGTAAGAAGGAATTAAATAAGTTAATTAGTGAGATAACTTATATTTCAAGAATCATTATACTCGGGTTAGAGTAGTACGGCAAGGGAAGGTTATACCAGGACTAGTTGGACGGGGTAGTACAACTAGGTGGGGTAAGGTAACCGGGAGGTGTGCACAATAGTGGAGGGGTGAGAATGTCCACAAGGGAGTGCGATACTAACTTAAATATGAAGCGCATTCATGCATTTTAAATTACTGCAGTTAATTCACTTGCTAAATATTTTCAAAATGTTTTGGGTTCTAACCTTTGCTATAAAACTATTTTCAAAACCTTTTAGGTGTCCAGCCACAGGGACGCCAGGATTGATATTCTATTCCAGGGACACGGAGCTGCGGCATATGTGGATGCTAGCAGGAGTTTGGATTAGACACATCATTTATTCATTTCTAGAGTAGGAATCTTGTTTCAGTTCTAGTTTCATTTAGGGCTTGTCGCCCAGACTTCTCAGTATAGTTTTCAGGTGTTGTATATTTGTTTATAGATTGTTTCCTTGGTGGCCGGTGATTTATTCGGCATGTTGTGTAATTATGATGCAATTTATTTTCATTCAGTTGTGTGAATGGTTTATATTTTATTCCGCATGTATGGTTTTGGTTTAAATTAAAAAGTTAAAATTGGCACCAGTCTTTGGAATACTAGGTGGTTAGTAAGTTTTAAAAAAAAGTTTTCGACAGTGATGCTAAGGATGATCCAACTGGATTCCTGTTTTAATTTGGTATAGGACTGATCAACCGGTATTTTATTAGGCGGGGTGTCACACACGCTGCATTAAATGTATTACCATTTCATATGTATATCATTTACTGTATCAACCCTTTCATGTACGGCCTAAGGGCTATAAATACCTTGTATCACCCTCATTCAAAGGGACCGGAATTTCTTGAGAGAACATATACTCGAGAATTCTCAAACACTCAGCAATAACATAACAGTGTACGTAGGCCATTCATATAAGGCTGAACCACTTTAAAAATCTTTGTCTCATTTTATTTATCTGTGATTGAATAATTAGAGCGATCTAATTTTTTACATCAACAGATTGGCGCCATCTGTGGGAACGATTGTTACTATCATTTTTCACCAAAAATCGTTCATCATCAATGGCGGATAATCCAGAATCTAGCAATCGAAACGCTGGAAATATTGGAAATCCTCCGAATCCCTCTGCACCTCCAGATCTAGCCTGGATTATGACGAATCTGGCTCAAGGACAAACCGCCATGCAAGAAACAATGAGGCAACTAATACAAACCCTTCATGGCGGTGCACCTGCACGTTCAGGACATCAAAGTGGTCAGAGGCAAACTTATTTACTTTCTTCACGATCCAGGCGTACTGAGTCACGTCGTAATGAGGAGTCTGATGATTTCTCTTATCAACCTGGGCGAACTTCGTCAATAAGGGCTACAGATACTGATCAACATATCACCCTCTCTCCAGAAAGACCCAGTGCTTTAGAAAGACTGAGTAAGGTGTCTCCTTTCAGTCGATTAGGCCCTAGGAGGAATAGGAGTCCACCTAAGACCATGTCGAGGAGTTTTCGACAACCATCAGATCTAAGAGAAGGATCAGCACAATCACGACCAGCTGCTCATCAAGATAGATCTCAAGAAGCTACCTCAGAACGATCAATTGCTCGAACCAATAGGCCCGAGGAAGGAAATGAAGCGTGGAAAGGATCTCTCCAACGGTTGGAGGATAAATTGGGAGAAATGGCCAAGGCAAAGAACCCCCTACAACGAACTTTTGTTCGAGGAACACCTTTTGTACAGGCCATTGTGAATTTTCCTACACCGTCAAAATTCAAAGCACCTGTAGTGACCCCCAAATATGACGGAAAGACAGATCCTGTTCTTCACATAGAGCAATATCAAGCTGCTGCCGACATCTATGTCGTCCCCGACGAGATGAGATGCAGAGCGTTCTCAGGAACTCTTACTGGAGCTGCCCAGATATGGTACAACAATCTTCCTAGGGGTAAGATTTTAACTTTCTTTCAGTTGGCCGAGTTGTTTATTGGCAATTTCTGTTTTGGAGCAAAGCCAGTAAAACGAGTAGCACACTTGTTAAGTGTTAGACAAAAATCTGGTGAGAGTCCTAGAGATTACATAACTCGTTTCAATAACGAGAAGCTGGAAGTCATAGATTACGAAGAAAAGACAGCAATCACCGCCTTGATGAGTGGGTTGTTGCCTAATAAATTGTATTACACCTTGGCGAAAGATCCACCTAAAACTATGTCAGAGTTGATGGCAAAAGCGGCCAAAATCATGAATGCCGAGGAAGCTATGGCTGCAAAGAAGAATATGGATAAAGACACCAAGGTGGACGTCGACAAGTCTAAAAATAAAGAGCATAAGGGCAATGGCGTTGACAAACGTTCCAAAAATAATAAATCATCATGGGAAGTCCTTAAGAAATACGACAATTATACTCCTTTGAAAATGGGTATTCATCATGTCTTGGAAGAAATCAAGAACAACGAGGAGGTAAAATGGCCAAAGAAACTGAGGTCAGACCCTGATTCGAGGAGTAAGGATAAATATTGCGAGTTTCATAAAGATCATGGTCACATGACCAAAAATTGCATAGCTCTTCAGAACGAGATTGAAACACTCATACGAAGAGGAAAGCTAGCAAAATATGTTGATCGGGGAGGTGAAAGAAAAAATAACGACCGAACTAGAGAGAGGTCTAGATCTCCTCGTCGAGCAGAAGAGAAAAAGAAGAGAAACCATGAAGATGATCCAGATGATGACCCCGACCTTCCCAAGAAACCAAGACAGACAGAACGAGAGGTATTTTCTATACGTTTTGGGTCATTTGATTGTAATGTCATTACAGGAGGAGATGGAGGAGGAGGAGACCTTACTGCAGAAAGAAAGGCTTACCTTGGAGAGGCTCAAGCTTGTTCGTATATTCAGCGAATAAATCTGGCCGAGGACGATCGTCCGAGGAAGGTAAACAAAGAGAAGTTGGTCATTGGCTTTTCAAAAAATGACCTAGCAGGTGTTCTTTATCCTCACGACGATCCTCTGGTGATCAAAATGAGGATGAAGGAAGTAGTGATTTCAATGGTGTTGGTAGACAATGGAAGTTCGGCAGACATCATGTACTATTCATGCTTTGACAGTTTGAATCTGAAATTATCTCAATTGGAACCGTATCACAGACCCCTCCTGGGTTTTGCTGGCGAGAAAGTTTTTCCACTTGGGACGATTAAGTTGGATATATTCATTGGAACTTGGCCTGCTTGTCGAACAGAAAGAATACCCTTCTTTGTGATGGATAAGAATGTGCAGTCAGCTTACAACATCATCATGGGAAGAGTTGGTTTGAAGAAGTTTGAAGCAGTTCCATCTACAGTGCATCAATGCTTAAAATTCCCAACAAACTTTGGAGTAGGAGTTGTGAAAGGTGATCAAAAAGTAGCTCGGGAATGTTATTATTCATCTGCCGAGCAAGAGGAGCTTGAGGAATCAAGGAAAAAGACTACTACTTACCAGGTGGAAGAAGATACAGAGATTGAAACTCTCGATCCCAGAGATGAATCCCAACTTGTAAAAGGACAGGTGGTGGAATCTACAGAAAATGTTATTCTGGACGACGAGCACCCTGAACGAGTAACCCAGATAGGTTCATCGTTGGAGGCTTCAATAAAACAGGAGTTGATAACTTTCTTGAGAAATAGGAAGAAAACTTTCGCATGGAGTCATGAGGACATGCCAGGAATAGATCCAAACTTCTTATGTCACGAGCTCAATGTGAATAAGGAGATCAAGACTGTAAAGCAGAGATGAAGGGTATTTAGCCCCGAGAAGAATCAAGCTATTCAAGAGGAGGTCGACAAGCTCCAGAAAACTCAATTCATTGAAGATGTGAAATACTCGGACTGGTTGGCAAATGTGGTGATGGTAAAGAAGAAAAACAATAAATGGAGAATGTGTGTTGATTTCACTGATCTCAACAAGGCCTGCCCAAAGGACCACTTTCCATTACCCAGAATTGATCAGTTAGTGGATGCTACCTCTGGGCACGAGCTGCTCAGCTTCATGGATGCTTATTTAGGCTAAAACCAGATCAAGATGAAACCTGAAGACAGGGAGAGTACTTCTTTTATTACCTCTAGGGGTACTTATCGTTATAATGTTATGCCTTTTGGTTTGAAAAATGCAGGAGCGACATACCAGCGGCTGATGAACAAGGTTTTTGCCGAATAAATCAGTTGCAATATGGAAGTCTATGTCGATGATATGCTGACAAAAAGCAAGAAAACTGCCGATCATCTAGTTGATTTAAGTCAGACTTTTGATCAACTGGATAAATACCAGATGAAGCTCAACCCGACGAAGTGCACATTTGGAGTACGAGAAGGAATGTTTCTCGGGTACATTGTCAACCAGCGAGGCATTGAAGCAAATCCAGAAAAGATCAAAGCTCTTTTAGGGTTGCGATCTCCAACAACAAAGAAAGAAGTGCATAGTCTTATAGGACGAGTTGCAGCGCTCAACAGATTTTTATCTCGAGCAACAGATAGATGCTTACCATTCTTCAAAACACTTCGAAAAACTTTCGAGTGGAATGATGAATGTGAAAGAGCCTTTCAAGACTTGAAAAAATATCTGGGAACACCTCCACTGTTGTCAAGGCCAATAACGGGAGAAAAGTTGTACTTATACCTGGCAGTATCAGAGCATGCAGTCAGCTCAGCATTGATCAGATTGGAGAATGGAGTCCAGAAGCCAATTTATTACACAAGTAAGGCTTTTCGAGGTGCAGAGATTAGGTACCCAAAGTTAGAAAAATTGGCATTGGCATTAATTGAAGCAAGTAGAAGAATGAGGCCATATTTTCAAGCCCATACCATCGTCGTTTATACTGACATGCCATTGAGACAAGCCCTTCATAAGCCAGAAAAGTCAGGGAGACTGATGTACTGGGCAATAGAGCTCGGTGAATATGATATTGTGTATGAATCCCGATCATCATTGAAAGGGCAAGCTGTAGCAGATTTTATAGCAGAGTTTACATATCCTGATACCCACGAGGAACAAAAAGTGCTCACTGATCAACCTGTGGATGTTACAGGATCAACAGACATAAGTCCAGACCAACTCCAGTTGGTAAAAGGGCTTGTGGATGTAGAAAGATCATCAAATTCAAACCCAGACCAACTCCGGTTGGTAAAAGGGCGAGAAGAGATGGTCGACGAGGAGCGAAAATTAATAGGGGAGGATGGAAGAGAATAGAAGATATTCCACCGAGGAAATCTATTGGATAAGAAATTTGAACACGAGTTACCTACATGGAGATTGTATGTAGATGGGTCATCTTGCATAGCAGGTTGTGGAGCAGGGATTGTTTTGAAAACCCCAGACGAGATTGATATAGAATATGCCTTGAGATTTCAATTCAAAACCTCCAATAATGAGGCTGAGTATGAGGCCATGATAGCAGGTCTTAATTTAGCAAAGATTATGGAAGCACAACAAGTGATGGTATTCAGTGATTCTCAATTAATTGTGAATCAGGTGATGGGAACATATGCGGTTAAAGGAGAACTAATGGTCAAGTATCATGCAAAGGTGATGGAATTGTTGGCAGAATTTGATGCCATTCAGTTGATCAGAATACCCAGAATAGAAAATGCACAAGCAGACGCACTGGCCCGACTAGCATCAGCTACTCGTACTAAGCTGCGAAGAACGATACCAATTGAAGTACTGGAAAGTCGGAGCATAGATGAAAACCTGATGATGAATGTTATTACCCTTGATTTAGGACCATCTTGGATGAATCCCATCAGGGCATATATTGAAGAGGGAGAATTGCCAGACGACAAGCTCGCGGCAAAGAAATTGAAGTTTAAAGCTGCTCGGTATGTACTAACTAATGGTGTTTTGTATAAACGAGGAATTATGGTAGGTTTGCAGAGATGTGTACACCCCTCCGAAGTGAAAGAATTGATTGAAGAAATCCATGAAGGGTCTTGTGGAGCACATGTGGCAAGTCGAACACTTTTGCAAAGAGTGATGACGCAAGGATTCTACTGGCCGACGATGAGGGCTGATTGTATAGCCTATGCTAAGAAATGTGACAAGTGTCAACGTTTTTCCTCCATCCGACGAACTCCACAAGCATTGTTGACACCCATAACTTCCCCTTGGCCATTTGCCATGTGGGGAATTAATTTGGTTGGACCACTGCCAATCACCCGAGGAAGATTCAAGTACCTCGTCGTTGCAGTAGATTATTTTACTAAGTGGGTAGAAGTTGAACCCCTTATCGATATGACGTACGAGAAGGTATACCAATTTGTCTGGAAGAATATCATCTGTCGATATGGTCTCCCTCATGCCTTCATCACAGACCATGGAACACAATTTGACAACGAGGAGTTTGCTGCCTATTGTCAACAATCAAACATCCTGAAGACCCATTCAGCACCAGGTCATCCTCAAAGCAATGGGCAGACTGAGGTGACAAACAGAACGCTACTAAATGGTTTGAAGAAGAGGCTAAGTGAGGCTAAAGCTAATTGGATTAATGAGCTACAGTCAGTATTGTGGGCTTACCGAACAACTCCCCGAGCAGCAACTAGAGAATCACCATACATGCTGACATTTGGAAGTGAGGCTGTAATACCTGCTGAGTTGGGTCTCCCAACACACAGAGTGCTAAATTTCAATTCCCCAGTCAGTGACTTGATGAGAAGATTAGATTTGGACATGCTCGAGGAGGTTAGAGAAGAGGCAGCCATTAGGAATGCTGCTTACCAACAACGCACAGCTCTGTTCTACAACAAAAGGGTGAAGAAATGCGACTTAAAAGAAGGGGATTATGTGCTAAAGAAGGTCATTCATAAGCACAATAAGCTTGAAGCCAACTGACATGGACCTTACCGAGTTACAGAAGTTGTCCGACCAGGAACTTACCGAATAGCAACTCTAGAAGGAGAGGAATTTAAGAATGCGTGGAATGATGAACACCTACGCAAGTATTATCAGTAATGTAAAATGTAAAGAAATTCCTTCATTATGAATAAAACGATGATGTTTCACCATCTCCTTCCTTTTATTACAAGTTTTTTGGGGAATACTAGTGTGATACACTACACTGATAGTTCGAGCGTGATCAACTTCGGTTGGTAAAATAGCGAGAACAAATTATACTCCTTTGGTTAGGAGGCGTACACTTGCGTGATCAACTTCGGTTGGTAAAAGAGCTTGTGGATAAGATAGTTCGAAAGAACCTGATAGTTCGAGCGTGATCAACTTCGGTTGGTAAAATAGCGAGAACAAATTATACTCCTTTGGTTAGGAGGCGTACACTTGCGTGATCAACTTCGGTTGGTAAAAGAGCTTGTGGACAAGATAGTTCGAAAGAACCTGATAGTTTGAGCGTGATCAACTTCGGTTGGTAAAAGAGCTTGTGGACAAGATAGTTCGAAAGAACCTGATAGTTCGAGCATGATCAACTTCGATTGGTAAAATAGCGAGAACAAATTATACTCCTTTGGTTAGGAGGCGTGCACTTGCGTGATCAACTTCGGTTGGTAAAAGAGCTTGTGGACAAGATAGTTCGAAAGAACCTAATAGTTCAAATCCACGACCAACTTTGAATGGTAAAAGGGCGAGAACAACATTCTTAAAATGCCAATTTTGGCTGGTTAAGAAACAAAATATACTCTCAAATGCCAACTTATGTTGGTCGGGAGGTAAGATTATTGTAAAAGTTCCTCGAAGAACAAAATATTCCAAACTGAACCAAGTATGGTTGGTCGGGGATAAAAACCCACAAACTGTAGTTGGTCGACGAGGAGAATTTATCGACCTTGGTTGGTCGGACACATTTTATGAAAAAGACAAAAAATTACCAAGTATGGTTAGTAGGGTATAAACTCTCACTAATTATAATTGGTCGACGAGCACAATTTAACAACCTTGGTTGGTTGGAAAATTTTAAACATTTTTATACTCGTTACTTTATTATTAAGTGATCGAACAACATTTTTGGTACTTCTAACTGTTTATTACTAAGTTGGTTGATGAACAACACAAAATTTTTATCTTTTTAACAGATACATATGCACAGATGTAAAAGTGTTAGACAAGTACAAAAGAATAGCAATACAGATGTGCAAACAGAAAATGAAAGTCTTTCATTAAAATTCAAAATAAATTACAAGTTACATATGTTTGCTAACTATTACATTGAAAATCCTATTCTATTCGTTTTTTCCCTTCAGCCTTCGATACAGGTTCCTCGCCAGCAGGAGGATCATTTAATGTTTGGGGAGAATTGATAAAATTCAAGTCCCTCAACATTCTGACATTCATTACTGAAAAAGTATCCAAGAGATGCTTGGGACGAGATAATTCAATCTGAGAATGAAGACTATAGTCACCAAGATATTTTGAAATTAAGCTCCGAGGAATAGCACGAGCTGGGATCCATTCTATGTCCAGTTTATAAGGCGGTACAGGCAAGTCTAGTAGCCCAGGAGCATGATAATCCCATAAATAATGTCCCTGCTCTAGCTTTAACACGCCCAGTGCATTCAACCATCCCTGTTTATAACCTTCATTATTGGCATTTTCAAGGCGAGCATCCATGTGACAAAGGGCTTCATTGTAGTCTGCCATCCAAAACTCACGAGGTTGTTTGTGGAATTGGAAAGTTATTCTCTCTAGTTGCTCGTGAAGGCTCCTGGCAAAAACATCTTTATTATTCAAAGCAGACTTCGTCGCAGTAAGTTGATCTTCCAAAGATAGGTTTTTCTTGGACATTTCAGACAAAACACGATCTTTTGCATTCAATTAGAACGCTTGAGTTTCCAAAGTAGACTGAGTGCGAGCTTCTTCAACATTACGGCTGAGAACTCTTGATCGACTCCGAGCAGGTGGAGAACTTTGCTCCTCGACAACATTTTGAACAGCTCTTCCTCGCCCACGAGACCCTCTTCCTCGTCGCCGAGCAGTAGTAGAAACACCAGACTTTCTTAACGTATCCAATTCTTGCCTTAATTTGGCATTTTCAACCTCTAAGAATGAGAACCCTTCATCAGTGACCGGTACCAAGGTAGTAGAGGATGAAGCTGCAGACTCATATTGTGGCAACTTTTTCTGCAAATTGTTGTTCTCATGTTCCAGCAGCTCGGCGATCTATCTGCAGGCCTCAACTTCACCTTTTAGGGTTCTCTCCCTAACATCGTACCCAGCGATGATCTTTTTGTGACCTGTCTCAGAGGAAAGCTGTTGATACCTATTCTCATATTCCTTGTGCAACAAGGCAGTTGATTCATTGTGATGATTCTGAAGATCTTCTAAGGTACAATGAAGCTCCTCGATCAATTCATAGTAGGCCACATTATTGGCCACAACTCGGTCAAGTAAAGCTTTCAAGTACCGATAAGCCTCAATTGCCTGTTCTGAAGCATCATGGCCGAGGATGTCAGTAATTTCTGATACACTTAGCTCTATGTGACCAGCCTTATAGTATTCGTGACATTGCTGCATCAGTTTTGTATTATTGGCAGATAGCAATTCCATCCTGGCCATAAACTAATGAAGAGGAGACAACAGTCAACAAAAATAAATCATCAACAATAGAGAAGAACAAAGATGTATTTTATTAGATCATAAAAAGATTACATTGTTTGATTACAAATGATAATGAAAGATAGAAATGATACCGAACAACTTCACACCTTTTCCTTGTCTCCCAAGACTTTCTCGGGAGGTTGGGACGAGGAGCTTGGTTGCTCGGTGGTAACAGCAGCTTGATCAGCAGGAGTTGAAATTTTCTCAGGAGGAGGAAGCATGGAAGAAATGTCCTCATTGGCAGAAGGTAGAGAGGCAGGGACTTGATTACCCATGGCCATGGAAGATTCATCAGATATAGTCTCATCCTCTTCTTCTTCTACAATTGGTGGGGGAGGACCAGGGAGGTGTAGCTGAAATAGCTCAGAGTCGTCTTTGATCTTTAATTCCTGCAGGGCAGCTACCCAGCCATTTCGGAAGTATTTCAACTTCCCGTATTGTACTTGGGATGTCATCGCAGCAATCCCTTTGTCCCGTCCTTTATCCCAGCCAACGCTGAAGGATTTTTTAACTGCGAGCTTTCTTTTCAGTTTCTCCGAGGAGAGCTTCTCGGATAGAAGATCCTCAGCAGTCTTTAACTTCGCATCCAATTCTTCTTTTTGGCGCTTGACATCTCGCAAGACGGACAACTCTTCCTCTGCCTTTTTCAGCTTATCTTCAAGCTCTCCAAAGTTCTTGAGCTTGTCGTCATATTTTTTATGCTCGACCTCTAAACTTTTCACCTTATTCTCCAAACTCTTGGAGATCTCAGCCAACTTCACCTTCTCAGCTTCAACTATAGACAACTTTTTCTCCCAGTCAGCTTTGTCCTCATTATACTGCTGACGAGAATCCTTCAAGGATTGGGTCAAACCCAGCAGAGCATCCTCTACCCCCGACGAGGAGCTGGAAGCTTTAATTGCTTCATCTTTCTTCACGATGTTGTTAAAACAATTCACCAGCTAAACAAAGGAAAAAGTGACAGGTCAGTACAAAAATACAAGTATTCAAAGAAAGAAAGGAAATTCAGAGTGTGAGAAATTTACTGAAGCAAGGTGACGGGTAGCTAGGGATGTCAGCATATCCCTAGAAATATTTTCATCAGTTACTTGGACCTCGGGTATGATCCAAGTTTTTACCGAGCTCATGGCAGAGCTCGGAGGAATGATGGTTGGAACACCAACACCACCAGCTGGTAGAGAGGAGATGGTTTCAGCCAGATTGACAGTTTCAGCCAAATTTACTGAGGACGATTTCCTCAATCTCCTCAAAGGGAGTTCAGCAGTTTCAACCAAGGAAGAGCTCTTGGTCGGAGAGATAACAGTCATCTCCACAGGAGTAACCTTCTTGCTCGAAGCCACTGGGGGCTTCTCGGTAGCTTTGGAAGGCGCAACATCCACCTTCTTAGTCCCCTCTGGGACATCAATTTTGCTTTTCTTGGCCTCAGCAGCAGAAGTAGTGTCATCAAATAGAGCAGGAGGAGCTCTTTTCTTGCCCATTCTCTGAATTAAAGGGATGTGAAAATCTGAAGAAGAATCCTCTGGAGTTGAGGCTGGCTCAACAGATCTAATCACAGGACGAGCAGTATAAGAAGTCGTATAGCTCCTATATTGCAGCAAATATGATGCAGACCTGATGTGCTCGTCTGCAACGTTCTTATGCAAACCCCAGATAAGTTTCAGATGCTTAATATTAACCTCTGATTCTTTTGGAGTTTTTCTTTTACTATCAACTGCAAATAAATACATAATGAAATATCAGTCATACATTTTATCAAATAGGATAAAAGCATAATTTCATAAGTAAAGGAAAATGAGAATAAACCTATCCCATTGCCATATGGGGGGCATTTAGGACCCTGGTATACTGCATCTCCAACCAAGGGGGCATATTGCCAATTTTTAATAACCACCCCATGTTCAAAATAATCTCTATTTGCATCAGGGAGGTTAACTACTAGAGCCCTATTTAAAAACCTAGTTTTTAAGTAATAAACATTATCTAAAATAGCCCATCTATAGCAATACATAATCTCAGGAATCCCTATACGAGTCCCATGAGTTAGATTTAATTTATACACCCCATTAATTATTCTCCATGAATTGGGGGTTATTTTTGCAGGAACAACGTCAAAGTACTGACAGAACTCTAAGCATAAGGGGTTTGGCAGAAAAGAAAATCCACATTCAGCAATGAATAGACTGGGGAACCAATGTCCCTCAGCTAATCGAAAATAATCTAAAGGCTCATAAAGAACCTCCAGAGTTACCCAGGAAGGAATGGAAAAATCGGAACGAAATTTCTCAACAGACTCCACAAGATAAACCATAGTGAATAAAAGAAATACAGAAGAAAAGAAGAGAATCTTACAGGAAAAAGAAAGAGATGACAACTAGCGAAGGAAAAGATGAACGCACAAGAGAGAGAGAGAACAGAAAGCTTGAATGCAGAAAATTAGAAAAGGTAGAAGAGGGTATGGTTACCTAAGAAGTTTAAATACTTTACCTTGGGAAGCTGCGAAGGAAATGATTACACAAAAGAAACTAATACGCCACCAGCGGCTAAAAGGACAAAAATGCACGAAGATCGAAGCACTCATAAAAATTCGAAAAGGCGGATTCTGCGAATTTGGAAGGAAATTCAAATATGAAGAAAAGGATCCTAAAACCCAGGAAAGTCATTTAATATCGCCATATATTCCGAAAAAGAATGTTCCATACTCCTCAAAGTTCGAAATATGAAACATTGGGGGCTTCTGTTGATACCAAAATTAATATGCTGATATGGACGAATAATATGAAGACACGTGTCAATCTACTTGGCACAATAGCAACGAGGAAGTTCATTTCCCCGACCAACTCATGTTCTCTCCGAGCAACGAGGATACATCGAGGAACTTCAGCACTCCGAGGTACTCTAGCGCTCCGAGGAACTCCTGAGCAACGAGCAACTAAGGCGGTCCGAGCTGCACCTCGGCCGTAGCATTAATTGCCAGATAATCAACAGTTCAACTATTCATTGAATGTTTATCATCTTGACGCACACGATGCATTAAATGTATTACCATTTCATATGTATATCATTTACTGTATCAACCCTTTCATGTACGGCCTAAGGGCTATAAATACCTTGTATCACCCTCATTCAAAGGGACCGGAATTTCTTGAGAGAACATATACTCGAGAATTCTCAAACACTCAGCAATAACATAACAATGGACGTAGGCCATTCATATAAGGCTGAACCACTTTAAAAATCTTTGTCTCATTTTATTTATCTGTGATTGAATAATTAGAGCGATCTAATTTTTTACATCAACAATCTCAATGAAAGATACCGCACAATAAAAGAGGAAAAATTTATTTTCACAGATTATCAAAACTATTTTGACCTTTGAATTACATCAACCTAAGATCACATAGGACTTTAATAGGGTTATAATGTAGGCTAGGCTAGGGTGCGAAATGAAGGAATGTATATACGGGTTCAAAGTGTTCAAAAATGAAAACTTGGGATAATGGGAAAATGTGGGCAATATCAAAATTGGAAAAAAGTTCCAAAATGGCATTAGATATATCATCGGGGAGTAATCAAAGCTTATTGAACTATATACAACATATACAACTTTATCTTTCTTTTCTTTTCTTCTTTTTTTTTCATGTTTTCTTTTGTTTTCTTTTGCTTTTTTTTTCTCTTTTTCTTCACTTTTTTCACATCTCTTTTCTTTACTTTTCAAACTCTTATATGCCTAAATTGCAACCGACATCAAAACAACATCATTCAATCCCAAGTAACATTCCAAAAAAAGGTATGGAAAGTGTATGTATGGTTTAAAACTCCAAATTGGAGTTGGTACGAGATTTGGGTTATGAAACGAAAGGCTAATATTTAGGCTCAAAGGGGTTGATGAGGGTAAACATATAAGGTGAGGTCAATGTCAATATGGGTGATATAACAAAGAGGGCCTATGATCATTTCACAAAGTTTACGCAATTCTCAAGTCAAAACAATATATGAAAATCATGCTCAAGTAACACATTTTATGTATGAACTCAATTAATGAACAGTCAAATGAAAGAATATAGAGATTACCGACGAATTCAACGTTTTCAATGAGAAAAGAATAGTGTATACACTTACAAACAAAGAAAGATACAAAGCTTACTCGGTGTAAGTATATACAATGCAACAAAAGATTACCGAGTTATAAAAATATTAAACCAAATAATTAGAACGATAAAAGTGCATGTGCCCATGGGATTAAAGTTTAATTCATAAAGTTATTCATAATATCCATGATTGAGACTAAAGTCTAATAACTTCTAAAATCAAGAACATGCATCATTGGATTGTCAATTGGATCGGGCAGTTATTGAAATTTATCATCGAAAACAAAGGCAAAACGCTCAATAAAGGAGAAAAAAGAAAGAAAATATTTTTGAAATTTTCAATTTTTCTAAGAAAAACATACTAAGTAACTAACATGTGAGCAAAAACATGGACTAAATGAAGAAATGGATAGAATATCCCACACCCCCTAACTTAAAACTTGACATTGTCCTTAATGTGAATTAAGAACCAAGTTAAAGAGATGAAAAGAGCGATATTACCCAAAATTAGAGTGATCCCTATAAGAACAAGTCCAAAGAACCTACAAAACAAGTTAGTACCGAGCATACCAAAAACAAATAACAAAAAGTTAACTAATTACACTAGAATAAATTAAAAAGGAAAAAAAGAATAAAAAACTAACTATATACAACCTACTATTTAGGCTTCACACTAACTGTACACTAGAAGTCTAAATAGCTGAGGGTCCACCATGAGAACGATTTGACTTTGGAGGATAATGGGTGTACCCTCACACTCAAGCATGCCCTCCAAAAAATATGGATTCCATTTGAACAACGGAAGGCATGTGTAAGGCGTAAGAAAGGAACCATCGCCAATTAAAAGTTTTGGAGGGACGATGGGGGATTTGGATTGAACGAGTGACAAAAACGTGTGGGGACCGAGAAAAGACGAATATCCTCCCAATGATTTTGAAATTGGAATGGGAGGTGGCTTACACAAAGGCAAAAATGCAATCATGGAAGGCGACTCGAGCAAGTACTTCTCATCGGCGAAAAGGTTTAAAACATTAAAGTTTGAAACCGAATCATCGGGTACTTGTGACGGTGTGATAACAGAAAATGCAAATGGGGATGAAAGAAATTCAAACTCATGAGATGAATCATCATCGCATGAAGATTGAGTTTCGAAGGAAATAATATTATTTTCAATGAAATGTTCTTCTTTGGCGGCCAAAGAAGAAATCATTTCATTGAAAATAGATATTACGTCATTTTCATCTTCACTTTCAATATCTATTACGCAATGGACCAAGTGAAGAATGGTTTGTTCCAAAGTAGGCATAAAAACCTCTTTTGGTTCAAAACATTCCTCGACTTCAAAAGTCTCGGAAGAAAAATAATCGTCGGACTCAAATAATAAATCCAACTCATGTTCTCAACAAAGATTTTCTTTCCGAAAATGATTTTCAGTTTTCTCATTTTCAAGCATACGTAAGCCCTCACCGAAAGTCATAGGCTGAGGTGTGGATACTTGAAAATGGAAACTTTAAACATTATCATCGGACTTAAACTTAAACTCATTATTATAGGAATTTTGAAAACTATTGCAATTCGTTTCAAAATTCCTACTATAAGGAGGTAAAGGCCCAAAATCATTATCATTATCATCAAAATACATGCACTCCAAAGCTTGACTTTTGTAATACTCGCCCAAAGCCATTTAAGATGTTATAATTTTTTGGGATTCTAAGTATTGACCAAAATTCTACGGAGTACGAGAATTTTGAGAATTATAACAATGATTATCGAAAGAATTGGAATAAGACATGCTTAACCCAAAAATGGCTCAAGTGGCGAACTCCACAAAGATATGCGCGCGCGAAAAATTCAAGCATTTTTAAGTGCTCAAATGTGGAAGTCCTACAAAAAGATTAGCAAATAATACAAATAGAAAGAAAATACTACGAAATACTAAATCAAATAAAGTCTAAAACAAACAAGTCCGCGGTAACAGAACAATTTTGATTACGCGCGTGAAAGGTGTGTTCGTGTAACGACACAGTCGTTATTTTTGTTTCACCGAGATAATTCAAACAAGCCTAAATTACAACTACACTTGCGATACAAGTACAGTGGTAAGTCAGGTATCGAAAATCCACAGAGATGAGTTGCTAGAATTTATAGGATTTAATATTCCTAATTAAAATTGTAAAAGATGAATTACAAACTGAAAAGGAAAAGATGCAAAAAAGGGAAATGATTAATCTAGGCAAGGGAACATAAATCTAGATTAAGAAAGAGAGTAAAACTATAGGTTGCATCGAGTATCCCTCACACGAGTTAATTCGTATAAAATGGTCACATGGGTTGACGAGTTATTACAAATGCATCTCATTTCAACAGTTAATTAAATCAAGGGTTGTCACGCCCCTAAATCCGTATAAAAGCCTAATATGATTTTGGTGTCAACAAATACCCCGGAAATTATGCACGCAAGATCGTAAGAACGGGACATACATGATATGCCCCGTCAAATCTCCTAGGCATAATAACTACGATAATGCACCCGAAATAGACTCGTAAACACCATCACCAAGGCCAAGAAACACGTCAACCCAGAATGAGTTCAATCCGGCACAACCAAGACTAAATTATCTAGAAAGCATATTAAAAACTCGGTAAAGAAAAGCAGTAAATAAATGCGGTAAATCTACTTAGAAACAAGGATTTCAAAGCATGTGAATCTAATTATGAAAGCATGTAAATCTAATTAACAAAGCACGAAATAAGTATATACACATTATATTAATGGAGAGGGTAATGAATAGTGCAACTTACAACCCAATGGGGTGTCAAACCAAAGAGAAATGAAGAATAACTCTCCAAAAACCCTCAAACCCTAACCTACAACTCTCTAAAATCTAATTATTCTATAATATCTGATATTTACAACAAAATCACTTTATATAGTAAGTGGGGAATGAAATAGAAAAGAAAATAAAAGCTAAAATATCAGCTGAAAACAGAGCATCAATCGATCGATCGATCGATGGTAAAAATATCAGCACACTGTCTCAGCTCGATGGTAAAATTTTGAAGGATCGATCGATCAATCCTTTTGATCGATCGATCAATCAAGCAAGGTTGCTTCTCCTTTCCTCCTATTTTGGCATGCTTGCTTTTCTCTACCGCTAAAATTGTTATAACTTCTTCGTTCTGAATTAGAATCGCGCATCGTTTACGGCCATGAGAAGCTTGCGAGGAGGGCTACAACTTCCGTAGAGATGTTGGGCCAGGTACCCAAGATGTGAAAAGACTAAAATTCCCTTGAACATGCGATCGTGTACAAAAATCGAGCGAAATGCATCCGAACTTCACACTTAGCATCTAAATAACTATAAAAACTCAATTAACCCCTGCAAAACATGTTATCATAGAAATCCGAGGTTATTTGGTTAATGAGCATAAATATAGGGAAAAAGATATCCGAGGGGGATAAAATGCGTAGGTTCGGAGGATGAAATACGCAATATTTACGTATTATCAGAAACATCGAAAGAAGCTTGGGATATTTTGGCACTCACTCACAAGGGCACTAGCACGGTTAGAGAATCGAAACTTCAAAATCTCACTACACAGTTTGAGACCATTAGGATGTTGAAGAATGAGACTTTTGATGAGTTTTATGCTAGGTTGTCCAACATTGTCAACTCGTCGTTTAACCTAGGTAAGAAAATTCTCGACAACCGTGTCCTTAAGAATGTTCTTAGGTCATTGCCTAGTAGGTTTGATGCGAAAGTGACTATTTTAAACTGCTTGGGTAAGTTAGAGTCGACGAAACTAGAAGAGATTGTAGGTGACTTACAAACCTATGAAATCAACATGATTACCTCCAAGCAAATGCCTAAGAAAGAAAAGGGTATTGCTTTGAAAACCCGAATGGAGGAAATTAAAGTTTCGAATTCCGATTTTGATTTTGAGAATGTTGCTTTGTTGGCAAAGAAATTTAAAAAATTTATTAAGTTTCAAAAGTAATCGAAAGATGTCAAGAAATTTGAAAAATTCATGAACACCAAAGTAGATTCCACCTCTAAGGATAAGTTTGAGAAGCCTAAGAGAGATGAGTGGGATAAGTGTTTTGGATGTGAGGGGTATGGTCACAAAGTTAAGGAGTGTCCCACGAGACTTAAGAAAGAGGACAAGAAACCTATTGCATATAATGCCACCTTAAGCGATAGTGATCCGGAAGAGGGAGAGAGTTCCCCCATTGATCGTAACTTCGTTTCGTTTATGGCATGTCATGTGAGCGACGATGATTCTCATGTGAATGACACTTCCGAGGAGGTTTTGAGTGAATCTCATGTTAGTGGGGAGAAGATAGTGAGGAAGAGGAGGTAGATGTGAAAGAGTTGCAAGTTGCATTTAATGAGTTGTATGCCGAGACGGTTAAGGTGAAAAAGGAAAATGCAAAATTGCAAGCTAAGTTGAATGAGCGTGCCATAGAAAATAATTATAGTTTGATTGAGGACCTTAGGGCACGAAAGAAAGCTATTAGGGAGAAATTATAGTATGTCGAGGGTGAGAGAGATAATCTTCGTGGTTTGATGGAGTCTTTGAAAAAGGAGATTTACGAGTTTGAGGAGTCTAGGCGTTTGCTTGAGTCTAGGATTAGTGAGTTGGAGGAGAGATTGAGAGACTCGTCTAGACTTAAGTCTGATTTGGAGGCTAGGTCAGAGAAGTTAGATAAGATCTTAGGCACCGTCCAAATTAAGGGAGATAAGGGTGGTATAGGTTTTGATGAGAGAATTGTTCCCATTTCCCCCGCACGTGTGAGAAACACTAGGAAGGTTAGAAAAGGTCCTCATATAGGTAATCATTCCCACCGTCACTACATTTGCACGTTTTGTGGTAGGAAAGGTCACCTTAGGCATTATTATCACGACTTTAGACAAGCTCCTAGGAATTTTAAGAATAAAGTTGCCCCGGTTCCCCAAAATCACATGCGTCATTTTACACCAACTTGGGTTAGGTAATCAGATTTAGTGGCTTTAGGAATAAAACTTCATGATCCTCGTTTGGGTGCACTTGATTCTTCCCACGGTAAATCTAAAGGATGATAGTGTTGCCATGTTTGTCATATGCTAGTTTTCTTCATGATATATTTGTTACTAGTATAATGACATGTGTATCATTTTGTATCATAGTTTTTCATTTGTTTGAGCCTTATTTGAAAAATACAAAAAGATTTTGTTTTTTGAGAAAACTTTTGAAAAACCCAAAAAGATTTTGCTTTTATTTGAGTCAAAATATGTTTGAAAAGCCAAAAATGTTTTTTATTTTTTGTTTTTTAGTTTACATGTTTAATATGGAATATTGGTGTGCTTGTACCCCCATCGTTTCATATCCATGTGGCTAGGACATTTGGTCATTATTATCGATGCTTAGAATGATCTTAACCATTGTTTATATGGGGTTGTTTCGAAGTTGATATGCATTTTTATTCGACTTTGTATATATGCCAACATTGCACACATCCACGAGTTTATATGGATGTTTGACTTCTCATGCATATTTGAATTTGGCGAGGTATTCTTATCTCAATCTTGTCATCTATGCATAAGTAGACTTAAGGAGAAGTGTGCATGTAAGAACCATTTTTCGTGAGGATTTAAATTGGTATCTAATTAAAAAAATGATGAGTGATTCACGAAAAAGGGCTGCAAGAGTTCAAAATTGACTCGTCGTGAAAGCCACCGTTTAAAAGAGCCCAAAAAAAAGGCAAAACGGTAAGAAAAAGTTCCAATAATATTTTCTCTAAGTTGAGAATGTTAGAAACCTCAAAATAACTTGAAAAAATTATATATATATGAGGGAGTTTGGTTGGAGAAAATTAAACGGGTTTGCACAGCTAATCCTAATGTTGAAACATTACAATTTGACGCTATTGTTTGTAGAATCGTCAAAAATCTGAATTTGTGTGCATGTAGTGTTTTAGTTCATTAAGCTCACACTTTAATTATCATATGGCTATGATAAAGTTTGATGATTTATCGCTATCAATTAGAGCTTCTTGATCTTTTTGATGTGTTGGAATTGTGACTAATTTGTTGTAGTTTCATGCCCATATTTTCCATGTCCATGTTTGAGCACATAAGTACTATGTTTGCATGTAACTCGCTTTGTTAGTTTTTATGCATTTTGGGTAAAAAGCTTACTGTTTTAGCACTGTTTTACTGCTGTCAGCCCCTTCCTGGAATTTTTTTCTGGAAATATTTTCATTGGGCAAAAATATATGATATTTCTGGGAATTTGGGAAAGTTTGGCTGTCGCGAGAAGTCGTTTGAGCGACATTACCATGTCGCGAGAAGTAATTTTCGACCGAAGTCCTCATCTCGTTTGAGCGACGTCCCTGACTCGTTCAAACGACAGTCTAGGTTTTTGCTTCTCTTTATTTGCAGTCCTCTAATTAAAATTGGTATATTTTTTGGTACTGCTGGAAGCTTCTGGACTAACTGGTTTATATGCAGGTTATATTGGTTCAAAATTGATTTTTTGCATATGATTTCGTTGAACACACCTGATTAGATTGCTATACTCTTTGTGTGATTCCTTGTTTACTAGCTATTGATTTTTCATTACTTGATCATATTTAGCTGGTTGTTTCATGATTATCTAGCGATTGTTTTTTAGTATATCTTCATGCTAGATACTTGTTGATTCGTTTATCTTTTCACCATATTTGTCTATTCGAGACAAAAAGGGGGAGATATGTATGAGATTTAAGGGGAGATTTGTTACGCATATTTTTTATTACATATTTTACAAATTGGTATTACAAATTAGTAGTACAAATTGGTATCATTTTGTTGCTCAATTGTTTAACAAATGATTTTTTAGAGTTTATTTATATTGGTATCTATTGTAAAATTGCTATCATTTGAATATATATATTGGTTTCATTTGTTCCTCCATACTTCACTGGGTATTTGTTTGTCTGTTTCATGTGTGTAGGTATGCTTCAGAGATTCGATATTTCAAGTCTACATCACATTCAGAAAGTTCATGATTATCGGTGCTTCATATTCTAGTCCGTGTCCTATAATTTTTTACTTTGGGTTTATGGGATGGGATTTAGGCGTCATATGGCTTGACGGTCTGGCTTAGGCATTTCACTGGTTTAGTTTTGTCCCGGTATAGTCAAAGGGGGAGATTTCTAAGGATATAAATTTTGAATTGAGTCCCTGTATTGTTTTGACTTAATTCCGTGAACAAAACTGTGTTTGTAATATGTCATAGGGAGATTTTTTTTGTCACGGTCCCACTTTGTCTATGACGTATTGAAAAAATTGAAGACGTTGCAGCAAAGCTTCAAATAATTAATAATACCGAAGTTTAATTGGTGCAAGTTTATTTGTCTTCAAGTTAATTGCATTCCGAGATCACACAAGTATGAATGCATATTGTTAATGAGATTCGAAATTATTTTTTATAAAAGATAAGGATGTATTTTTATAAGGAAAAATATTTTAAAATGTTTTACACTTCGTTTTATTTTGATAAGCTCAAAAAAGAGTTTGACTTAATTGGGTCTCTTTTGAAGAAATGTTTTAAAGAAAAAGTCAAACTGACACGCGCGTCGTTCAAACGACAACTGAGCTCATTTGAGCGAGATAGCCATGTCGCGCGAATGACTGGTCAATCTCGTTCGAGCGACACGTTTTTTGAGGCGGTGCTTAATTCCTATTTAAAGCGTGTTTTCGTCAGAATTTTATATGCGTGTTTAGTACGAGTTTTGCACATATTTTTCTAAGGTTTCAAAGCTTAAACACATCCTTAGAGTTTGCAAAGATCCGAGTTATCATTACTATATTTTTATGTGATCTTGCTGCACCAAGAAGGTTTATTCTATACTTGAACATCTGGGTTTTGCGGTGAAGAAAAGAGAAGGACTTCTTATTCGACATCGTAGACGTATCAAAGCCATTCGGTGGACACCGAGACATACGTGGATGCGATGTTGTGGACAGGTATCGTGAAAGAAGGACTTTTTGTGTGGTCACTGTGAGAGGGGTGGTTAAAGATCAGAAGAACGTCAAGACCCATGGGGATCGAGTCGTTGAGTGAGTCTTTTAGTTGTTCATTGTAATTCCACATTCATAGTGATTGTCTGGCTTGGGTCGTCCGAGGTTTTTTCCCGTCTTGGGTTTTTCCTCGTACATCCTGCGTTGTGAGTATTCTCTACTTTTTTACTTGCTTTAATCACTAGATGCATGTTTAGGATTAATCAAGATAGAATTTGTTTAAAGTAAAAATTCATTTTTCACAACTTGGTTGGTGTTAATTAAAAGTTGGATGATTTTTGGGTGAAAATTGGTTTGATTTGAAACACACTCGTGTAGGGCCACTCTTTAGGGCCCAACTGGGAGAGACCTTTCAAGGTGGTTAGAAATGATCTTCAAGGAGCTTATCTCTTTGAAATAATGGAGGGCATAGAGATACCAAGGGCATAGAATGCGACCAACCTCAAGAAGTTCTACTTTTAATCTTCTTATATTACGTCACTTTTAGTTTATGCAAATTTTTTATTTCAAACTTATGTAGATCGCAGTTCTTATTTTACGTTATGAATGAATAAAGGATCACGTGTTTCAATGTCTTGATTATCTCAATTTTTTGCATCGTTTCCAAGCAATAACTCCTCATATTTATATGCCGGGCAAGATTTCGCTTGAATATAGTAAGTTATTCAACTTATTTCAATAAAGGAACTTCCTCACACTGAACCGGATTTCGCTTGATTACAGTAAGTTATTTAGCTCACTTCAATCAAGGAACTTCCTCGCGCCAAATAAGATCCAAGTTAATTACAATAAGTTGTTCAGTTTATTTCAATAGAGTAGTAGGGTCCACATCTCTTCGTTATTTTCAAACACGAACGACCTCACGAGTTGTCCGAGAAATAAAAAAGCCCTATGGGGGATCCCTAGGCATAAAATACAACTCCGATTGGTCTGAAAAATCCTAAACGAGTGGATGGACCATTAACCAGGTACATTTTTGCCATCGTCTTTCCTAGGCCTAAGGGAGTGTGATGACACAGCCTAAAAGGTAATTAAGATGGAATAACACATGCAAAGGCATGATTGGAATGGAAAAATGCAACAACGATTGATATTAACTTTGTTTATTCGGTGAAGGCCTAAAATACAAAATATATTAATTACACGACCATATTATAAAAAATACACAACAGATTATGGTCAGCGAGAAAAAAATTATTCTATTTCCCTTCTCCAACCATCATCCAGATTAGTAGAAAACGCATCCTCACTGCCATAATCCACATCGAAGTCATTAAGTAGTTAGTGAGGGATATCATCCAAAGGAACCCACTTCTCATTTTTCCCAAATGGAGGTCGATGATATGCTAGGCAATCCACCTAGTACATATACCACAATTGTGACTCCTTGGGTTCTTTGAGCACCTTAAGGGCGTTCAATCACCCATGCTTGTGCGCAACATCCTGAGCCTCCTACAACCTAACGGGTGCATCTTACTAGCCTTCATCATAACTCCCTGATCATGCATCCCGAGGAACCATTCTGAATAAGTACTTGAGCATTTTTATATCGCTCTACAATCCGACAATAATGACGTTCATACTCTTAGAATCTTCTTCCGATTAAGATAGTATTTTCTTCAAAGCTTTGTTCTCTGAATTAACCAACTCTCCCACCTTGCCTACATCCTTGCTATCTTCAAGTTGGGCCTTAAGTTAGGTCATCTCCTTATACATTAAGGAGCTCACGCTCTCCAAGTCTTGGAGATTATCCTTTAACTTGACCAACACAAACTGGTCTTTGAATGCTTCGATTCTTGTTTTCAATGCCTTGCAGGCCTTTAAAAATATGCGATGAGCTTTCTCACTCGTGTCTGGACCAAGAAACTTATCAAGATTCTTAGAAGATGAAACATCCTCAACAACAAGCTATAATCAATAAAGAAAATAAGAAATAAAGGGGAAATTAGTAAAGGAAAAAAAATAATCTTTCATGATAATCAAATAGGTAGGTAGAGCCATTATAACTAAGGAAAAAAGGAAGTATAACATTTGAACAATAACAAAACGAGAAAAAGCCAAAGTCTACATGCTTCACACCTTCACTTTCTCAAAGGAAGACGGAGCCTTTCCTTTGGTCACAACCTTTTCCACCTAGTTAGCAGTTGTCTCAACATGGTCGATAAAATGGCTAATGGAGGGCTTCTCTTCAATGACTGGAGCAAGACCTGGGTGAGATTATCAAAAAACTTTAAGTCAGGAGGGATTCCTAATGATTTCAATGCTTGGTCCCATTCTTTCTTAAAGCTTGCCTTTCGATCATAGGCAATATGGATCTCGACGTCATCATATGCCTCAGTCCAGCCTTGGGTAAAGCTAGCCTCCATGCCTCAGTCCATCTTTGGGTGAAGTTGGCCTCTTTAATATTGGGGACTTCATTGGTCAACTTCGTAACATCCCTAGCAAGCTTTTCTTTTTCCACGGCTAGAGCTGGTAGCCATCTTCAGCGAGGCCGTCGCTTCAATAGTGGTTTGCCTCTCCTGATCAAAGGCCTTTCGAGCATCAATTAAATCTTGCTGGCATTTCCTCAAAGCCTCAGTCTGCTCTCCGTTCTTCTTTGACTGGTTGACATAACCATCAAGAAGAGTGGAAAATCTGTCACAAAATGCAAAATAGGAAAGAAATCAATATTGAAAGACACTAAAGTTCAAAATGACAAGATAAATAATAAAGACAACACTTACTAATACAACATCCAAGGAAGATCGAAAATACAGTTGATCGGGACCCAAATTCATTGAATGTTCACGATCGACAATGAGCATTATCCCCCTCAGCAAACCAGGGGTAAGATATGGATTGGGGGATATACTATCGGCCTAAAAAATGACAGAGAGAGAAGAAGAAAACCTCACCGGGGACTCAATGGCCTTTTTCTTCTTATATTCCTTTCTCATATTCTTCTATTATTCTTTTTTCTCTTGGCAATCTCAGGATTAGTCTGGAATATTACGTTGGGTCTTGTTATTATAAAGTTTTTAAATTTTTTATAGTCTATTTCTATAAATATCATTGTTTCATATTTATTTATAGCATTTATATGGACATGTTCGTATTTATATGTACATCCCAAAGGTTCGGGATTAAAACGGAAATAATTTTGAATAAAAAGCCAATTTGAGACGTCTTTTGGTCTATTAATTCACAAGCGATGTCTTTGGTTTTTATAGTTATATCTGGATTTATTATAATTAATTTTGCTTCTATTTTATTTTTATTCCAGTGTTTTTGAGGGTCTTCTCCTATTATTTCAGTTTTTTCAGCTGAAGAAGTAACCGGAGAATCATCAACTACAAAATCACCTACTAGTGACTACTCAACGCATCAACACCTAGGAGCAACAAGAGAAAAATATAATGAAAATACTAAACCAACACCAGGTAATAAAAGTAGAAGTAGATATGTATTCGATACAAGTATGAATATAACGGTGTCCTGTGATTTGCCATTGTCGCCGTTATAGCCTTGATTTGGCGTTTGTTTGGCTTGACTGGGCTGCTACAGTTATCTGTAGTACTGTGGACTTGAGGATTTGTTATAAATTAGTGTCCATCCCTTGAGTTTGACGCTGAAATATCGTTATCACTGTTCACCAAAAAATAATGGTATCAGAGCTGCTTTAATATTATATCTTTATATAATTCTTCAATATCGAGTTCATTATTATTTAATTTTATGTCTTCAATTGGTTTTAATATTATATTGTTATTAAGTATTAATTTATTTTCATGTTTTAATATGTTAGATTGATTATTAGGTATAATATGTGTTCCTTTTTTAAATAATTGTATACCAGAAGGCGTATACATAAATCCTCCTGTTAAAGATTGAATAAAATTTAATCTTCTTTTGCTACTAAATCTACGTGAATTAGACTTTCAGTTGCTCCTGTATCTAACATAGCTGTAGTTTCTATAGTTTTATTTGCAAATTTTATTTTTATAGGGAAGGTAATTAAAGCAGATTTGTTAGTATTGTTTATTTGTTCTTTAGGTTTATTAACTATTTCTTCAGTATAACATTTTGTACATAGATTTTGTTTACAATTTTCACATATATATAATTTTTTATATTCTTTTTTACACTTAGCACACTCTAATTGTAATAAAGTAAATTGGTGACATTTAAGAAACCTTACAAATATAAAAACTTTAAAAGAAAACGACCATGGTACAAAAAACGAAAAATGAATAAAGATAATAATAACGAAACAAAAGATAAAGATAACCACTGTTCATATCAGTCACTGTACACTCACACGGCTTCTACTGTACAAAGATTCTATCCGAGGCTCTTCAATCTCCTATATATGAAAGCTTCCTCTTCTTCTCTCAACACAGCCTACACAGCCATCAAGAGCAATACTCAAGCAATCAAGCAACCATAAATCCCTCAAAAACACTGGAATAAAAATAAAATAGAAGCAAAATTAATTATAATAAATCCAGATATAACTATAAAAACCAAAGACATCGCTTGTGAATTAATAGACCAAGAAGAATTTAAAATTCAAATAAGAGAATTATTAAATCTAGGAGTAATAAAAAAGAGTATAAGTAGACACATAAGCCCTACCTAATTTTATGATAACAAACTTAAAAAATCCAGAAAAAAATAAAATATATGAAAATCAAGTAGGACAAAGTAGCATTAAATTTAGTAAATATAAATCAATCGAGACAGAAAGTGAAGAATTATTAGAAGAAATTAATGTATTAATTATAGAAGAACAAATAGAAACATTATTCACAGTATTAGAAGAAAGGGTGATGACTTTTTACATTAGTTATGTATGTTTGGGGCAAAATAAATTGTTCTTCATTTATATATATAGGTATATTTTGTATACACTGTGTTATAGGTATAGCGTCTTTATTGAATTGATGTATATAAACAGGGTAATTGAAATCTTTAGCATCTTCTTTTGCTACTAAATCTACGTGAATTAGACTTTTAGTTTCTCCTGTATCTAACATAGCTGTAGTTTCTATAGTTTTATTTGCAAATTTTATTTTTGTAGGGAAATCCTAGGAGAAAAAGGACGTTTAGGATAATTTATGATAACTGAAAAAGAATTTTTAAGAAGAAAATTATTAGCTGAATATAAAATATTAGACAACGCTATAATTAAAAAAGAAGAAAATATAAAAAAGAAAAACCATATACAAGCTACTATTAACAGTTGGATAATTAGAATAGCTAACGCAAAAATTCACCAATATAAGTTAGAATTAGAAATACTAAGTGAAAAGGGTAGATTTTAAGTGTTAATGCCAACTAAAAAACAAATACTAAGAAACGAAATCGAATTTAGAAGAGGCATAATAAGAACTCAATATAACTAAGTTATATTGAGTTCTTATTATGCCTCTTCTAAATTCGATTTCGTTTCTTAGTATTTGTTTTTTAGTTGGCATTAACACTTAAAATCTACCCTTTTCACTTAGTATTTCTAATTCTAACTTATATTGGTGAATTTTTGCGTTAGCTATTCTAATTATCCAACTGTTAATAGTAGCTTGTATATGGTTTTTCTTTTTGATCTGTAGAATTTTGGGTTTTGTTAAAATAAGTTACATTTCTATTAAAAGGATGTTTTGCTATAAATATTCTTATGTTAAAATTTTCTTTAATCATATACCAGGGGTCAGCTGGGATTTCATTCATTATATTATAAACTTTATACATTAATAATAAATCAGCTGTTGCCTCTTTTCCTTGAATTAATGAGTCATCGTTACTTGCTTGAGCATAATAGTTTGAAATTTTATCTTGCCTGTGTTCAATAAATATATTGTGCCTGCTATGAATTATTTCTAAAAATCCCTCTTTGACTTCTTCAGGGCCTTGACCCTGGTAGAAAGAAAGATTTGATCATCCCCATCACCTTTAGTAAGAAAAATCCTACTCCTGGGGGAGACATTTGATCTTCCTATTCTTCTTCTTAGAAGAAAGAGTCAACGTCTATTAGTCCAGTCAAACTGGAAGTTTCCTCCTCCTGAAGAGTGATCTTTAGGATCTCATCCACTGGCAAGCAATAAAGTTGGAAGTGGTACTGGTATACTCAAGAAGATAGGCAACCGACCGAGGATGTTCACTGTCGGGCAGTCTATCCTTGATTTTCTAAACCTTCAAAAGGTGAGCAACCTTTATATATTGGAGAGATGGCTCCATATTTTTAGCGCAAGTTGCACAAAAATGAAGCATACATACATTAGCGATCATAGAAAGTAACAGTAACGAAAATTCAGTAATAAAAAGAAAAAACAAATATCAACCTATATGATCTTAGCCTAGTTAGGGCACAAAGGCCCCGTGTGTTTCTCGCCCTCAAGAAGGGGAGGATGTTTCCAATTCTTGGCAGTAAAACCCTGATCCCAATATCCTTTATTGGAATTAGGTAGGTTCATGACCAAAGTTTTATTAGCCTTCCTCGCTTTCAAGTACAGAAGGCCGTCAGTGGTGTGCAGCTAGAGTTGGAAATTTTTGACCCGATAACCCGTTTACGGTAATAACCCAAAATGACCTGAACATGACCCGATTAGCTTGTATAGATTTAGGACTACCCAAAACTTATACTAATATAAAAATCAATGCAACCCGAAAATGACACGATTAACCCGAATTGCCACCCCTATGTGCAGCCAGATGTAGCAGAACTTAATTTATGGTACCCCCAAGTTGGTCCCATAAATTGCGTTGATCCAGTGTACCCCATTCACAATTCTCTAGGTATTGGGGGCACATTGGGCAGGAATAACTTCAAAATAATCAAAAAATTCTAAAAATGATCGGTTTAGGGAAAAATCAAACCCCCTTGAACTACTGCAAGGGTGTGAATCTAATGATCCTTATACACATCCCTAACATCTTTAGGCATGGAGGAATAGTCGATTCCCATCCAATCAAGAATGGAGTACTTTTTTTTAACTCCTCAATGCTTTTGCTATGGAGAGTAGCCATTGATGGAAGAAGTTCAAGCAACAAAGAATAAAGAAGAAAACTGTGAACGAAAGAAGCAAGAGAGAGGAACTTACAGAGAAAGAGTTGATGAGAGGAAGCTCTGAAGAAATGGGAACCAGAAAGGAAATTTTCACAAGAATTGTGAAGAAAAAAGTTAAGGAACGCGAAGATGACAGTTTGAAGTGGAAGATTTTTGTTTCAAACTTCATGTATAATCATTAGACACAGTTCTCGAGAATGATGTTTACTGCTCCAGATCATTGGCTGAACCAATGCACCCCAATCGTTCCAGGGTTATTATAATTCTACCGTGACAACTTTGCTCGGACGAACATACTCTCAGCACTTCAAGGTTATTATAAAACCGCCATGCCGGCCTCAACAATAATGGATCTTGGTCCTACAACAAGCTTAAAATTTACTGTCCCAATAAGTCTCAGCCCAGAGATTTTAGGGGCAATTATGGGGGATAAAATAATTCACTAGGCTATTTATAAAGTTAGACGACCATCCCACTACGAGATAGGGACTGTCTGGTACAACTCAAATGGATAATTTTACTTGTTTATTTAACATGTGCTTAAATACATTATAATAAGCTTAAATTGGTTACCAATAATCTCAGACAGATATTTAGGGACACCTTATGAGTTACACTCAAGCATGAAGAGTTACGTATGTTGTTCAACCTCTTGAAGACAACTATAAATATAAACCCTCATCCCATGGTCAAGGGAATGCAACTTTTTAATCTTGAGAGATACACTAATAACAAAAATAGTAACCTCTTCGTGGACGTAGGTGAACCAAACTGTATAGTTGACTCAATTGAGTCTATATTGTATAAGAGCCTCAACTAGTTTGGAAAGATAGGCAAAATTGTCCCTCCTTCATACTCCATTGCTACTTTAAGTACACCATCATTAACAAAGATCAAAGTCAAATCAGGTAGAAAACCAAAACATAAATCACTCATAGGATTGCATTTCATTACATAGTTGGTTGGTGTGTGTTAATTTGCATTAAAATTATTTTTCTACACTGATTAGGAATTTTAGGGGATTTTAAAACATTTTTAGGAATTTTAAAACATTTAAATCTATTTTTAAAAGAATTAAAATTAGGGTTTTAAATTGTTTAGGGATTAAATTCATATTTTAAGAGTTCCTAAAATTTGTCTTGGGTATAATCCAAACTAGCACATACTATTAGGTGTCAAACTAGGATTTTTTAAAGTCCAAAAACATACATCTGAGAGCAAGTCTGAGGCTGACACGTGATTGCACTTTATTGGCTATCTTCATGTTTCTTCATTCTCACAACATAAGCAATGCATCTCAGTCGTTCGATCTAAATCAATCTAGAGCCTCCATGTTTACTTGAAAAATACTTGTGACGATAAAATTGACCAATCAGAATTAGTCTTAGTACGGTTCCTTCTCAACTCTTAGATTAAGTCCATAAACAGACATTTAATCTCAGTTCTACATTTGCCAAAGACTTCCATATCCTTCCAACCTTCCTATATAAGGAAGCTTTGTGTCAACCACTTAGAACTTGAGGAAGTAAGAGAGTTTGAGAGAAAAAATAAGAGAGAAAAGAGGAAATAAAATAGAGAAAAAATAATTTCTTTCCAAAAACTCTTCAAAATTTGTTTTTAAAAATCTTTAAGAGTTAGGTTTTCTTATATCCTCTTTGTAAAAACCTCTCTTGCAATAAGCTCACATTTTTTGGATCTCGATTCTTATTAGAAACTTGTAGATCTAAAATGAATGACATATACTCACTCAGATTTATAGGTTGATTGATTTGTTTTAGTTAGAAATCATTCTCTTATGTTGGATACTGTTTATATCTGTTTGTACTATTTTTATCCAACATCTCTTATTTTTGACAAAACTGAAGTAATAACTTAGTTTAGATTTGATAATTTTTCATTTTGAAAAATATGTGTGTATAAATAAATTCTTTCGATCTCTATTTTTAAATATCCGTTTAAGAAACCAGATCTTGAAACTGTTTGGAGAAAAGATTTAAGTCTATACTTCAGAGTTATAAAAAGTAAATCTCATTCTTAGATCTGTTGTATATTTGTATGATTTTTATGTAATTAAGTGTGTGTGATTGCATGGATGGGATTTTAAGCACAACACTCACAACACATTCACTCACCATCACAAAAGTATTGTTGGTTGAGAGGTTATAACTTTTGAGTCGACGTAAAGCTAAAGGATTAAGGAAGTTGGGCTAAAGAACGAAAAAAGGACAAGTTCATAAGCCTTAAAGAAGTCCAACTTAATACCGAGGAGTGTAGGTATATCTCTGGACTTAGAATAGGTTCTGATTGTATGATTTGTTGAATGTTTGTAATCTCAAACTATTGTAGTGGATTTTTTATTTTGAGGTGTAGAGACCTCCGTAGATGTTTCCCTAATTTGGGTGGGATTTTACCACATAAAAAATATTTGTCTCATGTGTGTGCTTTTTAGTTTTTCATTACCACAATTTGCTGCATAAACTTAGTTTTAAACTAAAAACCTATTTTCAAGATTCTTGAATAATTTGTTCACATAAACTGTTTTAACACATATTGTGTATTGATTAAGATTTTTCTAAGAGTTTCTTTAAAAACTATTTCGAAACTCAGTAAACTTTTTTAACAGTTGTTAAAATAACATAGAGAGGGGTTTTCAATTGGTATCAAAGCCGAGTATTTTTTCAAAACTTTTGATCCTATACATTGAAATTGTTTCAAAAATCTTTTATGGACGAAAAGTTTGAGCGTCTTAAAAATCTGTCCAGACCTCACCTCTTTAATGGAACCAATTTTTCTTACTGGAAAGTAAGGATGAATTCTTTCATCCAAGGGATATTGGGAGATGATGTCTGGAAAGAAATTGAAAATGGATATTCTCATCCAACTAAGCCTATTGCAGAAGGTAGTACTGAAAGGATTAAAAATCTCCTCACTAAGTTTACTAAAGAAGAAAAACTTGCCTCCTTAAGTAACAATAAAGGGAAAAATTCAATATTTATGTATGTTAATGAGCACGAATTCAAATGTATTTATATCTTCTCTACATCTAAGGAAGCCTGGAACACGTTAATCACTGCCCATGAAGGTGATGGACGTGTTAAGGCAGCCAAAACACATATGTTAATACAATAGTACAACACATTGCTTATGCATAAGTTTAAGGCCTTTGATGAATTTTATATTAGGTTGAATGACATTATTACAAAACTGCATGCAAATGGTATAATGTATAATAGGAAAGAAATAGAATAAAAAATTCTAAGATCCATTCACCCTAAGTTTGATGAGAAATGGTATGCAATTGAGGATATAGATGATCCATTTTTAACACTTGAACTCCTCAGTAGAAAACTTAGGACTGTAGAAATGGAACTTGAATTTAAAAAGCATCTTTCTAATAATGAGAAAAGACAGTCTAGTTCCAATGTTGTATTTCAGTTTAAAGTGACCTCACCTATGTTAAT
Organism: Sambucus nigra; assembly: GCA_949130495.1. Classification (NCBI taxonomy): domain Eukaryota; kingdom Viridiplantae; phylum Streptophyta; class Magnoliopsida; order Dipsacales; family Adoxaceae; genus Sambucus; species Sambucus nigra. The sequence continues at coordinate 186,214,582 of OX422212.1, read as the reverse complement.
TATGCCTAATATTGAGCTTGACTCAAATGAGGAATATGATTAAGAGACAATGGATAACCAGACAACCCTTATGTCACAACAATTTAAGAAAATTTTAAAGTTTAGAAACAATGCTCCTTCTAAACAAGGGAAAGTTGGATATTCTAACATTGAACAAATTCAAGGTTTAAGTGTGGAATACTAAAAATCCAATCCTTTTAGGGAGACATAATTGAAACAAAACTCCAAAATAATTTAATTCAATTACAACTAGTACATTATTTAAAAACTGATGATACCCTGCTACTATTCACCCAACACCCTAGACCTGGAAGTGGCAACTTCAAAACCTGAAAATATAAACATATAAAATCATAAGTTTAAACAATTAGTGAATGTACTACATCTTTATATAATAAAAGTACTATATTAACATCTCAATTACATCAACATATTCATCTATGTGCCAATTTAGGCCATACATAAATCCGGAGTTTAATAAACCCCACATCTCCTTCCTGTAGGCAATAACCACATCCATAGGTTTCAATAACCCGACATCTCTTAAATTGCATAGCAACCCAACATATCTTGAATTTTATAAAGCCATAACATCCCAACATCTCTTTACTTTTAATAAGCCATAACATCCCAACATCTCTTGACTTTTAATAATCCATAACATATCCACATAGTACATACATATCATATTCATAATCAATTCAGTAAGTACACTCACCTCAGATGGGTGTTACTTATTTTTTCCCTTGTCAGCCTCAGTTGTAGTCACTAACGGCGTGCCCGAACCTAATAATCCAACAACATCAGTGTCCTAAAAATATGATTAACTTTCATAAACTTACTAATTTAACTAAAACATATCATCCATTAATATATTTTACCACATTTATAGTCAACTATACTGCTCATAATCATTTCATTTAAGCATTATTAAATAATAACACGTTAAATGATACAATAATACTAATCCGTGCTAATAAGAGGTTAATATATCACTAATTAATTTAAATTTTACACTAATAATGATTAAGTATTTATTAAATAAATTAATATCGAAAGTCATACCAACATACTCTATAAATTGAGTACAACAACTTTAGTTCTTGTCAATATATCAAATTATAAATAGATAGCCTATTAAAAATCAATATTTGGTTAATTTGGGTCTTGACGAGTAACATATCAAAATAATAAAAAAATATTAAATTATATAATTGTGTTCCTCTCATGTAATAACACACCTTTTATTTTATGAGCCATATTTAATCTCATTTAGATAGTCCGAGTTAATAGGGGCCGTAAAATTCACTCACATAAAATAAATCCAAAATAATAATCTAAATCGGTAGAAATGATCTATACAACTCAATAAACAACTTTAATTAAGGAATAATTACCTTATGAATTAATCTAGATTTTTGTAGAATTTTTCTTTTGTAGAAAACCTAACTTTTCTCATTAAGCTCCTCATTTTTCTCTCATCAAACCAAATATGCTTCAAACTTAACCAATGCTGAATTTGATAAAGAAGGAGGTGATTTTAAGAGTTTAAAGACGGCCAAAGTTGCCTTCATCTCCATCCAATCGAATTCAAACACTTGGTTTACTAAAGATGAAATACTACTTAAAATGATGGACAAATTTGCCCTCGGTTCGAAATTTCAATATAACTTCTTACTTGGGCATCCATTTGATACGTCGTTTATAGTTTTACAAACCTAACTCATATATATCCACAACTATCTAGTTTTTATCTTGACCAAGTCGTCACATTATAAAGACCAAAACGAGTCTCAAACATGAACGTTCTTACCTAAAATCTTAAAATTTTGTTGTTCTTAACCAATTTCATAATTCTTGATTTTAAAAGTTACAATTAAACTAAAATATAAGAGTTTTTAAACCCTATGCCCCCTAAACTATGTTAGTTGTACCAATTCAGCCTCTAAACAAAAAAATTGACCAATTGAGCCCCCAAACTATGACATTACAACTCCCCCCCTCCTTCTGTCAATGCCCCGTTAGAAATAAACGGCTGACTTCATTTTTCTCAAGAGTTCAACTCTAAACACCAAAAAAGGAAAGGAAAAAAAGATGATTCCTCTCCAAAAACCCTAGTTTCCAAATCAAATTCGACTACAGTCCTCTTTTTGTAGTTATTTGCAGCTATGGAATGGCGTTTGAGGCAAGTCCATGATGTATTGGTGAACCCTAACAAGGATTATGGTATGTTTTTTAAGTTTCATATCATTTGTATTAAGGTTTCTACAATTTGCTTCAAGTATTGATTTTTTGTATTGATTTCTTCATATATTTTTTTCATTTCAGCTAAACATTGTCAGTACTTTAGTATTATGTTGCATCATGGGGGAAAATTGCTTGAAAACCCTAGGAAATATGTTGGTGGTGGAGTTAATTTTATTTTCTGTGTTGACCTAGATAAGGTTTCTATTCATGAAATTAAAATCATGGGTGAAGGATTGGGTTATGCTCCTATATATCTAATTTGGTATAGGATTACTAATCTAGAAGTGAATATTGGGTTAAAATCACTAGAACAAGATAGGGATATATTAGACATGATTCAATATGTTCCTACATACGGGGTCATTGATGTCTATTTTGAGCGTGTTGAAGAGTTTAATGATGAACAAGGAAGTAATGACGGGGGTGATGTAGGGAGTGATGATTTTCTTGTTGATGAAAATATTGTTGACAATAGCTTGAGTATTGGTGGTTTTAATGATCTTGGTTTAAATGATAATAATATGCGACTTAATGGAGTTAATGATAATGAGTGGTCTGATTATGAGAATTCAAATGAACTTTTGAGTTTATCTTCTTCTGAAGATGAGTTAGTATGTGTCAAACCAATGAGTCTTAGGTATCCTGAGTGGAATCTTGAAAGGGACTTAAAAACCCCTCAATTTTATATTGGCCGAGTATTTGCAAATGCAGAACAATTGAGGGAAGTTATTAGAGAGTATTCGATTGTGAATAACAAAGAGATTAAATTTCAAATAAATGAAAAGTGGAGGGTTAGAGCAGGTTGTGTGCAACCGTGTGAGCGGAAAATTTATGCTTCAAAGGTGCAAGGGAAAGATTTACTTCAAGTTAAATCATTGAACAATAAGCACACTATATGTAGGCCTTCGTATCAAAATAGGAATGTGACTTCAACGTAGTTATCAAACAAATATTTGGAAACCATTAGGTCCAACCCTAAGTTACCTATAGAGGCCTTTAGAGAGACTGTGAAGAGGGATTTTAAGGTTGGTGTTTCAAAAGTTCAAGCTTACAAAGCAAAGAGGAAGGCAAAAATAAAGGTCGATGGTTGTTATAAGGAGCAGTACAAGAGAATTTGGGATTATTGTGCTGAGATTAAAAAGGTAATGTCAGGTTCAACTTTGAGAGTTGATTACGTAGAGGGTTCACCTGATATGGATCCAAGATTTAGGAGGATGTATTGTAGTCTTGCACCACTTCAGGAAGGGTTTTTATCTGCTTGTAGACCCTTGATATGTTTGGATGGTTTCTTCTTGAAAGGAACATACCCCAGATAACTTCTTTCAGTAGTTGGTGCTTATGCAAATAATGTAATTTGGCCTATTACATATGCAGTGGTGGAAAAGGAAAATAAGAAAACATAGGGTTGGTTTGTTGAGCTACTTTGTAATGACATAGGGATTAACAACCAATTCGACTACACTTTCATGTCCGACCAACAGAATGTAATATGCAATCTTAGAGTTTCAACAGATAAAATATGAACTGTAATATGCATATTATGGCAGCTAACTGTAATATGCATATCACAGTTAAAATATAAACTGTAATATGCATATTATAGCAGTTAACTATAATATGCATATTACAGTTGTAATATGCACTATAATATGCATATTACAGCAACAAACTCTAATATGCATATTATAGTTAATATTTCAACTGTAATATGCATATTACAGTTGAAATATTAACCTTAATATGCACTTAATATTGAAATATGCACTTAAATTGTTTCATGCAAGGGTTAATTGAGGCATTGCAGAGAATTGTACCCCATTGCAGTCATAGATTTTGTGTAAGGCACCATCACAACAACTTCAAAAAGACTTTTCCCGAAAAATTGTTGAAGGACATGTTTTGGAGGTGTGCAAGGGCAACAACTATGGAATACTTCAACAAATACATGGTTGAATTGAGGGCAGTAAATGAAGAAGCATATAACTGGATTAATAAGGGTGCCTCCCCTGAACATTGGTCAAGGGATTACTTCTTCTCAAATTCAAAGTGTGATATTCTTCTTAACAAACACTGTGAGGTGTGGAATGCATTCATTTCAGAAGCTAGGGACAAACCAATTATAACATTGATGGAGACCATTAGAAAATTATTGATGATTAGAATAAGGAACAATCGAGATAAAATGAGGAGGTATCCAGGCTTAATTTGTCCTAAAATTCAGCACAAGTTAGAGAGATTGATGGAAGAATCAAATGGTTTTATTTGTGAGTGGTCTGGGGGGTCACAATTCCAAGTTATGGGACCAAATGTGCAGTTTGTGGTGGATTTAATGGAAAAAAAGTGTAGTTGCAGGAGATGGCAACTAAGTGGTATTCCTTGCAACCATGGAATTGCCGCAATCATATTTAGAAGAGAGAGGCCTGAGAATTACGTGGATGCTTGCTACACAAAGGAAAGGTATCTAAAAGCATATAATAACATAATTTCCCCAATAAATGGTGATGAATTGTAGCCAAAGTCCGAAAAAAGGAAAGTAATGGAGCCATTAATTGAGATTCAACCTGGGAGGCCAAAGAAAAATAGAAGAAAGGAGTCGGGGGAAAGGGAAGAAAAAAAATATTTGAAGCTAGGAAAATAAAGAGTTGTGATGACTTGTAGGTATTGTGGAAATAGGGGGCCACAACACTAGAACTTGTGCCAAGAAGAAGAATGATGGAGCATCTACATCCACACCATTTGAGAGTTCACATACTAGTTGTGGATTGAGCAAATTACCTATAAGATTATTTTTTTTTTACATTTTAATTTTGATGAATTGAGTAACAACAAGGAAATGTGTCTAATTATTATTTTTATGTGTATAAACAGGTTAGGAGCCCCTCCCCCCCCCCCCCCCCCCCCACACACACACACACACCTTACAACAGCCTTGAAGTTATTTACCTAACATCAGCACCCTATTTTTTGGATAGTGTATGGAGAAAAATCATTTTTTGTGAATTTTAGTTATGAAGGTGCATATTTGTGAAGTTTAGTGTATGTAGGTTATTAATTTTTGTGAAGTTTACTATTGGAGTTGATGTAAACATTTTTTTGTAAAACTTGAACATATGTACGGCGACCGACTAGTTGTCAGATTTCGGACTTGAAAAGTGTTGCTGAAACGTGTTTTTAAAGTGCTGAAAAGTGTGTTTAAAGTGCTGAAATTTGTTATTCAAGTACTGAAATTTGGTTTTGTAATGACTGTCTAAAGTGCTGAAATTACTGTTTAAAGTGCTGAAATTGCTGTCTAAAGTGCTATTTAAAGTGCTAAAAATGCCAAAAATTTTAAATTGCTGCTATGTATTGCCCATTATTTCCTTTTAGTTTTAGCTGCTTTTGGAGGATTTTTGCTGAGTTAAGATGTGGTCTTTAATGGGGATGAAAACAGGTATGTTTGGTTTGTTATTTAAGGTTTTTGGCTTGCAAAAAATGAAGGAAAATGACATGCTATCAAACCCGATTTGTTCTTGCTGTTAAATGTTAACAGAATGCTAACAGATTGTTTTATATGGTTGAAATGTCATAATTTGGGGACTGAATTGATCAATTTTTTTGTTTAAGGCTGAATTGATATAACTAACATAGTTTAGGGGCCATAGAGATTAAAAACTCAAAATATAATAACCTAACATTATTTATATAAACAAACATTATAAATATCATTTTAAGGTAAAAATTATTCAATATAATTTATCATAAATTTATTCTAATTGTCACAAATGTATACTCCAAAATTATTAGTCGATATCAAACTTTTATAATTGTTATCACCATCTATAATTGTGAGGTTGATGATTAATGCTAGGGAATTTGACTAGGACAGAAGACGATGAACTCTCGTTATCATATGTTGCAACAAAACAAAAGCCCAACTTCAAACGTACAGTTAAAAGCAAAACCAATTTTTTTTGAGCGAGATTGTGTTTTGTCTTCTTGAGCAAAAGCATGGCCAGTTTTCATCAATGTGATTATATTATTCCGATATTGGAACCTCATTTTTGTTGTTATTATTTACCCCCCAATAAAAGACCTCTCTCAATGTGATCACGAGTCCCTATTGATTAATATTTGACACGTATATTTTTAATGAAATATTACACGATCTTGTTATAAATAAAAAATATGAAAATATAATCCTCAACCATCCAATTTTAAACTGCTTTCTCGACCTTGGAACGATTAACGAACCATGTTAATTAATGTGTTAGTGGTCAACGAATACGTGATTGGTAGTGAAACAAACTACTTTCATATTGATGGTGAAACTTTGATTTTTAATTTTGAATATTCTGTTTCATTACTTTATTTGTAATTCTTTTTTCTCTCTTAAAGAAAAGTTCAATTGTGTGTTCATGTCAACGTGTTGACAATACCCTTTTGCTATTTCCTCTGTTGGTTTGTTTGTTTACCTTCTTGTCAATTGTTTTGTATAAATTGTGTAATTTATCTAAATTGCCTTTTGTAGATATTTTGGGGTTGATATGGAACATATGGGTTTTGCATGTTCTGATTAATATTTCTTTGGTCTGGGCCTGGTCTTCTGTGCCTCAAAGCTCAATGAGGTGGATTTTGTAGAAAAGATTAATTTTTTATCTGTTGGTTGATTTTGATTCAAGTACTCATATGTTAATGATTAAATTTTTTTTACCTTAACTGGGGGAGTTGTGGGGTAGGGTAGGGGTATGTGATAGTTTGTTGCAAATTTGGCAAGTTATCTTGATTTGGGTTATAATATGATACATAGTATTGGTTCATTATTGTTATGAATTGTTTGATTAGCTGTATCTGTTACATCCATCTTTGCCTGTTATGTTATATTTTCTGTTGGAAAACATTAATCACTGATTGGTTAGATTTTGAAATCTAAAAATTACTGAAACCTTCTAGATTTGAATTGGGGTTTGAAGATAGGTGGAAAAAATTATGGAGCAGAACATGGATGGACAGGGAGAGGAAATGGAGAGAGAATCATCCTCAGGGATTCCTGTCACTGAGACAATTTTTCGAACACGTGATCCTGGGGCTGTAAAACTAAAAGCCTACACATTCGACGGATTAGGAGATTATAATAACAAAGGATGGGATCTTATAGAGGGCATTGGCAAAGAGTTTTGTTGGTACCATGTTGAAATTCCAAAAGGGAACCAAAAACTCTCACACTCAGCACAATACCTCATCGATGTTCTTTGCCCGCCATTGAAGCTTCAAGACATTCTCTCACTAGTTAGCAATGGACCCTATTGTGGACACGTAGATGGGGCCCTTGTTTTTCGTGTTAATTCTCCGGGTCCGGCCTCTAGCAAATTTACGTTCAGAATTGCAGCAAGAGTTACAGAGAATTCTGTGATTACCGTGTCATTGGGAAGGATTCCTCGATTGGGCTTTGCGCCGATGGGCCAGTCTCTTCTCTCAGAGATTCCTAGTGTGGAGAGTCCTAATTATGTTGAAGGGGAGCAGAGGGAAAGGGGTGGGATTGTAATTAGGGAGCATGTTCTTGACATTTTGTTGACTATGAATCATTCTGAGGAAGCTGATAATCCTGTGCCAAAATCTGTATCGAATCTTGTTGTTCATATTATTGACACGCACGTGGATCACCTCCAGGATGTTGTCACCAAACTCGAGATTGATCTGGATTCGGTTGAGTTTGAATTGGATAGAGGTATAATTATTTTCTCTGTTGGAACTTAAACTGGGATGCATTATTTTTTGTTTTCTCTTTCCACAATCTTATCCTTTTACTGTATGCTTTTAGATTTTTAAGGTAAATTATGGAGCAACTTTCTGTTAAGTATCAACTATGATTAAAGCAAAATATATAATTTTTTTGCTGTGACAATCTTCCTTATTTTTAAACTTGAGGTGGCATTTGGTAATTCTAGCTGGAAGTTCATGTTTATTTTTATTTTTTTCTTATTTGAAATTCAATGAATGCTTAAATTGTTATCATTTTACTTGAGATTAATGAACTTGCACGAACCTTGTGCATCTATGTTCTGATATACTTGGGAAGAGTTTAGGTGGTATTGGTTCCTTATGTCATATTTGCATGCTCGAATCTAAACGGTCGAAGAGTGAGTCTAGCCAAATCTCTACTTGTTTCTAGGATATCACACTGGATGGTTTAATAAATTGCTTTTAAAATTTGAATTTGGTTGACTTTATGCTTATTTAACACTCAACATTACTTGTTATATACAGTTACATACGATTAATCATGAGAATCTTGCATTGTCTTCAGCTTCAAAGCTGTGAAAATATTCCCTTCCAATTGCTAGTACAATGAGAAGAGGTCGAGGGTGCTTGTCTCAGTGAGAATGGGACTTAGTTCTACTATGACCTTTACACCTAACATGACTGAACAATGAGAAAGATCAATAAATAACGCAATATGGTTCTTGTTTGCTTAAATGTTAACAATCATACTACAATTTAGATATATTATAGTTGCTCAGTACTGGGTACATAAAAGAGAGAGACCAGGACCTTCGGCGTATGTTTATTCCCTCAATGTAGTAATGGATGACTGCCGGTCATTTTACGTGGTTATTTTGCATTACTATATGGAAGGAATAGGTAGTGGGAAGTATCCTAGTCCGAAAAAAGAAAAAGGTTAATATTACCTGAATGTGCTCTTTTTCTCTATTGCTTTCCATGGGTTGAAAATGATATTACTTGCTCATATATAATTCACTCATCTTCTCCAACTGGCAGACTACATATGAACTGTTCCAATGTGTTGTTTTCCAATATGCATACTCCCTGTCCACCATTCCTTTTTGGATTGTCCCAAATTAATATGCCACTTTTTTTTTTAACATAATCAACAAACCAAATTCCACAATAGGGAATAAGTGTTGATTAGTAGTGGCAAAATGTGGCCCAAATAATAAAACAACTCATATTAGCCCAAGCATCTAAATATGGGGCCATGTTTAAAACCTATGAGTTAAATATGGGGCCCATATTTCAAAGCTATGAGTTAAATATGGGGTCCATATTTGAAAGCAAAAAATCAAATATGGAGCTCAATTTTAAAAGATACAAATCAAATATAATACTCATTTTAAAAAGTTATGAGTAAAATATGAGTTTTTTTCATATATACCTCGAATTGTAATACTTAATTTAGTAGAAAAATAATAGGTTGGCCCAACCCATATTTGGTCCGCCCATATTTGGCCCGGCCCACATTTAACCCAACCCACATTTGGTCCAACCCACATTTAGCCCAATCCATATTTGACCCGTCCAAATTATGCCCAGCCCATAATTTTGCCAGTGCTAGTGTTGATCTTAGCCATTGATTGAATGTATCCTTAATCTATACGGGAAAAGGATAGGGACTTTTATTTTGGGACGGAGGGAATATTATATTATAGATATAGAACTACCAGGTTAGGTTAGTTTTGATGATATAAACGATGAAATCTAAGGGCCGCAATTTACTATGAACCCCTTTAATTTGTAACTTTGGCTATGAATTTTTGTGTAGTTCTTTTTTTACTTCACACTTGCTCTGGATACTATACATCCGTGCCCCTGCCAGTGAATGTATGCAAATTCTCTACTAGTAGTGCAGTAATATATTCATGGGGCTCATAATGAAACCAACCCGCCACACAAGAAGATATCAGTGATAGATGCAGACGTAAGCTGGTCCCCGTAGATAGATTTTATGAGAAATATCTTTTGTTATTATCTTTTAGGGATTTGACATTTTTATATTTTTTTTCTTAGCTTCAGGGATTCTATTATATTGGTAGGACTTACTTACTATATTTGTTTTGGATTTGCCCATATAGACTAGATTTGTATTTTGGCATTCCAGGCTTATGATTATTGAACACCTATTTCTTCTCATTTTCTCTCTCTCTCTCTCTCTCTCTCACGGCTCTTTCTTAATGACTGTTCTTTCTTTTTTCCTTCCATTGTTCATCTCTCTTTCTTCTCTTATCACTTCCATTCTCGTCTTCTCCTCATCAATTCTCCTCATTGTTTCTCCTTTTTTTTTCCTACGTTGCATATCTAAGCATCATCTTAACTGCAAATGTTCCTCTTTTGATCAACTTTCCTTTATAGAAGCATGCATGAAAATAGATCACGATCCTGCCTGTGGAAGTGATGAAGTATAAAAAATGATGGCATTTTTAATAGAAAATAAAAGAAGCCAGTTTACCAAATATCTTACGATATTTTTTTGCATGTGCACGGTTTCTCCTTGGGTTATTTTAAATTGTGATATTTCCATTTGATGTCAGGTGGTTTTGCTTTTAAGAAACAGATGCTAGAGGATAGAAGATTCCCAAAAATGCATCTTGACTTGCAACGCCTCCTTCAGGTATAATCTCATATCCTTCCATATCCTTTATGGCTCAATCGGAAGAAATAACATATTAACAAGAGGGATTAATCTCAAAATTTTCTTTATATATCATCAAATGAATCAAAATTTGATGAAACAAATAGATGTATAATGTATTTTGCGGAAGCGTTAAGCTAAACTGCACAACAAATTAAATATAAAGGGACTCTCATCTTATATCATTCTCAAAATACTATTATTATTTGAATCCATTCTCGAAATGGGGTTACACGATATATAGGGGGTGAGGGAATGATCTGCATGTATATTCATATTCATTGATTCTATCTTCCATAATAGGTCATGGATGACATCATAAGAGAACAATCAAATACATGCATCACATGGCCTAGAACCTTCTTATTTATAATAATTAGTAAAATATTCCTTATTGTCCTCACTAATTATTACTAAAATAGTAAAATAACAAAGGGAAAAAATACAAAAAAAAAATAATAATAATAATAAATCTGTAAAAAACGATTATGTCCTTCTGGTTCACATCACTCTCCCCCACTTATGAGAGCTCATCCCGAGTGTGGGAGGACTGCAACATCGTATGCCCAGGGTTTGAAGCTCTGTAGCGTGGTCGCCGGATGACTGACATTGTCCGATGCTGATGAGTCTCACCAAAGGTAAACGAATGGGGGGTAGGTCCAGGAAAGGATTTGGTGAGTGGGACCTAAGGTTGTTACGCTGCATTTTGCTATTGTCCCTTGCGATTTTGGCTCAGTGACGAGAGAACTGAAGGTCCCCTGCCTTCCAATGGTTTGGTGAGAGTTCAGGGCTTTGGCGATGGGTGTAGGAGGATGGGGAAGGGTTTGGGACATTGTAGTGCTCGGAGAGAATGGATGGGGGGTTTTGGAGGTTGTGACTCGCTGTGAGGCGGGGAAACAAGGGTGTTGAGGAGCGTTAGTGGAGGGTCGTCGGCCCTCATGAGATGCTGTCAAGGTTCACTGAATGTCGGCGAGAGGGTGGGAGGATGCGGAGATGTTGTCTCGCGAAATGGGTGGGTTTGGTCCCTTTTTTGGCTATGTGGTGTGACATCAAAGGGAAGGCGACAAAAGGAAGCTCCAATGGGCCTTGCCGGACGTCAGCGAAGGCTACGGCTGGTCAGATCTGTTGTATGGTTGAAGGTTTCAAAGGTTTAAAGGGGGTGGGGGAGGCAGTTGCAGAGTGGAATTAATGTGGGCTATTTTGGGCTCCGACAATGTTGCTGAGGCGAGACTGGTGAGGGTCGAAGGTACTCTTTTGAGTGGCATGGCAACCATGGGCTCCCCCATTAGCTGCTCTGAAGGCTGTAGGTAGTCCAAAACAGATTGTAGCAGAAAGGAGGTCACAAGGGAGGCATGGTTTGTAGGAGTGGTCCGACAGTGATTCCTCTCAGCATGGCTCTCACAACAACAAAGTCGACCGCATCAGGATCGCATGTCGTTGTGATACCAATTAATGTGTTTTGCGGAGGTGTTGAACTACTAAAAAACTTACAAATAAAGGGATTCTCATCTCGTAACATTCTCAAAATAGTAGTAGTAATCGAATCCATTTGCCAATGAGGTTACACCATATAGAGGGGGTGAGGGCATGTTCCAAAGGGCATATTTATATTCATTAAAAAATAATTCGGAGGTCGTGGATGACATCACAAGAGGATAATCACATCCGTGACAGCACATAGCCTAGAACTATTTTCTTTTCACAACGTATTAAAACATCCATTATTGTCCCTGCTAATTACTATTAAACTAGTAAGATAACAGAAGTTAGAAATTATAAGAAAATTAAATCCAAAAAAAGATGACTCAAATCAATATAGTTCACACAATATTGCTGATTTTTGTGGTGCTTACTGAACCAGGCGATTGCACACGGGGAGCAGGTATTTCCGCGAGTTAAGGAGAAGTGTTCATCGAAAGATTGGTTTTCTAGTGAAGACATGACCTCACTCGAAGAGTTAACTGGTCGGCTAAGGAGATTGAAGGAGAATGTTGGGTTTATAGTCAATCGTGTCACAGCAATCCAGGCTAGTCTTGACAGCTGGCAGGCCGAACAAATAAATAGAAAGCTATACTATCTCTCGTTCCTTTCAATCATATTGCTCCCTTTATCCATCATCACTGGAGGTTAAGTTCTTTACACAAACACTACTTTCTAGCACTGTTTGAGCATCTCTTTAATAAAAAACTGTTTGGACATCTGAAAGTATAGAGGAAAATGTGAAGGAAAAGAAAAAAAACATGCTACTTCCTCCATTTCCAATTAAGTTTCCATGCTTGAAAGTTTAAGGAAATTTGACTTTTAACATAATCAATGGCCCAAATAAAAACTTGAATATGGCGGGATGTAGTTTATTGGTTTTTCAAAGTGGACTCTTAGGCCCCATTTGGTACGTGGTAAAGTTGGGTGGAAGATGATTCCTTACGAACATTTCTGGAATAGTGTAAGATTACTGCGTTTGGTGCGAAGTTAAGTTGCATGCAAATGTAGACCCCAATGGAATTAGATTACCTCATCTGTGGGAAAATGGGTGGAATCCAAATCCATCCAATATAGGTGTGTGTGTGTGTGTGTGTATGATTGCTAAAGGTATTATTGATATATATTGTATATTTTCATGTCACTTTCCATGCATGAACCAAATACAAAATTTTGATTCCCAATAGGAATCCATTGGTTAACCAAATAGAACGAAAGGATTTAAAATTCTGGTAATTACAATCCGTCCAAAATATTATCGCGAACTAAACGGGGCATTAAAGTAAGACTCAATTCAATATGAATGTAGTACAATTTAATGTATAGTACAATAAATAATGAACAGTAGACAAACTCAGAGTTGGTACTCATAATTTGTGATTCACTGATGTCCCATCATTGGTCAATGAGTCGTGTCCGTCATTTAAGACATCGAGTAATGCAATGATAGCACAACAGTGAGTGTAATTTTTTTATTGGGGTAATAGGTACCAAGTCCTATTGACTTGGTCAAGATTGAAGAGATCTTTTGACTGTGTTAATGTTGTCAAATGTCCTATTTTGAGAACTCAGCGCATTAAAATAACCAACATACCTTCAAAATATCTTTGACAGCTGTCACCTCATTTTTTACCAATAAAAAAAATCAAATCTTTAAACGTCCATAACTTCAAATCTACAAATCCAAAATTCACAAAATTTTGATATTTGGAATCTACTAGTCGTCAAGATCTATCAAACAACATCCATATTTGTTATTTTTTGACAAAAAAATCGAAACAAATAAATTATTTACCGTTTCTTTAAAACCTCCATTTTTTGGCGTAAACTCTCATCTTTTTCAGCGAAACCCTTCTTCTCCAGCTCCGGCGATGATGCCGCTGGCGCGGATTAGAAAAAGGAAAGAAATAGATGAAAAGAGAGAAAAACGAGGAGAGGGAAACACTCTGGCAAGCTTCTCTGGCTAATCTCCAGTGGGGTGGGGGTGGGGCTGCTAGAGAGAGAGAGAGAGAGAGGGATTATGTATATGTTTCTAGAGAGAGAGTAAGTGGGTTTAAAATGAGTATGAGTGAGGGGTACATTTGTCTAAATATATGTGCTCTATAATGAAAAAGAACTTGGTTGACTAAATAAAAGTCAATGGGATTTTATTCATCTTTCACCTAATAAATAGGATTAAACCATAATAATACCTTTTCTAATCCAAGTCATAACTTGGAGCATATTCTCTCTTTTCATTCATGTTTCCTTCTATACTTTTCGAGATCCAATTATGGGCAAGTTTTTGATCTATTTTTATATTCTCCGTGTATATATGGATTTAGAAGCATCTCACACAATAAATTCTTTCCTTTCCTTTTTGACAGTGTTTGGGATGAATGTGGGAGGGGTTCCATGGACAGGGCAAAAGGACCCTGAGCTAAAGCACGGGTTCCGCAATGTCATGGTGCTCTGTGTGGTAATGCTACTGCTTGTGCTTCTGTGCTTCCTTTTTCCTGATTTTTATACTCGTATCACTGCTTGGCGGAGAAGGAGAGCAATGAGAAAAGGCTGGTCTCTCAACCGAAAGTCCTTTCTCAAGAGAACCGTAGGAGGTGGTGAAGAGAGAAGAGGTTACCTTAGGCTTTGAGGAGGAAAAAAAAAGCTCCACTTGTTCTATGGTACATGTCATTCTTAAGAGAAAACAAAATTGGTTACAACAATGACATCGTGTAACAGATCGAAGGAGGATCGTCGAGTCAAAGCTTCAAGGGTTCAGATCATTCCGATGGTTTTCTGTAAATTCAGTAACTAACTATTGCAGGTGTGATCTTAGCACTTGCTTTACAAATCCAACACTTCTCCTTTTATTCTTTACTTCCCGTTAGCTTCAAAACCGCAACAGTCGATGTATACTCCATTTCTTCGCCTCAATTTAACCCCATTTGTGTAACTTATCCATTGTTTTATGATTCAAGCCCTTTTATCATTCTTCCTTCTTGAACAATTTGCATCACCTTCCTTTTGAGCCAATTGTTGGGACTTTGCTTTTGATATTTTTATCAAACATCCCCTAGAAATGGGAATCTATAATCATTCTCTTGATCTCTATATAATTTGGGAGGTGGCCTATTCTTTTATCGGTTCTGGTTTTTCTTTTTACCCGAATCAGTCACCATACCTTGCATTTTTGGACAAATCATGGATCAGATGTATAGGGATCATCCCCCCTACCCCCGTGTAATTAATCATCAAGTTCTGAGTTCCTTGTATATATAGACAGCTCGAGTCTTGCCCACTTGTATAGGGATTATATATTTCAATAATTGTTCAAACACACAATCACACATTTGTAGTGTAATTCAAGATAGTGGCAAATGCTGCTTTGGCACATTAACATTTTAAATTCTAACATTATGTGCTTAATTAATAACAGTTTAACTCTGTGTGTGTGTGTGTGTGTGTGCATGCGCACACAACGCTTGTTGAGGATGGAGGGCTGTATCGTATTGAAGATTGTAGCCTTATAAGAGCTCGAAGCCCCCCATAGTTTATATTTGTGATATTTTTACCCTAATTATGGCCAGATGAAGCTCACAATTCAAACCAAATATTTGAAAAGATAAAGAAAATTGGTCCAGTTGATTTAGGATTTCTTGTTGCTGTCATGAATATTCTTATCTGGCCTAAATCAGGTAATGTTGCGTGGTCAGACAATTGGTGGGGAAGCACATAATCAGCCCATGAACTAGTGGTGAAAAATACCCGCAGCACTATTTTTTTGTTACAAGATATTTGGTTTTCTTTTCTCCCAGCGTAGTTTGAACTTAATAAGCATTGGGGATTAAATGAGAATTGGAAAATTTGGAGACAGTGCTTGCATCTCAGATTACATCTCCAGGGGGTGGCATTGTCATATGAAAGTTTTGCTAGACGCTATTTTATCAGAATCAGAATAAAATAGTATAGCGTCTCTGAATGCTCTGGTGAGGCCCCTCTTGCTTTTATTAAATTTCAAACCAAAAAGGAGACGTGCAATTCTTGTAGTGTCTTTTACCTTAGAGAACAAAAATACTCCTAGTAAGTATATCATGTAAAATATGATTTTTATGTATAAAACATAATCCATTAAACATGAGTAAATCTTTGAACTTGAACTCTATAGTTTTACGCATCCGGAAAGAGAAAGATGAATAGATATATTTTTGGGCATAGCTATAAAATGCAGAAAGAGATGATAGTTCATTATATGGATTTTCTCAATTGATCCGATTTATTGAGTAGGTAGTCAAATAGGGCATACGATATTTTTTTTACTCTAACGAATTCATGAAAAAACGTGTTTGCTACAATAGGCCCTTATAAAAAATAGGTATTGAATAGTTACATATATGAATAGGACTTGTTGAAGAAATTTTGTTTTGAAAGAATTAATAGTAGCAAAATGTGGCCCAAATAATAAAACAATTCATATTAGCGCAATCATATAATACAAGGTTCGTATATAGACGCTATGAGCAAAATATGAGGTTCATATTTAAAAGCGACAAGCTAAATATGGGGAGCATATTTGAAAGCTATGAACCAAATATGACGCCCAATTTTTAAAGCTACAAGTTAAATATGAGGCTCATTTTTAAAGCTGTGAGTAAAATATGAGGTTTTTTTATATATACCTGGAATTGTAATACTTTAGTAAAAAAATGAATTGGCGCAGCCATATTTGGTCCATTCATATTTGACCCAACTCATATTTAGCCTAACCCATATTTGACTCAATCCACATTTAGTCCAATCCATATTTAACTCACTCAAATTAGGCTCAATCCATAGTTTTGCCATTGCTAGATAGGACCAATGAGGAAATATCGTATGTAAACAGGTCTTATTTGTCAAGCTCACTTGATTTTAACAAAATTCTTGTTTTTTTATCTTCAATGTGAAAATTGGTTTTTCTTTCTTTTTTTTTTGCATTAGTTGCACACAATTTTGTGATGCTCTTAATGTGTATAATAAATGTAGGCCATGCACTTTTATAGATAGAGGTAGACATTTATTTTGATTCAAATTTAATTCTTCTTAACATCAAAATAGTAAACTGATATGTGAGACGAATTTATTTTAAACTAGTCGTATTAATTCAACGAGTTCTCATTAAACCATGTAGGAATATGTGAGTGCAAGAAATATCACAATAAAGATCCACGAAAACAATTATAAGTGCGAAAAGTAAAGATCACACGCACAACAACGATATATGTGATGCGGTAACTTGTCTACATCCACGGAGATGTTACTATGTTCTTATTAGTATCTCTCAATGCTCGAGGTTACATCCCATTACCCCGAGTGAGGGTTTACAATTTATAGATGTGTAAAATAAGAGGTTGAGTTATACAAGTAACTCAATATGATAATGAATAACTAGTGGTGTCCCTGAATATCTCCTCCGAGATTGTTGGTAACCAATTTGAGTATATCCTTTAGGGTCCGTTTGATTCATGTCATGGTAAACTTTGTCATGGTAGAATTTGTCATAACAAAATTTGCCAAGACAAATATTATTTTTCTCACGTTAGGCTGTCAAACAACCAAATGATGTAAAACAAATTTTTTAGGCAAAACATTTTATAATATATTCAAAACAGTTTAAAAGTGTTTAAGAGGTTTTTAATGATTAGTCACATTTACTAAATATGTAGTTCAATAGGTCCTAAATTTTTTTTTGCTCCATCAGGTCCCATGAAAAAAGATTTTTGTTCCAATAGGTCCTATTTGCAAACATACATTAAATATTCACTATATGTACAAATAAGACCTATTAAGATAAAAATATTGCGATAAGACCTATTAGGAAATCTCCCATGTAAATAGGACTTAATAGGGAGATCCCCAAAAAACAATTCTTATAATATATTCAAAACACTTTTATAATTATTTAAAACACTTTTTAAAATTGTTTTTTAAAACATTAAAATAGTTTTTATAATATATTCAAAATAGTGTTTTAAAATAGTTTTTATAATATTCCTATAAAACAGTTTCTTAATAATTTTTTTATAATATTTAAAACATTACAAAATAGTCTTTTAAATATTCGAAACAACTTTTTAATTATTTAAAGCATTTTTTAAATTGTTTTTTAAAACAATAAATAATTTTTATAACATATTCAAAATAGTGTTTTAAAATGTTTAAAACAGTTTTTTATAATATTTTTATAAAAAAATTTGTAAAACATTTTTTTAATATTTTTTATAATATTTAAAACAGTTTATAAAACATTACAAAATAGGTTTTTGAATATTCGAAACACTTTTTTAATTATTTAAAGCAGTTTTTAAAATTGTTTTGCAAAACATTAAAACAGTTTTTATAACATATTCAAAATAGTGTTTTAAAATGTTTAAAAGAGTTTTTACAACATTTTTATTAAAAAAAAATTAATAATTTTTTATAATATTAGAACAATATGTAAAACATTACAAAACAGTTTTTAAATATTCGTAATAATTTTTTTAATTATTTAAAATAGTTTTTAAATTATTTTTTAAAACATTAAAATCGAACCCTTAGTTAGCAAATTTATGGGTAAATATTTCTCACTCAAATAAGTAAGAAAGTTTTGCCAACACCTTATGTATAAAGGGTGTTGTACACTGGCAAACAATGCCACGATAACTTGTGCTACCAATCAAATGGACCCTTATGTCTTTTAGTGTATGTAAAACACACGAGTCTTTAATGAATAACTGATTTGGGCCAGACAGTCCGCCTTGCATGCTGGGCTGGTCGGCTACTCTCTTGAGCCAAGATAAATGGATCCCCACAATTACCTATTTGGGCCAACAAACTTTAACTAAGTTTAAGGCCCATGACTTGAAACATTGTTTTAAAACCGGAGTGCCAGTTTTGCAATTTTGGTGAACTCAAGATGGCACGCTCGTCTGAGGTCAAACACCATGGCAAACTTATAGTTTTATTAAAGAGGTAAGGATACGCTGGTCTGAGCAGTTATATGAAGTGCCAAAATCTTTCTTGGTTGTCGCATTTCATCATTAGCTCGGATTTCAAACTGAGATACATCACCCTCGACTACTATCTTTCAAACATTTCCTTGTCTACTGAGCTTCCAGTATCTACTTCTTTGGATTCTTGTATTCTCAGAGCTTCCATTGATTCTTATAAGTTCCCCTCATCTCCTCCTTGTTTCCACTTATGCCCCTCTCCCTAAAGATGTTCGTGATATTAAAGGGGGACACTGGATTCAAACCCTACTGATCACCCAAGGGGGGTTGACATTTCCCCCAACCTTCTTTTTCTTAAATTCTTCAAATATTTTTATGTCGTCCCTGCCTAGTGTGCCCCTAATGTCTGGGAGATTGTAAATAGGGTTTACAGAATAAACACGCTGTATGGGAGCAATCTAGGACTTGTTGAGCTCTCTTACAATTACTTTTGGTCGTGTACCAATGGCGGTATTTTATATTTGAAGACAAGAAAAGCTGATAGGGTTCTAATTGTAAACCTCCCTGATTCTCACAAAGATTACCGGGGTTATGAGTTTATTGACAGAAATTGGAAACATCCTCCCCTTTCTGAGGGCGAGAGATACCGGGGCACCTGGATTTCTGATTTGGAGAAAGAACAAATAGGTCGCTTTCTTTTTTCTTTTGTTTACTTGTTGTTTATTCTTATTTTGTTTACTTGCTTGCTGCTTCTATTCCCTATCCTCTGACTAATGTTTTATTCCTTTATTTTTGCAGCTCGCGATAAAATCAAGTGCCTACTTTGAGTGAGGTGAGTGTTACTGATCTCATGAAGACTTAGAAAGTTAAGGAGAGACTTCCAGATGACAAGCATCCACATTTTGCGCCTACTTGCTCGAGTACAAGAACACTACAAGAAACTTTATCACTTGGCCCCGACCTGAAGGTTCCTAAAGTTGGTTCTCTTGAACCAGTGGTGTTAGAAGAAGAACAAGAACAAGAACAAGAACAAGAAGAAGAAGAAGAAGAAGAAGAAGAAGAAGAAGAAGAAGAAGAAGAAGAAGAAGAAGAAATGGCTCCCCTATCTAGAGGAGAGTCTTGAATGTTAAAGACGAGGATCAGATGGTGTTGTCTAATCGAATCAAGCCTTTGCAGAGGTTAGAGGTGGATTCCCCAAGGGCTAGTGGTTCCAGCCCATGAGCTAATAGGAAAGAAAGGAGAAGGAGACGAAGATAAGAGAGAGAGAGAAAGAGGACGCTGACATTAAAGGCCCTTGTTTTGTCCTTCTTAACTTCTGACGCTGAGGGGTCCAACGTAGCCAACCACCTACCCTTGCCCTTGATTGAGGGTTATGCTCATGACCAACCGTGAGCGTTCCTCGCGATTGGGGTTGGCCCAACTTGCACTAAGTCCACTCAGGGACTTGCTCTGGTAATTATCCTTCTTTTAACCTTTTATTTCTTCTATTCTGCATTTGTTTGTACTAACTTGGCTTTTTTTGTGTGCAGTTCTTGGCCGATTTCACTACTATTTTGGATCGTCATGCCGACCAGTCCAAAAATAACCAACAGCTAAAAGATGCCCTGAAGAAGTCTGAAAAAGACTTGGCTAATGCCCGCGCGGCTTGGGAGCTGGAAAGGGAGAGCTTGGCAAAGGCCTATACCGATCTCAAGGCGGCCAAGAATCAGGTGGTCGATGAGAGGGAGAAGTTGGTCGAAGAAAACCTAAACCTATCCGGGAAGGTTCAGAAGCTAGAAGAGGAGCACCCGCGCGAGAAGGATGGCAGTTACACAAAAGGTTAAAATGAGGCCTGTGATGATACTAAACTCCAGATAGGAGATGCAAAGAAAGTGTCCTTCAAGAAAAGATGGGACTAAGCACTAAGGGCTGCGGGAGTCCCTTTTGACTCTGAGATTTTCAGCCTTCACTCTCCTGGAACCAATCCTCTCACAGAAGAAGAGCCAAACGTTGGTCAGCCTATCGACCTTACTGAGAACAAGTCTACTGAGGTCAGGGCGGCTGCTGACTAAAAAAAAGGGTTGTCGAGAAGGGGAAGGAAGACGACAACTCCAAGTAGGTAAAGAAATAGGGCTTTTAGTTTAGGACTTTTTCCTTTTTCTATTTTTTTATGCCCTATAATCTTCTTTCTTCCTCTAGTTATACTGGCCTTTGTCCCCCTTTGTGAATCAATGAAAAGTAACTTTTTGCTTATATTGATGCGTTACGTACTTTTGAATATACTTATGTTTAATTTTAATCTTATATGTTGTGTTATTTATAGCTCGACGAGGACTATATTCCCCCTACCTCTAGTTAGGGATGATCTTGGGACCTAACATTAGCTGTCAAGCTCGCCAAGCATTTGTAAGATTTTTTAAGTCTCCGAGGGCGAGGACTGATCAATTCAAGAGTCAGTCCAAACCGGTCACCAAGCTGAAGGATGATCTTCAAGTCATGGAAGAGATCGGTTATTTAGTTTAAGAGGAGATGAATGGACTGAGGGCCAAGCTCATGGAGAATAATAATGTGAGCCAAGTGGGTGAAGTGCTTCAGGTCAAGAATAACTCTCTGAAGAAGGAGGTTATTGAGCTGAGAAATATATCCAAAGGGCGTACGTGATTGCAGTCGGACTTCAAAAAGATATCATGAGGCTAAGACATTTGTTCAGAATGGGCCTTCAAGAAGCCTGGGCGACTGGCTACGATGAGGGGTGAACTTATTCCCTAGAAAGGATTAAGGAGGCAGAGGAGGTTGTATTCAAGAGTGGGTGGTTAACTTCCCTTAGGGAAGTCAAGACTCTTAGGGATTCCGACATGTGATATAAGTACCAGGCTAATTGTGTTTCTTATTATCATAACTCCTTCTGAAAAGATGAAAAGTGGATCCCTATTGATGCTATTCTTGCCCAAATCCTGAACCATTACCTTGAAGATGAGGAGGATGTGTTCGCTCCCAATCTAAATGATGGTCGAAGATCACACGTTACAGATTATCTTGCTCGTTATCCTTAGTCAATCGAGGTCTTTTGGGGGTATTTATATATTTTATCTTTATGTAATTGTACTTTCCAATTAATATATAAGGTTTAATTTATCAACTTGTTCCATATTTTGAGCATGCACTGACTAAATATGAGTTAATAACTGTCTTTATGCTTGGACTATTAATTAGAAAGGATTGTTCTTTATTGACTATTTAAAACCTTTGTCGACCATGTAATATTGTTGATCATTTTAGACCTCTTGCTAATTGATTGTTGATCATCATGGGCTTCTTAGCCGACTAAATAATTTTAGGAACAAGTGTTAGCCATTTTGGAACCTTGCTGACTAAAAGAGTTTGCTAACTTGTGCTCGAACATTCTCCCCGTCTAACATGACTTAGTAGTATCATTCCATTTGCCTTAACTTTTAGGTTGTGTTGTCACACTCCTTTAGGCCTAGGTGACATGATGGTGAGAATGTACCTGGTTGATGGTCCATTCGCTCGATCAGCTTTTTTACGACCAACGTAGTTGGAGGCCAACCTAAGTTGGATTTTTTATCTAAGGATCCCATGTAGGGCTTTCACTGTTGTCGGGCAACTCATAAGGTTTATTGTGTTTATGACAAAGACCTGAGGGTTGTAGAAATTAAAATATTTTAATCACTTATTGTAATTAATGTGAACCTTGCTCGACATCATGAAATTTTTTTATTAAAATAAGTTGAACAAATTATTTTAATCCACAATAGTTTCGTTATGCTCATGGAAGTCCTTCGGATAACACAAGCTAAGAAGCCTTTTGTTAACCAAAGGTTATCTATTTGTATTATCGAGGGAGTTATTATTTGGAAAGGATGCACAATTACTGAGATTCAATCGAGAAACTCGAAGCAACCAATATATAAGATCAAACGACGAGAGCCAATTGCCCTTTATTCATTGCATAATAAGTTACAAGCGACGTAAGTTTGAAATAAAAATTTGCATAAACTAAATGTGCTAATAAAAGATGAAAAAGACTAAAAGTAGAACTACTTGAAATTGGTTGTGTTCTACGTTCTTGGTATCTCCCTTCCCTCCAGCGTTTCCAAGTGATATGCTCCTTGAATATCGTCCCTTATCACCTTAAAAGGTCCTTCCCAGTTTGGTCCCAACTTGCTATCTGATGGTTTTATAGCATTACCAAAGACTTTCCATGGGACATAGTCTCCTACTTAGAATTTCTTCGGATTAATTTTTTTGTTATATTTCTTCGTCAGTTGTTGTTGGTAGGAAGCCAGCTTGATCATGGCATATTTTCTTCGGTCGTCTACTAAGTCAAGCTCAGTGCACAGTGCATCATCATTCAGGCCTTGGTCGACCAAGGTGGTTCTTATGGTAGGGAGACCCGCTTCAAGTGGGATAATAGCTTTTATTCCGTAAGCGAATGCAAAGGGTGTTTCCCTAGTCGGTCTCCGAGGAGTAGTACGATAGGCCCACAGAATATAGAGGAGCTCATCTACCCAGGTACCCTTTGCTCTTTCCAATCTCTTTTTTAGGCCATAGAGCATGGTTTTGTTAGAAGCTTCTACCTGGACGTTGCTTTGTGGATATGACACGGAACTAAAGTTGTTCCTAAAGCCATGCTTATTATGGAAACTTTGAAAGAAGTTGCTTTCAAACTGCGTGCCGTTGTCGATGATGATAGTCCTTGGGATCCCAAAGTGTGTTATAATGCTTTTCTAGATGAACCTAGTCATGTCGACATCACGAATGTTCGCCAATGGTTCTGATTCTACCCACTTGGTGAAATAATCTGTATCGACCAGCAGATACTTGTAATTTTTGGGTTAGTAGGTAGCGGTCCCAAAATATTTAATCCCCATTACGCGAATGGCCAAGGACTTGTCAAAAACTTTAGGTCGCTAGCTGGCTGGTGGGCCATGGAAGAAAATTTATAGCACTTTTCACATCTGCAAACATATGTACTTGCATATTTTTGCATGTGAGGCCACCAATAACATTCCTTAATCGCTCAAAAGTCCAATGACTCCCACAAATACCATCGTGAAGTTCACTAAGAACTTGCTCAGTGTCGTGTGGGTGAACGCATTGGAGGTAAGGGACTTTTGATGATCTTTTGTAGAGCTTTTCCCTTGGGGCGAGATAGAAATGGGTTGCTTTCACCCTTACTTAATGAGCCAATCTCTTGTTGTCAGGCAGCATGTCACTTGGTAAATAGGCAATGATGGGATCCATCCAACTAGGGGCCTTTTCTATGAGGATGACTTGTTCGACGACCATTGTTTGGTCGATGTTTGTCTAGGCGAGGAACTCTATCTGTACACTGCTGAGCTTAGGACAACTAAGGCATTGATGTAACTGTTCTGCCCTCGAGGGAACTATTGAGTGTCAACCTTCTCGAATTCTTCCATAAGTTCTCTTACCACGGTGAGGTAGGCTTCCATCGTATCATCTTTTGTGTTGAAATATTCATTCACTTGCCTGGAGACCAGTTTGGAATCGTCGAAGACGTTGAGGCATCTTGCCCCCAGTATTTGGCCTTGTGAAAGCCAGCAATCAGTTCCTCATATTCAACTTCGTTATTGGAGTCTTCAAATCCCAATTTGATTCCCTGCTCGATGACAGTGTCTTTTCGGGTGACAAGGATGATTCCTACTCATGCCCCCTTATATTTGGAAGCTCTATTAATGTATATGGTCTAGTTATTAGACTATGATTCCTCATTTGTGGACTGCTCCATTTCCCATTGGTCGATACGCTGGTCCCATATAAACTCGACGATAAAATCTGGGAGGACCTATCCTTTAATCATTGTTCTTGGTTGAAAGTGGATATCGAACCTTTCGATCTTGATCAACCACTTCGAGAGTCGTCCAGAGAGGTCAGCTTTTCAGAGAATAGCCTTGAGGGGATACAAAGTGATCACATTTATGGAGTGATCTTTGAAGTAGTGTTTGAGCTTCCTTAAGGCAACCACAAATTCATTGTGACACCCCGCCTAATAAAATACCGGGTGATCATTCCTATATAAAATTAAACAGGAATCTCAAATGGTTTCATTCTCAGCATCACTGTCGAAAACCATTTAATTATTAATAACCTATTGGGCCTGACGTCAAATTTTAAACTTTCTAATCTTTTTTTTTAACTTAAGGCACAACTAAAACCATTAACACTGTAATATAAATAACAACTGAAATGAATAAATAAATAATCGATAACTATCGATAAAACATTTAACAAACCAGATCGAATGGGCATAAAATAAAAATGCCGTAAATAAAATAAAAGACAACAGTTGGGAAACATGCCCGATTATTACAACAGTACCTCCTATCTAGATCACAAGGATAGAAGCGTCTAAATAATTTCCTTCCAACATCCACAGCTGCGGTAGTAATGTCTGACTCGACAGGATAGTCATCCAGGCGTCCATGTGTCTGGACACCTAAAAAGTATACAAAGTAGAAGAAAAAGAAAAATAGATATTGGTCAGAGCCCGGGTTTTGAAAATATTTTAGCAAGTTCTTAGCATACTTTAATATATTTAAAATATGATACTCTCTATATTTAAAATGGCATCGCACTCACATGAGATACCTCTCACCTCTCATCTAACAGTGCGCACCTATCGTATGTATTTTAAACCTCTTAGTTACACTACCCATCCTAACTATCATCTCTCCAAAATTCTAACTATCATACGCTATCTCAATAACCCACGTATGTAATATTCTAAGCTTTCGCCCGAGATTATACACTATAATTCTCATTTTTCAATTACTCGTTTCATATAGAATAACTATCACTAGTAATTACACCATTTACATTTTAGTGTTATCAATCTCGTATATAATATTCTCATCTTCTTATATTATATACGTATATCACATATATTTTATTCCGGATTTTATACTCCCGGATAAACCAGAAATTACTCACATTTCTTTCCTTGTTTTAGTCCATACACACACACACATCAAGTATATTTATACTTCATTCTTTATCTTGGTCCATGTATATATATATATATGTTTTCACATCTCATATATATATATATATATATATATATATATATATATACAATACAATACAATACACTATACACACCAAGTATATTTATACTTATATATCACACACTATATAAGTATATCAACCATCCCTCAGAGCTATAACTCAATGGATGCAATCTCTAGAATGCTATCATCCTCTAGGAAATTTCTCACACATTCTCCCGAGTAGCTTGGTCGGATCTCACACCGAACCCTAAATCAAACACAAACGTAAGGGAAACGGTCATAGTTCCTCATATGAAAGTGAGACCAAATCATATCCAAGACGTCTCACCCAGAATAAAATCACACTGTATAATAACTGGACGACTATGACCTGGGGCTATACTCACCCTGCTCCTCAATTCAGGGGATTCACCCACAACTTGCAACTTCCTATGATAAAACTAGAGGGGTATGCTTCATATAAATATATCATTCACACATAGATATATTCGTAAACATGTCGTATATATATTCTCTCTCTCTCTCTCTCTCTCTCTCTCTCTCTCTCTCTATATATATATATATATATATATATATATATACTAGGGTGTACCCGTGCCGATGGCACGGTTGCATAAACGTTCTGGATATTTCGTAATGGTCAATAAGACACGCGTGATAAAATGAAGTCAGATGACCAAATTTAAATATCATAAAATGGTCAATATGCAATGAAAGCTTGAAAAAATATTAAATGGAAAATTATCTACTTTAAAAAATTATTAAATATAATCAATGCACAGAGTGAGTATTTGTCGTATTGCAAAACTTACTTTCATTTACTTCTTTAGCTCAAGGGGACACCAAATAAATTGGCACAAAGGTTGCATCAAATTTTTTTTTGTAAATACTAATGCCAATTAATTGTAATAATAGAAAAAATATTCGGTTCAATATGTCTAATGATGTTGGAAGCCTTTAATTATGAGTAATTCTACATGTACCGCCATTTGAAACCGCATTGCCTATGTGGCATGCGGTGATTGATTAATGTTGTTGACGCGAACCCATATTCTTATAAAATTAACCAATCACAACACGTCATGTGTACAATACGATTTCAATTTGATACACTTAGAATTTCTCTTTAATTATAACTTGGTGGTATTATTGCGAGGCACCAACTTCAATCTCCCTCACGTAAAATCAGACTCCAAAACCAATTCAATTGTAGTTAAGAGAATGAGCAGTGTTGTTTCCAAGAGCAGATGGGAGATGTTGTTCCCAAAGCATATGGGTACAATGTTTGAAAAAGATAATTTTCAAAGTATGAGAAAGTTATTTTAATTTCATTAGACCAAACAAAATAATTTTTCTCAAAAGAAAAATGTGACAATATCCGCATGAAAAAAGTCTTTTATTATTAGCAGGAAAAAATAGTTAGCAAAACACGTAAATTTAGAAACAAAATTAGAAAATGTATCCAAATGCAATCAAAGGTCCATGAAATGTTGAGTTAAAAAAAGTACAAAGACGAAAAAATCATAAGCCCTGTGATTTTTCTTTCGTGTGTTTGAGATACCCAAGTTGACCATTAGAGTTGAGCTTCCTTTTTATGATGTTATGAGCATCCTCTGTATGTACAAAAAGTGTACATTGTTATATAAAAAAAATACTTTTTAAAACAATTTTTTAAGAAAAAGAAGTTAAAACAGTTTTTCATATAAAAAGATATCTTGTAGTCGTAGAATAAAACTACGTGACCCACAAAAATATTCAAAACTCATACCCAATGCATTAAAAACTTATACCTTATTATTATGAATCCTGCCAGAATATAAAATTAGGTCCCGCCCACAGCATAAAAAGCTTGTACTCATTTTTGTACTATTAGGCGGGTACACTTTTGTGAGTATGTGTAGTTTTACTCTTATTTGTATTTATAAAAATAACTTTTGAAAAAACTATTTTTTTAAATTAAAACTACAATTAAAAAATGATTTTATGTTTATAAAATAGGTTTTTATGATAACTGATTTTATGAAAAAAAAATTAATAATTTTATAGTTATATTTATACAAAGAATCTTTACACAACATATATTTTCTAATAAAAAATAAATTTTCATATAAATGTTGTGACTTTAAAACAAAGTCTCTTGTTAAACAATTTTTCTAATAACAAAATTCGGTACTTTTCCTTTGAGCCTTGTGCCCCCATATGCCCAATAATGCCACCAGCTCCTATTTACCTCGAGCCTTGTGCTCCATGTTCCCAATATATTAGCTTTTATAATGAGAGAGATGAACAAAAATAAATGATAAAATAACAATCATGTATGTATGACAATATAATTTAGTAGTTCTTAAAACACTCAATACAGAAACAACCAAACAAAACTCCCTAAAATGATAAAATCACCATGTCTTATCTTCTCGGTTACGCACTGACCCAAAATCAAGCCCAACTCTCTGTCGTGGCTTCAGTCCATTCTTTTCCCCTTCTCCGAGCTTTACATTTCATTTCTTCATTTTAGTCCTTTTAGTTGCTCCTAAACTTCATTCAGAATAAATCAAAATCAAAGATTAAAAGTATAAATAATATAAACCATTCAACAAAAAGAGAGGTAAATTTACAGTAAAAGTTATAAATCATTCAAGCTTACCAAATCTTCAATTAGAGGTGCAAGCTTTCTACAATAATAAATATAAAGGACGCTTGAAAAACCCTTAAGTAAACTTCGAACATAACAAAAATCACCCACAGAAAAAAAAAAACGAATACACCACCCAGAGAAAAAAAAATCTAAACTTAGAACCATGAACCAAAAACTTGGAACATAAAAATAAACCCGTTAGATCTGAAGATAATATATCTCTATAATATTATAATTCAAGCAGTAGCCGTCAACCCAACAAAGCACACACCAAATTAAGGTACCTGAAGGTGATGTTGAAGCCGAAGAGGCGATCGACAATGGGCGTCCAGAAACCCCTGATGCACAAATAAAAAAAATGATTTCTCAATGAAAAAGAAAGAAATAAAAAAGGAACCTTCAGAGAAAGAAGAGGGGCAACGGTTTCACAGTGATTTATGCTTCTTTCACCTACGCTCCATCAGAAACACCAGTAGTCGTCACCTCCTTCACCTACACTCTAATAGAGATGGATTCGGCGACCTTTTGTCAACAGCTTCCAGCATATTATTCAAACCTCGAACCAAAATATAAAGTTCGTGTATGAAGTTCATCAAACCCAAAACAAAATGGAAGAATACATAAAACCCTTCTTTAGCTGTAGATGTCTTGTAGCTGTTCGTGTTTGAAAGCCCTGTTTTGAGGTAGAGGGTTTGATAGATAGGCCAGAGGGTGTGTGTAAGAGAGGGTTGGGGATCGGACATTTGAGAGGCTCGAGATAAAAAAAAACACAAAATGGAAGAATAAATAAAACCCTTCTTTATTATATGTTACAACAACAAACTCATACAAAATATACCTGTAGAAACCCAAAAATTTTGAATTCTCATAGGAGTCCACATAAAAACCCACATATTTGAGAAGAAAAAGAAAAAGATTCAGCGACGGGGCGTACGCCGGTGAGGGGTTGCCCAGACAGAGTTGAGAAAAGAAAAACATAGAGTAGATACCATAACCTTGGGAGATCAGAGAATGAAATGACCTAACCCCATGAAGCCTCTCCGATATGAAGAGGTTCAAAATGAATCTGAAATTTCTTGAGCCTTGTGCTGTGTATAGCCTTTCAATCTGGAATTCTGACCGACAGTCTAATAAGATGTAATTTTCTCTCATCGGAGTGGACAACACTCTAACGTGTTGTACACCCATTTTTTTAAAAAACCTCAAAGGCTCGCAGCATTTTACTGACACAACTCTCTTATTTAATATGAGCTGTGAGTTCGGTTGGACAACCATAAGATACATACCCCAAAGATTAAATCACGGCCGTGAGTTAGCCTGTATAAATAGATACAAAACATGTTTATATAGGTTTTGTGTATAAATTTATATGATGTGGCAATAATAAAGGAGGAGGGGAAAAGTTGTATGACGTGGCTATATGATGTGGCAAAACTTGTATGATGTGGCAAAACACCCTCCTGCTTTATTATATATATATATATCACATCAAATCCGACTATTTATGCATATCTCTCCTAGCATTCGCCTGAAATCCCGAATGTACCAATTCGTAATAATTCATAAGTTTACACACAACTTATTTTAATCCCATAAATATTCACTCACTTTTGATATAATTTTCACTTAAATTCCCGAATATTAGCTTATCACATCTATCTAGTATTCTTATAACATCCTATTTCACCTTAGGATTTTACTCATATATATATGGGACATGCCAGGAAACTCATCCTTTCATGTATTATCGTAGTGTCAACCAGCTAATCAATCTTAGGTAGTGGGAATCTGCCTTTGGTACATGCCATGTTGAGATCTTTGAAGTCAATACAGATCCTCTAACTTTCGTACCACCCCAGGGTTGGATAATAACTTGGGGAACTGAACTTCCCTAATGGATCCTGCATCCAGAAGCTTCCCTACTTTGTTCTCCACCTCTTTAGCCTTCTAAGGGGCTATTCGAAGAGCCTTTTGAGTGATAATCTTGAAGGTCGAGTCAACGTACAGATGATGGTAGGCTACGTTGGGGTCAATTCCTAAGCAGATCATATGGCTCCTAAGAAAAAAACATCCAAATTGCTTCTCATGAAGGCTATCAATTCTTTCTTTTCGTGATTAGTAAGTTGTGATCCAATCATAAACTTTCTCTCTGGCAAGTTGTTATCAGCTCTAACTTTCTCTAGGATTTTAATGACCATGTCAACAGGGTGGACCATGGTCTCCTCCACCCCTGGTCGATCGTATCATAGTTGTTGTTTAGAGGATGTATCCCCCTCTTAGTCTTCCTTTGGAGCATCCTTTGGTTCCTTTTTCTTTTCCTTCCTGGGATGGATGGCTGTGATGAAGCCCTTCCTTGAAGTGGCTTCGTCACAATGAATTTCAACCATGCCCCGGTCGATGATACACATTAACTTATGTGGTAGTTATATGGTACGGTCTTCATGGCGTGCAACCAGCCTCTGCCTAAAATGGCATGATATGGGGACTCTATTTCTACCACCAAGAATTCAATTAGCTTCAAGATATTTACTGCTCTGACCAAAAAGACTATCCTTCCTAGTGGCATTATAATTCTTCCTGCGAAACCGACTAATAGAATTGTGGCCTCTTTGAGGTCAACAAGGCTGAGCTTTGGTTTGTGGAATAACCCTAAGTACATCACCTCTATCGACCTTCCCTGATCCACCAACAGCTGGTCGACATCCCAATTTATGATTTTGAGGGTTATCACGAGTGCATCGTGATGTGAAGTTCTCACTCTGATCAAATCTTCTTTAGTGAAGATAATGTGTTTGGTATAGTCGACGTCCTCTGGTCATGGGCGCTTGCCAGCTTGGATATTTACAGGCTCAATTTGGAATGCCTCTATGATAGTAGTGACCTTCTTCATCTCCATTCGGACATCGTTATTTTTTATTTTCTTTAGGTCAGACGCTTCATGGATCACCGCAAACTCCTATCCCATGTTGTCATCAAGGACGCTGTCTGGTTTCTGGTTGCCATTGGCTGCGACCTTGTCAGCTTTATTTTCTTTATATTCATTAAGATGCCAAGCTTGGTCTAACTCTTCCAGGTGTGACTTCAAAGCCTTATAATTCTTAGTTTTATGGCCTCCTTCCGTGTGGAATGTTCATCTTAGTGCTTTGTTCTTTTTTGTTGGGTCACCACCCATCTTCTTGGGCCATTTTATAAATAGTTGATCCTTAATCTTGCTCAAGATCTTGTAGATTGGTTCCTTGAAAACTGTGTTAACATCGTGGAACACTTATGAAGGATCAACCTTGTTCCTATTCTTGGAGCTATTATTTCCCCCGTTCTTATTCCTTTTTATTGGAGTGTCACTCTTATCTCCTCCCTTGCTTACCTTTGCTCAAACGTTGTCTCCTGCATTAGAGTGAACCACATCCTCAACCTTGGCATATTTTTCAATACGAGCTATACGGTTGTCAATGGTGTTGGCTTCTTTCTTGGTTAGGGACTAGTGCAGCAGAGATGTGGTCGACAGACCAATCTTGAAGGATGTAATAATAACTTGCTCTGAACAATCCTCCACTTTATTAAAAACATACCAGTATCTCTTGGCATACTCACGAAGATTTTTTTATGGCTTTTTCTTCATCGTGAGCAATGAATCCATCCTCTTAGGGTGGGAGTTGTTGTTCATGAAGTGAACAGTAAAGGCCTTTGTTAAGGCCTTAAAGAACCTGACTGATCTATGGGGCATCTTCTCAAACCACTTATGTGCTACGTCATATGCTACAAGGGAAAATTATACATATTATGGTGTCATTGTGACTCCACTGGGTCTTTGCCTGATTGTATTAACGAGCGTGGTCGATGGAATCTGTCTTCCCATTATAAATCTTGACCTGGGAATAATGCACTTCT
This sequence comes from Sambucus nigra, assembly GCA_949130495.1. NCBI lineage: Eukaryota > Viridiplantae > Streptophyta > Magnoliopsida > Dipsacales > Adoxaceae > Sambucus > Sambucus nigra. The sequence goes on along the minus strand of OX422212.1, from coordinate 186,181,954 downwards.
TTGGGGGTTCCTCTTCCTCAATCTCCCTTAAAAAAGGGGATTTTATTTGGGTTTTGAGAGCTCACCTGGCTAGCTGCCTGATAGACATGGCTCCTCGATGGGCTAGATATTGATCCATCACTCTACGAACGAAAATTTTGATGTTCTCATCTTGACGATCATTGCTTTTACGACATCTCTCTGATCGACCACGTTTTGATCGGTCACGCTCTGACCTTCCACGTTCAGATCTACCTTGGTCGTGCCCGAAGTTCCTCCCTCGGTTGCAAGTGTTTCTCGCCTGAGGATTAGGAGTCCTATCACTATGCTTCCGGGTATTTCCATGTGGATCCCTCTCCATCCTTTTAGGTCGCCTTTGTAGGTGAGCATTTTCTTCCACCTGAAGGCATGTGGCCTCCTCTTATTCTCGAAGCCTAGATTTGTAAGTGTTGACCAACCTCGAGATCTGTGTAGACCTAGGTGGTCCCTGACTCTCTTCAGAAGGTTATCTTTCTTAGCAAAACCTGGGATTTATTTGCTGGAAAATCTCTGAATTGACCTTAGGTGGGATTGGATCATCTTGAACATCACCAACCTAAGAAATGTTGCTACTATGGTGAGACATTACAAGCTTTCTATTAGTGAATATTTTCATAGGAATAGAAATCGATTTCCAAAACTGGTGCCAATTGTGAGTGCAAGAAATGTTATAATAAAGATCCACGAAAATAATTATAAATGCCGAAAGTAAAGATCACACACACAACACCGATATACATGGTTTGAAAACTTGCCTACGCCCATGCTCAAGGTTAATATGTTCTTATTAGTGTCTCTTAATTCTCAAGGTTACATCCCGTTGCCCCGGGTTAGAGTTTACAATTTATGAATGTGTAAAATAAGAGGTTAAGTTGTGCAAGTAAATCAATATGATCATGGATAACTAGTGGTGTGCCTGAATATCTCCTCCGAGATTGTTGGTAACTAATTTGAGTATATCCTCTATGTCTTTCAATGTATGTTAAACACATGAGTCTTTAATAAATAGATGATTTGGGTCAGGCAATCTACCTTGCATGTTGGACGGGTCGGCTACTCTCTTGGGCCAAGATTAATGGGTCCTCAAAGAATATATTTCATTAAATTACACATTAGAATTGGAATGTCTCATTAAAACGTAATAAGTGAATAATTAAAATTATCAATAATTAAAATTCCCAAATTACCATTATTTCTAACATATCATTATGACTTTAAAGGTCTATGATAATGCACTTTGTAAAGTTGTATGAGACTCATTAGAAAGATGATATATGGATCAAGAGAGAATGGGAGTGAAAGGATTGAGATGGATTACCTTGTTGAGTCTCATGTTTAAGATGAATATTTTTTGTGGACGTTTCATTATCCTTTAGCTTTATGAAAAAGACTACACCTTACACACAACATTGACTCAATAAGGATAAGGACAATACTCATTCCCATTCTTAAGTTAAAGTTAAAGGATAAGGACGATACTCATTCACATTATCAAGTTGAAGTTGAAGGATAAGGACGATACTCATTCCCATTATCAAGTTAAAGTTGAACGATAATGAGATATTAAAAGATGCATCGAGTTTTAATAAATAATTTTAAAAGTCACATGTCATGTGTGCGATGAGGACTAAGAACAAAAGGTGAGTCGAGTATTAAAGTTGAAGGATAAGGATGTTTCATAATGAGACATAGTATTTTGTTCGGTCCTCTTTCATCGACTCACCTTTTGTTCTTAGTCCTTATCGCACACGCGACATGTGACTTTTAAAATGATTTATTAAAACCCGATGCAGTTTTTAATATCTCATTATCGATATGGGCATTGGTTGTCGTTACTTTTCTTTTGTTTTGAAGATTTGTTTCTTTCCTACTAAGAGGTCTCGGGTAAGGCCTTATGATGTCACCATTGTGCAAGCTGTTATAATGTCATCGTTTTGTTTATAACTGAGGCTTACTGTTGGACTTTCACTACCAGGATTTGATTGGATTTTTGTTCCAATTGAAGGTGAAATGGTGAGATGAATTTTTAGTAACTCAAGGAGAGTTCAAGACAATTTGATACTTATGATTGGTTTCAAAATGACATAACAACTTTCAAGCGTAAATGCCTTTTTTTCCTGATAATCCCTTTGATAGTCTTCTCTAAACTAAGCTACCTACAATGAAACATTATACATATTAATAATGTTATATAATTAATTGAGTGTTAAAAGTTCATTTTTCTTAGAATAATCAATCTATTTGCACATTCAATTTAGATCGACACGTGAAAAAAGCATGCTTTGGGTTTCAAAACATACAACATATCCTTCTTTGAGGTGAATCTTATTTAAAGAATACGTAATACACATTATGTTAAATGATTCATTTAATTAACCTACAATGGATTCCCGAAAGGAAATATTGGAACAATTAGTGCCATTTGCGACTTTAAAGGTTTGGTTTACATAAGTCGTAAAAAATCTTTGTCATTGGTTGGAGTCATATTTTGAATGTGCACCCTCATGTTAATTTCTAGAAGATATGAAAAAAGATATCGATTGATAAATGTAAGATTTATAGGGAGAATGCACCTAATTTAAACATTTAAATTGGAATTTTTCTACATAACCTTTCATAAAATAAGTTGCCTTTTACATAATGGGGTGCACCACACCAAAAATGGCGAATTGTCGCGGTCCTTGACCGTGACAATGCAGAATTATTACAATCAAGGACCGTGACATACCAGGGCGTAACAAAAAGATTTGAAACAACCCTTAATCGTGACAAGTACTCGTTGTCATGGTCTTTTTGGTCTGGATTTTTTTGTCAAAATTACGGGTGATAGGAAGCTTGTCATAGTTCATGATCATGAAAACAGGTGGCTAGTCACAGTCCTATCACGATCCAGGACCGTTCTAACACCCTTGATAATCTCAGGGCTTTGTCACGGTCCTAGAACATGACATGAACTAAAAATATTTTTCAGTGACTTGTCATGATCCTTGATCGTGACAACCTTGGGAGCAAAAAAAATTACTGTGGCAGCAGCTACTAACCATTAGAAAACAAGCTTCAATGTACAAAAAAACATTCTTTATCCATAACAAAAAACCAACATCCACAATAATTAAATTTATAATTAGCCAATGTCCATATGAGCAATTATACTACAATATATCATATAAGTCAAATGTATCACATCCACATAGGTTGTAAATACTATGTATCACACAAGTTAAATACCAAAACTCAAAATGGCTCAAGAAGGTGATTTGGCTAAATGACAGATGGCCCCACCTTATTGCCAATATATCGAACACCATCTTGCTCGTTCATCCACAATAACTCATTCTCTTTTCCCGATAACACTTGAATTACTCGGACTCAAGACTCATTGGTCCACAGTGGGCGATTGATAACACGTCTTTTGTGTGTATGTCATTGTGAGGTAAAGACGGTCAATCAAAAATCCATTTTGGTACCTACAAACACACTAAAAATGTATATTGACAAGTAAGGGGTCAATCCGCGCTCTCCAATGTGGACAAGAGAAAACAAAACACAAGTATGATTTTTAAAAATAATTATGAAGGGATATTTATACTACTAACTATGAACTAAAAATTAAAACTACACAAATAAATAAAGAAATGATAAAGTGAGCTAAATATGAGGAGAAAATAATTTTGAGATAATTCAAGGGATTAAACTTCACCACTTAATTTATTTATTTTTATTTATTAGTTTGTCTATTTGAAATACCCCAGAACATATATAAATTCATAAATCAACTATCGTTGCAAATGTGAAGTTACATATAGTCCTTTTAGAAGATTAATATTTAAATTTCACATACTCACAAAAATTAGATTTAAACATTTTCTAATAAATCACCCGCTAGGGAAAATTCACTAAAAGTATTTTGAATCATTGAAAATTACATTTTTAGTGTAGAGAAATTCAAACTACAATATCATTCAAAAATTGCCTATCTCTAGTTTAATTAATGAATAAATATTATAATATGAATTTGCGATTTTCTCTCGAAAATAATTCACCCTCTCTCGAGGCGTAAATATAAATAGTAAAATTTTGATATTAATATTCTAAGGGGCATAATAAATAAACAAACTAAAAATAAAAATATTTAAGTTAAGGGTTCCATCTCACCCCTTGAAATGGGTATTTAGCCTCTCATTATGGTATTATTATATATAAAATGTAATAATGATACAATATGAGGCATATGAAATAAAATAGGGTGAGAAAGAAAAATAAATAAACCAAGTCTCCTTGAGTTTGATATTAACTTCTCAGATTTGACATGAATAGTAACCCACAAATATGAAATATTACAACATTCAAATAAATGTCAAATCTCCAAACTTTGTGTCTCACAATATATTCTTCCTCACACTCAAATCACTCTAAGAAAAATAAAAGAAGAAATAAAAAAATTTTACAATACTACACCAAAAATGAGCTCCAAAAAATCGAGCTCCTAAGCTAAAAATGCTTCTTTCCATGTACTGTCTGTTTTTCTCTATGTCTTCTCCCCCTTTAAAATGAAGAAAAGGTCTCCTTAAAATTATATATCACATGGGAGCACAAGGCTTGAGGTACTGTGCAGCCAATTTTGGAGTGAAAGTGTCAGAGGTCTGCACGCTAGAATGGGATTTGAGGGTATTTGGGTAAAAGGTAAGGAGGGGTATTTTTGGAATTGGGCATAAATGGCTTAAAACACTTGTGGGAGATTTGTTTGACTTGGTCTTGGCTCTTGGTTTTTGGGATTTATTTGGCAGGTGACACACGATTTTTCATTGAGGTAGAAAATGAGAAGTGGGTTTGGTCTGTTGGTTTGTAACAGGTAGAAGAAATCGTGAGTTTGGCTTTGAAGAAGGAAATGGGTAAAGTCTTGGAATTGGGTTTGTATTGCAGGTTGGGGAGCTTGGGTTATGGAGAAGGGGCGGGGTCGGGTCTGACAGGGGTCGCGGGTTGCGGGTTGCCGTGGCTGGAGCTGGAGCTGGAGCTGGGTTGGAAGTGTTGGAAAATTGGAGCTATCCAGATTTTCGGACATAAATTTTTGAGCAACTTTGAGCTCAAATTTAGGTGGGACCCACACTACGATAATTGTGGGACCATATACGAACGCGTTCTCCTCTGCAAGGAGATTAACGTAGTATATTCATATGTCCAATTTTAATAAGTTATGAATGATAAATATGCCCCCAAAGTGACTCACAAAGCAATGAAAGTTAATGAATTAGGTATATTTTAACTCTTGTCCCAAATTGGAAGAGTAGTGGAAAGTTGATGAGTTAATAACACCCCAAGTATGGTCCGATTATAAGCCCGAGCCCGAACCGATTTTAAGAGATTAAGAGATTATAAACCGGTTCGGGCTCGGGCTTATAATCTCTTAAAATATTTTGGTCTGTTTTAATTCAACTTTCTGGGCTTTAATTTTTAATTAATTATGAAATTAATTAATAATTAATTAACTGTCTGTCAGTTAATTCCAAGGGTCAACAGTTAAATTCTATTTTGACTGTTCCCAACAGTCAAAACGTTTGCTATAAATTAAACATTTCCCCTACAGTTTTTGACTACTGAAAAAATTATCCTCCCATAATTCCGATTTTATGCAACATCTTTCCCCAAAAAATAATTCCTCTATTACTACTACTGCATACATCTCCTTCATATTATTTCTTGGTCTGGTTGACTATAAAATACAGAATTGTGTTCATAGAAATTAATCATAGTTGTGCTACTTGATTTATTTGGAAATTCGTTCTATCTCAGGAGATAATTATTCATTACCTTTAGCAAGTTGTGGAGGGAATAAATTTGTCCTAAGGAGACTGTTCTAAACAGGGCTCTATTCTAATATTATTTCTGCAAATTCAAGTAAGTGTTAATTTTCTGTAGTTTCGTTTTATTTCTGTAATTATATTATTTATTCATAATTCTGTACATTTGTATTTAATAAATAGTAGAAATAACAGGAAGAAATTAGTGTCGGGTGTGGGTTAGGAGGTAGGTGGATCGAGGGTTGGAAGTAGGGCGCCGACGGGTTCGAGTTTCAGGGGTATTCGGGTCGCACTAGCGGGTTGACGGGTGATGAGGTCGAGCAAGGGGGCTGCTGGGGCTCGTGTTTGACAGTGGACCAGCAGGTCCGATTTGGATGATGGTGCTGCTAATCGGGTTTGCAGGTTTAAGAAGGGAGGTTATGGTCGGGTTGAAGATGGGAGGTGGTTTGGTGTGGAGGTGAGAGAGAGGAGAGAGATGGTTGTGGATTTGTGTAAATAGGTTATGGGGGTTTAGGAGAGAGAATGAGGTTGGGTAAGACGATGATGTTGGTAGTGATAAGGTGTAGTGGAGGTGTAGGTTATAGTATGTGGGTGAGGGTGTAGTTGGGTGTAGTTGAGGGTATAGAATATTAAGGTGTGAGTTTGTGTTTAATTTGTGACCCTAAAAATAACACAACTAAAAAAAACTAACAAAATAATAAAAATAATAAAATCTACTAAGACTAAAAAAAAAATTCCTAACCTACAAACTAAAAAGAATCAAAATAAAATAAAAAGAAATGAAAAATAAAAATCTATTAAAACTAAAGCCCTAAAAAAGCAAAATCTTATAAACTAGAAAAATAAATTCCTAAAGAAAAACTAATCCTAAAAAAACTAAAAACTAATAAAAATAAAAATAAAATCACACTAATTAAAAAGAAATATAAAAATAGAATATAAATCCTAAAAATTCTAAATAAATCTAAAATAAAATGACTCAAACTAAAAATCTAAGAAAAATCTAAAAAACACAAACTAAACACACACTGGCTTCGGGGTAGGTTTAGGAACTGGTTTAGGCTTGGGTAAGGTTACGGGACAGGGTATTAACTCCATAAATCACATATTTCCCTTGAAATAAGCATTTGAAATCCGCAAACGGCGATCAAGCCTGCACATTAAACAATTTAGCATATAAGATCCAAATTGTCGAGAATTAGCAACTAAAATACGTCTATTCAGGGTATAAAATATACACTTTTGGGTACTTATCAACGATCGTGCACCAAGGTACCCATATTGGCACTCATATCCTTCTCTCCATTTGAAATTAATGCTCCTCCACTTATGTCATGGATATAGACTCTCTACCCACCCAACTCAATTCTCGTTGGGATATTAGGTTGGGGGTGTAATATAAGCAGAAAGTTGACGATGAGTCCTCCATCGGTGAGGGTGATGGAATAACAGTCTCAGAAGAAACTTTCTTATTATCCTTTCCTTTCTCCTTTGCCTTCCCATTATCATTACTTCCAGATCCGAACTCTCATTTGACCTAATTAAACATACAATTAATTGTGTGTTGTAGATTATCCAACTTCAAGTCCATCTCAAATTTGTATATGTCGACTGGTGAAGATAAGGCACTTTGGCCGCCAGCAAGGTCCATCACCTTTGATGTTCTTATCTGCGAGCTAACACCTTGAGTACGATTTTTTTTGTTCTAACCCAGCATTTAGCGCAATGCATTTGTACTCAAATATGCCATGTCAGCATCATGATGGCTGATATGCACCCCATTTACCTTTTCCTGAAATAGTATAAAATATGTCATCAACTTTAAAAACGAATATTAATATATTCCTGAAATAGACATATAAATTAAATTCTTACTTACCAGAGTCCCAACAACCTGCGAATTAGCAACCGCGCCCCTTTTCAGTCAAACATGTACATAGGAGTCGATCATATGTGTCTTTCCCTCTAGGCCACTCCCAGCCTCCTACATAGATTAAATTATTTATTAAAATTTTATTTGAATTAAACTAAGTGTGACCAATTTAAGCTAATTTACTTACCATTACATGCTCCACTTTTGCGTAAGATCTCAACCCCAAGTAGTGCACGTCTACTTTCTTCACCCGATTAGGCCTCGATGGCTCTCCGTGGCCAACCGGCTATCAGATGCCACAAATTCTATAAAAAAATCCAAGACCCACATCACTTTCGCCTTATCCGGGACTTGATATCTCCATTTCAGTACGGTTTCTCAGTTCTTCCCGAGATAGAAGTTGCTTAGATTTTTTTCCACATCTTTCACTACTCTCGGATCATGACTAAGACATTGTCTCGTTGTTTGAGGGGTAAGTCACATTGTTTTTGTTCAACAAATATATAATATAAAAAAGTTAGTGAATTAACATTCAATAAACATACAGTCATATCTAAAATAAAAAGTCATGTATTTAATAAAAATATTGAGATTTTAATACCTTTAGCGCACCCCCCCCTCCCCCCCCCCCCCCAAAAAAAAAAATAGCCATCATTGGCTCCTTGAACATGTTGCTCTAGTTCTCGTACCCCGATCCAATTATTTCTTTCATTAGCTCCAACGACCTAATCGTAAAATCATCTTGTTGTGAATGACGCATTTGATGGCTCTTAATGTAATGGGTTTTATTTGACTAACCCTCCCCCCACCCCCGCGCTTTGACTCGGTGTACAGCGGTCACCTACACCTGAAGTAGACATATTCTGCAAAAAAAAGGATTCATTAAGAATCAAAATAACATAAAACATATTTCTTACTTTCTTTGCATAACATAAAAATTATATAACACATATCTTATGTACGGTTTCTACAAGTTAGTTTACTCCCGTGTAACGTGATAGTGCTTCTTTTCAAGCTGTTTTGTCATTGAATTATGTTTTCATCCCCTAACGCTCTATTTTCAAGCTTAAGCCTTGTATTTTTGAAATTTTGATCCAATTCTCACGTCGTGAGTTATAGGACTGCACGAGATGTTTCTACAAGTTAGTTTAGTCCCGCGTGATGTGATTGTGCATCTTTTCGAGAAGTTTTATTATTTAATTACATTTTTACCCCCAAATGGAAATTTCAACCCAATTCTGACCCTGTGAATCACAAGACTGCACGGGTTATTTTTAAAAGTTTTTTTAGTCCAGTGTGATGTGATCGTACCTTATTTGGGTAATTTTGATATCAAATTATTTTTTCACGCCCAACTCTCTATTTTCAAGCTTAAACTTTAGTTTTTTGAAATTTTAACTCAAATCTCACCCCCGGAGTCAGACGACTGCACGAATTGTTTCAATAAGTTAGTTTAGTCTTGTGTGACATGTTTGTGCCTCTTTTTGGAAAGTTTTATTATTAAACTTTTTTTTCACCCTTTAACGCCATATTTCAAGATTAAGCCTTAAATTTTTGAAATTTCGACCAAATTCTCACCGCTTAAGTCACACGATTGCACGGCTTGTTTCGACAAGTTAGTTTAATCTTGTGTGATGTGATTATGATTCTTCTAAGGAAGTTTTATTATTAAATTATGTTTTCACCCCCTCCCTCCCCCCCTAACGCCCTATTTTCAAGATTAAGCCTTATATTTTTAAATTTTTGGCCCAATTCTCACCCCTAAACCTTAGAATTTTAATATTTGAATATAATAACCCATATTAGATTTAAAAAACAATAAAATACAAATTATAATCCATATTACATTTAGAAAACTACATACTACAAATTAAAGATTGGAATCGTCGTCGTCTGGCCAACTAAAATTACCAAAGTAGATCCATATTACATTTAGCAACCCAAATAAATCTACTCATCTAAAGAATCTAGATATTTCTTTAAGTTCAGATTGTCATACAAAATGAATTAATAGTCAGTGGGACCTTCTAGGTTATCCACGCTACTTGTGAAACATATTGGCATGTGCAAAATGACTTGCCATGGTTTATTGTTGATATAATCCGAGTAAGACACTTCGTTGAGCTTAAAATGCATAAAAAATAGCTCATCATTAATATTCTCCTTATTCTTCATCTTGGACAAGTCTACCATCGTCATATTGGTAGCATAATTGACTTTACAAGCATTCTTGTTCTCAACTCTTATCCAATCACAGTAAAACACAACTTTTTAAAATATGTATAGTCTAATTCAAAAATATTTTGACTTATACAACAGTAAGCCCATTTCTGCTTCAACAAGATTTTTGTCTTTGGCACTCGCCATGAAATACGTAAGAGCCTTATATGAAATGCCGTTATTTTATAACGTAGTATTTTGCTCATGTAACCTCGATGAGAATACATAACTATTCATCTAATGCTTCTTAAACTTGTGTGCCGTGAAATTGGGTCCATTGTCGAAAAGAGAAAGCTGTAACGTTGCATCACCCATTTTCAATAAGTGAAATTATGGATTTTATAAGTTAATTAGATATTTTTTTAAAGCTTACAATTATTTTTTAAAAGCTTACAATTATCAATTTTCAATAACTGAAATTAGGGACGTTGGACTTAATAATTACCTCCTGTTACACCCAAAGTCTAAATTCACCACCTAAATGTGAAACAGCCTTTCATTTTTTATTGTGCCTAGACGCATTATATTTATACATTGAACTATAAAATTTATCAAGTATTTAGATAACAACACTATGTGAAATTATAACAAAAACGTACTCTCTTCATTCGTAAACATCTTCATGGGTAATGAGCCACTTGCTCATATTGTAAACTTGACAGTTTAACTCTTCTGCCAATTACTTGACCCCTCTCATTGTCAAACTCATATCCATTATTTGTAAATTTCTTGTGGTTTAACTTAGATCTTCCAATGTTAGGGTTGGTCATATATTCCCTGGCGAACGTGAATGCCTATATAGTAAGATATTTCTACGCGATGGATCCTTCAATGTACCTTGTATTCTTAACGTACTCTTTGAAAACTTTTATCAACATATATATTAAAGTAGTTAAAACTCAAAAACCCATATATTGAAGTAACTAAATTAAATTAAACTTTCATCAACTTATATTATCAAGTATATCTTTCAAATGGGTACATCCGTCAATATCTTACTGGGCCGTAAAGAAGTGCTTCATCGCATAAGTGCACCAACAAGGGAATATTAATATCAAAGAATGTCCGGGGGAATTACTTCTCCAATAAACAAGTTGCGTCAGCTAGAGTTACTTTTCCAGCCATGATGTTCTTTTGGTTCACTACTTTTGCACACAATAGTGTGAAGCAAAGGTTAATTTGCATAATGTCCCTTTAAAAATCCTTATGCTTAGAAAAATAATACTTTAACAACAAAGGGACCAGTTACATGATCACATGTCAATCGTAATACTTTCACTTTTGTAGATCATGTGTGGCATGGCTCATAATCCTCTGCAAATTTAATGAAAAATTATAGGCTTTCAAATTATTGTCTGTATAAAAATAACTTTTCTTTCTTTACTCGTCGAAGTATATGCCCCAGTGGAATTATATTCATGCCACTACTATTTTCTTTCAACCATATTTTTGGCTTAATTTTCAATAGTTTAAGATCACGTCGTGCCTTTTATTTATCCTTATAATAACTTTTACTTAAGCATGTGCTCCTAACATGTTTAATGATGTTATTCTCGGCATGCTTGATATCTAACATATGGTGCACAGGGTTACCCTTCCAGTACGAAAAGTCAAATAATATTGACCTCCAAGACAATGCCTTGTTTTTCTAGGCTTCATTATCAACATGGGTGTTTTTATGCTTTACATTATTAAATTTAGGATTATTTTCTGGCACATTAGCTCCACATTTGTAATCCCTACTTTAAATTCGTGAACCTGAAATCTTTCTCACATATAGCCTATGTTTGAACCTAGTCGTAAAAAAGTAAACACTTTTATCAAATCTAAACCTGTGATCGGTATGCTATAATATCCTATCCGAATGATAAATAATCTTGTCATTGTCCTTGAGAATTTGAGATCATATTTCCTCTCCACAAATAGGATGCCCAAAGTAATCGTGACCATTACAAACCGATGAGTCCTATAAGCTTGGGAATCATGGATTGTCTATATCAATATAGCTTTCATGAAAACTCTTCTTGTTTGCTAAAGTTAAATTTTTCAAGCCCACTACTTAAAACTCATTCAGTTATTATACCAATGGTGCCAAGTAGACATTAGTGTCGTCAATTGGAGCCTTTGGCCCAAGTATTAACAAAAACAACATAAAAAAATTTAGTCTCATGTATAACGAATGAGGGAGATTTAGGAGCACTAAGATCACCGGCCACACACTTTAATTGGTGTTTAGATTACCAAATGGATTAAACCCATTTGTTGATATTGACATATGAATATTACGTTAATTGTTGATGAAATCTAGGTAATTAAAATTTATGCATTTTTAAACGGTTGAGTCAATAGGATGATGCATGAGATTATCCCTTACTTGTGCTCTAATGTGACAATTCATCGCCTCTACTATCCATGGTATAGTGAAAAATAACATCAACCTGGGACCAACATGGAATAGTTTAATAATTTTGAGTCACTACCAACATGGAATAGTTTAATACTTTTGAGTCACTTTCGAAAGTGTGCCTCTCTTATGATTCGAACCATGCTCTAACATATATCTAGAATCCCCGCATACTAGACAATGATCATGATATTTGTACTCCTTTTGGTATCGTATGAAATTATACTTTCAAGCATGAATTTATTTATACATCATTCCCAAACCTTTCAAATACTACACCAAAACACTCATTTAGTAACACACTATTTTTTTTTTATTACTAACACTCTTTTACTATTACTATTTCTCACAATAAATTACCACTACTAATCTTGTATAAGTGTTACTATTAATATTTTTAAAGTGACTTAAAATAATAAAAGGGCATAAATTTACCTCCATCCCAAACAAATTCTCCGACTATCACCCACACTAAAAAAAACTCTCCAAATCTTCCTCCCCACCAAACGAAAAGAAGAAGGCTTCAAACCCTATGAAGTTTCAATCATCGTCGTCCAACTCCAAACCTTCTTCTCCAAATCGGTTTGGCTGTCAAACTCATCGGAACCTAAGTTTTCCCAAACCTCATTGCAACCTATGGTTTCTCAAACCCCATCGCAACCTAGGGTTTATCAAACAGCATCAGGTGCGTTCTACTAATTATTTCTCATAATTTATGGCATCTGCAACTCAGAGTTTAATTTTAAAAAAATGGTTTAAACTAAGTTCTGTTGCATTTATGGTTTGAGTTTTGATGTTTTGGGGATTATCTTATTTTTTGAGTGCTTGTTATTTTGAACTATATGTTTTGATTGTTTTTGCGGTTTAGGTTTCAATTATTTGGAGTTTGTTGTCGTACGAATAGTTACTTTGGTTATATGGTTTGGATTTAATTAAATGATTTAGATATGCAGATTTTTAGATTATGTACACACACACACACACACATAGATTTACAAGAAATATGGTTTCTCAGAATCGTGGGTTTAACGATTTGGGGATTTCTGAATTTTCCAACAATTTCCCCTTAAAATCAATTGGAAAGATAAATTAAGAATTATTCCTCTTTTATTAGGGGTCTATTTTGTTTGTTGTTACTTAATTGATCTTCTTGAATGAAAAATGTTAAATTTTTTATCTCATTAAAAAAAAAAATTAGAACCATTCCTTTTATTTTTTTTATTCATTATTATAATTCGCATTTATTATCTATTTTGTTTGATTTCATTACATATGTAGTTTTTGAAGAGGTTTTATTTCATTGCATTTGTAGTTTCACCTTAACTAGACTAGGAACCTACTAGGAATTGGTATATTCAATATTAGTCACATTAAATGTATACTTTTTCCAGAAAATTATTTCAATTCTTGCCCTAAGTAAGTGTTTTCTTGTAATTTATAAATTATAATTTACCTTCAAAATTTGAATTTAAGTTGTTTGATAACTTTTTGTATTGAAATTATAAACATAGATGAAGATCAAGAAGCTTATGCCAAATCACGGAAAGTGATTGATTGGATGGAGAAAGGGAACCGAATAGATTTCATTTATCTCATGAATATATTATGCATTTGAAATCCTTTCTAATTTTTTTTTCTTACAAGTTTGCTTTGTTTTTACAGGTGTTTATGACGCATTAGTGAAGAAACACCTAATGACACTTTTGTTCTGTGTGTGTGAGGCAACAAAAGGTTCAATGATTGAGGAATATTCTTGTAATATCATGAGAAAACTTGAAAATTTTATAAGTAATTAGTGACTCAAAGTTTAGTGTTTTATAATGTTTCGAATTCTTGTGTGTTTGGAACGGATATTTGATTGCGAGGAATGTTCCAGCATTGGGGTGTGGTGATGAGTTGTCTACTTTGTTCGGGCCCTATGGAGATGGCGAAAGAGTAAGCTCTCTCTCTCTCTCTCTCTCTCTCTCTCTATATATATATATATATATATATATATATATATATATATATATATATATATCATGTACACATATATGATTATGGCTTATTAGTTTTAAGAAAGAAAGTCCAACGCTGAATGGATAAGTTTGAAAGGATACGTTTGCAAGGTACCTAGTTGTGATTCTTTTACTAGTTGGTCCATATTTGAAATGATAAAGCTTACTGAAGTTAGATTTGTATATAAGTTCCTCAACATGCCACTTGATGTATCTCGCCAACATCATACCATGGGTAAATATGGAATCTTACGTTATAAACTACATGGTAGGTGGTGGGGAGATTCTAAACAATCCGATGTTCACAATGAATCTTCTAATTCACATGAGTTTTTCGCATGAGTTATTCCTAACTCAAGTCTCATTTTTACAATTCAATAGCTGAGTCATGAGTTGGTGGCATACCACGATGTTAGTTAATTAGAGTGCATTCATGGTCAAGTCCTTCAGTTGTGATTGAATTTTGATATTGATGATCTAAGTGAACATTAAAATCTTAATCTTATCGGTCATATTGGTGTCATGATTGGTCATGGTCTTGTGATTGCCAATGCCTAATACTTGCTAGTTGTGTGTGATGGTGATAATGTGCGTGTGTTGCTAAATGAATACTTGGCACTTTTATTTTGTTGATCTGAAAAACAGTTGCCTAGATGCATCAGCATAGATAGTTTTGCTTCCATCTTTTGAGTCAGCATGTGGTGGATCATGGCTCTCCTAACGGATTTTGATCTAAATGGTTTACTTTTGATGTTTATTTATTTTATTTTTTTGGAAATTTCACATATATAGTTTTGGGATATTGGTCTGCAAGTTTTCATACTGCGATTCAACCCTTTAAGTATAAATTATTAGATTTTATATTTGAAATTAAACACTAATAGTTTTAAGTGCTGGAAAAGTTCACAATTAAATGAATACTAACATGACCCCCAAATTATAATAAGAGGGGACTGTTACCATATGTTGATATTGTCAACTGTATTAGTTATTTTATATCGGATTAATTTTATTTACGTTCATTCTGATCTATGATTCTATATGCTCATTATGAAGATTCTAACTAATTTATGCCGACGATTAAAAATACACAACAGATAAAAAACATAGGAGAACACACCTGAGCTTGGAGTCCTTGCACAATTTGAGATATTATAACACTGACCATCCAATTGACATGTTAAACAAATTATATTGTCTATGTTATACTCCACGTCGAACCCCTGGTTCAATAAAACCCTTACTATCATACTTGAATTATTCCTAAATTCTTCAAGAACTGATCTTCGAACAGGAATCGTGATATTAATCCCGCATGGAGGCGGAGGAATTAATTCATCCGCTTTGACACCAATATTGCTATCAGTGTCATTTCTCTGGTATGTAACAGTATTTCGGGCTGATACATCAACCCCTTTAGTTGTGATTTAGAAATAACTGTTTCAAGACGTGGAATGCCTATCCATTTTGGAGCCGACATAATCTGCATTAGTGGAACATGCTCCATGACTTGATATATCTTAGAATATACTCCACTCCCTCCCTCCCAAATTAAGACTCCATTATTCTATTTTGGATTATTCCAAATTAAGACTGAACTTTTCTTTTCTGGACATAGTCATCCAACCAAATTCCACAATACTCAACAAGTGCTATTTTTTACCACTGATTGGGACGGAGGGAGTAATAAGCAATGCCCATATGACCCGAGCGAGGTGCATGCATAAACTCACCATACTAAATACAAAGGTCAAATCAGGCCTTAGGTTGTTCGTCAATTAGATTAGTAAACCAACAAAACACTAGTATAACCAAGGATTTGGGAGTAAGTCACCTAACTCGGTGTGAGTTTAAATGAATACTAACTAGGCTGGCATTAAATGAATACTAATTAGGCTGGCATTAAAGTTCACAATTTATTAATTGAATGTATTTTAATTTTTCAACTCTCTCTATCTCAGCTGACAGTGTTCAGGTGACCCATTCATTACCCCGTTTTTGTTTTCATCTTATTTACTATTTCTTTATGAAAATAAAAATAAAAATGATAATCTTAGATTTTCCCCCCTTGGCAAGCTGCGCTGGACTCTAGTTTGCTACTGTTTTCCTCAATCATTGTTGATTTTAATCATTATAAGTACACTTTGATAATGATCAAGGTTATATACATACCTAGTATCCTGATATGAACTTGGTAAGGGCCTCTCTTCAAATTTCTATATTAGAAAGTTGTTTGTAATATGCTAGTTGAGTTTCCATTACTTATTCATGTTTGTGGTGCAGTTTGAGTTAGTTAGAGTAGAATACTTTTATGATTCAAAAGGCCGCAGCATGTTTGGATCTCCTTTAGTTTTTAAAATCATCCTGGATGTTTATTTATTAATTGAATTTTGATTAACTTTAGAAAGGACATTATGAGGATATGATCTAAAATTGTTCATTTGTAGGACATTATGAGGATATGATCTATAATTGTTCATTTGTTCCTGTTTAAATATTAGATTTTTGTACACTTGACATAATCTACTCAATTCATAATGCTTGTGTTTCGAATATGGTATTGTCCTGTTTATTTATGTCTCTTGTCCAGTGGTGTTATATGCTCATTCAAGTTGTATAATCTAAGATGATTAGAATGTAAAATATGCGAGCTTTATTTGTGTTATCTTAGGATGTCTTTGAACGAAAAATACATCAAATCATTCCCCAAAAGAATTGCTTGAGAGAATTAAAATCTAATATTTGAATCCTTCACATTTTAAAGCCTAAATGTTTACCAAGAGTAAGAGATAAGAAGAGTGTACATGAAGATGTGGAACTCCTAGGTTGCAGTACCTTTAGGAACTGGTGACTCAGTTTCATAATGCATCTAGTGAAGAATCAAAGGAGAGAATCGTTTCCAATTTGGCGAACTTTGCATATGATCCATATAACTATACCTATTTGCGCCAGCTTAATGTTATCGAACTTTTCCTGGATTTCATAACAAAACCCAATGAGAAGCTTGTGGAGTTTGGAGTTGGAGGGATCTACAATTCTTGTGTTGATCCATCAAATGCGGTAGTGGTCACTCAGTGCAGTGGAGTCCCTCTTATCATCCAATGTTTATCAAGTCCTATTACAAACACGGTGAATTATGCTATTAGAGCTCTCTATTAGCTATGCAATGTTTATCAAGTCGTATTCCGTAATAAGTTATTTCATTTTTCATATTAAAATGATAAATTGTTTTGTACAGTCTTCATGTTTCTAATATATATATATATATATATATATATATATATATATATATATATATATATAAATATATATATATATATATATATAGAGAGAGAGAGAGAGAGAGAGAGAAACATGGCTTGTGTTTTGAACAAATTATTGAGACTATACATCTATACACATGGTTTTCTCATGTGGTACTGTGCCTCTTACATCAATCCATTTGATTCTAATAATGGCAGATAAAGTCATAATATATTATATATTCCATTTGATTCTTGAGAAAATGTTTAGTCCTAAAATGTAATGTTTGGTAACTTATAGAGCTGTTTACTTTCCAAAAAGGGAATTAACATGGTCCATCTCTTGTTCTGACTGTATCGTTAGTTTGCAAATTTGCATAATTTTCCCATTTTTGTACTCGAGTGTCAAATTTCGGGGTAAATACTTATTTGATCTATGCTTTTTACATTGAATATGTTGTTCACTGTTTTCAGTTTGGAATTTGGTCAGCATAAGTATCACATTTGCACTTTGTTTATTAAATTTACTATATCTATTAAGTTTCATACTAAAATTTTGACATTTTCACTTTGCACTTTGTTTATTAATTGCATCGAGGAGATGGTATTTTTCTTCATCTATTTTCATCTAAGTTTATGTCCATTATGAATAAAGAGGAGTAGCTGACAGTATGATTTGTAGTTTTGAGATTATTTCTAATTGTTTTGATTTGTTAAATTTTGTTTGGTCATATATGTGTATATTGAGTGTTTGTTGAAATGCCATAAAGAAATAGATAAATTAAAACTTACTAAATTTTAAACTTCTTACAAAATAGTGATGAATTTTTTTGTTTATTTATTTCTAGATTGACCTGTTATAAACTATAAGTTTCATTGTGGTTGCCAGATTCTGTAACTTGGCTTGTAGTTATTTTACATGTATCTACATTGTTATACCAACCAGCCTACCCCCTTTTCATTAAAAATATAGCTTTAGTTTGTTTTGTTTTTTGTTAGTCACTTTGTTGTTAGTCCTCATTCTGGTAGTTTTGTGTTCAATTCAAAGTATTTTATCACAAGACATGGTTTTGTCAACATATGTTATTTTGATGTGGTTTAACTATATCAAATAGACTTATTACAATAATATTCTTTCTGTACCAATTTAAGAATTCCTATATGACTTCACAATTATTTAGGATACCACTAATCAATGGCCATGATCAACATGCCAATATTGTGACGTTTTGCCCATTCAACTAAAAAGGAAAGTGACTCTTAGTTGAGGATAACACAAAAAGAAATAGTGAACTAGTAATTGATTATAGAAGAAGTATAAATAACATTTTTCATAATATATATGTACGCACATATAAAAGTGTCTTACGGATAGGCTATGAAAATACTAGTTTGTTATGAGTTCTGAGGTGCTGAAACTTTGTCGAATCAATGTTATATGTTGTTTTTGGAAGTATATGACTCTTAAATAAGTTCAATTGCATTGTTTCATTTCTATTATAGTCGGTTGTTTTTTTTAGCTATGTGAAGAACCTCATGAATGTTAAGGTTCGTGGTAAGAAAATAACGTTTTAGATACTAGATATTATTATTGACAGCTACGTTTTTTGGTTCATTTCTTGCTTCGGTATGCGTATTGGATTCACTTTCTTTCTTATCAATTGACTCTCAGGTATTTTGAGTTTTGGCGATTATGTTTCTAGATCTTCTACAACAAATGATTAATTTTTGGTTAATGTGTTTTACATATAGAGTTATTTCATACGCGTTTCTCATTTGATAGTGTTTTCTTTGTGCATACACGTCTTTTTTAGCGCGTGTATGTGTGTGTGTTTATTTTTTCTAATGAATTGTGATAATTCCATATGTGCTCTCTGACCTTTCGTTACTCATTTTCTTGCAATATGCAAATTAACTTGGTGTTGGTTTAACTTTTAACAGAATGCTTGATCATTTTTGTTATACAAATCTAGATATCATCAATGGGAGTTTAGTTTTCATAAATTGTCGAACCTATTTGTCCTTTTTCCCTTTGTAAAGAACTTTGTTTTTGCTATATCTAAATCTTACCTAGTTTGCCAAACGTTTTTTAGTAACTCTTTTTAAATGAGTTTAGTTTAGTTCACTAACATAGCCTACATCCTAACATTATTTTGAGAACATCATTTACATTTGATAAGATCTATTTATCATCTAAATATCTTTATATTTTAGCTATGAATTGCATGCTTAAATGTGGGTGTTAACATTCTATTTTCCTGTTTGTAGATTCCCCGAAGGTCATTTTTGTATGTGGTTCTGATCTGCTAAAATCTATCGGAACTCCTGGAGCTTGGATTCCTGATCAGGTAAGTTAATGAACATATATAGTAAGTTCAAATGTAATACGTAGCTACAAAATCATTAGACTTCGGGATGGAAATAAGTTTAGTCAATAGTACATTAAATACTGAGAGGAAACATGTTTTACTTCTCTCCCATTGTTGACGTTTTCAAATGAAATCTAAAATTTAATTCTTTATTATCCATGACACATTCCTTTCACATTCCATACAATGGATTAATTCTAGAGATTTACACAAAAATATAAACTTGAATTCTGAAAACATATGATATATGTTGATTTTGTCAAAAATGTGTCAAAAATAATGTTACAATAGAAGTACTCATCATAGGAATAAGATAGCGAGAGTGGTTACATTTTTTGGCCAGAATTCTTTTGCCCACAAAGTCAAGAAAGGGGACTTTGTCGATGGCTTGTTGGTTTGACACTTCTATTGCTAAATTTGCAGATCAACAATGTGTAAACTCATAATAGGAGTATGGAGTTTTTGACGCAGGTCATTTCAATTTTGATTCATTACCAAACTAAAGCTATCTTTTGTCTCTCCATGAATGAACTGATTTATTATATAGATAGTGCTCAGTTACAATTCCTAGTTATAACGCTTAAAAAAGTTTATCTTGGGCGTAAACCCATAAAGGGTGAACTTGAAATGTGGTCCCATTACTCTGGCAGTGACACTGCTGAGAAATGTAAGAGAAGACTGAATTGGGTGGTTTATACAAACGTGATAAGGATGGGAGACTGAAATCATGTTCCGCGAATACCAAAGGCTTGGTTGGTTTCGAATTCATCGCAATATATATAGCTGATGGTCACTTGATTGATTCCATATCAACCTTGGTTTTCTTTTCATTTTTTACAGCTATTTTATTGTTAAGTAATTGGAGAAGGGCTTGAAGCGAAACTTATTCATCACAGTTCTTCATCAACTCCCTTACAACCTCGGCCGGGGTCACCTCTGCTTTAGTTAGGATCTCTTCAACTAAGAATGCCACTGTTTTTTATGCATTAAAGAATTTCCCTTTTCCAGCATTGTTTCCTTTTTCCAGTATTAAATAATTTCCTTTTTCCCAAATTCGAATAAATTTGAACATTTCTTATGTTATGCACTTAAAGTTGGCCATTTCTACAAAACTGGAGTACAGTTGGAAGGAAAAAAGATTTTTCTTTTTGAGTTAATTAAAGTCTGTTTCTATAATTCTGATCAGAATAATTCGAATTTGGGAGTGAATTACACACACGTCTCGTTTGATGAATGTGCCTCCGATCTTTGAACCGGAGGCAGAAAGGTTTCTCATCAGATATGAAATAATATACATTAGTTTGAGTCTATAACGTCTCAATTTCGCTCCGATTTCTTAAATTCTGGAAATTCAGTTTTTATCCAAGAAAAGAAACTGATTCTGGAAAGTCTGCTTTGCATATCTATTAGCAAAAAATTGTGTCAACTACAACACCTGCTGATGGAGCTGCCCCAACTCCGTCCCTTTATAACAGAAGGTAACTTAATATATGAACAAGCGAAATAATTTTTTTAAAAGTTGAATATGATGATTTCTCTGTGCAGGACTTACGGGTAGGAAACCCACTCATGACTTTCTTTCACTGTATTCACCTGTCATGCCTCATCCGAAACGTTCTCAAGGTAAATCGTTAAATGAGTATTTTTTGTTCATTTACATAATTCATGTTTGCTTAATGGGAATTGTAACACCAATTTCAGGTGTGTCAACTGTCCATCCCGTGTGTCAACTGTCTATCCGAAATCCGGCACGAACATGACATGTAACACCAATTTAAAGCCATTTTTTTACTGTTTCATGTTATGTCATAATTCCCTGTCTAAAATTGCCTACCCTAGGTACTAAATCTATAACTTTAATAAATCATATCTGGCTCTATTACATCATTTTAGTAAGTTATATATGCATATGCTAGGGTTCTTCTTTAAGTTGTTCCACTTTTAAATCATTAAAGCATCGTTGACCATTGATCTTAACTAAACTAATACCCACTTTCATTGGTGATAATATTGAAATTAAATCATGATTTGAATTTTAAAGCTACTGGTATAGTTCTTGCAAGGTATATATAATTAGGACTTATGAGATTTGTCATAAGTTGTCTTGTCCTTACTCTTTTTATCCTGAGAAAGTATATTACCAAAAAATAGGAGTACATACATTATGTCAAAAAAAATTGTTGATGAATTTTCTTGGATTTGTTTGTGTACATTTACAAATCATCATGGCTGCTACTTCCTTTCTGATTGGTTTATGATGAGTTTGTGTTGGGATGATAGTTTCATTCTGATTGGTTGTTTGTCACCTTATTAACATTTTATCTGAGTGCCATTTTTGGAACGAAGATAAAAGTATTCACGTTGCGGACAACCATAGTTCTTGATGTTTTACAATTTATTTTAGTTTTCATCATTTGAAAAAATACCAAACAAATATTAATTTGTATGTTATTGTCTTTATGTATTCACTTTGTTGGAATGGGCTCGTATGTTCTGTTCTGTAGCTTTTGCCATTTCTCTTTGACATAGTCGTTTCATGAGATGAATTCAAATTCTGCATTTTTATATGAAATCGAGGGGGATAACATTTGTTTCTCTTTCAAGATTGGATAGTAATAAGTATGCTCTCATAGCATTTCGATAGAAACTTAGTACAACTTGTGCCTATCTTTCGAGATTGGATAGTAATAAGATTGGACAGTGTTGGGATGTCATTATGATAGAAACTTAGTACAACTTGTGCCTATCTTTAACTTATTTTTTCTTTCTCCCTCAGGAGCATGATTAGCCTACTTGATTATATTAGTATGGGGGTAATATTTTCCTTGTGGCACATAAAGAATATATTTAAGTTGCTAACATGGTTAGTTTTTGTAATGTAGGTGTTACAACAATTGCAGGATGGATAAAGGGTGGAGGGGGTCACGTAGATGGGTCGAGCGAAGATGCAAAATTTTTAAGTGATTTTGATGTGATTTACATTGGAAGTAGTTGCTAACTACTTTTATAGACAGAAGAAACCAAGGCTGGAATACATACACGGTCAATAATTATGTTACTTAATGGTTAATGATAATGAGAAGTCTGATTATGAGAATTCAAATGAACTTTTGAGTTTATCTTCTTCTTTTGAGTTTATCTTCTTCTTGAAGACTATTAATATTATACACTGTAATATGCATATTGCAGCTGTAATATGCATATTTTCATATTACAGTAGTTAACTGTAATATTATTACGTCAGTAATATCATGAGTATTGCAATAAATAGTGAAATTGGCACAACTTTGACAACTAGTTTATATGTGAGATTTCCTACTTTAAAGTGATGATGTGAAAGTGCGATATTATAAGTTCACCTACTAGTGCAATTAATTTTACTCGTCAATAAATTTTTGTACTAAATTAATTTTGTAAGACTAAATGTTGATATTATTTTGTTTGACAGAATGTCATATTTGAATCCTCGTCAAGTTTCCAGCGTTGCGAGTTGCGGTGTTGATGGCAATGATAATAGAACGAAAGTTGATAGTCAACAACAACGGACTTCTTTTTTATATTTTATTTAATTGGTTGTAATATAAAATATCTCATTTGGGGATGATTGTATTATGATGTTATATTGGATGCTTTTGTTAAAATAATGTAACTTTTGGGGCCATTGTATTATGATGTTTCATTTGTTTGGTTTAAGTTTATTTTGTAAATAAAGAGTGGAGGCTTATATAAATGTAAATGTTGAATATAATGCCCTTGTTTTTGTAGACTATTTTTGTATATGTTCTTAGGATTTAAATAGCGTGGTAAGAATAATCAGGATATTGGATCTTAAATTTTTTTTTAAATATGTATTAATATTACTAACAGAAATTGACCGTTACTATTAGTAACATAATTTTACCGTTACTAATTTTGAATTTTACCGTTACTAAGAGCAACATAATTTTTCGTTACTAATTCTGAATTTTACCGTTACTATTAGTAACATAATTTTACCATTACTAATTTTGAATTTTACCGTTACTAATAGCAACAGAATTTTTCGTTACTAATTCTGAATTTTACCGTTACTATTAGTAACAGAATTTTTCACTACTAATTCTGAATTTTACCGTTACTATTAGTAATCCGTTACTAGCTTCGTGCCTCACGCCTTTTTTCTAAAGGAAAAATTGTGTTACTAATATTTTTAGTAACAATAAAATTGTGTTACTAATGGCGTGTTTTGGTGTAGTGAAACTGTTCTTCATACTAGGATAATTATTTGGTATCGTGTTCTCTTTAAGGAGAAAATCCTTCACTCGATTCATAATTCTAGTCACATTATTTCCAGATAAACCAAAACAACTCTTCAACTATGAAAAATAACCATTCCATACATAGTTGTGTGATCTTTGTCGTAATTAGAGTACAATGGTTGGGTCGATTTGACTTTCAAACTTCGAAATTCATCCTCAAGGTTTATCCCAACACTTTCATGAGCACTAAAACCTCCACCACAATGTCATTGTCTTCGCTATCAGAATCCTTATTGTGTTTCAGCATATGACTTCATAAGCATAGTCTATTAGATCATCTAAAATATTATACTCTACGAAATCCTCTTATAATTCCAATGCTATCCTGCTTGATGATTTTATGAGAGGTTGTTCGGGGATAAAGGGACTGTTGATGTAAAAAAATAGATTACTCTAATTATTTAATCACAGATAAATAAATAAGACAAAAGATTTTAAAGTGGTTCAGCCTTATATAAATATATTACATCCACTGTTATGTTACTGCTGAGTGTTTGGGAATTCTCGATTATAAGTGCTCTCAAGAAATTCCGCCCCCCCTTTGGATGAGGGTGATACAAGGTATTTATAGCCCTTAGGCTGTATATGAAAGGGTGTTACATTAAATGATACACATATGAAAGGGTAATTCATTTAATGTTCTTCAAACGTGCGCGTCAAGATGATAAGCATTCAATGAATAGTTGAACTGTTGATTATCTGGCAATTAATGCTGTGGTCGAGGTGAAGCTCGAACTGCCTTAGTTGCTCGTCGTCAAAAGTTCCTCGGAGCATTGAAGTTCCTCGGAGGATTGGTGTTCCTCGGAGTGAGTATGTTGGTCGGTGAAACAATCTTCCTCGTTGTTATTGTGCCACGTAGATTGACACGTGTCTTCTTATTATTCGTCCACATCAGCAAACTAATTTTGGTGTCAACAGAAGCCCCCAATGTTTCATATTTCGAACTTTGGGGAGTATGGAACATTCTTTCTCGGTATATGGCGATATTAAATGACCTTCCTGGGTTTTAGGAGCCTTATTTTAAATTTCCTTCCAAATTCACAGAATCCGCCTTTTTTCCGAATTTTTATGAGCGCTTCGATCTTCGTGCTCTTTTTGTCCTTTTAGCCGCCGGGAGCTTAATAGTTTCTCTTTGTAATCATTTCTTTCGCCATTTCCCTAGGCACAGTATTTAAACTTCCCAAGAAATCATACCGTCCTCTACCTTTTCCAATTTTCTTGCTTTCGAATTCTCCATAGCTTTTCTTTCTCTTGTGCGTTCATCCTTGTTTTCGTTCGTTGTCAACAGATCTCCATTCTTCCTGTAAGATCCTCTTCTTTATCCTTTTATTCACCATGGTTTATATTATTGAATCTATTGAAAAATTCCGTTCTGATTATTCCATTCCGTCTTGGGTAACTTTGGAGAATCTTCCTGAGCCCTTTGACTATTTTCGTTTGACTGAGGGACATTGGTTCCCCAGCCTCGTTTGACTGAGTGTGGATTTTCTTTTCCACCTAACCCTTTATGCTTACAATTCTGTCAACATTTCGATGTTATTCCTGCAAAAGTAGCCCCCAATACATGGAGAATAGTTAATGGGGTGCATAAGTTAAATCAAACTCATGGAAATCGTATAGGAATTCCTGAGATTATGTATTGCTATAGATGGGCTGTTTTAGATAATATTTATTATTTAAAAACCAGATTTTTGAATAGGGCTTTAGTAGTCAACCTCCCTGATGCTAACAGGGATTATTTTGAACATGGATTAGTTTTCAAAAATTGGCAACATGCTCCTTCAGTCGGAGATGACGTGTATGAAGGTCCCAAATGCCCCCCATATGGCAATGGGATAGGTTATTTTCATTTTATTTTATTTTTGAAATTATGATTTCATCATGTTTGAATAAATGCATGATTGACATTTCAATTTATTTTTGTTTGCAGTTGACAGCAAGAGAAAAACTCCCAAAGAATCAGAAGTTAATATAAGTCAATTGAAACATATCTGGAGTTTGCATCAGAAAGTTGCAGACGAGCACATCAGGTCTGCTTCATACTTGTTGCAGTATAGGAGCTATACGTAGTCCTTTACTGCTCGTCCTGTGGTCAGTATCAGTGATCCAGTGTAAATTCCTGAAGACTCTGATCCAGAATCTCATATTCCTTTGAGCCAAAAAATGGGCAAAAGAAGAGTTCCCGCTCTCTTCGAGGAGACTTCCTCTGCTGGAGATGGGAAGAAAAATAAGGTTAATGTCCAAAAAGGGACAAAGAATAAAGATGCCACCCCTCCTGCTGCTTCTCAAAAGGCTGTCGAGAAGCCCCCAGTGGCTCCTGTGCAGAAGGATGCACCTGTTGAAGTAATCACTATCTCACCAACCAAAAGTTCTTCTTTGGTTGAGGTTGTTGAAAAAGCACCGAGGAGATTGAGGAAATCCTCCTCGAGCAGTATTTCTGGAGCCATTCCCCAGCTCCCAGCTGGTGGAGATGGTGTTCCAATCACGGTTCCTCCGAGCTCTACGATGAGCTTGGCAAAGTTTTCACCCATTCCCGAGGTGCAAGGTATTGAAGAAGACCTTACTCGGGATATGGTTACTTCTCTGGCTGCTCTTCATCTTGCTTCAGTAAGTATCTATACTCTGAGTTTTTCATATTTTCCTTTGTTATTTCCCATATTTGTTTCTGATGTCGTTTCCCTTTTCTGATTACAGTTGACGAGCTGTTTCAATATAATCCTTAAAAAGGATGAAGCGATCAAAGCTTCTTGCTCCTCGTCCACTGTGGAAGGAGCACTGGAGAAATCTATCAAATCTTTGAGTGAATCCCGTCAGAAGTATGACGAGGATAAAATTGAATGGGAGAAGAAGTTGGCTGCGTCTGATGCAGAGAAGGTACAACTGGGTAATAAGGTGAAGGACTTGGAGAGAGAGAATAAAGACTATGCCGAGAAACTTTTAGGCTTTGGGGAGCTTGAGAATAAATTGAAATCAGCTGAAGAAGAGCTGACCCTCCTGCGAGAAGTAAATCGTCAGAAGGCGGAGGTGGAGACCAAATTGAAGGCCACCGAGAATCTTATGTCCGAGAAGCTCTCCTCGGAAAAAATGAAGAGAAAAACAGCTGTTAAGAAGTCCTTCCGAACTGGTTGGGACAAAGGATGGGACAAGGGGGTAGCAGCGATGATGACCCAGGTGAAGTATGGAAGTTTGAAATACTTCCATGATGGTTGGGTTGCTGCCTTAGAGGAACTGAAGGTGAGCGAGGACTCCGAGCTATTTCAACAACATCTCCCTGGTCCTCCTCCAGTTATTCAAGATGAGGATGAAGACGAAGCTGCATCTGAAGAATCCTCAATGACTGTGGGTGATCAGTTCCTTGTTCCACAACCCAACCAGACGGCCACCGAGGAGATTTCATCCTTGCCTGCTCCTCCAGAACAAGCCCCAGCTTCTACTAATCAGATCATCGTTCCTACCGAGCAACCAAGCTCCTCGTCTCAGCCTCCCGATAAAGTCTTGGGAGACAAGGAAAAGGTGTGAAGTTGTTCGGTACTATCTTTCTATTTTTCTTCTTACTTGTACTTATGTATTCCGAATGATGTAATCTTGTTAATGATGTAATAAAATCACATCTTTTTGTTCCTCTACATTGTTGATGCTCTGTCTGTTTTTATTTATTAACTCTTGCCTTCTCCTCTTTATTAGTTTATGGCTAGAATGGAACTGATATCTGCCCATGATACAAAGCTGATGCAGCAATGCCGTGAATATTATAAGGCTGGTCATACAGACCTGAGTGTATCAGAAATTGCCGACATCCTTGGCCATGATGCTTCAGAGCAAGCAGTTGAGGCTTATCGATACCTGAAAGATTTACTTGATCGAGATGTGTCCAATAATGTG
This sequence comes from Sambucus nigra, assembly GCA_949130495.1. Lineage (NCBI taxonomy): Eukaryota > Viridiplantae > Streptophyta > Magnoliopsida > Dipsacales > Adoxaceae > Sambucus > Sambucus nigra. The sequence continues at coordinate 186,153,853 of OX422212.1, read as the reverse complement.
GCATACTACGAATTGATCGAGGAGCTTCATTGTACCCTAGAAGATCTTCAGAATCAGCACAATGAATCAACTGCCTTGTTGCACAAGGAGTATGAGAATAGGTATCAACAGCTTTCTTCTGAGACAGGCCACAAAAAGATCATTGCTGGATATGATGTCAGGGAAAGAACCCTAAAAGGTGAAGTTGAGGCCTGCAGACAGATCGCCGAGCTGCTGGAACAAGAGAACAACAATTTGTAGAAAAAGTTGGCACAGTATGAGTCTGCAGCTTCATCCTCCACTGCCTTGGTACCGGTCACCGATGAAGGATTCTCATTCTTAGAAGTTAAGAATGCCAAATTAAGGCAAGAATTGGATACTTTAAGAAAGTCTGGGGTTTCTGCTACTGTTCGGGGACGAGGAAGAGGTTCTCGTGGGCGAGGAAGAGCTGCCCAGGATGTTAATGAGGAACGAAGCATTTCAGCTGCTCGGGGACGATCAAGAACTCCTCGTAGTATTGAAGAAGCTCGTACTCTGTCAACATTGGAAACTCAAGCGCACCAGTTGAACGCAAAAGATCGGGCTTTGTCTGAAATGTCCAAGAAAATCCTGACTTTGGAAGATCAACTTACTGCAACGAAGTCTGCTTTACATACCAAGGACCTTTTTGCTAAAAACCTTCATGAACAATTGGATAGATTAACTTTCCAATTCCATAAATAGCCCAGGGAATTTTGGATGGGTGGATACAACGAAGCTCTAGTTCATTTAGATGCTCGTATCCAGTATGCCAACAATGAGGGTTATAAACAAGGCTGGCTGAATGCCTTATGTGTATTAAAGCTCGAGCAAGGACATTTTTTGTGGTACTACTACGAGCCTGGAGTGCTTGACTTGCCTGTGCCACCTTTCAAGTTGGACATGGAATGGATACCAGCTCGCGCCATTCCTCAGAGCTTGATTGCGAATTATCTTGGTGACTATAACCTTCATTCTCAAATTGACGTATCTCGTCCCGAGCATCTCTTGGATACTCCTTCAGTAATGAATGTCAGAATGTTGAAGGACTTGAATTTTATCAATTCTCCTCAGACATTAAATGATCCTCCTGCTGGCGAGGAACCTGTATCAAAGGTTGAAGGGAAAAAACCAATAGAATATGATTTTCAATGTAATAGTTAGCACATATATGTAACTTGTAATTTATTTTGAATTTTAATGAAAGACTTTCATTTTCTGTTTGCAAATCTGTATTGCTATTCTTTTGTACTTGTCTAACACTTTTACATTTGTGCATATGTATCTGTTAAAAAGATAATAATATTGTGCTGTTCATCATCCAAAAAAGTTTACAAGTATCAATGTTGCTCAATCACTTAATAATAAAGTAATGAGTATAAAATGTTTAAAATGTTTCCAACCAACCAAGGTTGTTAAATTGTGTTTGCCGACCAACTACAGTTGATGGGTTTTTATCCCCGACCAGCCATACTTTGTTCAATTTGAAATATTTTCTGCTCGTCGATCAAATACAGTTAGTGGGTTTTTATCCCTGAACAACCATACTTGGTAAATTTTTTCATAAAATGTGTCCGACCAACCAAGGTCGATAATTTATCCTCGTCGACCAACTACAGTTAGTGGGTTTTGATCACCGACCAACGATACTTGGTTCAGTTTGGAATTTTTTGTATTTTCTGGAATGGTTTTACCTTCCGACCAACATAAGTTGGCATATTTTGTTTCTTAACCAGCCAAAATTGGCATTTTAAGAATGTTGTTCTTACCCTTTTACCAACCAAAGTTGGTCGTGGGTTTGAACTATTAGGTTCTTTCGAACTATCTTGTCCACAAGCTCTTTTACCAACCGAAGTTGATCACGCAAGTGTACGCCTCCTAACCAAAGGAGTATAATTTGTTCTCGCTATTTTATAAACTGAAGTTGATCACGCTCGAACTATTAGGTTCTTTTGAACTATCTTGTCCACAAGCTCTTTTACCAACCGAAGTTGATCACGCACGAACTATATCAGTGTAGTGTATCACACTAGTATTCCTCGAAAAACTTGTAATAAAAGGAAGAAGATGGTGAAACATCATCGTTTTATTCATAATGAAGGAACTACTTTACATTTTACATTACTGATAATACTTGCGTAGGTGTTCAGCATTCCATGCATTCTTAAATTCTTCTCCTTCTAGAGTTTCTATTCTGTAAGTTCCTGGTCGAACAACTTTTGTAACTCGGTAAGGTCCATGCCAGTTTGCTTCCAGCTTATTGTGCTTCTGAATGACCTTCTTTAGCACATAATCCCCTTCTTTTAAGTCGCATTTCTTCACCCTCTTGTTGTAGAAAAGAGCTGTGCGTTGTTGGTAAGCAGCATTCCTAATGGCTGCCTCTTCTCTAACCTCCTCGAGCATATCCAAATCTAGTCTTCTCATTAAGTCGCTGACTGGGGAATTGAAATTCAGCACTCTGTGTGTTGGAAGACCCAACTCGGCAGGTATTACTGCCTCACTTCCAAATGCTAACATATATGGGGATTCTCCCGTTGCTGCTCGGGGATTTGTTCGGTAAGCCCATAAGACTGACTGTAGCTCGTTAATCCAATTAGCTTTAGCTTCACTTAGCCTCTTCTTCAAACCATTTAGCAGTGTTCTGTTCGTCACCTCTGTCTGCCCATTGCTTTGAGGATGACCTGGTGCTGAATGGGTCTTCAGGATGTTTGATTGTTGACAATAGGCAGCAAACTCCTCGTTGTCGAATTGTGTTCCGTGGTCTGTGATGAAGGCATGAGGGAGACCATATCGACAGATGATGTTCTTCCAAACGAACTGGTATACCTTCTCGTACGTCATATCGATAAGGGGTTCAGCTTCTACCCACTTAGTAAAATAATCTACTGCGACGACGAGGTACTTGAATATTCCTCGGGTGGTCGGCAATGGTCCAACCAAATCAATTCCCCACATGTCAAATGGCCAAGGGGAAGTTATGGGTGTCAACAATGCTTGTGGAGTTCGTCGGATGGAGGAAAAACGTTAGCACTTGTCATATTTCTTAGCATAGGCTATACAATCAGCCCTCATCGTCGGCCAGTAGTATCCTTGAGTCATCACCCTTTGCAAAAGTGTTCGACCTGCTACATGAGCTCCACAGGACCCTTCATGGATTTCTTCAATTAATTCTTTCACCTCGGAAGGATGTACACATCTTTGCAAACCTTCCATAATTCCTCGTCTATACAAAATACCATTAGTTAGTACATACCGAGCAGCTTTATACTTCAATTTCTTGGCAGCGAGCTTATCTTCAGGTAATTCTCCTTCTTCAACATAGGCCCTGATGGGATCCATCCAAGATGGTCCTAAATCAAGGGTGATAATATTCATCATCAGGTTTTCATCTATGCTCCGACTTTCTAATACTTCAATTGGTATTGTTCTTCGCAGATCGGTACGAGTAGCTGATGCTAGTCGGGCCAGTGCGTCTGCTCGTGCATTCTCTATTCTTGGTATTCTGATTAACTGAATCGCATCAAATTCTGCCAATAACTCCATTACCTTGGCATGATACTTGACCATTAATTCTCCTTTAACTGCATATGTTCCCATCATCTGATTCACAATCAATTTAGAATCACTGAATACCATCACTTGTTGCGCTTCCATAATCTTTGCTAAATTAAGACCTGCTATCATGGCCTCATACTCAGCCTCATTATTGGAGGCTTTGAATTGGAATCGTAAGGCATATTCCATGTCAATCTCGTCTAGGGTGTTCAAAACAATTCCTGCCCCACAACCTGCTGTGCAAGATGAGCCATCTACATATAATCTCCATATGGGTAACCCGTCTTCAAATTCCTTATCTGATAGAGTTCCTCGGTGAAATATTTGTTGCTTCCTTTCATCCTCCCCTGATACTTTTCGCTCCTCGTCGACCATCTCTTCTCGCTCTTTTACCAACCGGAGCTGGTCTGAGTTCGAAGTTGATGATCCTTCTACATCCACAAGTTCTTTTACCAACCGGGGTTGGTCTGAGCTTATGTCTGTAGATTTTTTAACATCCATTCGTCCTGTTACCAACTGGAGTTGGTCTGGGCTCATGTTTGTTGATCCTGTAACATCCACAGGTCGATCAGCGAGAAACTTTTGCTCCTCGGGGGTATCAGGATAAGTAAATTCTGCTATAAAATCTGCTACGGCCTGCCCTTTTAGTGATGATCTGGGTTCATACACCATATCATATTCACCGAGCTCTATTTCCCAATACATCAGTCTCCCTGATTTTTCTGGTTTATGAAGGGCTTGTCGTAACGGCATGTCGGTATACACGACGATGGTATGGGCCTGGAAATATGGCCTCATTCTTCTACTTGCTTCAATTAATGCCAATGCCAATTTTTCCAACTTCGGGTACCTGATCTCTGCACCTCAGAAAGCCTTACTTGTGTAATAAATTGGCTTCTGGACTCCATTCTCCAATCTGATCAGTGCCGAGATGACTGCATTCTCTGATACTGCCAGATATAAGTACAACTTTTCACCCATTACTGGTCTGGACAGTAACGGAGGTGTTCCCAGGTATTTCTTCAAGTCTTGAAAGGCTTTTTCACATTCATCATTCCACTCGAAAGTTTTTCAGAGTGTTTTGAAGAATGGAAGGCACCTATCAGTGGCTCGAGATACAAATCTATTGAGCGCTGCAACTCGTCCTGTAAGACTCTGCACCTCTTTCTTCGTCGTTGGATATCGCAACCCTAAAAGAGCTTTGATCTTTTCTGGATTTGCCTCAATGCCTCGCTGGTTGACGATGTATCCGAGGAACATCCCTTCTCGTACTCCAAATGTACACTTCGTCGGGTTGAGCTTCATTTGGTATTTATCCAGATGATCAAAGGTCTGAGCTAAGTCAACTAGATGATCAGCAGCTTTCTTTCTCTTTGTCAGCATATCATCGACATAGACTTCCATGTTACAACTGATTTGTTTGGTGAAAACCTTGTTCATCAGCCGCTGGTATGTCGCTCCTGCATTTTTCAAACCAAAAGGCATAACATTATAGCAATAAGTTCCCCTAGGGGTAATAAAAGAAGTACTTTCCCTGTCTTCAGGTTTCATTTTGATCTGGTTGTAGCCAGAGTAAGCATCCATGAAGCTGAGCAGCTCGTGTCCCGAGGTAGCATCCACTAGTTGATCAATTCTGGGCAATGGAAAATGATCCTTTGGGCATGCCTTGTTAAGATCGGTGAAATCAACACACATTCTCCATTTATTGTTTTTCTTTTTTACCATCACCACGTTTGCCAACCAGTCTGGATACTTCACGTCTTCAATGAATTGGGCTTTCTGGAGCTTCTCGACCTCCTCTTGTATAGCCTGATTCTTCTCGGGGCTAAATACCCTTCTTCTCTGCTTTACAGGCTTGATCTCCTTATTCACATTGAGCTCATGAAATAAGAAGTTTGGATCTATTCCTGTCATGTCTTCATGACTCCATGCAAAAGTTTTCTTCCTATTTTTCAAGAAAGTTATCAACTCCTATCTTATTGAAGCATCCAGCGTTGAACCTATCTGGGTTACTCGTTCAGGGTGCTCGTCATCCAGAATAATATTTTCTGTAGATTCCACCACCTGTCCTTTTACAAGTTGGGATTCATCTCGAGGATCTAGTGTTTCAATTTCTGTACCTTCATCCACCTGGTAGGTAGTAGTCTTTTTTCTTGAATCTTCAAGCTCCTCTTGCTCGGTAGATGAATAATAGCATTCCCGAGCTACTTTCTGATCACCTTTCACAACTCCTACTCCAAAATTTGTTGGGAATTTTCAGCATTGATGTACTGTAGATGGAACTGCTTCGAACTTCTTCAAACCAACTCTTCCCATGATGATGTTGTAGGCTGACTGCACATTCTTATCCATCACAAAGAAGCGTATTCTCTCTATTCGACAAGCAGGCCAAGTTCCAATGAATATGTCCAACTTGATCGTCCCAAGTGGAAAAACTTTCTCGCCAGCAAAACCCAAAAGAGGTCTGTGATAAGGTTCCAATTGAGATAATTTTAAATTCAAGCTATCAAATCATGAATAGTACATGATGTCTGCTGAACTACCATTATCTACCAGCACCCTTGAAATCACTACTTCTTTCATCCTCATTTTGATCACCAAAGGGTCGTCGTGAGGATAAAGAACACCTGCCAGGTCATTTTTTGAAAAGACAATGACCAGCTTCTCTTTGTTTACCTTCCTCGGACGATCCTCCTCGGACAATTTATTCGCTGAATGTACGAACAAGCTTGTGCCTCTCCGAGGTAATATTTTCTTTCTGCAGTAAGGTCTCCTCCTCCTGCATCTCCTCCTGTAATAACATTACAATCAAATGATCCAAAACATATGGAAAATACCTCTCGTTCTGGCTGCCTTGGTTTCTTGGGAAGATCGGGGTCATCCTCTGCATCATCTTTATGATCTCTCTTCTTTTTCTCCTCTGTTCGACGAGGAGATCTAGATCTCTCTCTAGTTCGATCATTATTTCTTCTTTCACCTCCCCGATCAACATACTTTGCTAGCTTTCCTCTTCGGATGAGTGTTTCAATCTCGTTCTGAATAGCTATGCAATTTTTAGTCATATGGCCATGATCCTTGTGGAACTCGCAATATTTATCCCTATTCCTCGCATCAGGGTCTGACCTCAGTTTCTTCGGCCACTTTACCTCCTCGCTATTCTTGATTTCTTCCAAGACATGATTAATACCCATTTTCAAGGGAGTATAATTATCGAATTTCTTCAGGACTTCCCATGATGACTTATTATTTCTGGAACGCTTGTCACCGCTATTGCCCTTATGCTCTTTATTTTTAGACTTGTCGACGTCCACCTTGGGATCTTTATCCATATTCTTCTTTGCAGCCATAGCTTCTTCGGCATTCATGATTTTGGCTGCTTTTGCCATCAACTCTGACATAGTTTTAGGTGGATCTTTCGCCAAAGTGTAATACAACTTATTAGGCAAAAACCCACTCATCAAGGCGGTGCTTGCTGTCTTTTCCTCATAATCTATGACTTCCAGCTTCTCGTTATTGAAACGAGTTATGTAATCTCTAGTGCTCTCACCAGATTTTTGTCTAACACTTAACAAATGTGCTACTCTTTTTACTGGCTTTGCTCCAAAACAGAAATTGCCGATGAACAACTCGGCCAATTGAAAGAAAGTTGAAATCTTACCCCGAGGAAGATTGTTGTACCATATCTGGGCAGATCCAGTAAGAGTTCCTGAGGATGCTCTACATCTCATCTCGTCGGGGACAGCATAGATGTCGGCAGCAGCTTGATATTGCTCTATGTGAAGGACAGGATCTGTCTTTCCATCGTATTTGGGGGTCACCACAGGGGCTTTAAATTTTGACGGTGTTGGAAAATTTACAATGGCCTGGATAAAAGGTGTCCCTTGAACAAAAGTTCGTTGTAGGGGATTCTTCGCCTTAGCCATTTCTCCCAATCTATCTTCCAACCGCTGAAGAGATCCTTTCCACGCTTCATTTCCTTCCTCGGGCCTATTGGTTCGAGCAATTGATCGTTCTGAAGTAGCCTCTTGAGATCTATCTTAAGGAGCAGCTGGTCGTGACTGTGCTGATCCTTCTCTTAGATCTGATGGTTGTCGAAAACTCCTCGACATGGTCTTAGGTGGACTCCTATTCCTCCTAGGGCCTAATCGACTGAAAGGAGAGGCCCTACTTAACCTTTCCAATGCGCTGGCCCTTTTTGGGGAAAGGGTGACACGTTGTTCAGTATCTGTAACCCGTATTGACGAAGTTTGCCCAGGTTGATAAGAGAAATCATCAGATTCCTCATTACGATATGATTCAGTACGCCTGGATCGCGAAGAAAGTAAATAGTTTTGCCTCTGACCACTTCGATGCCCTGACTGTGCAGGTGCGCCGCCATGAAGAGTTTGTATGAGTTGCCGCATCGTCTCTTGCATGGCGGTTTGTCCTTGAGCCAGATTTGTCATAATCCCGGCCAGATCTGGAGGTGCAGAGGGATTTGGAGGATTTCCAGCATTTCCAGCGTTTCGATTGCTAGATTCTGGGTTATCCGCCATTGGTGATGAATGATTTTTGGTGAAAAACGATAATAACAAATCGTTCCCACAGACGGCACCAATCTGTTGATGTAAAAAACTAGATTACTCTAATTATTTAATCACAGATAAATAAATAAGACAAAAGATTTTAAAGTGGTTCAGCCTTATATGAATGGTCTACATCCACTGTTATGTTATTGCTGAATGTTTGGGAATTCTCGATTACAAGTGCTCTCAAGAAATTCCGCCCCCCCTTTGGATGAGGGTGATACAAGATATTTATGGCCCTTAGGCTGCACATGAAAGGGTGTTACATTAAATGATACACATATGAAAGGGTAATTCATTTAATGTTCTTCAAACGTGCGCGTCAAGATGATAAGCATTCAATGAATAGTTGAACTGTTGATTATCTGGCAATTAATGCTGTGGTCGAGGTGCAGCTCGAACCGCCTTAGTTGCTCGTCATCAAAAGTTCCTCGGAGCATTGAAGTTCCTCGGAGGATTGGTGTTCCTCGGAGTGAGTATGTTGGTCGGGGAAACAATCTTCCTCGTTGCTATTGTGCCACGTAGATTGACACGTGTCTTCTTATTATTCGTTCACATCAGCATACTAATTTTGGTGTCAACAGGGACATTGTCTTTTCCCATGAAAAAACCACATCGATAATCATCTTGTAATCACACCTCGATTTTCCGAGTGTGAGGTTTTCCTTAATAAATGCTAAACCATAATAAAATCCATCATTTCTTTCAAAATATGAAGTTGTATTGATATTCCATTGTATTGAAATCCATAGTTTTAACTGTATAATATTATTTTACTCTATCTTTATGCTTGACTAACCGTAACATTTCCATATGACTGTTCCATAAATAAAAAAAAATTATGCTCTTTTTCCCATCCTAGCTTGATATTATTGAATGCTCGTTATTACCTATAGGTACTTGTTTAAAATAATTGGAGGAGTCGGAATATAATAAGCAAAACTTTGCTAAGTAGATAATACTACTTCTATAATAGGTTAGTAACCCAAAGATTGACAATTTTATGAGACGAGTTACACTTTGTGATAAACTGCAATTAAAGAAATATAGAATATTATGAAATATTAACGATATGAGGAATGGTATAATTAAATAATTTGATATTTCAAGGAAAAATATGTTGTTTATAACAAGATAAGTGATATCAAGTCATAAAGTCAAGGATTCAAATATTTCTATGATAAGATAACCCATAATTATCAATTATAGTGGATTCAATTTCATATAGAAATAAACATATAATAATCAATCCAAAACCTTTGGATATAATCAATTCAACAAAGTTGAAGATAAAGTAACATTGCTAAACCTAACTACGAAGAGCAACATCCATATGGTACATAAAAAACAATGCATTCAAACCCTGAGTCCTACAGGACAAATATGAGTCTTGTGGGTATAACATTGGTCTATTCCCAAATTATATGTTATGATATTACGGTTTAATTGATTTCATCTCGTGTTTATGAAATCATTGACACTACAATAAAATAGACTATTTGTCACGATCAAATACCTTGACAAGTTGCACTTGTCACGGTCAAAGATTATGACAGGAATGGGGGTGATAACTACATTATCATGGACTTGACAAAGTCAAAGTCCGTGATAAGTTTTCTTTTGTCACAAAATTGTCACGGTCAACGTCCTTGATAACTAAGACTTATCACGAATTTTGACTGTGACTTGTTCGTGACAACTGAATCTTATCACGAACTTTGACCTTAACATGTCCGTGACAACTGAGACTTGTCAGGAGCTTTGATCGTGACACGTCCATGACAAAGAAAAACTTGTCACGAAATTTGACCGTGACAAGTCCTTGACATTTTTTTTCTTGTCAAGGACTTATCATGGTCAAAATTTGTGACAATTCTAGGCAACAGGAAAAAAGTCCATTGCCACTACCTAGCAGTATATTATTTCACTTATAGCGATAATAAATGATATGTTTTCATAATAATTAAAAGCAACCGATATCAATATTCATAATAACCAAGCACAAACAAAATATAAATAAGAAACACGATATATAAACCCAAATTTGAATGTTAAATACAAATTATTACTTAAAAAGCAAATGTTCATTGATTTTCAAGTTAGAGGAGAAAGGAGGGCATATAATAAAATAACCAATACATCTCTCAATATGCCGCACATGGCACTATTAATTCAACCACGGGGCTTCATTCTTTTTTCCCACTAAAACTTCAGTGATGCGGACCCAAGCCTCATGAAACTGCAATAAACCGTTATGGACCAATGAACCTGGGCGCATACCGCGGTCCCTCAACCCCTGGCTATTATATCGCCTCCTCGAAATTCTTGTAAATAGACTTTATCCCAAGAAACTATAAATGGAGTCTGGACAGTTGGGACAGGGGTGGGGTGGTGAATAAGTCATATGGAGATCAGGGGTGAGGGTGAGGGTGAAAAAGATGGAGTAGTGATTCCCTTATATACTTTCTCCTTGCCCTTCCCTGAGTTGCACCCGAATCAACCTTGAAGAGATTGTTTAACCATTGAAAATATTTTATTTAATGTTTTTTTCAAGGTTGTCAAACTTTTGGTCCGGATTGGTGGTCATTTCGTCGACCTTGCGTTCCTGTCCAATGCTGCTCGACGTTATCTCAATGAGCCTCGACTTCCCCATCCGAGAGATCACACCCCAAGTACGGCCTTTATGATCCCACCCAAGCACTTGGCTAAATGCACCCGTACTCTGAGATGCCTTGCTGGCATCAGTCTGTGAGTTGCGGTCTTCTTTAATTTTTTCCTAAAATAACAAAAAGTACATGATTAGATGAAATAAAAAAATTATGTGATTATAAATGTTGATTTATTAACATAATTACAATTATAACTTACAAAAGTGGTGTCCACGGTCGTATTGACCTCCTTATCCTTCCCTTTCTTCGTTCGAATTGCCACATAAACATTGAGCCTATATGGCTTACCTCCAGGACCAGTCCCTATCTCCTGAAATAAAATAATGCAGAATTAGTGAATTAGTATATAATTACCACCAAATAGAATAAAATAAAAGTAAAATGAAATAGCATTCGAAACTTACCATCCTATGCTCCACCTCGGCATTAGACCTATGCCCGGAGTAGTGCACGTAGACCTTCTTCGCTCGGTTTGCCCACCCTAATTCACGAGAGGATAATTATCTATCCGATATCTCATTATCAATAAATTATTGCCAGTTTACCAATGAGATTGGCTCCTTCCCGGGTATCTTATCCCTACTTCGTAAGACGAACTCCCGGTCCCTACCAAAATACTGTGCATGCGTGTTTTTCGTCCGCATTTTCCATTGCTCCCTTAGTTGCTCCAACATGGAGTCACATGCTTGTGGGGGCAAGTCGAATTGTTCCTACAAACAAATACAAAATAAATAGAAAGTGAGTTAGTAGTATTTAAATTATAAAATATAAATATTATTGAGTCAAGAAAGTACCTGTAATGCCCCCCAAATGGTCATCTTAAGGTCAATGGGCACCCTCATCCAATCATTGTACCCAGGGCCTATAATCGTTTTGAGCAATTCCAAGGCCCTGTGTGGCACCCCGCCCAATTAAATATCGGGTGATCAGTCCTTTATAAAATTTAAAATAGAATGTTCAGTTGGTTCATTCCTAGCATCAATGTCGAAAACATAATAACCTTATTAACCACCTAATAATTAATTAAGCTAGTGTCAAAATATTTTCCTTTTTCAATTTTTCCAAAAAAAATCATTCATTTATGAAATCCAAGAATTGAAATATAATCCATCCACCACATAAATAAATAATATAAATACTAAATCTGAATCACATACTGAAATAAATAAGACTGAATAAAACATTCCAGTTCAAAACTTTAAACCAAGGACCATAGTAATAATAAATCCAACTGAATTGAAAGGAAAGTAAACTGAATACACTCTCTGATAAAATGTCTAAGGAATGGGAAACACATACCCTAAATGGAAAGTCTATATAGAACTGAGTGAAATGATAGAGGCTCCCAGTTGACGTGATTTAAGAATTTACTATCTTGATAACCTACGATTATCTCACAGTAGGAACAACACAATTATACATATATATGTATATTCATCACTATAATATACATATACCAATACAGCACCCCAAGGCTAAACCTATAGTGTATTGCATACTCTGTTATCATGTCCTGGTACATCTCGTACTCCAATAAGGACTATCGGCTCTAAAGTCTCCCACGAACCATATACACAGAACACACATAGTGGAGGCAAACATAGTTCACATACATATGGGTCACGCACATACTTACGCTCCTATAGTCAGCTGACTTATCAACTCATAAATAAGTCTTCACAGTCCTATGTTATGCGATACAAGTCAATAATCTCCCCAAAGGTCACCCAGGATAAGACTGTCTTTACGCAACCTCCCGCGATAGTAAGCAGCTAGATATGTCATACACATAATATTAAGCATGTAATAGGTATCCACACATCTTATTAATATTCATTAGGTATACACCCAACCCAAATGTATTTTTCCCACTTAATGACATCTCTCTCATTACCTTTTTTAATATAAGTATTTCAAGTATTCTCTCTCTTGAAATCTCCATTATTTATTCACCTTCCTAATTGTTCAATTCCCTACACTTAAACATTCCCAAAAATTCTGCACTATTCTGGGATCATCGAACACTACCTTTCCTCACTCAATTTGGCTATTTACTTAATTAGGGGTAAAATAGAAATTTTACTAAAAATCAGAATGTCGCTCGAACTAGAATGGATTCTCGCTCGAACGATTACACATGTCGCTTGATCCTGCTTCGCGCGATATAGCTTTCTCGCTCGAACGACTACACGCGAGATGCAGGTCTCGCTCGAACGACTTCCCTCGCGCGACTTCGCGTGACAACGCGTGACCTGCGTTGTCTCGTCTTCAACCTTTGACAGCTCCATTTTTTATCATTTTTTAACCCTAAACCCTCTAAATTATTATCCCAAACTCCAATCAATCAGTCCCAAATCGAATCCTAACAATTTCACATGGATTCTAACATCCTAGAATCATTAAATCATTACAAATCATCAAAGAAATATGAAATCCCCAATTTAATTACTACAACCCTAGTTCTTCGAATTCTTAGTCAAGAACACATGATTTCCAGATTCGTTCTTCACATAAGTTCAATAAAAAGTGATTTCTATTCTACATACATGAAGGGTTCAGTCTAATTAATCTCAGATTCAAATCATACATTCTAAATCTCCAATTTTCATCACTTTTATGACCAATACATGTTTATATCATCCATATACTAACATGAATATGGTTGTTGCTAAAGAAAAGCAAGTAATAGACACTTGACTGATTATGAAGGTTTGATTTGTCTTTTGAAACTGGTATAGGTGCGTTCTCCTCATTCCGATCTACGCGTTGATTGTGTTTTTGGTGAAGGATGACTGAGTTTGGCCTTAGAACTCCTAGAAACCTCTTCTCCTTCTTCCTCTGGGACTCTTTCTTTTCTTCCACGGATGAAACCATAACTGTGACTACGTAAGGGGTAATAAGGCTTCCTAATTTTCGTCCATTAATTAACCCTAAAAATAAAACTTACCAAAATGTCCTCTTGGGACGTCGGTTAAGCCTAAAATTGTCATAGGACCCAAACTAAACACCTGGGTATACTATTCTGACTATCTAGATCCTTTCGGACTCAACGACACACTCGAAATGACCATACGAGTTACTAAAAATAATTTATCTTTTTATTCCATTAAATTAGTCCCGACACGACTCACACGCGCATCTGACTCAATTTACTAAACTGTCGTATTTCTTATTCTTGACAATTTATCGAAGTGTATAGTTCCATATTACATATCACACAGTAATATTCAATCAATAAGTATTAACCCTTGGCACGTTAGTTAAATTTATTTAAATCCGGATTAATTAACAATTAAATTCTCACATTTTAATTCAATTAATCCCACAATAATAATTAATCCCCTAAATATTTAAATAATTAAAAATATGAGGTATTACACCCTGGCTTGGAAGGCCGTCTTTTTCTCCACTACGCCCCCCATCTTGCCCCACTTTAGGGACCTAATGCTATGATGATACGAGAAATTGGCCATAAGACCTTCTCATACCAGCAGGTCAAGAGTAATGTGTGTGTTAAACAAGTAAAGCAAGCAAACAGAGAGAAGACAAGATTTAGAGTGGTTCAGCCTCTAAAATAGACCTACGTCCACTGTGTTACTCCGTTCCCATTATGTGCATTTCATTGTACAATATAATTATGACTATAGAGGCGTACAAGTATGAGAATAAAGGAGAGTACATGACAGTATTGGAGATTCCGGTGAGCCCGTGAAGCGTCTGTGATGCAGATCCTTGGCCTCCAAAGCCTATGTTGGGGTGATGTAGAGAGGATCTGTGTTGTAGTGCCTCAGGTGTGTGTGGAACCGATCCCCCTCTTCTAGGTGAGGGTCCTCTATTTATGAGGAAATGTGTTGAGTCAGATGCCCTGAGCATGTGGCGTATACCGAGTTTGCGGCGGTTGTGGAAAAAGGGGGGTGCGGCCTGCAAGGCAAGCAGTGTAAGCTGGAGGAGTGCCGCATACCCTAAGGTAGGGTTCCGCGGCCTATGATGGAGAGGGCCGTACCCTAAGTGAGTTCTGGCCGCGCCCTGAGTGAGGTTAGGTCGCTCCCTTTATGAGAGAATGCATCCGCGGTAGAGTGTTATATTTGTACTATCAATAAGCCCCCAAGCCGTAGTGCTAAGGGAGATCAATTGGGACTGCGGCTAAGTAGTCTAGGTGCCGTGGCACTACCAAAGCGATGATTCGTCTTCCTCGCTCCCTTATATAAATTGTTTCTGGCCGTGGACTTCATTACGTTTCCAAAACTTTTGAGAGCACATCGAGAGTGAAACTCTGCACTTTCTTTCTTGCACATTCCGACGACTTTCCGAGGCGGCGTGTGGCGGTTCAAAGTGGTCTGTAGCTGATCTTTGCGACTTTCTTCATTTCCAGGTGATTTTTCAACCACTATTTACAGTCTTCTTCCCTTATGATACTGTGCCAGGTTCATTTGCTAGAAATCTAGGGTTTTAATTGTTCATTTTTCTTTTTCCACATATGTTGCATATGAAATACGTATAACTGTTCTTGATGTTCATGATCGAACACTCCGTAATCTGTGGGTTTGATTCTAAAAGTGATTAGATTTAGGTAATCAACTTGTTTAGGATAGAGGCCGCGGTATGGTAGGATTTTAATAATCATTTCCGTGAACTGGCACAATACTTCTGCGTCATACCGTGCTAAATGGTCGCGGTCCCTCAAACTATCATCCGCGACATCAAATCACCACCCTTGGTAGTCTCGAAATAGCCTTAAAACTTTCATGATCCCAAGACGTTCATGTTAAATAACTATAGCTGCTGCTAGAGCATAAAGAGTGGACTGAAAATTTAGGAATGGCCGTGGCCAGGAACGCCCTAAAAGCAATTCTATCTTATTATCGCGGCATTCTATGTTCCTCTGATATGGATGTGGCCGCAGCTTGTTGGGACAGTACGATCCCATTAGACATTTTTTATTCAAAAATACCCTTCTGCGGCTTCTTGAAGTCTCACAAATCATACTGGCTGCGGCGCCTAACTGCGAACTCTACTTTTCAGGTACTGCTGCAGCCATATGAGCTTTGACCCAGACGAGTTCCTGTGAGACTTTTGGGCAAAGCATTTTCGGACCTCTCCCCCCGAGCTTACTTATGTGCCCCCTCTAAGATCAGTTGGGCCATGAAAACTAAAAGATTATTCGAACTGCGTGATAATCGACTCAGACTCCGCGGACTCTGCATCTGGGAAGGATTCCCAATCTCCGCCGATGGAAGAGGAAGCCAACTTAAGTACACATCCAATGGGTGTAGGAGACAATGCCGCAGCTGTTATAAATAACCCAGGAGGAACATCTGGGAGGGATGAGAGACTCCTGGCCGCGCTTGATATCCGCGGCTCGATGACCCAAGATTGGGTCGAGCAAGTTGCTGAGGCCTTTGAATTTCCAGAAAATTTGACGTGCTCGGCCCCTGTCGCGAACCAAAGATCGTGCACAGTTCTATCCGATGATGGAATTTGCTTCCCGCTGCACGCCTTCATTTACGGGCTGCGGCTACCAGTCCCAGTTCCTATCCGTCGCCTTTTTCAGGCAATAAACCTGGCCCCGGCACAGCTGGACCCTAATGGCTGGAGAGCCGTTCTCACTGCAATTTTCCTTTGGGATAATTTGTTCAAAAAGGACATCACTCCCGCGGAGTTCTTTCATTTCTACCGTCCAAAGGAGAACACAATGAAATTCGCGGGGTACTATTACCTCTCTAGCCGCGGCAGGGATGAGGCCCTTTACACTGGGAGACCGACCAGTGTGAAGAATTAGAAGGGGAAATATTTCTACATCTCCGGTGAAGGCTGGGAGATGCATCCCGAGGAGAATGAAAGGGAGAGAACATATAAAATGCCGCGACAGTGGGGGTCACCCTCAAAATTAGGTATAAGATTATAGTCGCGTCCTTTTTATTTCACATGTAACTTCCACTAACCTGAATCGTCTTTTCTTTCTGCAGCCCTTGACAATCTGTATTTGAACAAGCGGCAGGAACAAAGGGTTGCTGAGGCCGCGGAAGTTCCTGCTGAACACAAGAAGTTCAGCACACTCGTGATGTCAGCAACCATTTTTGAAGAAGGATTTTTCCCAAACAAATCCATTCCTCAACAAATGGGTGCGGAAGGTAACTAACTGCACCATAATTTTTACTCCGCGATCATTTATTCTCTTGAACTCGAACTCATGCCATTCCTTTTCAGGCGAAGAAGTTGACAGGGAGTTGCTAGCGGCGCAGCTAGCGGAGATGGATGAGGATGCATTCGTCCTAAATAATACTGCGCGTAGCAGGAAGAGGAAGAGGTATAAGGCCAAGGGACCTGTCGCGGCCCCCTCCGGAGAAAATATTGTTGCCCCAGCCGTGCTCGCTGCCGATAAGGCTACTGATCCTGCCGCAGATCAGGTGGTCAATGATGAAAACCCTGCACCAGACCATTTTGATGACGACATAGGGGAAAACTTGGCCGCGGCTGTACTGATGTCAACTGAAGTTCCCCTTCAATCATCCTCTCCTCCACCGCCAACTGTAGTGGCGGTTAATGCGAACTTGCCACCTCCTCAATTCCGCGGAGAGTCTGGGCCAGATGGTAGACCAAGACCTCAATTAAGGCAGCCTGGCCCAAATTCTTCCTGGGACACTACCGCAAAGGTTGCGCGGAGAATGAAGCGATCCTTGGATGTCGCGGACCTTGAAAGGCTAGTTGGAGAAGATCATGAAGATCTGGAGTACTATGGCCTCCATAGCCTTCTGAGGGTACGTACTAGTTGTCATTTGACTTTGCATCTCATATTTTTCCATATTTTCTAACGTCTTTTCTTTCAGGCCGCGGATGTTATTGTGGTCCAGAAGAGGAAGTATGAGGCCTTGTATAGGTTGAAAGAGGCCGAGAAGAGTGCACATACCGCGGACTTGCAAGCTGCACGCACTTCTGATTTTGAGGCGAGGAAAAAGTCTGTTGCCGAGGCCCTTCAAGAAGCCCATGTAGACCTTGAGAAAGCCATCAAGGCGAGGGAGGAAGCGGAGGAGAATTTTAAACAGGCCGCGGAATCCCTGAAATCCTCGCAGGCCCTGACTGCGGAGGCCGCCCGCATTGCAGAAATTTCAAATGCCAAGCTTGCCCTTCTCCAGCAGAAATACGAGGAGCTAAAAGCCCAGTCCGCCCGAAAAGATGAAGATCATGCCACGGCAGTGAAAAAGTTGGAAGAAGATCATGGTGACGCCCTCCAACTAGCCATAGATCATGTCGTGGAGTCATTCAAAGGCTCCAAGGATTTCTTCCTTATCAATAACAGGGCATACCTCCGCGACTACCAGAAGCTGCGACAGAGATTTATCAGGAGGTTCCCTGAGGCCAAGGAGGATGTCCTTGCCTGGAAGTTAAGAGATGCTGAACATCAAGAGTGCATCGCTGAACTTAAGGTCGCGACAGAAGAGAGAGCAAGGCTCAGGGCCGAGGCAGAGGCTGAAGCCGCAGACGGAGAGATCGAGACTGTCGCGGGCGGAGAAGATGGTGATGATGATGATGATGACGCAGCCTCTTGAACTCTTAATTTTTGTTGCATCATTAATATAGGGTTGCGTCCCTCCCTTTTGTAATCTTTAAACTCCTTTTGTGGTTGCGGCCTTCATTATGTAATCTATGGCTTATTAATACCAAGGCTGCGACCATATTTTTACCATTATAATTGACTACTTAATGTATTCCTTGCTCTTTTATATTGCATGACTTACATTGCTTGCTATAATGAATGGTTGTACGTTACTGCCTCATCTCTAAAAATGCATCCGCGTCCCGACAGATGTAACATCTCAAGTCCGCGGTCAAAGGTCGATTTCTTCGTAGTTTGATTTTTTGTTAATGTCTGCATCCATACAAATGGTGTTAAATCCCTGGCATCGACTGCTGCATCATGTCAGCTGCGTACAAGCCGCGGCTCGTTATTATGTCGTGTCATGTAAGAATCTTTGCCTGATTGCCGCGGGCAGGACTTCAAGGCTGGGACTTGCTGATTGCATGGATATCCAGCTGCTTTTATTGCACCCGGTTGTCTTAACCGTTATCTTTTGTTATCCCATAACCAACATGGAATATGTGGAGAACTCTTTCCTTAGACTTGGTACAATTGATTATCTTCTACCGTCGCATTCGACATTGTAGCTTTCTCATGCTTCAAGATGTTAGTGCCTTACCATTTTCATGAATGAGTGGCTCCTAGAGCTCTGCAACCGTACCGGTGGGATGCGGCACATTTCTAGTTTATCTGAACAATGCGCCTCTGTAGACATATGTTGGAGTTTCCAAGTCTTCTTGGGCTGGGTCATGTCACCAAGCCCTAACATGTGAGACACTATCAAGCCTCTCCAGGCTGGGTTATGTTATTAAGCCACCCACAGCTAATATGTGAGACACTATCAAGCCTCTCCAGGATGGGTTATGCTATTAAGCCACCCACAGCTAATATGCGAGACACTATCAAGCCTCTCCAGGCTGGGTTATGCTATTAATCCACCCACAGCTAATATGCGAGACACTATCAAGCCTCTCCAGGCTGGGTTATGCTATTAAGCCACCCACAGCTAATATGCGAGCCTCTATCAAGCCTCTCCAGGCTGGGTTATGTTATTAAGCCACCCAAAGCTACTGATATATAGAAAGTCATCCTTGGCTAGATAGTATAAGCCTCCCGGCCCGGTGACGCATCCCAAAGCTGAGCACGGGCATTGTAAGGCCCCGTAGCTAATGAAAACTCCTTTAATCTTCAGATGCTTTCGTGAATATTATCATCATATGATAAGATGTAGTTGTCCGTATATAAAGGTCGTAATCCCTCCATATGTGCATCCCGAAATAATAATAATCTTCCGAGATAATTTGTTATCCATCCTCTGGAATCTATTTAAGACACAAAGTCTTTTTGTGAGATAGCAGGTTATGAAACCAAGAGAAATATCAGATATGGCAAAATTTGCTAATTCATATATTTATATATGTATGCTTCAGCTAATGACTTTGTTAATAAAACATAAGGTCTTAAGTACTAAGGCTACAATGAGCTTCATAAAACATAAACAGAAATAGTTGAAATTGGAAAGACTAAGGATGAGGTACGGCATGCAGCCTCTATCAGGTCCGACTGGGTCCTTTATGCATTCTTTAGGAATCGCTGCAGCATCCCTTGCCCAATTAGCCTTTCAACTTCATCTTTCAGAGCATAGCATTGCTCTTTGCCATGGCCATGGTCCTGATGGAATTTGCACCAGGTAGCTTTGTTCCTCTTGTGGGGTGGAGCTCTCAACTTTTCTGGCCACCTCAAAAGCTTGTCCTCTTTGATGAACTCAAATATCTCTTCAACCGGGAAAATCAACGGAGTATAGATACCCGATTTCTTTTCTGATTTCTCTGCCCTCCTTTTCTGACTCCTACTGGTTGATTCCGCGGCTTCTTTAACTGCCGCAGCAGACCAAGCTTTTTCCTCCGAAATCGCGCCTATATTTTGAGAGGTCGCGGCCTCTAACATTAGCACCCTCTGTGTTAGGTAATTGACCTGGGTCTGAAGTGAGGCATGACTGTCATAGAGGTAATTAAGGTGATTGTACAGTTGCACAATCTCATCCTTGACTTCTGCACTCTGGCTGGATTCTCCTTCCATTTCTGCTCTTGTTAGCCTTTATAAAGTATATAGAATCTGAGACGAAACTAACAGAAGTGAGTGATCACAGTAATATTGGGAAGGGGAACTTGAACTGCTCCATAATATGCTGAGGAGGCCGCGGCAAGTATGGCACACAAGTGTACTGCCGCATCCCTTTAATGTTATTCACCAAGGTCGAGCAGAAGGCAACTTAAGTCCTTCCCCCGGTGATTTTGAACTGTCGTAATAGATCCGCACCAGTGGGGGTCGCGGCGTGAGATATTGTTGAACTTACAGGATGCACCCCTGTCTAGGAAGGGGAAAAATCCAAACTGATGTCCAAGACATGAATTGACATTTTCTCCCTCAATTACGCGAGGGAAACCTACTAGGGTCCATTGATGAGAGAATTCCCTTACAGTGCGCAATACGGCACAGCTTCAATGATAACCCCTAGATCATAGGTAGATGGCAATAAAAATGGGAGTAAATATAGCCTTTCCCTAATCATCCACCTTTTCGGGACTAAAGCCCACCATGCCTTTTAGCATTATCTAGATGGAGTGATATCACAGGGGTATGTAAAATATATCCAAAGTCATCAAATGAAGATCCAAAGACAGATCCAGAAATATGAAATATCCATTGAAGGGGGCGAATGTAAAGCGGAGCCCAATAACCAGTAACCAACCCGTGAGAAGATGATCCATAGGACCCTCAGGGGTCGAATAAGGTGTTTAAGAACTCATATGTGTGGAGAAACAAGATTGAAATACCTAGGTTCCCACAGACGGCGCCAAACTCATGATACGAGAAATCGGCCATAAGACCTTCTCATACCAACAGGTCAAGAGTAATGTGTGTGTTAAACAAGTAAAGCAAGCAAACAGAGAGAAGACAAGATTTAGAGTGGTTCAGCCTCTAAAATAGACCTACGTCCACTATGTTACTCCATTCCCATTATGTGCGTTGCATTGTACAATATAATCATGCCTATAGAGGCGTACAATTATGAGAATAAAGGAGAGTACATGACAGTATTGGAGATTTCGGTGAGCCTGTGAGGTGGCTATGATGCAGATCCTTGGCCTCCAAAGCCTATGTTGGGGTGATGTAGAGAGGATCTGTGTTGTAGTGCCTCTGGTGTGTGTGGAACCGATCCCCCTCTTCTAGGTGAGGGTCCTCTATTTATGAGGAAATGTGTTGAGTCAGATGCCCTGAGCACATGGCGTATACCGAGTTTGCGGCGGTTGTGGATAAAGGGGGTGCGGCCTGCAAGGAAAGCAGTGTAAGCTGGAGGAGTGCCGCATACCCTAAGGTAGGGTGCCGCGGCCTATGATGGAGAGGGCCGCACCCTAAGTGAGTTTTGGTCGCGCCCTGAGTGAGGTTAGGCCGCGCCCTTTATGAGAGAATGCATCCGCGGCAGGGTGTTATATTTGTACTATCATGCTAGATGAGCCTTCCTCGTCGTCGCTTCCCTTATGCCTTGATGAAGACATATCGTGCAAAAATTATTAGTATAAACACACACACACACACACACACACATATATATATATATATATATATATATATGAAACATAATGCTTAAACTGATCAAAATCCAAATTAATATATTCATTAATCAACCAACAAAGATTGATTCAAATTCCCAAAAACTGATCAAATCCAAATGAATTGGGGTGACAATTTGTCATCTAATAATTATAAATCATTAGTAGAATTACAAATTAATTATGACATTTAAATAATACAAATCCATATCATAAACCAAACTAAAAATTATATCAAATAATGTGAATACTTATTGCAAATCTAAGAATTGTTTCATATTTGGATTATGACATAGACTTTGTAATAATGCGTAAATTGAGTAAAATACAAATTAACATATTCACTAACTAACCAACAAAGATTTACTCAAATCCCCCAAAACTGATCAAATCCAAATGAATTGGGGGTGACAACAGTCATCTAATAATAATAATAACGCATTAGTAGAATACAAATTAACAATTACTTTAGAAGAAGAAAAATCCATGTCATAAATCAAATTTAGAATTGTTTTAAATAATTAGAATAGTTATTAAAAATCTAAGAATTATTTCAAATTCGGTTTACCAAATGGATTAATATTCGGTAGGTGCATCGAAATCATCCACGCTACTCGTTAGACGCTTTGGCATGTGTAAGATGTTTGACCATGACTCGTTGTTGATATACTCCGAGTAAAACACTTACTTGACCATTTGAAAAGAACAAACAAACCTGTCATCGCTCACATGCTCGTTGCTCTTCATCTTGGACAAGTCAACCATGATCAAATTGGTACCTTAATCAAATTTATAAGAATTTTTGTTCTAAAATCTTACCCAATCACAGTAAAACACACTTCTTTGAAGCTTATATAGTTTAATTCAAATATATTCTGAATGATACCACAGTAAGTCATTTCAGCTTCAATGAGGTTCTTATCTTTTGCACTTGCTCAAAAATAAGTAAGAGCCTTATAAGAACTGCCCAAATTCTGTACATTTGTATTTTCTCGTACACCCTTATACCGAATACATAATTTTTCAATAGATACTTTTTGTACTCATGTACCATGAAATTAGGTATATTGGCTATACGGATGTAACACCCCCTAATTAAACATTGGTTGATCAATCCTTTATTAAATTAAAATGGGTTTCTCATCTGGTTCATGCTTAGCATCACTGTTGAAAACTTTTTAATTGCTAACCACCTAAGTAAAAATTTATGCGGTTGCCAAATTTTAACTTCAATTAAACATAAAACAACATGCAAAACAATATATAAATCAAATACCAACATAAGATTCTGAATATAACAACTAAGATCAAACAAACCCTTGTCGAATAACCCATCGGCCAAAAATAAAAAATAACAAATTTCAAAAATAAAAGTACTGAGCGACAACATGTCCTTACTGATATCTGAAATCCTACACTAGATCAGAAAGTGAAAGAGGCGTCTAATCAAAGCCCTGCAACATCCACCTATGCTGCAGCTACGAAGTCCCTGGAATGAAGTCACGCTTAGCGTCCCTGTGGCTGGACACCTAAAAGGTTTTGAAAATATTTAACATACCTAGAGTTAGTACTCAAAACGTTTTGAAAATATTTAGCAAGAGATTTATTGCAGTAAAGATCAGTTATTTATTACACATGTTAGGTTTAGGCACACTCCCTTGAGTTTCCTCGCCTCTCATCTATAGTGCACGCCTAATGTTCCATACTAGCCTATTTAGCTACACTACCCAAGCTATTTAGACTATATTAGTTGCCTGAACTTACCTACACGTCTAAGTTCCTGTACCACCCATACAATACCAAATTTTTTATTAACACTCCTCATGTGTGAATTAATTCCTGTGTAACATTTCAGATATGTTAGTTCCTTATTTTGAAAATTAAGACTGGCTACTTAATCTTATTCATTAGATGTTTACTATCTAATATTATAGCTTTCCAATTAAGTTTTCTCCACTTAATTTACTTTTTTAGATGTATACACGTCATCTAACTATCTACTACTTCGCCCTAGTAGATTGTTCATATAGTATATATTTCACACATATTATAGACTATAAGGATCATTGGCCCGTTCTAATCATCGAATCCAATCCTCCCAATTTATATTTTTACATGTATGCACGTCATCTAAATATTTACTATCTCACTCAAGTAGATTATTAATACGGTGTATATTTCACTCACAATATACATTATACGAATTATTGGCCCGGTCTAATCATCGACTCCCATTCTCCTTTCATTTACATTGGCCCGGTCTAATCATCGACTCCAATGGTAAATGTATATAAAAGTATTGGCCCAGTCTAATCATCGAATGCAATACTATATAAGTATTGTAGGTATTTCACACAACCTAAGTACATAATTTACAGGTATTCACACAATCTAATCGTTCACATTAGTACGTAGTATTTTTCTCTAATACTCACCTTACAACTTATTTTACGATTTCTCTCATTATCGCATCTTATCGAGTATTCTCCCAACTCTAAGGGACCTAGTTAACCCCTTTGTATTTTCAGTATCTAAGCGTAACTTACTTTACTAGTATACTTATCATCCATCCGAAGATCCCGTAAATTATTATTTCATTATTCGATAATTTACGACACAAATTTATCCCAATTGATTTCCGTCTTACTTCCCTTGCTAAGACAAATCTACAAATCCTAATCAGGCCTACTGTAGTAAAAAAGGGTCTAAGTCAATTAGAATAACTAAGTCAAAAAGGGGAATAACAGAATTTCTGGGAACCTAACCAAATACCAGATCGATCCTTTTTTTGTTTAAACCGGATCGATTTTTTTTATAAAAAAACCCGGATCGATCCCCTTTTCTGCAATTCACCAGCCTCCTCCGTTCATGCATTTTTTGCCCATGATCTAGTACCAACCTCCATTACTCTACACCAAGGTTTCAACTAAACATTCCTAACCATTTTTGCATGCATTAGGACAGGTTCTAACGTAATTCTTTTCTCAAAACAGTACAATAATCATGCAAGAAGGGATTTATTCTTTCTATCCTCTAAAACCCTAAGTTTTCATATTCATCCATGATTGTTCATCAATACTCAAATTTATTTCGTGGAATACAACCCATATCTTCCAATATCAATATCTCTAAAGATTTCAAATCATTCTACATGCAACTTCCTACCCAACATCCATTTAATTAAAGTTTTCTTCTAAAGAATTCATCAATATCATCATATGATTGAAACCCCAATTACATGGGTATTATAACTTCAATTAATTACAATAAGCACTTGCCTTATTCACTGTAGGGTCTGATTTCGTGGGTGAGGATGATGATTTGATGTTTCCTTCTTCAAATTTTCACTCCTTAGGTGCTTCGTATGCAAGAACTCTTTCAAACCTTCAAGAATCCTCCTTAAACTTTTAGGAATGGTTCCTCTCTTCCTTCTAATGGCCTTTCTAAGCTTTTTGTGTTAAGAACCCTAGCCCCCCATTTATAATCATCAGATATAAGGCTCTAATTTTTGTAGGTACTTTAACCTCTATTTTTAAAATGACCAAATTGCCCTTCAAAGGTGCCGGTTTGGTCCAAAATTGACTCGTGACTCAATTAACATCCCCGGGTATACTATTTTGACTAATTTGCCCCTTCCGGAATCATCCGTGACCTCTAAATTATCATTCGAATCACCTAAAATATATTTCTCATTTCCCACCTTACCATAGTTTAATGCACGACTCTCGATGAGATAACATAAAATACTCCTGTATCACTCACTATGACGTATATCATATTTAACTGCCAATATTAACTATTCACTCTTAGTAAATTTAAATCATATATTAATCAGTCTCTATCTCTCGATTAATATTTGACTACCACGATTATTATTCGATCACTTAATAATCATATCTAAAATTTCATCTCATTAAATTACTTCACTCACGTAATTTAAATATTAAATCACATTAATTACTCTACTTGCGTATTTTAAATATAAACTAATATTAAATTACTCTACTCTCATAATTCAAATTAAATGTATTTTTCTATTTAATTACTCAATTAATTAAATTCTAAATACGCAGAAATACGGGGTATTACAACGGATCGAGATTTTCATAACTAGGTTGCATATATCTAGGTTCCCCGCATATAAGACACTGATTGAGATTTTCATACACCTTTTGGTATAGTATGCAGTCATACCTATAAGCATTAATTGATTTGTATTTCATTCCAAAACCTTTCAAACTATTATTCATACTAAGATAGTTATTTGGAAGCGTATTCTTCTTGGGTAGCAAGCCCCTCACCTAATTCAGAATTCCTATTACGCTATTATCAGATAAACCATATTGGGTCTTCAAAATACGTAAACCAACCATGGTATGCAAAGTTGTTTGATCTCTGCCACAGCCAAGGTATAATAGTTTGTTCACCATTAATTTCAAATTTGGATAGTTATCATCAAGGTTTATCCCAATATCTTCATAAACACCTGAACCTTCTATATCGTTAGTGACCGCATTTTCTTCCACTTCATGAAATCCATAAGCATTATCAACTACACCCTCTAACATATTATTATCTACATTATCCTCATGGCCTTATACATTTATCCTATTTTATGATTGTTGTGAAGGTTGCTCGGGGATAAAGGGAACATGCATTTCCCCTTGAAAAAACCACGATTGATAATTATCTTGCATACCCCATCTAAGAAGATGTAGTTCAACTATTTTCCACTCAAACACCTTACCATTCCTAAAATGTGCACTTGGACACGGGAACTCTTTATCATTAAAACATCTCTTTGCGAATTTTACAAACTCATTAGCACCTCTACGATACTCATCCTTTAGTCTATCTTTATCCCTCATCCACTCTTTATATAGAGGATATCCCATCACAAATACTACAAATAATCACCTATTATGGGTATAAAGCATATATTCATGGATTAATATCAATAAAAGTGTAAAAAATTCAAGAACCCTAGGTTAGATACTACGAAACCTTATGCGTTTGAACAAAAAAAATGAATTTAAGTAGTGCGTTTGAACATGTACAGTTTTAATATTTCAAATTTTGAATTAAGTAGTGCATTTGAAAAATATAAACTAGTGCATGAGATTTAAATCCGCCTAAACAACATATCAAATAAATGATTTCAATTTTCCCTCAAAACACTAAAAATTGCATGAAGAATCTGCCTTCTACTTATCACACAAACTAGTGCATGCGATTATGCTAATTTGGGGTCACCAAATTGTGCTACTTATTAAACTATTGTGTTGTAAATTTTCATTTAATCACTATTTTTCTATTGCTAATTTGGGCTCACCACCTTGTACATATTACATGTATAATCTCTGGATTGGCCCATTAACTCAACTTACACATAAAAGTTGTTCAGAGGCTTCACGTTTAAGAAATCAATTTAACTCAACCTAAACATGCAAAAAATTACTCTTATTGTTTTACATAGAACCCACCTAAAAAGAAAAAGATTAAATGTTAAAGACCTTAAATGTCAAGAATTCTTGTATGTATGTATGTATGTATGTATGTATGTATGTATGTATGTATGTATGTATGGGTTACCTTGTTTGAAACAGTGAAGAAATGATGGTTGTGTGAGATAGAGAATACAACGGTGTCGGTGTTACACAACCCTTAACAAATCAATACACCCCACACTGCAAATTGACAATAACAAAAACTGCAAAATAAATACACACAACACTCCAACAAATTAAATACACACCACTCTCCAACAATAAAAACTAGAAATTAAATAAATATATTTTGTTAAAATCCATCTTAGTTTTTATCGTATTATTGTGTTATGAGTTGACAAATGATTGGAAGGACATAAGCATTTGCAATTGCATAATGCTAGGCTAACAAATCCATTAAAATAGTAATACACAAATAAATAGATTTTCATTGTAATATCATTCCAACAGACTGTGTTTTTTCCATACGAGCATTTCTTTTGCATTCATAATTATACTTCCATCCATTATGTCAAACATTATACAGATTTTAAGTAATAATTTCAATTCCTAACTAAATTGCCACTTTCGTTTCCATGTTATTTGCTTATGATGTACAAATGTAAATACTTTCATACAAGTAACTAATTAGAAAAAAGTGTCATAATTTAAAAATATGTTGCCCTTATATAAATGAAATTGGAATCATATATAAAATCTACACTTCGAGAATACTCTACATCATAAGAACTCAATATTGGAATGCTGTAAGGCACTACAATATCGACTGTCACAGCATATAAACTACCAATTGAAAATTTTCTTCCATTTTTTATTACATAGTAGGTTGAGAAAATTATAGGGTATGTAGTTCCCAAATCCAATTATATGGTTAACCACCATTTTCAAGCTTATATTGTGGAAGATTCCTTCCTTATTGAGTACCGAGTACTCCAAACAACAAAAATAATTTATAGGGTTTTAATTTTGTAGTTTTGCAAGAAGTATTCAGGGAATCTATTGATTTGGACCAACATTAACAACAATACCTAAATAAGATACAAAATTCGCAAAATAAATGCAAATCAAAGGATGGTGAGAAGAAATACCTATTGTGAGGAGAGGATAGAGGTAGTGCCGCTAGTGAAAGGCGGTGAGGTGGGGAGAGGAGCACCGGTGGTGAAAGGAGGTGAGGTGAGGAGATTGGTTATGGGCAGGAGAGAGCACCGATTTAGATAGAGAGAGGGGGAGAGAGAGAAAGAGGAATTATTTGAAACAGCAACTAAGAAGGAGAAAGAGGGTTTTTATTTTCATTTTTGTCATCACGATTGTGTCAGGATCAAAGACTGTCACAACAAATAACTCTTGTCATGGTTTTTTACCCTGACACGACCGTGACAAAAAACTTTTTTTGGTGTAGTGTGATTTTAGTAAAATCATCGGTTTACGACTAGCTTAAATAAGGGCAACATAGGGTTACTAAGTATTAAAATTGAATTAATATTCAATGAAATTTATTAACTACACAAAAAAGTTCATAAATGAGAACAAGAGTTAGTGGACTATCACATAGTGATATAAACAATTTGCCATAATCAGGTTATAAGCTCGAACTAATATTGAAATTAGAATTCACCTACCTTTACTTCGCAAAATTTTAGCTAGCTTGGCATAAGTTAAATATGATATCTTTGGTTGCCATTTAATGGAAAGGTTATAATGGATATTTATAAAATACATTTCACTCGATTTTTATGTGAAATTATAATGACAATTCTTTAAAGGTTTATAGGTTTCACTTCATATGTAGATCGGCTTGTAATTGTAATATAATATTTTGGTTATTCCAGTAAGGAATTAATATTATACAATACACATTGTTCATATAGGAATCGAGTTCAAATCCTCGTAAACATGATACAACAAAATAACTTTGTTAATAATAATACGAAGGTTGATACAAATGGTGTTTCGATGTTGTAAACGGATATTTGTGTTATATCCTGAAAACATCAAATTGTGTACGAGAATTTTTGGTATCAAACACGCATGAAAAGATGTGTTTTTATGAGTATAGGTTGAGCCTTAATTGACACAAAGACCTAAAATAGACTTTTGTTATAAATGGTGTCAAATATTGGCAATTTATACACCAAATCGATCTACTCGGCGTCACGAATCCAACGGTATCTTTCTTACATTTTTCCAAATTATGTTATAAAATATATGGGTTTTTAAAAGTTTGGATAAATAAAATTATATATATATATATATTAAAAAAAGAACAAAACCTAAGTGGGTTTCTTCTCCAGATACACACCTCACCATACGACTCTCACCCCCGACAACCATACACCCGCCACCTCTCTATCTCTCCTATTAGCTTTTTCTCTCTTTCTTTCTCTCCTCTCGTCTTCCATAAACACACCCACCCACACCTGCATATACACACACACACACACACACACACAGAGTTGTATACATGTATACACTCACACATACCTATATATATCTATACACACACACAATCTCAAGAATATATATAGACAGTATAAATACATACCAAGAATAACCCTAGTTTAAAAGGAAGAAAAGAAACAGAGTATAGTCTATATCCATTTTTCTTCGATAGCTGACTTCCTCAAGCTCTCATTAAATACGTATTCTAATACACACACAAAGAACATTCCTTTAGAGCTTGTTTGGCAGTTTTAAAATGGAGAGAAAAGAAAGGAAAGGGAGATGAAGTTTTGTATTTCCGTCATTTGGGAGTTTGGCTCGTAGGGAAAAGGAGAGAAATTTTTTGTAGATTCAACCAAATTTTTCTTCCCAAAACTTTCCATCCAATATGGGAAGAAATGGAGAGAAGAGAAAGTCATCCTTAAATATTTGTATTATACTCCCGATTTTACCCTTAATACAATCGTATATACATCACTAAAAAAATGACGCCACCACCGATCAGATTCCTTCTACTATCAAACTTCTTACGTGGTAAACCTTCTGCCCATTATAAATTCAATTCCAAAGTTCTCGTTTTCTTACGTGATCCTTCTCAGCTCTATTCGTTTTCCTCTTCGGCAATCATTTTTTACTAACAAATTAACAGGTATGTGCCATAATTCTATTGACGTTCAGCTATAGATTTATAACAATTCATTGAATATGAATATCTGTTGGCGAGAACAGTTATAACTAATATGTTTGGACGTTCAGCTATATATTTATTATATTGATAAGTTATCAGATGCCACTTTTTTTTGTCTACATATTTGGTGCCACTGCTATAACAAGTATATGAGGTTTGGGTTGAGTAGGAAGTTTTAAAGTTTGAAAGCTTCTATCAGATACCACTTTTGGTGCCACTGTTATACTTATAATATGTTTGGAGTTTGAAAGCTTCTCAGATGCCGCTTTTGTTATAACAAATATTTTTTTTTGTCTATCAGATGCCACTATTATACTTATAATATTTTCGAGGCAAACTATTGTATATACATGATAGACCACTATCATGTATATTTTTGTCCCTGCCACAATTCATTGAATATGAATATATGTTATAAAAAATTTGTTTGGATGTTCAACTATCTATTTATCATATTAATAATTTATCTTATCAGATGTCACTTTGAACGTGAATTTTTTACGTAAGTTACAATACGTTTCATCAGAATAGTAGTTGCAAAATAACTATTTTTTATTTTTTTTAAAATTAATTAACTTTGTTTTAAAATTAATCTTTTGCCATTTACTAGATGGATATTCAAGACAATGAAAAAATAAATGAACTCATCATGTTGGTGAGAAGTCGACAATTAATTGTAGTTGAAGTTATATATCAAATAATTAATTATATTGCACATCGAAGACCTCGTAGAGCTCGACATATATGGGGTTCATTGACCGAACGACAAAGAGTACGAGATGAATTAATGTTACAAATTACCACATCCGAACGGTGTCGCGATGTTATATGCATGGGCCCACAAGCTTTTATAACACTTTGCAAGACATTAGAAAATTTTGGTGGTATGTTATCAAATCAATGAGTGTTATTTGAAGAGCAAGTTGCCAAGTTCCTTCACATATTGTCAAAAGATGTGAGGAACCGTACAATTGTAATACCCCGTACTTTTGGCTATATTTATTTTTGGGATTAATTAATTAAATGTGAATTATTTGGAAATTAATCCGGGTAAAATACTAGTGAGTTGTGAGTTGGTATTTGACTATATTGAGTATATATGATGTTATATGAATATTGAATTATGAAATTTGTCGTGAGATTGATATACGGCAATTTGGTCATTTTATTGGGACGCGTATGACAGTCGCGTGAGGATATAATTATTTTATTTATAAAAGTGAATTTAAATTCTATAAACCGTATGGTCGTTTTGAGTGCGCCAACGCGTCCGGAAGGGTCGAGATAGTCAGAAAACACTAGCCGGGGGTGTAGTTTGGGTTCCGGGGTATTTTTAGGCCATACCGACAATATAAAGGGTATTTTGGTAATTTCGTATTTTTAGGAATTAAAAATGACGAAAATTAGAGAAGTAAATCTGATTGGTAATAGACCCACTAAACCCGCTAACCAACCCTTAATGACCCAATAAGCTACGGAGGTTATCATTTAGGTTTCCAACTTTCCCAAAGAAAACCCTAGCCACCATAGTCACTTTGGAGAAGAAAGCTTAGAGAGGGAGAGAAGGAGAAGGAATTCTGCAGAAAACCTTTACAAAATCAACACCAAATTCAGAGACAATCGAGGCAAGTGGTTTAATATCATTTAATTTCAGAGAATGCTCTTTCCATGTATAGGAATTTAATAAAATTGATTTGTTCTTGGTGAAATATGAAAACCCATGTATTTTGGAACTTAGAACTCGAAATCTTGAGGAGAATTGCATGTATAATGATAGGTAGATGATTATACTGAGAATATTAGTGATTGGGTGAAATTAAAACAGATTTTTATTGGGTCAATTCATGAATTAAAATTTTAGGGTTTGTGTTCTTGAATAATTGGGGGAAAGTGATGAGACTTGATGATTTAATGATGATTGGGATGAATTAACTCAGTAAAATACATTAGTTTATAACCTTGTTATGTTTAGGAGTGATTAGAGACCTTTAAACATTGTTGGGACGAAGTTTAGAGGAGATTTGAGGAGTAAGAATTGATGAAAATCGTAACTAAGAAATTCTGGGCCGAAACTGGTCCCTCGTTAGAAGACCTTCCCAGGTCGTTCGAACGAGCTCGTTCGAACGAGCTTCTAACGAGTTGACCAGTCGCTTCTAATGAGGGGAGACTTCGTTCGATACCTTCGTTCGAACGAACTGTATTTCGTTTGATACATTCGTTCGAACGAGATGTCGTTAGAAGGTACAGTTCGTTCGAACGAACTGGAATCTCGTTCGAACAGCCTCGTTCGAACGAGACTTCTAACGAGCTGGCAGTTTAGGCCTTTTTGGCCTGTTTTGATTTTGGGAGTCCCGTAATCTTGTTCGAGGATATAGGTAACCTTCCTTTGATGATGTATTGATAGGTTTGGGACGTTTGTGTTATTTTGAGGAGTAAATTATATATGAGCGATTTAAATTAAAGGGATAGTTGGGTTGAGACGTGAGTGTCTACTACGACGTGAGAATAAATTATGGCACGTATGATTATAAACCGGAATCGTATAAAGTGTATAAATTATATATTGGTACTAGAATGAGAATAGTACTACGATTAAACTACGGGATTACTAAGACGTGTGTTTACTTAGTATTGGTATATGAATTGTGTGTATGACATACCTACCATACTTGCTATCACGGGAGGTTTGTGTTCGCTTAGGTCCCTCTAATCCTTGTGTTGCCCGGATTTAGACTGGTTACCTTGATGAACATAGGTCATAGAAAGACTTATTGGGATATTAATAAGTCCGTTGATCGTGGGAGCGTAGGTATGTGCGTGACCCATGTGATGTGACTGTGTTCGCCTCCATTATTTGTGATGTTGTTATCTGTGAACTATTCCTGAGAGATTCGGAATATGTAATCCTTATGTACGTGATGTACCGGGATGGATATCAGAGTATGTGTGCACCGCAGCTTAGTTCTCGGGGTGCTTGTATTGTATATTTATGTTGTGAATAATATACACTTAATTAAGAAGGACCTTCATGTTAATGTGGTGAATATAATTACGGTATTGTTTCGAGAAAAACATAACGGGTTAGCTGATAGTGAAATATATTGCATATTGAACATCTGAGTTTACGTTAAACCCCTATTTAATTACGAGCGTTATAATGTTAATAGAACCGAGTAATAAGGGTAGGACCTATGACAGTTTAGCTAGATATGATGTCACTTAGCTAGTGGTTTGTGTCATTGTAGATGGGTACTTACGTTAGGAGTGCACAGTTAGGCGAGAGGTGAGAATATCATGTGAGTGCACGTCCTAACATGTACTTTGCATTAAATGTTTTAAATGTTTTTAAAGCACTTGCAGGTTTTTAAAATATCTCCACATTCGGGCTCTGACCCGTTTGCTTTCAAATCTATTTTTTTGTAAAACCATTTTAGGTGCCCAGCCACAAGGACACCAAGCATAGGATACTCATTCAGGTGACGAGCTGTAGCTGTTTGTGGAAGCTACAGGGAATTGCTTTTAGACGCTTCTACCGTTTGGATTCCTGATTCAGTATCTATCAGTTGTAGGGCATGTTGCCCATTTCTATTAGAGACATCTTTTCATTTCAGTTTTCAGACTTTGTCATGTATTGATTCAGTATTCCTTTATTTATTTCAGTTGTGGGAATTGTAGTGAGGAGTTTTCCTCCAGACTTTACTTACATTATGTGATGGTTATTCTATTTACTTATTTATGGTGAATGGTACTATTATTCTTCATTACACTTGTTGCATGTTAATCAGACTTAAATTAAAATTTGGCAACTTACTTTTTAAATACTAGGTGGTTAGTAATCATAAAAATGTTTTCGACAGTGATGCTATTAACTGGACCAACTTGGCATTTTGAATTAATTTAATAAAGGAGTAGCTACCCGGTATTTAATTAGTCGGGGTGTCACAACAATTTCATTTTTCTTTCGTCGATCCAGTGAAACCTTTAGTCGTCATTTTCATAAAGTTTTGAAAGCAATAATAACTTTGTAAGAAATATTTTTGCGACAACCCACCGGCACAAGTTCCTCCTGAAATACTTCACAACGATTGATTTTTTCCTTACTTTAAGGTAACTTAATGCAACTAGTTTTCAATTTGATAATTTTAATTATATTGAAATAGATGGACATTCACGTATCATATTTATGCCAGGATTGTGTTGGGGCAATTAATGGCACCCATGTTCGTGTGAAAGTGGCTGAGAGGGAAGCTGTGAGGTATCGTGGGAGAAAGGATTTTCCAACACAAAATGTGTTGGCTGCGTGTACATTTGATTTAAAATATACCTACATAATACCCGGGTGGGAAGGGACTACTTCTGACTCTAGGATTATTAAAAATGCACTTATGAGAGAAGATAAATTGAAAATACTTATGGTAAATTTTTATTGCGATACAATTTTTATTACGATACAAATTTGTATATATTGTTTTAATTTGTATACTAACCACTATCATTTTTAATAGGCAAATATTATCTTGTCGATGCGGGGTTTATGAATAGGAGTGGGCTTATGGCATCTTTTAGAGGTGTTCGTTACCACTTAAAAGAGTACTCCACTCGAGAACCTGAGAACTCTCGAGAACTATATAACCATCGTCATGCATCACTACGCAATGAAATTTAAAGAGAATTTGGGGTATTTAAGAGGTGATTTCTAATTATAAGAAGCGGTGCCGAATCATTTTTTTCTATTCACACACAATCAGAGATTATTCTAGCATGTTGCATTCTACATAATTACCTAATGGAGGAAGACCCTGATGAACTATTTTGAAAACAGTTAATGAAGAGCTTGAAAATGAAGACCCAGATGAAGACGATGAAGTTGGCCATCCAAGGTATGGGGATGAGGATGCCGCACGAGGCGAATATATAAGAAATTGCATAGCGACTAATATGTGGAATGATTACGTGTTGTGATTTCAAGTTCTCGTACATTTAATTTGAAGTAATTAAAA
Source organism: Sambucus nigra (assembly GCA_949130495.1). Taxonomy (NCBI): domain Eukaryota; kingdom Viridiplantae; phylum Streptophyta; class Magnoliopsida; order Dipsacales; family Adoxaceae; genus Sambucus; species Sambucus nigra. The sequence continues at coordinate 186,118,243 of OX422212.1, read as the reverse complement.
CTTTAATTATAATAAGTATTGGAATGTTTGATTTGATGTAAATGCTGTTACTTATTTTTACGTTAGTGTTTTTATTTCTATAAGCCACTAAAAAAAGATGTTGTTGCGTAATAACTAATATTTATACTTTTGTATAGATACTAACAATGATTTTTTTTTTATCGAGACTTATAATCCATTATTGTGTTGGTATGCATGATGAATTAATATGTTATTATTTCATTTAAAATGTTATAACATACATTATTAGTTATAAGGGTATAAATGTATTTTTCTTTTTTTTCCTTTCCTTTCTTCTGAACTCACAAACAAGGAGGAAAGAAAGTCATTTTTCTTTCCTCTCTTTTCTCTCATAAACTCACAAACAGAGGAAAGAAAATCATTTCTTTTCCTTTCTTTTCTATTATCTCCTAATAAAACTTTAATTTCTTTTCTTTTCTCTTCGAAACTCGCAAACGAGGCCTTAATCCAATCATCCATATCTAGGGAAAAAACTCTATAAACACGGGTAGAACAAATGGGTATAAAAGAAGAGACTTGTGTGCTCTTAAGATTTGAATTGAATTGGTGAAGTTTAATATTTACAGAGGTTGGTATTTATAGAGTTTGTAAACCATGGAGGTTGAAATTTCATTGGTGGGTAAGGGTGGTGATGTGGTTGGCACATGCAAGGGTGTAGGGGAAGTATGACGCCTAGTGGTTCGTGCGTGTGTTGATAAACTTGGGAAGAAAGTAAAACAAACCTTTATTTCATTTAACTTCCTATAATTTTGGTAAAAAATGCACAATCAACCCTTGTTTGTTTGGTTTGTTTAATAAAATAGTCCGTAAGTTCTATTATTTACTATTTATACCTACTAAAACTTACAATATATTGTAAATTTGACATATGTATTTATAAATCCGCACTTAAAAATTTTGTGTTTGCTAAAATGTTAGCCTAATAACATTTTTTATTTTGTTTAACAAATAATCAATGTTTGTTCCTTTCAAAGTTTTACCACTTAGTGAAAAACTAAAAATAATAATAACAGTTCTTTAAAATAGTTTATAGCTTAATCATTGTTGTTATTTATGTGCTATGTAGACAAAATTAGAGATTATTAAATTACAACAATATTAATTTTGAAAATTGATATAAGTTAACCGTATTAAAATAATACCTAAATATGGAGTGTTACACTTGCATACCCCATTTAAGTAAATGTAATTCAACTGTTTTTCATTCAAATAATTTACCATTTCTACAACATACGCAAGGACAGGCAAGCTCTTCATTATTGAGACACCTCTTTGCAAATTTTACAAACCTTTTAGTACCTCTACTGTATACATCCATGAGTCTATTTGTCTCACCCATCCACTCTTTGTATAGAATATACCCCATTACATTTTGTAGGAATCTTTACCTACCATGTGCAAATAAATGGGGTAGTTAAATGAGATACAAGAGCAACCCAACAAACGTAAACTAGCAACAACCTAATAACGACCTCATTAACAATGATCTAAAAAAATTCAACAAAACCCAGCAATAACCTAAGTCGCATATACACACCAAATTGATTTTAATTATAATTTATAACCTAATCTAACCCAACTTTCAAAACCTAGGTTCATTGTAAGAATGATAAAAAAAATATCTAAGAATGTTCATTGCCATTTTCACCTAATATTCTTCACATTTTAAATAAACCCACAAATTATTGTTTATGCACAAATTATTTTTGATAAATATCAAGGCCATATATGTATATACAACTAGTTTAAAATAATCAGACACATTATAATGACGGACAAACAAATATTAAAGGCAACTATTCACATTGTACTAAAACTAGGTTTGAATGTTCAGACCTAGGTTTTGCATAAATTGTTTCCAACCAATTTCAAGGCCATACATATATATACAACTAGTTTAACACTCATACTGAAGAACTACACACATACACACACATATATAACCTTTGGTGTGTATGTATGGGTGTGATATATATATTATACCTTTTACTTGCAAGAAAATATAAGTTTTGACCTACGAATAGAGATATATCCTGGTTGAAGAAAGAAAAGATGGAAAGGAGAAAATAGAGGCTAAATAGTGTTTTATTTCAATTTGGGCACTATCGGAATTTTCATGGTCCTTAACCATGCGTGCTTTTTTTTCACGATCAAGGACTGTGACGATGACTCTCCAAAAAAGTGAGATAACTTTGGGCTTTTTGTGTGTTGGTGTCAAGTGTGAATAGCCATAATTAACCATTCCAATTATTTTTTGAAATTTGAATTCGCACAACACATCATGTGTGGAAAATAAATCTCAAACGCATGCGCTACATAAAGTATCTTAGGTGGAGTTGATCCCATTAATCAAGAAATAAATTATCTTAAATGTAAAGGATTTATTCCATATGGGTCGCTAATTCTAATATAAAAATGAACCATCAAAACTACATAAATGGTATTTACACTATTTTAACACTACATTAATGGTGCACTTATGGCTTATATTATTATGGTTATTTTCCAGCTCTGTGTGCCTAAAGACCTGTATAATATTGTGAATCACATATTGATCAATGTTAAATGTGAAAATAATTATCTACGGAAAAAATGGATCCTAAAAATTTGGTTGTTTGGGAATCAACAAAAAAAGTTTACAGAGAAAAATATTTACTCATTATATGTAACATTCTTATACTGGAATGAAAAGTAAAACACGAAAACATACAAAACACAACGATATACGTGGTTTAATAACTTGCCTATGTTAATGGGGTGGTGTGGTTATTATTGATATTGAGGTTACAACTTCCAGATTTTATGTACATATAACTCAATGTGTCCCCCTTGGGAGTAAGGCACTACTATTTCTAGGAAAAAATCATAGATCTGTGGATGCATGATTCCATCCTTTATTCTTATCCATTCATGATATGTTAATAGCTACATTGAAACTTATCAGGTAACCTCTACCTTGAATCTCACATGTAATCTTCATGTGGGCCCCTTATGTCTCCCAGAACTCTAATAAATGAGAGAAATTTAGGAACGTGACCCCAAGGACTACATCCATCCTTTCATAAGGCCTAACCTCTAACAATTATGTGTTTCCCTAATGTTGATTAATGAACAGTCTTTGAAGTTTAGGGAAGTGGTTAGTGATTATAAAAGTGGCTCTTAGACTTTTTCAAGCTTTTTTTCCCCCCAAACAATTACCATTTGATGCTTTGTTCATTTCCTTAATCGATACTTTTAGAAAATCCTCCGTTTTCATTAACATTATAAGCTTTTTTTACATTTTTTTGTAAGTTCTTGCTTTACATTTTCTTAGTTAAATATCTTGTCTCTATTCTTTATTTTCTTAATTTAATGAGAACTTTCCCCATAAATATATACATTATTAAGAGATGTAAATGACATTCCATCCCTAATTATATGAGTGTTGACTTTCCCGAGAGAATTGTTCACCCCTTTAACATGGCAGAGGGAACCTTCATGTGTTTCTCAAATTATCTCCCCATCTTTCTTCAATTTGTTTAGTATTTTAGGATTGTCCTATCATAGGGTGCCCCAAACATGTGAAGAATAATGACTCGGGTCAATTACTAAAATGAATATTATGGTACCAATTTTGAGATGAGTGAAATATGTTATTATTACTTTGTTGTCTCCATGGGTTATGTCACATACTACTTGAATTACTAATATGATGACATGATTTGGATCCTAAATCCTCTAAATTCATACCAGGAATATTAGGACCACAAATTCATTGCTAAAAGGTGGGAGCATGCTCGAATCCCTAATGGGTAAACCCTATATATTCCTTTAAAGGTTAAATACATAGGTTGTGGTTTCTCTGCTATTACTTTTGTCCTTGATGTTCATAATTAATTACGAAACCATTTGTCTTTTGTTTTGTTACAAAGTCGATAATCATAAGAATACTCCCCCTCATCAACATGTTAATTTTGTTGATCTTTAAAATTTTGGAAGATTAAACGGTCTTTAGGCTATTCTAGTCATCCTAGGTTGAATAGTGTATTGACATCCTTTAGAAATTCTAGTAATACTTTTAGCACTTGGCCATTGAGGAGAGGTCGAAAGGTTCCTTAAGGATTTAGGATCACCTTCATGTGGGCATTCCCCCTTCCACTGTCATCGATGAAACTCGCATAAAACTCATTAGATTTTGACTTTTATAAATACTTTAATGTCAACAAAATTGTCCCAAGATCCTCTCCCAATAAAATCTTTATATAAGTTAGTGGAGGGATAAAGGAAGTATAAGAATAAAATGAGGAGGAGAACATGGGTCCCCAAATGCCCATAACTTGCTCGATGAAATCACAGGGAAAGACACTTTGTCACCTTCTCGACCCAAGATAAATAATGATGGATAAAAAAATAAAATATCCGCCAACTAACCCTAGCCCATCAATATTGACGATTCCTTTAAATTGGGGATAATAAGGAGACACCTACCTTAAAAAATAGTCTTTATACTCGAGGACTATTATTGTCCTTGTTCATCAAGAAGTTAAGGGAAAGGTCAAGGAGTAATTGGATAGATAGATCAAGATCACTATAGCAAAGGTTAATCTTATCTTTATCGAGTCTTTGGTTTTGTCTACTTTGTAGGTTACCTCTGATCTTCTCAAAACTAAATACCTCCCTAGGGATACTAACCTTGGTCGTCAGTCGTAACTCATAAAAGTTAGCCATTCACAATGCTCATACTTTTGCCTTGGTAATCCATTGTTTAAATATTTCCATAATATTCTTGTTCGGATTAAATTTTTCTTTGTTTCATAGGTGATTTTTTTTTATTGAGGGGGATATTGATAAGATGATCAAGAGGACCACCAAGACCAACAATAGGCTTTAGAATGTTATGGGTCCATGAATAGTCCTGTACAAACCGTTACACAAGATATGGAGAAGTTGGTTGATGAGCAGGATACTTATCCAAAGGCGATTACTAAGATTTTTTACAAAGAGAAGGATATCGAGGTGATAGTGTCCAAGTTGAACACAACCATTAAAGGTTCCAAAATAAATAAAAGGAAGCTTGAGGGAGAGGTGAAGACCATCAGTGAGTCCTTAGAGATAATTTTCATCTAAAACGCTGAATGTGGCATTGGAAGGAAGGATATATGATGATTTTTACCATATTTAATCCTATGTACGTGTATATTTGAACAATTGGACCACATCGGTCAAGTTAAGTTTTAGTTCTTGGTAATATAATATTAGGAGTAATAATGAAATAAAAACAAAGTGTGTAACCAACTGGTTGGGTATTAAGGCTTGAAATAAGTAATGAACAAATATTTAACTTTTGAATTGTAACATTCTAGATTTTCCACGCAAGTTGATCAGAATGGGCACGAAATAACGGAGTGCTAAAATAATTTTTATTATTCTTAGCATCAATTATAAATAAACAAAAAACTATAATAAAAAGAACATTCGTAATAAAACTCAACAAAGGGTTACGGGAAGGATAATTGAAATGAAATAGCTAAACTCAAGTAAATGAATCCACTAAATCAAATCTCTTATTACAATTGTTCAACTGAAGAAAATAGAGTACAATTGAAAACTCCTCTGGATACAACTCTTATTTACATACAACTACAATGAACTAGCGACTCCAACTCTATGGATACCAAGTTGGATCTCCACACCTGCAAGTCTATCCACTTAGCTCTATTAAACTGTATATACGATAATAATTCTTAGGGGGGAAATATTTTATAAATTTGGGTTGGCGCCCTAAAGTTGTAAGAATATCTCCAATACATTAACACAAATAATAAAACAAATTTATAATAAATATTCAACCCTTCAACACTCACATGCAATGAATATCCCGAATCTCATTTAAGTGTAAGTACTACACGCATGTCCAAACCTAAGGAATAATCAATCCTAGAAGTCCTTATCTCTAGACAATTAAGTATTGTCACATAACGAACAACTAACATGGAACGATACTAATTACCCACATAAGATTTCACCCCAAGGGCCACCTATATATTTTCATTAATATATTCGCAGTCTCATGAAAGGAATGATCTCTCTGTCTTAATATCTTTTAATTAAACGAGTTATTCTCCAAACTAACATAAAGGATAAATAACAACTATGTATCATGCAATATGGATGTAACTATCTATAGGAATGAGAATACAGCCTGAATACTAAACCCCATAATATCACCCCTAATAATACAAATAAAGCACATAATGTATTTTATATGACATAGGGTTCATTACCAATTATCTATCATTAGACTATATTAATTCATTTTTCAATAGTTATTATATCACACACAGGCCACTACTCTCGGCGTCCATCACGTGCCTCTATTGGTAAGTTTGTAGGAGTCCATCACCTAACAGGCTTAAGAACAAATACACAAATAAATAATGGGGATGTCATTATGTAGTAAATAACACCAACGGCCCATATCCATACCATGTCGATGAATCAAGCCATCCTGCTTCTCTCATCATGAAGTGATGACTGATGATCGTATAATATAACACAATGACCTCCACTATGTCGTGCACATGTCAACTGGTGCGTGGTGCACAATCCGATATCGAACGCAAACCCCCAACCGATAGACTCACCATGAGTAAAGGTATATTCACATAATCAACACAATATATATATATATATATATATATATATATATATATATAGAGAGAGAGAGAGAGAGGATAACGCATACACTCAAAAATACCCAAAACATACAAATCCCCACATCTTTGGATCCTCATCTCAACTAGCTTTACTAACTCTTAAAGACATGTCAAACATATGTAGCCAAGTAGGATACCGTATAAACTCAAGCATACCCCAAATCATTTAAGTCCATAAACACCCGATTATTTGTTACGTTCTTTGGTTTATCAACTCTTAACCTTATTAAATTTGACTCCTAGATTATTCCATCTCTAAACTATATTACATCTATCTCTATGTATACATACTCTCTCGTAATGTACATATATGTTTTCTCATTTAATTACTAAATTGATTACATGACCTAAAATCTCTTAAGACCTGAACTAATCTCCCAAACACTTCAACTCATTACTCTCTAAGCATAATGCGTACTCATGACCATAGGATGTTGCTCTCTCGCGTGTTTACCCAATAGAATCCAATACAAACGTTAGATAGTACAATTAATTGAAGTTTTAACATTTCATCTGCCTTAATTAAAGTTACACAATTTGGGGTAGGTACACTAATAAACTAATAACCTAAAATTTGAATAAACCTAACTTTTGATGGACTCCTACACATTTTTTGTTACGCTGTAGGTGATGGACTCCTACACTAATAAACCTAACTTTTGAATTTCGCCAACTATCTCTCTCATGGATAACCTCTCATATACTCTAATCAATTTGGGGTAGGTATATAGCCCATTCCCCAACCCAACCCCAATCCAACCCAGGGGCCAAATCAATTTGCTCCCATGGCCGAATCAATTCGTACCAGGCAGAAGGCCCAGGTCTACCTAAAAATAAAGGTTTCCTTCCCAAATCTTCCATTAATGGTTTCCCAAGCTCCAAATCGAAACCCAAAAAATAATGAAACTTAAATCTAAGTGTGGGAACATGTTTCCAAACATTTTTACACAATCATATGGTTCTAATAACATCAAATTCAAGGTCAAAGCCTAATGATCCAAACTTTGCAACATAACTGATCGTTAAATCATCTTAGGGTTCGTTCATCGCTAATTTTCGAAGTAAAACTTAAATTAATATAGGAAAACTTCAAAATAATGGATCCTTATCCTGAATCATTAGTTAAATATGCAACATTTCGTCCAATAATTTCATGATCTATTCATCAAAGTACAAGTATTAATGAATGATAGATTTGTATTACTTCTAATTAACCCACATTTTTAATATATTCAATCCTAAGCGAATTAATCCCTAAATATGCTTCAATATTCAAATTTGAAAGAGGGAAAAGACGTATTTGAAATCAGTTACAAATTTATAATGATGATTATAAGATATATATACCGGAAAAATTGAAGAACATGAGGTGTAGGCTTGAGTCCTTGTGGTTTTCCCTCCTTAGACTTTCTTCTACTTCTCTCAAAGACCCATGGCTGCTAGGGTTTGCTTCTCCTTAGATTAAATTATAACTCCATTAAATGGCTATAGTCCACAATCATATAATTAATCTCGTCAATTAATTATTCCAAACACACATTACAAAAATCATATTGCATGTAAAACTTAATTATTATCTAAAATATGCTAATTTATTATTACTAAACCACACAAGTAATAATTAGTCCTATTTATTAATTTATTTTTCACTTAATAAATAATATATATATAGTCCATGAAAATATGGGGTATTACAAGAATAATTTTAGTGGTTCCTTCATGGCCATTATGGCACGATTAAGAAATGATAATCATAATGTATAAAGATAAATGATTGGAAATGTAATAAGTGTTGACCTCATCAACCATATGAAAAGAAAGATAATAGGGTTTCACTGGGGAAAGTAAAATGAACCTAAAATGTTAAAGTTAAAAGATAAGCGGAAGTTATCGGGAAACTTAATAAGGTAACAATACCCTAGGTTATCAAGATTGATTAGACCCTAAACAACTAGTCATGGGAGTAACTGACTACAGAATCCATATCATATGATGCAAACTCGTGAATATAAATGATATTGATGGACTCTAGGTGAAATAGTGAATAAAATGATGAATAATGGAGCTTAGTACATCAAGAAAGGGGGATAATGTATATGGTAATGGGCCAAATGTGTAGCTTGTTTATTTAAAAACTTCTACAGACAACTATAATTTAGAAATTAAGTTTAATATTATGGTATGTGTATGTTAAACATGTAGAAGGGTGGGGCACCTTCCCCCAAAATACAATTAAGTTATTAATTGGGTGTGTGTCATAACACTTGCAAATGGATGAGTTGTCAAACCCACTTTGGTTTTAAAGAAAGTTAGAGTAAATAACTTAGGAGGTGTCATACTCCAATAAGCAAAATAATGATGACTTTAGCATGAGTTAAGAAAAGACACAAGGCTAAGTAACACAATAACAATGAATCCAATGATGATAAGTAAGAATGGCTAAGAGGAATCACGACGAGTCAATATTATATAAATGAAAAATTAAGGATCAATAAAAATTATATAGATGGATGGACGAATGCATGGATGGATGGAGGGTGGGTGGATGGGAGAGTGGATGGGTGTATGGATGTATGGATGGTGTATAAAATTCATCCTGGTACCCCTAAGTACTTACTTAAGTCCCCAACACTCCTCCTCCCATCATCAGACTCTAATTCCTTCTCTGAGACCTAATCTAGAGGTCACCGAGTGCTTATGGGCCCCATTTGACTGCGATCAACTCTTTAACCTGAGTGAAGATCATTAAAACCCCTTAGGGATCTGAATACTCTTTTCAACGATCCTTACTATGCCCGAATCCGCTTCATAGTTTGCTTGTCCTCACTTTTTTACTCTAAACCCTGATCTAGAGGCCATTGAGCTCTTTCGAGCCCGTTTAACCCTGGTCAACTCTTCAAACTAAGAGATCCTCATTGAAACATTCTAGGACTTTTAATCGCCTTTCCAATAGTCCATATCGTGTGTGAATCGGCCTCACGATTCGCACGTACTCACCATTTTACTCTAAATCGTGATCTATAGGTCACCGGGAGCTCCCGAGCCCCGTTTGACCCTAGTTAAACCTCCAAACCTGAGCTAATATCTTGTAAACCTGTATGTCTTTGAATAATATTTCCAAGGATCCCATACATGCACGATTCGAACTTGCGGTTTGAATTTTATGACCATTTTTCTAAAAAAAAGGTAAGTTCCGGACTGCCTATAGGCACCTCAGACCCCCTGCCTATCGGCCAGGTTTAATTTTCTTGGCTAGCATGGCAGGCTATATCGATAGGTATTCCCGGGTCCATGCCGACTGAAACCCCCTTGAAACCCTAATTTGTTACTATTTAAAGAGGCCATAACCTCATTCCAAGGGTCCCTTTTTGAAATCTGAACATTCCCCTCCAAATCAATGCATCAAAATTCTATTTTTGCAAACATTCTCTCCATTTCCTTATATCACTCTCATCCATTCTTCACCCCACTTTGCATCCTTACCTCACCACCATTTAACCATACTAAAATCAACCTCCCACCATTGCAAAATAAGAATGAAAGTTCTCTAAAAGGTCTACCTTTATTCATTCACAACTCACTCAATTAGTAGTAGTTGTTTACTTTTCTTTCCACTTTTGATATATCTTTATTTCATTTTTCTCACTTCAAAACTAATTTCACATTTTACTATTTAGTACACACAAATCTTAAATTCATAAAATCTAAAATGACCAAAAAGAGGGTTTTCTTATAAACCTTAAATTAGAATTTCCTCATTTTTCATACTTTCTACACTTGCACACATATTCTAAATATAAACTAAAGGAAGTTATAAATTAAAATTTATGGGTTAAATCCCACACTTGCATTTTATCGAACTACGTGGACTGTGATGCCCCTTAGGCTACGTAGGTTTCCCGAGCCAATCTTAGAATTGGATTCCTATTTCTTCATTTATTCATTTTATGTTATCTTATGTTTATTAGTATTGTGAGTCTGCGCACTCCAACATTTTGTGTTTCACTCAATATAAACATTAACTTCTTCATAGTGATTTTTGATTTGACGTACACTCACATTATATTTTTATGTCATTTTTTTTGTACACTCCTTAGGATGATTTCGTTTCGTCTCTCCCATGACGCGAGTTGGATGATTCTTTTCTCTTGTTATTCACATCGCACACATGAACACATGTATCACACTAGAGAGAATAAGAGAATGAGTATATCCTATGAGAGATCGAAAGGGCGGGATGGGTGCCTAACACCTTTCTATTTCGTAACTTAGTCTCCAAACCCTTGATTCATTTGGTTTCATGGGCATTAGTATGTCTTTTGATGTCTTTCTCTCGGGACGACTACATTTTTTTTGCCTGTTTTGAGAAAAATAGGCCCGCGTCTCTATTTCTTCATGTTTCTCCCCTTTTAACGATGATCGATTAATATCCGAGGCAGACTGCGGAGATGAACGTGTAATACCCCGTATAATTAAACACTTAGGTTAATCAAGTCCAAATATAAAATCATACGGGATAACATAACAAACTAATACCATTCTCAGTATGAGGAGATCAAATGAAATAATAGACAAGTAATTTAGAAGTGATATGAAAATCCTCAATGAAATTTCATAATGTCCAAGTTCTAAAAATTTTAAACAATGCTGTCAATTGTAATATATAAATATAATTTCCTAAAGATCCTCTGAATAATATAACCCACCTATTTTCTCAACATCAAACTAGACATCAAAAATTAAGCTAGATTGAAAAGATAAATGATAACATAAAAAGATAGAGATCTGTAATTTCTTTGGAGCCGATACCATGGGAGATGAATAACACCTACTGAATGGATCGAAGGACAATATGAGTGTGAGGTCCATCCCTAACACCTGGTTTTCAAATAAGATGGGGTTAAAACCCTAGCACGTAACTTAGCTATGCAACGCAAAGTAGTTATATGCATAGATGATAAAGTCACGGTTTAATAATTTAATAAATGACCCAACCCATAAACATAGTCTCGCAGTATTAGAATTACATCATTTCCTATCGTTAATTAATCATTCTCATTAACTAATAAATAAGTAATCAACATGCTCAATAATTTGTTAACACGTAACCGACATGCTTAATAATTCATTAACGCATAACTGACATGTGCCCCTTCCTCTCGGCCATCTCAAATATAAGTGATATGCCAAGTTTAAATAATCACATGTATTAATATCAATCACTTTCATTAATCAATTATGCTCGTTAATTAATTACCACATAAACGACATGTGCCCCTTCATCTGAGCCATCCCATAAACATGTGGTTCATAAAATTTAAATAATCACATTTCACATCCTGACGCCAACTGGTATTCGCATGGCCAGAAATACACATAACACAATAATTTATAAACATCACGTCTCACACCCTGATGCAACCTGTTATTCGCATGGACGGGATTCACATACCATAATAAACCATAAAAATCATGTTTTATACCCCGACGCCACCTGATATTCTTCGCATGGACCAGAATTTACATATGACAATATCGGGGTGTCCTTTCATGGTGCTCGACCATTCACTTCCATTTCACATGTTCAATTAATATTGATATTATAACACATATTTATTCACTCCGAGCAATCTCAAGACTCAATTTCTCCAATTTCCCCACCTTAGTTTGTAACTAGTAGGATTCATTATATATTTTTAATGATTTGATAAAGAGCTAAAAAAAGGACTAACATCATGTAAATGATTCCCCATAACGAAAAGCATAAAAATATAGCGTATAATTTTATTAAGTCGCTATAACCCGTCTCTAAAGTTCGTGCGTGGGGTATCTCACCAAAGTGAAATCCAAACAAGGAACCCCCCGATACACTTCCGTTTGGATAGGGTTGTTGTTAAGACAGTTTATTTCATGTTTATTATGAGAAAATAGGAATAAGAATTTAAATGTCTACCCACAAAATCTTAGCATTAATCCATCACTATTATTCAACAACCAAACCAAATCACAATAGTTTTCCCATACTCCTTCTAACATCTACATCACAAAACTTGCATCAACAATATCATAGTCTCAAACATGGGTTCATATGATTTCTTACATGAAAGGGTCACGTAATTATTTACATAGGTATGTTACATCATAAGGGGTTCATTAATGCGTATCAATTGTCCCAAGTCATTTACAACATTTAATATTGGTTATTATGACATGAATAAGAGTCTCGTAACAAAACTCATCAAATTGGAATATAAGTATCAAAGATACTACTCTTAAAGCGTAAGGTAAAACCCTACTGAGCAAAGGAACTTTCAAAACATTTTAAATCTAAATTAATTATACATCGTCTATTCGCGTATCTCAGATTTATCAATTTATACAAACGGGGTCAAAGTTCAAAATTGTAATTTTCATGCATTGGGGTCACTAATTAATTTTCATAAACTAATAGGCTCAACATATATTTTTTATGTGTATGAAACTATTTAAATCCACCTAATATAACATAATTTAGGATTGCACAATTTCGTAAGGGTCACTAATAAATTTCAACACTAATAATTTAGTTTAGGTGAATTTAAAAAATTCATGCATAAAAGGAGAGGAGTAGAACGTTATGTAATACCCCGAATTTTTATGGCATTAAATTATGGGATTAATTAAATTAAATTGGGATAAATTAATTTAATATTAATCCGGATTTTAAAATAAATATTTACTAACGTGGTGAGAGATAGTAATTATTCGTAATAATTATGTTGAATATTACTTAATGAGTAAAGTAATATATGATATTGAATTTATTAAAATTGTCGCGAGTGACTAATACGACAATTATAGAAATTAAGTTGGGACGCATGTGTGTCGTGTCGGGACTAAATTAATGGAATAAAAAGTAAATTAATTCTAAGTCTCCTGTGTGGTCTTTTTTAGTGCGCCAATGTGTCCAAAAGGGTCGAGATAGGCAAAAAAGTGTACCTGGGGGTTTAGTTTGGGTCTCGGGGAGCTTTTAGGCCTAACCGGCAACTCGGGAGGGCATTTCGATAATTTCCAATTTTAGGCCTTAATTTATGACGAAAATTGAGAGGTTATATCTGATGGAATTGGGAGTCCTCGAGGGTTATAAACACTGGAGTTGCAGAGAGGCTAAGGAAGAAATAAGAGAGAAGGATTTCAAGGAGGAGAACCACCAACCCTACACCATTCTCACCAATTCCACCACCAATGCGTAGATCGAGGAACGAGGAGCGAGATCATACCCATCATCTTCTACAATTCAAACTTTCATTCTTGAGGCAAGTATCTAACTTGTTGTTCTTTAGTTGATAACACATTCATTCTAGTGTAGGAGATAATGATTTTATGTCTCATGAAAATATAATGATGTTTGGGAGATTATTATTGCAATTTGGAGTAGAAACCATGTTAGGATGAATATCTTGTTATATGTAGAATATTAGCGACGAAATTTGACGCCCAGTAGAGATAGAAATCTGGAAACTAATGGAATTCTTGAGGAAATTAGATAAACTAGGGTTAAATGATAAATTCTTGAATTAATCCATTTGATGACAATTCTTGAGGAACTCCTTCTGGAAATTGAAACTTCTCTCCCTTTTAATGTTAATCCAATCCCAATGAGTAAGGACCCTTGGACATAATTTAAATATCATAATGGAACTTGAGAAGGACCAGTAGGGTATAGGCAAGGTCCGAGTAACACGACTTTATATGAGATTTGACCGTGGGATTTCAGGGGTATAAAATGGAGTGAAAATTGTGTGTACGTTAAATTATGTCTTATGGGAATTAAGAGTGACTTAGATCAGTAGGGTAAAGAGTGTACACCTACTAATTTTATACTTATCAAGATGAAACACTTCGAGAGACGAGAAGTACTTAAGAACTTGCGATAATTGAGAAAATGAAAGAATAATTTAATTATACGTAGGACTCGGGCATTATGTGCCATGTATGGTTAGAATATTATGGGTCGTGGGCGTACCTAGATAAGTAATGTGAACATATACGAGTGCATGTATATATATATATATATATATATATATATATATATATATATATATATATATATATATTATGTGAATATCTGTGTGTAACCATACCCGTGTTGCTTATTATCACGGAGGTTTTCTCGCCGGGACAGTCTTATCTCGATTGGTCCTTTTATGGGGGATATTGACTTGTACCCTAGAACATAGGATCCTTGGTACATGATATTTGAGAATGATAGTCATACGGTCCTAAGAGATGTGAGGGTATGTGCTGACCTCTTAGTGACTTTGAACTATGCTTCACCTCCAATATGTGTGTTTTGTGTTAAGACAGTTCGAGAGTGATTCCAAACTAGTACTCCCTTTTGTACGAGAGATATAGGGACTTGATAGCAGAGTATGACAGCACCTTAGACTTTATGTGGGGTGACCCATTAGTATATATATTATCTGAGTGATAAATATATGTACATAAACCTGTGATACCTCGACTGTGCTTATAAGTAGATAAAATTGAATAATTAATATTAAATGAATTAAGTGGTTGTGAACTTAAGTCTGTATTGAGATGAATATAACTAGCTTAATATATTCGTAAGAAAAGGTTACTAGATATAAACTATAGTTATGCGATTACTTGAACATAATTTGGTGAGGGGAAATTGGGTTAGACTAGTGAATTAAATTAGCTTTATCTAGATTAGTTCAGTAGTACGTTAGGCGTGCACACTAGTTGAGGGGTGAGAATTCCCAAGTGAGTGTCGAGGTACTAACATGTATGTAATATCAAATGGTAATCATTTTAAGTACTTGTTAAACTATTTTAAAGTTGTTTTACACTCGGGCTCTGACCCGTTTCATGTCATCTCTTCTTTCACTTGTATATATATATATATATGTATTATAGGTGCCCAACTACAGGGGTGTCAGGCTTAGATCTTTGGACTATCGACGTGCTGCAGCTAGTGTGGGAGTTGCAGGTCCTTGCAGTAGATGACTTCATCCTTGTCTTCTCAGTCTTCTATTTAGTCATTAATAGATAGGGCATGTGTCGCCCATTTCTAGTTTTTATTTAGTTTAAAGAGATTTGTACTATTTATTTATTTCAGTATTATGTTTTAGTTGGGATTGCTTTTGAATATTACATTATCCTTCGATTTGGAATATTTTATTTGGATGATTTATCTAGCACGTTTATTTCAATTGGATGGTTTGGTTTTTAATATTATTATTCGTGTTCATGAAAATGGTTTCTATATTAAATCATAACAATAGGACTTAATGTATAAAATTAAATATTTTTTACACTTAATTTAATTATTTATTAGGTGATTAATACAGAAAATTATTTTCGACGATGATGTTAAGAATGAACCAACTGGATACTTTGATTTAATTTAATAAATGACTGATCACCCAGTATTTAATTAGGCGTGTGTCACACATTACTTTCCTAAAAAACGTGTCCAAAAATTTACTTTCTTAGTTGGCAAAGAAATCCTCTTGAAAGTTCCTTTAAAAAAAATGGTCTAAAACTCATCCTAAAAAATATACAAAAGTTAGGATTCAAATTTTCATTTGGGGTAAAACTTAGGTGAGGATTGTGAAATAATTAATAATCTAGTTAGTAGGTCATTGGGTATAAACCAAGGTAAGAAAACGACAAAAGGAATAATAGTTTGTTCAATGACTGAGTGAAAGAAAAAAAATGGGAATTCTGATTTAATGAAGTGAGAGAACGAAAGTCACCTCCTTTCCTTTGTATCAGTGCTGTCAAAATGCTCCCATCAAACCCACATTTTTATCCTCTCTTGATTTAGGACTCTGAGCTAACTTTGTCCCCTCATTAATGGTGCCAAATTCAGAACCTTTTTACCATTTTTTTGCAAATTTACGTCGTACACTCCAACCGGGAGCCCCGTGACTACGCCGTCTGTTCCAACGAGTCACATTGGTCCCGTACGAGGTGTTCGTAACTCTTACGGGATGAAAATTCTCGCGATATACTCAAACCGAGAGTCCGGTGACTACGCGGTCGGTCCGTACGAGTTACATTGGTCCCGTGGGAGGTGCTCGTGCCTCTATGTTGCTTCTATTGTTGTGCTGACAGGCGAGGTGGCCAGCCGTCGCCGACAAACTAAGTCGGGCGTCACTAAATAAGTAATCATTCTTAGCATGTGTTAGATTTAAGACATAAAAAATTCATGGATTCGACTTCCTATATGCCTTCACACACACCTGCATGAGCTTGTTGAATTTTGACTTCACATGTATATTTGAGCTTGGTGAGATGTTCTCCTATCAATCTTATCATCTACATGTTTATTTGACTATAATATGTTTAGGATTTATTAGAGACCTTAAAACATCGTTGGGACTAATTTTAGAAGAGATTTGAGGAGTAAAAATTGATGAAAAACAAAGAAGGAAAATCTGGGCTCGATCTGGGAAGAAACTTTGCCCTCGGCCTCGGCTCATAGGCCGAGGGTGATATCATGACGGCGCGTGGTATGGGAGACGCGTGGAACAGTGCGCGTCAGGCGATAGGCTACATCAGTCGATTAAACTTTAAGAAGGGTTGGAACAAGGCTCTTTTGGCTGCTGGAGTGGATATCGATTCTCCATTATTTGACGTGCCGGAGAGAGAAGTTTTCGGGGGAAATCGCCGGAGGGAGGGAGGGAAAATAAAGGGTTCAGAAGTTTTCGAAGGAAAGGAAAAACTGTTCTGCTATTTTTAAGTATTCATGCTCCATAATCGATATATAAAATGTATTTTGATTGTTTTGGATGAGATATTGGGCGTAAAAAAAAGTCTTTAAATGGCGATATCATTTCACTAAGGCATCTTTGTTTGGGTTGTGCCCTGGAGGGACCCACGCCATAGTACAATACCCTTAAAGCACATTCGGTAATTTTTCGGTACCCAATTTCGGTGCATACATCATTTTTCTTTTAAAATAGTCTTCACCAACCTTAAAACCAAGGCACCAAACCTCATTATTATTTTTCTTAACCCATTTGTTTCTCTTTCTCCAAGTTGCGCCGACATTTTCTAAACCCAAGGTTGCCCAAACCTGTCAACCTTAAACCCCCTGCATCTTTCCTTCCTCTATACCCAGCACCTCATGCAAAGAACAAAACCAAAAAAAAAAAAAAACTTACGACCTTAAATATATTTTACCCTCAACCATAAAACCCATATTGAGCATGTACTTTATGGCCTCATGCGGACCACTACACTTTAATAAACCAAAAGTATTTAATATTTTACCTAAACATATGCGGTCCAATAAACTTTATTAATTCAAAAGTCGATTAACCTAAACAAACCCATTTAAAAATAAATAAGTCCTTTAAACCTATTAAACTAATTAGGCTCATGAGTATAAATAATAATTAGAATTAACATTAAAATTTCCACACCACTTCCATTAATGTATTAAACAAAATATCAGTAAAATTAAATATTACTTCCACCAATTTCATAAACTCACTACACGAGCTTAATTTATCATAACGGTAGATATAAAAAAATGATTTCTCCATATCACATTTGGTTTCCCTTTTAATTAATTAAGTTATTATTAATTAATCAAATTCTAAAATAAATAATGGGGTATTACACAGTGTGAGTGGCGGAAAGAGTATTCCCCTTTTATCCTCGAATCCCCGCAGCGCAGAGAGGGAAATTTCTTCGATTTTCTCTCCCCTCCAATTTCAGGGCCGTCCCACACCGGAGGAACTCGACCCAGATGGCCACAGTGGTAACTCTGTTGGGGACTATTTTAACGGACTAGACTCTATTTTCACTTGGGTGTTGTTTCTTTTACTCTCCTAATTTTCTACATTTGTATATATGTCCCCACTCGTATATTCTCCTTACTCTCATACTTACATCTTATATAAATGCCTCATTCTTATCATGATCGTCATATCTACCATGCTCTTTTGTCATCACATGTATATATCAACTTCTTATCTCATGCTTTACTCTTTACTCACTTATATATATTCACCATGTTCATCCTTTACTCACTTATGTATAGTCACTATGTTTCACACACCACTTGTAGATATCCATGCTTAGTCACACTAGCACACACTTCCACATTTCTATCACTTGTATATATCCACATACTTTCTTTACTCACATATGTCCACATGTCACTCTCCCACTTTGTACATATTTCTCACACACCTTGTATCGATCACCATGCCTTGTATAGTCTCCATGATCGATGTACATACTTTCTAATTTTATTCTCTATGTTTATCCCCATCATCCCACACTACTTGTATATCATATTATCTCCCTCATAATAATAGTATTCTTCTCGCTTAGCATACATAAACTACTCCATAGAATATTGATTAAGACTCATGCATTCTTGCGCACTACATCAATTGAGCATGGAAATATTGACTAAAATTTTATCTCATACTGAGGGGTCACTTTGTGATAGGGGTCGGTCCTAAGTGGCACGATTAACCTAAGCGATATGATTCCCACCTTCTATTGGCTTAGTACCTTCGACGTATATCGAATGGTTCCCCCTGCATCATACCACTTGTTCGAACTCACGATGGGAAGTATATAGCACGAAACTCGTTCACATACGTCGAGTATATTAAATTCTCTTTCACACGTACCGTCTTCATGAGGTATATCATGAGGCAATTCACGTACACTCGGGTAAATAAAAAGGCTTGTTCATACGTACTGATGAATGATTTTCCTTATAAGCAAGAGCTATATCATAGAAGTCATGCCAAAGCAGGGAACCTTTCCACTAACCTACCAATTACATCAACCATATATAGGCATCTATGTAAGGACACTCATACCTAGTTTGTCGGTTCCAACGTGAAACTTCGCTAAAATTTTGGTCGCCTTACCTCCCTAATTTTCACATTATTTTGCCCATTTTAAAAATAGGACCCCATCCGTGAGTTTAGAAACAAGTCAAATCGCATCTTGCATCATGTACCCTATCTTTTTCCCAGCCTCGGGCCCTATTCGATATTTTTCTTGCATCCTAGGCAAAACATAATACAAGTGGAACTTAGTAATGATAACCATTATAAGGATTTTCCTTTTTTCCTCTTTTTAAAAAATATTAAAAGTATTTTCTCCTTTTTTTTAAAAAAAAATACCAAATTATTCCTCTTTCCCTCAAAATAAACCCAAAAATCATTTTTCCTCCCAGGTACGATCGTGTACCCCGATTTTGGTTAGGATCCCTGTTGGCTTCGATCTTCTGTCAAACCACCCGAAGCTCTATTATTTCCTTTGCTACAATTACCGAGTTCGAGATATTCCTGAGAAAGTTATTCATAAGAACATCGACCAGGTTGTGAATGCTCAACTAGATTTGATGACCATTCTTGCCCAGCTTTGTGTTAATATTGACAAGCTTCGGACAAAAGTCCGGAAAATGAAATGACACCGAGTTCAGACTCTCGAGGCTACCGATCCCAAAATGCTCTTTCCTTGTGCCATGGGTCCACCTTCTCCTGAACCAGTATGGGTTCCAAAAGACTATCAACATGCCCCGCATGCCCCACCTTCCAATGGTCCTTCACCAGCTCAGTTACTAATAGAGAATCTTTCCCATCCAGGGGCCAATCCACAAGCGCCAGCGGATCCTAAGGAGGAAGAACTGAAAACGGTCAAGGAGGGCCTTAAGTTTTTGTCTAAAAAAATCGACCAGGTCAAGATCTCATGGTATTACATGGACTACACCCACATGTTCCCCTATCCCAAGACCAAATTACTAAAGAAATTCAAAATATCGGACATCTAGAAGTTTAAAGGTAGCGGACCTCCAATCGTGCACCTACATAACTATCATCGCGCCATGTCTCTCCTTAGGGTTAAGAGGAGATAATGGCATAAATATTCTAGAAAACCCTTAAGAAATGTTCCCTCGTATAGTTCCACAATTGGGAGGATGTGTCCAGAGAGTTCATGTCATAATACAAGTATAATGAAGAGTTGGAGGTCACACGCAAAGACTTAGAGTTGATCAAGTAGAATACGGGAGAATCAGCTAGTAGCTTCATTGAAAGGTAAAGGGAGAAAGAAACTACCATAATCAACAGACCGTCAGAGGAAGAACAAGTGATCATAGTGAAGAAGAAATTTTTACCCCATATCCAAGATTCAATGGGAGGTCAGTACTACCTTCAATTTCGAGCCCTCTGAGATGTTGGGGTAGAAATCAAAGAAGGGATCGCAAGCCAGAAAATAAAAACTGAGTTGAAAAGGCTGACCATGCAGTTCATGCTGCGAAAGTATGATAAGTCGACCAACACTTCAGTTTAAGCATCAATAAAATATCCCACCCTTCCATTTCTTGTACACTTTAAAGAATTCCTAACCCTGCCAAAAAGGAGTATATTAAACTTCATGCTCCTTTATCAAAAGTGCACCAAGCCTTTGTTGCTCGGAATCTCATTAAATCATTGGAACCCCGACCATTACCAGACCCTCTCCCCAGTAACTACAAACATAATGTCCACTGTGATATCCACCAAATTATTGGGCATATATATACTAATCAATGCTTTCACCTCAAGAATGTTATCCAGAGTCTCATAAACAGGGGTATAATCACCCCACCAGCCAATCCTAAACCCAATACCACCAATAATCGTCTCCCAACACACAAAATTAGGATAAATGCCATCCTTTCTGAAGAAGATCCAGAATTTAACGCCTTAACCAGATTCAAGCCTATTGAAACAAATTACTTGCCAACTTCTCACCAAAACCCCTTAAAATCTACACTTCCTTTCTCCTACATCCTATAAGCTCTATCGATCAAGCTTTGTCACTCCTCACTCATGCCTGTATTGCCATTTGTACCCGTTCAAAAGGAGAAAGCATGGAATTACCTGCAGTTCTAGACCACTTTCAAAAGTTCGGACTTAAACTTCCTTTAGAAATGGCTATTGACTATGAGAAGTTCAGTGATTTATTTATGGAAGCCCATAGGTGGGCTCGAGAATATAATGAATGGGTTATGTCTACGAAATAATTCAGCCTAGACGACATCGTATAGATTATGTTAGATATGTTACCCCACAAGAGAGAGATATGCAGGATCTCCCAGTTTCTCATGATCCTAAAACTCCAAGGGTGCCTAATCCCTTCATGCCACCACTTCCCTGTTGAGTGGGAAGATATATATGATGAAGTCGTAGAGGTTGTTTGATGCATTAATTTTACATGGAAAGATGGCGTCATTACCGCTGAATGGGGTGACAACTTTGACAGCTTAGGCAATGAACAAGAAGGTGAGGATTTCCCCTTTTGAAGATTCATCGAACCGTGGTATGACCCTGTCAAGAAAAAGATGATAATAGGGTTAGAAATCTTCTTTGAGGCTAACATCGCCTAGGATGAAGGGCAGAAATATGAGGTAGATCCTCAAACAAATAAAGCCATGGAAAGCACTAAGAATTCTAGGTATAGTGATATCGATGAGTCTTTCCACCTACACACACCAAGGCTGGATCTCTACCTGATCGACCAGGAAGCCACGTTGTCTGACCTATCTAAGAAGATCACTATTGCGGATGAAGCCCTCCTTAATTAGAATGCTAATCCTGTTCAACTCACCATAGTTAACCAGAACCTCACCATACATTATCTCTAAGAGATAGATGAATCCACCATTTTTTCTCTTATTTCTGATTTAATAGTGAACGAGGCCTCTTTTGATGAGTTTCTCACCGTTGTATTCCCTGAAATCTCTTTCAACTAAATAAACGATGATTTTGAGTAGCTTTGTGTGCCTTACATTAATTATCTTGATTCTAATCAAACTATTGATGAAGATGATTTACTAAATGAAAAATTCTTAACTTATCTAATTAAGGAAAAAATAAACAACATAACTGGATTCAAACTAATGATGACGAGACTGTTGTTATTAATCTCGATTATAGTTTCCAACCATGCGAGATTAGGATAGGGTCTACCATCCGTGAGCATGAGCGATCATAGTTTGAAGAGCTTCTAAAAGAGTGCGTAGACGTCTTTGCTTGGTCCAACAATGACATGCCTAGCATTGACCTAAAAATAGCACAGCATGAGATCCCTACCTTCTCAGAAAGCAAACAAGTTGTGTCCATCCCGAGGGGGTGGGGTCTCCAAGCAGGGCTCCCTCCCTTTCCTTCCCTTTCGACGTGAGCGCAGGATTACTCCCTTTCTCAGGGCTCTCGATCGCCATCGAAGTGGAGTAATATGTAGAGATAGAGTCGCCAGCCCATTTTGTACAAAATAGGCAAATGAAATGTTGTTACCTCGAGATAACGGCATCAAGGACAATACTTATTCTTGCAAAACCAAGTAGTTCAAGGGTTCGGGAACTATGTTACGGAATGGAAAGGTGTTAGGCACCCATCCCACCCTTTCGGTCTCTCACGAAAATGTGTTAATATTCTCCTATTCAACTCCGTAAAGTGTGTGCTTATTTGCATAATATAAATGGAGGATAGAATAGCTCGACTCGTGTCATATAAAAGGACGGAGTGAGCTTATGCTTAGGAATGTTCCCAAAATAATAATTTAAAGTATAATGTATGTGTTTGCTAATTAACATGCTCTTATAAAAGAATTAATGTATACATCAAACAAGACATAAGCAAGCAAGAATATAAAATATATTAGGAATATATAATAAAAATAAGGTAAGAAATGTGTATAAGGGAGGACTCGAGTCTAGGGATTTACCCAAGATGCCTACATATCCCAAGGGGCATCAAAGTCCACATAGTTTGAAGATAATATAGGGTGGGGTTTAATCCATAAACCCAAAAGGGGGATTTCTCTTATTTGTGTGTGTAAAGATAAATGTGCTTCAAGTGTGAGGATGTGTAGTGATAATCCATCTTTTGGAATTTATAGGTAAACCCTCTTTTTCTTGTTTTGAGATTTTTATGAAAATTAAGTATGTGCAAATACTAATAATAAATGTATGAAATTAAGGTAAGCAAGGCTAATGCTAAAATAAGAGAATTTAAAGACGGGGGTGGAGAATTAGTGTCACACCCTAACCCCATTTGGATATAATTAACTAAATAGTTTACAAACCACAATTATAATTTATTTATTATTTAGGTAATACATATTGAAACAACTTCAAGGTTAA
The DNA here is from genome assembly GCA_949130495.1 of Sambucus nigra. Lineage (NCBI taxonomy): Eukaryota > Viridiplantae > Streptophyta > Magnoliopsida > Dipsacales > Adoxaceae > Sambucus > Sambucus nigra. The sequence continues at coordinate 186,094,357 of OX422212.1, read as the reverse complement.
AATGCGGAATATTAAAGAAATCCAATCATTTTAAGGAGACATAATTTCAACAGAACTCACATATCATTTAACTTAATTACAACTAGTGCAGTGTATAAAACAAACTAATAAGACCCTACTTCTATGTACTCAACCTCCTAGACCTGGGAGTGGCAGCTGGAAAACCTGAAAATGTAAACATATAAAACCATGAGTTTAAAAACTCAGTGAATGTATTACATCTCTATATAGTAAAAGTACTATATTAACCTCTCAACATATTAATATATACATCTCTGTGAAAAATTAGTCCATATACATATCCGGAGTTAATAAACCCCACATCTCCTGCCCGTAGGCAATAATCATATCCATAGGTTTTAAAAACCTAACATCTCCCGAATTGCATAGCAACTCAACATATCCTGACTTTTATAAAGCCATAACATCTCAACATCTCTTGGCTTTTAAATAAGCCATAACATCTCAACATCTCATGACTTTTAAATAAGGCATATCATCTCAACATATAATACATATACATCATATCCAAAATCAACTCAGTCAGTACACTCACATTGGGTTGTCAACTATGTATTCACATTTCCCTATGGTGGAGCTGAACTTGATTGATTTGCCCTTACACCTGTTAATCCAACTAAATCAGTACTGAATCTCTATCATAAGTATTATCTTAATATAATTATGTACTTTCACTGACTACACAACCACAATATGATTCCACTTAAGTAGAATCCTAAGAAACATGAGTAAAGTCGAAACAATGGTATATATGTTGATAGAGTTATGAACATTCAATCGTAGAACATACCTCATAAGAAATTTACAACTAAAACCAAGTAACTATTAAAGCATACTTCTCAATGTATATACACATGAAATATTTACTCAAAATACTCTTTGGAAAGAGCAGAAAAAAATATTCTTTCATGGAGTATCCAATATAGCCTCAAATTATTGTCCTCCATACTTAACCATCCCATATTCATAAGTAGTACACATACAGGTGTCCAAGCTTATCAATCTGAAAACATATCTGAATATACTTTCCGTTACAAGTGACGTTGTAATTTTTCAAGCTTCCTAGGGCAAGTTATGGCCATTTCTTTACAACACAAGAAATCTTTCCTACAAACTCCTCTATTGTTCCTTCGACTTCCAAGAATTTTCATAATTTTTCTACAGTATAACTTTCCATGATTTTTACCCACACTTTCAGTAGACATACTGAATAGTACTGAATTAAAGTTTCATAATACTTGGACTTCATTTTCTATCTCAAAAGCTTGCCCAAACTCAGGGCATATCGAAATGAAATATACAAACAACAACTATATACCAACTTGCAACCATCACTAAAGCCTAACCATAAAGAGTTAAATTCTAATTTTCGGATATGATATGAATATATGAGTCTATTTTCATATCCAATTGGAATTTCTAAATTCCAGTAAACACACAAAGAGATATGCAAGTTTGAATTCAATACAAAGCAATATGACCTATAACACCACTTATCTCACATATGAACCAATACATATTATCTCAAAGGAGGATGGAATTTTGATCAATACTTCAAGATTTATATACTTTGAAATAAGTATAATAGAAGATTAAAACAATATTAACACATAATATTACCTTGGAAACACCTTAAGGATTTTCTTGGAATTGTTTTCCTAGATTTTCCTTGTAACCCTTTCTTCCTTAACTTCTACCTCTCTTTCCTCAAGCTAATAACACCTCACACTGAACCTAGGGAATTATTTGCTGAAGAAATAAGGTTAAGGAGAGTTTTAAGTCGGCCAAGGCTGCCTCCCAATCCATCCAATCAAATTAAAACATTTGGTTTAATAAAAGACAATTTACCACTTAAGGGAATTGACAGTTTTGCCCCTTGTTCGTAATTTCCGCCTAACTTCTTACTTGAACATCCATTTGATGCACCATTTATAGTTTTAAAACCCTAACTCACATGTATACAACTATTTAGTTTTCACCTCAAGTCAATTGTAATGTTACAAGGGTCAAAACTAGTCCTAAACAGGAACATTTCTATCGAAAAAAACCAAATCTTATGTTTGTAAATAATTCGACAATTCATGATTTATGAAAGTAGAATTATACTAACCATAATCATTTAACATTAGATATACTAATAACACATTATTCATATCACATAGGATAATTATGATTTAAATATAATTTATTATAATCATATACGGGTTGTCACAATTAGACCTCCTTATGAAGACTTGGACTGGATTTTGATTGTAGATGCGTTGATCTCACGATGAGAAGATGGTGGTATGAGGAGATGGGTGAGAATTTACTAAAAGGAGATGAAAATGATGGAAGGTGTGTGGGAAATGGGCTTTTCAAGATGGGAATAGTTCTGAATTCGAGAGGATATTCTCAGAATTACTGAGAAAGGTGTTTAGGGGTGCCTTTCAAAATGAGGTCATGGCCTCTATTAAAGGGCCAAAGGGGCCGACGATCATTAAGGTCCTTGTCTTGCTTATCATCATAGAACCCCAGACACATTACTGATAGCCGGGGTCCTAGGGTGTCATTCGGTAGTTTGAGGTAGGTTTTTTAGACAAATGGTCATAAAATGCGAATTGTAAGTCAGAATCGTGCACGAGGAGGACCATTCGAAAGGGTATTCAGAGCCCTTTAAGAAGCTAGTGAGACACTCCCGTCTTCGATGATAGACGGGCTTTTTGTATGTCATTGTGGAAAATCCTCTCTAATCAAAGTACTTGAAACCTAAAAAATAATATCAACTTGCATAGAGGTAAGTAAGGATGTCAATCTATCTCTAAGGAGTGAAACAAATAAGAAGTAATGTAATTCATTTTTTTATTTAATTTCTTTCCAGATTTTTTTTAGCTTTTTTATATTAAAATAATTTTCAAGGAGTGGTGAACTAACTAAACTAAGTGACTTAAAGAATGATGAATAAAAGTAAAAACCAAAATAAGAGATAAAGTGAGGTAAATAAATGTGAGAATAATTAAGGAATGGGACTACACCACATATTCTAGTTGATCTAATTAATTAATTTGAAATCTCCCAAATTAGTGTTAAAATTACAAGTCAACTCTCATCAAAAATGCAATTTTAACACTAACCTTTTAGAAAACTAAGTTCAAACCCCCACAACTCTAGAAATTAGATCTATACTACTTTTAATAAACCACCCACTAGGATCGATTCATCAAAATTCATATAAATGATAGAAAATAAAATTTAGAGTAGAAATTAAAGGAATAATACCACACTTGAGAAACCCCCTATCTCTAGTTCGATTCTAAAATGAGTATTATATCTCTAATTTTTATTTTCTCTCGAAAAGTATTTACCCTCTCTCGAGGCATAAATTAAAAGGTGAAGGATCAAAATTAACATTCAAAGGGAATTTCAAATAAACAAACTAATTAATTAGAATAACATTAAATAAGGGTTCGTCCCACCCCTTGAAAGAGTTTTTTAGCCTAACATAATATGAAACATGATAATAAAATGAACAAAGGCAACAAAATAAGAGTCGATAAGAGAACAATCAAACAAAATCTCTTTGAGTGAAATTGAACTCCAATCCTTCAATTTAAAGCATATACCACTCAATTTAAATGTCTAAACAAATATCAAATGAATCTCTCCCACTCAAATTGATTCTCACTAATATTTATTTCCCTCAAATTAAAAAAATAAAATAAAAATTGTAATGCCTAAAAATTATTTCTAAATCTACAATTTCTCTCTATATTCCTCTTTTTTTTTTGTCAAATGAGTATTCTCTTGATCTTATAGGAGATGCAAGTGGCTAAAGGACAAAGTTGAAAATATTAATGTGTACGAGGTGTGGTGAATGTGAATGAGAGTAGTTTAGGTGACACACAAGTGCATGCGTGTTGCGAGGTAATGAGGGTATTTTAGGTAATGGGCAAGGAGTGTAGGGACTTTGGGAGAGACAGGCTATAAATGAGTTCCTAGTTAAATGGGTATAGAACTGCCCAGATATGGGTTCGGGTTTTGTTGGGTATCAATCAGGGGTCGGAATTTGGTTCGGTCTCCGGTGTTTTTGAAATCAGGTAGGGCTTAAGGTAGCTCCGGGTATAGCAGGTCTGGTTTAGGGTGAGAAACAAAATTACTGCGTTTATGGTGGTCGGTTGGTTCCGATTTTATAGGTTCCGGCATTGGGTTATAGGGTCGTGTCTGGCTGAGTTATAAGGCCAGCAGGTTGTGATCCGGTGGATTGCTCCAGTGAGTTTAGAGGTGGTAATGGCCAAAATAGAAATTGGATGGAGGGATAAGGTTTGGGTGAGGGATGGTATTGGGTTGAAGGAAATGGGTATTGATTTTTGGTTATGGGGGAGAGAGAGTGTGTGGGTTTGGTTATGGGTATTTGTTAATGAAGGTGAGAGGAGAGAAAAAGACATGGTGGGGAAGATGATGGGTGAGAGGTTTAGGTGTGGTGAGGTGTAGGTTAGGTAAGGTGCTTGAGAGTGAGGTATTATGGTGTGGTAGGTGTAAGGTGTGTGTGTGATTATTTTTTGTACTCAACTATAAATAAATAAATAAATAAAACTATCTAACTAAAAAAAATTAACAAAACTAAAAAAAATTAAAATCCTAATAAAATAAAACTAAAGAAAATACAAAATCTAATAAAACTAGAAAATTACATTCCTAATAAAAGACAAAAATAAACCTATTCTAATAAAAATAAAGTTAAATAATATATAAAATAAATTAAAAATAAAAAATAAAGATCAAATAAAAATAAAACTTACACCTAAATAAAAAGAAACATTGAAATAACCGACAAACAGTTAAATCCTAAAAATATATACAAAATTCCAATAAAAATATAAAATAAATCCAAAAAATTAAAAACGACTCAAATAAAAACTCTAAAAAAATTAAAATCTAAAAGGTGAAAACTAAATACACACAAGGCTCGGGATAGGTCTGGACTTGGTTTAGGCTAGGGTCGGGTTTGGGGATAGGGTAATAGGATCGAGATTCACGTTTAGCATATTTTAATTGCATCTGCGCCGCATTTTGCCTCGAAATACAACTTTTGAAACCGCAAACGGCATTTGACCTACAAAATAAACATATATGCACATATTACCCATTTTACCGAGAATTAACAATTAAAAATTATCTATTTGGGATTTTATTTGAACACTTTTGGGTGCTTATCATTTGGGAGTTGACCAAGGTCAAACAAGGCCCGAAAGTGCCTACAGGTCACTGGACATGAGATTTTTTAAGGAAAATGGATCGTTCGTTCGAACTGTAAGGCCGATTCACACACAGGATTGACCATTGGAAAGGGTATTTAGATTCATTTAAGATTTCATTCAGATTTGTTTGGTTCGAATAGTTGATCGAGGTCAAATGGGGCCCGAAAGCGCCCATTAACCCTTAGAGTAAAATGGGTTGTTCGTCCATACTGTAAGCGTGATTTACGGACGGGGTAGACCATTGGAAAGGGTATTCAGAGCCCTTCAAATATTCATTCATCTTTGTTCAAGTTGAATAGTTAACTAGGGTCAAACGGGCCCGGGAGGCCCAGTGGCCTTTAAATCAGTTTTTGGGGTAAAACGGATCATTCGTCTGTATTGTAGGGCTGATTCGTGCACGGGGCGGACCATTGGATAGGGGATTCAGATTCTTTTGAAGATTCATTGAGCTTTCACTCAAGCGAGGAAGTCAACCGAAGTTAAACGGGGCTCGGGAAAGCCCTAGGGTTTGTAGTGAATGAGTAAGTCCTAGGGACCTAAGGAGGTGCCTAAGGGATCTTAAAATAGGGTGTCTATAAAGAACCCCTCGACGAGCGAGCTTGTAATAAGTGAAGGTCATCGAATGAAAGACACCACATCAACATTAGGAAGGAAGATTTTAGGTCAATTCTATAGACCTAGAGGATGAGGTTGACCATTTCAAAGGGTCGAGGTCAGTTTTAAGGACCTAAAGAGGCGAAGATGACCGATTCAGCGGGTCGAGGTCAGTTCTAAGGACCTAAGGAGACGAGGATGACTGACTCAGTGGGTCGATGTCAGTTCTGAGTACCTAAGGAGACGAGGATGGTGGATTCGGTGGGTTGAAGATGTGTTAAGATTAGTTCTAAGGGACTGGGGAGACCAATTTAGCGGGTCGACGTTAATTCAGTGGACTTAGAGTGACACTAGGGATGAGAGATTATGATGGTCGAGGTTAGTTCAAAGGACCTTAAATTGTAACGACTAATTCTGAGGGTCAAGGTTAATTTTGAGGACCTTAAGTTGTGATGACCAATTCTAGGGGTCAATATCTTAAGTTGTAATGACTAATTCTGCGAGTCGAGGTAAATTCTGAAGACTTAAAGATTTGATAACCAATTCTAAGGGCCGAGGTCAATTCTGAGGACCATAAGTTGTGATGACTAATTTTGAAGGTCGAGATTAATTCTGAGGACCTTAAGTTGTGACGACCAAATTTGAGGGCTGAGGTTAATTTTGAGGACCTAAAGTTATGACAACTAATTTTGAGGTCCAAGGTCAATTCTGAGGACCTAAAGTTGTGACGACCAATTCTGCGGATCGAGTTCCATTCTGAGGACCTTAAGTTATGACGACCAATTTTGAAGGACGAAATCAACTCTCAGGATGTAAAGTTGTAGTGCGGGGAATAGCTTTCTCAGGGAAATTTAAATTATTGTGTGAGTGCAGGTGCACTTAGGGTTCCATTTATGGATTGTATCATCTTGAAACTCTTCTAGGGGATGTTTAGTTTTGGGGATTCCAACTGGGGAATTATAGTAGACTTAAATGCGGGCGTATCATTGGTTCCGTTGTGTAGTATGCTGAGGATAAGAGTGTAACATTAATCCTGCTGGGGAATTTGAGAGTTTGTAAGAGGCTTGGTGTCCCAAAAATGGTTTTCTTAGGAAAAATGATGTTCCATATTTTTCAGGAATTTTTTGGGTAATTTTTGGGTTTTCTTGCAGTTTTTGTACAAATTTGAAAGGGGCTACCCCTAGGCAGGCTTAGGGGGTGCCAATTGGAAATAGCATGAGCTCTTAGGATTTTTTATGAAGACTAAAAGGCGGATGCCGATTAGTGTGGGCTGGAGCTTCCAAACTTTGCTTCTGGATGGAGTGTTGAACCTTCATTGGGGTGGGAATGTTGGAGACTTTCTACCCTTAGAGTCTTCCTTTGGGGGTTGCAAGGGCTATAAACATGCAGGTGTAGATAAGGAGGTTACTGGAGCATGAGGTGGTGTCTGGGTTAATGGGGCTTACACATGAGGTGACATCCATTTCTGGTTCTTTCCTTTTGAGATTTTCTCACAGATCTGTCGTTGGCGAGGGGATTTTGGCATTGATCATGATGTATGCTTGACTTAGCGACTTTGCCCCTAAAAAGAGAGGCTCAAGAAGGCAAAAATTAATTCATTTTTTGTTTGATTATCTTAATTTAGTGGCTTATGCTATATGCGCTTTTAATTTTCTACTGAGATTGTTTATTTTATGCAAAGATGGAGATAAGTATGGAATTGGAAGGAAATTTTTTAATTCTTATTATTCTAGAAAAAGGGAGCAAAAGTAATTAACTCAGGGAAAAGATTTTCGAGTAAGAATTTATTTTGAGATTGAAAATAGTTTTTTGAGGGAAATAAAATAGATAAGATGAGTCACTGAAAAGGAATGACCTAGAGGGATTTTTCAAAATAAGGATTTTTTTTCTTGAATTTGATTTTGGTAAAAGAGGAAAGACGGAATTTTCCAAAATAAAGGGGTGATGGTCGGCATACCCCTTGACCTTCCTATCATCAAGGGGGTCAAGTCAAATTATTCCTAGGCTTCCATTCCACTTTTCTGGACATTAGTGTAATCCTGTAGGGCTGAGAATTAATCGGGTTTCTAGAGTTTTTATTTTTTACCAAGAATATTTAGTATAAAAGGAGGGGTATGGGATGTGCTTTCTCCACCAATACCCACATTTATCTTCTTACTTCACAATTATTATTTCCAAATGGATCCTCCCATGTATGAATATTTATCCTTTTACCTCGATGGTCTAGAGGCCATGTGCCTATACAGTGTGGATTATGATGCCTTCAACCTGCGTCGGGTTTCTCTATGGCGTAATCCAGCCATAGGTTGGAACTTGCTAGCAGCGACAGTACAGTTCTAGTACCCTGAGGATCATGTCTTCCGTTTTGTCCTGGACGAGGTATGTCCTACTTATGAAGAATTTTCGGCCATATTGGGGTCCATCCCTAGTGTGGAGGCAGATATGCCCAACTTTTCCCATTCTCCCAAGGTATTTCTAGCAGAGTTGCTCCATATTTCTCCTGCAGGGCTCGATCGGTAGTTACTGGAGGGATTATTTTTCTTAATACAGTTATGTATTCAGTGTGCATGAGGGGTTAAGGATGTTAGCTTTACTAGAGACATTGTATTGGGCCTTACTGCGAGGCTTTTACTGGTGACAGGGGACATGACTGTGGATTCCTAAGTCGTTCCCTTACCGCCATAATTGTCTGAACAGTCTTGATGCTTGGAGGGAGGGCCATTTCAACTTTCAAAAGGAGAGCTCGCTAATGTTGTTCATGTGGCTTATATAGAGGTTTCGTCTAGTGGCCCCTCATGAGTATCTCTTGACGGGTGTGACTAATTTATTTGTCCGGTCTTTATTCAGTTTCGGCCCATCGGTAGAGAATTATTATTTTAGGAACATGAAGCTGAGTGTCTTCATTGGTCGGTGCCATAGTGGGGAGACATGCAGCCTATTTTGCAAGTTGGAGAGTGCTGGTATGTACAATTGGTCAGCCTTAGCCAAACTTCCTTCTATTTCCCCTTGCGGCTTCTACACCAAGTCGGGTGGGAACAAATTGTGCCCCCTCACATAATGAACTTCTTCCCGATGGATAACTTGACTGAATCACTGAGGATGATAATGGTCTCCTTGTGGCAGCACCGTCGGCCGTTTATCGATCCATCATAGTTTATAGTTAGGTCCTGGTATGTGTCTGGAGACTTCCTGAAGTGGTTGTGGACGTGGGTAGTAGAAAAAATCATGGATGAGGAGACTGGTCAAAGATGGTTTATAGCCTTTGACACTATGGAGAAAGGTGTTGTGGTTCTGTCCAGGTTTGCCACGGCATACTGCTCCATGGAACTCATACGGAGTGTTAACCAAAGTGGGAGACTTGGCGACCTCCGGGGCCGAGAATGATAATGAGGCGGGGTCGTCGGGCAGATGAAGGCAATGTTTATGAAGCTTGAGTGATTTCTATGAAGCTAGGGTAATTCTGGTCTTTCTGTATTTTTGGGGTTTAGAATAATTTTTATGTAGCTTGGTAGTTAGTGGAAGGGGGTGATTTTATTAACTCTCTTCGCTGATACTTTGTGTAACAGCGTTGTATTCTTTATTTAGAAATAAAAGTTAATTTTGATCATATTTTACTGTACCGCTTGATGAGTTTTGTATTTGAATTATCTATACCAATCACTAAGGCATACATAATCCTTTTGTTCATTTAAATTATAAAATAGACCGCAGTTCTTGGAGGTTAAAAAAGAATATCATTCTGTAAAAAATAAGGGGATCGTGACCATGTATGGCATATGGGTCACCTACATGCCTTTGGGGGTTTAGAAAATTTCCATGAGTTTCATTTTGAAAAGAAAATGTTTTCGAGAGGATCAGGTCCCACATAGTTCTGCGTCGGGGAAATGAATAATTTTTTTTAATAGAAGGGGGATGAGAAAAGTTGTAGCGCGCCGAGACTTCAGAATAAGGTTAAAATTTATTGAGACAATTCAGGTTAACGGGATGTGCCATTCCTTCCCCGTCGAGGTCTTTGAGCGTGGAGGCACCTCCTAAGAGAATTTTCTTCACAGTGTAGGGCCACTATAATTCAGTTTGAATTTCCCTCTGGGGTCCCATATGGGTTCTATGATTTCTTCAAGGGCAAGGTCTCCTTCCTGGACAGCGCGGTGCTTGACTTTTCAATTATCACCTGGCGATAGTACCCCTGTATATGACATAGAGCCTTCAGCCTTATTTTATCCCAGAGTGATAATTCGTCAAATTGGCTCTGGTGTTAGTCTTCTTCGCTAACTTTGCGCTCGAACATGATGCGCAGGGAAGGTATTTCTAGCTCAACAGGTAGGCCTGCTTCCATGTCATTACTAGAGATAAAGTGGTATCCCCGGTTGTCATTCTGATTGAAATATGGCATCCCCAAACCACATGATGGATCCGATTAGACCAATATATGACATACCCAATCATCTTGTTGATTATGGCTTTGAGGCTTTTATTGGCATCTTCGACAGAACCATTGGTTTGGGGTCGGTAGGGAGAAGATTTATGTCTTTGAATCTCATACTAATCAACTAGTTCTGTGACCTCAACTTCGAAGTTAATCCCATTATCTGATATTAGCTCATGGCGAACTCTGTATTGGTAGATGATGTTCTTTTTTATAAACTTGGCCACTTTCTTAGCATTCAGCACTGTGTATGACTCGGCTTAACCCCATTTAGTGAAGTAATCAATGATAACCAGGATGAATTCATGGCCATTTGAAATAATAGTAGTAACCTTCCTTATGATATCAATGACCTAAGTGGAGAAAGGCCAGGGAAGGGTCATATTGGATAGTTTTTGAGGAGGCAAGAGTTGGAGATTGGCAAAATATTAGCATTTGAGGAATCTTAGAACATAGGCACTGTAATCTTGAACCATGGTGGTCCAATAATACCCTTGACGGATGATCTTTTTAACAAGTATATAACCGTTCACATGGGCACCGTGTTCCCCACTGTGGATCTTTTGTATCATTTCTTCAACATCAGCTCCTATTATGCAGTGCAAATGGGTTCCATCGAAATTTCTCTTGAATAATGCTTTATCACAGATGATGTATTGGGCAGCCAATTTGCGAAGGGTTTCATGGCCTTTCTTATCGACATCTTGGGGATACCTACCATGTTTAAGGAGGCACCAAATCTTATAGTGCCATAACTCAGCTATATCAGAATCTTCCTCGGTAAGGAGTTCAATGTGGTAGCAGTGGGGGCATTACTTGTTTCTGAACTAGCAAATAGGCCATTATTATTCTCACAAGTATTTTGATCATGGAGGCCATGGTATCAAGGGAATCAGCTAAACTGTTATTTGCATGAGACATGTAGTAGAAGGTGACATCTTCAAACTGGGAGACCAAATCTTTTAGGTGGGCATGGAAGGTTAAGAGCTCCTCGTCTTTGACTTTCCATTTTCTCAGGAAATAGCCTACGATGAGGGCAGAGTCTCCATAGATGTCTAGGTGTTGGATTCCTTTCTTAAGGGTGATCTTAAGGCCTACAGTGCATGCCTCATACTCAGTTATGTTGTTGGTGCAAAAGAAGTTTAGTTTGATAGCAGTGGTGGTGTGAGAGTCATTAGGGGCGATCATGAGTATCCCAATGTCATATCCCTTCTTTTAAGAAACACCATTAAAGAACATTTGCCATCTAAGGTCCTCCTGAGAGGTGCAGAGAATATCTCCATCCAGGAATTAAGAGACCCGAACATCGGTTGCTTCCATGAGGTGATCAACAAAGTAGTCGAAGATGGCTCTCCCTTTCATTGCTTTCTGCGTGATGTAACAATATCGAACTCGACTAGCAACATCAACCAATAGTCCATTCAGTTGGACATACTGGGCCTTTCTAGCAGATATTTAATGGGATTCATATGGGATACTAGTCTGATGGGGAAGGCCAATATGTAGTGTCATAACTTCTGTGTGACCCAGACTAGGGCGCCACATGCTTTCTCTAAATAAGTGTAGTTAACTTTATACCCAACCAATTTTTTACTAGCATAATAAATGGCTCTTTCCTTATGGGATTCTTCAATGTACTAGGCTAGTAAAGCCCCTGCTGCGATATCTGTTATGATCAAATATAAAAGGAAGGGGAAACTTGGCTATAAAGTCATCAGCATTGGAGGTCAGGTGAGTTATCTCTTAATTCGATCAAAGGCTTCTTGGTAGGCCTCATTCAAGAATTTAGTTGAATCCTTTAGAAGAAGTTTGAAAAAGGGTTCACAGATAGAAGTCAGTTAGTTGATGAAGCGACTGATTAACTGTAGTTTATTCAGGACTCCTCAGACTTCTTTTTTCGTCTGTGGTGGCATCTCAAGTATGGCTTTCATCTTGTCAGGGTCTGCTTCGAATCCTTTCTCACTGACCCTGAATCCCAATATTTTTCCTTTCGTTACACTAAAAATATGTTTCAGAGGATTTAGACACATCTGGTATTGCCACAATCATTTGAAGAACTTTTGAAGGGAGGGAATGAGACCTTCCCAAGTCTTAAACTCAATGATCATATCATCCACATAGACCTCGACCCCTTTATGATTAAGGTCATGCAGGATGGTTGTGGTAGCCCTTTAGTAGGTAGCACTGGCGTTCTTGAGTTCGAATAGCATGACAGTAAGAAAAGGGTTACCCATGGGGTGATGAAGTAGAGTTTCTTATGAAGGTCAGGGTGCATCTTGATTTGGTTATATCCAATAAGTCCATCGCCAAATAACCTGAGGGTGTGGTTGTTTGTGTTGTCTATAATCGTGTCGATGTTAGGTAATGGGTAATCATCTTTTGGGGATGCTTTATTCAAATTTCGTTAATCAATGCACAACCCTTACTAGATAGGTCTTTCACCATCTCAGGAAAATAGGTGGCTGCAAAGCCCTTACTAGATAGGGGGTATTTCAGAGGATGTATTTTGGCCGTGGTAGATCTGTAGAGCTATTTTGTAATCCCTGAGTTGGACTGGGTACTTACACAAAGTGTTAGTCCCCCGGCCAACTTGAGCGAGGTTAGTGTTGTATTGTAACCTGGGGTATGCCCCTGTGCTTTTGTACAATCTTTTCTCATTTATACTACTACTCACTTACCCCCACCAAAAAAAAGTGAAAAAGGGTATTCTTGACGCGATCCAAATTGAAATTGCGTTTAGAGATGAACGATAGCGCTAAAGCAGTTGATCATTGGGAAACGGTTGAAAGGACCTTTCTATTCTTCCCTCCTCCCCTCCCTTTCATAGCTGGCATCAGCAACCTTTACGCAAAGGGGAGTCGTAAATGTTGATTCTTATCCCAAACCTTTTGTGGATCTTTGGTGATTATTATTTGGATATTTTGGGACCTAGAAATATCAGTAAACCCTTGATAAGATTTGAATTAATTTTATATGGATTCGAGTGATTTAAATGATGAAAATTATATTGAATGGAATTTCGGTTGCTAGATTCATTTGTTAAATTCCAAATGGGGATGTATGAGGATTTAAGATAGGACCAGTAGGGGTGATTTAATATAACACCTGGGTATCCTTAAGTTTACAGGAGGGTTTAATCTTAAGTGAAAGAATATGTGTTTATAAGAGATTTGAAACTATCGGTTTTAACCTTAATTAAAAGGAGAACTAAACTCGTAGTAGTTCGGGAGAAATAATGTTATGGACCAGTAGGATATTAGTGATTTCTTACTGAATATAAGATGAGGAAAATCCTATTTGAATCTTGTGAGATGGAAGTTTAGAACACATTTGATTGAAAGAGGGTATGAGGTTATCCCGATCGCATAGTTAAAGTTTTCGGACCTCCTCGATCGACAAAGTTAAGTAGTAGTGTATTGGAGGGGTTCCTTGTTTGGATTTCGCTTTGCGAGACGCTCCGCGCATGAACCTTAACGACGTCGGGAGTGGAGAGATGATATAGGATGCGAGGGTAATTAAACTATGAAGTAAAGATATAATATGTTAATACGTGGGATTTAAAAGAGATATAATGCTACGTATGGGAAATATCTTAAGGTAGTGATAATTACCTTATTGATATTATATTATAGGTATGATAATACCTATTTGATTGATTATTGATTTATGTGTATGACATACCTAGCTTACTTGCTATCGGTGGGAGGTTTGCGCGTGAGGGCAGTCATATCCTACTGAATCCATGGGATCTTTGATTTGTCGCTCGAGAACATAGGTCTATGAAAGACTTATCGGGGAGTTCATAAGTCCGCTGACTGTGGGTACGTAGGTATGTGCGTGACCCATGGATACGAGAACTATGTTCGCCTCCAATTTGTTTGTTGTTGATTGTGATTTGTGGAATCTTACCGAACCTGTAGTCCCCTATTCGATGACCTGCGATGATGGGACATGATAGCAGAGTAATGCATTGCACCATAGCTGTGACTCAGGGTGCCGTATTATATATGAATATATATATATATAATAAATTAAATGGTTACATGGATATATTGTGGTTAAATCTATCTACGGTGATAATTGTAGATAACGGTGAATAGAGAAAGATAATGGAATTAAGTTAATGAATGTTTATGCTTATAGAATTGAAAATCTTAACTCATGTTAATGAGAAACGATTCATATTAATGAGTAATGATACATGTTAATGAGAAACTAATCATATAAAGAAGAGATGTAAATGAATAATAATGTGACGTATGGTATGGGACATACGGGGATTATGATATGGGAATGGAATTTATATATGGAGACTAGAAAAGAGGAACCATTAACTAGGAGGTTAATAGGAAACGTTAAGTGTGCACTCTAGTTGAGAGGTGAGAATTTCAAGTGAGAGTTGGATTTAACATGTACATAATAAATGCTTTATTGCACTTGTTAAATACTTGATGTTTTAAAAATAATCTACACATTCGGGCTCTGACCCGTTTCCTTGCATATTTTCTCTTCTATTGTATCTCTATATCAGGTGTCCAGCAACAGGGACGCCAACCATAGTTGATTTTGACGAGGTATGGAGCTATGGAAGTTTTGCTTAGACGCTTGTCATCTTTTTGATTCACAGTATTCTTACATAGGGCATGTCGCCCAAAGGATTTCAGTTATCATTTTCTGTCGGAGTTAAATACTATTGTATTTGTGTCTTTTAATTCATTTAACATTGTTGGGATTATTGTAAAGGATTTATATTATTTGGGAATGTTTATTCCAGTTTCATTTAAATTCTTTTGAGTTAATTATTGTGTTATCTGTGTTGTAGAATAAATGTGTGATGTTATTCTTAAACTGAAAATGGATTTTGTTAAATTAAAATTTGGAAAGTTTTTAGCACCAGCTTAATTGAGTTTTTGGGTGAGCTGTAAATGTTTATGACAGTGATGCTAAGAATGATCCAACTGTATAATCTGTTTTAATTTGGTATGGGACTGGCCACCCGGTATTTACTTAGGCGGGGTGTTACATGTGATTTACTAAGTCAGGGAAGAATAAGAACCTGGTAGCTTTATCTACCTCGAGTTGAATGTCCATCTTATTGATTTTCCCCAATAGATCTTCGAAGGATATCATTTCACACAGTCTAGATAGTAGACTGGCTTCTTCCTGACTGGGTTAATCATCTGAACTGTTAAATCATCCCTCTATCTTGTAGTGACTATGTCCTCTTACCAAGAGAAATCAATACATTTAATAACCTCAACAGACTTATCGTATAAATCCTCCCACTCAGCAGGGAGGTGCATGAATGAAGGGATTAACCTTCCTTGAATCTTCAAAGCGATGAGTAACTCAGAAATGCTACAGATTTTACTTGTCTGTCAAAATATATTGGCCATGGTATGTACCACATCATCTAAACTGTCTTCTTTAACAGTTACCACCCATCATCTAATTCTCGATCCCACTTTCGAGCTTCTATGAATAAACCATTGAATTTATGACAATTAATGGCATCTCGATGGTCAACTTCGATCTAAACTCAATTTCTACACCAACCTCTCGAAGGGCTTGAAAGTGTGGGTAATATTGTCTTCCTATGGATGCTTGGATACAGGGCAAGAAGTTCTTCTTCACAATATTGACTTATTCCTCCTTGGAGGGTCTGTTGGTCATAGTAGAAACTTTCTCTCTCCACCTTCCTATGAAGTTACAGACTATTTTCCCAGGGTTTTTCTTAAGAAGCTCTAATCTCGGAGTGTAACCTCTAGCTCCTCATTATAATTGTAATGAGTCATGAATTCTCGACCGACATCCTCTCAACTACTAATCCTGGATTCTTCGAGGGATAAAAACCATAGGAGGACACTTTTTTTCAAGGTTTGCTGGAACATTTGGGTCATTATCTCTTTGGAGGCACCAATGAGGGTTATGGCTCGGTAATAGCTTCAAAGGTGAATAATTAGGGGTGCACTACTCCCAAACTTCTCGATGCCTGGAATCTTAAACTTTTTAAGGAGATATATGGGTGTAGTCCATGTATTTATCGAATATCTTGACTTGGTCGAACATCTTCGATAGTAGTTTAAGTTCTTCCTTGACCTTGTTCAATTCATCATCCTTAGGGTCCATAGTTACAGGTAGGTTAACCCCTAATTGGGCAAGGTTCAGAATAGGTAGTTGAGCTGGTGGTGGCCCATTCGAAGGTGGAGCACGTAAAGCATAATGATACTCTTTTGGGATCCAGACAGGCTCGGGAGTGGGTGAACCCATGGCATAAGGAAAGATAACCTTGAGTTCTTCGGGAATTTGGGCCCGATGACACTGCATTTAATGGACCACGATTTGAAGGTTGTCAATCCTAGCACTGAGTTGGGCTAAGATAGTCATCATATCGAGTTGCACATTCGGTGTTTGTTCAGTGTTCTCTATGAAAAGCTCATGAAGGTAAATTATAAACTCGGATAAAGTAGCAGAAGAACCGGTGGAGATTCGGGGTAGTTTGATAGAAGACCGAAGCCAATAGAGAGCTAGGCCAAAATCGGGTATGCGATCAACCTGAGATGGAAGACGATTCGAATTTATTTTTTAAAGAAGGAGGGAGAAAATGCTTGGTATGAGAAAAAAGGTTTTTGATATTTTTGAAAAAAGAGGGAAAAAGGAAAGGAATCTCAACACGATTATTATTAATGTTCTTATTAGTTTTCACTTGTATTAGGTTTGACTAAATGCAGAAAAAAATGTTGGGTTGGACCCAAGCCTGGGGACATAAGGTTTTAAAGTATGTAAGTCACGATTTGACTTGTTTTCAGGCTCACGAATGGGGTCCTATTTTGAAAAAAGGAGAAATAGCACGAAAATTCGGGCAGTATGATGACCCAAAATTTTGAAAGAGTTTCGCATGGTAGCCGATAAACTAAACAAGAGTGCCCTAACGTTGGACACCAATATGAGGCTTATGAAATCATTGGGTTAGTCGAAGGGTTCCCCCCTCTGGCATGACTTCCACGATATACCTCTTCCCTATAAAGGCAATCATTCATCGGTACGTGTGTACAAGCCATTTGATATACTTGAGTGTACGTGAATTTCCTCACAACATACCTCATGGGGACAGTACATGTGAGAGCGAATTCAATATACTTGATGTACGCGAACAAGTTCCCTGCTATATACCTCCCGTCGTGAGTTCTATCAAGCGGTAGGATGCGGGGGGAATCGTTCGATATACTTTGAAGGTACGAGGCCAATGGAAGGTGAGTGTCATATCACTTAGGCTACTACGCCCCACAGGAGCAGCCCCCATCACGAAGTGACCCCCCCAGTACGGGACAAAATTAGGGTCAATATTTCCATGCTCTTGGTGATGTAGTGTGAAAAAATACGAGTTTTAATTAACATATTATGGAGAGAGAGAGTATTTTCTATCATTTTTATCATGATGAGTAAATGGAGCATTACACTAATAAGGGAGCATATACAATTATTATGACAATCTATTATGGAGACTATACTGCGCATGGATATATGTAAGTAAGTAAGTGACATAGGAATATATGCAAGTCAGTGTGTGTGGTAGTGAGCCTATACATATATCAACTACAAGCAGTGTGTGATATGTGTAAATGAGAATAGACATAAATGCAAGTGTGGGAAGCGTGGGTATGTGCTAGTGAAGCCTAGACATGGATATTCTGAGTGGTGTGTGAAGCATGTAAGTAGAAAGTAAAGCTAAGTGTAAGTGTATGAGGTGTATATGGAGAGTATATACAAGTGTGTGAGGTGTATAAGTTGGATAAAAGTGATATATACATGAGGTGGATATATATAAAAAGCAATTAGAGGATGAAAGGGAATATATAGGTAGGTGCATACGCACACATGCAGAAAAGAATAACATCCATGCGAAAATAGAGTTTAGACCTTTTAAATGTAGTCCCAGCGGAGTCGCCACTGTGGCCATCCCCAAGGGTGGGGTCTCCGAGGAGGGCCTCCATACCTTTCCTTCCCTTACGTCATATGCATGGGAATGTGCCCTTTCTCAGTGTGCTTGGTCGTCGTCGATGTGGTTTAATATGTAGAGATAGAGTCGGCGGTCTATTTTTCACAAAACAGGCAAGAAATATTATCCCCTCGAGAGAGTGTCATCAAGGACAATACTATTGCTTGTGAAGACAAGTAGTTCAAGGTTTCGGGGAGTAAGTTATGAAATTGAAAGGTGTTAGGCACCCATCCCACCCTTTCGATCTCTCATGGGAATGTGTTAATCTTCTCCCATTAAACTCAATCAAGTGTGTGCTTATGTGCATAATATAAATTGAGGATGGAATTCCTCGACTCACGTCATGGAAAAGGACGGAGTGAGTTCATCCTTAGGAGTGATCTCAAAATAATAATTCAAAGTATAATGTAAGTGTTTGTTGATTCACAAGTCAATGTAAAAGAATGAATGCATACATCGAACAAGACACAAGTAACAAAATAATTTAAAATATATTAAGAATATACAATAAAAACAAGGTAATAAACGTGCATAAGGGAGGAATCGAGTCTAGGGATTTACCCAAGACACCTATGTAACCCAGGGGGCATCAAAGTCCACGTAGTTCGAAGATAACATAGGGTGGGGTTTAACCCATAAATCCAAAAGGGGGATTTCGCTTATGTGTGTGTGTAGAGATAAATGTACTTTAAATGTGAGGATGTGTAATGATAATCCCTCTTTTGGAATTTATAGGTGAAACCTCTCTTTCTTGTTTTTTAGTTTTTTTATGAAAATAAAGTATGTGCAAATACTAATAATAAACTTTTGAAATTAAGGTATGTGATGTAATGAAATAAAGCACTAGAGTAAAAAAAAGTGACTAATGCTAAAATAAGAGAAATTAAAGACCAGGGTGGATAATTGGATCTCCTTATGAAAACTTGAAGTGGATCTTCATTGTAGATGCGCTGATCTCAAGATGCGATGATGGAGGTATGAGGATATGGGTAAGAATTTACCAAAAGGAGTATGAAAAGTATGGATGGAATGTGGAAAATGGGCTTTTCAAGAGGGGAACAACTCTGAATCAAGATAATGTTCTCTAAAATGCTGAGAGGGATGTTCAAGGGTGACTTTCAAAGTGAGGCCATGGCCTCTATTTATAGGTCCAAGGGGGTGCCAATCGACAGGGTCCTTAACCTTCCTATCAACATAGAATCATAGACACACTATCGATAGGCAGGGTCTTGGGTGTGCCATTCGGCAGTCTGGAGCAGGTTTTTTGAAAAAATGGATGTAAAATGAGAACCGTAAGTCGAAATCGTTCACGAGATGGACCTTTAGAAAGGGTATTCGAAGACTTTTAATAATCCATTGAGTCACTCCCGGGTTTAGGAGTTGACCGAGGTCAAATGGGGACAGAAGCTCCTTTTGGTCAATGGATATACGACCACCCTTCCACTTTTTGTTAATATATTCAACTTGTCCGAAGGCAAAGGCAAGGATTAAGGTATACGAAGGCGAATGACCATCAAGCAAAAGCAAGGCAGAAGCTATTAGCCAACTCGAGCTACTAAGGAAGCCGAAAGAGAATACCGAAGCTCAAGCAAGACAAGCACACCTAGCAAGTCCTTATATTATAACAACTTAGAGCTTTAGAGCCAACGGAAGGCAGCAGAGTCTTCGTAGCCAACTTAGCTACGTGTCCTCAAGCCCATCTCAATCGATTCCTAAAAGAATGCCTAGAAACAGTAGGGCATTAGAACGGTATAGCTCGATGTGGAGGGCACAAACCCGCAATTGGGCTGAGATGATGGTACCAAACCAATGCCGAAATCTTGGCCCGTGATGATTTGGAATCCCTTGAGAGGCAATTCACAATTGCGAAGTGTGAGTTTCGGGTGGCAAACAGAAGAAGAAGAGGAATCGGTACGCTAGTGATTCAGAAATCGCTGTAAACATGGTCAAAATGGAGGCCCTGACGAAACTACATAAAACTAGTGGGCTTGGGCTATGTCCCGAAATCCAAAAGGAAAGAGGGGACCAAAGCGCTCGAACCCATAATCACTTCAAGAGTGCTAACCACTCAATATATCATGCCGTTGAGAAAGACTCAATGCACATTGGTCGAGTCTTTCTTATAAGGCTTTCCCATTGCTGGCAAGAAAGAATGAGGAAAAGGCCATCCACTTCCATCATCTGGGAATTGTGGAAAAGATTCAGGTTGACCGGGTTCAGGCAGAAATGGAAGACCTACACATCAGGGAGGCATCAGAGTTCTTGAAGTACAGCGACAGGACTCATCAAATGCTGAAAAAGTAAGGCCTCGATCCCAAACAGGTATGGGACAAGCAGTTTCCTAATGTACTTTATATTCTGTTGGCGTCTCCGCAAACCGTGTTCAGGGATGACTATACAGTCACCAAGACAGAAGGTCTGGGATACAAGGGACCTGATGGTAAAGCTAGAGTCTCTGTCAACAAGTGTCTAGAAATCAATCTACCTCCCGAGTTTCGATATTCAAACGGTTAGGGAAACGGGTAAAGCAAAATAGCGTTCATCCAGGTCTGCAACCAGCCTAAAATGCGAGAAAAGAAACAACTAGGAACAAAGAAAACAAAAAGACAACTCAGAAATACAACTTATCTCTCTCCGTGAATCAAGCCAGCCAACTCTTGCTGAACCAAATCAATGTCAAACAGTCTTTATGGCTCAACAGACCAAGAAAAATGAGTCTCGGCCAAAGAAGAATAAGCGGCAAGCTGTTACCTGTGTCTGGAAACTACAATCTCTGATGGTCAGGGTCAGTCAAGTTGATGTCGTGCCTATATGGAATGGACAGTCTCTCACAGTGTCTGTCCCACCAGACACCATCCCGTCACTACAAACGGTTACATATGCAGTTAATGCAATTTCTACGGAAGAAGAATCCATTGATGAAGAAATAGAATATCCTCCAGCAAGCGGAGGCATCAAGCCTGTCTATAAGACTTATCTTAACACCTAGCTAAGTTAAGTAGTCAAGAATAGGTACAATAAGTCCTTTAAGACAGTATTGTAATCCTTCCTTTAATATTTTAGCATCGTATCAGTTGTATTAATGTTAGCTAGCACGAAAACTGCCCGAATCCCCCCCTATGGGGGCATGTTTCTAAAATGGATCCTCAATAACAATAAATAGAATGCCTTTGTGGATATGTTCAGCTTTGGGTTGCAAGGTGAGGAATTTGACTCCGACTAAGATGATTGTCCATGGTGTAAGGGACACAGCCAAAATAACCCTCGGGTACAACATGCTACAGATGCCTGTGGATCGCTGAGAGGCGTACATACAATGAATGTTATTGATGCTACTCCTTCTTACCATATTTGACTGGGGAGACCCTGGATCCATCACCATCAAGTAGTGCCTTCTACCTTTCACCAGTGCCTTCAATATTCTCCCAGCCTTATAACTAGATTAAAGGAGTTCAACATCAAATTATTGGAATGCGACAGCCTGAAGATGAAGATGAATCTTATTGCTTTCATTTTCTTTTTTATAATGGTAGGGGCTGTATTTTTCGGAAAGAAAGATAGTGGCAAAAGGAAGACTGTTAATCAAAAACCGACGTCAAAACCTTACCCCTCAAGAAAATCTAAGTACATAGACCTGCTCACAAAGAGCTACAAGACAGCCAGAAACATTACTGCTAATAAAATGAAAGTTAACAAAGCCAAACCAATTCGATATTCAATAAGCCCACTTTCTCGAGGGAAATAAACCTTAATTTGTTAAGGAAGATCAGCTGTAGAGGAAACCCAATGGTCAGATTGAGAATCGCAGCCGAAGTTTGCTAAAGAGTCTGGGTTGGGTTTGGTTGTTGTTTTCTCTAAATGTATGGACAATTTTGAAATGGCCATCCGATAATTTGGATGAAATGAAGCTCCACCATGACTATAGGTATGGGTAATGTACCTGGGGTCTTCTTTATTTTCATTGAAGCAATCAACAATGATTTTGGAGTCACTTTCTAAAATAATTTAGGAAATATGAAAACACAGGCTCTGAGACCATCTGCTATAGAACGAACTTCTGCAACAGCGTTGGACGTGACCCAACTTTACCAAGGTGATTCCTAATGAGGCCTCCACCTGGACTCAGACCCGGATTCCCTCTCTAAGCACCATCTACGATGATCTGATGTCAAGAAGCTGAGAACAGTCTTTCAGCCAGTCCGAAATTTGTTGAATAATAGCAGCCGGTTGAGATATTTAGTTTTCGAATTTCCTGCTATTGCGTTCCTTCCAGAGTTCCCAAACTGCAAAAATAGGAAGCATAGACGTGACGTAGCCAACTTGGGATTTCCTGCGATATCTGTTAAACCGCCGGGACTGAATGGAATCTGTTTGGAAGGATTTGATATTGAAAAAGCGATACAAATCGTTCCAAACCTCCATAGCAAGCTCACTCTTGATGAAGAGGTGATCAAGACTTTCTTTATCATGCTCCGAACAGCACAAGCATTTGCATGCTAATCTAATACCTTTCGTCTTCATTTTCTCACCCTCCCTTAACTGATTCTGAAATCCCCGCATACAAAGTAAAATAAGAGCTTCCACGCAAAAATGCTAATTATTGTAGGAATGGCTTTCTCCCAGACAAATTGAGTCCAAGCTTGAATGCCTGTTCAATTTCTTATCGATTCCCAACCAGCTTTGAGACAAAATGACCCACTACTATTGTGTTTCCATATCACCCTGTCCTCCTGATGAGATGTGAATATGCCACTATTCCTGATATCATAAACCACTCCGTGAGGCAAAAATTCTTCGATATCATTGAAAAAGCAGTTGCCATGTGCATCAAGTGCATCTATGATTTTGGGGAAATAACTAGTAAAGGAGTTGGCCAGGTCAATAAGAGGGAGGCACTTTCAATGAGAGGAATATCAGAGAGCCAGGGGTGGACCCAGAAATCCGTGCTAGCTCCATTTCCAATCAACCATTTTGAGCCCTTAAGTGTTGGTGGGGTTGCCTGATAATAGAACAGATTTCACTCCAAGTGCGTGACAACCAGGTTTGGAAGCAGCAAACCATAGGGGCTTTCAGATACTTTCTTTTGAAAAATGCAGTCCAAAGTCTGACTCCCTCTTATTGACCAGGCCAACTTCATACGAAAAGCCTTAGAAAGATCTTGAAAATGCCTTGTAGTAGGGGGACCCAAAGCCCCTTCCTGAATAGGTAGGCACATAGTATCAAAAGATATCCAGTGAAGTTTTCTTTTGTCTTCATCACCACCCCACCAAAAGTTAGCTAAAGCTAACATTTTTTCCAACTGGGCAAGAGCTCCCTTTGGAGCTGGAATCCCTGCAAGAAGGCGTATAGGCATCGAGGAGAGAACATGTTTAAGCAAAATAAGCCGCCCGCCACTGGATAACAATGCTTTCATCTCCTACCACTTTTTTTATACTCTATCCAGAAGATGAGAGATCCTTGTTTTTTCCTTTAAATAGATAAATAGAGGTAGTCCCAGATAAAAATCTTAGGAATCAAAGCAAGGAGAGTAGCATTGATGGAACGGGGGATCGTACCTTCTGCGAAGAAATAAGTGACCAGCTGGAAGAGATCTTCTTTTATGAAATCCCAACAAGATTTATAAAAAGAACCCAGAAAGCCATCAGGCTTTAAAGGATAGGGGAGGCCCTTTTTTGGGGTTAGTGCGCGCCGACATGCTCAAAATGACCTTTTGAACTTCTTCCATATTAGGAGGGCTCGTAAGCATCTTATTATCTTCCTCTGTGACCAGAGAGGGGATGGTATCAAGGATCTCATCTTCAAGCACTGAACCTTGAGAAGAAAGTCATGTATGAAATAAATTGATAGCTTCCTGCCATACAGAGACAAGTTCTTAATTTGGTTTAAGGTGCTTATTCTCTGTCTTTCTTTGGCAGTAAGATGAAAGAATAGAGTATTCCCCCTCTTGGAGCCATTGCACTCTTTATGTTTGCTTCCAGAATCTTTCTTCGGAAAGCAGAAGTTCTTCAAGGTTGGCCGAATCTAACTCCATTTTCTTATCAGCAGACCAACTCTGTTCAAGAGCAAATTAGCCTTCTTCGTTTTCGGCATTTCTATATTCTGAAATAGTTCACCAATTCAGTGCTTGGTTGTCAAGTCAATCTTCCTGGAGAAGACTTGAAAAGGATTTCCCGAGCATGGTTTAGATCAAACAAAAAATTTGGAAAATCAATCTTCATGCCGAATCCACATTCTTTGGAAGCGAAAGACCCCAGGCCTGCGAGTATTAGAATCTGATAAGGAGATTACTAGAGGAGAGTGATCAGAGGATACTCTAGGCAAATGGTCAAGGTGGAGGCAAAACGGCTTTTATATAGAAGCGGGCAGTCCCCGTTCAAAAGGATTCTATCTAGTCTGGCCCAGATACAATGTTGACCAGTTTGATTATGGCTCCAAGTAAATTTGCTGTCATTGAAAGCCCCATCGAATAATCCACACGAGCAAATCATATCTTGCAAGCTCATTACTTCAATAAAGGCATTGAAGTCAGGAGGCCGACCCCCAAGTTTTTTTCGATGGATCCGCAATTACATTACAGTCCCCCTACTAGACACGGGGAGTTAATGCAAGTCGATAGGTCCTTCAATCATCGAGTACACTATCGACTTCCCACACTTCTCATGACAACATCACCGATCTTTGGCGCTTATGGGAGGCCTACGATGCGTGGGATCAACATCCAGTGGTTTTTTCAAACATGTTTTAATGCATGGAAGGGATATAATACTTACCTTTATACTTACCTCTTACCTTGAAGGAGAGTGCTCGCCTTTTGAATTTTCAGTAGGGGCCAGAAAGGTTGAAGAAATCCATCATTTCTCAGTTGAAATCAAAAAAATGCTTAGTTATTGAGTCTTGACTCCCCTGCATCTTGTTCATTTTCTTTCTTGATGCTCGTGTCAGGGGAGGTTAATAATAACAAAATGAAAACGGAAAGCCTTGATGATGGGACAAATGGCTTGTCCTCAGCACCAAAATCAAAAAGAAAGAATATAATAGAATAACGTACTTTTAAGGTAATCTAGTCTAATCCACACTTAATGCCCAATCCATTGTGTTACTCTACTAAGGGATCGTGAAGTGGTCTTGCTCTCTTCTTGTTCGGTTTGACTAACTTCTTGCGATCTAGGTCTTCAATTAACTAATCCCCCTCCACCTTCTGGTTGTTTCATGAGTGCGAAGAAAGCGGACTCCTTTTCAATAGAAAGGAAGCAAAATAAAGAAATGTTCAAATCTAACAGAAGCCAGAAATCACACAGCATAGATGAATGGAATAATAAATAAAGAAAACCTGAACGGATAAACAAGAATGCAACCCTTTTTGAAGCTCGTTTCAAGCCGAAAAACAGTAAATGAAGCTTACATCACCCAAAAAGAGAATATGTTTGCATATTTGAAAAAAGAACCTAAATCTACGACTACCCATCAATCATCCAACACAACCAACTATTCATAAAAGAGAAATGAATTACAGAAATCAGTGAGTGAAATAAGACGGCGATAAAAAATGAAATCAAAGACCTAGGAACGAGCAAGAAAGATTTTGAGCCCCAACGACAAGACCACAACTCAATTAAGTCCGCCTTCCTTCCCCCACTACCAAAAGACGTGGAGACCCGTATCTCTCATCAGCTCCTTACCTAAAGCTACCTTCACGTCACTTCCTTGAAATCGCTTAAGGAAATCCCAAGCTCCAATCAGCTCAGCTCCATAACTCGAAAAGAGAAACTACACAACAACAAGGCAATTGGGCCTACAGACCCCCACCACCACTCAAAACACCAATCCATTCGCGAAACTCACCCCTATTTCACTTACGAAGCAACCAGACTCGCCTCAATAAGAGAAGCTGCATCCCGTAGGGAAAGAGTCCCGTAGGCTCTTCGGGAAAGATAGCAGAAAGAGAACCGCTGCTTTGACTTGACTCTCCCATGTAACCCTTTGCCCTCCTGCCAGCAGATTGCCACAAAAGACATGTGAGTACGCCCCTCATGCTTTGCGTTGCCAGCTTTTCTTTATCCAACCCCTTTGACCCCCTGCACCTATAACATAACTATACCCCACTTAAGGCTTCTTTCGAGGAAGTGAAAGACGGTGGAGGGGCACTAGACTGACTCGCTTTTCCGAAAGGTTTTGTCTTCGCCTCAATCCGCCTCTTTCCCAACAACTCAAATCGCCTATCCCTGCCCTTATTGACTTAAAGTTGGGATCCTTAGACCCAGACCCCCACGACTATTAATAAAGCACTGTTCTTTCCTCACATCTACCTAACCAACAACGACTACCCTTAACTAAGTGAAGAAAGGGAGGCCTTTCCCTTATTAGTAAAGACAGGCCCCTTTACTAATAAATAAGGGAATGAACCTGACGCACTTTGGCCTAATTAGGGAGTGAGGCCCCTCAATAGTAAGTTGCTGCTACGTTTGCTGCCGTAGGAGGACTAAGGGTTGTCTTTACTCACACAGTCGAAAGATAAGATGCGCTACTAATGCGTCTCAACCCCCCAACACGCCAATACTCGCAACTGGTCGCACTAAGGAACAATGACTACTGACTACTTTGGCTTAAGGCTAGATAAAGACATTGGGTGTAATCGCTCTGGTTCGCTCAGAACCTGCTCTTCATTGAGTTGGCTTTTCCGTAGGGCCCTCGCTTTGTCTAGACAGCGGTACAAGCAGTCCCCCCGTTGGAAGACCCATTTTCAATTTCATAACCTTTTTCTTTATATAAACTATATCCACTACACAGACTTTCCGATACAGAAAGAGAAAGAGAAAAATCACCTACCAAAAGATTTTTTTTTCGATCTCCATTCTCTAACGAATATATCTTTTCTAGTAGATCTATATTCTCTGGAAGATCCCCCTTATCCATCGGAAGATCATTATGAGAAAATGGGTGGAGAAAAATGAGCAACTACCATTTGCATAGACCAATCCTTGACCTCGATCGAATCCCCCAAGCTCACTCGAAAGCCCTTTTTCGCTCTATTCTATAAATGCTTTCGTCTTGGATAAATGCGTATTGAATTGCTTAAGAATTCGTATAAGTCGTTCTAACACGATCTGAGAGGCTTCGTACTGTCCTTGTTGGGCCAGCCGTCTATTACATAATCTAAGTCAGTCCTCCCTGAAAGAAAAGAAGGGAAACCACTATTCTTTTAGGAATCTGGCTAGCCAATAGAAAGCCCTACTCGTAGAGGCCTTAAGCGAGCATTTAGTAAAAGTCAGTATTAACCTTGCCCTTGTTTACTTTTTTTGGGGCTGGCTAACCATAGAGAGGAGAGCCCGTTAAGGAATGGGCATCTGAACCGGGCTAAGATCTTAGAATGAATGAGTACTTCGGGACTCTATGACTAACAATCTGAACTGGATTGGTAGTATCCGAATGCACTCAAATTTCTTTTGAATCGATTGATGAACTTTTCCTTTCCCGGGAAACTAACAAGCCGAACTTGTTAGAAAGCTGTTAAAAAGAGTTATAACCTACTTAATTAAATAGAAAGAGAATGTGGTGGTACCGCCAAAATATGGTCAAAGAATCATTCATAGGTCTCGGAGTCTCGGTTTTATAGAATTGGAGCAGGCACCAATAAAGAATAGGTTGAATGAATCGGACACCGTACCTCACCCGAAATCCCGCTGTAAAAAAAAAAAAGGAAAGCACCTGCAGCATACAAGCGGAGGAGTCTTTAGGTAGTCTTTCCCTATTTTCGAGCTTGGTTGGTTAGCTCCTTCCGTACTTGTATTGTATTTTCTTTTCGTTGACTAAACCGCTGACTGGCCGGTTTGCGAGTGATGAATCGATCTCGGGGATAAGGTCAGACTTTATAAGTGAGTTCAGAGACAGAAGTGGTCAAGGGGCTAATTGACTCGCATGCTTACCGCGGAGCGGAAGTGAGTACTTAAGCGGCCTTAGCCGCTGATTGAACTGATCTCGAAGCGGACCGGGTTGTGTCTACGGCGGGAAGGGTAGGATTTTGGTTTGTTGGAATCCTGGGGAAGTGGATGTAGTTCTGATTAGCCAAAATGCCCAAGTCACACACTGTAGAGTGGATGCCATTCAACACTTGGAGTTGCTTTGTGTCTTTTGTATATGGTGAAAACTGCCATGTAAGGAGAGAGGATCTTCGGCTTGACATTGGATGCCATGCTACTATTATTGAGGGTAGCCCTTGGTTGGTTGCTGGGGATTTAAATGCTATCAGAAAGAAGAATGAAAGTATTGGGGGGTCGTTCATATGTTTTAGGTGGCCTAGCTGGATGGATGATTTTCATATCTGCATTGATAATGCCGAGTTAGATGATTTAAGGTATGGGGGAGCTTTCTACACCTGGTCAAATTGAAGAGAAGATAGTCCTATCCTGAGAAAGCTAGATAGAGCTCTGACCAGTATAGAATGGGAGAACACCTTCCCAGGTTCTGAAGCACTATTTTTGCCTGCAGAGGTTTCGGACCACTCTCCTATGATCATGAAACTTGTAGATATGCCCAGGAAAAAAAACCATTCAGATTCTATCATTTTTGGGTTGATCACCCTCACTTTCTGACTTTGGTTGATGAGGTTTGGAGAGGGGAAGCTTCAGGTACTCCGATGTATCAGCTTTGTACTAGGCTGAAAAGTCTCAAGAAGGAGAAGTTGAATAAGGATCAATTCTCTGACCTGTCGAATAGGGTACTACGGGCTAAAGAAAGGATGGAGAATCCCCAAAAACTTGTCCAGCAAAAAAAACCCGTTAGATGGAAACTTGTGTAAAGAAGAGGCGAGTGCAGTCAAAGAGTATGGTGATCTTAGTAGAGCCTAAGAGAGCTTCTTCAAGCAAAAGACACGGGTGCAATGGCTAAACTTGGGGGACTATAACACTCAATTCTTCTTCAGGGCTATGAAGAATCACCAAAGCAAAAATAAGATCATGTCAGTGTGCAAGGAAGATGGGACAAGAGTAGAGAATCCTACCGAAGTCAAGGAAGAAATAGTGGGGTTTTTTCAGAGACTACTTAGTGAAGTGCCATCCAACATGCCTATCAATCAGGAGGTGCTTAGGAAAGCCCCAATCTCGAAGACTAACCCCTGACCAGTGCAATAATCTATTAAGAGGGGTTACTGAGGGTGAAATAAAGGGTGTTCTCTTCTCTCTGAAGGATAACAAGGCACCAGGCCCGGATGGATATAATGCTCTATTCTTTAAGAAGGCGTGGGGTATTGTTGGGAACGATTTGGTGAGGGCTATTAAGTCTTTCTTTGCTTCAGGATGCTTGCTGAGGGAGGTCAATGCAACCGCAATCGCACTGATACCCAAGGTACCAAACCCTACAAAATGGAAAGACTATAGGCCTATATCTTGTTGCAATACCATTTATAAATGCATTTCCAAGATCATTCCCAATAGGATCAAGCCAGTCCTGCCCCACCGCAGATGTAAGCAGCAAACGACATTTGTTGAGGGAAGGAGAATTGGGGACAACATTCTGCTTGCCCAGGAATTGTTAAGGAATTACCACAGAGATCAAGGAACACCCCGGTGTGCTCTCAAGGTTGATTTAATGAAAGCTTATGATACGGTGAGGTGGGACTTTGTCCTTGCTGTACTCAGGACCATTGGCTTCCCCAATAAAGTTGTGCAGTGGATTATGGAGTGTGTTACTACGACCAGGTTTTCTGTTATGATTAATGGTGAGTTGAATCCCTGGAGGCAGAGGATTGAGGCAAGGGGACCCAATGTCCCCTGTGTTGGCCATGGAAGCATTTTTCGGACTAATGAATAGCATGGTATCCGAAGGAAAATGGAAGTTCCATTGGAAGTGCGATAAGGAAAAGATATCCCACTTGTGCTTTGTTGATGATCTCCTTATTTTCTGTAAAGGTGAAATCCACTCTGTCTCCTGTGTTGCTCAGTGCCTTGAGGTGTTTAGGCAGCTCTTCGGACTTTCTCCTAACCCTGACAAGAGCAACGTGTTCATGTGTGGCATAGCAGCGAATGTGGGAGAGCAGATCTTGAGCTTGCTTGGATATAATGCAGGTTGTCTTCCGGTTAGGTATCTTGGTGTGCCACTGATCTCTTCCAGACTCAAAGGATCCGACTGCAGAGCTCTAGTGGACAGAATCATTGCCAGAGCGAAGAGTTGGACTTGTAGAGCTCTTTCTTATGATGGGAGATTGCAACTGGTGAAGATTATTCTATTTTCCATCCAGGTTTACAGGTCTTCTATATTTATCCTTCCCAAGGCAGTGATCAAGCAGATTGAGCAAACACTTAGAGCCTTCCTTTGGAAGGGCAGCGATATGAGTACAAAAGGGGCAAAAGTAGCTTGGGAGTATGTGTGTCTTCCTAAAAAGGAAGGGAGCCTTGGTCTCAGAGGTCTAGAAGAGTGTAATAGGGCCGCTGTGCTCAAGCATTTGTGGCACATATGCACTGACAAGGAACAATCAGTGTGGTCGAGTTGGATCCGCACTCATCTGATCAGAGCCAATAATTTTAGGGAATTGAAAATCCCTGGTGAGTGTACCTGGGCATGGAGGAAGATCTTGAAGCTTAGACCCTTGACACGAGCTAATTTCAAATTTTGGGTTGGCAATGGGTCGTCTATTTCCTTATAGTTTGAGAATTTGCACCCACTTGGCCCTCTCGTTGAGAGGTACGGCGAAAGGCTCATATACGACTCTGCTTTGGGGAGAAATGTTGTTGTGGGGGCCATCACCAATGGTGCGGAATGGGATTGGCCCACTGCTCCATCCATTCCATGGATGGAGGTGAAGAATGCCACTCTAGGTGACTTCAAACCTAATCCTATGAGAGACGACTTTTTACAATGGGGAAGAGACCCAAGTGGCAGGTTTTCTGTGAAAAGTGCATGGGAAAGTATTCGGTCTAGGGGTCCTGATGTTGAGTGGCACAGGGTCGTTTGGCACAAGAAAGCGATTATGCCTCATGCAATTATTATGTGGCTAGATGTTCGCAACAGACTTAATACTCAAGAGAAATTTTGTGTTCATGGTATCATTTCGGAGGTCCGCTGTGTATTGTGCGGGCAAGG
This sequence comes from Sambucus nigra, assembly GCA_949130495.1. Classification (NCBI taxonomy): domain Eukaryota; kingdom Viridiplantae; phylum Streptophyta; class Magnoliopsida; order Dipsacales; family Adoxaceae; genus Sambucus; species Sambucus nigra. Next base: position 186,063,006 of record OX422212.1, on the reverse strand, counting down.
GGTAGAAGATCTTGACCATCTCTTCTTTTCTTGCCCCTTTTCTGAGCGCTTGTGGCTTTTGCAATGTGATAAATGCAACCTTCCATGGATTCAGAGAAGCTGGGTTGAGAGCGTGGGCTGGATGATACAGAACTCTAAAGGCAAGTCCTTCAAGAGCTTGATCTATAAGCGGATGTTTGCTGCTTCGGTTTATGCTATTTGGAGGGTAAGGAACACAAGGACTTTCCAGGACAAAGCTAGACATGTCAGTAGTATAGTTTATGATATTTTGTTTTGGATTAGGGTTAAGTGTAATACCCTACATGGTCTTTCACCATCTCAGGAAAATAGGTGGCTGCAAAGACCTTACTAGATAGGGGGTATTTCAGAGGATGTATTTTGGCCGTGGTAGATCTGTAGAGCTATTTTGTAATCCCTGAGTTGGACTGGGAACTTACACAAAGTGTTAGTCCCCCGGCCAACTTGAGCGAGGTTGGTGTTGTATTGTAACCTGGGGTATGCCCCTGTGCTTTTGTACAGTCTTTTCTCATTTATACTACTACTCACTTACCGCCCCCCCCCCCCCCCCAAAAAAAAAAAAAAGTGAAAAAGGGTATTCTTGACACGATCCAAATCGAAATTGCATTAAGAGATGATCGATAGCGCTAAAGCAGTTGATCATTGGAAACGGTTGAAAGGACCTTTCTATTCTTCCCTCCTCCCCTCCCTTTCATAGCTGGCCTCAGCAACCTTTACGCAAAGGGGAGTCGTAAATGTTGATTCTTATCCCAAACCTTTTGTGGATCTTTGGTGATTATTATTTGGATATTTTGGGACCTAGAAATATCAGTAAACCCTTGATAAGATTTGAATTAATTTGATTTGGATTCGAGTGATTTAAATGATGAAAATTATATTGAATGAAATTTCGGTTGCTAGATTCATTTGTTAAATTCCAAATGGGGATGTATGAGTATTTAAGATAGGACCAGTAGGGGTGATTTAATATAACACCTGGGTATCCTTAAGTTTACAGGGGGATTTAATCTTGAGTGAAAGAATATGTGTTTATAAGAGATTTGAAACTATCGGTTTTAACCTTAATTAAAAGGAGAACTAAACTCGTAGTAGTTCGGGAGAAATAATGTTATGGACCAGTTGGATATTAGTGATTTCTTACTGAATATAAGATGAGGAAAATCCTATTTGAATCTTGTGAGATGGAAGTTTAGAACACATTTGATTGAAAGAGGGTATGAGGTTATCCCGATCGCATAGTTAAAGTTTTCGGACCTCCTCGATCGACAAAGTTAAGTAGTAGTGTATTGGAGGGGTTCCTTGTTTGGATTTCGCTATGCGAGACGCTCCGCGCATGAACCTTAACGACGTCGGGAGTGGAGAGATGTTATAGGATGCGAGGGTAATTAAACTATGAAGTAAAGATATAATATGTTAATACGTGGGATTTAAAAGTGATATAATGCTACGTATGGGAAATATCTTAGGGTAGTGATAATTACCTTATTGATATTATATTATAGGTATGATAATACCTATTTGATTGATTATTGATTTATGTGTATGACATACCTAGCTTACTTGCTATCGGTGGGAGGTTTTCGCGTGAGGGCAGTCATATCCTAATGAATCCATGGGATCTTTGATTTGTCGCTCGAGAACATAGGTCTATGAAAGACTTATCGGGGAGTTGATAAGTCCGCTGACTGTGGGTACGTAGGTATGTGAGTGACCCATGTATACGAGAACTATGTTCGCCTCCAATTTGTTTGTTGTTGATTGTGGTTTGTGGAATCTTACCGAACATGTAGTCCCCTATTCGGCGACCTGCGATGATGGGACATGATAGCAGAGTAATGCATTACACCACAGCTGTGACTCGGGGTGCCGTATTATATATGAATATATATATATATAATAGATTAAATGGTTACATGGATATATTGTGGTTAAATCTATCTACGGTGATAATTGTAGATAACGGTGAATAGAGAAAGATAATGGAATTAAGTTAATGAATGTTTATGCTTATAGAATTGAAAATCTTAACTCATATTAATGAGAAACGATTCATATTAATGAGTAATGATTCATGTTAATGAGAAACTAATCATATAAAGAAGAGATGTAAATGAATAATAATGTGACGTATGGTATGGGACATACGGGGATTATGATATGGGAATGGAATTTATATATGGAGACTAGAAAAGAGGAACCATTAACTAGGAGGTTAATAGGAAACGTTAAGTGTGCACTCCAGTTGAGAGGTGAGAATTTCAAGTGAGAGTTGGATTTAACATGTACATAATAAATGCTTTATTGCACTTGTTAAATACTTGCTGTTTTAAAAATAATCTACACATTCGGGCTCTGACCCGTTTCCTTGCATATTTTCTCTTCTATTGTATCTCTATATCAGGTGTCCAGCAACAGGGACGCCAACCATAGTTGATTTTGACGAGGTATGGAGCTATGGAAGTTTTGCTTAGACGCTTGTCATCTTTTTGATTCACAGTATTCTTACATAGGGCATGTCGCCCAAAGGATTTCAGTTATCATTTTCTGTCAGAGTTAAATACTATTGTATTTGTGTCTTTTAATTCATTTAACATTGTTGGGATTATTGTAAAGGATTTATATTATTTGGGAATGTTTATTCCAGTTGCATTTAAATTCTTTTGAGTTAATTATTGTGTTATATGTGTTGTAGAATAAATGTGTGATGTTATTCTTAAACTGAAAATGGATTTTGTTAAATTAAAATTTGGAAAGTTTTTAGCACCAGCTTAATTGAGTTTTTGGGTGAGTTGTAAATATTTTCGACAGTGATGCTAAGAATGAGCCAACTGTATATTCTGTTTTAATTTGGTATGGGACTGGCCACCCGGTATTTAATTAGGCAGGGTGTTACATGTGATTTACTAAGTCAGGGAAGAATAAGAACCTGGTAGCTTTATCTACCTCGAGTTGAATGTCCATCTTATTGATTTTCCCCAATAGATCTTCGAAGGATATCATTTCACTCAGTATGGATACTAGACTGGCTTCTTCCTAACTGGGTTCATCATCTGAACTGTCAAATCATCCCTCTATCTTGTAGTGACTATGTCCTCTTACCAAGAGAAATTAATACATTTAATAACCTCAACAGACTCATCGTATAAATCCTCCCACTCAGCAGGGAGGTGCATGAATGAAGGGATTAACCGTCCTTGAATCTTCAAAGCGATGAGTAACTCAGAAATGCTACAGATTTTACTTGTCTATCAAAATATATTGTCCATGGTCTGTACCACATCATCTAAACTGTCTTCTTTAACAGTTACCACCCACCATCTAATTCTCGATCCCACTTTCAAGCTTCTATAATAAACCATTGAATTTATGACAATTAATGGCATCTCGGTGGTCAACTTCAATCTAAACTCAATTTCTACACCAACCTCTCGAAGGGCTTGAAAGTGTGGGTAATATTGTCTTCCTATGGATGCTTGGATACAGGGCAAGAAGTTCTTCTTCATAATATTGACTTATTCCTCCTTGGAGGGTCTGTTGGTCATAGTAGAAACTTTCTCTCTTCACCTTCCTATGAAGTTACAGACTATTTTCCCAGGGTTTTTCTTAAGAAGCTCTAATCTCGGAGTGTAACCTCTAGCTCCTCATTATAATTGTAATGAGTCATGAATTCTCGACCGACATCCTCTCAACTACTAATCCTGGATTCTTCAAGGGATAAAAACCATAAGAGGACACTTTTTTTCAAGGTTTGCTGGAACATTTGGGTCATTATCTCTTCGGAGGCACCAATGAGGGTTATGGCTCGGTAATAGCTTCAAAGGTGAATAATTAGGGGTGCACTACTCCCAAACTTCTCGATGCCTGGAATCTTAAACTTTATAAGGAGACATATGGGTGTAGTCCATGTATTTATCGAATATATTGACTTGGTCGAACCTCTTCGATAGTAGTTTAAGTTCTTCCTTGACCTTGTTCAATTCATCATCCTTAGGGTCCATAGGTACAGGTAGGTTAACCCCTAATTGGGCAAGGTTCAGAATAGGTAGTTGAGCTGGTGGAGGCCCATTCGAAGGTGGAGCACGTAAAGCATAATGATACTCTTTTGGGATCCAGACAGGCTCGGGAGTGGGTGAACCCATGGCATAAGGAAAGATAACCTTGAGTTCTTCGGGAATTTGGGCCCGATGACACTGCATTTAATGGACCACGATTTGAAGGTTGTCAATCCTAGCACTGAGTTGGGCTAAGATAGTCATCATATCGAGTTGCACATTCGGTGTTTGTTCAGTGTTCTCTATGAAGAGCTCATGAAGGTAAATTATAAACTCGGATAAAGTAGCAGAAGAACCGGTGGAGATTCGGGGTAGTTTGATAGAAGACCGAAGCCAATAGAGAGCTAGGCCAAAATCGGGTATGCGATCAACCTGAGATGGAAGACGATTCGAATTTATTTTTGAAAGAAGGAGGGAGAAAATGCTTGGTATGAGAAAAAAGGTTTTGGGTATTTTTGAAAAAAGAGGGAAAAAGGAAAGGAATCTCAGCACGATTATTATTAATGTTCTTATTAGTTTTCACTTGTATTAGGTTTGACTAAATGCAGAAAAAAATGTTGGGTTGGGCCCAAGCCTGGGGACATAAGGTTTTAAAGTATGTAAGTCCTGATTTGACTTGTTTTCAGGCTCACGAATGGGGTCCTATTTTGAAAAAAGGAGTAATAGCACGAAAATTCGGTCAGTATGATGACCCAAAATTTCGAAAGTGTTTCGCATGGTAACCGATAAACTAAACAAGAGTGCCCTAAGGTTGGACACCAATATGAGGCTTATGAAATCATTGGGTTAGTCGAAGGGTTCCCCCCTCTGGCATGACTTCCACGATATACCTCTTCCCTATAAAGGCAATCATTCATCGGTACGTGTGTACAAGCCATTTGATATACCTGAGTGTACGTGAATTTCCTCACAACATACCTCATGGGGACAGTAAGAAATAATTCAAAGTATAATGTAAGTGTTTGTTGATTCACAAGTCATTGTAAAAGAATGAATGCATACATCGAACAAGACACAAGTAACAAAATAATTTAAAATATATTAAGAATGTACAATAAAAACAAGGTAATAAACGTGCATAAGGGAGGAATCGAGTCTAGGGATTTACCCAAGACACCTATGTAACCCAGGGGGCATCAAAGTCCACGTAGTTCGAAGATAACATAGGGTGGGGTTTAACCCATAAATCCAAAAGGGGGATTTCGCTTATGTGTGTGTGTAGAGATAAATGTACTTTAAATGTGAGGATGTGTAATGATAATCCCTCTTTTGGAATTTATAGGTGAAACCTCTCTTTCTTGTTTTTTAATTTTTTTATGAAAATAAAGTATGTGCAAATACTAATAATAAACTTTTGAAATTAAAGTATGTGATGTAATGAAATAAAGCACTAGAGTAAAAAAAAGTGACTAATGCTAAAATAAGAGAAATTAATGACCAGGGTGGATAATTGGACCTCCTTATGAAAACTTGAAGTGGATCTTCATTTTAGATGCGCTGATCTCAAGATGCGATGATGGAGGTATGAGGATATGGGTAAGAATTTACCAAAAGGAGTATGAAAAGTATGGATGGAATGTGGGAAATGGGCTTTTCAAGAGGGGAACAACTCTGAATCAAGATAATGTTCTCTAAAATGCTGAGAGGGATGTTCAAGGGTGACTTTCAAAGTGAGGCCATGGCCTCTATTTATAGGTCCAAGGGGGTGCCAATCGACAGGGTCCTTAACCTTCCTATCAACATAGAATCATAGACACACTATCGATAGGCAGGGTCTTGGGTGTGCCATTCGGCAGTCTGGAGCAGTTTTTTTGAAAAAATGGATGTAAAATCAGAACCGTAAGTCGAAATCGTTCACGAGATGGACCTTTAGAAAGGGTATTCGAAGACTTTTAATAATCCATTGAGTCACTCCCGGGTTTAGGAGTTGACCGAGGTCAAATGGGGACAGAAGCTCCTTTTGGTCAACGGACAAGAAATTTTAAGGGGAAATGGATCATTCATCCGAACCGTAACCTCGATTTGTGCACAGGATGGACCGTTGGAAAGGGTATTCATAGCCCTTCAAGATTTCATTCAACTTCATTTGGTTCAGAGAGTTGACTAAGGTCAAATGGGTCGCAGAATCACCCATTGACCCTTTGGAGTAAATGGGTTATTCGTTCGTACCGTAAGGTTGATTCGTGTACGGAACAGATCATTGGGAAGGTTATTTAGAGACCTTTGAATATTTATTTATCTATGTACAAGCTGAAGATTGACTAGGGTCACATGGGGCCAGAGAGAGACTAGTGGACTTCAGATCTCGGGGTAAAATAGATCGTTCGTCCATACCATAGGGTCGATTCGCACATAGGGTGAGCCATTAAAAAGAGGATCCAAAGCCCTTCAAAGGTTCATTGAGTTTTTGCTCAAGAGAGGAAGTGGCCCAGAGTCAAACGGGGATCGAGAGTGCCATGTTGCCTTCATAATTGTTTTTTATAGTCCAATTGACATTTCGTCAGAACTATGAGGTCAATTTACACATGGGGTGGATTGTTAGAAAGAGGATTCGGAGCCCTTTCGAATATTCATTGAGACTTTGCTCAGACAAAGAAGTTAACTGAAGGCAAATAGGGACTGGGAGAGTCCCATGGCCTTTAGATCGTTCCTCGGAGTATGACCTAGGGTTTGTAGTGAATGAGCGAGTGTTAGGTACCTAAGAAGGTTCTTAGGGGTCCTAGAATGGGGTGTTTACACCTGTCAAGAAGAAAATGAGAAAAACTCTGGATATAGTGGTCCCTCAAAGTCGAAGACAAAGTGGTGAAATAGTTAAACGTAGGCTTCATTCATGTGGACGAATATTGTACGTGGCTTGTAAACATTATCCCCGTACCGAAATTGGGATGGAAAGTTTGCATGTGCATCAACTATTAAGATCTGAACATTAAATTCCTAAAGGATGATGATCCTCTACCTAACATCGACATGATCATAGATAACATTATCAGTCATGACCTCAAATCATTTGTAGACGGTTTCACCGGGTATAATCAGATTAAGATGCATCCTGACCATCAGGAGAAGATCACCTTTATCACCCTGTAGGGAACCTTTTCCTTCACAGTCATACCATTTAGTCTCAAGAATGCTGGGGCTGCCTACCAAAGTGTTGTTATAACCATCCTGCATGAACTTATTCACAAGGAAGTCAAGGTTTATGTCAATGACATGATCATCAAGTCCAAGACTTGGGAAAGTCACATTTTTTCCCTAAATAAATTCTTCGAGTGACTACAACAGTACTAAATGCGAATCAACCCACATAAATGCATCTTCGGTGTTACTAAGGGCAAACTCCTCAAATTCATGGTCAGTGAAAAAGGGATTGAAGTAGATACCGCCTAACTAAAAGTAATACATAAAACGCCACCATATCGGATGGAGAAAGAGGTGCGAGGATTCCTGGGTAAGATACAATACCCCAGTCGGTTCATCCGCCAACTAAACTCTATCTCTGAGTCCATATTTAAGATTTTATGGAAGGATTCAACTAAAGTTTAGAACGAGGTGTGTCAAGAAGCCTTCGATCAGATAAAATGATACCTCACCTGACCTTTGATACTCATGTCTTCGCATCAAGGTCTCCCCCTCCTCCTATACTTGACTGTCACCGACATTATAACAGGGGCTATGCTAGCCCAATACATTGAGGAATCTCGTAAGGAGAAGTCAATTTATTATGCTTATCCGAAGCTAGCCGGGTACGAGGTAAATTACACCGCATTAGAGAAGGCGTGTGTCACCTTATTCTGGGTCACACAGAAGTTTTGGCACTACATGCTTGCATTTCCTATCAGACTGGTGTCCCGAATGGAACCAATGAAATACCTATTGGAGAAGCCCTCATTTTCTAGCCTCATGGCCAAATTGATGATGTTACTGGACGAGTTTGATATCACGTATGTCATGCAAAAAGATATAAAAAGGGGAACTATCTCTGATTACCTTGCCGATAATCCCATGGAGGGAGATAAGCTTTGGATTTCTGAATTCCCAGACGAAGACATCCTCCGCACCTCTCATAAGGACCTCAGATAGCAGATGTTATTTGATGAATATTCAAATAAGAAAGGGTATGGTATTGGGATACTCTTGATCGCCCCTGATGATTCTCATTCCCCCATTGCCATCAAATTTGATTTCCCTTGCACTAACAAGATGATAAAATACGAGCCATTTACTGTAGGGATCAAGATCATCCTTGATAAAGGAATCAAATGCATATATGTCTTTGGAGACTCATCCCTCATAATGGGGCAGATCCTCAGGAAATCAAAAGTCAAATATGGAAAGCTCCTACCCTTCTACGCTCACCTAGAATAGATCACCCCCCAAATTCAAAGATGTCACCTTAAATTACCTTCCTCTATCGAGGAATAACCTAGTTAATGCACTAACGACATTATCCTCTATGATCGATATGCCTAAGGGAATAATAATGGGGGCCTTTTCTGTCTATAAATAAGCTACGCACACTCACTACTACCACATTGATATCGTTATAAAAGAAGATTCAGACATAGAAAAATTATGGTATTGTGATATTTGGCACCTCTTTATACATGGTGGTATCCTTGAGCTACTAATGAGAAAGGCCATGCAACTCTTCGCAAACTGGCATCTCAGTATATCGTCTGCAATAAGGCATTCTTAAAAAGGATTTTGAACCCACTTTCATAGCATAACAAAGGCTGAGATCAAAGACATAATGCAGAAAATCCACAATAGGGAATGTGGGACCTAAATGAACGGTCATATGCTTGCAAACAAGATCATTCGTCAAGGTTACTATAAGACCACCATGGTTCAAGATTATAATTTTTATGTTCCAAGATGCCTCAAATGCCAGTAGTTTGCCAAACTTCAGCACTTGCCTCCCTGGGAGCTGTACAACATGACTTCTCCCTAGCCCCTCTCTACCTAGGGCATAGACATCATAGGGAAAGTCACTCCCAAAGCTTCAAGCAGACATAATTTTATCATGGTCGCCATTGACTACTTCAAAAAATGGGTCGAAATCGAGTCATACACGGTACTAAATATAAAGAAAGTATCCAAATTCATCATAAAGATCATCATTTGCCGCTATGAAGTCCCCCACAAGTCGATATCAGACAATGGACTCCATTTCTAAGCTGCGGTCACAGAACTAGTCGACGAATATGGAATTCAAAGGCGCAAGTCCTCTCCTTACCAATTGCAAACCAATGGCGTTATTGAAGCTGCCAACAAAAACCTCAAAAACATTATTAACAAGATGATCGAAAGCTGCAGAGATTAGACCGACGAGATCCTATATGCCCTCTGGGACTACCGCACCTCTATCAAAACACCCACTGGGCTACTCCCTATTCTCTAGTGTACGACATGGAGGTAGCCCTCCCTGTCAAACTTGAAATACCTTATATGTGGGTTATACTCGAAAGTAAAGTCAATGAAGAAGATTGACATCAAAATCGCTATGATAAACTCATGCTCTTAGGTGAAAGAGGTTCAAAGATCTATATCACACATAAAGGTACCATTGTCCTATTGCTCGATCATTAAACAAGAAAGTCAAGGACTGCGATATCTAAGAAGGAGATCTTACCCTCAAGGAAATCGTAGAACCTATCTCGGGTCCGAGAGGAAAATTCAAGCCCAATTGGATTGTCCCCTATATCGTGAAAAGATCATGTCTGGTTGCGCCGCTATGCTCACTGACTGTGAAAGCGTTGTGATATTGATTAAATCGAATTTGCAAATTCCAATTAAACCCTTATTTAATCACTTGTCAATTTTTTAAACCAAATTAAATTAAGCCTAAAACATGCAACTACGAGAGTGAAATCAAACCATCGCAAACAAAATTACTGCAACACGAACTTCGGGAAAAAAAATGAAAAACATTTTATTTCACTTAATAATACTCACAGTGATTACAAGCGAAATCTGCAATGAATATCCTCAAATACCCACAAGAATCCCAGTTCTAAATCAGCCCAGGAGCACCCATGAGTACTCCCTATGACACATAGTCAACGTCAGCCCAGTACCTCCCTCAAGTGGCACCTAGATCAACAGTAGATTATCCTCCCTACAAGAGAAACTCTAGCAAAGATGTATCTAGGGTTGCAAAATAATTCAATAAAATATTGTGATTTTTTGAATTGAAAACAAAAGAATTTGAACTCTAAATGAAGAAGACAAATTGTTCTGCAGAATGCAGTTTACTGGTATCGAAATTCTTCAGGTCTTCTTAACGAAAATGGAGTGATTTAACACGCCTTATATAGAAAGGTTGAGTCGATAACTCGCTCGAACGAGATCGTCATGTTGCTCGAACAACGCCACGTATCGTTGGAATGAGCTTCGCGTCACAAGGATATGTCACTCAAACGACATTAGCCTTTCGTTCGAACGACCAGGCAAGAAAAAATAATTTTTTTCTGTTAAAAAATTATGCCTCAACACTTAGAAAAAATTCTTTGACGACAAAAAACGCCTCGACACTTGGGAAATATTTTAGAAAAAATATCCCAACACTTTAAATGAACCGTTAAGGGATTAAAATACATCCTTACTAAAATTAATCTCGCAGAGGCTTGAATGTTGAAGAACTTTTGATATTCGGATCCGTTTTTATGTATCTTCAAACTTGAACTTTTTCTTCGACGATTTGTAGCGGTATACGACATACACTAATGTAAATGGGACTTATAAAATATGTCCTTACAAATCTCCCCCTATGACTATGCCGGTAGAAAATAAAAACATCTGAATTATCAAATCAAATGCCTATACAAATCTAATACCCTCCCATGATCCTAAAACTAAAAAGGTACTAAAAATGCAAGATAAAACCTTTTCTTAAAAAATCTTCAACGTCAGTTCTTTAAATCTTCAAGCTTTTGTCATCAGGGTGTGAAACGTATGATCATCAATCTTTGGACCTACACACATGAGATAAAGCAAATACCTTCATGATGTATCAAGTTTGAAATGAGATGAGCTTAACTCAAAACTAAGATCAAATATCAATTCTCCCCCATAATATAAAACGCCTCCATAATTTGCTCTCCCCTTTTTTATTTGTCCAAAATAGACAAGGAAAAGGATAAACATAGTAAACATGGAGTTTTCACGATAAGCATAGTAAATAACTATGATCATCCAAGAGATACTCAAAGGCATTCCAGAAACTATTTTTTATTTTTTTAATTTCATACAAAAATGCAAAATTAATTTTATAAAAATCACACACCATGAATTTACACTAAGACAACCAAATCGTGGAAACATAATGAATGGGTGTGAACCAAATCGATAGGACAATCAATGCAATTAAACATTACATATGTGCACGATAAATACGGATACTCCTAACGAATGAAATCAATATCTTCTTTAGATGTCAAAAATGTGAATTCACATGACATCGACTCAATCTAATCGACACATCAAAGTCTAAAATGATTTTCGCACCACTAACGTCTAAAACTATGTAATGCATTTTCATGACTTTGTCAGGACATGCAAACCCGTTTTTTACTTTTCCATCTGAACACCTTCATAAATAATATGTTTTTTTATTTTTTATTTTAAGGTGGCCCCTTTTTGGCATATTTATCTTTTTTTTTTAAATTTGGCACTTTTAAATGGTGGCTTTCACGATGAGTTAACTTTGTACTCTCATAGCCCTTTCCCATGAAATCTCATCATTTTTACAATTTAATTCCTCACGGTAAACAGTTCTTACATGCACTAATTTCATTATCAAGTTTTATCGCATTTGGTTCATATTAAAGACAGGATTGAGATGGAAACACTTCAACCAACATGTGATTTAACAAGTACATTAATCAAACAAATCCGTGCAAATGTGCACTAAAGGAGACTAAGAGTCAAACTTGTAAGTAGTAATCTCAAATTACATCTTAATCACTTCAAACATTATAAAGAACAAAAATAAAATGATGACGCATATCAAAATACTATCAAATCATCACATCGATATGGAATGAAATAGTGACTTGGTCATCTTAAATGTCCATTCATAAATGGTGTAAACAAAATACAAAAATCTTTTTGTATTTTTTAAATTTTTTTTCAAAAATAAAAATTTAATACAAAAAGTACATGTGTCATAACACTATCAAACATATAGCACGAAGCACGACTAGAATATGACAAACAAACCATTCAAACACAATCATCTATAAGATATAGCAAGAGAAGAATCATGTGCAAGTAACCAAGAATTAACTAGTCTGCTATCTAGTGCCTCTAAAAGTGATTTTCTAACCCAAATAGTGTGCAACGACGCATAGGGGTTTGGGGAACTAAAGGAACAATCGACTTCAACTTCCTATGACTTCTTCCTAGATCGAAACAAAAATTCTTAAGGTTACCTTTCCTACCACAATGTGAATATTTGTAAACGAGTGGAATGACACCTATTGGTTTACCTTTTCTAACGTACTTAGGATTGATTGATCCTCTAAAACAAATAATGGTCTTGGCTTTAACACTCGAAACATGAGAACACGACGAGCAACTACCATTGCTATCAACACTACTCGAGTCTGTCAAATCATTTTTCATCTCCAAAATTTTTTACTCAAGCAAAGAATTAGACTCTTCCTATTTTAGTGACACCTTCCCTAAATTTTCAATTATTCCTAGAAGGTTATCACGTTCTTCCTTAAAATACGCACGCTTATCCCTAAGAGTCTCTTCACGTGCCACAAACTCATCAATTAAAATATTTTCATCCTCTTTGGCGCAAACACAAACCTTAGAATTTTAAAAGTCCTCCAATTCGTTTTATAAAAATGGGACTCTATCATCACTTTCCTTTTTGGACAATTCTATTTTTCTAAAGTCGTGATCCAAGGCAATAAATTTCACACGAGAAAAATCTCTTTGATTTTGAACCATTTTCAAAAGATCCGTAGTGGATTTAAAACAATAATTTTCTTTTTCCGAAAGTTTAATTCTTTTTCGCAAACATAATATTCAAACTATTTAAATCATCAAAACTATAATTTGCTAAAATCAATATCATAAAAATTTTGCGGAAAACAAGGATCACTCGATAACTTAGAGAAACCCACTCTAATACCAATTTGTGAAAGCGTTGTGATATTGATTAAATCGAATTCGCAAATTCCAATTAAACCCTTATTTAATCAATGGTCAATTTTTTAAACCAAATTAAAATTAAGCCTAAAACATGCAACTACGTGAGTGAAATAACACCATCACAAACAAAATTCCTGACACACAGATTTCAGGAAACAACTGAAAAGGGAAACCTTTTATTTCACTTAATAATACTCACAATGATTACAAACAAAAGCTTCAATGATTATCCTCAGATACCGACAAGAACCGCAGTTCTGAATCAGCCCAGAAACACCCACGAGTACTCCCTATGACACGCAGTCAACATCAGCCCAGTACCTCCCTCAAGTATCACCTAGATCAGTAGTATATTATCCTCCCTACAAGAGAAACTCCAGAAAAGATGTATCTCGGGTTTCAAAACCATACTAAAAGATTTGGATTTTTGTGAATTGAAAATAAAAAGATTTGGACCCTACATAAAGAAGACAAAGTATTCTGCAGAATGGAGCTTACTGGTATCGAAATTCGTCAGGTCTTCTTAACGAAAAAAGAGTTATTTAACACGCCTTATACATAAAAGTTGAGTCGGCAACTCGCTCGAACGAGATTGTCATGTTGCTCGAACGACGCCACGTGTCATTGGAACGAGCTTCGCATGACAAGGCTATGTCACTCGAACGACATTAGTCTTTCGCTCGAACGACCAGGTGAGAAAAAATAATTTTTTATTCTATTAAATTTTTTTTCCTCAAAACTATGAAAAAATCTTTGACGAAAAACAACGCCTCAACACTTGGAAAATATTTTAGAAACAATATCCCAACACTGTAAATGAACCGTTAAGGGACTAAAACACATCCTTACCAAAATTAATCTCGCAGAGGCTTGAATGTTGAAGAACTTTTGATATTCGGATCTTTATTCATATATCTTTAAACTCAAACTCTTTATTCAACAGTTTCTAGTGGTATATGACATATAATAATGTAAACAAGACTTATAAAATAGGTCCTTACACAGACCTCGACCAAAAAAAAATTGACACATTTAGTCAATTTGACTGTCTCAAGAAATTTTTCCCCTAGTCCGAATTCTTGTCACGCTATGACTCTTCTCACCCCTTCTATTTAAAAAAAACTCTTTCTTTATCTCTACTCAGAACTAAGTAGGATTTGATCCTCTCTCAAGAATCACCCTTTTTCAAAAAGAAGATCATAATTTTCAAGCCCCACAAAGGTATGTAGGTAGCCCATAAGACACACATGGGCGCGTTCTTTTCTCTTTCATAAAATGTTATTATTTTCTCCCACTAAGAACGATGGTCTCCCTTTCCATATAAATGAACAAAAGGATTATGTATAGCTTAACGATCGGTATAGAAAGTTCACACAGAATTCATCGAAGACACAACAAAATACATTGAAATCATTGTTATTTTATGAAAAAAATAGGAATCCAGCTATTACATGATCTATCAGCAATGGGATGAAAAATAGCCCACTCCGTTACAAACCCCATAAAATATCACAAAAACCCATATCTTCACAAGAAAAACATAACCTTGTCACAAACCTCTCAGAACCTACACAAACTTCTCACACCCTAAGGCCCTGTCTTCAGCTTTCGGACAGACCCGCTTCATCTCCATTGCCTCTCCCTGGAGGGGCCTAAGATTCACATACCTTGTTGTGACTCCGAATGCGCTCTATGTGGAGATAGGACTTTATAAGATTGGATGAAACTATAACACCTTCTTCCAAATTGTCGAATGTTACAAGCTATCTCTGACCAGTCCCCTCCGCTAGAATTTTCTCAACCACCTGCTTCCATAACCACTTCAGGTTATCCATGGATATGAACCCATCCTCCTCAACAGATTAAGAGGGACGAGAAGATGGTCGGTGGTGCTGCCATAAGGGCCCCAATATCATTCTCAATCACTCAGTCACGTCTTTCACAGGAAAGAAGTCAGTTATGCATAGAGAATTGATTTGCTCCCACTCCGCTTGGTGCTATAGCCATAATGGAAAGTAAAAAGAAGTCTGATAAAGATTCATCAACCACACGTATCGATAATCTCCAGTTATAATACAGGCTGCAAGTTCCCCCACCATGTTATAGACTAACAAAGTCTCTAACCTCCATGCTTTATAAGCCAGTTCACTAAGTTCTCTGTCATGAGGCCGAAGTTTAAAAAAGGCCAAGAAAAAAAGTTAGGAATGCTCGACAGAGGGTACTCAGGATAGACCGCCAGGCACAGTCTCTTAGATAACCACGAGAACAACATGACGGGGCTTGTAGACACCTCATTTTGTTACCCCCTGACTCACCTTAGGTCCCTAGTGCCTTCACTCATCACCGCAAACTCATGTCATGTCCCAAGCACTGACCTGAAAGCCATCGGGCATTCCCCGGCTCAGTTTAACCCAAAAGTCAAACTCTTTGTCTCGATTGAGATTGAATGAATCTTCAAAGGGCACTAAATACCCTTTCCAATGGTCTACCCCGTGCGTGATTCTAACTTACCATGCGGACGAACAGTCTGTTTGCGTCCAAAACCTGACCCAGAGGCCACCGGGAGCTCCCGAGCTCTGTTTGACCTAAGTCAACTCTTCAGATCAACTGAGGCTGAATGAATCTTCAAAGGGCCCTGAATACCCTTTCCAACGGTCCGCCCCGTGGGCAATTCTGACTTTCCATACGGACGAACGATCCGTTTGACTCCGGGAGGCCACCGAGCGCTTCTCGGGCCTGGTTGACCAAAGTCAGCTCTCCAAACCGGGTCAAACTCTTTGGAATGTCGAAGTACATATCCTAACCTTTCAAATGTTATGCCCCATACGTGATTCGGATTTACCATGCGGACGAACGATCCGTTTGAGTTTGAATGATTCCCCGTCCAATGGACCGACAAACGCTTCCGAGCCATATTTGACCCAAAGTCAACTCCCAAAACTGAGAACGGTCCAAAGTACTTTTGAAGGTATCTCAATTACCTTTCCAACGATATGCCCCGTGCATAATTCTGACAAATGGTTTGCCCTCGGCGATCGATTTTCTGAAAAAGCCTGAAACACACTGCCTATCGGCACCTGCCTGCCGATAGGAAGGAAGGGCTCTAAGACGATTGGCACTCACTTGGGACTTTAAAAGGAGGCCTTCACCTAATTTTCAAGGGAGCCCAGATCTGATAAAAATCCCTCTCAACGAATCCCAGAAACCTCTCTCGAAGGAAGCGTGATTTCAACTTCCAAATCCCCTTTTTACTTCCACTTTTCATCATCCCTTTCATCAAACTTGGTGAATTATTAACTCTCCATCATCATCCAATGTGCAAGGGATGCTCCCCAACATTCAAGATCAAGATCTTCAAGAAGGTCCAACTTTCTCAAACTCTCTCTTTAAATTCTCTTGAATTCTCAATAACTTGTTTTCTTACTTAGCACTTTTATTATCCCATTTCACACATCCTAATATACTTTTTACTTAGTATTATTGCACATCTTTTATTTTCATAAAACCCAAAAAATAAGGAAAAGAGGGTTTTGCTCATAAATTTAAATAAGGGATTCTCATATTTTCCTCACACTTTTCTCACAACTAAAACACTTTTTTCTATACACACACACTCACAAATAAGAGATTCCCCATTTTGGATTTATGGGATAAACCCCACCCCTCGTTTTACATGAGAACTACGTGGAATTTGATGCCTTTATAGGCTATGTAAGCGTCTCGGGGTAAAACCCGAGACTCGAGTCCTTTTTCTCACTTTTTCTCTCATTTTCTATCTTCTCTAAATCCATTTTTTATATTATACATATACTTGTTCTTAGTGACGCATTACCCCATACGCGTTATCGTTCCCTTATAACGATCAACGTAGGGGTAATCGCGTAAATCTCATTTTTTTCTAATAATTACTCTTATATCTTCCTACGAATGACTCACTTTATCCTTTCCATGATACAAGTCCAGGATTCCTACCTCCATTCTATATATATATGTAAGGACAATTTGTCCATCTTTATGTATATGTTATGTCATACGCCGTTACAAGATTGTTGGTTGAAAAGATCACATCGTCATCAACAAAATCCGAAGATCAAAAGAATAAAGAATTTGGGAATCAGACCTGGCCGGACCGATCCGGTCCAGAAAAAGAACCGATCCGGTTTACCGGACCGATCCGACCATCTACCGGACCGATCCGTTTTGTCAGACTCCAGTAGCCACCGGATCCATAGCGAACCGATGAAGGCAAAAGTCCCGGACCGATCCGATGCCAACCAGACCGATCCGGTTTCAGAAAAAGAACCGATCCGACTTACCCGGACCGATCCGCCTAATCGACCGGACCGATCCGGCGAGGATAATCACTGCCAGATCGTGCAGCCGATTTTGAAGGGTTTCGATCCCTTATTTAATCCACGATCAGCAGTTGGTTTTCAAAAGACTTATACACGATTTTCAGAGCATATCTACCCAAAAGTCTTCACCTATTGAGTCCTATGATTCTAGGTTTTTAGATTCACACATCTTCCGTATCTTTGTGAATCAAATTTGGTAACCCAAAGAACACCATTGATGTTGTTCAACCCTTTGTGAAGTGGACCGTTTCTTCCTCTTCATTGCAGCCCTACTGGACAGGGATAGTTCCAGCCGCAAGCCCTTCTGGAAAGGGATTTTCTTCCAGCCGCGACTACAGAATCCGATACCCGAGGGTAATTCTTAGTCAATCTGTATTTCATTGTAATCCGATTGTAAACCGTATTTTACAAATTATAGTGATATACAAATGGTTTTGCCCCTGTGGGGGATTTTTCCTTAAACTTTGTGTGTTGAATATCTTGTGCATGATTTCATATTGTTTCAATCACACCTAGTTGCATGCTTAGGGTTAATTTGGGTTAAAATTGGTGTTTATTATATTATTTCTTATTTGAACGCAAGCGCCAACTCTTTCAAATTGGTATCAGAACAGGTTACGCTAATCTATCGCGTATTCCTTTTTCCGCAAAATTTTTCTAAAGATATCAATTTTTGAAATAAATTGATTTTTGAAAAGAGCGTGTTCAAATGGAGAAGTCATATTATAAAATGCCTATTTTTGACGGGTCGAATTATGCCTATTGGAAAGCCCGTATGAGGTCGGCTTTAAAAGCCATTGATGAACGTGTCTGGATTTTGGTTGAACGAGGATGGACTCCTCCAACCGTGACTGTTGATAATGTGACCAACTTGAAACCTGACATCACTTGGACTGATGATGAATTTAAATGGTCGTCTTTTAACTCTAAGGGTCTAAGTGCTATTTCTGGGTCTGTCACTCCTGATGAGTTCAAACGCATAATGACGTGCACCACGTCAAAAGAAGCATGGGATATTTTGCAACTTACCCATGAAGGAACAAATGCTGTTAAAGAGTCAAAATTGCAAAATTTAACAACTCAATTTGAAACCATCACCATGCATGAAAATGAATGTTTTGATGAATTTTATGCTAGACTTTCTGACATTGTTAATACTAGCTATAATCTTGGTGAACATATTCCAAATGCTAGGGTTGTTAAAAAGATTCTTCGTTCCCTTCCTAAGCGTTTTATACCTAAAGTCACTGTGCTAAATTCATTGGGTAATTTAAATACTCTAAAATTGGAAGAACTGGCAGGAGATTTACAAACTTATGAAATAGACATGTTTCCCAAATCTGCCAAGCCAAAAGATAAGGGAATTGCCCTTAAAGCCCAAGAGAGAAAAAGTGAGGGGTCGGCAAGAAAGAGAGTCGAGTCATCTAGAAAGATAGAAACTTCTGATTCTGAATGTGAGTTTGACTTAGATGATTTGGCATTATTTGCTAAAAACTTCAAGAAAATTCTGAAATTTAAAAAAGGTGGAAATTTCAAAGATAAAAAGAATTTTCAGAAAAATAAGTTTGAAAAGAAAGATTTCAAAGAACCCCCTAAAGACAGTGAGAGGTGTTTTGAGTGCGACGGTAAGGGACACAGAGCGTTTGAGTGTGCCACTCGTCTGAATAGGGAAAAGGGTAAAGCTGTCCTAAACGCTACCCTTAGTGACGACAGTGAGGTCGAGTCGGTGGACTCGGGCGATGAGTCACCGCATGAGCGTAACTTCACCGCGTTCATGGCTAGTCATGTGAGTACTCCTAGTGCATCTCACGACGATGAGGATGCTACTTCACAGGGACACCTCGACAGCGAGAGCGAAGAGAGTGAGGAAGGTAGTGAGGACGAGAGTAGCCTTCAACGCGCCTACGCCGAGTTATATGATGAGTCTTTCAAAACTAAAAAACGTAACAAGGCGTTAGTTTTTAGGATCACCGCGTTAGAAGAAGAGTTAGGAAAGATGAGAGAGAGAGAGTCCTCCACCTGCACCGCCATGAGAGAGAGAGAGTCTGCCTGGGTTAGTAAAGAGAATTTGCTTAAAGAGAGAGAGAGCAGTTTTGAGAAAGAGAAAGCGGACTTGACTAAACAAGTGGCTAGTCTTACGAGTGAGCTCCATTCCTCCCTGGAGACTCGAAAGAAACTTGAATCCCTTGTTGCTCAGCTTACTCATGACGTTGAGAGAGCTAGGAAAGTCAAGGTACAAATCGAGGAAAGATCTGGGAAGATGGGAAAGATGCTCCTCGGTCCCGCTTTAGGTTTTGGTGACCGGCAAGGAATAGGTTTTGATGGTGCCTCCACGTCCCAAATTACACCCGGACCAATTCCTGAGTTTATTACGACTCCTTATGGCCGTCATAAAAAACCAAGAAAGAGAGTTCGACCAAGAAAAGCAAACCAAGGTTCTCCTAATATTGTGCCTTTTTGCTCCCATTGCAAAAGAAATGGACACCCTTGGGTTGATTGCTATAAGTTGGGTCGGACACGACGTACGGTTGCTCCACCACTTCAGACTGATGAGTTTGCCAGTCTGAGAGAGCGTGTTGAGTTTCTAGCCGCCACATCATAGAGCTTGATGGAGGAATTCCGACGGATGACCTTACCATCAATGAATGCGCCCCGCATTCCGGCTAAAACCAACAACAACAAGGGAATACTAAAAGGTACCTTCTCTTGGGTTCCTAAGAAAGAGAAAAAGGCCCTTGTTGTCCATGTCGCTCTCAAAGCCCATAATACCTCACAGTGGTATTTTGACAGTGGTTGCTCCAGACATATGACAGGTGATACCTCATATTTTACCCATCTTGAGGATTATAATGATGGGAGAGTCACCTTTGGAGATGGTAGCAAATCTAGCATAGTAGGAAGAGGTACAGTAGAGTTACCAGGATTTCCAAAGCTAGAGAACGTGCTGTACGTCAAAGGTTTGAAAGCAAACCTTATTAGCATCAGCCAGCTGTGCGACGATGACTTTGCAGTGAAGTTTGACCGGAAAACTTGTAAGGTCTATGATCAAGCCGGTAAACTATTAGTGCAAGGGGTGAGGACAGAAGATAACTGTTATGGGACTGAGCCTAAATCCTCACTTGTCTGCAACAGCGCCACGATCACTCATATGGATCTGTGGCACCAACGTCTAGGTCACATGAACGTTAGAGACTTATCTCGTTTAGTCAAAAAGGACCTAGTACGTGGCTTACCATCACTTGGAAAGCCAACTTCCACGATCTGTGGACCCTGTCAGTTGGGAAAGCAAATCCGTAGCCCACATAGGAAGTTGAATTCCATTACCACCTCACGTGCTCTTGAGTTAATTTAAGAAACCCAACCTAGCATATTTCCGTGTTTTTGGGAGTAAATGCTACATCCTATGGGATAGAGAGCAATTAGGAAAGTTCGACTCCCGGAGCGACGAGGGAATACTGCTAGGATATTCATCGGACAGTAGAGCGTACCGGGTTTTTAACCTGAAGAGCTCTAAGGTTATGGAATCAATAAACGTCACTGTGCAAGATGACGAACCTCCGACGATTATTGATCCCAACCTTCAGTGTGAGGATGAGGACTGTTCTGACAGTGATTTACCTGTTCCTCTCTCACACTCTGTGGACCCTACTCCTGTGTTAGGGGACACACCTGCTTGGGTTCGCAAGAGTCATGACCCCTCTGCCATTGTTGGTGATCCCACTCTAGGGGTCAAGACTCGTGCTCAGCTAGAGAACGTTGTTAGCCATCTTTACTACACGTCCAAAGTCGAGCCCAAGAATCACAAGGAAGCACTCAAAGATGAACACTGGATATCTGCTATGCAGGATGAGTTGCTTCAGTTTAAGAAGAACAATGTCTGGGAACTTGTCCCCCGACCTAGTGATACTAATGTTATTGGTACCCGGTGGATTTTCAAGAATAAAATGGATGAAAATGGTACCATAATCAGAAATAAGGCTAGGTTGGTCGCTCAAGGCTACACACAGATAGAGGGTGTAGACTTTGGAGAGACATTTGCTCCTGTTGCGAGGCTTGAGTCCGTCCGCTTACTACTCGCCATCGCATGTCATATGCACTTCAAGGTATATCAGATGGATGTCAAGAGTGCCTTTCTGAATGGCATTCTACAGGAAGAGGTTTATGTGGAACAACCAAAAGGGTTTGAAGACCCTAAGCACCCTGAACACGTCTACTATCTGAGGAAAGCCTTGTATGGTTTGAAGCAAGCACCCCGTGCTTGGTACGAGAGGCTTACTTCCTATCTCTTAGCCCGTGGCTTCAAGAGAGGGGGAGTTGATATGACGTTGTTCGTCAGGAGAGATGACGGTGCTATTTTGGTTGCCCAAGTCTATGTGGACGACATAGTCTTTGGATCCACATGCTCCCAGCATGCTCATCACTTTGAGGAGGAGATGAAAAGTGAGTTTGAGATGAGCATGGTAGGTGAGCTTACATTCTTCCTTGGTCTCCAGGTTCTTCAGCTAGAGGATGGGATGTTCATCTCCCAATCCAAGTATGCTAGAGACCTAGTAAAGAAATTTGGTTTAGACTCCGCTAAGCATGCTCGTACACCTATGAGTACCACTACCAAGCTTAGTAAGGACACTTCAGGCAAGGATGTAGAGCAAACCTTGTATCGGAGTATGATAGGCAGTCTTCTCTACTTGACTGCTAGTCGTCCCGACATTGCCTTTAGTGTTGGAGTCTGTGCGCGTTATCAGGCGTCTCCCAAAGAGTCACACTTACTCGCTCTAAAACGTATTATCAAATACGTGAGTGGGACTCTCTCATACGGTATTTGGTATTCCTTTGATACCGATGACCGTTTGTCCGCCTATTCGGATGCCGATTGGGCTGGGGACGTAGATGGTTGTAGGAGCACTTCTGGTGGGTGTTTCTACTTTGGTTCTGCTCTTGTCTCTTGGTTGAGCAAGAAGCAAAACTCCATCTCTTTGTCCACTACGGAGGCTGAGTACATCGCCGCCGGGAGTTGTTGCACGCAACTCATGTGGATGAAGCAAATGTTGGAGGATTATGGGATTTCACAGGACACCATGACCATTTCCTGTGATAACACGAGCGCGATACACATATCCCGCAATCCTGTCCAACATTCGCGCACAAAGCACATCAGGTTACGCGAGCACTTTATACGTCAGTTAGTTGAAGAGAAAGTCGTAACCCTGAGTTTTGTTCCTACCGACCGTCAGTTAGCCGATATTTTCACGAAACCTTTAGATGCCCTTAGATTTGAGAGTCTTAGGAAGTCTTTGGGGATTGCACTGTTGACTGAGGGGTTGGTCTATGTCTAGAATAGGATGCTTCTTCATGGTCATATCATATGCTTCCTATTGCCAGTCTGTTTATATGTACCATAGCTTTGTTGTACAGCTTTTATGTATTTGTTTCTTATTCTTAGAAAAATACAAAAAAAAAAAAAAAAAAAAAAAAAAAATTTGAAAATTTTTGAGAAAAGCACAAAAAGATTTTATTTTGATAAAATTCTTTGAAAAAATTCAAAAAGAGATTTGCCTTTTATGGATGAGCATTTAAGATAGCCAAGTCACAACTTCATTCCATATATCCATGTGACTGTTTGATAGAGATTTGAGAGGCTACATCATTTCATCCATGTGCTTAACATTGATTGGAGTCCTTGAGATGTAATTAGTGATATTTCCTACATGCTTGACTCCTATATCCTTTCTTGCACACATGCACGGCTATATTTGATTGTTGCACTTGTCAATCTCATGTTGGCTTGAGTGTTTCCATCTCAATCCTGTCTATACAATGTATAAAATGCGATAAAACTTGACAAGATTGGATTGCATGTAAAAACCGTTTGGTGAGACTGTGCGCATATTTTCATAACGGGGAGGGGCTGTGAAAGTTGATTCTTATCCTTTGCGCAAAAGCCACCGTTAAAAAGGACCTAGAAAATGGAGGAATTGTAATATCCGAGGTCCTAAGAGGTTAAAAGAGCCCGAAAAAAATGAAAGGCAATAAAAAGCAATACATGCCAAATATGGGCCATTTAGGTTTTCACCACCAATTCTCCAAAGTTTGAGAATTTAGTATACCTCTATTCATAATATAAATCTGAGGGAGTTTGGTTGGAGATTGAAAAACGGGTTTGCACTTCCTTGAAAGTCCTGAAAAAGCATAAATCATTTTGGACGTTATTGGTGTAGAAATCACTTTGAGCTTTGATTTGATGGTTTGATTGAGTCAATATCTTATACTGTCACTCGTTTACACCAAAGGAGGCATTTGAGTTCATTCGTTAGGAATATCCAATATTCATCGTGCACATATGTCATGTTTGTATGCTTTGATTTTCCTATCGAATTTTGATCACACCCATTCTTTTACGCTATCACCGACTTGGTTGTTTTATGTTCATTCATGGTGTGATTTTATGCCTTGTGACATCCCGGTACTTGATTGCTTGATTTATTTCTCTCATTTGTCTATTTGGGGACATCATAAAAAGGGGGAGAATGAATTATCTGATTATGGGGGAGTTTTTGAAATTCTGAAAATATCATCTTACATATATATGCTTATGTTTATCTCATTTCAAAACTCGATACGTCACTTGGTATTTTGCTTTATCTCATGTGTGTAGGCACTATCTTGATGATCTCTGAATTGCACACCCTGATGAGAAAAGCTTTGAGATTCCTGAAGAATTGAAGAACAAACGATGCAGTCTTATTCACTTGTACTCTTTCAGTTTTGGGTTCATGGAAGGGTAGATTTGTATAGGAAATTTCATATTTGATAATTCGGATTTTTTATGTTTGTTCCGGCATAGACATAGGGGGAGATTTGTAAGGACAATTTGTCCATCTTTATGTATATGTTATGTCATACGCCGTTACAAGATTGTTGGTTGAAAAGATCACATCGTCATCAACAAAATCCTAAGATCAAAAGAAGAAAGAATTTGGGAATCAGACCTGGCCGGACCGATCCGGTCCAGAAAAAGAACCGATCCAGTTTACCGGACCGATCCGACCATCTACCGGACCGATCCGTTTTGTCAGACTCCAGTAGCCACCGGATCCATAGCGAACCGATGAAGGCAAAAGTCCCGGACCGATCCGATGCCAACCAGACCGATCCGGTTTCAGAAAAAGAACCGATCCGACTTACCCGGACCGATCCGCCTAATCGACCGGACCGATCCGGCGAGGATAATCACTGCCAGATCGTGCAGCCGATTTTGAAGGGTTTCGATCCCTTATTTAATCCACGATCAGCAGTTGGTTTTCAAAAGACTTATACACGATTTTCAGAGCATATCTACCCAAAAGTCTTCACCTATTGAGTCCTATGATTCTAGGTTTTTAGATTCACACATCTTCCGTATCTTTGTGAATCAAATTTGGTAACCCAAAGAACACCATTGATGTTGTTCAACCCTTTGTGAAGTGGACCGTTTCTTCCTCTTCATTGCAGCCCTACTGGACAGGGATAGTTCCAGCCGCAAGCCCTTCTGGAAAGGGATTTTCTTCCAGCCGCGACTACAGAATCCGATACCCGAGGGTAATTCTTAGTCAATCTGTATTTCATTGTAATCCGATTGTAAACCGTATTTTACAAATTATAGTGATATACAAATGGTTTTGCCCCTGTGGGGGATTTTTCCTTAAACTTTGTGTGTTGAATATCTTGTGCATGATTTCATATTGTTTCAATCACACCTAGTTGCATGCTTAGGGTTAATTTGGGTTAAAATTGGTGTTTATTATATTATTTCTTATTTGAACGCAAGCGCCAACTCTTTCAATATACACATGCACACATATCACGGGGGGAAACATAAGGGAAAATAACAAATATCCATGAGAGACCGAAAGGGAGGAATGGGTGCCTAACACCTTCCCATTTTCTAACTAAGCCTCCGAGCCCTTCTCGAATCATCTTGGTTTCGTATGCACCGGTATGTCTTTGGATGCCACTCTTTGGGGTGGCTTCCCCTTTTTCTTTTGTCTGTTTTGAGTAAAATAGACTGGCGAATCTGAATCTCTCTACATTTTTCACACCACAAACGACGCCGGCTGAAGCGCTCCCGAGAGGGACGAGCGGGACCCGAAGAATCCATTTCCTCCACGCGCCCACCTGCAAGGATCAGGATCGGGGGTGGCCACAGGGCTCCCCCATTAGAAATTAACCCAACCCTCCTTCCAGGAATCCAGTCCATTCAGGGTATCCTCCAGTATGACAGTAGCTGGATTATAATGGTAAGATATCCACAACACTATCGTGGCTACCTAAGGATCAGTCGACATGTCTCTTATCACCAAAAGTAGTCTGCCAGTCAATTACAAGGTTATGGCATTAGCAAAGCCACTATCAATGAAATCCCTTCGGCACACGAAGTTTATTAATGCCAGAAGGATAATATTCCCTCCGTGCACCAATAGTCAGGAAGCCGAAGGAAAGACGTGGAGTAACTCTGTTAGTGACACCCGAGGGGAACGGGACAAATTTTCCATAGCTACCGCAACACTTAGGTTAACACCCATCACAACAGAAAACTCTTCGTAGGTGGGACACACCTCATCTAGGACAAATCGGAAGATGTGGTTTTCAGGGTACCAGAACTTTACTGCCACTTCCAGAAGATTTCAGTCTATAGGGCGGTTATGCCATAAGGAGATAGGGCACAAGAACAAGAACAAGATCAAGAAGAAAGATTGCAAAGGAAAGAAGTTTAGTTGTGGTGATGAAAACCATCAATAAATTCTCCTTTTTATACTGCAAGCATCCATAAAAGACAAACAATTCAAGCTGCTACCAGTCCTTCTGATTCCTTAGTACTCAGAAGTACACACGAAGTGCAATCAAAGATAAGAAAGTGATTTTGACTTGACCTTTATTTCGATAGGCAGTCCAAGGGGTATAACGAATCGTCACCCTCCCCCCCCCCCCCCTTTTTATAAATCCTTTACTTTACTCTTTTGTATATAACTTTCAAAATAAAGATTTCTTTTATTTTGAACCTTTGAGTTTTTCTTCTATTTGTTCCATTTTATCTTAGTTTTGCAATAAATAAAATCTAAGCAGAAAATTAAGGTGCATGTATAGTAAGTCACTAAACCAAGATAATCAAATAAAAAAATGCATCATATATTAACTTGCCAAAAATAATTACACTATTTTTACAGGTGTAGAAAAGCAAAAAGAAAGGAAAAAGATAAATCAGGACGTATCCTGAATCCTCTAAAAATCCTCCAAAAACTCAATAAACCCCATAACATCAAGCGCCTCGGAGACCACACTCCCACGGCGACACCATAGCACTCCTCGGATGTAACCGATGACACCAGGAAAGAACTAGCCAACTTTCTCACTCAATCAGACACTGACGCCATCTGGTATTGAATATCCCACAGTCAGTTCATCGAAACGTGGATAGTCTACAAAAGAACCAAATCACAACGGTAAGGTAATCGATAATGAGAAGAAGAAAAAGAAAAATAAGAAATAAGAAAAGAAGAAAAGGTTCATACATCTCTTCGGAGAGCCTCCTCAGGAAGACCCGTGAATTCGTCTATCTCCGCATGAGGGCAGTGAGGCACCGATACCACATCCCTGTGTATACACTCGAATGTGATAAGAAGGGGTAGAAATTTGGTGGAAAGGTACGTCTTTTTCTTTTGTCGTCGCACCTACCCCATGCTATAGGCCGATGTCGCTGGTTCGCTGGTACCCTTACCCGATCCCACAACAGGTGGAGGCATATTCTCCACATCATAAATGTACGACAGCATCGACCAGCTGGTTACAAAGTCTAGGTAGTCGTAGCCCATCATCATATCAATATAGTTCATATAGGGCTCACCCTCCATCGCCTCCACCCTAGCTTCATCAGACACATCCTTCACCGCCTCATATACTCCAGAGGCACCAATGGTAGGACATCCACCTCACCCTCCATAACCTTCCACTCTCTTGTCTGTAACCCCCGTGGACCTCGAAGATAAGCGTCAGGGGAATAAAGTCACCCATTTCCCCAGCAAGAGTCTGT
This sequence comes from Sambucus nigra, assembly GCA_949130495.1. Lineage (NCBI taxonomy): Eukaryota > Viridiplantae > Streptophyta > Magnoliopsida > Dipsacales > Adoxaceae > Sambucus > Sambucus nigra. Next base: position 186,035,353 of record OX422212.1, on the reverse strand, counting down.
AGTTTACCAAAGTGTAAAGTGAAGTTTGAAGCCATAGAAAGGATAAGGAAAAAAGGCCTAACTTGATTACTTGTTAGGGCGTTAAAGATCACCCACACATCCTTCAAAGATAGGGATTGGTTTGAATGCCTATTTAACTTCCTTCACCTACACATTCGGGAGAAATTCCCTAGCTCGCTCGCCCTCATGTATATTAACTCTTCGTTGTGACCTATCACCTTGTAAAACAACGTCTGTAGAAGATAATACAAAATTTAAAAGGATGAGAACAGAAAGACAACAATAAAATAAGAGGAAACCGAATCTAAAGATAAATTTTAAGAGATACGTGGGTCCTATAAAAGTCTATCGACAACACCGACTAAAAGCATCCAAAGAAGCATATAGGGACGCCAACATAAAGCTCCCCTAGTCATATAAATAGTTCTTCAAAATTATCCTCAGAAATGGAAGAAACCACAGATGGATGACATCGTCGCTCATCGCCACCACAAACCCTCCCAACAAAAGCAGAATAAATAAACGGGTTGCTTGCCTCACCAATCGCTCGTCGATCTCATCAATCTACCTGGATAATAAAGTTTCCTTCATTATGGAGATGCGAACAGTGTACTCCAACACAATCCTCCTTATATCACCCAAAGAAGACCGTACTACCACCTTTGAAACACATAGGGTGCGACCCACCACTATCTACTTGCCCTTGCACTCCATCCCTATCAGTTGATGAACATCCAGGGGAGTGACCATCATCTACCAACACCCAAATGGAATGTGTGGGTATTATTCCACCACCTCTTACCCAAAGAGCATAGTTTTGTTGTGGAATGCGGTGTCTCATCCAATGCCCCTATCAACGGGCTAAATTCGGTGTCCTCCATCATTAACCGAACACTAGCAGGAAGGTGTTCCCGGACTTCCTTCATCTCAGTCAATACTCGAGAGAGAATTCTCGATGAAGCTATATCGACCTGCATAAAATCTAAGAAGACCCTTCAGCACCTAAAGACGAAGAGAAAATAAAGAAAATGAAAACAAAACTCAAATGCTTATATAGCCATTAGAGTTCTTCATCCTTGCAGAACCATAATGTATCGGCCCTTCCAATAGAATCCTCTCAATAAGCATGGGCTCGAATCTGTCGTAAACATTCTCATTCCCCAACACTAGTGGCATAGTAGCGCTCCATTCCAAACCCTATTAGTCATCAACGGCCATCCGATTGTTGTTGTTATCCGAGGTACCCTCCATTAGTTTTTTAAAGAAAATAGACTCGAAATTGATTTCTAGATAGGGAAAGTAAAATATTCAATTGAAGAAAAAATAAATAGGGTCGCCCCCTTTTTATAAGGGACTAAGGGGTATACTGATCGCCAGTCCCTTAGACCTGCTTATCGACAGTGATTTTTCATCTTTCGCAAGAAGCTAGGGAGCCCACGCCATATGCCAATAGGCACCTCCCTAGTTATGCCTATCAGCAGCCCCCTTAGAACTTCGTGATAAAAATCCTCAAAAAATCCAAAATAGCCTAAAAAATTTACAAAAAAATCTCAAAAATCCCCCACGAGGTCGAACGCATCACAACTCTAAGAAAAATCATTAAAAAATATCGAACCATTTATAAAGTTCTCGTTAATCCCTAGTGAAACAAAAATATAAGTACGCTTGCACTCGCAATGCCAAAACTCTTGCCAGTAGAGCCAGAATTGAAAAACACTCCTCGTAAACAACTTCATAGGTCCACAGAATCGACTTTGACCCCCTGAATTGGTCATCTCAACTCTTTAGGTCTATATAATTGATTTAGATCCGTAGAACTGACCTCGACCCTCTAAATCAGTCATTTTAACTATTTAGGTCCACAAAATCAACCTCGACCCCCTGAATCGGTTATCTCAACTCCCTAGGTTCGCAGAATTGACCTCGCCCTCCTGAATTGGTCATCTCAACTCCTTAGGTCCGTAGATACGACCTCGATCCCCTGAATAGATCGTCTCAACTCAAATTAACCTAGTTCTACAGAATCGACCCTGACCCCCTGAATTGGTCATCTCAACTCTTTAGGTCTCTAGGATTTACTAAGGTCTAGAGAATTGTCCTCGACCCTCTGAATCATTCATTCTAACTCTTTAGGTCCGCAGAATTAACCATGACCCCCTGAATCGGTCGTCTCAACTCTTTAGGTCCGCAGAATTGACCTAGATTCGCAGAACCGACCTCAACCCTCTGAGATGGTCATCTCAACTCTTTAGGTCTACAGAATTGACTTAGTCCCACAGAACTAACCTTGACCGTCTAAAATTGTTATCTAAACGCTTTAGATTAAATGAACTGATATCGACCCCCAAAATCTATCATTACAACTCCTTAGGTATGCAAAATTGACCTTGACTCCCTAAATCAATCATTTTAACCCTTTAGGTCCACATAATAGACCTAGGTGCACAAAACTGACCTCGACCCTCAGAATCGATCATTCTAACTCTTTAGGTGCTCAAAATAGATCTCAACTCCCTGAATTGATTATCTCAATTCTTTAGGTCAGCGAAATCGACCTTGATCCCTTGAATCGGTCATATCAACTACCTAGGTCCATAGAATTGATCTCGACTCTCTAAAATAGTAATCTCAACTATTTAGGTCCACAAAATCGATATCGATCCCTTGAATCCCCTTGAATTGGTCATTATAACTCTTAAGTCCATAGAATCGGCCTCAAACCACTAGATCTATCATTTTAACTTCCTAAGTCCGTAGAATTGGCCTAACTCCATAAAATTGACCTTGACCCTTTAAATCAGTACCTTAACCCCTTAGGTCCAAATAATAGACATAGATCTGCAAAATTGACCACAACCCTTTAATTAACCACCTACTAACCCTCAGCAGGATCCCCAATCCTTGAACATTGATGAGGTGTATCTTTTGATGACCTCCACTTATTCTAAGATCATTCATTAAGGTCTTTCCATAAACCCCATCCTGGTACCCCCTAAGTACCTCCTTAAGACCTTAACACTCCTCCTCCAATCATAAGACCGTAGATCCTACTCCGGGACTTGATCTAAACGCCATCGAAATATTTTGGGACCATTGGATCTTGATCAACTCTCTAACCTGAGAAAATATTATTAAAACCTCATAGAGATATGAATTCCCTTTCCAACCTTCCATGTCTTGTGAAAATCATCCTTATAGTTTGTGCATACTCACTTTTTTACTCCAAATGCTGATATAGACGCCATCGAGCGTTGTAGAGCCCCGTTTGACCTTGGATAACCCTTTAAACCTGATCAAAGTTGATTAAAACCTCATAGGGCTCTAAATATCATTTCCAACGGTCCTGTCTGTGTGCGATTCAGACTAGAAACTAAATTTCTTCATGTTTCTCCCCTTTTGATGACGATCGATTTATGTCCAAGGCGACCCATGAATATCAACGTAAATGGTGAAAAAGGGATTCTCCTTTTATCCTCGAATCCCCGTATACGAGGAAAGAGAGAGATTTCTTCGATTTCTTTCCCCTCTAATTTTGGGGTTGGCCCGCGTTGGAGGAATCTGACCTAAATGGCCACAGATGGATAGATGGAGGCATCGATCTATCGAAAGATAAATAGATAGACACATAGACTTTTAAAATATTCAAAAATATATTTCACACTTTTTCTCAATGAAATCCTCAATGGAAAATTAAAGTGCAAGTAGAATAAATCACTAAATCAAGATAATTATAAAAGAAAAATGCATCATTTTATATTTTTTTTATTTTCCAAGTACATAAGAGAGAACATAAAAGAAATAGAATTATTAGGGAGAAACTTTCTCTTAAGCCTAATCTACACTACCAACAACCTCAGGGACCACGAGGGGGAAGAGACTTACGATCGCAAGAGGTGGATACCCCACTTTTAGAGCTCGAGGACGAAACATGATTGCCATTCGTCGCTGGAGGAGGAGCAGCACAAGATCGAGACATCGTCTGTATCTGCTCAGTGGCAGTATCTATCCAGTCTCGAACTTCATGCATCCATGAAGTCCACACATAGACAGTCAGTAAAAAAATAAAAAAAAATGAAGATCGAAGTCAGTAATAAGTAGAAGTACAAAAATTAAAATGCAAAAATAAACTAAGAAAGAAAGAAGACTTACCCCTTATCGAAAGACATCCTCATGAATGGGAGGAAGACCCTTTAACATTGAATAGGGATGATAAGGAATCTCAACTGCATCCCCCCTCCATCTACACATCGTAAAAAGTCAACCGGTACTCCCAAAGAGGGGGAGCATCCACTACCACTGTGCTACTCCCCGACACCTGAGACGACGACCCAAGTGCACCGCTACCCTTGCTTCAGCTAATGGAGACGGAACTCCCTCCGTGTCATATATCGGCATTGACATCAACCAACTGGTCAGGAAGTCTAGATAGTCATACACCGCCGCAGTATTTTATCCATTACAAATTCTATTGGTAAAATAAATAATGCCAGTTTTCTAACAGATTTAATCCGTTACAAATATTTTTTGTAACAATTTTTTGTCGTTATAATTGGCCTGTTTTGGTGTAGTGATAGACCTCTAAAAAGGAATTCGAAACCTAGACGTCTATGGATACTCTATCCTCATCATTGGCCAAATCCCCAAAAAATGGAAAGTCAAAGAGAACAAACTCCTAACCGGGTCATATAGCCTGTTTAGTTTTCTCCGAAGTGATAATAATTTTGGCCTCCCTGATGGAGTTATCGGTCTAAGGTTTCTTCATACTCCTATAATATAGATCAATATCCTTAGGTAAACACATATTATAAAGTAAAAATTTAGAATCCTTACGTGACTGAAAACCTAGTATTTTTATCGCTAAAGGTAGAAGACTATTAGACTAAAATATGTCGACCAAACCGAAGGCATAACATATGTGGTATTTGTATACAATATATATATATCATGCATGAGGGTAGTGATCCTCTACCATCGCCACCACCATCTCCCCTCCTAGCATGTTCTTCGGGTTTTGCATAAATAATGGATAATTCATTAGAGGCACCGTAACATCTCCCTATATACCTTTTGCAACAATCGCTCCCCTAAGTACCAAATGTACCGAAACTCATGTGACAGATGTCATCGCATCTGAGCATAAAAGTCAGTAACCCCCAACTCCTTCGACAATCGACTCTAGGGATAAGCCGACACCTGTCTAAATTAATTCAATCATCAACATGCAATCCAAACTAAAATAAGAATCAAGAAGAAAATCCAAAAATAACAAAAATAAAGGCTAACCTGGTCGCTCATCAAAGATTTTAGGTCACCTCTCACATCCTAGAAAGATAGTAGGTTCTTGGAGGACCTATTATCCTTCCTCCACCTCCTCATCGTAGGCCATTTGTTGGCCTCCTACTGCTTCAACAAGTATCAATTGGGTGTTATACCCAATCACCTCATAGAACTTTACCTGAAAAATAAAGAAAAATCTAAAAATATTCAGAAAAACTATCACAAAAAGAATGCAAAAATAAAATTAAAAAAGCATAAAAATAAGAGTACCTCCAGAAGATATAGTGCCCCTATGAAGGTCAATCGACAATAATGGCTGAATGCATCTATTAAAGCGTACAAGTTTTCTAATGTCGGGTTCGCCTAGTCATACATGCATATCCGTGAGATATCCCAAAGATAGGGGATGAACTAGAGGTGGATGTCACTGCTGCTCTTCACCAATAGCGTAATTTGTAAGGAAATTATTTATATTATCCGTAGTTTACATAGAATATATCGTATACCGCTATAACTGTAAAATAAGCTCTCGATCATTTGTTCAAGACGACAGATTCGAATTTCAAGTATCTTCGACATTCGCGCGACATGAGGTACAATATCATATAGAATGTGTTGAAGTTTCATAAAAGGTTTACATTTATATTGGGAAACTTTTTTAAACTAATTTTAAACAAAATGAGGCATTTTTTCTTAGTCAAAATAATTTTTCAAGACCTGTAGGAGAGCTTTTTAAAATATTTTTTTCTCGCACCTGTCATTCAAACAACATTGACATATCACTCAAATGACTGCTTTTAATGACAGGCAATGTCATTTGAAGGGTTGCTCAAAGGGCTATTTTATTAATGCTTCAAATTAACCCATATTATTTTATGTTTTTAATTGTCGTTTGTAAGTTCAAACGACATAGGATGTCGTTCGAACGACCTGCGTTGCCTTAACTTTTTTTTTCAGCTATAAATATATGTTTTGGAGACCTATTTCATCAAGACTTTTTGCAAAATGAAACCGCATCTTGACAGACCATTTAGTCTTTAAAGTTAAGGAATTTTATGTTTTTTTATTCACCAAATTCAATCCCAATTCTTTGTGAATCAATTTGTGGAACCCAAATACTCCTATTAAAGTTTGTTCTTGTGGAGTTCCATCTCTACTGCTGGATTGGTAGCTCTTGAGGGAGTTTCTTGCTGATGATTGTGGTCATTTGAGGAAACTCGAGGGTGTTCTTCACTGAGGAGAGTTGCGATTCTTATGGGTTCTTGCGAGAGTTCATTGATGGTTACTAAGTTGTGGTTTATGTGAGTTTTATGCGATAAACTCATTACAGATTTATGTAAGTGTATTGTACATTGTGATTTATAAACATTTATAGAAATAAAGGTTTTGCCCTTTTGGGGGATTTTTCTTGAAATTTGTTTACCCAGCAATTTGCCATTGCTTGTGATGGCATAAGTATTCACATAGATGCATGGTTAGGGTTTAAATAAATTTAGAATTAATTTGGATCTAAGACTGACTCTATTAAAATAAGTTTTAAATTCGAAATTTTAGAATACAAAAAGTAATTGATATCTCGCATTCTCAAATTGGTATCATAGCTTTAGCTCGAATTCTTCACCATTTACAAATTGGTATCAGAGCAGGTTACTCTATTTTATTGAGTGATTCTTTTTTCGCAAAATTTTTGTGATATCTATATTTTTTTAAATTTGAGTTTGAAAATTTTAATAATTTTTTCGATGGAGAACTTATATAATCGGTTGCCCGTATTTGATGGCACGAATTATGCCCGTTAGAAAGCCTGCATGAAATTTGGTTTAAAAGTAATTGGTGAACGTGTCTGGATTATTTATGAAAGAAGGTGTACTCCTCCCACTATCACCGTTGATAATGTCACGTCTCCCAAACCTGTGTCGGACTGAACTGAGGATGATTTTAAATTGAGTAATTTTAACTCTCTTTGCCTTAGCACTATTTCTGTAGCCGTCACCCCTGGCGAGTTTCTTCGTATCGTGACGTGCACCATGTCTAAAGAGGCATGGGATATCCTCTAATTGACACATGAGGGTACCAAAGCAGTTAAGTCATATAATTTGAAAAATTCAACCACCCAATTTGAGACAATCATGATGTCTGAGTCTGAGTGTTTTGACGAGTTTTATGCAAGGTTGTCGGACATAGTCAACACGAGTTTTAATTTGGGTGAGAAGATTGATGAGACGAGAGTTTTCAAAAATATTTTGAGGTCACTTCCATCTCGTTTTATTTCTAAGGTCACTGTTTTAAATTATTTGGGGATATTAGATACACTTAGATTAAAAGAACTCGTAGGAGAACTTCAAACTTATGAGAACGACATGTTTCCTAAAACTGTTAAGCCTAAGGATAGGGGGATTGCACTTCAGGCATAATCTAGAAAGAGTGAGGAAGTGTCTAGGAATAAAGAAAAGAAGAAGAAAGAGAGATTTTGTGATTTCGAGTCTTGGGGAAAGTTTACAATTGATGGTATGCCCATGTTTGCTAAAAAATTTAAAAAGTTTCTCAAATTTTCGAAAGAAAATTCTTCCAATAGAAGATTTTTTAAGAAAAATAAAAATAAATAAGAGGCCAATGAGAGCGGTGAGAAAGAGAAAGAGGAAGATGAGATATGTTTTGAGTGCGAGGGCAAGGGGCACAAGACGTTTGAATGTCCCACAATGCTAAAGAGAAAGGGTAAGAAAATTACTATGCCAGACTCTCTTAGCGATAGTGATGAAGAGGTGAATGGTTTCGGGGATGAGTCATTACATAGTACGAGTGTCTCCTTTATGGAAAGTCACATGAGAACACCTAGTTTGCCGCACAATGATGAGGATAGTTATGTACGTGAAAACCCCAATGATGATTTGAGTGTTTCTAGTGAGAGTGATGGTGAGTTTGCAAGTGAAGGTGAAAGTGAACTCCGAAAAGCGTTTAGAGATTTATATGCCGAGATCTTAAAGATGAAGAATTTTAATAAGGAATTAGGTCTTTAGGTGTTATATTTGGAGAGGCAGAAAGAAGTTTTGAGGGGATTTGAGGCGTCGGCAAGTCAACTCGAGAATGTGAAGGTTTCTTTGAGTGAATAGTTGATCGTCGTAGGTCGGAAAAAGAGTGAACTTGAAGATCGCGTGTCCCACCTCGAGAGAGATCTCAAACGTGCCCGGGAGGTCAAGGTCACTATAGAGGACACATCTAAGAAGGTTGGAAAGATGTTCCTCGATCCTGCTTTGGGTAATGCTGAGATACTAGGAATAGATCATGACGGTGCGTCTACATCCCATGTTACACCCGAGTCGATTCTCGAGTTTGTGATCTATCCATATGGCTCTCAACCCAACCCACCTAAGCGTCCGTTACCCGATAGGAGAGTGCACCCAAGACAATTTGAGAGAGGTGTTCCTAGGCCCGTGTATGTTTGCACCCATTATAACAAGAGATAACACCTCGGGGAATTCTATTTTAAGTTGGGTAGTATGTCAAATAGTGTTTTGCCACGTGTTCCCACACACGTACCCACACATAATACTTGGCTTGCTCCGGGAGATTACATGAGAGAGTTTGCACATATTTGAGAGTAAGTTTAGTTTTTAGTCAAACCTTCACATGATTTGATGGATGTTTTTCATAGGACGTCACCACCTTTGAAAAACTCCTGCGCACCTAACGGTTGAGGTTTAGACTTATTTGCAAGTATAGGATGATTTTCATGATGATATTTTACGCCTATTGCTAGTGTGTATCACATTTATATTTATTTTTCCATTTTTGATATATTTTTCGAAAAACCAAAAAAAAAATATTTTTGAAAATTTTTGGAAAAATACAAAAAGATTTTCTATTTTTTTAAAAAAAATTAAAAAAGCCAAAAAAATTATTTTGATTAATTTTTTGGAAAAAGATAAAAAGATTTTTTTTGTATTTTGTTTAGCACCATTTATGAATGGACATTTAGGATGATCAATTCACAAGATCATTCCATATCCAAGTGACTATTTGATAGTGATTTGAGACGTATCATCATTTCATTTTGTGCTTTACAATATTTGGAGTCATTGAAATATGATTAGTTATTACTTCCTACATGTTTAACTCATGATTTCCTTTATTGTAGATGTGCACAGATTTGTTTTATTATTGTGCTTGTCTATAACATATTGGTCAAAATATTTTCATCTCAATCCTGTCTTTAAAACGAACCAAATGCAATAAAACTTGACAATGAAAGTAGTGCATGTAAAAACCGTTGTCCGCGAGGATTTGTTTAAAAATTGAAAAATTGATGAGTGAACACGAGGAAGGGCTGCGAAAGGAACACATGTACTTAGTGATTAAGCCACCATTTAAATTGGACCTAAAAAAGTGTGGCATTGTAAAAAGTAACCAAGGTCCAAAGAATTTGAAAAGAGCCTGAAAAAAATTAAGGCAATAAAAAGATATATATGCCAAAAAGGGGCCATTAGGTTTTAGATCACCTCAACAGAAAAATAAAAGATTTATTATTTATGAGGGTGTTTGGTTGGAGATAAAACAACGGGTTTGCACGTCGTGACAAAGTCTTGAAAAAACATTACATAGTTTTAGACGTTATTGGTGTGGAAATCATATTTGACTTTAATGTGTCGATTAGATTGAGTCAATGTCATTTAAATTCATTTTTTAATGACTAAGAAGGATTTTGAGTTCATACATTAGGAGTATCCATATTCATCGTGCACATGTGTCATGTTTAATTGCATTGATCTTCCTATCGAATTTTTTCACACCCATTCATTCGATTTTCACGATTTGGTTATCTTAATGTAAATTCACAGTGTGTGTTGTTTTTGTAAATTTTCTTTTCTTGAAATTTTTTAAAAAATCAAATAGAGTTTGTGAATGCTTTCGAGTTTATCCTTACATGAGCATAATTTATTCGTGATGATTTGCATAACACTCCGAGATTATTTTTGTTTTTTTCTTTTCCTTATCTATTTCAGACAAATAAAAAGGGGGAGAACGAATTATGAATTATGGGGGAGTTAGAGTTTACATTATAAGGGAGATTTGAGATTTGATTGATTTACTTGATTTGATTTATGCTTATATCATTTCAAACTCGATACATCACGAAAGTATTTGTTTTGTTTATTGTGTGTAGGACTTTGATGACCATTTGGAAAGCACACAAAAGAGGCGAAAGGAAAGAAAATGGATTTGATTTGAAGATATTTAAAAGTTGAAGATTTTAGAAGAATTTGAAGACTTGCATTTTTAGGACCTTTTCGCTTTTGGGTTGCATGGGAGGGTATTATATTTGTATAGGATTTTTTTTATAATTCGGATGTTTTTATTTTGTACCGACATAGACATAGGGGAGATTTTTAAGGACATTATTTCTATTGCCCGTAGATTACATAGAATATGTCGTATACCGCTACAACCGTCGAAGAAGCTTTCGATCATTTGTTCAAGATGATGGATCTGAATTTTAAGTATCTTCTACATTTGCGTGACATTAGGTACAATTTCATATAGAATGTGTTTAAATTTCGTAAAAGGTTTACATTTATATTGGGATACTTTTCAATACTGATTTTAAACAAAATGAGGTGTTTTTCCTAAGTCAAAATAATTTTTCAAGACTTGTAGGCGAGCTTTTTAAAATAAATTTTCTCGCTCTTATCGTTCAAAATACAAGGCAATATTGTTCAAACGACATTGACATGTCGTTCAAATGACTTCTTCTAACGACAAGTAATGTCGTTTGAAGGGTCACTCAAAGGTTCGTTTATTTAATGCTTCAAACGAACCCATACTGTTTTGTGTTTTTAAGTGTCATTTGTAAGGTCGCTTCTAACGATATAAGATGTCGTTTGAATTCATTCGAACGACCAGTGATGCCTCAACTTTTTTGTTCAACTATAAATACCTGGTTTGGAGACCTATTTCATTGAGACTTTTTGCAAAATGAAACTGCATCTTGGCAAACCTTTTAGTCTTTACAGTTTAGAACTTTTTATGTTTTTTGATTCACCAAATTCAATCCCAATTCTTTGTGAATCAATATGTGGAACCCAAATACTTCAATTGAAGTTTTTTCTTGTGGAGTGCCATCGCTACTGCTGGATTGATAGCTCTTAAGGGAGTTGCTTGCTGACGACTGCGGTCACTTAAGGATACTCGGGGGTGTTCTTTATTGAGGAGAGCTAGGGTTCTTGTGGGTTCTTGCATGAGTCCATCATTGTTTACTAGGTTGTGGTCTATACGAGATTGCTGCGACAAATTCATTGTAGATTTTTGTAAGTGTATTGTATGTTGCAATTTGAAAAAATTTATAGAAATAAAGGTTTTTCCCTTTGATAAGCACCCAAAGTGTCTATTTTATACACCGAATAGATGCATTTTAGTCGCTCATTTTTAATAAAAATGACCTTATGTTCGTATTTATTTATTTCTCAGGTCAATACGCAGTTGCGGTACAAATAATGCTAAATCAGTACAATTGCGACTCAATAGCTGTCAAACGCGTGCATCGAAGAAATCAAAGGAGATCGCGAAGTATGGAGTCCAATTTGAGCATGCCGAGATGTGTTATGAATACCCCGAACCAGTCTCGTAACCCAAACCTAAGCCTACACCGAGCCCAGACCATTCCCCGAGCCCCGTGTGTGTTGAGTTTGTACCTTTATTATTTTTCTAGATTTTTATTTTTAGGATTTATTTTAGATTTATTTAGAATTTTCTAGGATTTATTTTCTATTTTTCTATTTCTTTATTTTGATTTTGATTTTTATTAGTTTTTCATTTTTAATCTTTATTTTGTTTTATTAGGATTAGTTTTAACTGTTTATTTTTAGTTTTATTAGATTTTACAATTTTTTAGGATTTTAGTTTTGATTATGAGATTTTTACTTTTATTTCTTTTGTTTTATTATTAGAATTTTTTTAGGTTAGGATTTTAATTTTTTTTTTAGTTGATTTTAATTTTTTAGTTAGTTAGTTAGGTTTTTAGTTAGTTAGGTTATTTTATTTTAGGGGTACAAATTAAACACACACCAAATAACCCCAAAACTTAAACACTCACACCTAACTAACCTACACCCTAACCTATACCTAAAACTAACCTCACCCACACTCTTCTAGCCTACACCCTAATCCACACTAACACACCCAATCCTATCTTCTTCCCCAACAACTCTACCATTCTCTCTCTTCCACCATTAACACACCAAATCACCCACCACCAAACCCATCCTTATAACTCCATATCAAATAACCCATTTTTTTCTCTTCATACCCATAAACCTTCATATCGCCAAGCTCCACCCACCATCCATGGTGGGTCTTCCACCTTAAAATTTTCCAAAAAAAAAAAATTTATAACCCCATTTCCATAACTCGTCGGACCAAGCCCCATCTCTGGCGAGAATCCGACGGGCCAGCGATCTACCAAACTCGGACCCCTGACCTCCATCCCAATCCCGCTACCATAGCCACGAAACCCGGAACCCATACCCACCAGCCTTATCTCTCCCATAAAAGTAGGAAAAAAAATTCAAGGCTTTTCCAAATCCCTACAAAATCTCTACATCCAAACCCATTCGTGGACTATAAAAAAAGGGGAAGGCCACTTTAAAAGAAAGACTCTCTCAACAGAAGAAAAAAAAAAGAGAGAGAAACGCAGATAGAGAGAAAAAGAGTGTGTATATTATGTACAATTTAGGGTCATGAAAAAATTCCAGAAAAATATAAAAAAAATAGTTTAGCTTTAGAATAATTTTTAGGTTTAGTTTTTAGTCTTCTTTTCGTAATCAAGTGCTGAAAATTGTAAAGAAGTTGGACGCATGTCAAGGGGCATTTCAAGACAAATTTGTAAAAAAAATGTGTATTGTATTTCTACATTCTCTTCTCAATTTTTTTCCTTCTTGGCATATTACTTATTATTGTTTAAGCACATATGAGAATGTTTGGCTAAACACCCCGTTCAAGGGGTGGGATGCACTGCGAATGATATTAATTTAATTAATTGGTTTTATTAATTTTATATTTCTAGGTAAATTTATTTTTAACTGTCACCGATTAATTTATGTAATGAGAATTAGTAAATTAATTGAACGAATTAATATTTGAATTTAGGAATCGAACTAGAGATAGATTTTTTCGATATTTGAATATTAATTCGGTGTTAAAATTTGAATATTGCTATTATTTTCGTTAAATTGATCCTAGCGGGTAATTTTCTGAAAATAGTATAAGTCCTAATTTTTCATTGTGTGACATTTTTAAATTAAATTTTCTGAAAAAGATTTTATTAAATTTATAATTTTTAACAAGAGTTAGATTATCGATTTAATATTATCTCAAAATATTTCAAATTAATAAATTGAGAAATTAAAATAATTGAAAATGCAGTGTAATCCCATCTCTTGACTTTCTCACATTATTTCACACTCGGTTGCACACACTTTATTCTTTATTTAGTCATTTAGTAATTTTAGCATTTAGCAGTTACTTTTCCCTTGAAATTGTAATAAAAAAATATTTTCATCAAAAAATTAAATTGCACGTTTTCACTTAAATTGTTTCACCTTGAAAGTTGAATTGATACCCGTACTTACCGCAATACGAGTTATTTTTAGACAAGTTTTGTAGGGACTCAAGAAAATTTTGAGAGTGACTTTTGAAAACAACAACGATATACCCAAAAAGCTTCTTATCACCCTTTCGAGGGATTTTTCCTGAAATTTGTTTACCTAGCAATTTGTGATTGTTTGTGATGGCATATGTATTCACATGGATGCATGATTAGGGTTTAAATAAAGTTGAAATTAATTTGGATCTAAGACTGATTCTAAGTAAATAAGTTTTAAATTGGAAATTTGCGAATCCAAAAAGGTTTCGATATCACTGCATTCTCAAATTGCTATCAGAGCTTTAGCTCAGATTATTCGCCATTTATGTACTCACTAAGAGAAATAAAATGGAGAGGGGTGCCACCTGTCGCACCTGCCGATCGTTAACCATATTTATCACCCTCCCAAGCAAAGTGTCCTTCAGTAAGGGCGCCTCAACAAACTCTCCCAATTCTACCCTCACTATATGCTGCTTAGATATTCGCCCCAGTTAAACGGAGTGACCAGTCCATCATAATTTGAGAACCCTCGCACGGTAGCCTCACCCAAACCTAAATAGAAATTGTCGGTCTTGTCCCATCATCTTTCCCCGAGGGCACACAACACATCTGAGGACCGAGATGTATAGTCCAAAGCCCTCACCAAAACACCGAAACCTGCAATATGCATTAAGCTCTTCACCTTATTAGGGAGGTAATCCCAAACCGCCTTCATGGCGAGATATTCATTGGAAAAATACATATACCAAATAAGTTTCACAAGAAATAAGATAATATTAAAAAAAATAATAAATAATTCAATTCAAAATAAAAAAAAATAGCAAAAATAATATAAAAAAATACTCACATAGGCACAAGGGCTCTTCACCGTAGTCGAACGATGCGTCTGAGGCTCCCTCAACAGAACCCGCTCTTCTGCCACCGGTTTGGCACCGTAGTAAACATTCTCCACCACCACATGAATCCCCTTGGTATGAAACCACTCAATGTTAGCCCAATCATCGACATTCACCATGTTCGCTATTTTCTTCAAAGGACTCGTAAAAACACTTATGGGAACTATTTTCTTGAGAGAGAGAGAGAGAGAGAGAGAGAGAGAGAGAGCGATTTGGGTGAAGAATGAGGGCTACTTTCACCCCTTTTATATAGGGGTAAAGGGACTGTCGGTCGGCACCCCCTGTGACTGCCAGCTGGTAGGTACCCCTTGTAAGCCAACGAGACCATCATTACATTAAAATAGGTCATTTGTCATGGTCGTAGACCTTGATAAGTCAAACTTATCACGGCCAAAGACCGTGACAGGAATGGGGGTGACAATTATTTTTGTCATGGTTAAAGTCCACGACAAGTTTCATTTGTCACGGAATTGCACGGTTAAAGTTCGTGATAAGTTCTTCTTTGTCACAGACTTTGACCATGAGAAGTCCGTGACAAAGAAAAACTTGTCACGGACTTTGACTGTGACAAGTCCTTGACAAGTTTTCCTTGTCAATGACTTGTCACAATCAAAGTCTATGACAAAATTGGGCGGCGAAATAAAAAAAAATTACTGGGCAATATAGCCACTGTCACTGCCCAGCAGTATATTATTTAACCTGCAACAATAATCAATGATATATATTAGCAATTAACAGCAATCAACACCAATATTAATAATAATCATTCACTAACCAAATATAAATAAGAAACATGTTATATTAACCTGAGTTTGAATGTTAAATACAAATTATTACATAAAAGGTAAATGTTCATTGATTCTCGGGTTGAAGGAGAAATGTAGGCCATGCAATATAAGAACCAATATAGCACTCAATATGTCACACGCCACATTGTTCATTCAACCAAAGTTCTTCATTTTATTCCCCGCAACAATGTCAATGATGTGGACCCGAGCCTTGTAAGGCTGAAGCAGATGGTTATGAACCAAGGAACCTGGGTATATACTCAGGTCCCTCACCTCCTGGTAATTCTATCGCCTCCCCATAAGTCTAGTAAATAAACATCCTCCCAACCAATTGTAAATGGAGTCTGGACAATTAGGATAGGCAGGGGTGGCAAATAAATCATACGGAGATGAGGGTTTATCGGCAAGGGTGAGAAAAACATAGTAGTGGTCCCCTGATCCACTATTTTCTCCTTGCCCTTCCCTGAGATGCTCCCGAATCGACTTTAAAGAGCTTTTTTAACCATCAAAAATATTTTATTCAATGTTTTTTATGTTGTCAAACTTTTGGTCTTCAACTCATCGACCTTGTGTGATAATACACTATTGCTCGACGTAATCCTGATAAGCATCGACTTCCCCAACTGAGAGGTAACACCCTGAGTAAGGATTTTATGATGATTACCGATCTTTGGCTAAGTGCATCCGTACTCAAACATGCCATGTCGACCTCCCTCTGAGAGTTCTGGACTTCTTTAAGCTTTTCCTGAAATAATAAAAAAGTATGAGATTATATGAAATAACAAAAAAAACATGTGATTATAAATAATGAATTAATAACGTAAATATAATTATAACTTACAATAGTGGTGGCCATGGCCGGATTGACCTCCTTGTCCTTCCCTTTCTTTGTTCAAATCGCCACATAACCATCTAGCATATGTGGCTTACCCCATATGTGGCTTACCCCCAGGACCACTCCCCGTCTCCTGAAATAAAACAATAAAAAATTAGTGAATTAGTATACGATTACCATCAAATAGAATACAATGAAATAACATTCAAAACTTACCATCCTATGCTCCACCTCGGCATAAGACGTACACTCAAAGTAGTGCACGTCAACCAATCTGGCCCGAATTTTCATCCCCGATTCATGAGAGGACAACATCATATCTAATATATCATTATCGACAAATTATTGCCAGTTTGCCAATGAGATTGGCTCTTTATCTGGTACCATGTCCCTACAACATAAGACGAACTCCTAGTCCCTACCAAAATACCGTGCACGCATGTTTTTCTTTCACGTTTTCCATTGCTCCCTTAGTTGTTCCAATATGGCGGCGCGTGATTCTGGAGGGAAATCGAATTGTTTTTGTCCAACAAATACACACAAAAAAAGAAAGTGACTTAGTAGTATTGAAATTATAAAATAAAATTTAAATATTATTAAGTCAAGTATATACATGTAATGCCCACCAAACGGCCATCTTAAGCTCAATGGGCACCCTCCTCCAATCCGTGTATCTGGGGCCAATAATTGTTTTGGACAATTCTAAGGCCCTACCTTAGAAGGATGTCCTATTCTCCACTACGCTCCCCAACTTGCCCTACTCTAGGGGGCTAGTGCTATGCGAGCTTTCCTAGCCGCCGCTTCCCTGACGCCCTGATGAAGACATATCCTGCAAAAATTGTTATTAGTATAATCATATATATATATAAAGATGATTTAGAAATATATATATAATGAATTAGTTTGACATTATTAGATAGTATGCAAGATAAATTAACAACGACATTTATCATAGACCATACTAAGAATTATTTTAAATAATGCTTAAACTATTTAGAATCCAAATTAACATATTCACTAACTAACCACTAATTGTATTCAAATCCCCCAAAACAGATAAAATTCAAATGAATAAAGTATTAAACTCTCATCTAATAATAATAAATCCAACAAAGCATTAAATTGTGATAAATTAACAATGACATTAGAAGAATACAAATCCATATCATAAATCAAACTAAGAATTGTTTCAAATAATTGGAATCCTTATTACAAATCTAAGAATTATTTCAAATTCGGGTTCTCATCCAAAATGGATTGATATTCGGTAGGAGCATTAAAGTTATCCACACTACTAGTTAGATGCTTTGGCCCGTGTAAGACGATTGATCATGTCTCGTTGTTGATATACTACAAGTAAAATGCTTGCTTAACCTTTTGAAAAGAACAAGCAAATGGTTCATCAATCACATGCTCATTGATCTTCATCGTGGACAAGTCAACCATGATCAAATTGGTACCTATATCAACTTTACAAGCATTTTTATCCTCAGCTCTTAGCCAATTATAGTAAAACACAACCTCTTCGAAGCTTATATAGTCTAATTCAAATATATTTTGAATGAAACCATGGTAAGTCATTTCAACTTCAATGAGGTTTTTATCTTTCGTACTCGCTCAAAAATAAGTAAGGGCCTTATATGAAATGCTCGAGTTCTATACATTGGTCTTTTCCTCGTACACCCTTGCACCAAATACATAATCGTCCAATCGATACTTTTTGTACTCATGTGCCATGAAATTGGGTCCAGTATCTAGATGAGCAATCTTTGATATCGTATCACCCATCTTTAACAGTTGAGATTATAGATAAATTAATTAGGTTAGTTTTAAATCTTTCTTGCAATTTGTCATTTAGTAAGAGACATTCTAATAATAATTACCTCATGTGATACCCATAGCCTAACTTCACTACCTGGTTTTGCCTTCATCCTTTGTCTTTTATTATTACCACGTGCATCATATTTCCTACATTGAACGTGATGAACATATTATGAAGTTGATCAAGTATAAAAGTTATAATAATGCAAAAAGACAACATAAACTTACTTTTTCCATTCTTCGACATTTTCATTAGTTTCAAATAAATAACGAGCTACTTGTTCATACTATGAACTTGTTGATTTTACACGTGTCCATTACATGACCACCCTCATCTACGAACTCATCACTGCTATCTACAATACTTGGGTCAGGAATATATTCTCGAGTGAAGCTTGATGACTCCACGGTGATGTATTCTTTTGCAATTGATCCTTTAATGTATAGTGTATTGATGATGCTAAGATTTAGCATCACCGGATAAGTGATAATGAGCTCAAACAGTAGTAACCATGGCAGCCATAGATATGTATAAGTGTATAAGTATGTAGAAGGAGGTGAGTATAAGAGGAAATAAGACAATGATATATAGTGGTTCAGCCAATTTGGCCTACATCCACTGTGAGTGTGTGATCCACTAAGTATGGGCACTAATGGCCTTGGATACAATGCACACAAGCTCCTTTCTCTCTCTACTGTGTGTACAAGCAGAGTTTTAGTTAGGGTTATAATAGAAGATGATCGATCCCCTGTAGGGTTGTAGGTGACAAGTATATATAGGTCTTGGGGGGTGTAGTGTACCCCTCAAGTATACATAGTGCATGTGAATGATGATCTACCCAATCCCCTGTTGAAACCTGTAGATGCCAAATGATGACATAATATTCCCTCACGTGAGGGTGTGATTTTGTTATAACGGTCTCCCATGTGCCATGTGAGCCTCACACGCACTGTTCCACGCGTCTCCCAAACCACGCGCTGTGATGATGTCACCCTCGGTCTATGAGCCGAGGCCGAGGGTAAAGTTCCTTCCGGTAGTGAGTCTGGCCTAATTTAGGCCTCATACTGTCGTACCCTCGGTGGGTCGTCCGGAGCTTGATGAAGGGTCGGCCCCTTGAGGGGGTCTTTTGGAACCTGATGAAGGGTCGGCCCCCTGAGGGGTCATCGGGAACATAATGAAGGGTTGGCCCCCTGAGGGGTCGTCCGGAGCCTGATGAAGGGTCGGCCCCCTGAGGGGTCATCCAGAGCCTGATGAAGGGTCGTCCCCCTGAGGGGTCGTCTGGAACATGATGAAGGGTCGGCCCCCTGAGGGGTCGTCCGGTTGGAGGGTATATCTGGGTATATCAATCACCGCCCAACCCTTAGCCATAGGTGCTGTTGAGATGGCTGAGGGATAGTGTTGTAATTGAGATGCGTGTATGATCAGTTAGGTGATTGACACCTGGGCAGATACTCATTGTTGTTCCAGTTTCCAAGGCATGGAGACTGCATACTTTGCTTGGGGCTTTGTGCCCTAATGATGCCCTCCTCGTGGGTTGTGCCCTGCCTTGGTTAATGGGCCCACTCATTAATAAGGTATTTAAGAGATTTTTGAACTCTCTCTCTCTTCTTCTTCTTATTCTTCGCACCCAAGCTCTCTCTCTCTAGCCTTTCACCAGTCTTCATTGCCATTTCTGCAGTCTTCACCGCTTTGAGCTTTGGCAGTCTTGCTCTCTCTTTATCAGGTAATCCCCTTGGCCTAGTGCTCTCTTTTATCTTCATTTCTGTTTGCTTTCTTGCTTTAGGCTCGTAGGGATGCATTTTACTTGGGTTGTCTCATAACTTTTTTCGGCGTCTTCTCCGGCAACTAGTTCTTGAGTGTTCTTGAGTGAAAATCATCGATTCCCTTTATTCTAATCCAAAAAGTCTAATGTGGTCAACTGCAAACTTGTTTGTAGTTAAGTTCCCCAAATTTCTCTAAGTGTGGGGTCTTCCCTTTTAATGCTTAGGAGGCTTTATAGTTTAGCATCTGAATTCCCATCCTTAAGAGAGAAGCTCTATGCAGAGATCAGACGAATAGAGGAAGAGGAAGAGAGGAGACGAGGGGCCGACCCTAACTGGGTACGACCCATATTTCCCATTCCTCTAGCCACAATAAAACCATTTGAACCGTCTGAGTCTTGTTCCTCGTCCTCTCGTCCAGCTGAGAGTTACTCAAGTGAGATGGATGAGAGAGCGTCATCGCTAACTGGCGCTGGACCTTCTGGTAGAATAGAGACATCTGACCTAAGCCCAGGCCGACAGGCCGAGGGTATGGTCCACTCCGAGGATGTCCCTGTGACAACCCTATCTCCACATGCCTTCCAGATGGCCTTTCCCCATGGACCTCTAGCATATGACGAGGCCGAGGGAGAGGGGACTGAGGACGAGGGCGATGATACAGATGACCAGGTTGATACCTCCCATGCCTCGTCCTATATCTCCTCCGTTAGGTACCTCGATCTCTTGTTGTGGAGACATGCCTATGGAGTTCCCCCCAGCATAAATATGAGGGTTCCCTCTGAGTCTGAGAGGGTTTTTTATTGTGAAGAGGGAGAGGTTGCAGTATATGAATAGATGTTCAAGGTTGGCGTCAGATTCCCTCTGCATCCTGCTATCGTAGATATCCTGTCAGCCCTTGGTGTTGCCACCTCTCAGCTTCCTCCCAACTTTTGGAGGACGATCCTGGGCTACATATCCCTGTAGAAGAATCCTTTCATTGATGAGCCCTCGGCTGACGTATTCTTGTCCTGCTACAATATCACCTCCTCGTCCAAACAGCCTGGGTACTATCATCTAGGGGCGAGGAGGTCTGAGAAAAAACTTCTGCACGTGGCATAAACCTCCAACCACGATTGGAAGAAAAGATTCTTCTTTATCTCTGGGGAGTGGGAGTTCACCGCCGAGGCTCAACTTGTAGCCGATGGTCCGAGGGTCCCCAGAAGATGGTATAACCCTTCAATGAAGGCCGGGTCAGACCCCGGACTTAGTCTAGAGGAGAAAGACATCGTTGAGTATCTGAGAGGACGAGTGAGAGGGGGTAAACTTCCAAAGTATGAAGATCTGATGACCCCTCGGTTCCTCAAGGAAGCTGGTCTGAAGGTCGGCCCCCTGACAGAACTATGTGAGTTGTACTTTTCTTTAATTTTTTCAAGTGTTTCCTTTTTATCTCTGCATTTTTCTCATGTGTCGTACCCTTTTCAGGTCGTCCTGCCGGTGTATCAGACTCTCTCTGGGAAATGACTGCTCCCAGTTTACTATTAGGCCTGGCAAAGAAGAAGGGTAAGGAGCCTCAGCAGGATCCAAGGAAGACGAAGGCTGTGGGGCCGACGGCTGTTGAGCCGACAACCGATAGCCACAAAAGAAAGAAGCCTGAGATTCCTGTTGACCCTCGGCCGGATTCTCGGACGAGGGCCAATGTCAAAGCATCTGAAGGTGCTGCTTCTTCGTCCAGTATGGGGGCCTTCTGGTCCCAGAACTTAGCACATCTGAGGGTCGAGCCATCATCGCTCATTGCAAATTTGAGGGCAGCCAAGGCATCAATGTTTTCTGCTCCCTCGGCTGCTGATTACGACTTCTTGTCAAAGATGCCTCCAGCCAAAGTGTATGAATATGGTCTGCACACTCTAGCCCAGGTATCGGTCTTGATTCATTTATTTTAATTGCATTCTTTCACCAACTGTTTCCTCGGCCTCTTGACATTTGTTTATTTTTCTGTGCAGTCTGTATGCGCCTTTACTTCGGCAACTAAATGGATGGCTGAGAAAGAGGGCCATCCAGCATGAGGCCGACCTGCAGGCTGACTTAGATACTACAAAGGCTGAGCTAGAGAGTGCCAGAACTGAACATGCACGAATTATGGACGAGCTGACGAGGCAGCATGATGAGGATCTGAAGGCTAGAGACTTGCTTCTGAAGGAGAAGGATGAAGCCATGACCCATCGGGAGGCCCAGTTTAAGATTGAGCTGTCTGAGGCTGTGAAGAAAGCCGAGGTTGACGTTGTGGAAGCATATAAACTCTCAGATGAGTTCCAAGGTTTCGGCCTTGAGTACTTGGAGAGAGGGATAAGGACGGCTTGTCGGTGGGTCGTCCTCAAGTTTGGCGACGTCGTCTCTTCCGTTCGTCCCTCTCTGGAGGCCGTTCAACTGGACGACCCCTTGATTGTCGAGGCTCTAACCCAAGTGGAATCCCAAGTGCAAGTCGAGGGGGTCGGCACATCTGAAGATCATCCAGTTGTGGTCATTGAGGATACCCCTCTTGTAGATGTTGAGGCCCTGCCCTCTGATGTTGTTCCATAGGGTGGTTGTCTGTAGCCCATACCCTCTTGATGTAATCAATATTTTTGTACTCTACTTGCAGAACACTTGATATTTCATTTATACTATCGTCTCCTTTGTTGTCTCCCATGTTTTGTCTTCTGCATTATTTGTGTTGTGAATCTTTGTTAATGAAACTAACCCCTCCCTCGTCTCTCTTGAGGGTTAGCGAGGGGTCATCCCCTGCGTTGGCCCTCATTATAGATGAGGATTAACCACCAAATTAACGGTTTTAAACAAAGTATTCCCTCGTCTTTCTTGAGGTCAGTGGTGGGGTCGTCCCCCCCACTAGCCCTCATCATATCCGAGGGTTAATCACCCAACCAATGGTTTTAAACAAGTATTCCCTCATTTTTCTTGAGGTCAGTGGTGGGGTCGTCCCCTCCACTGGCCCTCATCAGAGCTGAGGATTCAACTTACCGAATTAATGGTTTTTAACAAAGTTTTCCCTCGTCTTTCTTGAGGACAGTGGTGGGGTCGTCTCCTCCAATGACCCTCATCATAGCCGAGGGTTCGACTTACCAAATTAAGAGTTTTTAACAAAGTTTTCCCTCGACTTTCTTGAGGACAGTGGTGGGGTCGTCCCCTCCACTGACCCTCATTATAGCCGAGGATTCAACTTACCAAATTAATGGTTCTTAACAAAGTTTTCCCTCGTCTTTCTTGAGGACAGTGGTGGGGTCGTCCCCTCCACTGACCCTCATTATAGCCGAGGGTTCAACTTACCAAATTAATGGTTTTTAACAAAGCTTTTCCCTCGTCTTTCTTGAGGACAGTGGTGGGGTCATCCCCTCCACTGACCCTCATCATAGCCGAGGGTTCAACTTATCAAATTAATGGTTTTTAACAAAGTTTTCCCTCGTCTTTCTTGAGGACAGTGGTGGGGTCGTCTCCTCCACTGACCCTCATCATAGCCGAGGGTTTAACTTACCAAATTAATGGTTTTTAACAAAGTTTTCCCTCGTCTTTCTTGAGGACAGTGGTGGGGTCGTCTCCTCCACTGACCCTCATCATAGCCGAGGGTTCAACTTACCAAATTAATGGTTTTTAACAAATTTTTCCCTCGTCTTTCTTGAGGACAGTGGTGGGGTCGTCCCCTCCACTGACCCTCATCATAGCCGAGGGTTCAACTTACCAAATTAATAGTTTTTAACAAAGTTTTCCCTCGTCTTTCTTGAGGACAGTGGTGGGGTCATCCCCTCCACTGACCCTCATTATAGCCGAGGGTTCAACTTACCAAATTAATGGTTTTTAACAAAGTTTTCCCTCGTCTTTCTTGAGGACAGTGGTGGGATCGTCTCCTCCCCTGATCCTCATTATAGCCGAGGGTTCAACTTACCAAATTAATGGTTTTTAACAAAGTTTTCCCTCGTCTTTCTTGAGGACAGTGGTGGGGTCGTCTCCTCCACTGACCCTCATCATAGCCGAGGGTTCAACTTACCAAATTAATGGTTTTTAACAAATTTTCCCTCGTCTTTCTTGAGGACAGTGGTGGGGTCGTCTCCTCAACTGACCCTCATCATAGCCGAGGGTTCAACTTACCAAATTAATGGTTTTTAACAAAGTTTTCCCTCGTCTTTCTTGAGGACAGTGGTGGGGTCATCTCCTCAACTGACCCTCATCATAGCCGAGGGTTCAACTTACCAAATTAATGGTTTTTAACAAAGTTTTCCCTCGTCTTTCTTGGGGACTGTGGTGGGGTCGTCCCCTCCACTGACCCTCATTATAGCCGAGGGTTCAACTTACCAAATTAATGGTTTTTAACAAAGTTTTCCCTCGTCTTTCTTGAGGACATTGGTGGCGTCGTCCCCTCCACTGACCCTCATTATAGCCGAGGGTTCAACTTACCAAATTAATGGTTTTTAATAAAGTTTTCCCTCGTCTTTCTTGAGGACAGTGGTGGGGATGTCCCCTCCACTGACCCACATCATAGACGAGGGTTCAACTTACCAAATTAATGGTTTTTAACAAAGTTTTCCCTCGTCTTTCTTGAGGACAGTGGTGGGGTCGTCTCCTCCACTGACCCTCATCATAGCCGAGGGTTCAACTTACCAAATTAATGGTTTTTAATAAAGTTTTCCCTCGTCTTTCTTGAGGACAGTGGTGGGGTCGTCCCCTCCACTGACCCTCATTATAGCCGAGGGTTCAACTTACCAAATTAATGGTTTTTAACAAAGTTTTCCCTCATCTTTCTTGAGGACAGTGGTGGGGTCGTCCCCTCCACTGACCCTCATTATAGCCGAGGGTTCAACTTACCAAATTAATGGTTTTTAACAAAGTTTTCCCTCGTATTTCTTGAGGACACTGGTGGGGTCGTCCCCTCCACTGACCCTCATTATAGCCAAGGGTTCAACTTACCAAATTAATGGTTTTTAACAAAGTTTTTCCTTGTCTTTCTTGAGAACAGTGGTGGGGTCGTCTCCTCCACTGACCCTCATCATAGCCAAGGGTTCGACTTACCAAATTAAGAGTTTTTAACAAAGTTTTCCCTCGACTTTCTTGAGGACAGTGGTGGGGTCGTCCCCTCCACTGACCCTCATTATAGCCGAGGGTTCAACTTACCAAATTAATGGTTTTTAACAAAGTTTTTCCTCGTCTTTCTTGAGGACAGTGGTGGGGTCGTCCCCTCCACTGACCCTCATTATAGCCGAGGGTTCAACTTACCAAATTAATGGTTTTTAACAAAGATTTTCCCTCGTCTTTCTTGAGGACAGTGGTGGGGTCATCCCCTCCACTGACCCTCATCATAGCCGAGGGTTCAACTTATCAAATTAATGGTTTTTAACAAAGTTTTCCCTCGTCTTTCTTGAGGACAGTGGTGGGGTCGTCTCCTCCACTGACCCTCATCATAGCCGAGGGTTCAACTTACCAAATTAATGGTTTTTAACAAAGTTTTCCCTCGTCTTTCTTGAGGACAGTGGTGGGGTCGTCCCCTCCACTGACCCTCATTATAGCCGAGGGTTTAACTTACCAAATTAAGAGTTTTTAACAAAGTTTTCCCTCGACTTTCTTGAGGACAGTGGTGGGGTCGTCCCCTCCACTGACCCTCATGATAGCCGAGGGTTCAACTTATCAAATTAATAGTTTTTAACAAAGTTTTCCCTCGTCTTTCTTGAGGACAGTGGTGGGGTCGTCTCCTCCACTAACCCTCATCATAGCCGAGGGTTCAACTTACCAAATTAATGGTTTTTAACAAAGTTTTCCCTCGTCTTTCTTGAGGACAGTGGTGGGGTCGTCTCCTCCACTGACCCTCATCATAGCCGAGGGTTCAACTTACCAAATTAATGGTTTTTAACAAAGTTTTCCCTCGTCTTTCTTGAGGACAGTGGTGGGGTCGTCCCCTCCACTGACCCTCATTATAGCCGAGGGTTCAACTTACCAAATTAACGGTTTTTAACAAAGTTTTCCCTCGTCTTTCTTGAGGACAGTGGTGGAGTCGTCCCCTCCACTGACCCTCATTATAGCCGAGGGTTCGACTTACCAAATTAATGGTTTTTAACAAAGTTTTACCTCGTCTTTCTTGAGGACAGTGGTGGGGTCGTCCCCTCCACTGACCCTCATTATAGCCGAGGGTTCACTTACCAAATTAATGGTTTTTAAGAAAGTTTTCCCTCGTCTTTCTTGAGGACAGTGGTGGGGCCGTCCCCTCCACTGACCCTCATTATAGCCGAGGGTTCAACTTACCAAATTAATGGTTTTTAACAAAGCTTTTCCTCGTCTTTCTTGAGGACAATGGTGGGGTCGTCCCCCCCATTAGCCCTCATTATAGCCGAGGGTGGTTCTCTGTCGATGTTGCCATGTGTACTAGAACTGATAACCACAGGATGAGGTTAAGCACTGATATTTCTCATTAATTTTCCAAGTGTTCTGTTGGAGCAACTCTTATTACAATTATGGTATATCAAGACCTTACAACACTACTGATAGTATTTCTTCAAACGATCTGAATTCCAGGGGTTGGAAAAAGGTTCCCCTTCTAGGTTTTCTAGTCTATAGGTCCCAGGGACGACTTCATCGATGACCCTATATGGGCCATGCCAATTAAGATGGATCTTGTTGGGCTTTTGCCAAGTCTTCTTGAGGACCAAGTCCCCCACTGCGATAGGCCTCTGTTTCACCCTCTGATTGTAAAACCTTGCGGTCTTCTGCTGGTAGGCTGCCTGCCTTATCTCAACGTCCTCCCTCCTTTCCTCAATCAGGTCTAAGTCGAGTCTCCTCTCTTTCGCATTTCTCTGGGGGTCATACATTTGGACCCAATGAGTAGGAAACTCAATCTCGGTGGGGATGACGGCTTCTGAGCCATAAGCTAGCATGAATGGGGTTTCTCTCGTAAAGGTCCTCACTGTCGTCCTGTATGCCCACAGCACGGCATATAACTCATCGACACATCT
Source organism: Sambucus nigra (assembly GCA_949130495.1). Classification (NCBI taxonomy): domain Eukaryota; kingdom Viridiplantae; phylum Streptophyta; class Magnoliopsida; order Dipsacales; family Adoxaceae; genus Sambucus; species Sambucus nigra. The sequence goes on along the minus strand of OX422212.1, from coordinate 186,008,375 downwards.
TCCTTTTTCCTCCTCAAGCCTCTTCTTGATTCCATCTAGGATTGTCCTGTTTGTAACTTCTGTTTGCCCATTGGCCTGAGGTCGGCCTGGGGTGGAGAAAAATTATTTGATACTCACCCTTTCACAGTACTTCTGTAGAGAGGTATTCTTGAACTGAGTCCCGTTATCCGAGATGAGGGTGTTGGGGAGACCATATCTGCATATAATATTTTTCTAGATGAACTGGAAGGTCTTCTGCTCTGTGATCATCACCATCGGCTCCGCTTCCACCCACTTTGAAAAATAGTCAATGGCTACGATGAGGAACCGATAGTTATTGACGGCCCTAAGCAAGGGTCCTACTAGGTCAATTCCCCACACTGCAAATGGCCATGGGTATGTAATGGAAGTAAGAGGCTGATGGGGTGCGTGAGGGATGGTGGCAAATCTTTGACATTTGTCACACTTTTTTACATATGCTGTGGCATCCTTCCCCAAGGTCGGCCACCAGTACCCTTGGGTGATCACCCTCTTCGCTAGAGATATGCCCCCGATGTGGCTTGAGCACGATCCTTCGTGCACATCATGCAAAATGGAAGGGACTTCTGAGGGATGCACACACCCAAGTAAGGGGAGAAAAAACCCCTTTTTGTACAAAGTGTCTCCGACGACAGTGAATTTTGCAGCCCTGTACCTCAGCTTCTTCCTTTCTTGCCTTGCTTCTGGCATCTCACCCTCTTTAATGTATCTGATCAGAGGGTCCATCCATGAAGCTTCTTGAGAAACATTTAGGCAATTTCCAAGTGTTCCCTCAGCGTCTTCAATAGTTGGCCGAAGCAAAATTTCTACTGGGACTGTCTTCCTGATGTCTGTCCTCGTTGTCGAGGCCAACCTAGCAAGGGCATCAGTACGGCCATTGTCGAGCCTAGGTATCCTCTTTAATTTCACTTCTCTGAAGCCCTTCAGTAACGACCTCACCTTCTCAAGGTACCTAGCCATCCTCTCGTCCTTGGCCTCGTAGGCTCCTAGTATCTGATTCACTACTAGCCTCGAATCACTGTGAACCAAAATCTGGCCGATACTAAGTGATCTGGCCAAGGAGAGGCCTGCTATCAAGGCCTCATACTAGGCCTCGTTATTGGAGGCCTTAAAATTGAACCTCAGGGCGTACTCAATGTCTGTGCCGTCAGGTGCTGATACTATTAACCCAGCTTCGCTCCCGCTTTTGCAAGAGGACCCGTCAACGAAGAGACTCCACACGGTGTGTTCTTCTGAGAAACTTCCCTCGGTGAGTGACCCTGTCTAAAGAGATATCTTCCCTCTTCGTTTTCAACCACTTTTCTTCTAGCGGTGCTCGTCTCGGCCTTATCTATAGGCATATCGGTGAGCTCACCCTATCGGGTATCTATCTTCCCGAGGCTCTCATCCTCGGCCTCATCGCCTTCCCAAGTAAACTCAGCCATGAAGTCTGCCAATGCTTGCCCCTTAATGGTCTTCCTAGGCTGATACACAATGTCAACCTCCCCTAGATCTATAGCCCAGGCCATTAACCTACCTGATTTTTCTGGCTTGTGTAGGACCTGCCTAAGAGGAGAGTCAGTGAGGATGACCATTGTATGGGACTGGAAGTACGGCTTCATCTTCCTTGAGGAATGGATCAAGGTGTAGGCCAACTTCTCCATCCTCGGGTATCTTTTCTCTGCCCCCTGGAGTGCCTTGCTGTTAAAATACACAGACTTTTGTATTCCGTCTTCGTCTCTCACAATGGCTGCACTGATGGCCGACTCTGAGATGGCGAGGTACACATAAAGTCGTTCACCCTGCACGGGTCGTGACAGCAGCAAGGGAGACCCTAAGTATGACTTTGATCCCTGAAAGCCTCATCACACTCTTCACTCCATTCGAAGGCCTTCCTAAGGATCTTAAAGAATGGTAAACACTTGTCTGTGGCCCTAGACACGAACCTGTTCAAGGCAGCAACTCTCCCCATGAGTCTCTGAACGTCTTTAATGGACTTGGGGGTCTTCATCTCAACAAGGGCCTTTATCTTTTCAGGATTGGCCTCGATTCCTCTTTGGTTGACAATGAACCCCAAGAACTTCCCTGCTCTGACCCCGAAGACACACTTGGCCGGGTTGAGCTTCATCTGGTATTTGTCCATCGTATTAAAGGTCCTTTCCAGGTCTGCCACATGATCCTCTGCCTTCAAACTCTTAGTCAGCATGGCATCTACATAGACCTCCATAGACTTCCCAATTTGGCCTTCGAATATTTTATTTACGATCCGTTGGTACGTTACCCCCGCATTTTTTAGGCCAAATGGCATGACCCTATAACAATACGTCCCCTTGTCAGTAATGAAGGTTGTCTTCTCCGAGTCTTCGGGGTTCATGAAGATCTTGTTGTACCCTGAATAGGCATCCATAAAGCTCATGAGCTCATGGCCTGCGGTAGTGTCTACCATCTGGTCAATGCGGGGGAGAGGGAAGCTGTCTTTGGGACAGTGCTTGTTGAGGTCTGTGAAGTCCACACACATTCTCCACTTCCCGTTGGCCTTTGGGACAATGACTGCATTGGACACCAATTCAGGGTAGATGACCTCTCTGATAAATTCAACGTCTTCTAATTTTTTGACCTCGCCCCTAATGACCTCATACTTTTCTCTAGAGTAAATTCTCCTCTTATGCTTTACCGGCTTTACTCCCTCTACCACATTGAGCTTGTGGCACATGATTTCAAGGTCAATCCCCAGCATATCTACATGACTCCATGCGAAGACGCTTCATCTTCTCCTCAACAGTTTAATGAGGTCTTCCTTGATATTGGGCTTCAGAGACTTGCCGACTTGGATGGTTTTTTTTGGGTCATCCTCATCGAGGATGATGGACTCTACCTCTTCCGCGGCCTCTCCCTTCTTGAGCTTCGTCTCGTCCCTGGGGTCTAGGGTATCAATATTGTAAGTGGTTGTAGCCCTCTTGTGTGCCTCCCTTTCTTCAGCGGAGTTGTAGTAACATTCTCGCGCTGTCTTCTGGTCTCCCTGAACTTCCCCTACCCCGATAGGGGTAGGAAATTTGATCATCTGATGGACCGTAGACGGCACATCTTCAAACCCCTTGAGGGCCACATGCCCTAGCATGATGTTGTAGGCCGAAAACACATGCTCATCCATCACAAAGAAACTGACCTTCTTGGTGAGCCATCTCGGCCATTCGTCCCCCATCCTGACATCTGCCTCATACACTCCAAGGGGATGAACCTTTTCCCCACTGAACCCCATCAACGGATGATGGTATGGGACGAGTCTAGAACGACTAAGACCTAAGGCTTTGAAGCATGGCCAAAACATCACGTCTGCAGATGAGCCCCCATGTACTAGGATCCTTGGCACCTCGCACCCGTGCACCCTGGTAGTGATGACGAGAGGGTCATCATGTGGGGCTAAGAGGCCTTTGAAGTCCATTCTTGAAAATTCCACTATCAGAGTGTCCATATCAACCTTCTTCCTCTTTTCTGACTTAACCTCCAGAGAGGTCGAGTGTACCGTCTTCATCACTGCCTTGGCCTCAGCCACATGGGCCTTCCTGTCGGTGACCTCAGACCCTCCTCCTGCTAGACCCCCGGAGATCATTCCCACTCCGAGCGAGATCATATTAAGCCTCTTGAAAGGACCGTGGTCGTCTCTCGGCGGGAGGTCAGGGTCGTCCTCATCATCAGAAGGGTCGTCCCCTCTTTTTTGAGGACCTTCTCTACATGCATCGCCTCGCTTCTTTATGGGGTCGTCCCCTCGACCCCTCTTGAAGGCACCTTTGTCGACGTACTTTTTGAGCTTCCCTTCTTTCAGTATATTCTCAATCTCATCTTTCAGAGCAAAGCATTTGTCTGTTACGTGGTCGTGGTCTTGGTGAAATTCACACCACAGGTTCTTATTCCTCTTGCTGGGGGCTGCCCTCAGCTTCTCAGGCCACTTCAGGGACCGATCACTCTTTATCTCATTGAGAATCTGTTCACAGCTGACCGTTAGAGGGGTGTAACCAGCGAACTTGTCATCCGTGGACCTCTTCTTCCCCTCTTTGTTCTTCTTAGGGTATTTACCCCCACTAGCACCTCCTTTTTCGTCTTCATATTTTACGGCCATCGCCTCTTCGGCGATCATCACCTTCCCTGTTGTCGACAGCAATTCAACCATCGTCCTCGGAGGGTCTTCAGCAAGCTTCCATAATAGTTTACCCTTTTGGAGTCCTCCAATCAGAGTTGTCATAGCTATGCTCTCCTCATTGTCTTCCACCTCCAGCTTCTCCTTATTGAATCTGGTTATGTAGTCCCTCAGACTCTCATTCTTCCCCTGCTTAACATAGAGCAGGTGGGTGGTCTTCTTCTGTGGCCTCACCCCAAAGCAAAAGTTGTGGATGAACCGGTCTGCCAACTGCTTAAAGTTTTCAATGGAATTTTTTAGAAGAGGCGTGTACCAGACATGTGCAGCCCCTGTCAGGGTACCAGAAAAGGCACGACACCTCATCTCATCTGAGATAGAGTATATGTATGCTGCTGATTGATACATCTCAACATGGTGGACAGGGTTGGTGCTCCCGTCGTATCTTGGGGTGACCACAAGTGGCTTGAACCTTGATGGCGTAGGGAAGTTGACTATCTTGGACACAAAGGGTGAGCCTATGGTGTATTCCTTCTGAAGAGGGTCCCGGCTCTTCATTATATCACCGATCTTATCCTCTAGTCGCTGGATTGAGTCATTCCAGGGCCTCACAGGTTCGGCTTGGCCGATGTTATCCCCTACCGCCTCTTTAAGGTGGACGGAGGGTTCTGCTGCGGCGGGCCTGTGTCGGGTGTTTACTTCCCTTTGACCGTCATCCCGTCCTTGGGGTCGGCCATCTACTGCCTCCCTCCTGGACCTCGCAGCACTCCTTGACCTGGACAATTTTTCCCACAGGTCATTTACTGGGCCCAGCCTCTCAAAGGCCGACCCCCTGCTCAAGCAATCAAAAGCAGAGCCCCTCGGGCGATCATTAGGATTTGGTCTCCCGCACTTTCCTCTACTATCCTGGAGAGGTCTTACAGTATTGTTGGAGACCTCATATGGTTCCCAGCATTCTATAGGTTGATATCTAAGTAGAGGAAAGTGCCTCGTCCGGTTGGAGGGTATATCTGGGTATATCATGTATTCTTGACATAATCTTCAAAAAAATTATCGACCTTTCATGCGAGTATATATATTGATATCTAAGTAGGACATAAAGAAGTGCCTCGTCACGTAAGTGTACTAACAAGGAATACTGATCCCAAAAATGTGACACCCCGCCTAATAAAAAATCAGGTGATCAGTCCTTTACCAAATTAAAACAGGAATCCCAGTTGGTTCATCCTTAGCGTCACTGTCAAAAACCTTTTTAAAACTTATTAACCACCTAGTATTCCAAAAAGCTGGTGCCAAATTTTATCTTTTTAATTAAACAACCAATAACATGCGAAAAGATAATATGAGTCATACACCACGATCGAATTAAATCAACGGAATAAATAATAAACTACATGCCGAATAAACCATCGGTCACCAAAGTAAATAGTCCAATACAAACATCCAACACCTGAATAAATAAATCTAAAAACTGTACTGAAAAGTCTAGGCAACATGCCCTAAGTAAACTAAAACTGATAGATGAATCCTACTATAGGAAAGAATGAACGATGCGTCTAATTCAAGGTCCTGCTAGCATCCACATATACCGCAACTCCTTATCCCTGGAATACAATATCAATCCTGGCATCCCTGTGGATGGACATCTAAAAAGTTTTGAAAATAGTTTTACAGCATGGGGTTAGAACCCAAAAAATTTTGAAAATATTTAGCAAGTGAATTAACTGCAGTAAATAAAATGTATGAATGCGCTTCATATTTAAGTTAGTGTCGCACTCTCTTGAGGACATATTCACCCCTCCACTAATGTGCACACCTAACGGTTACCTTAACCCCACCTAGTTATACTACCCCGTTCAACTAGTCCTGGTGTAATATCCCCTTGACATACTACTCTAACCCGAGTATAATAATTCATGGGTTATAATTTATCTCACCAATTAACTTAATTAATTCCTTTTAAATAATATCATATAACCGTGACACAAGTTATATAAAGTAAGTACATTACACACTGTATTATGACCCGCATATAATATTACATCTCATTATATATGTACCTTTACTAAAACACCCACACATAATTCATATGTATATCCATCTCTCCGAGTATACCCTCACCAGATAATTTTCCTCTAAAGTGCTATCTCCCAAGGTGTGCTCACATAACCTAATTACCCAAGTTGGAATCGCTCACCAACCTGGCCCAAAAATATAAACGTAGTGGAGGTGGTCATATTCCTTCCCTGAAAGTGAGATAAGCCCCTCACCCATATACCGGACGCTATGACCTGGGGATATACTCACCCTACTCCTCAAGCTAGGGGATTCACCCAAAACGCGTAACCTCCCTTGATAGCACTAGAGTATATAACTTAAATAAATATCTAGTCCCTAATATTTAATAGCACACACAAAGTACACACACACACACACACACACACATATATATATATATACTATCACCACACCGTATATATATAATATAAATCCCGGCTTGACAGTGAACTAAAACCCGTAACACTAGCCAGTATATTCCCGAGTCTATGGTCCGACTCAAATTAATTAGTTTTCTCTTTAATTAATTTATTACCTTCCCGAGTCTACAGTCTGATGCTAATTTAATAAATTAACACATTAATTAATTTAATACTTGGTGTCGCCCTACCATTATACCTGGACTCGCTCACTTGGCACGTACCGTCGTTAATACCCGATTCTATATTTCGCCCCTTAATTACTAAATTACACCTCAATTCCTTTAATAATGTAGTGTTATTCAACTACCATATCCGAACATTTTCCCTCGGTCCAAAACCAATACCTGCGAATTATTTCTCGAATTTTAAACATCTGGTGACATACAATTATCACCCTCTTAAACCCAATTATATCCCCTTATAATTGTTAAGGAATACGTGCTACATATGAATTTATCACTAAATAAAAGTAGGGGATTAAATTCTAAATTAATTTCCCTTTATATATTAAACAAGCCGATCTGCCAAAAATCTGGGACCATCAATCGATCGATCCCCTTGGTCGATCGATCGATCGAACAGATCTCTTTCTTCTTCGATGTTCTGTTTCCGCCATTAACGAACCCTCAAGCTTTCTTATCTCTAATTTTAGTCCCAATACATCATATTCATCATATTTTTACCTCTATTATGATCTTTAATCATCGTTTAAACCTTTTAGCATTATTGATTTTCACAAATCTTCACCCACTCAAGAACACAAATTACTATGGTAAAATCCCAATTGTCATTCACAAATCTGATCCCACAATCCCAATAAATTCATCTCTCTAACACTAGTGTTCTGTTTGGGTTCTAATGTCAATCAATACTGAATAATTCTATAACATCAATTGGACTGTCAAATTACTCAACCGATTAAATTACATAAAATCCCATTTCATGTAATAGCCCACCCAAAAACGAATTTAGGTTTTACACCTCCCATAATTTGAATTGATTATCATCAAGAATAATTGCAACAATTAACCACTTGCCTCTAATTGTTCGTAGAGTCTGATTCGTTGGTGTAGAGAAAGTGTTGATGAAGAACACCCAATTTGTCCCTCGATTTGACTCCAAAAGATCCCCAATTGGCTCTTGATTAGCTTCCTCTGTTTCCCTCTCAAAGCGCTAAGTTTAGAATTGTTAACTGTCGTTCAACGCTTCCCCATTTAGGTTTAAAACTCCTGATCCCGTTTTTGGCCACATGGGCCTAATTAAAATGGCCTGAATCACCCCGTGTGGGCCTGGCTATGCCCAAAAATTTCACGAGACCCGATTACAACCCCCAGGTACTCTTTTCAGACTATCTCGACCCATCCGGACTCAACTGCGCACTTAGAATTGTCATCCGAAATACTTTATAATATTTCCAAATTTCGACCTCAAAATGTGACACACATTAATTCAAACAATTTAAAGTAAAGTCGCCAATTATAAATAATTCTTCCCACTCAAATAAATTCTCCAAATCATAAATTTAAGTTTTTCCAATTTAAATATTTTTATTTCTCCCAAAAATAATTAAATACTAAATCCTCAAAATTTTCCAAACGAGTAAATTTTTCCTCGTAATCGGCCACTGAACGGTCCCCTGAGTCACCTTTCTGAATTTTCTCCTCATTTCGGTCTCCATTGCTGACGGAAAATACTTGCAGTCGAATCGCACCCAAAATTCTGCAATAGCTAATGTATCCCTTTCCTCAACTGTGGTGATCGACTCCCACCACTGTAGTGCTGCTCCCACTAACCTAAAAGTGGCTAGCATTTGATTCTGCACCTTATTACAATCTACCATGCGTAGGTGACGCTGGATATCTCTCCTCCACTGATACGCTAGCACCACATCTGAACCCCTTCGAAACTCTGGCGGATGCCCTTTTTGAAAAACATCTCGTACTTGCTGCCACCCCCGACGGCCCCTGCTGGGCTTGAACATTCGGTTCCACTAATGCCTGTGGATGATCTCGTGGAAAGTACCTTGCCATTGTGATCATCGTTGCTTCAACTGCCTGCGCCACTAATTCAATTACATGTGCAGCCGAAATCATCTCCGACAGTTCTTGCGGTAACTCTGTCTCCTGATGAGTCTCCCTAGTCTCATCTCCCCTTGCTGCGCTAGTTGTCTCTCTCTTTTGGGCGGCATCTGATATGAGAATCGAATCGTATGAGTTCACCATCAAATATAAAGTAATTGGCATAAGAACGTAAATGTGCATACATATAAGAATACACCAATCCTATGATAGGGCTCTACATCAAAGGACGCTAAGCTGAAATGTGAAAAGCCGCACAGATCCTAAGGACACTAGAACCTGATGCTATGATACCATCTGTGACACCCCGCCTAATAAAATACCGGGTGATCACTCATATACCAAATTAAAACAGGAATCCCAGTTGGTTCATCCTTAGCATCACTATCGAAAACCTTTTTAAAACTTACTAACCACCTAGTATTCCAAAAATATGGTGCCAAATTTTATCTTTTTAATTAAACAACCAATAACATGTGGAAAGATAATATGAGTCATACACCGCGAACGAATTAAATCAACTGAATAAAAAATAAACTACATGCCGAATAAACCATAAGTCACCAAAGTAAATAGTCCAATACAAACATCCAACACCTGAATAAATAAATTTGAAAACTGTACTGAAAAGTCTGGGCGACATGCCCTAAGTAAACTAAAACTGATAGATGATTCCTACTTTAGGAAAGAATGCACGATGTGTCTAATCCAAGCTCCTACTAGCATCCACATATGCTGCATCTTTGTGTCCCTGGAATACAATATCAATCCTGGCGTCCCCGTGGCTAGACACCTAAAAGATTTTGAAAATAGTTTTATAGCAAGGGTTAGATCCCAAAACATTTTGAAAATATTTATCAAGTGAATTAACTGCAGTAAATAAAATGTATGAATGCGCTTCATATTTAAGTTAGTGTCGCACTCTCTTGAGGACATACTCACCCCTCCACTAATGTGTACACCTAACGGTTACCTTAACCCCACCTAGTTGTACTACCCCGTCCAACTAGTCCTGGTGTAATCTCCCCTTGACATACTACTTTAACCCGAGTATAATAATTCATGGGTTATAATTTACCTCACCAATTAACTTAATTAAGTCCTTTTAAATAATATCATATAACCGTGACACAAGTTATATAAATTAAGTACATTACACACTGTAATATGACCCGCATATAATATTACATCTCATTATATGCGTACCTTTACTAAAACACCCACATATAATTCATATGTATATCCATCCCTCCGAGTATACCCTCACCGGATAATTTTCCTCTAAAGTGCTATCTCCCTAGGTGTGCTCACATAACCTAGTTACCCAACTTGGAATCGCTCACCAACCTAGCCCAAAAATATAAACGTAGTGGTGGCGGTCATATTCCTTACCTGAAAGTGAGATAAGCCCCTCACCAATATACCGGACGCTATGACCTGGGGATATACTCACCCTACTCCTCAAGCTAGGGGATTCACCCACAACGCATAATATCCCTTAATTGCACTAGAGTATATAACTTAAATAAATATATAGTCCCTGATATTTAATAGCACACATAAAGTACACAAACATATATATATACACTATCACCACATAGTATATATATAATATAAATCCCAGCTTTACCGTATACTGAAACCCGTAACACTAGCCTGTATATTCCCGAGTCTATGGTCCGACTCAAATTAATTAGTTTTCTCTTTAATTAATTTATTACCTTCCCGAGTCGACAGTCCGACTCTAATTTAATTAATAAACACATCAATTAATTTAATACTTGGTGTCGCCCAACCACTATACCCGGACTCACTCACTTGGTCTGTACCGTCGTTAATACCCGATTCTATATTTCGCCCCTTAATTACTAAATTACACCTCAATTCCTTTAATAATGTAGTGTTATTCAACTACCATATCCGAACATTTTCCCTCCGTCCAAAACCAATACCTGCGAATTATTTCCCGAAATTTAATCATCTCGTGACATACAATTATCACCCTCCTAAACCCAATTGTATCCCCTTATAATTGTTAAGGAATACGTGCTACATAAGAATTTATCACTAAATAAAAGTAGGGGATTAAATCCTAAATTAATTTCCCCTTATATATTAAATAAGCCGATCTGCCAAAAATTTGGGACCATCAATCGATCGATCCCCTTGGTCGATCGATCGATCGAACATGTCTCTTTCTTCTCCGATGTTCTGTTTCCGCCATTAACGAACTCTCAAGCTTTCTTATCCCTAATTCTAGTCCCAATACATCATATTCATCATATTTTTACCTCTATTATGTTCTTTAATCATCGTTTAAACCTTTTAGAATTATTGATTTTCACAAATCTTCACCCACTCAAGAACACAAATTCCTATGGTAAAATCCCAATTTTCATTCACAAATATGATCCCGCAATCCCAATAAATTCATCTCTCTAACATTAGTGTTATGTTTTGGTTCTAATGTCAATCAATACTGAATAATTCTATAACATCAATTGGACTGTCAAATTACTCAACCGATTAAATTTCATAAAAACCCATTTCATGTAATGGCCCACCCAAAAACGAATTTAGGTTTTACACCTCCCATAATATGAATTGATTATCATCAAGAATAATTGCAACAGTTAACCACTTGCCTCTAATTGTTCGTAGAGTCTGATTCGTTGGTGTAGAGAAAGTGTTGATGAAGAACACCCAATTTGTCCCTTGATTTGACTTCAAAAGATCCCCAATTGGCTCTTGATTAGCTTCCTCTATTTCCCTCTCAAAGCCATAAGTTTAGAATTGTTAACTGTCGTTCAACGCTTCCCCATATAGGTTTAAATCCCTAATCCCATTTTTGGCCACATGGGTCTAATTAAAATGGCCTGAATCACCCCGTGTGGGCCTGGCTATGCCTAAAAATTCCCCGAGACCCGATTACTACCCCCAGGTACTCTTTTCAGACTATCTCTACCCATCCGGACTCAACCGCGCACTCAAAATTTTCATCCAAAACACTTTATAACATTTACAAATTTCGACCTCAAAATACGACACACATTAATTCGAACGATTTAACCTAAAATCGTCAATTATAAGTAATTCTTCCCACTCAAATAAATTCTCCAAATCATAAATTTAAGTTTCTCCAATTTAAATATTTTTATTTCTCCCAAAAATAATTAAATACTAAATCCTCAAAATTACGGGGTGTTACAAAAAATTGACGGGTGAATATACTTTTCCAACACAAAAATCGCTTCACCTATATCTACTTTTGTGGCCACGATGTGCTTTTTACTTTTTCACATAAAAGTGTATAGAAGATGTTAATTTTCATTAGCCCTCTGCAAATCCTTATGCTTAGAGAAAAAGTGCTTAAACAATAAAGGAACCAATTGCATGATCACATTCCAATTGTGAGACTTGCGCTTATGTAAATTATGAGTGGCATAATTAACAATTCTTTGCAAGTTGGATGAAACATTAGAGGGAATTTTCAAATTATATATTGTGTTTAAAAGAATCTTTCTTTCCTCACTCATCAAAGTAAATGCACCAGGGGGAATTGATGATGCTAAGATTTAGCACCACCGGATAAGTGATGATGAGCTCAAACAATAGTAACCATGGAAACCATAGAGATGTAAGTGTATAAGTGTGTAGAAGGAGATGAGTATAAGAGGAATAAGACAATGATGTATAGTGGTTCAGCCAATTTGGCCTACATCCACTGTGAGTGTGTGATCCCCTAAGTATGGGCACTAATGGCCTTGGATACAATGCACATAAGCTCACTTTCTCTCTCTACTGTGTGTACAAGCAGAGTTTTAGCTAGGGTTACAATTATCGATCGATCTCCCCTGTAGGGTTGTAGGTGACAAGTATATATAGGTCTTGGGGGGTGTAGTGTACCCCCCAAGTATGCATGGTGCATATGAATGATGATCTAGCCAATCCCCTGTTGACACCTATAGATGCCAAATAATGACATAATATTCCCTCACGTGAGAGTGTATTTTGTTATAATGATCTCCCATGTGCCACGTGAGCCTCACGCGCACTGTTCCACGCGTCTTCCAAACCACGCGCTGTGATGATGTCACCCTCGGCCTTTCATATGAGGCCGAGGGCAAAGTTCCTTCCGGTAATGAGTCTGGCCTAATTTGGGCCTCGTACTGTCGTACCCTCGGGGGGTCGTCCGAAGCCTGATGAAGGGTCGGCCCCCTAAGGGGTCATCTGGAGCCTGATGAAGGGTCGGCCCCTTGAGGGGTCGTTCGGAGCCTGAGGAAGGGTCGGCCCCTGAGGGGTCGTCCGGGGCCTGATGAAGGGTCGGCCCCCCGAGGGGTCGTCCGGAGCCTGATGAAGGGTCGGCCCCCCGAGGGGTCGTCCGGAGCCTGATGAAGGGTCGGCCCCTGAGGGGTCGTCTGGGCCTGATGAGGTGCAGGGCACCCTCGGCATGGCCAAGGGTATATACGGGTATATAAGAATTATTTTCCTTCCACTACTATCTTCTTTTAAACATAATTGTGGCTTAAGTTTCAACAATTTAAGGTCATGTCGTTCATTTTCTCCACATTCGAATGACTCCCCAAAAGGTATGTGCCTACAAGATATTCAGTGATATTCTTCTCTACATGTGTTACATCTAATACCTGACACATCGGGTTATCCTTCTAATAAGGCAAGTCAAATAAAATTTACCTCCTAGACCATGCCTTTCTTTTCACGATTTTTTTCTCAATTGATGTCTTCTTAAGCTTGGCATTTTTCAATTTAGGATTCTTTCCTGGCCTATTAGGCCCATAATTAAAAGATTTACTCCCAATTTCTGAACATGAAAGTTTTCTCAGAGGTAGCCTGTATTCAACCCAAGCCGGTAAAAAATTGGAACCTCTCTCAAATCCAAAATAATGATTGGGGGTAAAAACCTCCTATGGGAATGGCATATAATTTTTCGACTAGACTTGAGACATTAAGATTAAGTCTCCTCTCCATAAATTAGATACACCAAAAAAACATGAATTAAACAACCTGATAATGTCCCATAAGATGGAAACTCATAAATTACCTAAATCAACATAGCTTTCTGTGTAAACTCTTCTTTTTAACAAGAGCCAAATGCTTTCACACCCTCTACTCACAACTCATTTAATTCTTCTGCCAAAGGAGCCAAATAGACATAAATATCTTCACTTGGTTCCTTTGGCCCAGGTATCAATAAAGACAACATTAAAAATTCAGGTCTCATACACTCTGAAAGAGGAAGGTTGAGTAGTGCTAAGATCACGGGCTATACACTTTGATTAGTGCTTAGATTTCCAAATGTATAGAAAGCATCTGTTGATATTGCCAAACGAATGTTGTGATATTCTGGGGCAAAACCAGGATAATCCTAATTTATCATTTTCCAAACTGTTGAATCAATAGGATAATGTATGAGATTATCCCATACTTGTGCCCTAGCATACTAAGTCATGGCCTCCACTATCCATGGTACTATGAAAAAATTCTTTAATATAGGCCCAATAGGAAAATATTTCAATAATTTTTTAGGCACTTATGAAAGTGTGCCTACCATGCTAACAGATTGCACATATTTAGGTTCCCCGCATACCGGACACCGATCAAGATTTTCATACTCCTTTCGCTATAGTATACATTCATATCTATAAGCATGAATTAATTTATACTTCATTCTGAAACCTTTCAAACTGTTCTTCATACTAGGATAGCTATTTTAAAGTATATTCTGATTGAGTAGCAAAGCCTTCACCCAATTCAAAATTCATGTCACGCTATTGCCAAACAAATCCTATTGGGTCTTCAAACTATGCAAACCAACCATGGCATGCAAAGTTGTTTGATCTTTGTCATAACCAGGGTACAATGGTTGAGTCGCCTTAAATTTTAAACTTTGATAGTCATCGTCAAGGTTTATCCTAATACCATCATGACCACTAGAACCTTCTACATTGTTAGTGGCCTCATTCTCTTCCACTTCATGAAGTACATAAGCATAATCAACTAAATTCTCTAACATATTAGGTTATACATTATCCTCCCGACCTTGTAGTTCTATCCTACTTAATGATTGTTGTGAATGTTTATCGAGGACAAAGGGAACATGCATTTCCCCGTGAAAATCCACGACCGATAATTATCTTGTATACCCTATCTGAGCAGATATAGTTCAACTATTTTCATATATAAGCATATGTAGTTCATTTGTTTTTTACTCAAACACTTTACCATTCCTACAATGTGCACATGGACACGAGAACTCTTCATCATTAAGACATCCCTTTGTGAATTTTACAAACTCATTAACACCTCTAGGATACTCATCCTCTAGTCTATTTGTCTCACCCATCCACTTTTTGTATAAAGGATATCCCATCACAACTACTACGAATAATCACCTATTATAGGAAAAGATGCATATTTTCATAGATTAATATAAAAAAGTGTAAAAACTTCAAGAACCCTGGGTTAGATAATACAATACCTTAGTTAGATACTACTATACCTATAAGTACCTAGGTCAGAGGTGCCAAATAAATCCGATAACTCATGTCCGGTTTTAATATTTAAATTTTAAATCAAATACTGCATTTGAACAAAAAATTAAAATAAATTTAAGTAGGGGTCAATCCCAATTCGATATATGCATTATCATATCAAATACTAAGATCAATCCTACACATAGATTAAGTCGAAATTACAATACTAAGTTGGGTTTTTTATGCGAGCAATAGAGTGAACATGTCTTTGTAAACCCACATGCTTTTACCCAAATGATGGTACAACCCCATACTTTTCATTTGTTAGAGCAATCGCATAGTTTCAATACCCCAAAAAATCATCAAAACAATATTCTGATAAATCAAATCATCCGAAATTCAGCAACTACACACATTCAACTCCTAGTGAGAATAACCCCCATTCAGTATCAAGTAAACACATAAACCCCTATTACCAAACTACCCTAAAAACTAAAATTCTTTTACACAAAACTAAAGATAATGCCATACGATTAACAACAATCAAGCGGTACCCACATTAGAATAAACACCAAAATAAACATGAATCAAGCGGACAATTACTATACCCAATTTCACATATCCAATTTTACATACCCAAATTTCACATACCCCCCAATTTCAGCAAACACAAAAATCATAACACACACACACACACACACACACACATATATATATATATATATAGAGAGAGAGAGAGAGAGGGCAAAGCTCATATACATCATGTTTCCTACATCATCCATACATCATCCCTAGTTCTAAGCCCAAATTTAAAAAAAAAATTACTCATGGAGTTAACTTTCAATCAACACATGTTCAAAAAATTAGGTCAAAATATAATTTCTAGCTATTTTTTAAACATCCAACAAAACTGTTGAAAATACCTTATTTTATAAGGGTCAGTGCACAGCAGAATTTTGTGAATTTTTTAAAAATAGCTAAAAAATGTATTTTGACTTAATTTTTTGAACATGTGTTAATTAGAAGGTTAATTCCAATAAAAATAGAAAAAATGTTTCTTAGGACCTAGAGCTATGTGTGATGTATGGTGTGATTTAAAAGAGCCTTCCTCTCTCTCTCTCTCTCTCTCTCTCTCTCTCTCTCTCTCTCTATATATATATATATATATATATATATATATATATATATATATATATATATATATATGCACACAGCCTCACATACACACAAAGACATATGCGCACACAAACACACATACAGTTAAGAGAGAAATCGTGAAATCAAAGAGGGAGATAGAGAGCATTACCAGTATGGGTGATGGTGGTAACCACCAGAGAGAGAGAGAGAGAGAGAGAGAGAGAGAGAGAGAGAAGCACAGTGGGAGAGAGAGGAGAACGACATGGTGAGAGAGAGAGGTGAGCGGCGCGGTGAGAGAGAGTAAAAATGTTTTATGTGGAGACGATTATGAAAAAAGGGCTGAGGGGTTTAATTATCTCAGATTTGTTGTCACGGTCTTTGGCCCTGTTACGATCATGATAATATGTTATCACGGTCGTGTAAGGATCAAATACTATTGTAACGGTCATGTTAGGGTCAAAGATCGTGACAACACCTCTGCGTTTTGTTGTCACATTTTTTTACCGTGACAAGTCCTTGTGGGTGAAAGGTGATGAAAATCCCTTTTTGGTGTCGTGCATTAAACTCCATGCCACTAGTCGGTTGGCACATCCACCTCCTCCAAATTTCATCATAATTTATTTTTAGAAAAATTCCAAAAATGCCTTGAAAAATCTCAAAAATTCATAAAAAATCACAGAAAATCCCTAAAATGATAAAATCTTTAATTTTGCAAAAAATGCACATTCTTCATAAAAAAAACTAAAATTCAAAATTATGCAAGCATTAAAATATCATGAAAAATCTAAAAAATACCCCAAAATATAGAAAATCCTAAAAATTATAAAATCTAAAGTTTTCCAAAAATACACATTTTCATAAATATTATCACAACTCAAAATCAAGCAAGTATTAAAAAATCATTAAAAATTCCCAAACAATCACAGAAAATCTAAAAAATTATAAAATTAAGTTTTGCAAAAAATAAATATACATTTTCATAAAAATCATCAAAATTCAAAATCACACAAGCATAAAAAATCAAAAAAAAAACAAAAAAACAAAAAATCATAAAATCTTAAATTATGTAGAAAAATTTACAGTCTTCATAAAAAATATCAAAACTCAAATCATACAAACATTCAAAAATGGCAAAATCTCTAAAAAAAATTCAAAACTTTCCAAAAAACTCTCACATCATCACATATCCTTTCTATAGCTATCAGTCTCACTCCTTATGTCCACAAAATTAACCCTGACCCTCAGAATAGGCTGCAATTCCCGTATGGTCCCACGCATTTTTTAGGTTTTTAGATTTGACCTTGGACTTCAATATCAGTTGTGATCCCTGCATTGGTCACACATTCTCCTTAGGTCTTCAGAATCCTTGGCCCTCAAATCCAATTGTGATCCCCGTATTAATCACATGTACGCCTTAGGTCCTCAGAATTAACCTTGGCCCACAGAATTGGTCGTGATCCTCGTATTGGTTGCACACCTTTCTTATGTACTCAAAATTGACCTTAGCCCTCATAATCGACCGCGATCCCAGTATTTATTGCACATATTCTTTATGTCCTCGGAATTGACCCTTGCCACCAAAATAGGTCGCGATACCTGTATTGGTTGCATGCAATTCTTTGGTCTTCAGAATCATTCATTTAGGCTTAACATGATCAGAAATCACCTTAGTATCTCTACAAATATCCCAACCTCCAATCCCTATCAAAATTCTGACACATAAGTACTTAAACACCCACAACCTCAATCGAGTGTCTATCTTTTCACGACCTTCATTTATCTTAAGATCTCCCACTGAGGGAATTTTTAGACATCCCATTCTAAATACCCATGTTCCTCCATAAGTTCTAAATAAGCTCCCTTCAAGTCTAGGACCCTCGGTCCTCCTTCAAACCCTAACTGAAGAATAATCTCATGCTCTCCAAGTCTCATTTGGATTTTTTCAGCTCTCGAACCCTAAAGTATCTCAAGACATCTTAATAGATATTTGAATATTCTTTCCAACGATCCCAACCGTGCACGAATCGGACATACGATTCATATTTTATGGCTAAAAAATCAATTATGCTTACTTATCAGCAGGACATCTCACCCACTTATAGGCACAAAGGAGTTTCCTTGGCCACCAAGTTTGGTCACGCTGTCGGCGGCTAGGGTAAGAAGTATTCTAATTGGTAGTCCCCTGGGGGCAACCTGGTCTTTTAACTCCTTTAGGGTTTATACTTTAAGGAAATCTTTACCTCATTCTCTAGAACCATCAATCTAAAAAATCAATGCGACAACTTTTATTACATCACTTTCATAACATTCCTTCTATATTTCCTTAGTGGTTCCGAGACATGCTTGCCTACTCTTCTATAGTGGAGCTACGATCTGGTACAATGCTCACTTTTTAGTTATTTCCACTTTTTAACAAGTTTATCTTCTTAAAATGACTTGTTCTCGTCTTTTCCATGGAGTGGATATGATGATTTTACTCTTCACATACTTTCACACATTTGCACAATTTTAATTTACACATTTTTCACACGGGCCACATTTTATCCTTTATTCACATGTTCACACCTTTTATAAGAAAGAGAATGTTTTATTGCCCATAAATTATCGAAAGGGCGCGCATCATGGGTGCCTAACACCTTCTCTTTTTGTAACGTATTCTTCGAGCCTATATCTTGTTTTGTTTCACATGCACTAGTTGCCTTTTACGTTATCTTATTAGAGATGGCTATATTTTTTGTTTATTTTGAATGAAATAGACTGGTGACTCTGATACCTACACATACCTCACATCATCGACGACGGTCACTTTTATAGTCTCCCTTATCTCTAGGGAAGCCCGCACGATGCCTCCGGCGCAAGAGAGAGAGCGCCCATGAGCAAGGGGGATGGCCACAAGTATACACAAGTTAGTATATATATTGAGTAATATAATGTTCATACACGCTACCTATGTTATTTTCTTTACTAGTATAAGTGAAAAACATATAAAATGGAGTGAAATGCCTAGTATCCAAGGCATTGAAATTTTCAGAATATAAGAAATGGTTTGTAAAAGAAAGTGTATTACAAATGTTATTATTTTTTATACAATAGGGTAGTCAAGCACATTTTTGTATTTTTGGTAAAACACATGTTTTAAAAATTATATTTTCATAAAAATATTGTAGGGGTATATTCAAAATGAATTTCACGTTTAATGTGGTTAAACTCAAATATATTCATAGTGTGGATAACTGTTGTTTAAAATTTAGTAAATGTTGGGTAAAAATGCTAGGTCTTAAATATGAATATGAATATGGCAATGGGTTTAAATCAGTATAAATTGTGACTTTATGGCATGAGTTGCTTACGTTGCCAAATAGTCTTTTTAATGAAACAGATAATGAGATTATCCCTAAAGTCATGGAAAAATTATGATTTTACTCCAAAAGTATAAGTTTCTCTTAAAGAGACTCCTGTTTACACATGTTTTGAAAAGCTAACACTAGATTAGTAAATGGTTCTCAAACTTGAAAGTTAGGAATTTACCTTATTTTGGTAGATGTTATAAAGTGGGTTAAACTTTGGGCAGTGATAAGAAGAATTTAAGTTTTATGCTAATGAATGGAATATAATGACTTTTACTATAAGAAGGTGTTTAAAGTGAGTAACTATGTGATAAAAGACTTTGCAAGGTGGGTTTTACCTTGGTTTGATTGGCCTTTGGCCTGTGGTAAAAATTTAAGTGAAAAATGAACTAAAAGGTGCAGTTATGCAAGTAGTAAAAGTATAAATTAAGCATAAAGTGCCCTTTCTTGGTTTAGTCATTGGTCAGGTATTTTATTAAAGGATCAAATACCAAAAAATCCCTCAAACATTTTTTAATACACATTTAGTCCAAGCCTTTTATTTTGTATCAAAAAGTCCCTCAAACACCCATTTAACTAATATTCTTTTATTTTTAAAGGTCCGCGCCAGCGGCATGGTGAATGACTTTTTGGAGCAAAATAAAAAAGTTTGGAATAAACATGTATTAAAAAATGTTCGAGGGACTATTTGGTATATACCCCTTTATTAAACACAACACAAGTCGGGTATTTTATTAAATATGGTGTAAGCCATATATTTTGCTAAAAATAGTGGTTGGACCGCAAGTAAAAGATCTTAATGAAAAGTGAAAGAGTTTTCACAAAGGAGTAGCTGGGATAAATTTAAGAATGGCTCGGAGCCCTAGGGCGTGGCTTCAGCTTATAGCCTAAACCACTGGCTAGGTAAGCAATGGTTGCAACATTTATTACATGCAGTGAGAACCCGTAAATATAAATGGGATACGGTGAAATCCAGGATAAAATAATAATTATGGAAAAGGGAAATGAATTTGATAAATTCAAGGAAAAATGATAAGTTACTAATTAAATGATTACGAAAATTGTTTTCCGGGTTTTAAGCAATATGGTTCGCAAATCATGGTAAACACATAATAAAGTAAATTGGTGAAATTCAAACACAAAATGAACAAATGATTAAGTATTTAAAAGTTAAGGCATAATAAGACGGCTACAGGGTGGGTAAGTAATACTCCCGGTTTAGCACGAGATTGTATGGGTACTTTGATTTACACAAAAAATGGATTAAAAGGATAAATATTTGACAAATTATGAGTGAATAATTATTTTTGGAGACCGGGTGTCTGTATTGAAATGTTACTCCAACGAACACCGGGCGTGTGCTAAGAAAATTGAACGATTTAAAGATAGTCCAATAATATGATTTTCGAAAGTAAAAGGACAATTCAAAACAAAAATGGTAAATGGTGAAGATAAGGGTTAATGTTATTTAACGAGATCAAATATAATGTTTTAGAAATAAAATTTGCATATACTGAATAGTCATTGCATGTAATTCAAGGTATAATCATACACGCTATAGTATTACGTTTGTTTCCTTTTGCTGCTCATTTCTATATTTCATAATGTTAGCAAATTCACTAGGCATTGCCTCACGATGTTCCTTTTGTTACGATAGATTAATCGAAATTTTGTCCTTTGAGAGCATTTTTCCAGGTGAGTATTTTTTTATTCTTACGCTAGTAACTCTAATTACTTGAACCTTGTGGTATTGCCTAATGAGTTTGGCACTCGTTATTATCATGCTCATATGTTTTGAAAACTGAATTGCATCCTCACTTGGTAATTTAAATTAATTAAAACGAAATAAAAATATTATTTAGGTTGTTTCACATCACTTCCCACTTAGCGTAGATAGACCGGACCGGATTGACCCACGTTTAACATCAAATTTCAAGTCAGGGCGTTACAGTCACCATGGCATGTCTTTAATGTAATAGGTAATCAAACTTTATTAATTATGAGTGACTCACACATTAATCAACGTATTAAAGACATATCAATGGATGTCACTAAAACAGTGTCTTCATAGAACCTCTTTTTTAATAGTGGAAATTCTTTAGAGGAAAAAAAAATTTGGAGCACACATAAAACAAAAATGATGAGAAGTTTTTAGATGACACATGAATCACTTGATTTTGATAGAAACATAGAGTAAAAATCTGAGATTCACCCAAATTCAAGTCAACCATAGAGAGTCCATTAAAAATGAGTTCAAATGGTACTTATAAAAATGGAAAACATGGTGATAAATCCTTAAAATCTTTATAAATTAACGATAAAGACAAGTTAAAAATTATTTTTAAAATAAGTCCACGCGTGTTGCAATTATTAACTAGGTTTTAGCACCGCGCAATGCACAGGCGATTTATAAATTATTTATTACAATATTAATGGAGATGCGAAATATGAAAATTGAGTATGTAAGGACATTTTGTCCATCATATATTATTGTTATGTCGTACGCCGTTACACCGTTGAAAAAATTCAAGATTCATATCGTCATCAACGGATCCGAATATCAAAGAAGAGGAGGAACCAAAAGTCTGGCAGGCCGGACCGGTCCGCCCAGAGAAAAAGAATCGATCTGCGTGCGAACTGGTCCGCCCCTGTACCGGACCGATCCGCTTGATGAAAAGCCAGTACACCCCGAACTGCAAGCGAACCGATAATGCTAAAATTTAAAAGAACCGGTCTGCCACCTCGGACCGATCCGCCTCAGACTCGGACCGGTCTGCCTGGGATAATTTCAAACAGATCGTGCAGAGATTTTTTAGGCCAAGTTACTCCTTTACAAACCCACTACGGGAAGTGGTTTTACAAGACTTCCATACACGATTTTCAGAGTCCATAAACTAAAAGTCTTCATCTTTTTTAGTTACCAAACTCATGTTTTGATTCACACAAATTTTCAAATCATTTGTGATTCATTTTGGAACCCTAGAACACAAATTCTTTTGTTGTTCATACCCTTGTGGAGAAGACCGGCCTTCTTCTTCATTGCAGCCCTCCTGGAAAGGGAAACTTCCAGTCGCTGACTACAGATCCGACGCCTGAGGGTAATTCTGTGTCACCCCTGTATTTCATTATAATCCGTGTAAATTGTACTTTACAATATTATAGTGAAATAAATGGTTTTGCCCATTTAGGGGATTTTTCCTCATTTGTGTGTGTTTGAATGTTCTTTCATGCTTTACATCTTATTCAATCACACCTAGATGCATGTTTAGGATTTAATTGGGTTAAACTGTGTTTAATTATATAATTTCTTAATTTGAACGCACACGCAACTCTTTCAAATTGGTATCAGAGCCAGTTACACAACTTTACCGTGTAATTTTCCTCAAAATTTTTCTAAGATATCAATTTTCTGAAAATTTGATTTTTGAAAACGAGCGTGTTCATTATGGAGAAATCATATAATAAAATGCCATTTTTTTACGGGACAAATTATGCATATTGGAAAGCCCGCATGAGGTCTGTTTTGAAAACCATAGATGAACGTGTTTGGATTCTAGTTGAAAGAGGGTGGACACCTCCCTCCGTCACTGTTGAAAACGTGACCAATTTAAAATCCGTCACTTCTTGGACTGAAGATGAATTTAAATGGTCTTCTTTTAATTCTAAAGGTTTGAGTGCTATTTTCGGATCTATCACTCCTGATGAGTTCCGACGTATCATGACGTGCACCACGTCAAAAGAGGCATAGGATGTTTTGTAACTTACCCATGAAGGAACTAATGCCGTGAAAGAATCTAAATTGTAAAATTTAACAACTCAATTTGAGACCATCACCATGCTTGAAACATAATGTTTTGATGATTTTTATGCTAGGCTATCTGATATTGTTATTACTAGCTTTAATCTTGGTGAACATATTCCCAATGCAAGAGTTGTTAAAAAGATTCTCCGTCCTTTGCCTAAGCGTTTTATCCCTAAAGTCACTGTGCTAAATTCTATGGGTAATTTAAATACGCTAAAATTGGAAGAACTTGTAGGAGATTTGCAAACTTATGAAATTGATATGTTCCCTAAAACTGCTAGGTCTAAAGATAAGGGAATTGCACTTAATGCTAAAGAGAAAAAGAATGAGGGATCAGCTAGAAAGAGGATAGAGTCGTCTAGAAAGAGAGAGACTGACACGTTCGATTCTGATTGTGATTTTGACTTAGATGATTTGGCTCTTTTTGCAAAAAATTTCAAGAGAATTCTCAAATTTAAGAAAAATGGCAATTTTAAAGATAAAAAGAAATTTGAGAAAAATAAGTTTGAAAAAAAAAATGAAAAAGATTTTAAAGATCCTCCTAAGAAAGAAAGTGAGAGGTGCTTTGAGTGCGATGGTAGGGGTCATAGAGCCTTTGAGTGTGCCACACGTCTGAACAGAGAAAAAGGAAAAGCGGTCCTTAATGTTACCCTTAGCGACGACAGTGAGGTCGAGTCGATGTACTCAGGAGATAAGTCACCGCATGAGCGTAACTTCACCGCATTCATGGCTAGTCATATGAGCACGTTGAGTACTTCTCACGACGATGAGGATGCTGCATCACAGGGACACCTCGACAGTGAGATTGATGTGAGTGAGGGGGAGGATGACTCAAGTGAGAGTGAGAGTGATATTCAACGCGCATACGCTGAGTTATATTCTGGGTCATTTAAAACTAAAAAGCGTAAGAAAGTTTTAGTTCTTAAGATCACCGTCTTAGAGGAAGATTTAAGAAAAGCGAGAGAGAGAGAGTCCTCCACCTGCACCGCCCTGAGAGAGAGAGAATCTGCTTGTGTTGAGAAAGAGAGTTTGTTTATAGAGAGATAGAGAGTAAGTTTGAAAAAGAGAGAGGGGACTTGACTAAATAAGTGGCTAGTCTTACGAGTAAGCTCCATTCCTCCGTGGAGACTCGGAAGAAACTTGAAGCTCTTGTTGCCCAGCTGACTCATGATCTTGAGAAAGCACAGGAAGTCAAGTTACAAATCGAGGACAGATCTGGGAAAATAGGAAAGATGCTCCTCGTCCCCGCTTTAGGTTTTGGTGATAGACAGAGAATAGGTTATGATGGTGCCTCCACATCCCAAATTGCACCTGGACCAGTTCCTGAGTTTACTACGACTCCTTATGGCCATCGTCAAAAATCTCAAAGGAGAGTTCGACCAAGAAAACCAAACCAAGGTCCGCCTTTGACTGTGTTCTTTTGTACTTATTGCAAAAGAAAAGGCCACCTCAGGGAGTTTTGCTATAGTTTGAGTCAGACACGACGTATTTCTGCTCCACCACATCATATTGATGACTTTTCTACTCTGAGAGAGCGAGTTGAGTTTTTAGCCACCACATCACAGTGTTTGATGAAGGAATTCCGACAGATGTCTTTGCCGTCAGTAAATGCTTCTCACATTCCGGCTAAAACCAACAACAACAAGGGTAAACAAAAAGTTACCACTTATTGGGTGCCTAAGAAATATAAGAAAGCCCTTGTTGTTCATATTTCTCTCAAAGCACATAATACCTCACAGTGGTATTTTGATAGTGGATGCTCTAGACACATGACAGGTGATGTCTCACTTTTTTCCCACCTTGAGGATTATAAGGATGGTAGAGTCACCTTTGGAGATGGGAGTAAGTCTAGCATTGTAGGACGAGGTACTGTAGAGTTACCAGGATTTCCTAAGCTAGAGAACGTGTTGTACGTCAAAGGTTTAAAAGTAAACCTTCTCAGCATTAGCCAGCTGTGCGACACTGACTTTGCAGTAAAGTTTGATCGGGACGCGTGTAACGTCTACAATCAAGCCGGTAAACTTTTGATGCAAGGGGTGAGAACTGAGGATAATTGTTATGGGACTTATCTGCAACAGCGCCATGATCACTACTATGGATTTGTGGCACCAACGTCTAGGTCATATGAACGTTAGATATTTGACTCATTTAGCCAAAAAGGACCTAGTGCATGCCTTACCATCTCTTGGAAAGTCAACTTCCACGGTTTGCGAACCCTGTTAGTTGGGAAAGCAAATTTAGATCCCTCATAGGAAGTTGCATTCCATTACCACCTCCCGAGTTCTTGAGCTAATTCACATGGATCTTATGGGTCCTACTCGTACGGAGAGTCTGGGTGGTAAGAGATACATTCTCGTGATGGTGGACGATTTCTCTAGATATTCTATCGTAGGTTTTTTGAGAGAGAAATCCGATGCTGTAGAGTTTTTAACGACCAAGTGCCGTGTCCTGCAAAATCAACACGTCACTATTAACAGGATACGTAGTGACAACGGCACTGAATTTAAGGAAGCAAAGGTAGATTTGTATTGTGATAGCCTTGGGATCAAACATGAGTTTTTTGCTGTGAAGACTCCTCAGCAAAATAGGATTGTTGAGAGAAAGAATAGGACGATCCAGGAAATGGCTAGATCTATGCTTCTAGGTCGTAATGTTTCTAGGAAATTTTGGGTAGAGGCAATGTCTACTGCATGCCACACGGTGAATAGGGTTTACTTGCATCCACACACACTTAAGACGCCTTATGAATTTTGGACTGGCAAGAAACCCAACCTGGCATATTTCCGTATTTTTGGGAGTAAATGCTACATCCTACGGGATAGAGAGAAATTAAGAAATTTTGACTCCCGGAGCAACGAGGGAATATTACTAGGATATTCATCGAATAGCAGAGCGTACCGAGTTTTTAACTTGAAGATCTTTAAGGTTATGGAATCAATAAACGTCACCGTTCAAGATGACGAACCTCCGACAGCTATTGATTCTAACCTTCAGTGTAAGGATGAGGATTATTCTGACAATGATTTACTTGTATCTCCCTCACACTCTGTGGACCCTACTTTTATGCTAGGGGACACACCGGCTTGGGTTCGCAAGAGTCATGACCCTTCTGCCATTATTGGTGATCCCACTCTAGGGGTTAAGACTCGTGCTCAGCTAGAGAACGTTGTTAGCCATTTTTGCTACACGTCTAAAGTCGAGCCCAAGAATCATAAAGAAGCACTCAAGGATGAACACTAGATATCTGCTATGCAGGATGAGTTGCTTCAGTTTAAAAAGAATAATGTCTGGGAACTTGTCTCCCGACCTAGTGAGACTAATGTGATAGGTACCAGGTGGATTTTTAAGAATAAAATGGATGAAAGTGGTACCATAATTCGAAACAAGGCTAGGTTGGTCACTCAAGGCTACACACAGATAGAGGGTGTAGACTTTGGGGAGACATTTGCTCCTGTTGCGAGGATTGAGTCCGTCCGCTTACTACTCGCCATCGCATGTCATCTGCGCTTTAAGTTATATCAGATGGATGTCAAGAGTTCCTTTCTGAATGGCATTCTACAGGAGGAGGTTTACGTGGAACAGCCAAAAGGATTTGAAGACCCTCAACACCCGGAGCATGTATACTATCTGAGAAAAGCCTTGTATGGTTTGAAGCAAGCACCCCGTGCTTGGTACGAGAGGCTTACTTCCTATCTCTTAGCCTGTGGCTTCAAGAGAGGGGGAGTTTATATGACGTTGTTCGTCAGGAGAGATGACGGTGCAATTTTGGTTGCCCAGGTCTATGTGGACGACATAGTCTTTGGATCCACGTACTCTCAACATGCTCATCACTTTGAAAAGGAAATGAAAAGTGATTTTGAGATGAGCATGGTTGGTGAGCTTACTTTCTTCCTTGGTCTCCAGGTTCGTCAGCTAGAGGATGGGATGTTCATTTCCCAATCCAAGTATATTAGAGACCTAGTGAAGAAATTTGGTTTAGACTCCGCTAAGCATGCACGTACACCTATGAGTACTTCTACCAAGCTTAGTAAGGACACTTCAGGCAAGGACGTAGAGCAAACCTTGCATCGAAGTATGATAGGCAGTCTTCTCTATTTGACTGCTAGTCGTCCCGACATAGCCTTTAGTGTTAGAGTCTGTGCGCGATATCAGGCGTCTCCAAAAGAGTCACACTTGCTCGCTCTAAAACGTATTATCAAATACGTGAGTGGGACTCTCTCATACGGTATTTGGTATTTCTTTGATACCGATGATCGTTTATCCGCCTTTTCGGATGCCGATTGGGCTGGGGATGTAGATGGTTGTAGGAGCACTTCTGGTGGGTGTTTCTATTTTAATTCTGCTCTTGTCTCCTGGCTGAGCAAGAAGCAAAATTCCATATCTTTGTCCACTGCGGAGGCTGAGTATATAGCCTCCGGGAGTTGTTGCACGCAACTCTTGTGGATGAAGCAAATGCTGGAGGATTATGGGATTTCACAGGACACCATGACCATTTCCTGTGATAACACGAGCGCGATACACATATCCCACAATCCAGTCCAGCATTCGCGCACAAAGCACATCAGGATACGTGAGCACTTTATACGTCAGTTAGTTGAGGAGAAAGTCGTATCCCTGAGTTTTATTCCCATCGACCGTCAATTAGTCGATATTTTCACGAAACCTTTAAATGCCCTTAGATTTGAGAGTCTTAGGAAATCTTTGGGGATTTACACAGTTGACTAAGGGGTTGGTCTATGTCTAGAATAGGATATTTTTTTATGTTCATATCATATGCTTCCTATTGCTAGTCTATTTTACATGTATCATTGCTTTGTTGTACAACTATTTTTTATTTCTTTTGAAAAATCCAAAAAGATTTTTGTTTTTATATATAAATTTTTTTAACAGCACAAAAAGATTTTTGTTTTTATGTATAAATTTTTTTGAAAAGCACAAAAATATTTTTGTATTTTTATTTTTTATGAACCTTTTATGGATGAGCATTTAAGATAGCCAAGTCACAACTTCATTCCATTTATCCATGTGACTGTTTGATAGAGATTGAGACGCTACATCATTTCATCCATGTGCTTTACATTGTATGGAGTCTTTGAGATATAATTAGTGATATTTTCCTACATGTTTGACTCCTATATCCTTTATTGCACACATGCACGACTTTATTTGATTATTGCACTTGTCTATCACATATTGGCTTGAGTGTTTCCATCTCAGTTCTGTCTATACAATGTACAATATGCGATAAACTTGGCAAGATTGGAATGCATGTGAAAACCGTTTGGTGAGACTGTGTGTTTATTTGTAAAACGGGGAGGGGTTGCGAAAGGTAATTATATTTCCTTTGCGCAAAAGCCACCATTTAAAATGACCTAAAAATGGAGGAATTTTAATATCTAAGGTCCAAAGAGGTTAAAAGAGCCCCGAAAAAAATTTAAAGGCAATAAAAAGAAATTCATGCCAAATATGGGCCATTTAGGTTTCACCATCAATTCTCTAAAGTTTGAGAATTTAGAATACTTCTATTCAAAATATATATATGAGGGAGTTTGATTGGAGAATCTTTAAACGGGTTTACACTTCCTTGAAAGTCCTGAAAAAGTATGAAATCATTTTGGACGTTATTGGTGTGGAAATCACTTTGAGCTTTGATTTGTTGATTTGAATTAAGTCAATGTCTTATATTGTCAGTCTTTTACACCAAAGGAAGCATTTGAGTTCATTCGCTAGGAAGATCCAATATTCATCGTGCACATATGTCATGTTTGTATGCATTGATCTTCCTATCGAATATTGATCACACCCATTCATTAACGCTATCATCGACTTGGTTGCTTTGTGTTCATTCATGGTGTGTTTTTGTTTAAATTTTTTTTAAAAAATTTAAAAATAGTTGTGTATTTCCTTGTGACACCCCGTCATTGCTTATTTGCATTATTTCTCTCATTTGTCTATTTGGGGACATCATCAAAAGGGGGAGAAAGAATTATCATATTATGGGGGAGTTTTGAGTTTTTAAGATTTGATAACGTATGCTTTCATCATAAATGGTATCTCTATTTATCTCATTTCAAACTCGATATGTCACTTGGTATTTGCTTTGTCTCATATGTGTAGGCACTTCATTAATGATCTCTTTTTGCACACCCTGATGATAAAAGCGTTGAAGATTCCTGAAGAGTTGAAGATCAAACGATGAAGTCTTATTCAATTGTACCTTTTCAGTTTTTGGGTTCATGGAAGGGTAGATTTGTATAGGAATTTTTTTTTGTAAGTTTGATAATTCGGATTGTTATTGTTTATGTATGTACCGGCATAGACATAGGGGGAGATTTGTAAGGACATTTTGCCCATCATATATTATTATTATGTCGTACGCCGTTACACCGTTGAAAAAATTCAAGATTCATATCGTCATCAACGGATCCGAATATCAAAGAAGAGGAGGAACCAAAAGTCTGGCAGGCCGGACCGGTCCGCCCAGAGAAAAGAACCGATCTGCGTGCGAACCGGTCCGCCCCTGTACAGGACCGATTCCCTTGATGAAAAGCCAGTACACCCCGGACTGCAAGCGAACCGATAATGCCAAAATTTAAAAGAATCGGTCCGCCACCTCGGACCGATCTGCCTCAGACTCGGACCGGTCCGCCTGGGATAATTTCAAACAGATCATGCAGAGATTTTTTAGGCCAAGTTACTCCTTTATAAACCCACTACGGGAAGTGGTTTTACAAGACTTCCATACACGATTTTCAGAGTCCATAAACTAAAAGTATTCATCTTTTTAAGTTACCAAACTCATGTTTTGATTTACACAAATTTTCAAATCATTTGTGAATCATTTTGGAACCCTAGAACACAAATTCTTTTGCTGTTCATACCCTTGTGGAGAAGACCGACCTTCTTCTTCATTGCATCCCTCCTGGAAAGGGAAACTTCCAGCCGCTGACTACAGATCCGACGTCTGAGGGTAATTCTGTGTCACCCCTGTATTTCATTGTAATCCGTGTAAATTGTACTTTACAATATTATAGTGAAATAAATGGTTTTGTCCCTTTGGGGGATTTTTCCTCATTTGTGTGTGTTTGAATGTTCTTGCATGCTTTACATCTTATTCAATCACACCTAGATGCATGTTTAGGATTTAATTGGGTTAAACTGTGTTTAATTATATAATTTCTTAATTTGAACGCACGCACAACTCTTTCAGAGTAAAGGAAAGCTTTTTTTATTACATTATCCTACCTCTATTTCCTGTTAAACATGAGAATAAAATTTTGAAACAATCAAACTTTGTTTAATATAATCTAAATTTATCTAATACAACCTTTGGTTTGGCACACCAATATCAACTTACGAAATAATAATGAACATGGATGAGAAAAGTTAACAATGACTCAATTGATCTCTAATAACAATAAGAAACTATAAGCAAAATGAAACATAAAAAATCAAAGTTAATTACTGGAAGTGGTTCCTTTAGGAAGAAAAATAGAGGAAAGAAATAACAAAACCATTCAAGTAAATCAAAGCACAGTGATCATAATGAAAATAGGAACAAAAGTTACATTAGACTTGTTTTTTTACCATTTATTGCATTTTAAGCATCACATGTCACAACACTATCAATCATCAATATAAATTTATGTATACTTATATATATATATATATATATATATATATATATATATATATATATATATATATATATATATATATATATAGAGAGAGAGAGAGAGAGAGAGAGAGAGAGAGAGAGAGAGAGAGAGAGAGTCTCCTGTAAGGACTTCTTATGGTGCAGAACCCGGTACATACCATTTTTTAAAAATATTAAAAAATATTTTTTTATGAAACTTCATGGATATGATCTCCATGGTGAGAAGATCATCTTCAATTTTTTTCTTCAAAAAATTCAATAAATAACCCGTTGAGATGATGTGATATGTCAAAAGTGGTATAAATATGCATTTTCAACCGTTGAAATGTTGGGTCGGCGCCAACCACTTAATTGATTGAATTTTTTTTATTAAACTTCATGGATATGGTCTTTTCACTCTCGAGATCATATCCATGAAGTTTCATAAAAAATTCAATCAAAAAGTGGTTGAGTTGATCGTCAAAAGTTCAACGATCTGAAATGTATATTTATACTATTTTTTTACATATCACCTCATCTCAACGGGTTTTTTTTATTGAATTTTTTGATAAAAAAAATTAGAGACCATCTTCTCGCCGTAGAGATCATATCCATGAAGTTTAAACAAAAAATTCATTTTTTTTACTGTTTTAAAAAAGTGGTATGTACCGGGGCCTGCACTATAAGGAGTCCTTACAGGAGGGAGTCTCTCTCTCTCTCTCTCTCTCTCTCTGTATATATATATATATATATACAGAGAGAAAGAGAGAGAGAGACAGACTTCAGTACATACCAAGTATATATACCAATTTTTTTTCAATAGTAAAAAAATTATTTTTCGGTTGAATTTTTTATATGATGTTTAAACGTTTCAAGGGATCCACGTTAAAAAAATCAACTCAAAATAATTTTTTTTGCTATTTTAAAAAAATCGATCAAACTTTCACACTTTTTAAAGTACTTTAATAGTTATGAAAGTTTGACATCATAATTCATCATATGTATATATAAATAAAGTACCTTTCTGGATAGATAATCACAAAAAAAAAAACTCAAATAAAAACATATTGGGACTCTACCCTATATAGGTCAAGAAATAATATATATATGCATACCTATATACAAATATATAGAATATACCTAAAGGAATATAACTTACGATAATAAAAGAACTCACTTTAGAAATCATCTCTAGGATATAATACTCGATCCACCTTCTCCTTCTCTTATGCCCACTTGATTTTATTTTTCCTCTTTATGATTTATAGGAACCAAACACCAAATAAATTCCCTTTAATGTAAGGTAGAGATTGATAGAAAGCTCTTTTCGATATATTTTTCGTCATTGCTTGAAAAGCTCCTCTAATCAAAATCCTCAAATTACCTACAAAATAATATCAAACTCAAGTGTAGAGGTAAGAAAGGGTATCAATCCAAATCAAGGGGGTAAAGCTAGAGACAAATTCAATTGTAATTCACTTTTTATTTTTGTAGAGGGGGCCTGAAGGTAATCCTGGGATTAGGGATAATCCACCAATTAGTAACAGTGTTCTGAGGATAAGATCAGCGTGGCAACTCAAGCGTGGCATCTTGGTGAGGCAACTCAAGCGTGGCAGCTTGGCGTGGCAACTCGTACTTTAGCTTATTGTTACTTTGCCATATTATAGCTTTGTTTATATTGACTACGAGTTGTAATGACTGTAATGTTGTAACGAGAATAATGAATGGGTGTGAGGTCGAACGGTACTCGCGAGAGACCAGGCTTGGCAGGGCCTGGGAGAGCTTTCATGCTCTATCGAACAACCTCACCGTGGGAACTTTAGAGGGACTTGGTTTGGAGGATTGAGAAGTGGGGCACCGTTGGGGCTTGTCCTGACCATCTTAGATACACCTGGTAAAACACCGAAGGACCCTGACCGTGGAACCTCAAGCGGAGCAGCTTGGAGTTCCATCGGGCATTGGGTTATGGACCAAACAACCCTCTACTTAAATGTCACATCTACTGTGGGTGATGTCACTAGCTTTCTAAACAATGTCAGACATGCACTTGAGTAAACCACCGTGGTATTTGGGGCTGTCAGATAGTTGGTGAGCCACCTCTGCGACTACAACCCCCTGACACACAGTGATTAGGCAAAAGGCATGTCTTGGCATTTAATGTTTATGACGTAGGAGACAACTAGTGCATCAGGCATTTAATGTTGTGACATAAAGTATGAGGGATGTCTTTCATAGTCTTTAATGACTGAGTTG
The DNA here is from genome assembly GCA_949130495.1 of Sambucus nigra. Taxonomy (NCBI): domain Eukaryota; kingdom Viridiplantae; phylum Streptophyta; class Magnoliopsida; order Dipsacales; family Adoxaceae; genus Sambucus; species Sambucus nigra. The sequence goes on along the minus strand of OX422212.1, from coordinate 185,975,019 downwards.
CCTCGGGGGTGGTGTGGGGGGCTATTTAAGGACCCCAACCACCTCTGAGGAAAGCATGATCTTTTGAGAGTTCAAAAGTTATTACTAGAGAAATTTATTTACTAGAGAGATTTATTAAAGAACCAGAGAGTTCTGCCACCCACCATTTGGTCATTTATTACGAAGATTTTAATACATAACAGAGATCCTTGAGAGTTTTAGTATGTTTTGCCTGCCTACCAAGGTGTATCTAGGGTGCTTACTTCTTTCTCCCTCTAGCTAAGTTATTTCTGAAGTTCTTTATTATATTGTGAGTTATACACGAGAGATTTGTGAGTATAAGATGGGTTCCATACATTCCAAACTGCTCTTTGTGTCTTGTGGCTAAATCACTAGTGCTTTTCTAACTAACCTTGTCATCACCATACTTAAAAAGGGGTTACGCCTCCATCTTATCTAAACTACCCTCTTACATTTGGCGACTCTGCTGGGGAGGCATTCTTCTAAGGAAGGAGTATGGCGCAAGATAACGTTAATCGAAGGCTCAACTTTGATGATATCCAACACAGTGAAGAGCAAGCAGCGGTAAAATTGGAGGCTTTAAGGAGCGGAGCTCCTCGAATAGAAGTGCCCCCAGTTCAGACAACAACGGGTGCTCAAGGAGTGACGCAGGCTTCCACGAGCGCTGGGCTAGGACCTTCCCAGATGACCCTCCTCATGAGCAAGTTCTATGAGTTTTTGCAAACTCCTGCAGCTTCAACGGTGCTGGGAGGACTTGAGGCCAATTCCTTCGTAACACCATGGGCAGCTCCAACGGTTCCACCGGGCGCAGGTACAACGGGAGAAGCCCCGGCAAGCATACCCTTCGTCGTGAATCCGGCAATGGGAATCTCCGGAGTATCAACGGCGCCAGCCGTAATGATGGCTCCAACTGTTACGGTCATTCAGCCAACACCCCCATTGGTTGTTGCCCCATCGCCCATGGAGGAAATGAGGAGAGAAATGCAAAAGGAGATGTTAAAGTTTGTGCAGGCTTCCTCACAGTCTATAGGCGAGGTAGCTTCAGTCTATGATGACTTTAGGACACCTTATCCTCAGGAATACAACGATGAGCCTTACCCGAGGGATTATATTCCCCCCATCTTTGAAAAATACACAGGGAAGGGTGGGAATCCGAAAGAGCACATTAAACGTTTTATTGAGCACCTAGGTGCGCATTGCAACAACAAGAAACTCAGGTTGAGGGAGTTTTCCAAATCCCTAACCGATAAAGCATACACGTGGTATTCTCATTTGGCCCCTAAAAGTGTTTCCACGTGGGAAGAGATGCATGTGCTGTTTGTCCAAAAGTTCTTTCTAGCAGAGGATGAATTCACTCTGACCCAACTAGGGAGAGAGAAGCAACGACCAGGAGAAGACGTGGTGGCGTACGTTCGGAGGTTCAGGGAAAGGTCTCTGGACGTGATAGAGGAGGCCAAGGAATCCAAACTATTACAAATCTGTGCCGAAGGACTACTCCCGGAGTACATCTGCCATCTTATCAATGAGACGCGTGAGGGAACTTTTTCGGCGTTCTTAAAATCTGCAAGGAACATCTCATTGGTCGTACGACCAAACCCGATGGCGGCGCCTATGATATTCAGACAGCCGATACAACCTGGGGGAGGAAGGCCTCAAACCCCACGGGTGGGATACACCGAAGGAGCAGATGGGGGTAGGGCGGCGAAGAAGGACAACAAAAGGAAGTTCGGAAGGGATAGAGAAGACCCACCACCGTTACCATGCACGATAGAAGAGGCGGTGAGTTGTTATAACGCCATGGTCCAAGGTGGAACGGTCTACCTGCCAAAAGGTGTTCCTTCGGAGGAACCCGATGACGCAACGAAGGCGGATCCTAGGTATTGTCAGGTTCATCGAAAGATCCAGCACCCGACAGAGAGCTGCTTCACACTAAGAAGAATCATTGACAAGTACATGAAGGCAGGAACGCTGCAGATCCCCCCACAAAACGTTAACAACAACCCGCTTCCAGCACATGGGGCCAACTTGGTGACGGCCTACGACGATGAGGCGGAAAGAGGAGAAGGAAGGTCAACTATGAGGCAAAAGGAATTCGAAGAAACTCTAGAACGTTGCACCACAGGAGTGGCTAATGTAGTTTTAGCCTACGATGAAGCAAGCGCTAAAGACGTGGAAGACGTATACAGCGTTGAGGGCGAGGAAATGGAGGCAGCCGTTGAGTACAGCGCAGTTTCAAAATCCCCAAAATTCGCTTGGTTCTTCGATCAAGTGGGGATACCAAAGGAGAGCAGACTGGAAATAACTCAGGCGATCCTAGACATCGCGAGGAAGGACGCGGTTCCCTCGTTGAAATGGAGGGGACCCATGGCGAGGCTGGTGAAAAAGTTCCTATCAGAGGTGACCTTCAGCGATGCAGATAGAGCTGTAAGGTTCCCTCATAACAGGCCCTTGTATGTGACGGCCAGTATCAATGGGGTTAGTTTTGCAAGAATTCTTATGGATGGGGGCACTTCCATCAACATTATGCCGATCAACTCCTTCCACGCAGCTGATATCCCAGAAGAAAGGTTGGTCCCCATGCCTCTGGTAATTTCAGGGTATGACAACCAATCTTCCAAATCCATTGGGTATGTGAATGTGGGAATTGTAATGGGAAATCTGAGTTCCCACATCAAGTTCCATGTAATAGAAAGTGCAACTTCCTATCATTTACTAATAGGAAGAGTGTGGATGCACAATAAAGGTTTAGTTCCTTCAACATATCATCAATGCGCCAAGGCGAATGTCAAAGGAACAGAAGTGACCATTAGGGCTACAAAAAGGCCTTTTGCTATCGAGGAAGCTCACTTTGTAGATGCGGCCTTTTCTACGGAGTTGGAAGAGGACGCTCGAGTCCTAACGAGAAGAATGGAGGGGGCATGGGTTCCCTCGATCAAAGATAGAATGGGGCCTCTGAACGAGCAAAGTAAAGAAGCCACGAGTAACGAAGGAGTAAGGACCGAAGAAACCCATCAGGTGATCCCTCGACCTCAAATTACCACAAGGCAGCTCAAAAACAAAGTAAGGCTTGGAGTGGATCCTATGGAGCATGAGGCCCAGCGGCAAAGCGTGCTGAGTCGCTTTTCAGGGGGAAGGATCGCTGAGGCTTCGAAAGAAAGGAAGAGGAAGGCCGTGGCAACAGCTACCAACAGGCAATGCAAGAAGGTGGTCACTGAGGAGGGGAAGGTGGTATACCGTTTATAACGATGTGAGCGGGCGGCCGAAGAGACCGAGGATGGGACTGACCCGTTATATGAGTGTTTCTTGGTGGATCAGCAGGGACAGTGTATGGTGATAGACAACTCCAACATACAGGAGTTCGTGGAGAAGGTCGCCGAAGAACCAGACTACATGGCAAATCAACCAAGGCCCCAGGCACAAGAGTTGGAGCAGTTGAACTTATCAGGAGAAGGGGAAGACCCAAGGCCCATCTTCATCGCGAAGGATCTCGCTAAGGAGAAGCGAGAAGCCCTGGTTGGGCTAATCTGGGAGTTCGTAGATGTCTTTGCATGGAAGTATAATGGAAGGGCTGGATGAGGAAGTGAGTTGCCACAAGCTAAACGTGATACCTTCAGCCATCCCGGTGAAACAGGCAACAAGGACTTATAAACCTGAGTTGGACTTGAAGATTAAGGAAGAGGTTCAGCGTTTGTTAGCAGCAGGATTCATCAAACCAATATAGCATCCCCTGTGGCTATCTAGCATTGTGCCAGTAGGGAAGAAGGACAAGAGCCAAATAAGGATTTGTGTGGATTTTAGAGATCTGAATAGGGCTTGCCCCAAAGATGAGTTCCCTCTACCCTCCATTGATAGCCTGATAGATGTCACAGCTGGGCATGAGATGTATAGCTTCATGGATGGATACGTAGGGTACAACCAAATCAAGATGGACCCCGCGGACGCAGAGAAAACAGCATTCAGAACCCCGTTGGGCAATTTCATGTACAAAGTAATGCCGTTTGGACTTAAGAACGCGGGAGCTACTTGTCAAAGAACAATGATGGCCATTTTTCACGATTTCTTCCACAAATTTGTAGAATTCTATGTGGACGATTTGGTCATCAAATCGAAGAAGGAGGAGTCCCACCTAAACGACTTAAAGAAGGTGTTTACTCGATGTAGGAAGTATAAATTAAGGATTAACCCATTGAAGTGCGTCTTTAGAGTAACATGCGGGAAGTTTCTAGGCTTTGTGGTTGATCGACAAGGGGTGCAGATGGACCAGGATAAACAAAGCGCGATCTTAGAAATGTCGTGCCCAAGAACGGTGAAGGAGCTAAAAAGCTTCCTCGAAAAAGTCTCCTACCTCAGAAGATTTGTACCAGGATTGGCAGAGGTAACACACCCGTTGATGCAGCTGCTGCGAAAAAACACAAAGTCCAGATGGGAAGAGGACCACCAGGAGTCTCTCGATGAGTTGAAGAAGCTGCTCGTTTCATCACAAATCATGGTTCCTCCGCAGGCGGGAGTACCGTTGCAGCTGTACCTCACCTCAACTACAAGGTCCGTTGGAGCTTTACTGGCACAAGAGATTGACGGGCAAGAACGGCCGGTGTATTACCTCAGCGGGATCATACATGGGCCAGAGATTAGATATAGCAGCCTAGAAAGGCATTGTTTGGCCTTAGTCTTTGTAGCACAAAAACCTAGACATTATATGCTGTCTTTTAAAATTCATATTGCAACTAGATGTGATCCTATTAAGTATTTATTGGCTAGAACAATCTTGATTGGCAGGGCAGGTAGGTGGTTCCTTATTCTCTCCGAATATAATTTAAAGTGTGTGATTCCTCGTGCCATCAAGAGCCAGGCGTATGCCGATCTGTTGGCAATCTTTCCATCAGGAACGTTTGAACCACCTAAAGAAGACATTCTGGGAGACGACTTGCAAGCCAACTATCTGGATGCAACCGATGAGGAATGGACGATGCAGTTTGATGGGTCTTCGGCAGAGAAAAAAGGAGGGGCAGGGGTCATCCTTTCAAAAGGAACGGAGGAGATTTGCCTTTCCTACAAACTAGATTTCCCTTGCTCCAATAACGAAAGCAGAATACGAAGCGTTGGTGCTAGGGTTGTTGGAGGCTCTTCGAAGGGGAATTCGTTCTCTCTGCATCAAGGGTGACTCGAACTTAGTAATTCAGCAAGTTAACGGAGAATATGCGTTGAAGCACATGAGTTTGGCACCGTACAGAACGATTATTCAGAGGCTCCTCAGCCAGTTCCACCGGACCAAAATCAGAAGACATCCCAGAACGATAAACCGTCATCCAGACGTTTATGCCACTATTGCTCAAAAGATGGTCATGAGGAGCGATACGACTATCGTTACGATCCAACGAAGGACAGCTCCTTCGGTGGTACAGTCAATACTACCCATGGAGGGAGACGCGGATTGGAGAGGAGAGATCAGGAAGCAACTGGAATCCGGGGAAGGAGTTATGGGACTAAGAGAGTTAGCCCAATACTTTACAAACCAGGGAAATCTTTACTACAGAAATGCAGGGGGGTGGTTATCAAGATGCATTGGGCCAGAAAGCAGAGCGGAGGTTGAAGAGAACACATGAGGAGCATTGCGAAACAACTGAGATACCTCTCTATAGAAGAATTCAAAGAGGGGGATATTTTTGGCCTAGAATGAAACAGGATGCGGCAGAACTACAACGGAATTGTGATAAGTGTCAGCTATTTTTTGAAGCAGCTGAGTGCCATTTCATAGAAGCCCAAACAGACTGGAGGCAGCCCTATATCGACTTTATTCAAGATGGAACTGTCCCAACGGAGAAAGTGGATGCGATGGGACTGAAGCGAAGGGCCCCAAGGTTCTATATCCAAGAGGGGCAGCTTTATCGAAGGGGGTACTTCAACAAGCCATTGCGTTGCATCACGAAAGAAGAGGCAACTGAGGTCCTCAAACAAGCCCATGACCCAGCTCACATAGGAGGGGCCAAGTTATATGATCAGCTGATGACGTTGGGATATTATTGGCCAACGATGGAGAAAGACTCTACCGAATTTGTTCAAAAATGCAAAGCTTGCCAACTTCATGGAAATATGATCCATGCCCCATCGGTGGACTTACATTCTCTGGCAACGCCTTATCCTTTCCACACTTGGGCGTTCGACCTCGTGAGGGCGATACACCCTTCGTCGAGGGACAAGATATGGATACTGGTAGCAACGGAGTGCTTTACAAAATGGGCTGAAGCAATACCACTCAGAAGGGCAACGGCTGGGGTAGTGAGTAACTTCATCAGAGAGTATATCATTTGCCGTTTTGGGATCCCAAAGGTTATTCTCTCAGATAATGGGACTCCCTTTGTCAACTCAGAAGTAACGATGCTTACAGACAAGTATTCCATCGTTCATCACACTTCAACGGTGGCATACCCGAAGGGGAACGGTCAGGCCGAGGCAACTAACAAAACTCTAGTTAATATCCTGGCTAAAACAATGGAGGACTTTCCAGGATCGTGGGATGACAAGATACCAGCAGCGTTGTGGGCCTATTGAACGACGAAGAGGAAGCCCACAGGGTACACTCCGTTCTCCCTTGTCTACGGGGCTGAGGCAATCCTTCCAGTGGAGTTGGAGGTTCCCTCTACTCGATACGCCTTGCGAAGTAGCATGCTCCCTCAGAACAGGCATGTGCAGCTGGAGGCATTGGATGAACACAGAGACAACTCAATGCAACATTTTCAAATGTATACAAGGTAGCTCTCTAGGGCATATGACAACCTGGTAAGACCAAGGAGGTTCGTAGAGGGAGATCTCGTTTTGAAAGTAGCGGTGAAACACATTAGGGGACTTCCTCTGCCAAAATTCGCAGCCAATTGGGAGGGACCTTTCGTCGTGAAGGAAGCTCATGATTCAGGTTATTGCTTAATTTCTAAGTTGGAGGAAGACAAGCCATTCAAAATTAATAATAAATGATTGAAAGTCTATCATGTGTAAACAATTAAGTTTGTACCATCGATGTATCTAGTCTTTGATTATGAATATACAAGTTTTATTGATGACGTGAAGTATAGACACCGATATGAAAGCAGTCATAACTCAAAGATAAAACGGGAAAATATACATTCTTTCATTCAATAAACAAGAGAGCATTACAAAAAATTGGGAACTATTGCCCAAGAATTACATAAATGGACGAAGAAGGAAAATATATACAAGAGTTTGCTACCCTAAGAGGAACCATAGGTCCGGGGAAGAGAAAAAATCCCCAGGAAGGCCCGAAGAAGCTGACGCAAAGGAGCTTTGAGCGTTGACAGCAACCTCTAGCCTGATTTGCACCTGTGCGCATTCAATAAGAAGTCTCTCCCGTTTCAGCTTGGCCAAACGCAGAGCCTCTTCGGCATTCTTTATTTCTTCATCCGCTGATTCCAAAAGAGGTGCCAGCTCAGCTAACTTAACTTCCTCAGCCCGTTGGTCCTCCTGGTGCTTCCTCAACAGTTCCCTCTGGCCGATCAGCTGTTGACTCTTCAAAGTTTTCAAATACTCTATAAGCCAGTCGAAACGAAAACCGTCACGACCCAATTCCTTCAGAAAACCCAAAAACTGATTAATGAGGGCTCGGGTAACACTGGAAGTGGGAGTATTGGCAATCTCAGCAACAACGATCGCCATGCCTTGTAGTCGATGACTCATCACGGGAATATTGGACCGTAGGCAGTCCACGGTAAAGGTCTCGGGGTGATGGTTCACCAACTGCTCAATCACCAAGCGATAGCTCACAGGCATTTGGGGAGAATTGTGAAGCACCATTAGGCAAAAGGCAGGAGGAGTTAAGTCAGGGAGAGGCAATTCGCACCCAGATTCACTTTCTGCCTCAACACCAGTCGTGGAACCTTGGTCAGCATGGTCAGATTCTTCCAAAACAACAGGTTCCTGACGTGGTGTGCCCATAAGTGAAAGAGCTGGTGAGGAATCCTCCTGAGCAACCTGAGAAGAGATATAAGAAACAGTGAGATTATAGTGTTTTCATTGTTAAGTCACCATTATAAGGTGGAGATTATATAAAAATCTTAACAAACGTTTTCGTTGTTAAGTCACCGTTATAAGGTGGAGATTATATAAAAATCTTAACAAGCGTTTTCGTTGTTAAGTCACCGTTATAAGGTGGAGATTATATAAAAATCTTAACAAACGTTTTCGTTGTTAAGTCACCGTTATAAGGTGGAGATTATATAAAAATCTTAACAAGTGTTTTCATTGTTAAGTCACCGTTATAAGGTGGAGATTATATAAAAATCTTAATAAGTGTTTTCATTGTTAAGTCACCGTTATAAGGTGGAGATTATATAAAAATCTTAACAAGTGTTTTCATTGTTAAGTCACCGTTATAAGGTGGAGATTATATAAAAATCTTAACAAGTGTTTTCATTGTTAAGTCACCGTTATAAGGTGGAGATTATATAAAAATCTTAACAAACGTTTTCGTTGTTAAGTCACTATTATAAGAAGGAGTTTATGCAGAGAATTAAGAAAGTACCTGAATCACAACAGGGGCAGGAGTGGGAGTCATCACGGAGGTTAAAGTGATAGGAACCGTTGGGAGGGGACTTGTTACCTCATCAGCCTCAACGGGGTCTCTAGCCCCAGAAACCTCAACCATCGGCATAGTTCCCTCGCCCACATAAGGTACCAAAGCAAGAGCAAGGGGTTCATCGGGAATAGATGAGGGTGGTGAAAGATCAGGAGAAAGCTGAAATATAAAAGCCAATGTTAGTAAAGAGGAACAAATACAGAAAAAAAGGGCGAAATTTATCCAAGAATAACTTACCTCAGTCAGAACGTTGAAAAGGGGCACTGTGGTCAGAGGTCTCGCCAGCACCGTTGGACGAAGAATGTTTGCTAGCAGCGAGGATACTTCGACCTAGGGCAACCAACATCCTAAATTCAGCACACAGAACGGGGTGAAAGAGAAGGAATGCCAGATCAGACAAATTTAAATATGAAATAATTACCTCAGGATCACCTGTAGCAACCAGAACAATGGGGAGAACAGCCTCAGAGGAAGCCAGTGAGCCAGAGGGGACTGGAGTAGGCATCTCAGATTGTGTTGTCTTTGGTGGCGAAGAGACATCCATGGGCTCTATAACCTCACCCTCCACAACTGCCTCCCTCGCCCGTCGTGAGATTGAACGACGGGCGTAAGTAAGCCCGGTCATTGGCGAACGGGGTGGGGTCGTATCTGATGAGATGGCCCCACAGCGACCGCCCACGAAACGGCTAATGGGGGGACTTGGGGGGCTAGGAGAACGAGGCCCCGTTTATTTAAGTCCCTGAACCAAAGTAGTTAAGAACAATATATATAAGCAAATCCGGCTTGCTCTAACCAAAGAGGAAAAGAGAACAAGATAAGTGTACATACCTCAGATTGGGAAGAAGAATGAGAAGCTTGCACCGTGGGAGCTTGCTTCCGCTGGGACTTGGTGCCTAAAGTCTTCCTCCTTAGCCTTGTCATGTCACTGCCAGTGGCTTGAGGAACCTTCGAACTTTTCCTCCTCCTTGCAGCTGGCTCAGTGGGATCGACGACGATCGTGGGGAAGGCAACGGAGGGAGGAACGACGACAGCGCGCCGTTGAAACTCTGCATTCACCCGATCTACCTCAGCCTGCGCCTCCCTCCTTAACCTCTCGACCCTTTCAGGAGACATGGGAGGAGTAACAGAGGCTATGGGAAGGGCTGCCACAAGAGTCTGGGATTTGGATTTTGTTTTTTTCGTGGAGGCCACCCCACTCTTGGCCTTCTTGGTCGATGGCTGCGAAGACCCTTCATCAGCAGTTGCTCCAGTCGAAGGAGCAGTCTTCCTGGATACCCCAGCACTTTTCGCTTTGGGTATGGCAGTAGGAGTCATGGGGCATAACGGAGGAAGCTCTTCGGAAGGCCTCTTAGGGGTTTTGCTTAGAGGGAACTCAATCCCCAGAACGGAGTTGCCTTTGAGTCCCAGCTCCAACGCAGAAAATGAAAGAACTGGAGGGTACACAGGCTCGCCATCTATGAATTCAACAATGTTAGCCAGTTGTTTCGGCCAGAACTTCGTGGCAAATAGACTGGTCACATTCCCTTGCCTCTTGTTGGAGGGAATGGTGACTCGCCCAGCCATTGATTCATTTATCCCCCACGCAGCAATGGAGGAAAATAAGGAACATGCCTCTCTAAAGCTAACCTTTGGGTTTGAGGATTGGAAAACTGAGCGAGGAGCCCCCTGATCAAACCCAAATTGACGACTACACCGATTGGGGTTATAATGTTCGCTGGAATATCCCCACTCGGTGTAGGAAGGCAGATACCCCGGAGAAAGGAGAAGCACCACGGCTAACTGAGGATCTTCAATGTCTACCCCCACCTGAACCACCCTGGATTCGTGCTGAAAGAAATCACAAGTATGAACAAAGGCGTCCTCTCCGTAAGGCCTCATAACAAAGTCCTCAAAACGATCAATTGAGGCGATCAGCTCTTTTCGGCTCTGCCTCTTGTGATAAATATAAGAGCGTGGGGATAAAATGGTTTCCCCAGAAGGAGGACGGTTGGCCTTGGCCGCTACAACAGGAAAGCGCACGTAAAGAAAGTTGGTTAGAAGGACGTTGTTAGTAAAGTTGGCCAGGTTATAACGGTCAAGTGATCGTTCCATGTCGAACAACGTTCTGTCAAGCCAGGTATAGAGGGACCCTAGGGCAATTGTAGCCAAAGGAAGTTTGATGCCCCGGGCCAAACGAAGGGATATGTTGATAAGGTCCCTTCGGGGATGATCGTTTGGTTTTCCCGTCAAAAGAAAACGGGAAAGAATCACAAGGATGTAAGCGGGGAGCTCTAACGAAGTACCTTGGCCAGGGGCATCCGTTGAAGTTGAAGAACTACCTTCACTAGAACCCTTGAAGAAATAGTTAATCAGCGGAGTGAAGGTAGCTTTGTTTGAAGAACCGATGCAACTTCGGCATATTCGGTCCAACGCCAAACGGTCAGCAGTCTCTTGGGCGTCAAGAGGCTCATCGGTATAAGGCTCATGACCTGTTGCTTCGAGCCCCAGAAGCTCGCATACATCTTCTAGGGTTATCGTGAACTCGCCCCACGCAGTAATGAATGTGTGAGTCGTCACGTTCCAACGAGAAACAAGAATGGGGAGAGCAGCATTATTTTTGGAGAGAGTAAACTCACCAAACCATTTGGCCCGTTGAAGGCCAATCTTACTCAAAATATCACCATGTGAGAGTTCCAAGCAGCAAAATGGGCAGGAGAACCACCTGGTGCTTCGAAGTCAATTTGGGACCATTGGAAGTCCCCTCGCTCCAGACGAAACCGGAGAGTCCCCTCTAGAGGAAGAAAGCCCCACTTCGAGGGTTCTTCGTCCTCATCACCCAGCACTAAGGTCTCAAACTTGCATTCAAAGTTGACAGTCTTGCAAGCAGCATCAAAGCTATCATCTTCGCCAAAAATGGGAGAGCGACGATAAAACCTTAACTGTTCACGACGGACAGCGTCCAAAGCAGAAGCACCAGTAGTGGTGGCAACAGCAGTAGTAGGCGGCGCACTGGTTGAAGAGATGGTGGGGTAACTTTGAGATGCCATGACAGAGTGTTAGAGCAAACAAAAAACAACCTTGAGTCAGAGGAGCCTGAGCACGACAATGGCAGAAGAGCAACCACAGGAGGTGGCGTAGAAGATGAGAGCAAGAACAGGACGGCACAAGCTCGAACAGCAATAGAGGTTTCAGACGATCAACAATGGAAGCTCTTTCTCTCTCTCTCTCTCTAAAAAACGAAGGAAATTTGAAGCAGGTAGTGGCAAAGTAAGAAAAAGAAAGGTTTTAAGTGATTTGGCCGTTTAATTTTTAAAGTTCGTCGTTTAAGTTTCCCACCATTGCACGTGTGTGGCCGCCTGCAATCATTTCAAATGTACACGTGGCACTTCGGGAAGTGTTCTGACATGGAAAAGACAACGCTACGTCATTTAATGAAGTGACACCTGGGGAACTGCCATCAATTAATGAAATGACACCTAGGGAACAGCCACCGTTACCTTCCTAAGCAAGATTGAGTTTTGGGCGCCAAGATTTTCTCTGACATATCCAATAAACCCCCCAACAAGGAAGGTGTCCCAACGGTTCAAAAAAGCCACGATGTCCCCTCGACAGAAGCTCAAACGTTGTTTAGTTATGACTCAGTTACATCGGGGAGAATTTTTCGCTTTTTCGAACATTACTGCGAGAATATTAGCAGGTCCTTCGGGAGTATTTCAGATATTCAAGCTGAAACGGTTGAGACTCAGCATTAGGAAAAAGCAGCAGACCAGACAGAGAAGGTTCATCGGATTAAGAAGTTTTCGTGGAGGCACTTCTTGTTCCCACAACAAATCCCTCCACGAAGGGGCAAATGTAGAGGGGGCCTGAAGGTAATCCTGGGATTAGGGATAATCCACCAATTAGTAACAGTGTTCTGAGGATAAGATCAACATGGCAACTCAAGCGTGGCATCTTGGTGAGGCAACTCAAGCGTGGCAGCTTGGCGTGGCAACTCGTACTTTAGCTTATTGTTACTTTGCCATATTATAGCTTTGTTTATATTGACTACGAGTTGTAATGACTGTAATGTTGTAACGAGAATATTGAATGGGTGTGAGGTCGAACGGTACTCGCGAGAGACCAGGCTTGGCAGGGCCTGGGAGAGCTTTCATGCTCTATCGAACAACCTCACCGTGGGAACTTTAGAGGGACTTGGTTTGGAGGATTGAGAAGTGGGGCACCGTTGGGGCTTGTCCTGACCATCTTAGATACACCTGGTAAAACACCGAAGGACCCTGACCGTGGAACCTCAAGCGGAGCAGCTTGGAGTTCCATCGGGCATTGGGTTATGGACCAAACAACCCTCTACTTAAATGTCACATCTACTGTGGGTGATGTCACTAGCTTTCCAAACAATGTCAGACATGCACTTGAGTAAACCACCGTGGTATTTGGGGCTGTCAGATAGTTGGTGAGCCACCTCTACGACTACAACCCCCTGACACACAGTGGTTAGGCAAAAGGCATGTCTTGGCATTTAATGTTTATGACGTAGGAGACAACTAGTGCATCAGGCATTTAATGTTATGACATAAAGTATGAGGGATGTCTTTCATAGTCTTTAATGACTGAGTTGCCTCGGGGGTGGTGTGGGGGGATATTTAAGGACCCCAACCACCTCTGAGGAAAGCATGATCTTTTGAGAGTTCAAAAGTTATTACTAGAGAAATTTATTTACTAGAGAGATTTATTAAAGAACCAGAGATTTCTGCCACCCACCATTTGGTCATTTATTACGAAGCTTTTAATACATAACAGAGATCCTTGAGAGTTTTAGTATGTTTTGCCTGCCTACCAAGGTGTATCTAGGGTGCTTACTTCTCTCTCCCTCTAGCTAAGTTATTTCTGAAGTTCTTTATTATATTGTGAGTTATACACGAGAGATTTGTGAGTATAAGATGGGTTCCATACATTCCAAACTGCTCTTTATGTCTTGTGACTAAATCACTAGTGCTTTTCTAACTAACCTTGTCATCACCATACTTAAAAAGGGGTTACGCCTCCATCTTATCTAAACTACCCTCTTACAATTTTCTTTTTGAAATTTTTCTTTTTTATTTTTTTTAGCTTTTTCAAATATTAAAGCAATTGGGTGAGATGAGGTGAAATAACACTAAACTAAAATGTGAGATGAAAATAACTAACTAAAAAGTGACTAAAAGTGAAAAATAAAGTCTAACACTAAAATAAGAGATAAAGTGAAGTAAATAATTGTGAGAACAATCAAGGAATGGGATTACACCATAAATTTTAGCTATTCTAATTAATTAATTGAATTAATTGAACTCTCCCAAATTAATATCAAAATTACAAATCAACTCTCATTGCAAATGTAATTTTTATAGTAACATTTTAGAAAATTAAGTTTAACCCCCCACAACTCTAGAAAATAGATCTACACTCCTTTTAATTAATCACCCACTAGGTTCGATTTATCAAAATTTATGTAAATATAGAAAATGAAATTTAGAGTTGAAATTCAAGGAATAATACCATACTTAAGAAACCCCTATCTCTAGTTCGAATCTAAAATGAGTATTATAACTTAGAATTTCGATTTTCTCTCGAAAATAATTTACCTCACTTTATCTCTTATTTTAGTGTTAGACTTTATTTTTCACTTTTAGTCACTTTCTAGTTAGTTGTTTTCATCTCACATTTTAGTTTAGTGTTATTTAACCTCACCTCACCCAATTGTTTTAATATTTGAAAAAGCTAAAAAAAACAAAATTCCAAAAAAAAAAAAAAAAGTGAATTACAATTGAATTTGTCTATAGCTTTACCCCCTTGATTTGGATTGATACCCTTTTTTACCTATACACTTGAGTTTGATATTATTTTGTAGGTAATTTGAGGATTTTGATTAGAGTAGTTTTTCAAGCAACGACGAAAAATATACCGAAAAGAGCTTTCTATCAAATGGCGCCGTTGCTGGGGATTTCGACAGGGTCGGGTGTAGGTCGGCGGGAGTTAGAGTCCGGGTAGTGGATCAGGGTCGCACGGGAGATACCAGGTTTGCAGTGGGTATGGTGGCTGCGGGTATAGGGGGTATCAGGGTATGGTTTTGGCAGGGGTGAACACGGGTTTCGGGTTGGAGAATGGGGGTTGGAGTTATGGGATGGCGGGTGGTGGTTGAGTGTGAAGAGAGAGGATAGTGATTGGGTTATTGTAGAAGATGGAGTGAGGTTTAAAGATGATGGAGGGTAAGGGTTGTGTGTGGGTGAGGTGTAGAGTGTTATTTTGTGTGTATGAGTGTGTATTATAGAGTGAGGTGTGGGTGAGGGTGTATTTGGGTGTGAGGGGTTTTGTGTGTGTTTAACTTATGGCCCCTAAAAAATGTCTAACTAAAACTAATAAAATTAAAAATTAAATCCTAAAAATAAAAACTTAAATAAAATAAAAACTCAAGTCCTAAAAAAAATAAACTAATAAAAGTAAAAAAAATAAATTCCTAAAACTTAAAAATTAAAACTAAAGACCTACAAAAAATATAAATCCAAATAAAACTAAAAAATAAATGAATTCTTAAAAAAAAACTAATCCTAATAAAATAAAATCAAAACTAAAAACTAAAAATCAAAATACAATAACATTAAATAAAAAGAAATAAATCCTAAAAAAAAGATTCAAACTAAAAATTAAAAATATAAAAAATAAGAAAGGGAACAAATCAAACACACACGGCTCGGGACAGATTTTAGGCTAGGTTAGGGTAGGCTAGGGTTACGAGATTGGTAATTAGCTCCATAAATCGCACAATTACCTTGAAATACGCGTTTGAGCATCGCAACGTGCATTCAACCTATAAAGTACACAATAAAGCACATAAGACCCAAATTATCAAGAATTAGAAACTAAAATACGTCTATTCGGGGTATAAAATGTACTCTTTTGGGTGCTTATCATACCACTCCCAAACAGAGTGTTGCTAGTCCTCGAGGAATAAGATAGAGAGAAATAGAAAGATAAGAAACCAAAAGTGTACCACTTTCGCGGGCACTTGCGATTGCACTTAGCATGTGCAATAAGCCTTTAAACCTATAGGTTGCCCTACAGGACGAGTTGTATCTCGTGAGGGTCTGCAGGGAATATACCCACAAAATTCTAATTTGCAAAAGGCAGTCAATCTCTTATTAGACGTAGAATTATCGCACAATCCATCAAGAAAGAAATGTTTTCAGAAATACAAGCTAGGACGTGTAAAAAGTTTAGAGAAGTAAATACTCAAGGCACATCCTTCCTAGAACTCAACGTGTGTGGTGTGAATCAGTCAAAACGGGTAGAGTATCATACGAGTAATTCCTAGATAGCCTCTTGGAATCAACGCTTCAACTTAAAATCTCACTGGATATCTCTCTCTCAAACGAACTCTCGAGATTAGGGTTAGTGTATCGCTCTTGTGTGTGAGGAGGTGAGTAAATGTAATCAAGTTCAAACGTCTTACACACACATAAGAAAGAAAGAACATTAAGAAATAAAAATGATCTCGTGAAAGAATGCTAATCACTATAGTGAGAATGTCGAGTTATTCACCACGTTTACTTTCATTTGCCCGAACACCTAGGGGAAATAATGACGTTTATGGGTGAGGGGGAAATAAAATGGGATATGTGGGATGATGTGAGGCAGGATATGATGAGATGATGATATGATGGATGGATGGTGGATATTTGAGAAGAGTGTATTACACTTTGACGAACAAATGTCTTTATTTCTTGATTGCAACTTTCTCTTTTTCTTCTTTTCCAAATACGCATCAATGTATGAGATAAATCTGCTAAAAATACAAATAACCCCAACATAGATTTGTATTTAATTTTTCTCCATGTGAATCGGCTTTGGGAGAGACATTCGCTAAAAATGCAAACACTCTTTATGACGGATCTTCTCTTTTTTTCTTTTTTCTTTTCTTTTTATTTTCTATTTTTTCTTTTCTTTTTCAAATACGCATCAATGTATGAGATAAATCTGCTAAAAATACAAATAACCTCAATATAGATTTGTATTTAATTTTTCTCCATCTGAATCGGCTTTGGGAGAGATATTCACTAAAAATGCAAACACTCTCTTTGACGGACCTTCTCCTTTTACTTTCAACACTATTCTCTGTGGATATGGAAATGGGCGGTATGGTATATGGTGATGATATGGAAAATGGAAGGTGTATGAATGTATGATAAATGAAATTTGGTTGGTGCATGGGTGAAGGTGTGGTCAAAACCTAGTGATCGGGATAAATTTCAAGACACGTGTTTCTTACAACTCGAAAGTAATGTCGTTCTCAGTGATCAAGCCAAAAATTTAGTGAAGAATAATGAGATCATACAACGATTTAAAGTGCAGACCGAAATGAAGTTGAATCAATTCGTGACTCAGAGATTGCGTAAAACACTCTAAAATGTGAAAGGCACAAATCTCACAAGCTAAAGTCCCTACTAGTGATCCTTAATGTTCTCTTGAGAATTATAGTACTCCTCGACTCTAAACCGTATTGACATGACAAGTGCGTAAATTTTGTTGAGTCTAGAAATTCATGGTGCAATATGCCTTGGGACGTATTAGATAGGCTATTTAGAATAATATAAATCCTCTAGCTTGATTCCTAGACTTAAAAGATGGATGATTAAAAATTCACATCAATAAATGAGATGAAAGAAACTGCACAAAAATTTTAAAAATAATTTTTTGTCAAAAGATGTACGATTTTGATAAAATTCCCCACCCCCAAACAAAAAGGAACATCGTCCTCGATGTTAAATAAAATGATTTTGAAAATTGAGAGCAGTAGGAAGGAAAGATATTACCAGAATCAACCGCTAATGAAGTGGACAGATGAAGCCAAGAAGAAACCTGAATAAAGGAGAAGATAACAAAATGTGTACAAGTCCATAACATGGTAAAGCATAGGGTGAGGTGAAACACCACCCTCAAATTGGATGGGGACTAGTACGAGAAACATTGGCTGCCTCCCGGTAGCGCTAAGTTTAATGTCTTCAGCCAGACCAAAGGAATCTCACCCTAAGGATAAGATCTATGAAAATGCGAGGCGACAGAAAAATTTGGGTGATGAGAACCACCCCCAAACAAGACTGAAGCGTCAGTCTTGTTGAATAAAGGCTAAAGAGGGTCAATGCACTTGTATGGAAAAGTGCATCATGCGATGCAAAGAATCGGTGGACCATGGGTGGGTAGGTATTAGGGTAAAAGTGAAGGTGAATAGGCACCGGTCATGGGCCTTGTTGAGCCGAAAGGTGAGGGCAACTAGGGCCCTATAAGAATGGTGCTTTAGTTGGTGAGGGAGGCAAAATGGTGTGAAAATAGTGATGGGATGGGCCTCATAGAAATGACACGACTTTTGTATAAATGGACGATGGTAATGGTCGCGTCGTGAAACGTCAGGGAGCTGTTGAGAAGAAAAATCAACACCACAAGGAAGCAGTGTGCTTGGAGGAACAAGCTCGGTGTCACGGGAGTGGAGAGTATCACCACAAATACTCTCGTGGAAGGTGGATGATGGTTTCAGGTGAGGATCTAAAAATGTAGATGGAAACATGAACTCTGTAAAATCAAGATCCAAACCAGGTGGTGGGGTGTACGGGATAATGGGTGGGTCGGGTGGGATAAATGGTGGAGGAAGATGATCCAACTCAAGAGTGGGAGACACACACTCCTCATGAGGCACAGAGTGATCCTCAAGGACACTCACAGGAGGAAGTGTGGAAATAAACGAGTGAGTGACCAACTTCTCCACAAGAGTATAATCAATGAATGTGGTGGGTGGGTAAGACGAGGCACCAAGATCAGATATAGAGGGATCACTAGAAATATAGGGATCAAAGGGAGCCATGCATGGAGGAACAAGATCCATATCTGGATAGTTAGGAACTATCTGGGATTCTATCTCGGGAAAATGGTGAGCACTCATAGCCGGAGTTAACCTAAAAGATATGGGCGTGTCAGAGACATATGCAATTGGGGCATAAGGTAAAAGTTCAGGCATATTTTTGGATATCTCGGGAGTGGGAACCTCAAGTGTGGGTTCATTTGGATATGACGGGATCAAATCAGTTTCACTAATGAAAGGTAAGTCAACGCAATCGTCGACTTGGGGCCTAGACCAAGGGATGGTCTCAACTTTGAGATTCTCGAGGTGATAGGGTTGGTCACACTCAAAATTCGTGTCACAAGAGGACACATCATCAACACACTAGGGTGCAACAATGGGTGGAGCCATAGAAATGTCTGACTCTATCGCACACTCCAATTCATTTAACCTTTTCTCAAGCCTTTGGAGAGCTTGAGTTTGAATTTGAGTGGCTTGCTCTAGCTCAATAATAAATTTTTGCAAGAGGCTTTCGAGAGCGGATGTGGATGGTGGTGGATTGATGGGAGGTGGCGGTGGTTGAGGTGGACACAACTTGCTATGATAATGACTATATGGAGAATACTTAAATGAAGTGGGTGGAGTGGGGTCAAGTTCATCATACACTAAATGATCGCTTTCGTGATGGACAAAGGGTTGATAATCGTGGGGTGCATAGTGAGGTAACTGATCGTGAACGGGTGCACAAGGTTGCCATGATGAATGTTGGAACGTGTGAGGATCCACAACATCGGGTTGGGATTCCTATTGCGTGAAAGGGTGATCAGGCCTCCACGAATAACTAGGGTACTCACACAACTCGGGATTAGGTGTATCGGGATAATAGGCCGAGGTGGGTTCCGGAACAGTATCATATGGATACACATGTTCCATGGTGGGTTCGGATGGATATAGAATGTAAGGACACTCATGGGACATGTGATCGGCATAATAACAGTGGGTGCACAAAGGATGAGATACGTCGACACTTGACACCGATGGTGATGGAATATGAGGTACGTGCAGAGATGGGTCAAGAGTATCAAAGGTACTCGTGAGAGAGGTGAAATCACTAAAAATATCATAAAGAGACGGCTCGGGATCACTCTCACACATGTCGCGTGTCAATGGAAAATGACCAAAGTAGTCCCGTAAAGGAAGTTCTTCGGCCATGAGGAGAGAAATATTTTTTTTTATTTTTAAATTTTTTCAAAAGGAAAGAAAGTATTTTTTGGATTTTTCTAAAATGAAAGAAATAAAATATTTGGGGGGGGGGGGGGGGGGTTGTGAAAAATAAAAGAAGAAAATATTTTTGAATTTTTTGGAAGAAAAGGTGGGGAAAAATATGGACTCTTTGAATGGACGAACTCACTAAAATCCGACTACCGAAAAATAAATTGGAGACACACACAAGTCAAGAAAATTTTCTAACTAGCACATAGTTAATTTTTATCTTTAAATTTAGTGAAAGGGGCAGTCAAATTTTAATTGAGTCCGCAGGCGATAAAAATTCACGGAATTTGGCTGAGTGATCGCCTTTGCAATGCTAAGTGAAATCGCAAGTGCCCGCGATAGTGGTACACTTTTGGTTTTTTATCTTTCTCTTTCTCTCTATCTTATTGCTCGAGGACTAACAACGTTATGTTTGGGGGTGGTGTGATAAGCACCAAAAAGTGTACATTTTATACCCCAAATAGACATATTTTAGTTGCTAATTCTCGACAATTTGGGCCTTATGTGCTTTATTGTGTATTTTGTAGATCAAATGCACGTTGCGATGCTCGAATGCGTATTTCAAGGTAATTGTGCGATTTATGGAGCTAATTACCAATCTCGTAACCCTAGCCTACCCTAACCTAGCATAGACTCTGTCCCGATCCGTGTGTGTATGGTTTGTTCCATTTCATATTTTCTATATTTTTAATTTTTAGTTTGAATCGTTTTTTTAGGATTTCTTTCTTTTTATTTAATGTTATTGTATTTTGATTTTTAGTTTTTAGTTTTGATTTTATTTTATTGGGATTAGTTTTTTTTAGGAATTCATTTATTTTTTAGTTTTATTTGGATTTACATTTTTTGTAGGTCTTTAGTTTTAATTTATATGTTTTAGGAATTCATTTTTTTTACTTTTATTAGTTTATTTTTTTTAAGACTTGAGTTTTTATTTTATTTTTTTATTTTTATTTTTATTTTTAGGATTTAATTTTTAATTTTATTAGTTTTAGTTAGACATTTTTTAGGGGCCATAAGTTAAACACACACAAAACCCCTCACACCCAAATACACCCTCACCCACACCTCACTCTACCATGCACACTCATACACACAAAATAACACTCTACACCTCACCCACACACAACCATTACCCTCCATTATCTTTAAACCTCACTCCATCTTCTACAACAACCCAATCACTATCCTCTCTCTTCACACTCAACCACCCCCTGCCATCCCATAACTCCAACCCCCATTCTCCAACCCGAAACCCGTGTTCACCCCTGCCAAAACCATACCCGGATACCCCTATACCCGCGGCCACCATACCCGCTGCAAACCCGGTATCTCCCGTCCCTGATCCACTAACCGAACTCTAACTCCCGCCGACCTACACCCGACCTTATCAAAATCCCCGGCAACGGCGTTATTTGATAGAAAGCTCTTTTCGGTATATTTTTCGTCGTTGCTTGAAAAACTCATCTAATCAAAATCCTCAAATTACCTACAAAATAATATCAAACTCAAATGTAGAGGTAAGAAAGGGTATCAATCCAAATCAAGGGGGTAAAGCTAAAGACAAATTAAATTGTAATTCACTTTTTATTTTCTTTTTGGAATTTTTCTTTTTTCTTTTTTTTTTACTTTTTTAAATATTAAAACAATTGGGTGAGGTGACGTGAAATAACACTAAACTAAAATGTGAGATGAAAACAACTAACTAGAAAGTGACTAAAAGTGAAAAATAAAGTCTAACACTAAAATAAGAGATAAAGTGAGGTAAATGATTTTCGAGAGAAAATCGAAATTCTAAGTTATAATACTCATTTTAGATTCGAACTAGAGATAGGGATTTCTTAAGTGTGGTATTATTCCTTGAATTTCAACTCTAAAATTCATTTTCTAGATTTACATAAATTTTGATAAATCGATCCTAGCGGGTGATTAATTAAAAGGGGTGTAGATCTATTTTTTAGAGTTGTGGGGGGTTAAACTTAATTTTCTAAAAGGTTACTATTAAAATTACATTTGCAACGAGAGTTGATTTATAATTTTGATATTAATTTGGGATAATTCAATTAATTAATTAGAATAGTTAAAATTTGTAGTGTAATCCCATTCCTTGATTGTTCTCACAATTATTTACTTCACTTTATCTCTTGTTTTAGTGTTGGACTTTATTTTTCACTTTTAGTCACTATCTAGTTAGTTATTTTCATCTCACATTTTAGTTTAGTTTTATTTCACCTCACCTCACCCAATTGTTTTAATATTTGAAAAAACTAAAAAAAAAAACTAAAAAAAAAATCAAAAAGATAATAAAAAGTGAATTACAATTGAATTTGTCTCTAGCTTTACCCCCTTGATTTGGATTGATACCCTTTCTTAACTCTAGACTTGGGTTTGATGTTATTTTGTAGGTAATTTGAGGATTTTGATTATAGGAGATTTTCAAGCAACGACGAAAAATATACCGAAAAGAGCTTTCTATCAAATTTTTTTTAGCGAAATTGGACTCCAATCCTTGAATTTTTAATTTACATCCCTCCAATACGTGTGATCAAACAAAAATTATATAAACAATTACACTCAAAAATGGATTCTCACTAATTTATTTTTCTCACTAATCTAAAAAAAGTAAAATAAAAGTAAATTCTAACCTAAAAAAAGTAAACTAAAAAAAGGTGTTTCTCTCTCTACAATTCTCTCCATTAATTCCTATTCTAAAGCTCCCTTCTCCCTTCAAATTGAGTCTTCCATTCTTTAAATAGTAGGTATGGAGCATGGGGGGTAGTTTGGGTATTTGGGAGTGCAAGAGCATGGGATGTGTGCACATGGGGGTAAATTGGGTAATGGAAGTGCACATGTGCATGACAAATGTGTGAGGTAAGGAAGGTACATGGGTGAGGGAATTTGGGTGACAAAATCTGATGTGGTTATGGGGTATTTTGAGAATATGGGTTAAATGAGTTAGTTGGGAGTAGTTTGGGAAAATTGGTTTAAATGGTTTATTAGACATGTGGGCATTTTATCTTTGGTTTTGGTTTGCATTTGGCAGGTAGAAGTCGTGGGTAAAAATGGTTTGGAGAAGATGGATTGGAAGAAATGGGGATCTCCAGGTTCGAAATGGTTTTGGGCAGAAAACGGGTTTGGCCTCGGGGCAGGTCCAATTTTCGAAAATGGGTTGACGGGAGTTTTGTGGGCCGCGGTCGGGCAGCTGGAGTGGGTCGCCGGAAGTGGGTTTGTACATGGGTTGCCCAAAGGGATAGGGTGAATTGGTGTGGCAGGGGCCCCAACGCTGCTGATCGGCGCAGAATGGAGGAGGTCGGGTTCGTGACTATAATGGGTACCGGCGGCGAGGAGGTGGAAGTTGTTGGTTTGGGTTATGGGTATGGTGATAGTTGGTGTTTGGTTGTTTGTGGTTATGGAGGAGAGAGAAAAGGTGTTGGTGTTTAGGGAAGAAGATGAAGTTGGGTGAGGGTTGTGTGTGGGTGAGGTGTAGAGTGTTAGTGTGTGGGTGAGGTGTAAAGTGTTATTTTGTGTGGGTGAGTGTGTATGGTAGAGTGAGGTGTGGGTGAGGGTGTATTTGTGTGTGAGGGGTTTTGTGTGTGTTTAACTTATGGCCCCTAAAAAATGTCTAACTAAAACTAATAAAATTAAAAATTAAATCCTAAAAATAAAAATAAAAACTTAAATAAAATAAAAACTCAAGTCCTAAAAAAAATAAACTAATAAAAGTAAAAAAAATAAATTCCTAAAACTTAAAAATTAAAACTAAAGACCTACAAAAAATATAAATCAAAATAAAACTAAAAAATAAATGAATTCCTAAAGAAACCTAATCCTAATAAAATAAAATAAAAACTAAAAATAAAAATACAATAACATTAAATAAAAAGAAATAAATCCTAAAAATAAAAAAGCGATTCAAACTAAAAATTAAAAATATAACAAATACGAAAGGGAATAAATCAAGCACACGTGGCTCGAGAGAGAGTTTAGGCTAGGTTAGGATAGGGTATGATTACGGGATTGGTAATTAGCTCCATAAATCGCACAATTGCCTTAAAATACGCGTTCGAGCATCGCAACGTGTATTCGACTTACAAAATACACAATAAAGCACATAAGACCCAAATTACCGAGAATTAGTAACTAAAATACGTTTATTTGGATTATAAAATGTACACATTTGGGTGCTTATCAGAGATGGTTACACATTGTTACCTGACAAATATAGAAAATATAGAAAAATAAAAAAATGAACATAAAATAAGTAAATATATATGCATTTCTCATTAGTCATTGTCCCTAAATGGGTGTATAGTTCGCTAAATAACTCCATCAAGTTTATGTATTCAACTTCTCTAAGTTAAATTCAGCTTATTATTTACTTTCATATGGAGAGATTATAAAATTTAAACAATAAATCACTTACTGATGTAATTTAGTTGTAGAATCTCTTGCTTATGTGTATAACCTCTTCGTTTGTAATTCTTGCCTCTTGCTAGATTCTTCCTGATTTTGAAGAATAACCTCCAATATAGATTATATCGTTTCATTACTAAATCAATTAGGTTCTCTCCATGGCTTGCCTCTAAACCGTAACCCATAAATAATAAACTCTTAATTTTTTTCCTCCAAAACCTTAGATACATAATACCCGAAATTAAAAAAAGAAACGCAAAATAGTGAATTAATGAAAGAAAAGAGAATGCGAAGAAAGAAAATATTTGGAGAAATGAAGAAGACATAAAGGTATAAGTCATTGGGCTTGCCTTGAGAGAGAGTCATAGAAGACGACGGGGAGAAAAACTAAAAAAATAAAAAACATTCATATCTTCCCTTCTAAATTCTAATTGAAGTGCCATGAAAAGTTGAAGGGATAAAGATGTGAATAAAAGATATATAGACGTTTTGATGAGAAGTGGTAATTGAAAAATAACACTTACTTCAAATTTGGTGTGTTGAGGGAGTGAGGGGTTTGGAGGTCCATTGATATATGAATTGGTTGTGCCAAGTGTCAAAGCTAATATTGAATAGAACATTTTTAAAAATACAATTACAATAAGATGTAGAAACAATTATACTTATTAATATAAATACAATTACAATTGTAACTTTATCTATATTCATGCATCTACATCTAATATATATAGTTAAGAATGGTGTTTACCAATGTAGCTTTGCCACATGGCTGCCTATTTAATTGGCCAATAATTTACATCTACGAAAAGCCGGTGTTGATCGAATGGGAAGCGAAATAGAGAAGGCTAGAGTTGAGAAGCAATACATGTTGTGACGAGTGGTAACCCAATTAATCTACTCTCTCTTCATATTCCTTTACTCTCACTTTTTTACTTTATTAAAGGGATATCTCAAGAGTTGTTTTGGCTCTTCATTTCCTCACAATTTTATTTATGCATGTCTTTCCACATCTTACTTCAGTCGACGCCTCTTTCTCTCCTCTGAGACGACCCTTCCTCTCTATATCTTTTTTAATGGCAAGATCAAGAGTCGATCTTGAGGAAATTGACGTCACATTTCACACTGAGTTTTTATTAGTATTTATAATTTCAAACAATATACTTTGATTCTACACATTGCTTGATGTTGTGTATGGAATATATGTAGGTACAGTTGTATTTCTTAGTTGCTTGAATTTTAAGGTGAATTTTGTTTGTATAACATTTCACGAATGTTTTTTCAAAGTGGTGCATCCATGTTATTTGGGTATTGTTGACAACAAATACAAGTGGATAAAGGTAAGATACTCAGTGGAAAAAATGGAAGGTAAAAGATGAAGTTAGTATTCAACTAACTTGGTTTTTCTTCTTTTAAATAATTAAGTCAACACGACCCTAACAATATAGAGACTCATTGTGTATGTGTGTATTGTTGAAACTAAACAATACACACCATATTGAATATTTAAAGATTTGGTTAGATAGATATTTTGGGTGTTTAATGATGTTAGACGCTATATTTTATACTTCCCCTTTATTTTATTACTCAAAATTTTCGATTCATACTAAATGTTTGTTTCATTTTTTTTTCTGTTTGTCTTAATATTTCTCATTTCGAAACTTTTTTCCCAACGTAATGATATGAAGATTGATTTGCTCATTTAAATCATTACTTTATTATGTATTATGTTCTCTTAGATCATTACTTTGTTATGCATATAATCTTTTAATTAATTATAACTAAATTTTGAATTTCCATTCATCTAAAATAAACTATCAATATTTTTGTCCGGCAAATACGTGAGCGCCCATCACATGTTTGATAAAATGCACCCACTAAGATACTTTCCATAGATAGTGATTATACATTAGTATAATAATAATTCTAATTAAATAATTGTATGTACTTTGAATTGCTTCATGATGTTACTTTGCAATATATATATATACTAGTGGATGCCCGTGCCCGAGGGCACGGCGATAAATTTGCCCCTGTAATAAAAAAAAAATTAAAGAAAAAAAATTAAAAATATAAATAAAAAAAAAATTAAAGAAAAAAAATATAAATATAAAAAAAAATTAAAGAAAAAATAAAAAATATAAAAAATATAAATTAAAAAATTAAAAATATAAATTAAAAAAATTAAAATTGGAAAAAAATATTTAATAAAAAAAAATTAAATTTACACCTATTTAAAAAAATACATGTATTTATAATAGTATAATAGTATATAATGGTATATATAACACAAAAAAAAAGGAAAAAGAAAAAAAATAACTTTTAGCATGACATTCATGTATGGACATGAAAGAGATAAATGTCATGCATGCCAAAGTGGAGATATTTTGGCCAAAATTTTCAAAAACCATGTTCCTTTATTATATGGATATATATATAACTTGGTCAGATTTTTTTTTTTTATGGATTTGTGCATATCAATAATACAAATTGCAGTATTATTGCCTCTTATCTTCTAATTGTGTTAGCGATTCTGCTGTGCGAAAAACCAATTCCAAATTTGTTTTGATGTAGGGAGTTTGGTATTGTTTGCATATTGTACGTGATTATGTCATGCCCTTTTAAAGAAATATATTTTTGTTGTTGTTTGCGAAACCATTTAACACTAGGCATTCGAATGGGAACCTAATTGATAAAAACAAAATCCGACCTGCCGGATTCGAACCAGCGACCTAAGGATAGCTATCGAGTAACACCCACTACAGTCCTCCGCTCTACCAACTGAGCTAAGGTCGGTTTATAGCTCAATATTTTCAAAAGCCAAATAAGTACTCAATCTTGCACAAATCCCAAATAAACAGCCTCAGAAAGGGCAATATTGTGAATACAGATATGTTACGAAGCCGAGAAATATCTAGAACCTTCTATCTAGCAAAAACTAGACAGCACCCTCCACCTGAAAAACCCTATACCCCAACAGAAAGAAAAGACTATTACTTTACTCCCGTTATTTGCT
Source organism: Sambucus nigra (assembly GCA_949130495.1). NCBI lineage: Eukaryota > Viridiplantae > Streptophyta > Magnoliopsida > Dipsacales > Adoxaceae > Sambucus > Sambucus nigra. Next base: position 185,947,899 of record OX422212.1, on the reverse strand, counting down.
GAAATCAATCAGTGAATTGTTTCAATATTATGGCCACTGCCGTGTTGCTAAGATCTCTCCGTCGCCGAGATATTTCATCCGCCTCTCTATCTGCTTACAAATCCGTATGTCTAACTTTACTTTCATCTCAAATATAAGCTCATTTATTTGTTTGCATAATTGTTGTTTACGATCCGGATTTTTATTCTATTCAATTGAACATCGAAAGGTGTTGTTTCTACGTCTTTTGAGAGTTTGTATTATTTGATAAATAGTCGTATATAAAATTATTTGAAATTCCAACATGTCTCGCATCGCATCCAACGGTATTTATCTGTAAATTTGGAAAGTTAAAAATTTTCATTAAATGATTTGACTGTTAAATGATGGTTATTAGTTTGGTGTGAAGGAACTATCGTTTGAACTCATTTTTAATTGACTCTCTGTGTTTGTCTGAAAGTTGACAGCCACTTGCCTCGAATTTATTTTTAAGAGCCAGGGCGTAGGTTAGGCTGTAATTTTGTATTCATTACTAATTTTCTATTGAAGCTTTTGTTTGTTTACTCCAAGCATATAGTTCACTAAAGCCTCATTTAATTTTTCCCAAAATTGTAAATTTGTCTATGTGTAAATTTGATCTATTAGTTGTGTTTATCAATGAAATGCTTCATTAATTTAGGTCCCATTTGGTTATCCCAAAATTGTAAATTGGTTCGTTTGTAAATTGACTCATTTACAAATTGGCCTATTAATTGTATTTGGTTTCAATAATGAAATAGTTCATTAAGGCTCCGTTTGGTTGTCCCAAGATTGTAAATTGGCCCATTTATAAAGTGGTTTATTTACAAATTGATCAATTGTGTTTGGTTTTATTAATGAAATGATTCATTAAGGCCCCGTTTGGTTGTCCCAAAATTGAAAATTGGATCATTAATAAATTGATCCATTTACAAATTGATCCATTAATTGTGTTTGGTTTCATTAATGAAATGATTCATTAAGGCCCCGTTTGGTTGTCTCAAAATTGTAAATTGGATCATTAATAAAATGCCCCATTTACAAATTGACTCATTAATTGTGTTTGGTTTCATTAATGAAATGATTCATTAATTGTCCCATTTTAGCTCATGTGCAAAATCTGAAATTGGATCATTTCACAAAAAATGTGGAATGAATCCATTTGAAATAGGAATCACATTAAGTGCATGTCCCCTCTCCCTCTTTCCTTCCCCCCCTCCCTCTCTCTTTCCCTCCCCCTCTCTCTTGATTTGTTTTTATCTTTTTTTCATAGAACCTTAACATCAATTTCAAATTACCAAACATTGTGTAAAATTGGATTTAACTCATTTCAAATTCACTCATTTATAATTCACTAATTCACAATGAACCAATTTACATAATCAAACAATTTGCGCAACCAAACTGGGCCTAATTGTCCCATTTTAACTCATGTGCAAAATCTGAAATTGGATCATTTCACAAAAAACGTGAAATGAATCCATTTGAAATAGGAGTCACATAAAATGCATGTCCCCTCTCCCTCTCTCCCTCCCCCTCTACCTTTCCCTCCCCCTTCTCTTGATTTGTTTTTATCTTTTTTCATAGAACCTTAACATCAATTTCAAATTACCAAACATTGTGTAGAATTGGATTTAACTCATTTTAAATTCACTTATTTACAATTCACTAATTCACAATGAACCAATTTACATAATCAAACAATTTGCGCAACCAAACTGGACCTAATTGTTCCATTTTAGCTCATGTGTAAAAGCTGAAATTGAATCATTTCACAAAAAACATGAAATGCATCTATTTGAAATAGGTGTCACATAAATTGCATGCTTTTCTCTCACTTCCCTACCCTCCCCCTCCCCCTCCCCTCCCCTCCCCTCCTCTCTTAATTTGTTTTTAACTTTTTCCCCCCTTATAAATCTCAATTTCAGATTACCAAACATTGTGTAAAATTGAATTTAAACTCATTTTAAATCTACTCATTTACAATTCACTAATTTACTATGAAGAATGAATCAATTTACATACTCAAACAATTTGTGCAACCAAATAGGGCCTAATTGATCCATTTTAGCTAATGTGTGAAATTTGAAATTGGAGCATCTTATCAAAAATGTGAAATGTATCCATTTTAAATAAGAGCACAAATGTTCATTCCTATCCATAAGCTCTCTCATTCTCTCTCTCAATCTCCATTCATTTTTAACCCTTATTGTTATTGAACATTTCATCACTTTAAGATTACCATACATCGCGTAAAATTGAATTGAAACTTAATTCGAATCCACTCATTTGCAATTCACTAATATCTAATAAAGCAATTTACATAATTAAACAATTTACGCAACCAAACAGGGCCTTACTCGTTCTTCTATGTAAAATTTGAAATTGGAGCAATTTCACAAAAAAACATGAAATGTATCAATTTGAAATAGGAGTTAGAAAGTTCATTCGCTTTCCCTTCTCCCTCTCCCTCTCCCTCCCACCATCTTTCTCTCTCTCTCTCTCTCTCTCTCTCTCTCTCTCTCTCTCTCTCTCACAATTTATTTTACACTTTTTTCTAATTGAACCCTAACATCAATTCCAGATTGCCAGTTATCGTCTAAAATTGGATTTAAATTCATATAAAATCAACTCATTTATAATTTACTAATTCACAATGAGCCAATTTACATAATAAAATAATTTGTGCAACCAAACTGGGCCTAAAAGTTCTATGAAATCTGCATTTTTGTATGCTCATGGTCAAGTTTATATTCTTTGTTTTTTAAATAATCATTGAAATATGAACCTGACATTTTCCCCTTTCCTCGTCCGTGTTTTGTCAAAAATAAATAAATTAATAAAAATCCTTTTGTTCTGCTTAAGAATTGGTGCAGTGTGTACATTTTCAGTAAAGTTGTTAGTTCTGTTGGCACTTCTTTCAAAATTGTTCAATCTGGAAATTGTCTCCCCATTTCTATTGACACTGCCTTCTGGATTGTTCAATATGGATTCATCTTCTGAACAGTATATATTTTTTTATTTTCTTTTAAAAGGCTCGTCTCTTATTGGTTGCCCAAGCTTTTGTATTGGCTAAAACATTAACCAGAGTGACTAGAGTGACTAGTAATGGGACTAACTCCGTATGCATGATATAATTTTTGTATTGAATGTTGTGTTGTGAATGCTTTTGCAGTTAACTGGAAATGCCAAGTCGTCATGGGCTACCTCACATTTGGGTCAGAATTGGGCCAACTTTGCCAGGCCGTTTTGGTACTTAATATGAACTTGTTTCTTAGTATCCTCTCATTTGAACTCCTGCTAATCTATCTTCTTGATACAGCTCAAAACCTGTTGGGAATGACGTCATTGGAATAGATTTGGGTACCACAAACTCATGCGTCTCAGTCATGGAGGGCAAGGTGAGATTTATGTCTCATATTGTTGCCTGTTTCTAGTCAATGACCACTAAGCTTGCTGGTATATCTGTAAAATGAATGTCGTGGTTAATGAATGGTGATTTTTTCTGTAGGCTCCGAAAGTGATTGAAAATTCTGAAGGATCTCGGACAACTCCTTCGGTGGTAGCCTTTAACCAGAAAGGCGAGCTTCTCGTGGGTACTCCAGCCAAACGTCAGGCGGTGACTAACCCAACAAACACAATCTTTGGGACCAAGCGTTTGATTGGTCGACGCTTTGATGATCCCCAAACGCAAAAGGAAATGAAGATGGTTCCATACAAGATTGTTAGGGCTGCGAATGGAGATGCCTGGGTTGAGGCTAATGGTCAACAATATTCACCAAGCCAAGTCGGTGCCTTCATTTTGACCAAAATGAAGGAAACTGCAGAGGCTTATCTTGGGAAGTCAGTAACCAAAGCTGTCATTACAGTTCCAGCTTATTTCAATGATGCTCAGAGGCAAGCAACAAAGGATGCTGGGAGAATAGCTGGTCTTGATGTGCAGAGAATTATTAATGAGCCCACCGCTGCTGCTCTCTCGTATGGTTTAAATAATAAAGAGGGTCTCATAGCAGTTTTTGATCTTGGTGGTGGAACCTTCGATGTTTCCATCTTAGAAATTTCCAATGGTGTATTTGAGGTAGGAAAGTTCACCTTAGTTTAAATCTTTCTTCGTATCTTTTAAATGTGTACGCACTAATATTTATTTTTTGTGTAGGTGAAAGCAACAAATGGGGACACGTTCTTGGGAGGAGAGGACTTTGACAATGCTCTCTTGGATTTCTTAGTGAACGAATTCAAGAGAACAGAGGCTATTGATTTGTCAAAAGACAGGCTGGCCTTGCAGAGACTCAGGGAGGCAGCTGAGAAGGCTAAGATAGAACTCTCATCAACCACTCAGACGGAAATCAACTTGCCATTCATCACTGCAGATGCATCTGGTGCCAAGCATCTGAATATCACATTGACCAGATCAAAATTCGAGGCTTTGGTAAATAACTTGATCGAGAGGACTAGGAGCCCGTGCAAGAATTGTTTGAAAGACGCTGGCATATCAACCAAGGAGGTGGATGAGGTCCTTCTTGTGGGAGGGATGACCCGTGTTCCAAAAGTGCAGGAAGTGGTCTCGGAAATCTTTGGCAAGAGCCCAAGCAAAGGGGTGAATCCTGATGAAGCAGTTGCCATGGGAGCTGCTATTCAGGGCGGTATCCTTCGAGGTGATGTTAAAGAGCTGCTTCTACTGGATGTCACTCCCCTATCACTTGGTATCGAGACGCTTGGAGGTATCTTTACTAGATTGATCAACAGGAACACTACAATCCCAACCAAGAAAAGTCAGGTTAGTGGCCGAACTGTTGTTTTTGGTGGAATATATTCATGTTTATTTGGGGTAAATTACAGTGGGCTGAAGTCATTACTGTTTAATTTAAGGGCGATTTCCTTGGACCACACAGTATTTAGTCTATAACTGACACTCAATTTCTCATTTATTGAACTTTGGTTCCCCATCTATACAGTTCTGCTGCTTCTGCCAATTAATTTTTACCCCCAATTATGCGGTTCTGCCAACCAACCTCCGCATATTTCAACAATTACCAAATTTTGACAGTTTCCACATTATTTTGTATATATTTAGTCTGTTATAGCTTCATATATAAATAGAAGATTATTCTCCCCCCCCACACCAACACACACCCACCCACTCTTTTATATACAAGTAGCCATTGATTGGGGATATTTTTGACATTTGCTATGATTTGTTACGAACTTTTGCTACTTTGCGATGATCTTTAACTGTCAAGACAGATAAGATCTAATAACTGAAAACTTTGGCAACCAAAGCTAGTTTAATCCAAACCCTTGAGCCATAAAGCAAATGCTCCTCCCCCTTTTTATGAGAACTCTTACAAATCTACTGTTTGATTGTGAGCTTAAATGGATAAAATAAGAGAGGGAGAGAAAGTGAATCATTTCTCTTGTAGCGAGTTTCCTCAGGAAAATAAATGGAGAGAAAGGGAGAGTTTTTTAAGTTTCAATGAGAACTTCCTGTCCACCACTTCCCTCTCCAAATTAAATTTTGGAAAGAGAGAAAGGTACTTTTAATAAGATATTTGTATTGGCATATTTACCCCATACATTTTTCCATATCTATTAGTATCTAAATATGTTGTGTTAAAGAGTATAATAGTACTTCTGTCATTTTTCCATCTCTTCTATGACTTTGACTTTATATTCTCTTTTCTGTCCAATAAACTCCCAGTCATAGGGTTGATCTTTCCATATACACTTATATATATATATATATATATATATATATATATATATATATATAATGTGCATAGTTATTGATGTAGCCCCTTGTGATATTCAATCTTGGATTCTCTGTTTGGCATTGTGATTGACTGGCAGGCGTTTATTTCTCTGTCGTCTCAGGTGTTTTCAACCGCAGCTGACAACCAAACCCAGGTGGGTATAAAGGTTCTGCAAGGTGAGAGGGAGATGGCATCTGACAATAAGATCCTCGGTGAGTTTGATCTTGTGGGAATCCCTCCAGCGCCGAGGGGTTTGCCTCAAATTGAAGTCACATTCGACATTGATGCCAACGGGATTGTCACGGTCTCCGCCAAAGACAAAACCACCGGGAAAGAACAACAGATCACCATCCGATCATCAGGAGGTCTGTCAGAACATGAGATCGAGAAAATGGTTAAGGAAGCCGAATTGCATGCACAGAAGGATCAAGAAAGAAAGGCTCTTATCGACATAAAGAACAATGCTGACACCACGGTGTACAGTGTTGAGAAGAGTTTGAGCGACTATAAAGACAAAATCCCAAGTGATGTAGTGTCAGAGATTGAGTCTGCAGTGGCTGATTTGAGGAAAGCCTCAGCTGGCGAGGATGTTGAAGAAATTAAAGCAAAAATTGATGCTGCTAACAAGACCGTGTCTAAGATTGGACAGCACATGTCAGGTGGTTCTGATGGTGGGTCTACTCCCGGAGGTGGTGACCAGCCCCCCGAGGCAGAGTATGAGGAGGCAAAGAAGTAGGTGGTGACGGTATTAAAGAGTAAAACTTGATTTCTTCCTTTGGCTCCTAGGATTCAAGAATCTAACATTTTTGTAACTAAAGCTTTGAGAGTTGGGTGTACTAGAGATTCCTATTTGGTTTTATTAATCATACGCTATTAGAATCTCCTATAGTAGATTGTTCAGTGAATTTTTGCAGAAGCAATTTCGTTTCTAAGATTTTGCAGCAGCTTCGCTGTTCAAGGTGCCTCGTCATGTATCATAAAATATCCACACGCTTATTTAATCAAAATTATGGATTCAAAGTTTGAATCTTTCTCCGCATTTTCCGTGAAGTATTCAACCTTTACATGTAAAGTATAATATTTGAAAGTAGGGATATAATTTTGATATACATTTAATAGGATATAGATACTCATGTGAAGTTATAATATTTACTATTTTTAGGCTTATAACGTGTGTTCTAAAGGACATAAGTTATCATTTGCCTATATGAAATATAGAACAAACTAAAAGTTTAAAATCTCCAAAAGTTTAGGTTCAATTACACGCCATACCTGTTTGTATATTTTCCAACTTTGGGTACTAGGTCAAATTGTTGCTTGCTTGAAAACACATGAGCTCTCAATTTTTTTTAGGGGCGTATATCAAATAGTTTTTTTATTTTGCACCGGGAAACGAAGTACGCTTTGGTGAGCGAGAAGCAGCCAGGTATAGGAGAAGGGGCGGTTGGCTTAGTAAAGATAGTATATAGTTCCATGAATAGTGCCTCGGCTCGGTTGAGTAATGTGGTTCGCTCGGCTCGCAGCGGACTTGTTCAGTGGAAAGACATTTCTCTCTGGGAAAAACACATAAGATTTGTTCACTAGAGCTCGAAGAATGGTGGCTTTACTTTTTTTTTTTAATTAGAGAAGAACTTCTTCGCGTGGGCTAAAAAGTTTTTTATCATATTAAAAAGGCTTTATCATGTTGTTGGTGCGGACCTTTAAAGATAAGAGAATAAGGAATTTTTTGGTACAAAATAAAAGACTTAGATTAAGTGTATAGTAAAAAATGTTTGAGGAATTTTTTGGTATTTGATCCTTTTTTTTAACACTACCTTTGATAGACTAATAAAATTATTGATAATTGATTTATAGAATTGTTACAGCTTTTGAAAAATTGCTTTCAAAGTATCGCGTACAAGGGAATCAGATTAATCAAAAATTACATCATAGTAATGTGATACTAACAATATTAAATAAAATAAAATCCAAAAGGGTTATAAATATAATAACAAACTAGGAAAAGAAAAGAGAGATGCTTTTGTAACCGGTTTACACTCAACTGCATTTTTATACCCGTTGATGTGGTCTAGGAGGAGGAGGCTGCTTTCCTATAAAAACTTGTAAATGTTGGAGAATAAAGGAGAGTGAATATTGTATTTCGAAATATCTGTACAAATTTATATGGGATCATCTTATTTATATGTGTTGATGCAGCAATTTAAATAAATGCAGAATTAAAGTAGGGAACGAAATTATCCAATTTAAAAACAAATAAATCGATCCAGAAAATATAAGAATCTCGGAAGCAGTAAATCGGGCTGAGTCGCGAACAATGTCGCTCTCTTTAAGGTGTTTCGCGGCTTTGCCTCCAATTTGTGCTGATAGATGAAAGCCTTGCCACCCCCAGGATAAAACAACCCCAAAATACGAACTGGTAGCACACACCAGATTCGTTCAACGAACACCCATTCAGTAATACATATATTGCTCGGTTCTGTGTAGTATAATTAAATTGGGGGAAGATTAATTATTTTTGTGGTATAATAATTATCCAGGGACGAATAATTATTTATGTAAAAAAAATTCTGAGAACTGTTTGCTGTGTTGAAGCTGTATGAAAACGGAGGTATAATACCTCTTTTATGGCGCAACAAAAAAAAGACGTTGGACAAAACATGGAGAGAAAAATCTAAAATGTAGTGGGCAACTGGGTTGAAAAATTCAACTCAGATATAATCACGTTTTAATTTTCGGATTTAAAAAAAAATGGTTAAAAAATAGTTTTTAAAGCCCAAAAAATAATTTTGTATTTGTCCAAAAAATTATTTCTTAAGGAGCGCAAGCCCAAGACCCAGGATCCGGACACGGGCCGGGCCGGACGGCGGCGCGCACGCGTGTGTGACTTGGCCCAATAAGTCCCCCATCCATACACACAAAACATCTAATGCTCAAAGGGCTTGCCCATTTGTTCCAAATAAATTGTAAATATACCCAACTCATTTCACACATCCCACCGATGTGGGACTATGCCTAAGGGCATTTTCAAAGTTTGCAACTCAACAACTGTGTGCTGTGAGCTGTTTACAACAATCCCTCACTTGCAAAATTTGAAAATATTTTATCGAGCAATAATTCATAGAATTGTGGATAAGCAAAGGTGTCTTTCGACTTGAACCTTTACGTAGTAAAGATGATTCAGAATATATTAGAGTAACCGTAGTTTTGAATTCTATCTCTGACAACATCCCACACACAACCCTACTTGGGTGTAGTTCTAATAGCCAGCACGTTACGGCCATGTGCTTCTATCCCAGTATAGTGAATGCTCTAGGAATTTGCCCAAAATATCCATAGGAAGCGGCCACACTTCCACACTCACATAGGTGAGTCTATCAAGAGTACTCCTGTAGCTAGGTACCCCACTCAAAATAGAGCTATAGATCTCATTAAGAGTTATGACAACTCATCCTTTACTCGCTTCAAGATATCATGCTCCATAGGGATGAACTCGGAGTAAAATCCCGTTCTATATTAAATAATAATAACATGATTCAACCCATATCACTTGTGACTTGTTATTACCCTTTAAACATATTTCTTGGGATCTCCAGTCCATATATTGGGTTACCATCACAAATGACTCATTTATCCCAAGGCTTTAGTCCCATCCCTTTCGAGGTGTTCCAATCCTTCTCCCTAGCTAGTCCTTTCGTCAAAGGATCAGCTAAGTTTTGTTCAGACCGTATATGATCCACCCTCACAGCACCCGTAGAGATAAATTCTCTAACAGTACTATGCTTATGACGTATTTGTCGTTTCTTACCGTTATAATAACGATTTTCAACTTTTGCAATAGCCGCGGTACTATCACAATGAATCAAAACGGCTGGTATCGGTCTTTCCCATAATGGGACAGTTGACAGGAGGTTTTTTTAACAATCCTGCCTCTTCACTAGCAGTAGCTAGCGCTATCATCTCAGACTCCATAGTGGATTGAGCCAGAATAGTTTGTTTCTTAGATTTCCAAGAAACTTCACCACCAGCGATGCTAAATATATATCCACTAGTAGCCTAGAATCATCAGATAGGATGTTCCAATCAGCATCACTAAATCCTTCAAGGACAACGTGATGCTTATTATAGTGTAATCCGAGGTTCATCGTCCTTTTAAGGTACCGCATGACCCTCTCAATAGCATGCCAATGCTCCATACTAGGTCTACTGGTAAATCTACATAGTACTCCCACATCATAAGCTATGTCAGGTCAAGTGCAATCTGTAGCATAACGTAAGCTACCAATAATGCTTGCATAAGCATTTTGATTTACACTGTCGCCAGTGTTCTTAAATAACGTTACACTAGGGTCAAATGGAGTACTAGCAGGTTTACAGTCAAAGTAATTATATTTCTTTAGAACTTTCTCAATGTAATGAGATTGATCCAAAGAAAGTCCATTTTCTGACCTAGTAATATTAATTCCCAATATTACACTAGCTTCACCCAAATCCTTCATATCAAAATTGGCACACAATAATGATTTAACACTTTCTACGGCATGAATATTAGAACCAAATATTAGCAAGTCACCAACATAAAGACATATGATAGTGCAAATGTTCTTAACATATTTATAATAAAAGCATTTGTCACTTTCATTTATTTTAAACCCATTGGAGATGACTAGGCTATCAAATTTATCATGCCATTGTTTAGGTGCCTCTTTAAGTCCATAAAGAGATTTATCTAATTTACATACTTTATTTTCTTGACCGTGTATAATAAAACCTTCAGGTTGATCCATATAAATCTCTTCTTCTAATTCTCCATTTAAAAATGTAGTTTTAACATTCATTTGGTGTACAATTAAATCATTTAAGGCAACTATAGCAAATAGTATACGTATAGACGTTATTCTAGTCACGGGTGAAAATGTATCAAAAAAGTCTATGTTTTTCTTTGTCTAAAACCTTTAGCAACAAGACGTGCCTTATATATTTCAACAGTGCCATCAGGTTTTAATTTCTTTTTAAGAATCCATTTACACCCAATTATTTTACACCCAGGAGGAAGGTCCACTAAATGCCAAGTTTTATTTGTTTCCAATGAATCCATTTCATCATTAATAGCCTCTTGCCATAAATCGGCATCTAAAGAAGATAAGGCTTCTTGAATAGTGTTAGGATCCTCCTCTAAAGTGTAAGCATAAAAGTCGGGACCAATTTTTTTTTCACACGAGCCCTTTTACTTTTTCTAATTTCTATAATGGATTCATTATTTTCTTTATTTTTATTTAAAGAAATATTAGTGGATGACACGCCCTCACTATTTCTCAATTTAAAAGGAAATTTATCTTCATAAAAATCGGCGTCATTTGATTCAATAATAACTTGATTTTTCAAGTCATAAAAACGATATGCTTTGCTATTAATAGCATAGCCTATAAAAACGCATTCATATGCTCTACTCGCCAATTTAGACCTTTTAGGATCGGGTATATGTACATAGGCCAAGCACCCCCACATTCTAAAGTATGGCACGTTGGGCTTAGTATTTTTCCAAATTTCATAAGGAGATATTTTCATTTTAGTCTTAGGAATTCTATTAAGTACGTGATACACAGTTAAACTAATTTCACCCCACCAATGTGAGGCAGTCCCTGAATTTAATAAAATAGTCACAACTAATTCAGTTAATGTCCTATTTTTTCTTTCGGCTTTACCGTTCATTTCAGTCGAATAAGGGGTAGTTTTTTCGTGAATAATACCGTGGGTTTTATAAAATTCAATAAATGGTCCAGAATCATATTCGGTGCCTCTATCACTACGTAACTTTTTTATTTTCCGATTAAATTGATTTTCAATTTCATTTAGAAAAATTTGAAACATGTCAAACGCTTCACTTTTATTTTTCATTAAATACACAAATGAATAATCAGAACAATCATCAATAAAAGTTATAAAATAACGTTTGCCATTTCTAGTTGTGACACCATCCAATTCACAAATATCTGAATGAATTAAATCAAGTGGTTCAGATTCACTAAAAACATATTTATGTGGTGTCTTAGTGATTTTTGCTTGACTACACTATTCACATTTTTCAAAATCATTTAATGATAATTCTGGAATTAATCCTAAAGTGCTCATATTTTTAACAAGTCGTTTATTAACATGACAAAGCCTAGCATGCCAAACATTAAATGAACAAGTAATATAAGCAGAAGGAGAAATTTTATTAGCATCAACATTCAACTTAAACATCCCATCAGTGGCATAACCCTTGCCTACAAAAATTCCATTTTTGGTCAAAGTAAATAAATCAGCACCAATAGTTTGAGTAAAGCCAGCTTTGTTGAGAAGATAGCCCGAAACCAAATTTTTCCTTATCTCGGGAGTGTGAAGAACATCTTTGAGGATAACAGTCTTTTCCGAATTGAACTTTAATTCCACATTTCCAGTACCAGCAACCTCAATGGAGTGAGAATCACCCAACAACACTTTCTTATTTGTAGTCTCAGAATAAGTCTTAAACATAGTACGGTCATAACAGATATGGCGGGAAGCGCCAATATCCAATGACCACCCTTCGGCACCGCTAACCATGTTGATTTCTGAAATTATAGCACATAGGTCCTCTTCGGTCAAATTCGCTTATGCTTGTGGCACATTGCGATATTTGCGAGCCATATGGCTAGGCTTGCCACACTTAAAACAGAGAAACTGTCCCGAGTTGCTAGACTGTCCATTTCTAGGGTTCTTATTCTTATTCTGAGTCTGAGTCTGATTTTTAAAATTCTGGTTGTGGCTCTTTTTCTGATTTTTCATATTTTTTCTGTTTGCCTTTAAAATAACTGGAGTGTGGTTCTTTTTCTGATTTTTGTTGTTAGACACAACAAGAATTTCATCTTTATAGTCCTGTTTTCGGAATTCCTCCTCAATTCTCAATTTAGTAATGAGTTACTCTAGTGAAAATTCTTTAGACTTATGCCTCAAAACATTTTTGAACTCTTTGAACAGTGGAGGCAATTTATCAATAATCACAACCACCTGAAATTGCTCATCTAAGGCCATGCCCTCGGAAATAATTTCATGGGAAATTATTTGCAAATCATGGGTTTGAGCAACAACAAATTTGTCATCCGTCATTTGAAATTTTAAATAACGGTTGACGGCATATTTTTTAGCACCCGCTTCCTCCGTGTCATATTTTTTAAACAGTGCATCCCAAATATCTTTTGTAGTTTTATAATTGGCATAATAGTCATAAATTTCGTCACTCAGAGCATTCAAAATATAGTTCTTGCACAGAAAATTATTTTTCTCTCAAGTTCTAATTGTTTTGCTTTCCTCAATAGTAGGTGGATTATTTACTATGTGTTTGTCAAATTGAACACACGATGCGACTTTTTTGATAGTTAAATAAAATAGTAATTTTTTGCTCCAACATTTAAAATGGGTGCCTTCATATTTGAAAGGCTTGTTAAGGTTGCTAGAGTTAATTTCGTCCATGGCAAAATTTCAGAACACCTTAAATTGTTGATTCAAGAATTTAAATAAATGCAGAATTAAAGTAGGGAACGAAATTACCCAATTTAGAAGCAAATAAATCGATCCAGAAAATATAAGAAACCCGGAAGCAATAAATCAGGCTGAGTCGCGGACAATGTCGCTCTCTTTAAGGTGTTTCGCGGCTCTGTCTCCAATTTGTGCTGACAGATGAAAGCCTCGCCACCCCCAGGATAAAACAACCCCAAAATACGACCTAGTAGCACACACCAGATTCGTTTAACGAACACCCATTCAGTAATACATATATTGCTCGGTTCTGTGTAGTATAATTAATCTGGGGGAAGATTAATTATTTTTGTGGTATAATAATTATCCAGGGATGAATAATTATTTCTGTAAAAAAATTTCTGAGAACTGTTTGCTGTGTTGAAGTTGTGTGTAAAAACGGAGGTATAATACCTCTTTTATGGGGAAACAAAAAAAAGACGTTGGACAAAACGTGGAGAGAAAAATCTAGAATGTAGTGGGCAACTGGGTTGAAAAATTCAACTCAGATATAATCACGTTTTAATTTTCGAAATTAAAAAAAAATGGTTAAAAATAGTTTTTAAAGCCCAAAAAATAATTATGTATTTGTCCAAAAAATTATTTCTTAACGAGCCCAAGCCCAAGACCCAGGACCCGGACACGGGCCGGTCCAAACGGACTGCGGCTCCCGCGCGTGTGTGACTTGGCCCAATAAGTCCCCCACCCATACACACAAAACATCTAATGCTCAAAGGGCTTGCCCATTTGTTCCAAATAAATTATAAATATACCCAACTCATTTCACACATCCCACCGATGTGGGACTATGCCTAAGGGTTTTTTCAAAGTTTGCAACTCAACAACTGTGAGCTATGACTGTTTCCAACAATCCCCCACTTGCAAAATTTGAATATATTTTATCGAGCAATAATTCATAGAATTGTGCATAAGCAAAGGTGTCTTTCGACTTGAACCTTTACGTAGTAAAGATGATTCAGAATATACTAGAGTAACCGTAGTTTTGAATTCTATCTCTGACAACATCCCACACACAACCCTACTTGGGTGTAGTTCTAATAGACAGCACATTACGACCATGTGCTTATATCCCAGTATAGTGAATGCTCTAGGAATTTGCCCAAAATATCCATAGGAAGCGGCCACACTTCCACACTCACATAGGTGAGTCTATCAAGAGTACTCCTGTAGCCAGGTACCCCACTCAAAATAGAGCTATAGATCTCATTAAGAGTTATGACAACTCATCCTTTACTTGCTTCAATATATCATGCTCCATAGGGATGAACTCGAATTAAAACCCCGTTCCATATTAAATAATAATAACATGATTCAACCCATATCACTTGTGACTTGTTATTACCCTTTGAACATATTTCTTGGGATCTCCAGTCCATATATTGGGTTACCATCACAAATGACTCATTTATCCCAAGGCTTTAGTCCCATCCCTTTCGAGGTGTTCCAATCCTTCTCCCTAGCTATTCCTTTCGTCAAAGGATCAGCTAAGTTTTGTTCAGACCGTATATGATCCACCCTCACAGTACCCGTAGAGATAAATTCTCTAACAGTACTATGCTTACGACGTATTTATCATTTCTTACCGTTATAATAACGATTCTCAATTTTTGCAATAGCCGCGATACTATCACAATGAATTAAAACGGCTGGTATCGGTCTTTTCCATAATGGGACATCTGACAGGAGGTTTCTTAACCATCCTGCCTCTTCACTAGCAGTAGCTAGCGCTATCATCTCTCCATAGTGGATTGAGCCAGAATAGTTTGTTTCTTAGATTTCCAAGAAACTGCACCACCGGCGATGCTAAATATATATCCACTAGTAGCCTTAGAATCATCAGATAGGGTGTTCCAATCAACATCACTAAATCCTTCAAGGACAGCGGGATGCTTATTATAGTGTAATCTGAGGTTCATTGTCCTTTTAAGGTACCGCATGACCCTCTCAATAGCATGCCAATGCTTATTATGTATTTGTCTAAAAAATTATTTCTTAATGAGTCCAAGACCCAGGACCCGAGCACGGGCCAGGCCGGATGGACGACGGCGCGCGTGCGTGTGTGACTTGGCCCAATAAGTCCTCCACCCATACACACAAAACATCTAATGCCCAAAGGGCCCGCCCATTTGTTCCAAATAAATTGTAAATATACCCAACTCATTTCACACATCCCACCGATGTGGGACTATGCCTAAAGGCATTTTCAAAGTTTGCAACTCAACAACTGTGATTTGTGAGCTGTTTCCAACAATATGGAATGGTGAAGTTTTCCAATTGACATGGAACTCAATAAATATGGAAGATTCGGGAAAATTCACACTAAATATCATATTATTTAACATTTCTTCAAGAATTCACACCATATTCACCATTCCATGATTCTCTCATTAAAATCTTAATAAGGAAAGACCTAATAGAAAGGAACGAAAATCAATGTGAAGGAAAAAGAGTACAATTTTTGTTATTATTGAATTGGTGTTGGACGTGTTAAACGCTGTCTCGCTAAAATCTTTACTAAAAAGAATCCAATGGAAAAAACCTATTTAAAGGAAAAAGAGTACATATCATTGATATGTCCTAAAAAAGCATGGATATATTCTAAAAGGGCCTTGATTTTTTGTCCTCTCCCTGAAAAGGAGCGCACCTTAATTTTCATATCTCAGATTGATTGTTGGTGAAGTCAGTGCATTCCAATTCATGTACAAGTTCTTGAAATGTTGCTTTCGGAATTGACTTGGTAAAAAGCTCCGCTAGGTTGTCAGTTGAATGCACTTGCTTGACTTCAATTTCATTTTTCATTTGAAGTTCTTGGGTGAAGAACTTTGGTGAAATGTGTTAGTTATGTCTCCTTTGATGAAGCCTTCCTCAATTTGTGTTATGCATGTTTCATTATCTTCATATATGATATTGGGAACATATGTAATGGGAGACAATTGACAAGAGCATTCTAAATTAAGGATCTCAGTCATACACATTCACAGCTAGCTTAACGAAGTGCTAAAATTTCAGAGTGGTTAGAAGAAGTAGTTAATAGAAATATTACCACTAAGATATACATAACTTGTTTAGTATCGACCCTTTTGAGGATCAAAGAGGTATCCAAAATTTGCATAACCTACTAATTCAGAACATTTAGAATGATTAGAATAATATAACCCCATGTTAGTGGTTCCTCGTAGATATCTTAGGATGTGTTTGATACCAATCCAATGCTTGGTTCATAACTGTATCTAGCAAGAAAATTAAATAATAATGATATATTCAGTTTAGTGCATTGTGTCAAGTATAATAAGGCACTAGTTGCACTTAAATATGGTACTTTTGGACCTAATATTTTCGCATCATTGTCTTTAGGACAGTAAGGATATTTCTGTACGTCTAAAGACCGAACGACCACGAGTGTACTTAATTGATGTGTTGTATCCATACCAAACGTTTCAAGACTTTTTCAATATAATTAGACTCATGGATAAAAATACTATTAGAATTTCTCTCGATCTGCGGGGCGAGACAACATTTCATTTTTTCGAGGTCTTTCATATCAAATTCCTTCTTCAAATAGTTAGCGATTTTCTCGAGCTCTTCTAGAGTCCTGATTAAATTAATATCATCCACATAAAATGCTACTATCACAAGTCCCATTTAGGATTTCTTTATAAAGACACGTGGCAAATTGAATTATTTCCATAACCTTTACTAAAACGGTTGTACCACATCCTTCCCAATTGCTATAATTCATATGATGAACGTCTGAGTCAAGTCGAGTATGTACTCCTTGAGTTTGCTTCTTGAAAAGAAAATCCTTCAGGGATTTTTCATATAAATTTCCGTGTTTATGTCCCCATATAAATAAGCATTTATAATATACCTGACTCTCATATAATATATTTCAAAAATTTATTAAGCTAGTAATATGTCTGAAAATTATCTACAATCGTTACGAAATGGTATGTTTGTATATAGTCAATATTATATTAATTCAGGAAATATTGTGCCATAGGTAGTGCAGTTTTAACGGGTTTATCACTTCGCCTTCTTATAAAATCCAATTTGTAACCTTCAGGGTTAATATTTTATGGGGTTTTTACTATAGGTCCAAATAAATTGCGTTTATTTAGAGGCTCGAGTTATTAGAGCATAGCATTTTTTTTCATTTAGAGACTCGAATTATGCCATTATAATATTTTTTTTCATTTTGGCCAGTGTATTATATGTCGAAATTCATTTATACTACGTGAATTTGTAGTTACATTGCTCTTTGATTTTTGTGTAACTACGACATATATAATTATATTATCGATGATCATCTTTGGCGATTCTACTTTTCTCTTGTAGATGTATAAAAATAGAGATCTCATTTGATATTCGGTACCTTTGCCTATTTCAGAGGGCTTTATAGTCACTTTAGGGACGTGCATCTTTTTATAGACAATAACCTTTTCAGGGGTTTAAGAGAAAATTTATCTTTCGTTCATAACCTCTTCTAAAGTGTATACAACCTCTTCTAAAGTGTATACAACCTCTTCTGGAGCGTTATTTGATCATGACTTTATTTAACCTCCACTTTTAGAGAAGTAAGTAATTGGGACCCATAGGTTTGCCACGCTCTAGCATGTAATAAATTTATTTGTTGTTGAATTTATTTTTTCCTTCTGTGATAATGATTTTGCCAAATGCATTTGCAACTAGTCCATGTGACATTTGATGCTACAATATCATTTTTCACATTGAGAGATACGGGGGATTAGATGAGACAAAGTGAAAGTATTCCATGATAATTCTCGTCATTTTTTGGAAATTTTTACTTCAGGTACATTCTATCCCTTAACAGCAAGAAGAGCGTCTCATAAAAAATAAAGTTGCGCATACGCAATAACACAATATTTATCAATGGCTCAATAGAAGGTGAGTCATAATCATTATATATATATATATATATATATATATATATATATATATATATATATATATATATATATATACATATATATATACAATCTTGGATAGTAAATGTAAACATTAATTAAAATCATAAATATTTTGTAAAAAATCACAGGATATCATTCACAATTTTTAAGGCTTATGAAAATGAGATGATCAAAATGGTTATGGTATATTATCACCTAATTCAACCATGAAGCTTCAGGCTCATGACAAAGTAAAATTCTACAACTATAAATGTTCTATAGTATAACCCCATAAATAATGAAATGATTGTTTGCTAGTGTGAGCTTCTGACTTCCAACACTATAAGTAATGCAAAATTACTTTTCATTATTTATTTCACATGTATACTGATGCCTATAAAACTATGTAAATACTTCAAAAAATTGCTTTCGTATAACTCATCGTATATATATGGGAGGGTACCAAATAACAACATCATATAGTATCTTATATTGGGGGTTAAAAAGGTAAATTATTTCTATATAACTCGGATGGCTGTTTCGAGTGCGCTAGTGTGTCCGGAAGGGTCGAAATAGTTAGAAAACACTACTTGGGTGTTTTATTTGGAGTCCAGGGCATTTTAGCCCAAAATTACACCCCGGAGGGGTATTTTAGTCTTTTAGGATTTTTGAGTAATTAAATGGATGAAAATAGGATTAAAATAGGAACATCAAGGGTTAATGATCTGTCAGTTGCAACCTACGTGAGAAAGAGAGAGAAAGAGAGGAAGAACCAAGGAGGAAGGAGACCCATTAGAGAACAAAGCCAAAAGTTGGAGATTTCTCATAAATAGTTACACCAAAGTGTAAATCGCGACGAGAGGATCAACCACATACCAAATTCAACCAGTGAATTAGAAATCCATACAAAGACAAGTGTTTATCTTACTATATTTTTAGCATATATTGTTCTTGTTAAACTCTATTTGATGATATAAAGAATTTACAATGAAATTTGGGTTTGTTTAGGTTCATCGTAAAAGAAATTTTAGAAATTGGAGATGGGTATGCATGTAGAGAATTTGCTCTTTTTTAGATTGTTAAATTTGAAGGTTTATGTTCTAAAAACGAATTAAATTAAGGGTTTGGAATAATAAAATTTGTTGGGTTCATTATATGAGAATTTTTAGAGATTGAAAAACTTGTTGGATTTCCTTTGAATACATATAAGGATTTGTACTATAATTCGTGTTAGTAAGGCCCTATTGTGATTAGAAATAGTTTAGAAAAATGTAATTTGAAGTTGGTCGAGTTTTGGGTTGAAATTAGTAGTTAAAAAATTAGGAAAAATGATTTTGGGGAAGAACAGGGCCTGTCCGGAATTCTCGTTCGAAGACCTACCCAGGGCATTCGAATGACATCATTCGAATGAGCCTTCCAACGACCATTCTAACGAGATGTCGAGTTCGTTCAAAATTAGAACTTCATTCGAACGAGCCTCGCTCGAATGACCTTGTTCGAACGAGAATCTCTATACTTCTAACGAGATTCCAGACTTCACTTTTAGGGTCCGATTGAGCTGAAAAACAACCTAGGGTTATCCAAGTGAGAGAAATAACCTATGGGAATAACGAGAGACTTAAATTTCGACTTACTCGTGAGTTGGTAGTGTGATTGATTCACGGAATATATAGAGTTTATAGAACCTAGGAGGGATTATAGGTTCAAGTGAGAAAATATATAAATGAAATACGGATAGAGTAGAAATGATATAATATTACTTACGTACTATGGGAATCTGGTTGCGTAAACACCTATTAAGTTATATAAGTTGTGTGCATGCTTATTTCTTGGAATATTATGTGTATGACATACCTAGCTACTGGCTATCGAACGGAGGTTAGCGCGTTGTGGACAACCATATCTTGTGTGTCTTCGGGGGATTTTGAGTCGTACCACTAGAGCATGGAACCTATGTATGGGCTATCTGTGAGAACCATAGTGATAACGATCGTATGGGTGCGTAGGTATGTGCGTAGCCCATCGGCTTGGGACTATGTTCACCTCCAATATGTGTACATGATTTATTGGTTCTTGAGAGATTGAATCTGTTATCCTTTATGCGTGAGCATTGCAATGGTACTAGATAGCCGAGTATGCCTGGCACCAAGGGTTTCTTAACCATAGGTGCAGTATTGATATATATATATATATATATATATATATATATAGAGAGAGAGAGAGATTATATATGTATACTGATTTTCCTATTATGTGTTGCATGTTGGCAGATTTATTAGTGTATATACTAATTGTGTCACCAGTTGAGAATTTAGAATGTTATGAGAATATATTAAAACATTTATTAACCTACTCCTAATCTTATATATATTGTCTTCGGGTTACTGAGATATTTTATTCGACTTAGTGGGGAATACCACGTATAGTCAGACAGGGTATCATGACTAGTATGGGTAGTTAGGCTCCCTAAGCGTGCACATTAGATGAGTGATGAGTATCTCAAGTGAGTACGTTAAGTTAACATGAATAATATTGTGACACCCCGACTAATTAAATACCGGGTAGCTACTACTTTATTAAATCAATACAAAATGCCAAGTTGGTTCAGTTAATAGCATCACTGTCGAAAATATTTTAATAATTACTAACCACCTAGTATTTAAAAAGTAAGTTGCCAAATTTTAATTTAAGTCTAATTAACATGCAATAAAAGAATAATGGAATAACAACATAATCCATTCACCATAATGAAGTAATGAAATAATCCACAAATAAATATAAGAGTCCGGAGGAAAACTCCTCACAACAATTCCACAAATGAAATAATAACATAAGTCTGAATCCTGAATTAATTACATGTCCGAAATCTGAATAACTGAAATAAATGAAATGCCTCTAAAAGAAATGGGCGACATGCCCTACAACTGATAAATACTGAATATGGAGTCAAGATAGATGAAGCGTCTACAAGCAAATTCCTGTAACTTCCACAAACAGCTACAACTCGTCATCTGAATGAGGGTCCTAAGCATGGTGTCCTTGTGGCTGGGCACCTAAAATGGTTTTTACAAAAATATAGATTTGAAAGCAAATGGGTCAGAGCCCGAAAGTGGAAATCATTTTAAAAACAGCAAGTGTTTTAATAACATTAAAACATTAAATGCAAAATACATGTTAGGACGTGCACTCACATGAAATTCTCACCTCTTGACTACATGTGCACTCCTAACGTACCGTACCCATCTACATGACATACATATCTAACCAAACCGTAATAAGTTCTACCCCTTACTACTCGATTCTCATATTACATTCTAGCGTTATCAAATAAATAGAGGACTTTACTTAAACTCAGATTCTCAATAAGTAATACAATTCACTATCGGTTAATCCGTTATGTTTTCTCAAAACGTTTCCATACTTATATACACAATATCACATGAAAGTTCCCAATAATTAAGAGTATATTATTCACGTCTTAAATATACATTACAAGCACCCCGAGACTAAGCTGCGGTGTACACATACTCTGCTATCCATCCCGGTACATCACGTACATAAGGATCACGCATTCCGAGTCTCTCAGGAATCATTCTCAGATAATAACATCACAAATAATGGAGGCGAACACAGTCACATCACATGGGTCACGCACATACCTGTGCTCCCACGATCAGCAGACTTATTAACATCCCAATAAGTCCTTATCTGACCTATGTTCATCGAGGTAACCAATCTAAATCCGGGCAACACAAGGATTAGAAGGCCCTAAGCGAACGTAAACCTCCCGTGATAGCAAGTATGGTAGGTATGTCATACACATAAAATCAATACATATACTAAGTATTCACGCATCTTAGTAATCACCATAATATATTGGTGGTACACTTCTCATTCTCGTACCGACATATAATACTACACAATTTATATATTCCCGGTTAATATAATAAATTAGGTTGTCAATAGTTCTCGCATCGTAATAGACACTCACGTCCTACTTCATATTTTCCCTTAGGTTCAAACTACACTTCTAGGTTTGACTCCTCATTTTATCCCAAACATCCCAAATATACCAAATAATCATTAAGGGAAGGTTATCTCTACATATACACAAGGTTACGGGACACTTGGGATCAAAACAGGCTAAAAAGCCTAAACTGTCAACTCGTTCGAAGTCTCGTTCGAACGAGGTTGTTCGAACGAGAGTTCATTCGAACGAAGTGGGCTTTCTAACGAGGTCTCGTTCGAACGAAGTCATCGAACGAACTTCACCCTCGTTATAAGTCAAAGGTCAACTCGTTAGAAGCTCGTTCGAACGAGCTCGTTCGAACGACCTGGGCAGGTCTTCTAACGAGTGGCCAGTTTCGTGCCCAGTTTTTCCTTAATCCGTTTTTCT
Source organism: Sambucus nigra (assembly GCA_949130495.1). Classification (NCBI taxonomy): domain Eukaryota; kingdom Viridiplantae; phylum Streptophyta; class Magnoliopsida; order Dipsacales; family Adoxaceae; genus Sambucus; species Sambucus nigra. The sequence continues at coordinate 185,925,292 of OX422212.1, read as the reverse complement.
AATTTCTCTTCACCTCTAATCTCACCTAAATGTCATTCCAACAATGTTTCAAGGTATCTAATCCTTCCTAAACATGTTTCAACAGTATTACAACATTTATATGGGTTCAAATCACCCTAAACTACATCAAATTATCAAATCTCCAACATTTATTTTTCAAATCTCAAGAACATGAACCCTAGAAAAAAATCAAGTCATTCATAGACATATCTAAATCCGTTTTTATGATGTAAAAGATGTATTTTCATTCTGACTAATCATCCTATCAACGTTATTCATGCAATTTCCTCAATAGATTTTTAAATCTCTACATCCATTTAAATGGGTTTTCATCATACTCCAAGAACAATACAATTCTGTCAATTTCCTACGCATGGAAGAAGCATTCTCTATAAAAACGAAATTAAATCACTTGCCTTATTTGAATCTCTGATTTGATGACGAATTTCTGAAGTGTTCTCTCTCTCTTTCTGCAGAATTCCTTCTCTCTCTCTCTCCAAGCTTTCTTCTCTAATGGTGGCAATGGAGGCTAGGGTTTGTTTTAGGAATTTTTGGGTTAATTCTAATAACCCCCGTAGCCCTCTAATCAGTTAATGGTTGGTAATGGGTTAGTGGGTCTTTTAATTTTCCATTTAAAACTCCTAAAATTCGTTAATCAAAAATCCCAAAATTCTAAAATTACCAAACTGCCCTTTTGGGTTGCCGGTATGGCCTAAAAATACCCCGGGACCCAAACCAAACCCCCGGCTAGTGTTTTCTGACTATTTCGACCCTTCCGGATGCGTTGGCGCACTCAAAACGACCATATGGTTAATAGAACTAAATTTCACTTTTTAATTAAAATAAATATATTCCGGACGCGACTGTCACACGCGTCTCAACAAAATTTCCAAATTGCCGTATTTCAATCTCACGACAAATTTCATAATTCAATATTCATATATAATCATATATGCACATTATATCAAATACCAACTCGCATCTCGCTAGTATTTTAATCCGGATTAATTTCCAATTACTACGCATTTAATTCAATTAATCCCATAAATAAATATCACAAAAATACGGGGTATTACAAATATATGTGCTAATTAATCAATTTAAGCACTTGATATTTTTAAATGATTTTCAACTCGGGCTCTGACCCGGTTTTCTGCAAATATTTTTCCTTGTTCCTTTATTTTAGGTGCTCAGCCATAGGGACACCTGACTTAGGAGATCTCATTCACTTGTCGAGCTATAGCTACTGTGGAAGCTACAGGACATTGCTAGTAAACGCCTCAGAGTCTATCCTTTTTATCTATCAGTTACTATTTTTGGTGGACATGTCAGCCCTTTCTAGTCTTCATTCAGATATTTACATTTGTGTTATTCTACTTTTAGACTTTTATTTTATGGCATTGGACTATTGTGTGAGTTTGTGACTGGGAGTGTTTTCTTTAGCATTTTCATGGATTAATTCAGTTAGTTCTTTCCTTATGTTACTGGGATGAATGGTGATGGTTAATATTTCCTTTAAAGATAATGATTAATGACAAAATAAAATTTTGACACCAATCTTTTTAAATATTAGGTGGTTAGTTTTCAATTAAATTAAAATTGGAGTACTTCAACAGTGATCCATTATCTGAACCAACTTGATATTCTGAAATTGATTAATTAAGGACTAATCACTCGGTAATTAATTAGGCGGGGTGTCACAGGTGGTAGCAGAGCATCAGGTTCTAGTGTCCTTAGAATCTGTACGGCTTGTTTTGTTTTCGCGTCGCATTCTTTGATATAGAGCCCTATTGTTAGGACTGTTGCATTCTTTGTTACGTGTTATAGATTAAGTACTTATATATGATGCTATGTATAGTCGTTAGACTTATAAAATTCACTTGAATTTCAGATGTCGCTTATGAGTGAGACACAAACTAACACCGCTGAAGAAGAAAATGCGAGACCAGACCAGCAAGTACCGCGGGTACATTAGGAAAGAGCGACAATCACTAAGATAGCGAATATCGTAGCACGAGCAGTGACTACTGCAATATTACAGTACCAAAATCACAGTGTATAACTTACAGGGGATAAAAGAACAAGAGAAGTCGATCAATATGACAATTTTAGGGATAACAACAGTGAGAAAGTACCATCGCAGTGGCGATAAATTCCTCGAAGTCGTCAAGACCAAGAGGATAATGGAAATCACGGGAAGAACCAAATCTGCCTGGGTCAACAAAGCGAAGGACAGAGGACCTTCACAAAGAGGTGTTTTAAGTGTGGAAGAAATGGTCACAAATGCTAATTTTACCCACAACGAGATGGAGGACAGTCTCGGTCAAATCAGCTGGGTCAGCTTGGCCATCAGGTCCAGCAACGTGCTCAACAGGACCAACGCAATGAAAATTTTGTTGGAAAGCATTTTATATACAGCGAAAGGGTCCACTTCAGCCAAAATTTCCCTCAGAAGGGCAGGACCCCGTAACAGCCGCTGGGTGCCTGCCAGGAACCATAGAATGCCCAACATGAGGAAGCATGGATATTTACCCCAAAAGCGCAGGCTCCACAGCATTAGCAAGGAGTACAGTACGGGCGTATCTATAATGCCCGATATGCAGTTATTCTACTGATAACACAACTGTCACCCGCATTTGGAGTACGATACTTCATTATTTATAGTGCCTTTAAGATATAGTGGAAATCTCGAATAACTTTGATGCGTTATAATTTATTGTAATACTTTGAGAAATGTGGGCGTAATATGTATTACTATCCTGATTTTCCAACTAGCTAACGATGGTTTGAGTGATAATAGACCGTTACATTGATATTTTTGTGTTCATTAGTATTTGTGCTAAGAGTCACCTGGGAGGAGACGGGGCCACGTTTATATATATATATATCTTTACATGGATGTGAATAAAGACTTCGTGGCGTATGTCGTATGGTTATACCTAATCCCGGTGGGTAGGTATGTCTATTAAAGGGATTCAAGATTCGATGAAATAGTTCTGAGCATGGGGATTATCCCGTAAAAAATTTTACGAGTCTAACTCTGAGATAATAGGAGTAATGTGTTGAATATCATCTCTCGTAACATGAGGGTAAGTGAGTTATTCTTATAACAAGAAGCAGGGATGTGGGGTACAAGTCAGATATTGAGGGCCCACAAACCTTGTTGATTGACAATGTTAGTTGGTAGTGTATCGGTGGGTTCCTTATTTGGATTTCGCGTTGCGAGACATCCCATGCATGAAACCTAGCAAATGTCAAAAGTTAGGAAATGTTTGGCGTTTAGTATACGGGTTGGTACCCTGGTTGTCATCCGTAAAGGAAACGATAACCTTAAGATTTATTATATCTACACTCACAGACAGTAGAGCCATATTATACGACGTAAGAACCATTGCTAAATGTCTTACATCGTGAATAAATGGGTGTAACAAGGGAGGATATTATAGCTACAATTATTAGGGTAAGCGAGCTTAACCTTATCGAATATTCGGAGTTACAAGACCAGACTGCTCAGCAGTTAGGTCAAGGCTTCATCTAGAGGAATACCTCACTTTGGGGTGATTCCATGTTAAGAAGATGGATGGATCGTTATGATTGTGTGTCGATTATCGGGAGTTGAATAAAGTCACGATACGGAACAAATATCGGTTACCCCGAATTGATGACTTATTTGACTAGTTGAGATGAGCTTCCTTCTTCTTGAAGATTGACTTGAGATTGGGATACCATCAGTTACATATCAGGGAGCAAGATGTATCAAAGACGTCCTTCTTGGCAAGACATTGTTCCTATGAGTTCAGGGTTATGCCTTTCGAGCTAACCAATGCCCCAACCGTGTTTATAGACTTGATGAACAGGGTGTTCAGAGAGTTCTTGGACTAGTTCGTAATCGTCTTCATAGATGACATTGTGGTTTACTCACAGATCGAGGAGGAGCATGTCGAGCACTTAAGACAGGTTTTGCAGACACTGCGTCAGTATGAATTTTACGCAAAATACGAAAAATGTGGGTTTGGGCTGAAAGAGGTCCAGTTCTTGGGGAATATCATCTCTGACAGAGGGATATTCGTGGATCCGGGGAAAGTGTCAGTAGTGAGGGAGTAGGGACAACCCATGACACCGATCGAGATACAAAGTTTCTTGAGCCTACCCAAATACTGCACGATATTCATTCAAGGGTTTTCGAAGATAGCGGGTCCGTTGACACATTGGACTCGCAAAGGGGTGTCGTTTATCTGGAGTGACGCCTGTCAGTTGGCCTTAAATGAGTTGAAAGATAAGCTGACCTCAACACCAGTGTTAGCATTGCCCAGGTCGGGAGTGGAGTATTTAGTCTACACTGATGCGTCCTTATTAAGACTTGGGGGTGTACGGCTATAGCTTATGTGTCCCGTAAGCTTAAGCCTCACGAGAGAAAATACCCCACCCACGACTTGGAGTTAGCGATAGTCGTGTTTGCACTTCGGATTTGGAGACATTATCTCCCGGGGGAGAAATGTCGCTTGCTCACAGATCAAAATTCACTACAGTACCTCTTCACGCAGAAGGAGTTAAGTATGCATCAGCGTCGGTGGCTTGAGTTTGTGAAGGATTATCAATTTGATATCCAATACCACCCGGGTAAGGCTAACATGGTAGAAGCCGCATTGAGCCATAGGCCAGTAGGTGAGGTAATCGAGGTGTGGAAAGCGAAATGGAAGGAATTAGGACACCAGGACATGGTGGCTCGATCATTCATGTCTGTGATGATAGTTACGCCCTGGATTATTACAAGAGTAGTACGGGCTCAGGCAGCTGATCCGTTCTGCCAGAGTCAGATAATGCTTCTTCTAGAAAAGGGGGATAAGTCTTATAATGCGGGATCGGATAGGGGTTTGCATTTCAATGGAAGATTGGTTGTTCCGGAAGGAGAAGATTTACGACACGAGGTGATGACAGAGTCGCACGATTCATGATTTATGGTACATCCCGGAGGGGGTAATATGTACTAGGATATGAGGCGATAGTACTGGTGGAGAGGGATGAAGAAGGATATTACCGAGTTCATCTCGAAATGTGCCACTTGTCAGTTGGTAAATATGGACCATCAGAAACCGGAGGGACTTCTACAGCCATTAGAGGTTCCTATATGGAAATGGGAAAGAATTTCCATGGACTTTATCATGGGATTGACTACATCATAGAGGGGTCACAATTCTATATGGGTGATCGTGGATCGGTTGACCAAGGTAGCCCATTTTTTTGCCAGTCTGGACAGATTACACCATGGGACAGTATACCAAGATATTCATAGCAGAGATTGTGAGACTTCACTAGGTGCCTTTTAATATCGTATCTGACATAGATAAGGTGTTTGTGTCTCAATTATGGGAGAATTTTTAGGAGGCGATGGGTACGGAGTTACGGCTAAGCATAGTCCATCACGCGCAGAGAGATGGACAGATCGAGCGGAAAAATCAGATGTTAGAGGACATGTTGCGTATGTGCATCATAGATTTCGGCGGAGGTTGAGTTTGCCTATAACAACTCCTACCAGGTTACTATCAGTATGGCTCCATTAGAGGAACTATACGGCAGACCTTGTCGTTCCTCAACATATTATTTAGAGGTGGGGGATAACAAGTTACTTGGATCGGAGGTGATCCAGGATACTTCGGCAAATATAGAGTTAATACGTAGCCGAATTCGGGTTGCTCAAGATCGATAGAAGAGCTACGCCGACGCCAAGCGGTACTTTCGAGAGTTCAATGTGGGGGACCTAGTGTTACTACGGGTGTCTTCGATGAAGGGAGTTATACATTTCGAGAAGAAGGGAAAGTTGACGCCTAGATATGTAGGTCCATTCCCTATTATCGAGAGGATTGGACTAGTTGTTTATAGACTTGGGTTACTGGAGCACTTTCATAGGGTCCATGACGTCTTCCATATCTCTTTGCTGAGGAGATATCTTCGAGATGATTTAGCCCATATTCACATTGCGTTGAAGGAGATTGACTTACAACGTGATAGCTCCTACGAGGAGGGGCCGATTGCTATCCTAGTCCGTAGCGAGAGGAAGTTGAGATCGAAGATACTACCACTAGTACATGTTCAGTGGCGGCACCATAATGTCGAGGAGTCTACCTGAGAGCGCGAGGACGATATGCGTGAACGCTATCCAGAATTATTCTTGCCAGGTATGACTTTATTTTTGAATTTCGGGACGAAATTCTGTTATTAGGGGGGAAGTATGTAATACCCCGCATTTATTTTGCGTATATTTACTTTATTTTTAGAACTTAAACAATTAGGATTAATTAGTTAAAGGGAGAAAATAAAATTAATAATTAATTCGATTTTAATGGAAATAATTACTAGCGTGACGAGAGTGAGTAGTTATCGAAAATAATTATGTCGTATAATAATTATGTTGAACATTACGTAGTGAGTAATGTAATATATGATTCTAGAAATAATAGTATGGTCGGGGATGAGATACACGATAGTTGAAATATAATTATTTGGGACGCGCGTTCGAGTCGCGTCAATATTCTATATTGGGGGTTAAAAAGGTAAATTATTTTTATATAACTCATATGGCTGTTTCGAGTGTGCCAGTGTGTCCGGAAGGGTCAAAATAGTTAGAAAACACTACTCGAGTGTTTTATTTGGAGTTCGGGGCATTTTAGCCCAAAATGACACCCCGGAGGGTATTTTAGTCTTTTAGGATTTTTGAATAATTAAATGGACGAAAATAGGATTAAAATAGGAACATCGAGGGTTAGTGGTCTGTCAGTTGCAACCTATGTGAGAAAGAGAGAGAAAGAGAGGGAGAACGAAGGAAGAAGGAGACCCATTGGAGAACAAAGCCAAAAGTTGGATATTTCTCACAAATAGTTATACCAAAGTGTAGATCGGGACGAGAGGATCAACCACATACCAAATTCAACCAGATAATCAGAAATCCATACAAAGGCAAGTGTTTATCTTGCTATCCTTTTAGCATATATTGTTCTTGTTAAACTCTATTTGATGATATAAAGAATTTACAATGAAATTTGGGTTTGTTTAGGTTAATCGTAAAAGAAATTTTAGAAATTGGAGATGGGTATACATGTAGAGGTTGTGCCCTTTTTTATATTGTTAAATCTGAAGGTTTATGTTCTAAAAATGAATTAAATTAAGGGTTTGGAATAATAAAAATTATCTGGGTTCATTATATGAGAATTTTTAGAGATTAAAGAAATTGTTGAATTTCCTTAGAATACATATAAGGATTTGTACTCTAATTCGTGTTAGTAAGGCCTTATTGTGATTAGAAATAGTTTAGAAACATGTAATTTGAAGTTGGTTGAGTTTTGGGTTGAAATTAGTTGTTAGAAAATTAGGAAAAATGATTTTGGGGGAGAACAGGGCCAGTCCGGAATTCTCGTTCGAAGACCTACCCAGGTCGTTCGAACGAGCCTTCCAATGGGAATTCCAACGACCATTATAATGAGATGTTGAGTTCCTTCGAAATGAGAACTTCGTTCAAACGACCTCGTTCGAACAAGAATCTCTATACTTTTAACGAAATATGTATACTGATTTTCCTATTCTGTGTTGTATGTTGGCAGATTTATTAGTGTATATACTTACTGTGTCACCAGTTGAGAATTTAGAATGTTATGAGAATATATTAAAACATTTATTAACCTACTCCTAATCTTAGAAATATTGTCTTCGGTTTACTGAGATATTTTATTCAACATAGTGGCGTACACCACGTATAGTCAGACAGGGTATAGTGACTAGTATGGGTGTTAGGGTCGCTAGACGTGCACATTAGATGAGTGGTGAGTATCTCAAGTGAGTATGCTAGGTTAACATGAATAATATATGTGCTAATTAACCAATTCAATCCCTTCTTTTTTTAAATGATTTTTAACTCGGGCTATGACCCGCTTTTCTGCAAATATTTTTTCTTGTTCCTTTATTTTAGGTGCTCCGCCATAGGGACACCAGACTTAGGATATCTCATTCAGTTGTCGAGCTATAGCTGCTGTGGAAGCTACATGACATTGTTATTAGACGCCTCAGAGTCTATCCTTTTTATCTATTAGTTACTATTTATGTTAGACATGTCGTCCCTTCCTAGTATTCATTCAGAGATTTACATTTGTGTTATTCTACTTTTAGACTTTTAATTTATGGCATTGGACTATTGTATGAGTTTGTGGCTGGGAGGGTTTTCTCCAGCATTTTCATGTATTAATTCAGTTAGTTCTTTCCTTATGTTACTGTGATGAATGGTGATGGCTAATATTTCCTTTAAAGATAATGATTAATGAGAAGATAAAATTTTGACACCAACCTTTTTAAATATTAGGTGGTTAGTTTTCAATTAAATTAAAATTTGAGTACTTCAATAGTGATGCATTATCTGAACCAACTTGATATTCTAAAATTAATTAATTAAGGACTGATCACCCGGTAATTAATTAGGCGGGGTGTCACATTCACTATGATTGTTGTAGGTTAAAATTACTTAACCACATGAACCAATAACATAATGACACCTACCAATGTTGTCATGAGGCTTACCACACTGGATTATACCTGGTCGACTTATATACCAGTTGGTCAGCCTTCCGACTGACCACTCCTAAGAAGTTAAAACATCAACTATATGAAAAGCCAAACGTGGGGTATTCAACAATCAACATACACATGCACGTGAAAGGACACCCAACTGTCTATTATTGTGTAAAGGTGTAAATGCTTGAATATATAAAGGCATTTCACCTCCTAACTTCCTACTTATTATAAATACACTATTTCCCCTAGCTCAAGGGGGCAAGCTTTCACGTTGCCATTACACCTTGTAACTGTATTTCAGAGATTGAAATATAACCTTAAACAACTTCGCCCATGGAGGTAGGCTCATTTTCTGGGCTGAACCACGTAAAAATCCTTTGTTATTCCATTATTTCATTTATTTGTGGTTATAATTTTGTTGATGATCATTTAAAATCAATATCCAAATTTAGTCATCAACAGATTGGTGCTGTCTGTGGGAACCGACAAGTCATTGTCATTTTTTAATAGTTCTCTTCAAAATATTTATCCTTGAGTCATTTAAAAAGAGGACTGACATCCCATAAAGCAATCTTTGCTGTGGGTAACGCCTTCACCCCTTCTGCTTCACCTGGTGGAGAGGATTTACAAGGAGTCATACTTAACCTTTCCAAAGGGCAAGAGGCAATGCAGGAAATAGTGAGACAACTTGCTCATACACTTCAAGACAGATCTACCACCGCTCCATCCCATATTAGAGAAATTCCACCTCGAGCTCCCAGAAATGAAAGGAGTGGATATTCCAGATTTTTGCATGATGAATCCTACCGCCCAGATTTAACTTCTTCAATTAGATATGCTGATTACTACGATGGTATATTTTTCACCTCTGAACGGTCGAGCGCCTTGGAAAGGTTAGGCAAGGCCTCTACCTTTTATCGTCTTAGTCGTCGAGCAACTAGAGGTCATCATAGGGACCCAATCAGATCACGCGATCATCGTGCCGAGCACTATGAAGTATCAGTCGAATCTACAGTGAGTATTAGGGGATTCGTGTGTACCGAGTAGTCTTCTCAAGAATAGAGCTCAACACAAAATGGAAACTATTCGAAGGGATGAATACAGCGACTAGAAGACCGCATGGGGAGATGGTTAAGACTAAAAATCCTCCTCAAAGAAGTTTTGTGTGGATTTCCCCACACCATCGAAATTTAAGCCACCAGTAGTTACCTATAAGTATGACGGTAAGACTGACCCTATCCTCCATGCTGAATAATACCAGTCTGCAGCTGGTATCTACTCTATCCTTGATGAGATGCGTTGTCGAGCATTCTCCAGTACCATCACTGGATCCGATCAAATTTAGTACAATAAATTACTCCGAGGATAAATTTTCAGTTTCCAGTAACTCGCCGAATTGAGAAGCCCGAGAAGTATGGGGAGTATACTCCACTCACCATTGGTGTGCATCACATCTTGGAGTAAATCGGGGGCAATACAGACTTGAAATGGCCTGGAAAGTTAAAACCACCACTTTACCTGAGGGATAAGTCTAAATACTGTGATTTTTTATAAAGACCATGGGCACACCACTGATAATTATATTTCTCTGAAAAATAAAATTGAATCTCTTATCCATTGCGAAAAACTGACAAAATTTATTGATCAAGCGAAAGGTCGGGACTCCAGAAGAAGGTTAGAATCCCCTTAACAAGGCAAAGAGGACAAGAAATGAGGCCGAGATGACGATTCAGGAGATGACCCAGACTTGCCATAGAAATCCTAAGAGCCAGAGCTTGATATAAAAATGATATTATTTAATTGTCATTTTATTACAGGGGGAGACGCTGGAGATAGAGATGAAACAACCGAAAGAAAAGCATATTTAGATGAGGCCAAAGCTTGTTCTTACATTTGATAGATTAACTTATCAGATGAGGTAGATGATCGTCCTAAAAAGGTGAACGAAGACAAGCTAGTCATTGGCTTTTCCAAGAAAGATCTATCAAGAGTGCTTTATTCCCATGATGATTCTCTGATTGTCATTTTTAGAGTATACGAACCCAAGATTGCTGAAATCCTAGTAGACAATGGCAGATCGGTTGATGTTATGTTTTACAACTTCTTACATAGTTTGGGACGGTGAGATAGCAAGTTGGAACCTTATCATCGACCTCTAATAGGTTTTATCCTAGATAAGAATGTCCAATAAACCTACAACATGATCCTCAATAGAGTCGGCCTGAAGAAAATTAAAGTTGTAGCATCCATAGTTTACCAGTGCCTGAAATTCTCGACTCACTATGGTGTTGGCGTAGTAAAGGGAAATCTAGTGGAGGCTGGATAATGCTACTATACATCTTCCACCAAGAGGAGTTGAAGAAAATCACCACCACCTACCACATTGAAACCTTGGATCCCCAAGAAGAAGATGATTTGGTTATAAGATAAGTTGTGGAAGTGGCTGAAACAATCATACTGGATGATAAAAGACCAGAGATGACCACACAAATTGGTTCAACCTTAGGTACACCCCTTAAGAAAGAATTGATTACCTTCCTTAAAGAGTGGAATAACGTGTTCACTTGTATCCACAAAGATATTCCTGGAATTGATCTAGAATTTATATGCCATGAGCTAAACATCATCAAGGATGCTAAGTCGATCAAGAAAAAATGACGGGTGTTTAGTTCGGAGAAAAATATAGCTATCCAGGAGGATATGGATAAGATGTAAAAGGAAAAGTTCATTGAAGATGTAAAATTTCCAAATTGGTTGGCTCACGTAATGATGGTGAAAAAGAAGAACAAAAAGTGGTGTATGTGTGTTTACTTCACCGACCTCAATAAATTATGTCCCAACTATCACTTTCCTTTACCAAGGATTGATCAACTGGTGGATGCTACAGCATGATATGAATTACTAAGATTCACGGATGCTTACTCAGAGTATAATCAGATCAATATGAAGCCAGAAGACAAGGAGAGTACATCATTCATCATAAGCTGAGGTACTTACTATTATAACGTTATGCCTTTTGGGATAAAAAAATGCTAAAGCAATATATCAGAGGCCGGTGAATAAAGTTTCTGAGGAATAAATTGGTAGGAACATGGAAGTATATGTGGATAACATGCTTACTAAGAGAAAGAAAGTTGTCGACCATATCAGCGACCTAAGTTAAATGTTTGATCATCTTGAGAAGCATCAAATGAAACTCAAACCAACTAAATGCGTATTCGACATACATGAGGGGGTGTTCTTGTGTTTCATCGTGAATAATAGAGGAATTAAAGCCAATTCAGACAAGATCAAAGCCTTAATTAACATGCAGTCTCCATCATGTAAAAAATATGTAAAGAAGTTAATTAGAATGGTAGCAGCTCTCAATTTATTTATCTCTCGAGCTACTAACATGTGTTTGTCATTCTTCAAGATACTTAAAAAAACCTTTGAATGGAATAAAGAATATGAAAAAGGCTTTCAAGACCTAAAGCAGTACTTAGAGTCTCCACCACTGATCTCCCAACCACTCTTGGGAGAGAATTTATATTTATACCTTATTGTGTTAGTGTCTACCTTCAGCTCATCCCTTGTTCGAATAGATAATGAGATACAAATGCCAGTATATTACACCAATTAGATTTTAGATTTTAGAGGAGCTGAGATTCGATATCTTAGACTAAAAAAATGGCTTTTGCACTCATTGAAGCATCGAGGAGAATGAAACTGTACTTCTAAGCACACACCATAGTGGTCTACACTAACTTACCACTTCAATAAGAAATCCATAATCTAAAGAAGTCAAAAAGGTTGATGACTTGGGAGGTGGAGCTAAGGGAGTATGACATACTTTATTAGCTGAGAACGATAGTGAAGGGATAAGACGTAGCAGATTTCATCAGCAAATTCACTTATCAAGAGGCAATAACCAATTCTAATTTACCCATCGAGCAAACTTCCTTGGAAGAGAGCTCATCCCTAAAGCAAACCAAACAAACTCCTCTGAAAGAAGGCTCTATAGTCGACAAACCTGATACATCGGTTGTGCAAGAAATCGCGCAACAATATGATGAACAGAGTAAAAAGTTATTTAATCAAGGAACCCTAAGTGAAGGGACTTTTAATGACGACATCCCCAACTGGAAGTTGTATGTAGATGGATCATCCTGCACTACGGGCAGTGGAGCAGGGCTAATTATCAACACCCCCGATGACATAGACGTGGAATATACACTTTTCTTCTAGATTCAGGCCTCTAATAATAAGTCAGAATATGAAGCACTGATTACAGGCTTAGAATTGGCATTATCATTTGGTCCCGAGAAGGTCATAGCACGTAGTGACTAACAATCAGGTGCTCCAAATATCTGGGGTCAAGGGGGAACTCATTTCGGGGTACCTTTCTAAATATTTAGAGGTTCTCTCCAAATTCATAGCAGTTAAGATGATTTGAATACCAAGAATTGAGAACGCCCAAGCAAATGCACTTGCTCGTCTAGCTTTAGCAACATAGAAAGAGTTAAGGAGAACTATCACTCTAGAGATTCTTGCAAGTAGAGGCATAAAATAAATAAGTTTCATGTTGATATCCCTATAACTAGGGCCATCATAGATAGATCCTATCAAGTATTATATTGACAAGGGTTTGCTACCCGCTGACCCTAAAGAGGTAAGAAAACTGAGATACAAAGTAGCTAGTTATGTGCTAGAAAGAGGAGTCTTGTACAAGAGACGATATACTATTTCTTTGCTCCGATGTATACATCCCACTGATGTGCCAGACTTGATCAAAGAAGTATATGAAGGCTCATGTGGACCTCATTCAGCAGGCCAATCACTAGTAGGACAGATGGTTATGCAAGGGTATTACTCACCGACATTGAAAACAGAGTGTACTTTATTTGCTAGGAAATGTGACAAATGCCAAAAGTTTGCCACTATACATAGAAGGCCGGGGGTTGCCTTAAATCCAATCACTTCTCCCTGTCCTTTCGCCATTTGGGGAATTTATTTGGTTGGCCCATTGCTGAGGACAAAAGGAAGATTCAAATACTTGGTGGTTACAGTGGATTATTTCACCAAATGGGTAAAATATGAACCTTCAACGAAAATTCCTTATAAAAGAGTCTTCTAATTTATATGGAAGAATATCATATGTCGATATGGGATGCCCTATGCCTTCATCACTGACCATGGTATGAAACTTGAAAATCAGGAGTTTGAGGATTATTTTATTCAGTCCAAAATCTGGAAACTTCACTCTTCCCCCAGACATCCTTAATGCAATGGTCAAACATAATTGACTAACAAAACATTGCTCAACGGTTTGAAAAAGAGGCTTGACGATGCAAAAGGAAATTGGATTAAAGAACTGCATAGTGTTATTTGGGACTATGAACTACGCCTAGGACAGATACTGGGAAAAATCTCTACATGCTAGCATTTGGAACAGAAGCAATAGTTACAACACAAATAGGCCTGCCGAGACACCGAGTACTAAATTTTGACTCACTAAAAAGTGATCTCATGTGGAGATTAGACTTAGATTTAATTAAAGAGGTAAGGTAAGATGATGCGCTTCGAATGGCTGCCTATCAACAATGCATTGCTTGATTTTACAACAGGAGGGTGAAGCCGACCTACTTAAAGTAAAGAGATCACATCTCGATGGTTGTCCAACTAAGAACTTACTATTTGGAAACACTTGAAGGGGAGGAGTTTAAAAACCCATGGAATGATGAGCACCTAAGAAAATATTACTAGTACTTATGAAGTGAAACTTCACGTGACAGTTATGCTCAATTCAATAAGACAGTGTGTGGTTTATTATCACTTCAGCTTCCTTTTATATGTTTTTTACGAGAATAGGAAATGATAATTATCTCAAAAAACTAAACCCAAGCAAAATAGACTTCTTGTATGGATTCCTCTATGACAAGTCACGAACATGACGTTCCTAATTCTCTAAAAAATTTCCTGTATGATCTAAAGTCAAGGATAAGAAGTTTTACTAGACCAAATAAGGAACAATCCTAAAACATTTGGTCGCCAATGGTAACTGATGCACATACTTATTCTAAACGCGACAAAGATAGATTTTTAATAAACATAAGTGCGTTAGTAGAACCTAAGTCCGAACAACTTAGGTTCGTCCTATATCATTCATCAATCAAGCAGATTAGTCGGCTGGACAGTCGACTAACTAATCAAAATGCTTAACTAATTGAATAAATTCCAAATACATACTTAACATGTGTTTTCCAGAAAAGATCTTTCATTCAAAAGATCCTAATAGTTCATTACAAATTGCTATCCAAAGTAAGCAGTACAAGATCAAGATAAAAATAAAAATCACTTGGAGTCATTACAAGAGAAATGTTTTAAGCCAAACATGATCACTCCATTGGGTGTTTCCCGGAAGCTTCATCTATCCCAGCAGGAGGAATATCAAGAGCAGAGGGTAAAACGGTGTAACTCAAGTATCTCAGACTGTTATGACCACTTGAACTCATCCTATTGAATAAGTGTTGGGGACGAACATAAGTGTCTTCATCATGCAGGCCAAAATCACCCAAATATTTTCTAACCAAATTCTAAGGAATGGCATTAATAGGGATCTAATCAGTATCAATTCTGAAGGGAGGATCAGGGTAATCCAACACGTCAAGATCACTCGAGTACCATAGGGAATACTTTTTAGGTTCTTTTAATAGTGATAACACATTACACCAACCCCATTTATAGCCTTCACAGTGAGCTTATTCTAATTTATCCTCCAAACAAGTCATATCATCATCATAACAATCCATCGAAACATCCCAGGGTTGCTTATGAAAATGGAAAGTCAGTCGATCAACCTTATCAGTTAGTTTCTTAATGGATACATATTCTCTCTTAATCAAGGCTGCCTGGTCGATTAAATTCTTCTTTGTTATTTCCTCCTCTTCAATTGGTTGAGCAACCACTGCTTGCATAGAAGACTAACAATATTTATTTTTCTTTAAAACCGTAATTTCCTCGATCAACCTTCCATTCTCTTGCTCCAAAAATGATGCACCTTCATCTGGCATAACCTCTGATGATTTTTTAGGCTCTCTAACTCATTCTCGAGGGCATTATTCTCACGTTCTAGCAAGCTCACCACATTCCCGAGGACTCTCCACTTCACAGTTTAGCAGAAATTCTTTCTTATAAAAGGACAATGCAATGTCTTGAGTTTTTTTTATCAAAACCTTGCCCATTTCTCAAAAAATTGTGCTTTGCATCCTAATCAGAGTGAAATAGGTAATGGAAACATTGTGATATTCTTATAAGTTCTCAATCATCTCGTAATAAGAATCATTATTTGCTATCGCCTGATCAAAGGGCCTGTGAAGATGAAGATAAGATTCCTTAACTTGATTTAAAGTGTTATAGCCGATCAATTATTCTAGCTCGACTTCATTCAAATCCTCATGTCCAACTCCAAATAGCTGAACACCTCTCTTGTACAAGTCTCTCTCGCTTACCATTATGGCATTTCTCCTAGATATAGACTGGAAAATAAGTCAATAAACACAATAGTGGATCAACCAATTATGGAACAACAAATATGAAAATGCAACACAAATTTTTATTATTATTACTGATGAAAACGATTACATCTAAAAGAGATCTTATTCTAAATTATAAAAGGAATCAAGTAGTACAAAGGTAAAAGTAAAAACTTTCGACTAGCCAAGAAGTTACACCTTCCCCTTGTCTTGTGCATCCTTCTCAGCTAGATGGGATTCCAGCACAGAAGCTTTCAACTCCATTGAGGACTCACTAATGCCTTTTTCATCCTCTATTTCTTCATCAATACTGGGAGGAATTCTAGAGTTGTACTTCTGGAAGAGTTTAGAGCCGACAACAGTGTCGACCTGGTTCAAAGCCATCGTTTAGCCTTCTTGAAGGCAAACATCTTCATGTACTCAATCTGGAGGGAAGCGGTAGCAGATTCTTTATCCCATCCCCTGGGGAAGGCATCCTCCTTCCCCTTCTTCACCAGGGCCTTCAAATTTTGGAATTTCTTCCTCTCCTTAAAAGTCTCAACAGCAGAAGTAGCAGCAACTTGCTCGGCACTCTTTTTCTTCTTCTCGATGTCATTTAAAAGCCCCTGCCGCTTCTCTTGATCCCTTTAATGATCCTTCCTAGTGGCATCCAAGGAATTCTTCAAGCCTTTGAAGGATTCCTGAATATCTGTAGATAATTATCTCAGCAGATCATCCCGTGTCAATAACTGGTCATAGTCAACAAAAAACTTCATATAGTATCAACATAAGGTAATTATTAAGGAGAACAACAATTAAAGAAGTCAAGTTTGTGTACACAATTACTAGAGATAGATTGTAGTTGGCCCTCTCTAACAGTATGTACCTAGACATAGGAGCAGTTATCGTCCAATCTATGGGAAACACTCCAGGATGAATTAAGCCCCTATCCGGACCAGGATTCACTACCATAGAGGCAGATTCAGCAGTAGCCAAGTCGGCCAGATTCTTCTGGGCCAAATATTACTGGGTAGCGTGACCTCTCTTCAACCTCTTAAATTAAAATTTAGTATTCCTAATCTCCTTAGTGGTTAAAACCACTGGCCTCTTAGAACCTTCACCAATGATTTTCTTCTTCTCAACGGGTGGGGGAGACATGGCTCCGGACACTAAGTTTGGATTTTTCTCTTCACCTTTTTGCTAGGGGATTATGATTTGTTCGGGATTGTAGCTAAATCAAATGACTCAAAAGAGGAATTAGTTCCTCCCAAAAATAAAATCTCCTTCTTCGAAATGAGACTCGGATGCAGCAATGGATGAGGTCGAGTTGTCTAAATTTACGAGGGTGAATGGGATGTCATCTGTAGGCCGAGCTACAAAGGAAGTAATAGATCTTTTATAGTCTAATAAAACATAAGCTGGCCTAGGGTGAGCTTCTCTGATCTTTCGCTAAATGGACCAAATACACTTTAATTCCTTAAAATTTACCTCGAAGATATGGGGATAATCTTTTTTCCTTCTTTCTGAAAAAAAGACAAGCACATTATATTAGTCGTCATATCAACAAACATATACAGTCATAAGAGAAACATTAGTAAAATAAGTTGTCAACCTATGCCACGCCCTTCCTGGGGGCATCTGGGACCAATATACCTTACCCCCTCAGGAAGGGGGCATATTTCCTGTTCTTTACAACTACTCCATAATCCCAATAGTCCTTATTGGAATCAGGTAGGTTAACCATTAATGCTTGATTAGCTTGATGTGACTTCAGGTAGTAAGTATTGTTTGCAGTGGTTCCCCACTTGAAGTAGTACATTAATCACTAATTTCTATGTGGATTCCACATATTTCATTAAGACAATTAATTCCATTAACTACTCTCTAACTATTAGGGGCTACTATAGCGAGGACCACATCAAAGTGTTGACAAAAGTCCAAAAACAGATTATTTGGGGGGGGGGGGGGGGAATAATAAAAATCTTGGGTAACTAATAACCCTCATTTAAAGCAAGCACATCAACTGGACCAGATGTAATTTCTAGTGTTACCAAGTTGGGGATTTTCCTTCTCTCCCTACATTTTTTCAAAGACCCTTCATCAACTATATAGACCATATTAAAAAATTCAGAAAGAAAAAGATGAAGGGGAAAAAATTCTTAAAGTTTCTACTAACAGGGACAAAAACTCTTAAGGCATCAAGAGAGATTTAAGTAAGAGAGAAGAAGGAGTTTAAGAATGCTGAGGTAAGGAAAAAGGGGTGGGGAATTAAATATTTATAGATATAGTGATGACTTTAGGTTTTTAAGATTCAAAATGATTAATTGAACCATTCGATTAAACTCTCGACGGCTTATCACATCCCAATGCAGTAAAAAGACCAGCATACCCTTTAATGGTGCGCTAATTTTTCAGTTATTTACAAACTTACCATCGCCATAGTATAGTAGAGAAAAATTCACAAGTCCAAGAGGTCGGTGTCGACCGTAATCCTTTTTTGTCGCCGAGCAACTTTTGAATGAAATACTCAATTCTTTTGATAAATCTTTAAGTATAGAGCATCAGTGGATTTAGTTGTAGGATAAAATAACTTAACCACGCAGACCAATAACATAATGACACCTGCCAACGTTGTCATGAGGCTTGCCACACTGGATCATACCTGGTTGGCACATATACCAGTTGGTCGGCTTTCTTGTCGACCACTCCTAAGAAGTTGAACCATCAACCATATGAAAAGCCACACGTGGGGTATTCAATAATTAGCATACACATGAATGTGAAAGGATACCCAACTATCTATTACTATGTAAAGATATAAATTCTTGAATATATAAAGGCATTTCACTTCTTAACTTCCTACTTACTATAAATACATCATTTCCCCCAGATCAAGGGGTCAAGCTTTCATATTACCATTACACCTTTTAATTGTATTTCAATGGTTGAAATATAACCTTAATCAACTTCATCCGTGGATGTAGGCTCATTTTCTAGGCTGAACCACGTAAACATCCTTTCTTATTTCTCTATTTTATTTATCCGTTGGTGACGATCATTTAAAATCAATATCCAAATTTAGACATCAGCAATGATATTGAAATTACAGAAGGACAAAAGATGACTTACACAACCGACTCGACTCCTTCAAGCCTTGATGTTATCTTTGTTGCGCTAAAGCAAGACTATCTCTAGTGACCAAGACGATAAAACTCACTTGAGAATTTTATCATACACTTGGTGTGCGAAAAACACCCAAGACCTTGTTCCCAAAATGAACTAGTGTTCAAACTCCCAATCAAACCAACCACGCATCAATGAAGAGACAATAAGAACATACAAGCAATCATCAAAGCAAAATAACAACGATATACCGTGGTTCACTCAAATTTGGGCTACATCCATCAAGGAGGATTTCTTTTTTCTATAGATAAATAGAGGAACCCAAAGGTTATACACACATACACAATTTATCTCTCTTAGAAAGTCACTCACAACCTCACACGAACTCACCTCTCAAATTAGCTCTCTATCTTTCTTTGCCTTTGATAACTCTCAAAATAGATCTCAAACTTGTCCTCTCCCAAAACCTAGAAATAACACTTGTATTTCTAGATTTGAGCCAAAATGGAAAATTTGTAAATAAACCAAAACTGAAAAAATAGGAGAGCCAAAACCAACAAACTCCACCTTGGCGATCCTAATGATCCAACCAATCTCTAGAATGCTGAAATTGAACCCACTTGAAGAATATCCCACCATCTACCAAGATAATGCAATTCCCCCAGGCGATCCTCACGATCCAACCGAACTCGGAATGCAAACATCAAATCCGCTCGAAGATCATCCCGACATCTAACAAGCCAATACGCTCCACCTGACGCTAAGCCACCTCAAACTTCAACCATGAAGTGAGATACCGTAAGTCTTCACTCTAAGACTCCAAACGACTCCACCTGCCGAGGAACCAAGTTCTTAACTAAGAACTTTCCCATGTAACCATACGATGAAGCTCGCTCCTCATGTAACCCGGTGAGTACACCCCCATACAATACATATATCATACACCTTCTTTACATGAAACATTCAAACACATCAACACCATCTTCCACCTTGAGAAATAACCACAGATGAGAGGGAAAATTCCTCACCTCTCATACCCTCCAAATCTCACCCTCGAAAGATGTACCAAGTCTTTGTCACAAAAAACTCCCATTTGCCAATGCTCGAAAATAATAACTCATCGTCCCTCTTTGAACTAGGTACACACACCTCGAATCCATCACAGTCCTACACCTCCTCGATTCTAATCAGCCAATGCATGTGTGCAACTAAACCGAGTTAAAATCACCCGTTGGCCCCAGAGGGGGACTTCGATCCATCCCCTCCACTAGTAGGTATTCTCCCATCACTACCGTCTACTCTAGGAAAGCTACCGCCCAATGTCTCCGTTTTGTTCACAAACGAGTATGCCTCAAACATTCGATCACTTGTGCACACCGCTTCCCCGTCTTCCTCGAAGTCTGATTTAGACGATACGACCCCTCTCTCTCCTTTCCCCTCGCTAGGACCATACAACCACGTGTGAATTTTAAGACTCCACCAGCCACCGACACCCGACAACCCTTGGAATCCAAATGGCTAATGGAAATCAAATTCTTTCACAACTTTGGGACATAAGCCACACCACCCAAAGTGCGTTTTGCCCCATCGAAC
This sequence comes from Sambucus nigra, assembly GCA_949130495.1. NCBI lineage: Eukaryota > Viridiplantae > Streptophyta > Magnoliopsida > Dipsacales > Adoxaceae > Sambucus > Sambucus nigra. Next base: position 185,904,527 of record OX422212.1, on the reverse strand, counting down.
ATCTTGAGTTTCACTGTCCCGACACCCTCAACGGAAACCTTCTCTCCGTTAGCTAAAGACATGGAACCTTTTCCATTTTTCATGAAAGTATCAAAATATTCCCTCTTAGAGCAAACATGATTCGATGATCCCGAATCTAATATCCAATCATCTTGGGAAAGAGAGTTAACCTTGGATATTGTGAGAAGTTCTCCAAGTTCATCTTCATAATTCGCACTCGCTAATGTTTCCCTCTCAAAATCAACCTTGCCCTTAACCTTGCCATTCCATAAATGACATTCTCGAATCATATGACCCCATTCCCGGCACTTATAGCATTTCAGCCCTTTACCATCAACACCTCTCGATCTAGACCTACTACCGTCATTAACTCCCCGGTTGGAGTTCCTCCCGCTATTTTTCCCACCTCCGTCTCTCACCGCAAGGCCTTCATTATGGGAATACTCATCACCTCCACCTTCCTTCTTTCTCATCGTGACATGAGATTGAATATCTTGCACAACCTCGTTTTACCAGAGTGTAGACTTCCCAAACATGAGAGTGGTCACAAAATGCTCGTATGAATCGGGTAATGATGCAAGCAACAACAATGCCCGATCCTCATCAATGAATTGAATATTTATCCGATTCAAGTCATTTATTAAGGCATTAAAAACGTTGATATGCTTCATCATATCCTCAACCTCCTTCATCTCAAGCTTGAAGGGTTTCTTCTTGAGGAATAATTTATTTAACAACAACTTTCTTAAATAAATCTCTTCTAGCTTATCCTACATGCTTTTAGTCGTGGTCTCCACTATCACGTTATTCAAAACATCATCCGTGATAAGCATCTTAATACACGAAGAAGCTCTTTGATCAATGTTAATCCACTCGACATCGGTCATGCCTACCGGTCGTCCCTCTACCCCTAATAATGCTAATTACAACCTCTGTTGGACAAGAACTCCTCGCATTCATCTTTGCCATAACCCGAAATTGATCTTCTCATCAAAAGCCTTCATGTCCATCTTCATTGATCCACTCGACCCATAACTCGAATCCCATCTCTTAGAGCCTCCGCTCGTAGAGGTTGATTCTCGAGTACTCTCCACATTTTTCGTCATTTGGAACAAAAATAAAAGCTATGCCAAAATTGCCAAAATTGATTCAACCTCGAACCAAAATACCGGGCAAACAATGCAACCAAAGCTCTGATACCACTTGTTGTGCTAAAGCAAGACTATCTCTAGCGACCAAGATGATAAAACTCACTCGGGAATTTTATCATACACTTGGTGTACGGAAAACACCCAAGACCTTGTTCCTAAAATGAACTAGTGTGCAAACTCCCAATCAAACCAACCACGTATCAATGAAGAGACAATAAGAACATACAAGCAATCATCAAAGCAAAACAACAACGATATACCGTGGTTCACCCAAATTTGGGCTACATCCACCAATGAGTATTTCTTCTTTCTATAGATAAATGGAGGAACCCAAAGGTTATACACACACACATAATTTATCTCTCTTAGAAAGTCACTCACAACCTCACAAGAACTCACCTCTCAAATTAGCTCTCTATCTCTCTTTGCCTTTGATAACTCTCAAAATAGCTCTCAAACTTGTCCTCTCCCAAAACCTAGAAATAACACTTGTATTTATAGATTTGAGTCAAAATGGCAAATTTGTAAATAAACCAAAACTGAAAAAATAAGAGAGCCAGAACCAACAATCTTCGCCCCTTGAACCTTCTTCACATTGACATGAAGGAATCCACCCATGAACTTCCACAATGCGTGCTCATCACACATCTCGGTATCCACAGATCTTTGCTCACCAAATCATCACCCTAATATGGAGTCCACTGCGTCAAACTGCAACTCACAAGAAATCCACCGTATGAAATATTACTCAGAAAATATGAAGAGTAAAGGCTCGTTTTAGAGTTTTTGATAGAAAAAAAGGAAATAAATTTTTTATTAGGAGAGAAAAGAAAATAAGGAAAGAGATTTTTTATTAGGAGAGAAAAGAAAATAAGGAAAAATTAATAAGAGAGAAAAGAAAATAAGAGAAGAGAAAGGAGTTTGGGAGAAAAAATAAAACAACTTTCCTTCTTGTGTTTGGGAGTTTGAGAGGTAAATAAATTTTTTAAGGGAAAAAAAGTACAATTCATTAAAAAAAACTTTATTTTCTCTCCATTTCTTTCTGATTTGAAAATAAAGTTTTGCAAAGGAAGGAAGAGAAATTTTTTTAAATTTTTTTTCTTTTCTCTCATTTTAAACTCCCAAATGAGAGAAAGACACTTTATTTCCTACATAAACTCCCAAACGAAAGAAAGGAAACTCACTTTCCCTTCCTTCCCTTTCTTTTCCCTCCAAAACATAACTCACAAAAAATCCCTAAACGAACTTTGGTGCTCAAACACGAGATCTCAAGCTAGCATATTAGAATGAAACTTGGATCTCAAATAGTTGGATGAAAACTAAGGTTTTGGAGGCTTTTTATTTCTCCTATAAAACTGATTTCGAAAGCTTTAAAGATAAAAACTTTTTACGAGCCCTGTATTTATGGAAAACATAAAAATGATATGACACAGGAATCAATACAAACTCATTCGAACAAAAATCATTAGGTCATTTTATGCTTCATAGGAAATTCTCGTTTGAACCTAGCTTGATGTTCGTTTGAAAAAAATCTTCGAATCATTTAAAGGACTATAAAATCTCATTCAAATGACTTTCTTAAATTCATTTAAACGATAGGCTAAGTTCGTTGGAAATACTTTAAAACAAAAAATATTTTATTTAAAAGATCATTTTAAATAAATAACCCTAGTTTAAATACTAACACCCAAACAATTTATCCAGTGATGCAAACAAAATATGCATCTATACTTCTTGAGATCCCATGGACGTTGAAGACTAAACTTGGCATAAAAATACGGCTCGATGATGAAGTCTCTTTACTTATCCTTTATGATATTCAATCACACATCATAGGCTTGAAGGATAAACAAACTCAATTCCTAACCTATGACTCAAATAGTTTTATCCAAATGGAATTAATCCAAAATACATACAAATTGACTCGACCAAAAATTTGTCCTTACAAATCTCCCCATTGGATATTCTGGGTCAAAACCAAAAACAAAATCGTAAGGGTAATCATGCTCTCATAAGACTCAATCCCAATCCCAAAAGAAAAAGGTATAGACACTTGAAATACAAAAACTTTGAGTAGTTTTGATCTTGTGATACTTTTTTGCATTGTTATTAAACTTGCACACTTAAACACGCGTTTCAAAAACAAAGAGAATATAACAATATAAACCGCATATGAAAAATAAAACTCCACATTTGTTAAAAATCTCCCCCTTAGAGTATGCATATCCCTTAGGGTGGACTTCTCCCCCTTTTTGTTCGGTAGTAGATAAGGAAAAATTGCATAATATAATAATTTCTCCCCTAAATGTAACACATGTAAACATAAAAGAAAACAAGAAATATCATCCAATGATATGAAGTTAAACGTTCAATGACAAAAAAACTCAGGGACACAAACACAAATAATCCAAACAATGAACAAATGATGCCAATAAAAACATGTAAAAAAGATAGCAATGTGATAATCATGCTAATATGATATAACAATGGAGCATATGACAATTATAGATGAAATTCAATATAAATATATATATATACAGAGAGAGAGAGAGAGAGAGAGAGAGAGAGAGACAGACAGACAGACTCATGTGCACATCAAGTTTGCACACGTGCAGGCGCACACTTATTTTTTTTAAATATTAAAAAATTATTTTTGAGTTGATTTTTTTATATTATATTTCAACATTTCAAGAGACCCATATAAAAAATCAGTTAAAAAATCTTTTTTTGCTATTTTAAAAAAATTGGTCAAACTTTCGCATCTTCTAAGTGCTTTAAAAGCAGCGAAAGTTTGAACGATTATTTTAAAATAGCAAAAAAAGTGTTTTTGAGCTGATTTTTTTCTATTTGGGTCCCTCGAGATGTTTAAATGTCACACAAAAAAATCAACTCAAAAATATTGTTTTTGCTATCTTAAAAAAATGATGTGAAAATTTGGTGTGCAAACTTTAACGTGCACAAGCGCCTATCTGTGTGTGTGTGTATATATATATATATATATATATATATATATATATATATATATATATATATATATATATATATATATATATATATATATATATATATATATATATCATGAGTAAAATAAAGTAATCGTACAGCACGCTGAGTTATGAGGAAAACCCACAACGAAAAAAATCTAATGGCCTAGCCACGCAAACTCACTATGATATAGGAATTATACAAGAGTGACAGATGATTTTTACAATCGAATCGACTCCGTCAAGCCTTAACGCTTTTTTTTCTCCTTGAACCTTCTTCACAAAGACACGAAGGAATCCACCCATGAACTACTATGACGCGTGCTCCTCAAACATCTTGGTATTCAACGATCTTGGCTCAGAAAACCATCACTGCAACATGGAGTCCACCCCATCAAACTACAACATACCCAAAATCCATTGTATGAAACCGTATTCAACAAATATGAATAGTATAGGAATTTGGAGCTCAAACACAAAGATCTCAAACTAACATATTATAATGAAACTTAAATATCAAATGGTTGGGTGAAAACTTGGATTTTTTAGGCTTTTATTAGCTTCGAAAAATTTAATTTGAAAGACTTGAAAATAATTTTTTTTTCCCTGCCCAAGATTTATAGCAAAAAATAAATATGAGGCGGCATAAAAATCACGACAACTCATTCGAACCAAAATCATAGGGTCGTTTGAACAAGTTGTGCAATCTCATTTTAATGAAATAAATCTCATTTGAACGAGATAACCAAACTCGTTTGAGGAGGTTTGACCGAGAATTCATAGCTTCACAAAAACTTCTCATTTAAACCTCACTTGATGTTATTGAATGAAAACCCTTAGGTCCTTTGAATGACTACAAAAACTCGTTCAAATGAATTTCTTAAATTTGTAAGTTTGTTTGAACGACTTTAAAAACAAAAACAGAAATATTTTCTTTAAAAAGATCCTTGTTTTGAAAATCGCCTCAATTTATAAACTAACACCCAAATAATTTATCCAACGATAAAAAAAAATATGAACCTAAACCTTTTGAGATCCCATGGATGTTGATAACGGAATCTGCACAAAAACATGACACGGTGATGAAGTCTCATCACTTGGCTGCTAAGATCTTCAATCACACGTCATAGGCTTAAGTATAAAAAAATTCAAATTCCAACCAATGAATAGAATAATTTTGTCCAAGTGGAATAAATCCAAAATAAATAAAAATTGACTCGATCAAAAATTTGTCCTTATACATATTGTTATGGATACAAATCATATGGGTTCATAGCTAGGAGGTGTCCATGATGAGATCCAGAATAATGTGGAAAATAGACTATGATGGTCCACCCATTACAAATATGATTATACTATTGGTGTTTCTACCATTAGACATGGAGAGACAACTTTAGGTTACACAACGATATGATGGTCGCGTCGTAGAATGAGAGGAACATATGTTGTCATAATAGAATAAAGGTATATTTTAAAGTTTATTCAACTTGTTGAAGTTATTTACAGTTATCGATTTCACATCCTCCGTGTCGTAGACTCTATTTCTGGTTCATTTATTAGGATTATAACCAAATAAAGTTATGCATTGATTATTGTGACATGATATGTATGTTTCTAGAATGTGGATGTGTACTGCTTTATAGTTTAATGTATGTACCTATTATATATGGATATGTATTGATGCATGTGCTTTTAATGTGGATGCATAGGTTCACCGAGGCCCATTATATCTTATGCCTTCTGTGAGTTTATATGATTCCTCATTATTTTCTTGTAGACCTTTTGGGCGTTGGGCTCTCTAGACTAGTAGTTAATCGATCACTATTGAGCTTAGAGATAGTGGTAAGTGGAGAATTTTAGGGATGCAACATTTTGTTAGCGGGAGAATGTAATATCCTATAATATTAAGTATTTAGATTTCATTTATTTATTTATATCTAATTGTTATGTGATCGGTTATTAGTATAAAATATATTCCTGTCGATTGGTAATTAGATTACGTACCAATTAATTTGGCTAGTATATTATCTTAGGGACTTGGTATAATTGGTGTATAATGACTAGTAAATGGTACTATATATATATATATATATATAATTTGGATTGTTCACCTAATTTCTTGGATGTTATATTATTATAATACCATGTGATATATTATATATGCATGTTTTATATTATGTACTTATTATATTTCTTGTCAAAGTGTTAGGATAGAATAATGTTCGATTTTTTGTTGGACTTAAAAGGGTTTTAGAGTGACCAAATAGTGTAGGAATCATGTGGATCTCGTTCGGGGATATGTTAACCAATTGGGACAAGTTTTAAGTTAATTAGATAATGATTTGAGACATTCTAGGTAGGTTTTAACCTATTCGTAAAGGTACCTGCATGATTATCATATTAAACTTCAAACCTTATTTCATTAGTTAACTGAATAACATAATAATAAAATACTATCTATAATAGGGAGCATTTATAAATTTGGAGATCTTGGAGAAGAAAGATATTGAAGAATTGGTCCGCGTTCTTATAAATTTTCTAGAATAAGAAGATTTCACATTAACCAACCAAGGCAAGAAATTTTGCCTACTTTTCATTTTTTTATTTGAGTGATGTTATGTTAAAAGTCATGTAATTAGATTAATTGATGGAGAAGATTAATATTAACTTGGGAATTATGTAATTATGTTGATATTAAAACTTTAAATTATTGTGAAATTTGATAAATTTAGGTCTTGACTAATAAACTATAATCAAATTTTTGAATTTGAATTTAATTTTTCAAATATAGTATCATATATAAATCCATGGTTAGAATTCGATACCCGAGGGGGCTAAAATGCGTCGGTTCGAGGGATGAAATACCCGAGGGGGCTAGAACCGACGTATTTTAGTCCCCTCGAGTATCTTATTCCCTATATTTATGCTCATTAACCAGACAACCTCGGCTTTCTACGTTATCATGTTTTGTAGGGGTTAATTGAGCTTTTATAGGTATTTGGATGCTAAGTATGAAGTTCAGACGCATTCCGCTTGATTTTCGTACACGATCGCACCTTCAAGGGCAATTTTGTCTTTTCACAGCTCGGGCACCTGGCCCAACATCTACATGGAAGTTATAGCCCTCCTTGAAAGCTTTGCGTGGCCATGAACGGTGCGCGATTCTAAGTCCGTATGAAGAAGTTACGGAATTTTCAGCAGAAGGAAAAATAATGAAACCAAAAGAGGAGGAGAAGAGGAGGAAAAGGAATGCAGGAGGCTGCCTTGGATGATACTTGCTTGATCGATCAAAAGGATCAATCGATCAATCCTTCAGATTTTTACCACAATTTCAACCATCGATCGATCGAACAAAGGGGTCGATCGATCAATCCCCTGTTTTCTGCAGATATTTTGGCTTTTCTTTTCTTTTCTAATTTAATTCCTTTTACTATAGAAAGGAATTTTAATGTAAAAATAGATATAGTTCGTTTTAGGTAGAATAGGTTAAGGTTTTGGAGGTTTTAGGGCTCATTTCTTCATTTCTTCTTGGATTGACACCCATTTGGGCTTGTAATTTGTGCTACCACCTTCCATCTCCATTAATATAGTGTGTTTTCCATTAATTCTTGCTTTCTAGATAATTTACAAGCTTTCTAATTTATATTTACATGCTTTGATTTTCTTTCTTTCTAGTGTAAATTTATCACGTTTCTTTTACCGCATTTTTAATATGCTTTCTAGCTAATTTAAATTAGGTTGTGTTTGAATTGAACTCACTCGAGTTGACGCGTTGCTTTGCTTTGAAGATGGTGTTTACGGGTCTATTTCGGGTGTGTTGTCCTAGTTATTGCTCTTAGGAGATTTGACAGGGCATATAATGTATGTCCTCTGCTTACGACCTTGCGTGCGCAATTTTCGGGATATTTATTGACGCCAAAATCTTATTAGGCTTTTATGCGGATTTAGGGGCGTGACAGCCCTTGATTTAATTAACTATCGAAACGAGACGCATTCTAAATAACTCGTCGATCCATGTATCCATTTTATACAAATTAACTCGGGTGAGGGATATTCGACGCAACCTATAGTTTTACTCGCTTTGTTAATCTTGTTTCAATACACTCGCCTAGATTAATCTTTCCATTTTATGCATCTTTTTCCTTTTAGTTTGTAATTCACCTTTTACACTTTTATTTCGGACTACTAAATCACTTAAATTCTAGCAACTCGTCTTTGTGGATTTTCGATACCTGACTTACCGTTGTGCTTGCCTCGCAAGTGTAGTCGTAATTTAGGTTTGTTTGTATAATCGCGGTGAGATAGAAAACAACGACCGACGTCTGACACGCATCGCACCTCTCACGGTCTATCCAAATGGCACCGTTGTCGAGGATGAGTTTGTTTTAGACTTTATTTGATTTAGTATTTCATAGTATTTTCTTTCTATATGTATTATTTGCTAATATTTTTGCAGGACTTCACATTTGAGCACCAAGAAACGCTCGAATTTATTCCGTGCGCACCTACTTTGTCTTCGAACCATTTTTGGGGTAAGCATGTCTTATTCCAATTCTTTCGGTAATCCTTGTTATAATCCTCAAAATTCCCGCAAACCTATGACTTTCGGTGAATACTTAGAATCCCAAAGTATTACAAATTCAAATATGACTTTGGGCGAGTATAACGAAAGTCAAAATTTGGGTTATTGGAATTTCGACGATGATGAAAATGATTTTGGGACTTTACCTCCTTATGATAGGAATTTTGAAACGAATTGCAATAGTTTCAAAATTCCTATAATAATGAGTTTTTATTTAAGTCCGATGGTAATTTTCAAACTTCCCATTTTCATGGATCCGCACCTCAACCTATGACATTTAATGAGGGTTTGCGTATGTATGAAAATGAGAAAATTGAAAATCGTTATCGGAAAGAAAATCGTTGTTGGGAGGAAGACTTGGATTTATTATTCGAATCCGACGAAAATTTTGCTTCCAAGACTTTCGAAGTCGAGGAGTGTTTTGAACCAAATGAGGACTTTGTGCCTACTTTGGAACAAACCATTCTAGACTTTGCCAATTGCATAATAGATATTGAAAGTGAGGATGAAAATGACGTAATATCTATTTGCAATGAAATGATTTCTTCTTTGGCCCCAAAAGGAGAATATTTTATGCGTTGATGATTCATCTCATGAGTTTGAATTTCTTTCATCCCCATTTTCATTCTCTGTTATCACACCGTCTCAAGTACCCAATGATTCGGTTTCAAACTTTAATGTTTTAAACCTTTTTGCCGATGAGGAGTACTTGCTCGAGTCGCTCTCCATGATCGCATCTTTGCCTTTGTGTGCGCCACCTCCAATTTTGCTTGCTAAATCCTTGGGAGGATATTCAGCTTTTCTCGGTCCCCACATGTTTTTGTCACCCGTTCAATCAAAACCCCCCATTATCCCTCCAAAAATTTTAATTGGCGATGGTTCCTTTCTTACGCCTTACACATGCCTTCCGTTGTTCAAACGGAATTCATATTTTTCGAAAGACATGCTTGTATGTGAGGGTACACCGGTTATCCTCCAAAGTTAAATCGTTCTTATGGTGGACCCTCAGCTATTTAGACTTCTAGTGTACAGTTAGTGTGAAGCCTAAATAGTAGGTTATATATAGTTAGCTTTTTATTCTTTCTTTCTTTTTATTTTTTCTTTCCTTTTTAATTTAGTCTAGTGTAATTAGTTAACTTTTTGTTATTTGTTTTTTCTATGCTCGGTACTAACTTGTTTTGTAGACTCTTTGGACTTGTTCTTATGGGGATCACTCCAATTTTGGATAATATCGCTATTTTCCTCTCTTTGACTTGGTTCTTAATGTACATTGAGGACAATATCAAGTTTTGAGTTAGGGGGTGTGGGATATTCTATCCATTTCTTATTTTAGTCCATGTTTTTGCTCACATGTTAGCTAGTTAGTATGCTTTTCTTAGAAAAATTCAAAATTTTCAAAAAGATTTTCTTTCTTTTTTCTCCTTTTTGGGGCTTTTTGCCTTTATTTCCGATGATAAATTTCAATAATTGCCCGATCCAATTGACAACCCAATGTTGCATGTTCTCGATTTTAGAAGTTATTAGACTTTAGTCCTCAATTATTGATATTGTGAATAACTTCATGAATTAAACTTTAATCCCATGAGCACATGCACTTTTATCATTCTATTGATATGGTTTAAGATTTTTATAACTCGGTAATCTTTTGTTGGATTGTATATACTTACACCGAGTAAGCTTTGTACCTTTCATCATTTGTGAGTGTTATACACTATTCTTTCCTCTTTGAAAATGTTGAATTCTTTGGTAATCTCTCTAGTCTTTCATTTGGCCGTTCATTAAGTGAGTTCATACTTGAAATGTGTTACTTGATCATGATTTTCATATATTATTTTTACTCGAGAATTGCGTAAACGTTGTCAAATGATCATAGGCCATCTTTGTTATATCACCCATATTGACCTTGACCTCACCTTATATGTTTATCCTTGTTAACCCCTTTGAGCCTAAATATAGCCTTTCGTTTCATAACCTAAAATCCCAAACCAACTCTAAATTGGAGTTTTAGCCCATATATACACTTTCCATACCTTTGTTTGGAATGTTACTTGGGATTGAATGTTATTGTTGTGATGTCGGTTGAAATTTAGGCATATGAGAGTTTGAAAAGTAAACAAAAGAAAGAAAAAGAAAAAGAGTGAAAAAAAGAAAGTAGAAAATAAAATAAAACAAGAGAAGAATGAGAAAAAGAAGAAAAGAAAGAAAAGAGAAAGTTGTAAATGTTGTGTATATAGTTCAATAATCTTTGATTCCTCTCCCCGATGTTATATCCAATGCCTTTTGGAACTTGTTTTCCAATTTTGATATTGCTCGCATCGTCCCATTATCCCGATTTTTCATTTTCGAACACTTTGAATTCGTACATACATATCCTTCATTCCGTACCCTAGCCAAACCTACATTTTAACCCTATACAAGTCCTATGTGATCTTAGGTTGATGTCATTTAAAGGTTGAAATAGTTTTGATAATCTGTGAAAATGCATTTCACCTCCTTTAATGGGTGGTATCTTTCATTGAGATTACAGTTTTTCAGTTTATATATAGTGTTCTTCATTTGTGACATGTGTGCGTCCTAGTTTCCATTTACATTTACTCTTTATGCCCGCATGTTCCGTGTGTTACCTCCCTGTTTCGAGTGAATTCTCTTGATGAGTGTAATGCCCGAGAGTATTGAATATATGCTTGCTTAAATGTTTATCCGATTTATTTAAGTTTTTGACAAATCACACTTTGCATGTGCTCGCTCCCCCTCCCACATTTTAAGGTTTCAATTCTATGAGGTGAATTCTATAATGTTAATGATTCAGACTTTTGTTTGAATTCGTTCAATGTGCTAATAATGCGTATGAAATCTTTTTCTCTTTAATTGGGCTTGTAGCATGTTGGTTTGGGCATGTTTTGAGGAAACTATGTGATGTTTGTGGGTACCATCTAGGGGTGTTCGCGGTCAGGTCCGGTTCGATTTTGAGGTTTTTTTAGGACTGGACCGACTTAGTTGGTCCTCTAAAAAAAATGGACCGAGACTGAACCGATAATGTCGATTAACCAACCCTAGTCGGTTCGGTTTTTTATAGGGTCGGTCCGGTCTAATCCTTCGGTCCTCACATTAATGAATTACAACAGTTAAAATAATAAAAATATACCCGACTCTATTTTTTCCAAACATTAAAAACTAAAAAATATCAAAATTTGAAATTAAAACAAACATAGTATTCGATAAAACTATAATTTAAACTAATCAAATATTAAAATATATATTTTTGATAGAATAACTACACACTTAACTACACACTTGGAGTCTCCCACACGATATATATATATATATATATATATATATATATATACACACACACACACACTAGCCCCACCCCCACCCCCACCCCTGCAGTGTGTAGCGTGTGCATATTCGAATTAATCAGCAGCTCGCATAGATGTTCAACTCATTCTACTTTCATGGAAGAGTCCCGTTTGTATTGCTCCACATTTGTTTATTATTACAACAACAATAATTAATTGTAATAGATATATGATATCTCCTATAAATAACACAGCAGCTTGTATAATGAACACAACATGAGATTAGACTCTGTTCAATATATATATAAAACAGTTCATATTTATATTTAATTCTTATCAATTTTCACTATTTATTTATCTTATATATATACATATATATGTAAAATTATATTATTTTATATAGAGTAGGTCCGGGTCGGTCCTAACAGAGTTTTTGAAACTGTAAACCGTGGATCGGACCGATAAGGTCGGTCTGGCAAAAAAATAAATCGAGAACTGATTAAGAAAAAAGATCGAAAAAAAAGAGTTGGTTTGGCTCTGTTCGATTCGGTTCGGTCCGTCGGTCCAGTCAATTTTTTGAACACCCCTAGTACCATCCCTGAAAACCCTCACGAGACAACAGTCGTCCACTAGGGTGACCTAGGGGTTTAACGGCTTATTGCATATGCTAAATGCAATCGAATCGCCCACGAAAGTGGCATTTAGCTTTTATATCATACTTTTATACTTTCTCTTGCTATTGGTTTGCTTGTAGTTCTTGTTGCATCCTATTTCATTTCTAGGGACTAGCAATGTGTAAGTTAAGGGGTGTGATGATACCCAAATATTACTTATTTCATCCCTCGAACCGACGCATTTTAGTCCCCTCGAGTATCTTATTCACTATATTTATGCTCGTTAACCAGACAACCTCGGATTTCTACGTTAACATGTTTTGTAGGGGTTAATTGAGCTTTTATATGTGCTTGGATGCTAAGTATGAAGTTCAGACGCATTCCGCTCGATTTCCGTACACGATCGCACGTTCAAGGGCAATTTCATCTTTTCACAGCTTTGGCACCTGGCCCAACATATACATAGAAGTTGTAGCCCTCCTCGCAAGCTTCACTTGGCCACGAACGGTGTGCGATTCTGAGTCCGTATGAAGAAGTTGCGGGATTTTCAGCGGAAGGAAAAATAATGAAACAAAAAGAGGAGGAGAAGAGAAGGAAAAGGAATGCAAGAGGCTACCTTGGCCGATACCTGCTTGATCGATCGATCGATGAAAAGGATCGATCGATCAATCCTTCAGATTTTTGCCACGATTTCAACCATTGATCGATCGAACAAAGGGGTCGATCGATCGATCCCCTATTTTCTGCAGATATTTTGGCTTTTCTTTTCTTTTCTAATTTAATTCCTTTTACTATATAAAGGAATTTTGATGTAAAAACAAATATAATTTTGTTTTAGGTAGAATAGGTTAGGGTTTTGGAGGTTTGAGAGCTCATTTCTTCTTTTCTTCTTGGATTGACACCCATTTGGGCTTGTAATTTGTGCTACCATCTTCCATCTCCATTAATATAGTGTGTTTTCCATTAATTCTTGCTTTCTAGATAATTTACAAGCTTTCTAATTTAGGTTTACATGCTTTGACTTACTTGTTTTCTAGTGTAAAATTACCGCGTTTCTTTTACCGCATTTTTAATATGCTTTCTAGCTAATTTAAATTAGGTTGTATTTTAATTGAACTCACTCGAGTTGACGCGTTACTTTGCTTTGGAGATGGTGTTTATGGGTCTATTTCGGGTGTGTTGTCCTAGTTATTGTGCTTAGGAGATTTGACAGGGTATATCATGTATGTCCCGTGCTTACGACCTTGCGTGCACAATTTTCGGGGTATTTATTGACGCCAAAATCTTATTAGGCTTTTATGCGGATTTAGGGGCGTGACAGCCCTTGATTTAATTAACTGTCGAAACGAGATGTATTCTAAATAACTCGTCGATCCATGTATCCATTTTATACAAATTAACTCGGGTAAGGGATATTCGATGCAACCTATAGTTTTACTCGCTTTGTTAATCTAGTTTCAATACACTCGCCTAGATTAATCTTTCCATTTTATGCATCTTTTTCCTTTTAGTTTGTAATTCACCTTTAACACTTTTATTTCGAACTACTAAATCACTTAAATTCTAGCAACTCGTCTTTGTGGATTTTCGATACCCGACTTACTGTTGTGCTTGCCTCGCAAGTGTAGTCGTAATTTAAGTTTGTTTGTATAGTCGCGGCTAGACAGAAAACAACGATCGGTGTCTGACACGCGTCGCACCTCTCGTGTGCTATCATTAAACCTATCCAACACACATGTGGTAGTTTGTGAAACGCTAAGCTAGGGTTATTACCTGGACTTAAATTATCAACCTTATAGTTATGTTGTTCATAAGCTATGATCGCTAACCTTGAGCCTAATTTTACTTTAATGTGCTTAGTCCCAGTGTGTGGACAGTTCAATAGGGGTAAGCATAGAATATAGCTAATTATATGATTAATTGATTTTATTCTAAGAGTGTGGTACTCATATAGGGATTTTGTCATCATTGTGGTATGAATTGTGTATATATAGAGTCATGATAGATTTGGGATTGTTCTCATCATTGGGTTATCATTTTGATGTAGGGTTATTATATGCATTACTATACCACAAGTGTATGAGTAGGTTTGTGGAAGCTTTACTAGTAGAGGACTATATGTGACATGTGCAACAGGGCTACATATTATACCTTGGATAATGACACAAGTTGTGCATATGTTTATATATTTTCTTGATCCTAACTGCTGAGGTATGCATACTTATGAAGACAATGGGTGGGATATTTTTATGTAGATTTTGGTATATGGTTACATGTTTTATGTGGTCTTGTAATGATTTTCCCTCTCATGAGTTTTGGCAATTAAGTCGATGAGACATCCTTTAGTCAGGACTAGCAAAGTCATAAAAGATCCCATCGATGTTGACCTTCATGAGACATTTTGTCGTGGGTTGTGAGAGTTCCCTGGAGTTTTTATCCATGAGTATGGTATACTAAAGTTGTTACTTTTTTTAGTTAGTAAATTAATTCGTGTAAAATTTTCCCTCCTTAGACTAAAATAGTTGTAATTAGTGGAAGTAACTTATGTTGTGAATTTTATAAAGTGTTATTCTCATGGTATTATGATTTATTAGATATTGATAACAAGATGAGATAGACCAAAATTCATAAGAGATTTTCATTATTTGGATTATTCGTTCTATGCATGAAATTTTCATTCAATTGGGAGTTGGGGATAATGGTGTAATGAAACGCTTTAAGTTTTTTATGGGACTTTTATATTTACAAAGTAGATGTATATTATGGGTTGCGTAATAGTTAGTGGTTAAGTTTTTGGGCATGTTGTCTTAAATATAGTAGCGGGGATATCGGAAGAGAAGATTCAAAGGTTAAGGATTTCTATTTACCACTTGTAAGGGAATAATTTACCATTGTTAACGATATTACGTGCAGCAGTTTATGAGGTACCTTTCACCTTACTTAAATTTATTTATTTATTTATAAATTAATTATAAGTATCTTGTTAGGTAGGTTATTGTAACCTATTATGCATCGTGAATATGTGGTGTCATTTAAATGATCTTATCTCTATATGGAATCTGTGAAAATAAATGTATTTCAATCAAAAGGATTTTGTATGATGACAACACAATTAATATAAGATAAAACTTCTCTATCCTGTCTCTAATGCACTTTAGGTTAAAGCAAACACTCAATATATTATGATAGATATGACAAGGAACAAAACAACCATGCAACTATGCTAAGACAAGACAATTACAATTAATATCCCAATCAATACAATGAAGATCACATCCAAGTCAATGAGGATCACAAGCAATCCAATGTAGACTCAATTCATGCATCAAACCTTAGAAAATGTCATCTCTCAAACCTCAAGAAAAGTTCAAGCATCAACTAGTCAAACATGCAAGCTCATTACTATTTTTACAACTTATAGTGATCAACCTTATGCAAGAATATCACTGGAAGCCCACAATTTATGATTCAAGCAAGTCAAGAAATGCTCCAAATTTCTCATAAATATTACATTAGTTTTTTGGACTTTAGGAATAATTCTATAAAATTAAAGCAACATGTTTTATCTTGTATATGTACAAAACCTACTCACCTAAACCTACCCTAGAGCTTCCATTGTATATGTCCAAAACCTACTCACCTAAACCTACCCTAGAGCTTCCTAAAGCATGGACCTAAACTTAACACCCCTTTGCCTAAGATATTGGAGGTTAATTCGACTAAACCTTAGTTTTAGTCGACTAAAATTAGTTTTTCCATCTAAACCTTTTGACGAATAATCGATAAACTAGAAGGATTTTTAGTCAACTAAAAATCACTTTTAGTCGATTAAGAGTTACAAAATTTCAAAATTCAATTTGGTAAAACTTTCCAACCTTTTATCCCTAGACCTTATATTTTACCAACCTTTTGCTGCCTCCAAACACTATAAATAAGACCCTTTACCTTAATCACAAATCACCAAGCCTCAAACCAATATTGTGTCTTAATACTTGAGTTTTGTATGAGAGAAAACAAGTTTTCAAATCCCTGTCCATTTATACGAGATTCAAACCTAAATCTCCATTATAGCCATAATTCCATTGAAGTAAAGCTTAAAGCTTCAAACCCATTATATCCAAGTTCCAAACCAATTTACATGAGTTCCAAGAAACCAAAACCCATTTCATCCAAGTTACACACCCCAAACCCACTTAAGCCAAGTTCATGATAATACTAGAAATGACGCCTTTGTAGAACGACAAAGTTCTACCCACCTTACAAGATTTTTTTATGCAATTAACATAACAAAATAAAAAATCCACTTGAGTTTTAAAGTGATTTTAACACAAAATCTCTCTTGGACCAATTTAACCAAAAATAAAATGTGTGCTTAAAGATTAAAACACAAATATCCTAAGATCCGGATCCAACTTCATAAACCCATTTGAGAAAATACAAGAGATCATTTGTTTTACTTTTCTTGAGAAATAAAGTAAACATATTCCACCCTTGTTTTTATGAAGCACTTGATTTACATTTTGATTGCCAATCTTGTACTATTAATTGTGATAAACTTCATTGTATCTTCTCGGCTGGTAGTGCCATTGTTGTGGGTTGTCGAGGCAATTGAAGTCCTTAAGATGTTGCAAGGGTACCGTTTGGTCAAGGATGAGGTTATCATCTTGGTGTAGCTTACAAGGTGGTAGTCCTTATGGGGTTTTGGTTCCACTATAATCATATCAAAGATAGTGAAGTTTTCAAGTGATGTCTCGAGTGTGGATGTAGGCATGGTCAAACCACATGAAAACCCTTAATTACAAAGTTCCTTTAAACCCTTTCTCCTCCCTTATTATTGTAGACACCCCATTCTAGCACCCCCTAATCTCTCCTTAGGTCCCTAGCACCCCCCTGCATCACTACGAACCTAGGTCATACCCTGAGTACTGACCTAGAGGACATCGGGAACTCCCACGTTCTGTTTAACCAAAAGTCAAAATCTTTAGCTCAATCGAGACTAAATAAATATTCAAAGGGAACTGAAACCCCTTTCCAATGGTCTACCCCGTGCACGATTCTGACTTACAGTGCGAATGAATGACCCATTTTACCCCAAAACTTAATCAATAGGCCACCAAACGCTCCCGAGATCCGTTTGATCAAAGTTAACTCTTCAGCTCGACTGAGAATGAATGAATCTTCAAAGGGCGCTGAAACCCCTTTCTAACGGTCTGCTCCGGGTCCAATTCTGACTTATGGTACGAACGAACGATCTGTTTTACTCTGAAAGATCATCGAAGGCTTCTAGGCCCCGGTTGACCAAAGTGAACTCCCCAAACTGGGTCAAACTCTTTGGAATGTCTAAGTAAATCTCATAACCTTTCCAATAGTCCACCCCGTGTGCGATTCTAACTTACCATGCGGACGAACGATCCATTTGCATCCGACGATCCCCCATCCAAAGGACCGATGAGCGTTTTCGAGCCACATTTGTCCAAAAGACAACTCTCGGACCCGGGAGCAGTTCCAAGGATTTTTAAAGGTCTCTAAAGTACCTTTCCAGTGGTACACTCCGTGCACGATTCGAATCAACAAATTGCATTTTGTGACCATTTTTCCCGAAGGAACCTGAATGAGACTGCCCAACGGTAGGTTCAAAATCCTATCGATTGACAGGACCAGACCTATGTCGATCGGCAATACCCTGGGCCTATAAAAAGGAGGACCTAACCTCATTACAAAAGGACCCAAGATCTGAGATCCATCACTCTCAGCGAACTCAGAAAACCTCCCTCAAAGTCAGCGTGATTTCTACATACAAATCCCTTTCCAACCCTCACTTTTCATCGTCTTCTTCATCAAACTTGGTGAATTAACTACCCTTCATCATCACCCAAGATCAAGGGCTGCTCTCCAACATTCAAGATAAAGCTCAAGATCTTCAAGAAGGTCCAACTTTTTCAAATTCTCTTAAATTTGCATTAACCTGTTTTATCACTTTATTCTCTCCATCTCACATATCCTAATACAATTTTTTTATTTTAGTATTATTTCACATGTCTTATTTTTCATGTAAATAAAACCCCCAAAAAAAAAGAAAATTAGGGTTTGCTCATAAATTCCAACGGGAATTCTCACACTTTTCTCACAACTAAAACACCTTGATACACACACACGCACACATGAGATAAGTCCCCAATTGGATTTATGGGATAAACCCCACCCCTCATTTTGGATGCGAACTACGTGGACTTTGATGCCTCTATAGGCTACGTAGGCCTCTCGGGGTAAAACTCGAGACTCGAGTCCTATTTTTTCCAATTTTCTATTTTTCTAATTCTTTAACTTAATTCTCTTAGATTCTATATATTTATATATACATATATTTGTTCTTAATGGCATATTATTCCATACGCGTTATCATTTCATTATAACGATCAACGTAAGGATAATCGTGTAAATCATATTTTCTAATATTACTTTTAGGAACATTCCTATGGATGACTCACTTTAT
Organism: Sambucus nigra; assembly: GCA_949130495.1. Taxonomy (NCBI): domain Eukaryota; kingdom Viridiplantae; phylum Streptophyta; class Magnoliopsida; order Dipsacales; family Adoxaceae; genus Sambucus; species Sambucus nigra. The sequence continues at coordinate 185,885,404 of OX422212.1, read as the reverse complement.
CTCTTCCATGATACAAGTCGATGATTCCTATCTCCACTACATATACATATGCACACAGATCATGGGGAAATAGAGGAAAATAACAACAATCCATGAGAGATCGCAACGGAGGAATGGGTGCCTAACACCTTCCCATTCCGTAACTTAGCCTTCGAATCCTACTCGAATCATTCTTGGTTTTGTATGTATCAGTATGTCTTTGAGGTTGTCCTCCGAGATGGATCCACCTGCTTTTGTCTATTTTAAGTAAAATAGACTGGCGATTCCATCTCTCTACATTTTTCACCTCACACATCGTCGACGACGGTCGAAGCGCTCCGGAGAGGGATGCACGAGACCAAGATCCTCTCACCATACCCTTTCTCTCTCTCTCTCTCTTCGCGAGGATAAGAGTCTAGGGGATGGCCACTGTTCCGTGAGGATCAGGAATGCCCACAAATATATTTACATTTTTGTTTTACTTTAAAATTCTTCATACTTAAATTGATTGAATATGAATGTGAATGGATGTAAGACAACAACGAAAAAATCATTTTTATCAACAAACCGAGAATAGGTTTTTACTAAGTTGCGGTATTTATAAAATGACAATGAAAAGGAAGAAAGAAATATTAATTTGCAAAAAGTTAAATAAATATCATAGTCCCAATTCCCCCCCCCCCCCCCCCCCCGGGAGTTAGTCTGGTCTAACAAAATCATGTTGATAATTCCTTGTTGCGGACTTGATCCACTTCTTTTTTGTAAGAGCAAGTTTTATAATTGCTCATTTTATTTTAATTTGGCTTATCCCGTTAATTCCCACTTCACCTTCATGAATATTTTCACGTATTCAAAGATAAGAAGTTAATGATTGAAGATCACTCATCACAACATTCAAAATAGTTATGAGGTGGTTTGGTAAAGACTTTAATTATTCGTGGATTATTTTAAAAAGATTTTATATTAAAAAATTGAAATATTTTCAAATGATTTCAAAAAGAATTTTTGAAATCTCACTAATTTGTTAGAACAAAATGGATATGTTGTTCGAACGAGTTAGATATGGTCTTTAGAACGAGGTTCCCACGTTCTAAGTTCGAAGTTTCGTTGAAACCCATTCGAATGAGAAAGAGTACATCTTCTGAACGAGGTGGCAGTTCGTTCGAACGAGTATGCATGTTTTTATGTTTTTTAATGAAATCTTTCTGAATCTCTAATGCCTATATCTTTTAAATAACTTTCCCTATAAATAGAGATTCGAGAGTAGACTTTTAAGAAACCTTTTTAAAGTTTTTTATGATCAAACTCGTACTTTTTATCCAAAACCTTGGATCTTGGAAGATCACTTTTTTAAATCAAGAAGAACAAATTCTAAGTTCAAAAACCGTTATAGAGATTCCTCTGCTGCTGGATTATGGAGTCGGGCCTCTATAATTGAAGAAAAGAGGAATTGAAGATTATTGAGGTTGATCAATGGTTATCGAGGTAAAAGATGCTTGTTGTGAATGGTAATAGATCGTACCGTGTCTATTGATGATTTGAAAACATCTCTATGTTATACTTAGTGGATCTCTAAGAAGTTTGTAGGTCGTCTTGTGTCTACAAATTCTTTAATTGTGCTAAAATTAAAGGTTTTTCCCAAAATAGATTTTTTCTCACATTATTCTTTTTCTTGTTTTGATTTAATATTTGGATTTATAATTAACATTACAAGTTTACTGAATCATATCATGATAAAATCTGGTCAAAAGTGAATTAGTGTGTTTGGCCTAAGTTAAGATCAACCATATGACATCTGCTTTCTCATTTTTTATAATATTGTCAAGATCTTTGACATGGTACTAGAGGAGAAAGTGTGAAATCATTAATTCTTTTGAGAGTTTGATTATTTTTTATGCCTCGTGGTGTATATTCCTATTAGCTTTGGAGTTTTATAAATCTTTATATTTTTAAGAGGATTTATAATCAATTGAGAATAACCTTAAATAATTAAATAACAACCCAGAGTAATTATGTAGTTGAAATTGAGAATTAAAAATCATTTATGAGGATTTAACATTAAAGTGAGTTAATATGGAAATTTATAGTTCGGTTTATTAATTGATAAAGATTTTACTGGGCTAAAGATAATTTTATTAAAATTTTGGGCTGAATTAGTAATTATAAGAAGATTATAATGGTTTTAGAATTATATGAATTCTTATAAAAATTTCAGGGTATTAACATGCTTATGCTTTTCTTGGGGAGCAAGTAGGCTTTGATGATTTTAGGATTTCTAGGGTTTTGTAGTCATCAAGGATTTTTTGGGTTGTACCTATGGCCCATGACATCGTCATTTAAAGTCACGATAGCAAGTCAAGAACCACGATCATAGTATGTAACAGGTGCGATCATGGGCTCATATAAATCACGGTTGGGCCGCAGCCTAGTTGTGGGATTTGTGAGTTTGTGGATTGTTTTATTAGCCTCCATTATGTTTTAAGCCACATTTCTACTATCGCCCTAATTTGTAAGTATCCCCTTGACTAAAAAACCCTAAAACTCTCTAAATTCTTTCTTAAGCAACCTCATTGACACTGTATAAAACCAGTAGATTTTCATGGTTTTCACGAGGATTCAAGGAAAATTTTAAGAGAAATCAAATCAAGCTTTTCATGAGTTTCAAGAATGATTCAAGTATAACTTTTCAAGATTTCTTCTCTCCAAATTCAAGTCTAGTTTTAATTCATCTTCTAAGGCATGTTGCTATCTAATCCAATATTTTTATACATACTTATGCTTAATTTTACCTAAACCCTAATTACATGATTAAAATGAGTTTTAAACCTTTAGAGATTTGAGACTTTCTAGTGTGTGATATTAATAGGGTAAAACTGACTATCCTCGCATGTTTTATTCTAAGATTTAGCCCTAATTAATGTGAGAAATTAAATATTCTTGGATAGTGAATTGATATTTTAGGGTTTAAAGTTTCATATTGGATTTGTGGTTAATTGGACTAGATGATGAGTAATTTGGGCTTATTTAAGTCTTAATTAAATTTTGTATTCGGATGGTTTCTCCTTTAGCATTAAGAGTAATACATCTGGTAATAAATACCAAATCAATGAGATTTTAAGTTTGATGGTTATTTAGTATGGACTAGATAAATCTGAGGATTGATTGATGGTCTCTTGATATATGAAACCTTTGTGTTGAAATACATTCTTGGAATTTAGAATTTGACTTATATGTGTAAGAATCCATTGTAAGCACTCTATCGTTTTTTAATGTTATTGATATTGAATTAATCATGTAGATGACATAGAAGGAGTGCGAGATAAAATTTGATGGGCTTTGTAAGAGCAAGATTTATAATTGGTCATCATGTTTTTCATTTTATCATATTCTATTACACCTCCCCATCATCATGTACATTCTCAAGAGCTTCAAATGAAGACAAGTTAGTAATCGAGCGCGATAATGGACGATTGAAGATTTGATTTCATCATTACAAGATATGGAGAATGTATACGAGGTTGATTTAGTGCAATCAGTTTATTTAGGATATTTTAAAGTGTATGAAAACATAAAAAAAATCGAAACATTTTTAAAATTCGAATGAGATCGATATTGAAAACTTTTGGCTTGTTTTGTTTTCTTATTGGATATTTGTTAGAAGTGGTTCAAATGAGATCAAGTGATTCTTTCGAATGAAATGTACCTCATTCAAAGGAGCTACCAAACATTTATTTTTTAGTTGATTTGAAATGCAATCTTTTCAAATCTAGCTCTTAGATATTCCAATCAAGCCTTTTACACATCTTTTTATGAACAATTACTTTTTTTTCAAATCCAAATCCCATAGAAGTTTTGTGATCACTCTATCAAAAATGAAGGACACGTCATATGTTATAATCCCCATGGAGATCGTACTACAATGTTGAAGATAGGAAAGAGTTTCCTGAGGTTGATCGATGGACACCGAGGCAAGTAGATATTTCCATGGGGCATTGATGGATTTGCATCGCTTTCTATCATGAACAAGAAATGAAGATATAATTGTAATACTATGGATTCCAAGTTTTTAAGTTTGTAAGTTTGTCTATGTCAGTCTATTATACCTAGTTGTAACAATGCTAAAAAGGGTTTTCCCCGAAAGTTTTTTTACTTATATCTTATCTTATAATTTGTTTTATTTTGATTTAGATCCTATATATTGCATGTTCAGTTTCACCTAATCGATCAAGATAAAAGTTGATTAGATTAAAATTTTCTTCTGTGTGACCAAATCTACAAATTCTACATTTGACCATATAATCGGACTAGTATATAAAGCATTTTTCAGTCTTATTGGGTTATGGTTATTGTGTCTTGTGTTGAATGAATCACGATTGGGTTTTGATATATAATTTGTTTAATATGTTAATTAAATTCACCGTATTAAATACTCAATTAATTAAAATATTAGTAACTGCCCTATCTAAGCAGAAGTGTATCTGGGGTTCCTTGTTTGTATTTCACTTTTATCAAGCATCCCACACACAGAATTTAGAGACGGGTTGAGCGAGGAATTTAAAACCTTTAACTAAAATGTCTCTTTAATTTTTATGCTCGATTTATGATTAGTTTCACGTTAGACAGATCGTCCTTATTCGTTAATGCTATGGCATAATGATTAGTTGAATAATCTAACTGAAAGACACAAAGGGTGGGGTAATTTGATATTAATGATGTGAAGATAAGTGACAGGTTACGATTGAAACTTAGAAAATTATTAATGAATGAATTATTGAACGTGGATTTTGGGTATGTTCTAAAAAGGAACACTCTTATATTGGTGTACTTGGGGAATACAGTTTGATATGGACTTTTAATGCATCACACGGGGTTGTGGAGTTCAAGAACTGAATAGCAGGTGGCGACGGGTTTTTTGGCACTGTGAAGAAGGTGACTACGGGTTGTGTGACGGCTCTTTATGGACATAACATGCGTTTCTTAAGGTGGTCGGGGAGAATGGTGCATGTCGATTACATCATGATTAATTAATTGATGAAACTACTGAGTTAATTAAATGCATTGTGAGGTTTTATGGCATAAGTTAGATCATTGTTATTAATTATATAAGACGTGAATTTACCATTTGTATATATATTTGATTTGACCCTTTGTTCTTATATATATTTGATTTGAGTTGTGTAGCTTAGTGACTTGCTAAGATTTTGACCCATTTTATCCGTGGTGAATCTTTAGGTGCAAAAATTGGTCCTCCCACTTAGATTTCCTCTTCTCCAGCTATCACACATTCTTTATATTCCTCTGTCTTGAGATTTTTAGCTACTGAGGTCGATGTAGATCCTTTTAATAGACTATTATTTGTATTATAAGTATTGTGAGCTGTAATTTTGGGTTAGATGGCATGTGTATTAGATAACTTGATTTGACTTTTATTATTGAGACTCGATATTGGCATGTGTATTTAGGAGTTGGTGTTTAGTTGTAGATTTATCTCAGTCTATTCTCTCCATGTTATATATTTATAAGTTTTATTTTAGAGGACTTTTATATCGCGTCCTTATGTTTATCACATGTTTCGTTTGTTCCTTTCATGCTTGGAATGGTATTTAAATTATTTTTGTAATGTTTATATTTTAATGTTAATACTTGATCAACCTTAAGGTCAAAACATACGAGTTATTATAGTTGATATCAAATCATGATCTTATGCCTCGAGGGTTAAAGGTTCTCTTAGACTTATATGTAGTGTTCTTGAAAACGTAACATACTTTGTACTCTTATTTATGTCTCATTACCGATAGGATTTTTATCTTGAATTTCAAATTTCAAGACAGAGGAAGACACATATAGTTGCTCATTTAGCAAAGGCTGCTCTCATGGCACCTGTGTATTAGGCATTAATAATGACAACCATTTTGGCACCCAATGTATAAGGGGCACTACCATTTTAACCCCTACGATTTCTGAGTTGATTAGTCAGAAAGTTCAGGTAGGTAGACAAGTGATACCTCTCAGAGTACCTTAGCCAGCAGCACCGACCAATATGGGATGGGAAAAGGTTTGGGGAGCCTTTATAAAGAACAACCCTCCCAAATTCATAGGCCTTACTGATCCTACAGTAGTGAAACGATATTGAGTGACATATGAGGTTGTTGGCCTAGATCAAGATGGAGAATCAGGTTTTGGCTATATTCAGTGGTGGGAGAGTATGACATCATTTCAGGATAGAGAGAGATTGACTTATATGGAGTTCATAATCGATAAGTATCTCATTAAATCAGTTCATAACCAAAAGAAGAACGAATTACTTTTCCTTCAATAGGTATACTCTATAATGGAGAAATATGAGTGAGAGTTCACTAACTTGTCACTCTTTACACCCGAGGAGGTATACCTTGAGAAGGAATAATGAGATGTTTTGTGAAGGGCTTAGTTTGTCTTATTATATAGGTCATTATAGGAAATTTGACCTTTACCACTTATGCTTAAGTGGTGGACACCCCTCTCACGCATTGTTAGGAGAAGAGATCGAACAAGAGGAAGGTGGATATAATGGATCAGTCTAGTGGGCCTAAGGCAGATTATAGTCCAATAGATGAGAGGTGTGGAATGGAGACCATAGAGCCAAGTTCAATTGAGGCATTTATACTTGGGAATAATTGTAAGAACTCCACAAATCGGGAAGGGAAACAGTTGCAGCACCTACAATAATAAAGACAGAAATGGGAACTTACAACCCCTTTTAAGAATGTATGTTTTAGATGTAGAGGTAGGGGACACATATCCTAATTTTTCCCAAGTGTTGAAATTTTGCGACGATAAAGGTAGGGCCAAGGACAATAGCAACCGTATGGCCCTCAATAATTTCTAGCGTCCAAGCCACGGCTAATAGCGTCATTTCCCGCACCCCTAGTCACACATCAATAACCCCAACTTTAATATGACCGGGTGTATCAGATTTCACAACCCTAGTAGAAGGGTCAGGGGTAAGTCCAGTTAGTGGAGGTTACGCCTTATGCTTATGGAACCTTAGCCAGAGTTATGTTTAACACCGGAACCACACACTCCTTTATAATACGTAGTTTTTTTGGAGAATTTTAGTTTATTATCCAGACCTTATGATAAGGGTTTATCGATAGATACTCCATTAGGTGTTCACTTGTATTTTGGAGACTTGTTCTGATGCAGATATAGACATTGGTAAATTGAGTTTTTTGGTAGACTTGTTTGTTTTGGATACCGATTCTTATGATGTGATATTGGGTATGGAATGGTTAGTTAGGTATGAGGATCATATAGATTGTAAGGGGCGAGATAATATTTTCACGATACCAAGTCAGGAGATGTATATTATGTCAATGCCCAAGCTAGAGGGTGGTGTCATGACACAAATTATATTTTATTAATGAGGAGAGACTCAATAGGAGACGACGGTTCCATTAGGCTTGGTGCTGATTATCTAGGATTTTACTGACATATGTATGGAGGTGTCAAAGTTACCGCCAATTTGAGATATTGACTTTATTACTGACTTACCTCTGGCACTAACTCGATTGCCAAGGCACCATATCATATGGCTTTTTTATATGAGGGATTTGAGGGAGAAAATTAAGTAACTATTGGAGCATGGATTCATTTGGCGTAGCCCGTCGCAATGAGGACCTCTAGTTTTCTTTGTGAAGGAGTGATATAGTTCATTAAATTTATGTTTTTACTACCATATATTATATAAGGTGATAATGAGGAACAAGTACACTTTGCCGGGGATCTATGATTATATTCATCAGTTATATGGTGCTTCATTTTTCTCAAATATAGATTTATATGCGGGTTACCGTTAGTTGAGTATACAGGAGGATGACATACAAGAAATTTCCTTTTTGACTCGTTACGGTTCCTAAGAGTTCAAGTTCATTCCAATTAGGTTGACCAACACTCTAGTCATGTTCACAGATTTGATGCACCGGGTATTCTGGTCATACTTGGATCGATGTATCATCATCTTCATTGATGACATCTTAATTTATTCGTGGAGCATGGTGGAGCATGATGAGCATTTGAAAGTTCTACTTTAGACATTGACGAAGCATAAGTTATGTGCTAAATTCCACAAGTGTGAGTTTTGGAGATGTGAGATGCAGTTTCAAAGTAGGGATTATCGGTGGAGCTAAAAAGGTGTCGATCATGTTTTATTGGGGGTAGCCCACAATAGATATGGAGGCTCTTAGGATTGATCAGCTATTATCGAAGGTTCATCTAGGAATTGTTAAAAATGGCGGTACCTTTGACCAAGTTGATTTACAAGTGTATTCAGTTTGCTTGGACTTAGAGGTGTTAACATGCCTTCGACACACTCAAGGAGAATCCGGCTCTAGTTTTATCTCTACCTAGGAGTGAGGTTGAGCATCTTGTATACACTGATGCTTCCCTACAGGTATTAGGTGGGGTGTTGATGTAAGAGGATCATTTTATGGTCTATGCATATTGAAATTTAAAGCCTCATGAAGTTAACTATTCGATACATGATTTGGAGTTAACGATGATAGTGTTCCCACTACATATTTGGAGACATTATTTATGGGGTGAGAAGTTCAGGATCTTCAGTGATCAAAAGAGTCTTCATTATTTATTCACACAAAAGCACTTGAACATGCATTATCAACGGCGATTCGATTTTATCAAGGACTACTATTTTACGATTCAGTATCACCCAGGGAAGGCCATTGTAGTAGCAGATGTTTTGAATCGACGATCGAGCCGTAATTTGTCTAGTAATTGGCAATTTGTTTGATGCTTTCATTGGGATGCACACTAGAACTCTGTAACACCCCGTATTTCTGTGCATGTAATACTTAATTAATTAGGAAAATTTTAAATTACTTGTGTGTCGTAATTTAATTGAATTAATTGTGGTAATATTTATTTAAATATTAATCGGAGAGTGAATGATTAATATTTAGGGAAATTTAATTACTAAGTGAATAGTAATAATTCATTTACGTCATAACGTGTATTAGTGACGTGGTATTTATTTATCTCAGCCGGGAGTCGATATAGACTAATTTGGGTGTGAGATAAGGATTTTTATAAATTAATTCGGATGTCAATTCTGAGTGCACGATTGAGTCCGGATGGGCCGAGATAGTCGAAAAAGTGTACCCAGGGGTGGTAAATGGGTCACGGAGTATTTTTGGACATGACCGGGCCCACACGGGGGTAATTGGGCCATTTTAATTAAGCCCATAAGCCAAAAAACGGGATTAGTGTGTTAAACCTAAACCTAAGAGTGTTGAACGGCAGAAAAACACACACAAAAACCAGAGTTGGAGAGGGAACTAGAGGGAGCAATTGGAGAATAGATTGGGGATCTTTTGGAGACAAATCAAGGAACAAAGTTGGGTGTTCATCATCAAGCCTGTCTCTACGCCAACGGACTAGACTCTACGAACCCTTAAGGCAAGTGGTTAACTTACTGTGATATTAATTGATGTTAATCAATTCATATTTTTGTGACGTGAAATCAGAAATTCATTTTGGGTGCACTGGGTACAAAACGGGATTTTTGTGAAAGGAACACTTAAATGAGATTTAATGTGGGAATTAATGGTGTGACATGGTTCTGTGAGGATATTTGATTTACATGTGAAAAACCCGGTAGCAATCATGGACGAATTTGGGATAAGCAGATGAAATTGAAACCTAACGAGTAAAAACTCGGGATTTTCCCCAAATCAGAAAGGTAGAAATTTGTGAAATTAAATTTATGTTTGAGTTTATATGAGAGGTCCTGATCATGTTCTTATATAGTCACTGTTGATACCAAAATTAGCATGCTGATGTGGACGAATAATAAGAAGACACGTGTCAATCTACGTGGCACAATAGCAACGAGGAAGATTGTTTCCACGACCAACATACTCACTCCGAGCAACAAGTATACTACGAGGAACATCAACCCTCCGAGGAACTCTAAGACAACGAGCAACTAAGGTGGTTCGAGCTGCACCTCGACCGCAACATTAATTGCCAGATAATCAACAGTTCAACTATTCATTGAATGCTTATCATCTTGACGCGCACGTTTGAAGAACATTAAATGAATTACCCTTTCATATGTGTATCATTTAATGCAACACCCTTTCATGTACAGCCTAAGGGCTATAAATACCTTGTTTCACCCTCATTCAAAGGGGAGAGGAATTTCTTGATATCACTGATAATCGAGAATTCCCAGACACTCAGCAATAACATAACAGTGGACGTAGGCCATTCTTATAAGGCTGAACCACTTTAAAAATCTTTGTCTCATTTATTTATCTGTGATTAAACAATTAGAGCAATCTAATTTTTTACATCAACAGATTGGCGCCGTCTGTGGGAAACGATTTGTTATTATCGTTTTTCACCAAAAATCATTCATCATCAATGGCGGATAACCCAGAATCTAGCAATCGAAACGCTGGAAATGCTGGAAATCCTCCAAATTCCTCTGCACCTCCAGATCTGGCCGGAATTATGACAAATCTGGCTCAAGGACAAACCGCCATGCAAGATACGATGCAGCAACTCATACAAACTCTTCAGAGCGGCGTACATGCACAGTCAGGGCATCGAAGTGGTCAGAGGCAAACCTATTTACTTTCTTCGCGATCCAGGCGTACTGAATCATATCGTAATGAGGAATCTGATGATTTCTCTTATCAACCCGGGCAAACTTTGTCAATTCGGGTTACAGATACTGAATAACGTGTCACCCTTTCTCCAGAAAGGGCCAGCGTATTGGAAAGGTTAAGTAGGGCCTCTCCTTTCAGCCGATTAGGCCCTAGGAGGAATAGGAGTCCACCTAAGACCATGTCGAGGAGTTTTCGACAACCATCAGATCTGAGAGAAGGATCATCACAGTCACGGCCAGTTGCTCGTCAAGATAGATCTCAAGAGGCTACTTCAGAACGATCAATTGCTCGAACCAATAGGCCCGAGGAAAGAAATGAAGCGTGGAAAGGATCTCTTCAACGGTTGAAAGATAGATTGGGAGAAATGGCTAAGGCGAAGAATCCCCTACAACGAACTTTTGTTCAAGTGACACCTTTTGTCCAGGCCATTATAAATTTTCCAACACCATCAAAATTTAAAGCCCCTGTGGTGATCCCCAAATACGATGGAAAGACAGATCCTGTTCTTCACATAGAGCAATATCAAGCTGCTGCCGACATCTATGATGTCCCCGACGAGATGAGATGTAGGGCATTCTCAGGAACTCTTACTGGATCTGCCCAGATATGGTACAACAATCTTCCTCGGGGTAAGATTTCAACTTTCTTTCAATTGGCCGAGTTGTTCATCGGCAATTTCTGTTTTGGAGCAAAGCCAGTAAAACGAGTAGCACACTTGTTAAGTGTTAGACAAAAATCTGGTGAAAGCACTAGAGATTACATAACTCGTTTCAATAACGAGAAACTGGAAGTCATAGATTATGAGGAAAAGACAGCAATCACCGCCTTGATGAGTGGTTTGTTGCCTAATAAGTTGTATTACACTTTGGCGAAAGATCCACCTAAAACTATGTCAGAGTTGATGGCAAAAGCGGCCAAAATCATGAATACCGAGGAGGCTATGGCTGCAAAAAAGAATATGGATAAAGACACCAAGGTGGAAGTCGACAAGTCTAAGAATAAAGAGAATAAGGGCAATGGCGGTGACAAGCGTTCCAGAAATAATAAGTCGTCATGGGAAGTCCTGAAGAAATACGATAATTATACTCCCTTGAAAATGGGTATTAATCATGTCTTGGAAGAAATCAAGAATAGCGAGGAGGTAAAGTGGCCGAAGAAACTGAGGTCAGACCCCGATGCGAGGAACAGGGATAAATATTGCGAGTTCCACAAGGATCATGGCCATATGACTAAGAATTGCATAGCTCTTCAGAACGAGATTGAAACACTCATCCGAAGAGGAAAACTAGCAAAGTATGTTGATCGGGGAGGTGAAAGAAGAAATAATGATCGAACTAGAGAGAGATCTTGATCTCCTCGTCAAGCAGAGGAGAAAAAGAAGAGAGAACATGAAGATGATGCCGAGGATGACCCCGATCTTCCCAAGAAACCAAGGCAACCAGAACGAGAGGTATTTTCCATACGTTTTGGGGCATTTGATTGTAATGTTATTATAGGAGGAGATGCAGGAGGAGGAGACCTTACTGCATAAAGAAAAGCTTACCTCGGAGAGGCACAAGCTTGTTCGTACATTCAGCGAATAAATTTAGCCGAGGAGGATCGTCCGAGGAAGGTAAACAAAGAGAAGCTGGTCATTGGCTTTTCAAAAAACGACCTGGCAGGTGTTCTTTACCCTCACGACGACCCTTTAGTGATCAAAATGAGGATGAAAGAAGTAGTGATTTCAAGGGTGCTAGTAGACAATGGTAGTTCAGCAGACATCATGTACTATTCATTCTTTGACAGCTTGAATTTAAAATTATCTCAATTGGAACCTTATCACAGACCTCTTTTGGGCTTTGCTGGCGAGAAAGTTTTTCCACTTGGGACGATCAAGTTGGACATATTCATTGGAACTTGGCCTGCTTGTCGAACAGAGATAATACGCTTCTTTGTGATGGATAAGAATGTGCAGTCAGCCTACAACATCATCATGGGAAGAGTTGGTTTGAAGAAGTTCGAAGCAGTACCATCTACAGTACATCAATGCTTAAAATTCCCAACAAATTTTGGAGTAGGAGTTATGAAAGGTGATCAGAAAGTAGCTCGGGAATGCTATTATTCATCTGCCGAGCAAGAGGAGCTTGAAGATTCAAGAAAAAAGACTACTACCTACCAGGTGGATGAAGGTACAGAAATTGAAACACTGGATCCTCGAGATGAATCACAACTTGTAAAAGGACAGGTAGTGGAATCTACAGAAAATATTATTCTGGACGACGAGCATCCTGAACGAGTAACCCAGATAGGTTCAACGTTGGATGCTTCAATAAAACAGGAGTTGATAACTTTCTTGAGAAACAGGAAGAAAACTTTTGCGTGGAGTCATGAAGACATGCCAGGAATAGATCCAAACTTCTTATGTCATGAGCTCAATGTGAATAAGGAGATCAAGCCTGTAAAGCAGAGAAGAAGAGTATTTAGCCCCGAGAAGAATCAGGCTATACAAGAGGAGGTCGAGAAGCTCCAGAAATCCCAATTCATTGAAGATGGGAAGTATCCAGACTGGTTAGCAAATGTGGTAATGGTAAAGAAGAAGCATAATAAATGGAGAATGTGTGTTGATTTCACCGATCTCAACAAAGCATGCCCAAAGGATCATTTTCCATTGCCCAGAATTGATCAACTAGTGGATGCTACCTCGGGACACGAGCTGCTCAGCTTCATGGATGCTTACTCTGGCTACAACCAGATCAAAATGAAACCTGAAGACAGGGAAAGTACTTCTTTTATTACCCCTAGGGGAACTTATTGCTATAATGTTATGCCTTTTGGTTTGAAAAATGCAGGAGCGACATACCAGCGGCTGATGAACAAGGTTTTCACCGAACAAATCAGTTGTAACATGGAAGTCTATGTCGATGATATGCTGACAAAGAGCAAGAAAGCTGCTGATCATCTAGTTGACTTAGCTCAGACCTTTGATCAACTGGATAAATACCAAATGAAGCTCAACCCGACGAAGTGTACATTTGGAGTACGAGAAGGGATGTTCCTCGGATACATCGTCAACCAGCGAGGCATTGAGGCGAATCCAGAAAAAATCAAAGCTCTTTTAGGGTTGCGATCTCCAACGACGAAGAAAGAGGTGCAGAGTCTTACAGGACGAGTTTCAGCGCTCAATAGATTTGTATCTCGAGCAACTGATAGGTGACTTCCATTCTTCAAAACACTCCGAAAAACTTTCGAGTGGAATGATGAATGTGAAAAAGCCTTTCAAGACTTGAAGAAATATCTGGGAACACCTCCATTGCTGTCCAGACCAGTGATGGGCGAAAAGTTGTACTTATATCTGTAAGTATCAGAGAATGCAGTCAACTCGGCACTGATCAGATTAGAGAATGGAGTCCAGAAGCCAATTTATTACACAAGTAAGGCTTTCCGAGGTGCAGAGATCAGGTACCCGAAGTTGGAAAAATTGGCATTGGCATTAATTGAGGCAAGTAGAAGAATGAGGCCATATTTCCAGGCCCATACCATCGTCGTGTATACCGACATGCCGTTACGACAAGCCCTTCATAAACCAGAAAAATAAGGGAGACTGATGTATTAGGAAATAGAGCTCGGTGAATATGATATTGTGTATGAACCCAGATCATCACTAAAAGGACAGGCCGTAGCAGATTTTATAGCAGAATTTACTTATCCTGATACCCCCGAGGAGCAAAAGTTACTCGTTGATCGACCTGTGGATGTTATAGGATCAACAAACATGAGCCCAGACCAACTCCGGTTGGTAAAAGGACGAATGGATGTTAAAAAATCTACAGACATAAGCTCAGACCAACCCCGGTTGGTAAAAGAACTTGTGGATGTAGAAGGATCATCAACTTCAAACTCAGACCAGCTCCGGTTGGTAAAAGAGCGAGAAGAGATGGTCGACGAGGAGCAAAAAGTACCAGGGAAGGATGAAAGGAAGCAACAAATATTTCACCGAGGAAATCTATCAGATAAGGAATTTGAAGACGGGTTAACCATATGGAGATTATATGTAGATGGCTCATCTTGCACAGCAGGTTCTGGGGCAGGAATTGTTTTGAATACCCCAGACGAGATTGACATGGAATATGCCTTACGATTCCAATTCAAAGCCTCCAATAATGAGGCTGAGTATGAGGCCATGATAGCAGGTCTTAATTTATCAAAGATTATGGAAGCGCAACAAGTGATGGTATTCAGTGATTCTTAATTGATTGTGAATCAGATGATGGGAACGTATGCAGTTAAAGGAGAATTACTGATCAAGTATCATGCCAAGGTAATGGAGGTATTGGCAGAATTTGATGCGATTCAGTTAATCAGAATACCAAGAATAGAGAATGCACGAGCAGACGCACTGGCCCGACTAGCATCAGCTACTCGTACCGAGCTGCGAAGAACAATACCAATTGAAGTATTAGAAAGTCGGAGCATAGATGAAAACCTGACGATGAATATTATCACCCTTGATTTAGGACCATCTTGGATGGATCCCATCAGGGCATATGTTGAAGAAGGAGAACTACCGGAAGATAAGCTCGCTGCCAAGAAATTGAAGTATAAAGCTGCTCGGTATGTACTAACTAATGGTATTTTGTATAGACGAGGAATTATGGCAAGTTTGCAAAGATGTGTACATCCTTCCGAGGTGAAAGAATTAATTAAAGAAATCCATGAAGGGTCCTGTGGAGCTCATGTAGCAGGTCGGACACTTTTGCAAAGGGTGATGACTCAAGGATACTACTGGCCAACGATGAGGGCTGATTGTATAGCCTATGCCAAGAAATGTGACAAGTGCCAACGTTTTTCCTCCATCCGACGAACTCCACAAGCATTGTTGACACCCATAACTTCCCCTTGGCCATTTACCATGTGGGGAATTGATTTGGTTGGACCATTGCCGACCACCCGAGGAAGATTCAAGTACCTCTTCGTCGCAGTAGATTATTTTACTAAGTGGGTAGAAGCTGAGCCACTTATTGATATGACATACGAGAAGGTATACCAGTTCGTTTGGAAGAATATAATCTGTCGATATGGTCTCCCTCATGCCTTCATCACAGACCATGGAACACAATTTGATAACGAGGAATTTGCTGCCTATTGTCATCAGTCGAACATTTTGAAGGTTCATTCAGCACCAGGCCATCCTCAAAGCAATGGACAGACTGAAGTGACGAATAGAACATTATTTAATGGTTTAAAGAAGAGGTTAAGTGAGGCTAAAGCTAACTGGATTAATGAGCTACAATCAGTATTGTGGGCTTACCGAACAACTCCCCGAGCAGCAACTGGAGAATCACCATATATGCTGGCATTTGGAAGTGAGGCTGTAATACCTGCCGAGTTGGGTCTACCAACACACAGAGTGCTGAATTTCAATTCCCCAGTCAGTGACTTGATGAGAAGACTGGATTTGGATATGCTCGAGGAGGTTAGAGAAGAGGCAGCCATTAGGAATGCTGCTTATCAACAACGAACAACTCTGTTCTACAACAAGAGGGTGAAGAAATGCGATTTAAAAGAAGGAGATTATGTGCTAAAGAAGGTCATTCAGAAGCACAGTAAATTGGAAGCAAACTGGCATGGACCTTACCGAGTTACAGAAGTTGTTCGACCAGGAACTTACCGAATAGCAACTCTAGAAGGAGAGGAATTCAAGAATGCTTGGAATGTTGAACACCTTCGCAAGTATTATCAGTAATGTAAAATGTACAGCAGTTCCATCAACATGAATAAAAAGATGATGTTTCACAATTTTTCTCTCCTTTGTTTGAAAGTTTTTCGGGGAATACTAGTGTTGTACACTACGCTGTTCAACAACAAAAAGAAGACGATAGTTCAGACCCACGACCAACTCCGGTTGGTAAAAGGGCGAGAACAAACTATACTCCTTTGGTTAGGAGACATACGCTAGCGTGACCAACTCCGGTTGGTAAAATAACTAGTATATAGTTCGAAAGAACCTGATAGTTCGAGCGTGATCAACTTCGGTTGGTAAAATAGCGAGAACAAATTATACTCCTTTGGTTAGGAGGCGTACACTTGCGTGATCAACTCCGGTTGGTAAAAGAGCTTGTGGACAAGATAGTTCGAAAGAACCTGATAGTTCGAGCGTGATCAACTTCGGTTGGTAAAATAGCGAGAACAAATTATACTCCTTTGGTTAGGAGGCGTACACTTGCGTGATCAACTTCGGTTGGTAAAAAAGTTTGTGGACAAGATAGTTCGAAAGAACCCGATAGTTCAAACCCATGACCTACTCCGGTTGGTAAAAGGGCAAGAACAACATTTTAAAAAAAAGTGCCAATTTTGGTTGGTTAAGAAACAAAATACGCCAACTTATGTTGGTCGGAAGGTAAAATCATTCCAGAAAATACAAAAATTCCAAACTGAACCAAGTATAGTTGGTCGGTGATCAAAACCCAACTAATTGTAGTTGGTCGACGAGGATAAATTATTGACCTTGGTTGGTCGGACACATTTTATGAAAAAATTTACCAAGTATGGTTGGTCGGGGATAAAAACCCATCAACTATAGTTGGTCGACAAACACAATTTAACAACCTTGGTTGGTTGGAAACATTTTAAACGTTTTATACTCATTACTTTATTATTAAGTGATTGAGCAACATTGATACTTGCAATTTTTATTACTAAGTTGGTTGATGAACAACACAATATTGTTATCTTTTTAACATATACATATGCACAAATATAAAAGTGTTTGATAAACACAAGACAATAGCAATACAGATTTGCAAACAGAAAATGGAAGTCTTTCATTAAAATTCAAAATAAATTACAAGTTACACCTGTGTGCTAACTATTACATTGAAAATCCTATTCTATTCGTTTTTTCCCTTCAGCCTTCGATACAGGTTCCTCGCCAGCAGGAGGATCATTTAATGTCTGAGGAGAATTGATAAAATTCAAGTCCTTCAACATTCTGACATTCATTACTGAAGGAGTATCCTAGAGATGCTCGGGACGAGATACGTCAATTTGAGAATGAAGGTTATAGTCACCAAGATAATTCGCAATCAAGCTCCGAGGAATGGCGCGAGCTGGTATCCATTCCATGTCCAACTTGAAAGGTGGCACAGGTAAGTCAAGTACTCCCGGCTCGTAGTAATACCACAAAAAATGTCCTTGCTCGAGCTTCAATACACATAAGGCATTCAGCCAGCCTTATTTATAACCTTCATTATTGGCATTTTCAATGCGAGCATCCAAGTGATAAAGGGCCTCGTTATAACCTGCATTCCAAAATTCCCTGGGCTGTTTATGGAATTGGAAGGTTAATCTATCCAATTGTTCATGAAGGTTTTTGGTGAAAAGGTCCTTGGTATGTAAAGATGACTTCGTTGCAGTAAGTTGATCTTCCAAAGTCAGAATTTTCTTGGACATTTCAGACAAAGCCCGATCTTTTGCGTTCAACTGGTACGCTTGAGTTTCCAATGTTGACAGAGTACGAGCTTCTTCAATACTACGAGGAGTTCTTGATCGTCCCCGAGCAGCTGAAATGCTTCGTTCCTCGTTAACATCCTGGGCAGCTCTTCCTCGCCCATGAGAACCTCTTCCTCGTCCTCGAGCAGTAGCAGAAACACCAGACTTTCTTAAAGTATCCAATTCTTGCCTTAATTTGGCGTTCTAGACTTCTAAGAATGAGAATCCTTCATCAGTGACCGGTACCAAGGCAGTGGAGGATGAAGCTGCAGACTCATACTGTGCCAACTTTTTCGGCAAATTATTGTTCTCTTGTTCCAGCAGCTCGGCGATCTGTCTGCAGACCTCAACTTCACCTTTTAGGGTTCTCTCCCTGACATCGTATCCAGCAATGATCTTTTTATGGCCTGTCTCGGAAGAAAGTTATTGATACCTATTTTCATACTCCTTGTGCAACAAGGCAGTTGATTCATTGTGTTGATTCTGAAGATCTTCTAAAGTACAATGAAGTTCCTCGATCAATTCGTAGTATGCCACATTATTGGCCACAGATCGATCAAGTAAATCCTTCAGGTACCGGTAAGCCTCAACTTCTTGCTCTGAGGCATCATGGCCAAGGATGTCGGCAATCTCTGATACACTCAGGTCTGTATGACCAGCCTTATAATATCCACGGCATTGTTGCATCAGCTTCGTATCATGGGCAGATATCAGTTCCATTCTAGCCATAAACTAATAAAGAGGAGAAGGCAAGAATTAATAAATAAAAACAGACAGAGCATCAACAATGTAGAGGAACAAAAAGATGTGATTTTATTACATCATCAACAAGATTACATCATTTGGAATACAGAAGTACAAGTAAGAAGAAAAACAGAAAGATAGTACCGAACAACTTCACACCTTTTCCTTGTCTCCCAAGACTTTCTCGGGAGGCTGGGACGAGGAGCTTGGTTGCTCGGTGGGAATATTGATCTGATTGGTAGAAGCTGGGACTTGTTCTGGAGGAGTAGGCAAGGAAGAAATCTCCTCGGTGGCTGTCTGGTTGGGTGGTGGAACAAGGACTTGATCATCCCCTGTCATTGAAGATTCTTCTGATGCAGCCTCGTCTTCATCTTCGTCTTCAATAACTGGAGGAGGACCAGGGAGATGTTGTTGAAATAGCTCAGAGTCCTCGCTCACCTTCAATTCCTGCAAGGCAGCAACCCAACCATCATGGAAGAATTTCAAACTTCCATAATTCACCTGGGTCATCATTGCAGCTACCCCCCTATCCCATCCTTTATCCCAACCAGTCCGAAAGGATTTCTTCACAGCCATTTTTCTCTTCATCTTCTCCGAGGAGAGCTTCTTAGATAGAAGGTCCTCGGAGGCTTTCAGCTTGGCCTCCAGCTCCTCCTTCTGACGATTTGCTTCGCGCAGAAGTGTCAACTCTTCCTCAGCTGACTTCAGTTTATTCTCAAGCTCCCCAAAGCCTGAAAGTTTCTCGGCATAGTCTTTATTCTCTCTCTCCAAGTCCTTCACCTTATTACCCAGTTGTACATTCTCTGCATCAGACGCAACCAACTTCTTCTCCCATTCGATTTTATCCTCGTCATACTTCTGACGAGATTCACTCACAGATTTAATAGCTTTCTCCAGTGCTCCTTCAACAGTGGACGAGGAGCAAGAAGCTTTGATCGCTTCATCCTTTTTAAGGATTATATTGAAAAAGCTCGTCAACTGTAATCAGAAAAGGGAAATGATATCAGAAACAAATATGGGAAATAACAAAGGAAAATATAAAAAACTCAGAGTAGAGATACTTACTGAAGCAAGATGACGAGCAGCCAAAGAAGTAACCATATCCCGAGTAAGGTCTTCTTCAGTACCTTGCACCTCGGGAATGGGTGAAAATTTTGCCAAGCTCATCGTAGAACTCGGAGGAATAATGATTGGAACACCATCTCCACCAGCTGGGAGCTGGGGAATGGCTCCAGAAATACTGACCGAGGAGGATTTCCTCAGTCTCCTTGGTGCCTTTTCAACAACCTCAACCAAAGAAGAACTTTTGGCTGGTGAGATAGTGATTACTTCAACAGGTGCATCCTTCTGCACAGGAGCCACTGGGGGCTTCTCGACAGCCTTCTGAGAAGCAACAGGAGGGGTGACATCTTTATTCTTTATCCCTTTTTGGACATCAACCTTATTTTTCTTCCCAGCAGAAGAAGTTTCCTCGAAGAGAGCGGGAACTCTTCTCTTGCCCATTTTTTGGCTCAAAGGAATATGAGATTCCGGATCAGAGTCTTCAGGAATTTGCACTGGATCACTGATGTTGACCACAGGACGAGCAGTAAAGGACGACGTATAGCTCCTATACTGCAACAAGTATGAAGCAGACCTGATGTGCTCGTCTGCAATTCGCTGATGCAAACTCCAGATATGTTTCAATTGCCTTATATTAACTTCTGATTCTTTGGGAGTTTTTCTCTTGCTGTCAACTGCAAACAAAAATAAATTGAAATGTCAATCATGCATTTTGTCAAACATGATGAAATCATAATTTCAAAAATAAAATAAAATGAAAATAACCTATCCCATTGCCATATGGGGGGCATTTGGGACCTTCATACACGTCGTCTCCGACTGAAGGAGCATGTTGCCAATTTTTGAAAACTAATCCATGTTCAAAATAATCCCTGTTAGCGTCAGGGAGGTTGACTACTAAAGCCCTATTCAAAAATCTGGTTTTTAAATAATAAATATTATCTAAAATATCCCATCTATAGCAATACATAATCTCAGGAATTCCTATACGAGTTGCATGAGTTTGATTTAACTTATGCACCCCATTAACTATTCTCCATGTATTGGGGGCTACTGTTGCAGGAACAACATCGAAATGTTGACAGAATTCTAAGCATAAAGAGTTTGGTGGAAAAGAAAATCCACACTCAGCAATAAAGAGGCTGGGGAACCAATGTCCCTCAGCCAAACGAAAATAGTCAAAGGGCTCAGGAAGATTCTCCAAAGTTACCCAAGACGGAATGGAATAATCAGAACGGAATTTTTCAATAGATTCAATAATATAAACCATGGTGAATAAAAGGAGAAATAAGAGGACCTTACAGGAAGAATGGAGATCTGTTGACAATGAACGAAAACAAGGATGAACGCACAAGAGAAAGAAAAGCTATGGAGAATTCGAAAACAAGAAAATTGGAAAAGGTAGAGGACGGTATGATTGCTTGGGAAGTTTAAATACTTTGCCTTGGGAACCAGCGAAATAAATGATTACATAAAAGAAACTATTGCGCTACCGGCGGCTAAAAGGACAAAAAGTGCACGAAGATCGAAGCGCTTATGAAAAGGCAAAAAGGCAGATTCTGCGAATTTGAAAGGAAGTTCAAATACAAAGAAAATGCCCCTAAAACCCAGGGAAGTCATTTAATATTGCCATATACCGAGAAAGAATGTTCCATACTCCTCAAAGTTTGAAATATGAAACATTGGGGGCTTCTGTTGATACCAAAATTAGCATGCTGATGTGGACGAATAATAAGAAGACACGTGTCAATCTACGTGGCACAATAGCAACGAGGAAGATTGTTTCCCCGACCAACATACTCACTCCGAGCAACAAGTATACTACGAGGAACATCAACCCTCCGAGGAACTCTTGGACAACGAGCAACTAAGGCGGTTCGAGCTGCACCTCGACCGCAGCATTAATTGCCAGATAATCAACAGTTCAACTATTCATTGAATGCTTATCATCTTGACGCGCACGTTTGAAGAACATTAAATGAATTACCCTTTCATATGTGTATCATTTAATGCAACACAATTTCATGTACAGCCTAAGGGCTATAAATACCTTGTATCACCCTCATTCAAAGGGGAGAGGAATTTCTTGATATCACTAATAATCGAGAATTCCCAGACACTCAGCAATAACATAACAGTGGACGTAGGCCATTCTTATAAGGCTGAACCACTTTAAAAATCTTTGTCTCATTTATTTATCTGTGATTAAACAATTAGAGCAATCTAATTTTTTACATCAACAGTCACGATGTTGATTGTGCTTGGGTTAGACCAAGGGAGAGGTTAGAAATTGAAAATTTTCATTAATGGAGGAAACAACAAGGTGGAGAATACGACCTCATGTTCGATCGATCGATCAACGGTTGGGGTCAATCGCTCGACCCTTCAGGTTTTTCGTCAGTTTGGCTTAAGGATTTATATGGGGAAAAAATTTAGTTGCAAATTTTCCTAGCATAATTAAGAGGAAAAAAATTAATTATGGGAGTTAATTCTTAACAATTATAGGGGAGTATAATTGGGAGTAATGGGGGAATTACGTGCGACACATTGCGAATGGATTTTGGGAAATAAATTCTGAAAAATAAAATAACGGACTGGGTGAATATGTTCGGGTATAGTAGTAGGGCAATACTACTCATTTAAATTAACTATAAAGGAAAACTAATTAATTTGGAGTCGGGGATTAGACTCGGGTGATATTTAATTTCGGGCCATATGAGCGAGTCCAGGTAGATTGGTTGAGTGATACCAAGACGTTAAATTAATTACTGAGAGGAGTAGATTAATTTGGAGTGGAAATATTCACTCGGGAAATAATTAAATACGGACCAAGTGAGCGAGTCCGGGTATATTGGCTTAGTGACACCAAGGTAATAAATTAATTAAATTAGAGTCAGAACAATAGACTCGGGAAAGTATTATATTTATTAATGTGTAAATTAATTAATAATCAGAGTTGGAC
This sequence comes from Sambucus nigra, assembly GCA_949130495.1. Classification (NCBI taxonomy): domain Eukaryota; kingdom Viridiplantae; phylum Streptophyta; class Magnoliopsida; order Dipsacales; family Adoxaceae; genus Sambucus; species Sambucus nigra. The sequence continues at coordinate 185,862,520 of OX422212.1, read as the reverse complement.
CATAAACTCGAGACACTAAATATAGGCTAGTGTTACGGACTCAGTACACCGTAAAGCCGGAATATTTTATATTTATATATATACGGTGTGCGATAGTATATATATGGTGTGTGCATATAAATATCAGTGATTAGATATTATTAATATATATACTCTAGTGCGATGTGGGTGAATCCCCTAGCTTGAGGAGTTGGGCGAGTATATTCCCAGGTCATAGCGTCCATTATATGGGTGAGCGGCTTATCTCACTTTCAGGGAAGGAATATGACCGCCTCCATTATGAATAGTTTTGGCCAAGTTAGTGAGCGATTCTGACTTGGGGTAACTAGGTTATGCGAGCACACCTAGTGTGATATCACTTTAGAGGATACATCCAGTGAGTTGTTTCTCGGGAGGATGGGTTATATTTATGTTCAACATATGTGTGAATGTTGTAATATGGTTCTACGTATATAATGGGATAAATAGTTATATACGGGTCATTAAATACATGTAGTGAATTGTATTAATTATATATGGCATATATTCACATTCAACATGTGTGATTGCTGTAAGATAATTGTACGTACATAATGGGGTGAATAATTATATACGGGAAGTTTAAATACATGGAGAAAAGTGTATTATTTATCTAACTAGTGAGTTGTTATATGTCTTTCAAGGAAAGATGATTAACTAAGTTAAAGCGATAAATAGCTTATAAGTCATACATTAAAAATATTCGAGATTGAGTAGGGCGGTTGACAAGAGTTATATAAAGTATCTAGTTTCGGAGTAGAGGACTAGGTGGGGTATAAAGAAAGCGTTAGGTATGCACATTAGTTGAGAGGTGAGTTTATTCTCAAGAGTGTGCGACACTAACTAAAATATGAAGTGCATTCATGCATATTTTATTACTGCAAGTTAATCATTTGCTAAATGGTTTCAAAATGTTTTGGGTTTTAACCCTTGCTATAAAATATTTTCAAAACCTTTTAGGTGTCCAGCCACAGGGACGCCAGGCTTGATTCATTCTAGGGATTCGCTGCTGCAATATATGTGGATGTTGCAGAATTTGGATAGGCGCCTATATTCCTTCTATTCCTAGTGTAGGGATTTTCTATCAGATATCCGAGCATGTTCCTCACGGTTTTATTTAGTATTTATTTCAGGTTCTTGAGATCCATTGTTGTCTGTATTTACATTTGTGTTGGATTTTAGCTGATGGTTTACTCGGCTAGTTTCTTATTTATATGTTATGGTTGGATTCAGTTAGCTCGTGATTGTTAATGATTTATTTTCGTATGAGTAATTCTATAAATTAATTAAAGATAAAGCTTGGCACCAGTCTAATTTCACTTAGGTGGTTAGTAATTAAAAAGTTTTGACAGTGATGCTAAGAATGAACCAACTGATAAACCTGTTCTAATTTAATATAGGACTGATCACCCGGGGTTTAGTTAGGCGGGGTGTCACAGATGGTAACAGAGCATCAGGTTCTAGTGTCCTTAGGATCTGTGAGGCTTTTCATGTTTCAGCCTAGCGTTCTTTGATGTAGAGCCTTATGATAGGATTATTGTATCCCTCTACATATTGGAGTTACGTTCTCCTGCTATCAAGTATAGTGAGGTGATTCATACACAAGTTCGGTTGGGCTTTGTACACCGAATATTCTTTGGGACGACCAACGAGGGCCATAGGAGAATTGGAGGAGGAGAGGCTCAACAGAAGACATAGGGTATTCTGGAAATGGTGATCATGATAGGAATCACCTTGATTGTTGTTCTGGCCAGTGGGGATAGAATATTCACCCGGGAGCCATAGTCTCCCGAAGCACTGTTGTAGATAACCGTGGTACAATTTCAATCTCACCCGACGTAGTCAGTAAAGGGTGGGGAAAGTGTGGAAGGACCCTTTTGGAAAGTCTATCTATAATGATTGAGTAGAAGAGTAGCGCGATAAGTCGATGGGAGGAAATAACCCAAAGACAATTGTGTAGGATGGTGTGTGGTTGCACAAAGGACTAAGTTTTGAATGAAATTTTTGGCCCAGTGGGGCGATGTTGTAGTGGAAGAAGAGTTAGTAACCACGTATGAAGGAGAATATAAGGAGTCAAACGATAAATTTTGGGTACGGTGTGGCCATAAGATCGTCCATCCGCTATTCAAATAAGGATGCGAGTGAAATTTCAGAGTTTATGAAATGGGTAAGATTGTAACTGATCGTGAGAGAGACGATAAATTGTATAAGCGAACTTCATAACCAATAAAAGGGATACAGAGAACGTTAAAGGAACCCGCAAATGGATAATGAACCGTGTGAGAATACACAATAATGGATGGGAAATCTGACTAGGATGACTAGTGTTGAGGTCGTCAATATCTTTTGTTTGCCAGCTTACATTAACGCTTCTAAGATGCAGGAGACAATAAGGTTAGAGAGTTTAACCTAAGAACGAAATGAGATTTAATGGTGCTAGTGAAGCACGACGGAAGGGTATACCTAGTAAGGGACCCATCTTGACATTTTAAATTAAGTAAATTTCTACCTGTTGACGGTGGATTTGATCCGGGTCATCAAGGCTAATAATGAGTCCTATAGGGCTAGGGAAGCCTAAGGGAAAACGGGGGTAGCACTTAGGGTCAAGACTACCAATTACATGAGAAGGACAACCCCAACATGGCCATTTGGACCAGAGGCAGGGGATTGACACGGAGAGGTGTCTTATGTGTGGAAGTGGAACCATAACAATTGATTATGTCCACAGTGAGTTAGGGGATAGAAGTGGAATGACCAGTAGGGACAACAATTGCAAAATTTTGGTTCGGTTGGATGAGAATATTATGTCCAGGAACCATCTGGGTCGCCGATGGATAGGTGAGTGGAGTTTTATCCTCAGATAGATGGAGTGAATTTTGTTACACGAATGATCACAATATTCTTGTTAGCACTATATTCGCGTGGGGGACGAGTTTAGTGGGTGTATAGTAGTGTTACTATTAAGTATATGGTTACCACGGGGTAACGGGGCTCTCTTTGGTCTTATCTGCAAGGGAGCAGGTGTGAAAACTGAGAGCGTGTATTTTATGAGATTTACTCATTTTGAGGAGACTTATGAAAGCATGATTTTTCCTGGGTATGGATTGGTTAGCAATAGGTGTGAACTATTACGGATAGTGATAGTAAGTTTTGGTGTTCGTGACACCAGGTTATGAATAGGTGTCACCTGAAAGGGAGCCTAGTCTATATATATATGCGTATATAGCTTGTATTGTGAGGTACGATATACATAAAAGAATGTCTTGTATTATTATATTTTTCCCATTAAGAAGGGATGTATACTGAAGTGATTCAGGGCGGTTAAAATTATTTTCGAGCGAGGAGAGGTAGCTCGGGATTTATTTTGCACAAGAACTAGTGATAGTAAGGGCGCGGTATTTTATGTTTTAGCATAAGATAAGGCGTGTATGTTTTTGTGTTAAAAGACAAGTATTTGGGGGTATGTACTATGGACTGAGGGACTAACAGATCTCAACGACCGACAATGTTAGGTAGTAGTGTATCGGGGGGTTCCTTGTTTGGATTTCGCTGTGCGAGACGTTCCACGCATGAAACTTAGCACAATGTTGGAAGTGGGCAGATATTTGGTCGTTAGTACATAGGTTGGGTACCCCGGTTATTATTCATGTATGTGATATGACTACAAGTTGGAAGTTATACTACGGGTTACGGCTAGCATAGTCGGGTAACTTTCGTGCGATTGAGCGCGGGGACATGGTGTATGGGCACCCTGGTTAATTAGGTAATTTTTGTGCGGTTAAGCACGGGATATAGGGTGTATGGGCATCCTGGTTAGTGTGATTTCAGAGTCGTCTTAAGAAAATAAAAAATAAAAGAGGGATGTGTAAATAAATATATTGAACGTATGCCTGCGGGGCAGTCAGAGAATAAGTGGAAAAGTATAGTGAACTGAAATCCGTTTGAGAAAGGAAACGGTATGACTATAGGTATATCAAGGAGAACTACCTCCACCGTAGGGAGTGGGAAGGTTGGGGAGACCTATGTAATAATATATCCCTAGGCAAGGGAGAACCCCACATTTTTTGGAAGATAGAAAAAAGTATCACTTAGTTATATACCTAGAGTGGTTTTACGCATAGACAAGGTATAGATTCCTGCCTGACGGAAACTGCACAAGGGATAGAGTTCTTGAGCATGGGAATTGGTGATGAATGAGACATAGTGAGTTTGTCTCCGGGTAGACCATTTAAGGATAGAAAAGGTTGATTGTAGGGTACCAACCAGGATTTTTTTTTTAAATTCTATGGTTCCAGTGAAGGGATTAATGCTCATGTTGATAAACTGTCAGGAGGTGATCGGGACAGATTTACATATTGGGTTGAACGTGTCTCCCGTAAGTCGATGGGTAGACGGGAAGCGAGTATTGTGCATTTTAGATTTTTGGATAATTAGGGAGTAGTATTTACCATAGGTAGAGTTACGTGTGATGCCTCGTAACGGCTTGGTCTGCGTGACACCTTAGGAGACTTTATGGTAAAAGTTTCATTATCCACCTTTGGTAGATACGAGGTGGGTAATAACAAGATGCTAGGACTGAGATGGGTTATGGTCCATCAACGGGAATTAAGTAAGTTGTATCCTTTCGTATAGTTCAGGGACGTAAGGAGGGGTACGTCACCGTGGGTTAAAGGTTCAAGTCGAACATGATTAGTCACGGATGATGCGGGTAATTATTCATAGGATAATCACCCGTTTGGAAACAAGGAAATTGACACACATACAGGAGGGGGATTTCCCAACATGGAGATAGTGGAGCTGGTGGAGTATAGGCTCATCTTCTGGTATACTATTTTGTCAGGGGCCATCGAGGTAAATATTTGTGACCAGGTATTAGTTCGGGTGTCTCCTATGAAAGGAGTGATGAAGTTCGGCAAGAAAGGGGAGCTAGCATCGAGGTATGTGGGTCCTTTCCCTATCTTTGAGAGGGTGGGACCGATAGTTTATCGACTGGGCTCACCAGAACATCTTCAATGAATATGGGATGTGTTCCACGTGGCATAGCTGGAGGGATACAGGAGGAGCGATTGAGCTTTTTGGGCACGTTCCACTCGAGGATAATAACTTGCAATAAGACACCTAATATGATATGAGCACAAGCTGCAGTCTAAGATAGTACCACCAGTTAGAGTGTAGTGGGGTGGGGTCATCACAGTATTGATGAGTATACGTGGGATCGGGAGGAGGATATGTGAGAACAGTATCTAGAGTACTCACCGTAGTAATGACCAAATTTCGGGGACGAAATTTCTTTGTAAGGAGGGGAGTATGTAACACCCCGTATTTCTGTGCATGTAATATTTAATTAATTCGGGAAATTTTAAATTACTTGTGTTTCATAATTTAATTGAATTAATTATGGTAATATTTATTTAAATATTAACCGAGGAGTGAATGGTTAATATTTAGGAAAATTTAATTACTAAGTGAATAGTAATAATTTATTTATGCCATAACGTATATTAGTGAAGTGGCATTTATATATCTCAGTCGGGAGTCCGTATAGACTAATTTAGATGTGAGATAAAGATTTTTATAAATTAATTCGGATGTCAATTATGAGTGCATAGTTGAGTCCGGATGGGCCGAGATAGTCGGATAAGTGTACCCGGGGGTGGTAAAGGGGTCACGGGGCATTTTTAGACATGATCGGGCCCACACGCGGGTAATTGGGCCATTTTAATTAAGCCCATAAGCCAAAAACGGGATTAGTGTGTTAAACCTAAACCTAAGAGTGTTGAACGGCAGAAAAACACACACCAAAACCAAAGAGTTGGAGAGGGAACTAGAGCGAGCAATTGGAGAATAGATTGGGGATCTTTTGGAGACAAATCAAGGAACAAAGTTGGGTGTTTATCATCAAGCCCGTCTCTACGATAACGGATCAGACTTTACGAACCCTTAAGGCAAGTGGTTAACTTGTTGTGATATTAATTGATGTTAATCAATTCATATTTTTGTGAGGTGAAATCAGAAATTCGTTTTGGGTGCACTGGGTACAAAACGGGGTTTTTGTGAAAGGAACACTAAAATGAGATTTAATATGGGAATTAATGGTGTGACATGGTTCTGTGAGAACATTTGATTTACATGTGAAAAACCCGGTAGCAATCATGGAAGAATTTGGGATAAGCAGATGAAATTGAAACCTAACGAGTAAAAACCCGAGATCTTCATCAAATCAAAAAGGTAGAAATTTGTGAAATTAAATTGATGTTTGAGGTTCTATGAGAGGCCTTGGTCATGTAATTATATAGTCACGATGTTGATTGTGCTTGGGTTAGACCAAGGGAGAGGTTAGAAATTGGAAAATTTTGTTAATGGAGGAAACAGCAAGGTGGAGAAGACGACCACCTGTTCGATCGACGGTTGCGGGTCGATCGATCGACCCCTCAGATTTTTCGTCAGTTTGTCTTAGGGATTTATATGGGTAAATATTTTAGTTGCAAATTCCCCTAGCATAATTAAGAGGGAAAAAAATTAATTATGGGAGTTAATGCTTAACAATTATAAGGGAGTATAATTGGGAGTGGTGGGGGAATTAAGTGCGACACATTGCGAATGAATTTTGGGAAATAAATTCTGAAAAATAAAATAACGGACTGGGTGAATAAGTTTGGGTATAGTAGTAAGGCAACACTACTCATTTAAATTAACTATAAAGGAAAAATAATTAATTTGGAGTCGGGGATTAGGCTCGGGTGATATTTAATTTCGGGTCACGTGAGCGAGTCCAGGTAGATTGGTTGAGTGATACCAATGCATTAAATTAATTACTGAGAGGAGTATATTAATTTGGAGTGAGAATATTGACTCAGAAAATAATTAAATACGGACCAAGTGAGCGAGTCCGGGTATATTGGTTGAGTGACACCAAGGTAATAAATTAATTAAATTAGAGTCGGAACTATAGACTCGGGAAAGTATTATATTAATTAATGTGTAAATTAATTAATAATCAGAGTTGGACCATAAACTCGAGATACTAAATATAGGCTAGTGTTACGAACTCAGTACACGGTAAAGTCGGGATATTTTATATTTATATATATACGGTGTGCGATAGTATATATATGGTGTGTGCATATAAATATCAGTGATTAGATATTATTAATATATATACTCTAGTGCTATCGGAGGAGGTTGCGCGATGTGGGTGAATTCCCTAGCTTGAGGAGTAGGGCGAGTATATCCCCAGGTCATAGCGTCCATTATATGGGTGAGGGGCTTATCTCACTTTCAGGGAAAGAATATGACCGCCTCCATTATGTATGTTTTTGGCCAAGTTAGTGAGCGATTTTGACTTGGGGTAACTAGGTTATGCAAGCACACCTAGTGTGATAACACTTTAGAGGATACATCCAGTGAGTTGTTGCTCGGGAGGACGGGCTATATTTATGTTCAACATATGTGTGAATGTTGTAATATGGTTCTACGTATATAATGGGATAAATAGTTATATACGGGTCATTAAATACATGTAGTGAATTGTATTAATTATATATGGGATATATTCACATTCAACATGTGTGATTGTTGTAAGATAATTGTACGTACATAATGGGTTGAATAATTATATACGGGAAGTTTAAATGCATGGAGAAAAGTGTATTATTTATCTAACTAGTGAGTTGTTATATGGCTTTCAAGGAAAGATGATTAACTAATTTAAGGCGATAAATAGCTTATAAGTCATACATTAAAAATACTCGGGAGTAGGGCGGTTGACAAAAGTTATATAAAGTATCTAGTTTCAGAGTAGAGGACTAGGTGGGGTATAAAGAAAGCGTTAGGTGTGCACATTAGTTGAGAGGTGAGTTTGTTCTCAAGGGAATGCGACACTAACTAAAATATGAAGCGCATTCATGCATATTTTGTTACTGCAAGTTAATTATTTGCTAAATATTTTCAAAATATTTTGGGTTCTAACCCTTGCTATAAAATATTTTCAAAACCTTTTAGGTGTCCAGCCATAGGGATGCCAGGCTTGATTCATTCCAGGGATTCGCTGTTGCAGTATATGTGAATGTTGCAGGATTTAGATAGGCGCTTATATTCCTTCTATTCCTATGTAGGGATTTTCTATCAGATATTCGAGCATGTTGCTCACGGTTTTATTTAGTATTTATTTCAAGTTCTTGAGATCCATTATTGCATGTATTTACATTTGTGTTGGATTTTAGCCGATGGTTTACTCGGACAGTTTCTTATTTTGATGTGATGGTTGGATTCAGTTAGCTTGTGATTGTTAATGATTTATTTTCGCATGAGTAATTCTTTGAATTAATTAAAGATAAAACTTGGCACCAGTCTAATTTCACTTAAGTGGTTAGTAAATAAAAAGTTTCGACAGTGTTGCTAAGAATGAACCAACTGAGAAACCTGTTCTAATTTAATTTAGGACTGATCACCCGGGGTTTAATTAGGCGGGGTGTTACAGATTCCCGATGTCATTATGTGGGTGGTTCAACCATATAAATGTGATGTTGCTTGTATAGAAAAAGTGATCGAGCTTTTAGCCACCGGTGTACCTCTTTACACTATTGGTTTGAATGGTCGATTGTGATACAAAGTGTCACACCCACCTCCAAGTAATATACTAATATATAATATAATAATCTGACGAGTATGATTAAACCATAATTAATCCCACAATGCATTCACTAATGCATTAATATCATGTATATATATCAGCGTGCAAAATTTAAACTGTTTACAAAGATAACCAAAAGAGTGTACTAGCATATATACATCACAGTAAGTACTCATGTATAACTAATAAAAGTATACGACATAATATAATTCAAATCCTAATATGAGACTCTACAGTCTTTTTATATATACTTCTCCCACCCGACATGACACTGGTAATGGACATTAATGACGTAAAATAGTAAATAAAAGTTTACATTAAGATGTCGCCTAGTGAGAATACACACACACCCGTAGTTCACTATTCAATTATGAATGACTTAAAAACATGTAAATATTCATACACAATATCATTCCCTTTATCGGCCTTAAAGCTATTTCATAAAGCCCATTGTGGGGTCATGCATTCCACATTCTCGACTTTAAATCCCTTACCATAAATTCCCATCCCGGGGACTTACGTCTCACATATTTGGCCATAAGGCCCCAGATCCTAACTTATCATAAGTTATTTTACTACTTGATATGCACAATATATAAGTAAGTTCACCTCATTGTCCACAATTTCGTAGTTAATTCTCTAACTGGTCTTCCTTTCCTTCCTAACTCTTGTCCTTCCCTGTCAATAAATTTAGCATCAATATTCAAGAATAGATAGTTAATTAGAATTCACAAACATATGATTCATTCAATAATCGTACAACTTAATCCATTCATCAAGTTAAAACATACTTGCATAGACACATTTTACAAGCATTTAGTTTAGTTCATTCACTAATCTCAATCATTTACACACCATTATTTCATAAGAATCAAGTGTTTTATATACATATTATACTCATATGATAACATTATCTATAATTCTAACATAACCATTAGGAACATTGCTAATCAATCTATTAACAAAACAAGACCAACATCAAATTTTTCTTAGGATAATACCTCTATTCTGAATTCAAAAATTCATTTAGACCAAACTACAATGACTTAAGGGCTAATATTTGGAATAAATATAAATTAGTGAGTTTACTTATAACCCAACTTGAATTGCATCAAACCTAACGATGGTTTAGGAAGTATTCGTATTTTAGAACTATAGGGTTAGACTGTTTAGAAAATAACCTTTTTTCTAGGTCAATTTTACAAATTAATTTTTACTAATTGTATACGAACTAAATGTTTTACCATATATGTGAATCTAGTTTTATATGCATTTTTAAGCACATAAAAATCATTTATACTCGAGGAGATATTCAAGTTTTAGTAACAGATGTAGAATCTATCTAGCATTAGTTTTTACATTTACACAGATTTTATAAAATGAATTGCTCCTACAAAAAAAATTCCAAATCCATTTATTTTAAAGACAAATTACTACCAACGCATATTATTAGCATACCCTATTTTATTAGGTTTTAATAAATCATTTAGACCATGAAATCATATTATAAACTCCTATACTTTTCGTAAAACTGTTCAATTTTGTGTTTCTTCTTGAACCTTCAATTAATACTACTACTTGCAATTCTAGCCATTGCTACTTCTTCGAATCAACACCAAAACACATGATAAGCATATATAGCATGTTTATAACCAATTTAAATATAATTCTAAAGGATCAAAATAAATAATTCACAACAACAAAGCGAAAAACCCATTTACACACACATACACATAAGTTGAGTTTTCATACAAAGAATCCATGGTTTTACTTAAAATTCACATATATAAGATAGGAGATGATGAATATCATGAATGTATAAACTTACCAAAAATTTATTCAAAAATTTTCAAGTTCCAAACAATTCTTCATTTTCTATCTCCTAAGTTTTTTCTTTCTCAATCTCCCGAGATTGTATTTTTTTTTTTTTTTTTGCTAACTATAAGAATGAAAGAAGGTTTGTCTTTTGAGGGATATTTACTAAAAAAAAATTTAATTCTCCCATATACTGTATATATTCCTTTACTTATACATGGTATATGAATACTATCATTTTACGAAAATTTTACATAGGTATTTTATAAGTTATTTAATAAATCACATAAGCATGTAACTTATTCCTAAATCACTCCAAGTATGGTTGTAATTCAACTTAACACAAATTAAATTATTTAAAACATGTTAACTCGGGATGCAATGTTACACAAGGGGAGGATGGTGGTACTTATAAATGAGGAGTTGCGTAGGACCGTCATGTAGAAGGTCCATGGATCGCAGTTTTGGTACATCCCGATAGGGAAAAGATGTATTAAGACATGATGAGATAGTATTGATTGTTCGGGATAAAGCAAGACATTGCTACATTTGTGTGCCAATGTAGCACATGTCCTATGGTGAAGGTGGATTATCAGAGATCATTGGCTACAATTAAGCCTTTACTCATTCCTGAGTGGAAGTGGGACAACATCTCGATGGAATTCATTACTGGGTCTGCTTTGACTCTCATGAAGAGTGACTCTAATTGGGTTATAATGGACTTCTTTACTAAGGTTTCACATTTCTTACCCATTCTCATATATTTCACAGCGGATCATCACGCATGATTTTATGTGTCCGGTTACACATAATACCTTTGTGAATCATCTCAGATAGGGATCCGACTTTTGCATCTCGATTTTGAGGAAATTTTTAGGAGGTTATGGTAACTAGGTTACACTTGAGTACATCATATTATCGTCAGACAGATGGGTAGACGGAGCAAGTGAACTAGATTTTAGAGAATATGCTTCGGGCATGCCTGATGGATTTCAAGGATAATTGGGAGGTTCATCGGTGTGTTATCTCGATCTGAGCGAGAGTATTTTGTTAGTACCCAAGTTTTTTCAGGAGATGATTGAGATCGGAGAGGATTAATACAACTCGGAGTAAGTAGATGAGTTATGTGAGCTTGTAGAGGATGCACGTTGAGTTTTAGGTGGGAGATCAAGTGCTTCTCAAGGTATCACCCATGAAAGATGTGATGCATTTTGAAAATGGGGAAGTTGGCCCCAATATATATTGGTCACTTTATGATCACAGATTGGGTAGGGATGCTCGCGTATCGTCTGGCACTTCTAAACCATTTAGGTCGAGTACATGATGTGTTCCATGTATCCATACTTCATCGATTCTTACATGGGGTGAGCGTATCAACACATGATTTAGAGATTATTAAACTAAATGTCGATGCTTCGTATAGTGAGGAACTATGCATATTTTAGATCGCGGGGTCCAGATTTTGAGTTATAATGAGATACCCTTAATTATATTTAGTGAAGTCACCATAATGAGGACTAATCCACTTGGGAGTGAGATAATGCAATGAGACAGTAATATTCGCAGTTATTTTGAGGTAGGTGTTGATGTAAAAAATTAGATCATATCTAATTATTCAATCACAGATAAATAAATGAGACAAAGAATTTTTAAAGTGGTTCAGCCTTATAAGAATGGCCTACGTCCACTGTTATGTTATTGTTGATTATATGGGAATTCTCGATTATAAGTTATCTCAAGAAATTCTGGTCCCCTTACAATGAGGATTGTACAATGTATTTATAGCCCTGGGGATGTAATGTGAAAGGGTAATACATTAAATGATGTACATATGAAAGGGTGATACATTCAATGCTCCTTAAGCGTATGCGTATAAATGATAAGAATTTAATGAACAGTCAAACTGTTGGTTATTCAACTATTAATGCTTTGTTCGAGGTACAGTTCGGACCGCCTGAGTTGCTCGGACCGCCTAAGCTTCTCGGTGCTCAAGAGTTCCTCGAAGAATTCTCGTTCCTTGGAGCGTATGAGTTCCTCGGGGAAACAGTGTACCTCATTGTAGTATGGTTCCTCGGAGCGTGTGAGTTCCTCGGAATTGTTTGTTGTTGCCACGTAGACTGCCACGTGTTCACTTTATTGATCCATGTCAGCAGACTAAATTTGGTATCAACAGAAGCCCCCAATGTTTCATAGTTCAAAATTTGGGGAGTATGGAACATTCTTTCTCGGAATATGATAGCTTTAAATAGTCCTCCTGATTTTTAGGAGTGTTTCCCTTGTATTTATTTCTCTTTCCAAATTCGTAGAATCAGGCTTTTTGAATTTTCACAACCGCCTCGATCTCTGCGTACTTTTTGTCCTTTTAACCGCCGGTAGCGTAATCGTTTCTTCTAGCTTCGATTGTCGCGCCCTTTTTGTTTCCCTAGCCGCCGGTAGCGTAATTATTTCTTTTTGTAATCATTACTTCACCATTTCCCAAGGTAAGGTATTTAAACTTCACAGACGCTCCCATCGTCTTCTACCTTTTCAAATTTGTATTCTCGAGTTTTTCATCATCTCTTTCTCTCCTGTGTATTCATCTCTTCCATCGTCCGTTGTCATCAGATCTACTCTTTTTCTGTAATATTTTCTTCCTTCTTCTTCATTTCTTTTATTCATCATGGTTTACCCTGTTGAATTTCTTGATAAATTTCGCTCTGATTTTTCCATCCCCTCCTGGGTTGTTTTGGAAGAGCTTTTTGAGCCTTCTGATTACTTTCGTTTGGCTGAGGGACATTGGTTCCCCAGTCTCTTTATTGCTGAGTGTGGGTTTTCTTTTCCACCAAATCCCTTGTGTCTGAAATTCTGTCAGTACTTTGACGTTGTTCCTGCAAGAATAGCCCCCAACACATGGAGAATAGTTAGTGGGTGCGTAGATTAAATCAGATCCATGAAACTCGCATAGGAATTCCTAAGATTATGTTTTGCTATAGATGGGCAGTTAATGATAACATTTTTTATTTAAAAACTAGATTTTTAAATAGAGCCTTAGTAGTCAATCTCCCTGATGCCAATAGGGATTATTTTGAGCATGGGGTTATCATAAAAAATTGGCAACATGCTCCTTTATCTGGAGATGAAGTTTATCAAGGTCCTAGATGCCCTCCTTATGGCAATGGGATAGGTTATTTTTGTTTCATTTTATTTATTTTGAAATCATGCTTCTTTTGTGTTTGATAAAATGTGCCACTGATATTTCAATGTATATTTATTTGTGTTTGGCAACATGCTCCTTTATCTGGAGATGAAGTTTATCAAGGTCCTAGATGCCCTCCTTATGGCAATGGGATAGGTTATTTTTGTTTCATTTTATTTATTTTGAAATCATGCTTCTTTTGTGTTTGATAAAATGTGCCACTGATATTTCAATGTCTATTTATTTGCAGTTGACAGCAAAAGAAAGTGCCCAAAAGAAGCAGATGTCAATGTAAGGCATTTGAAACTTATCTGGAGTCTGCATCAGAGTGTTGCCAATGAGCACATTAGATCAGCCTCATATCTGTTGCAGTACAAGAGTTACACAACCTCTTTTACTGCTCGTCTAGTAATAAGTGACGCAGAGCCAGCACCAGCTTCCACCAGCTCCTCGCCTGAATCTCACGTCCCTTTAAGCGAAAGGATGAAGAGAAGAAGACCTCCCACTCTATTCGAGAAACCTGCCTCTAGTTCTGGTGAGGCAAAAAGAAGTAAAGTTGATGTCCCAGGGGAGGGGACAAAGAAGAATGATGCACCTTCCTCGGCTGCTGTTATGAAGGTTGCCGAAAAGCCCGCAGTGGCTTCGAGCAGGTCTGCTGCTCCTGGAGAGGTGATTGTAATATCACCGACCAAGGGTTCTTCCTTGGTTGAATCTGTTCCTGTTCCTGTTCCCCCGAGGAGGCTGAAGAAGAGCTCCTCGGTCAATTTGGCTGACACCATCAGTCAGCCCCCAGCTACTGGAACTGGGGTTCCAACTTTTGTTCCCCCGAGCTCTGCCATGAGCTCGATAAAGTCCTGGATCATTCCCAAGGTCCAAGGTACTGAAGAAAACCTTACTCGGGACATGGTCACTTCGTTAGCTGCTCGTCATCTTGCTTCTGTAAGTCTTCTTACTTTGAACTTTTCATATTTCTTTTGTCATTTCTGTTTTTGACTTGCTTTCTTTTTACTTTCACAGTTGACGAGCTGCTTTAATATAATTCTGAAGAAGAATGGAGCAATTAAAGCTTCATGCTCCTCGTCCAGTGTGGAGGGAGCTCTGGAAGAAGCTATCAAGTCTTTGGAGGATTCTCGCCAGACATATGCTACTGACAAAGATGTTTGGGAGAAGAAGCTTGCCTCCACCGAGCAGGAGAAAGATCAAGCTGTTGATGTCTCCAAGGAGTTGGAGAAGAGAATAAAGGAGTTGGAAGGGAAAAATAAAGAGCTCGACGAGAAGCTCAAAACTGCTGGAGAGTTTGAAGATAAACTTAAGGCTGCCGAGGAGGAGCTGGCTCAACTTCGGGATGTAGGTCGGCAGAAGGAGGAGATTGAAAATAAATTGAAAGCTACTGATACCATGCTGTCCGAGAAGCTTTCTTCAGAGAAGTTGAAGAGGAAGATGGATGTGAAGAAGTCCTTCAGCGTCGGCTGGGACAAGGGGTGGAATAAGGGGTTGGCTGCCATGGTGTCGCAAGTGGACTATGGCAGTCTCAAATACTTTAGGGATGGATGGGTTGTTGCTCTTCAGGAGATGAAGGTGGATGAAAATTCCGAGCTCTTTCAGCAACACATCCCTGGTCCCCTTCCAACTCCTGAAGACTTAGAAGAGGACAAAGCTGCCTCCGAAGACTCTTCTATGGTGATGGGAGATCATCCCTCAGCCATTCAGCCTGCTGTCGAGGAACTTCAGCAAATTGTTATTTCCTCCGAGCAATTGTCAGTGATCCTCGAGCAACTATCCATTCCTTTCGAGCAACCTACTTCCTCGTCCCAGCCTCCCGAGAAGGTTTTGGGAGACAAAGAAAAGGTGTAGAGTTGTTCGGATTTATCTTTACATTTTCTTTTTCTTTTATCAAATGTAACCCAGAACTTGTAACTCTGAACTATGATCAAATAAAACTTGGACTTTTTTGCATACTGTTGTCTTTTCTTCATACTCTGTCTTGATTCTTATTGATTGTTGCCTTTTCTTTCTCTGCTAGTTTCTGGCTAGGATGGAATTACTATCTGCCCATGATACAAAGTTGTTGCGACAATGTAATGAATACTTTAAGGCTGGTCACACAGACCTGAATGCAGCACAAGTTGTCGACATCCTCGGTTAAGTTGCTTCAGAACAGGCAGTTGAAGCATATCAATATCTGAAGTGTCTACTTGATCGAGCAGTGGCCAATAATATAGCTTATTATGATATGATTGAGGATCTCCAAGGCACCTTCGAAGACCTTCAGCTACAATACAAAGAATCCACTACCCTGTTGCATGAGGGGTACGAGAAGAAGTACCAGCAACTCAATGCTGACAAGGGGTACTTGAAGCGCTTTGTTGGCTACGAGGTGAGGGAGAGAACTCTGAGGGGCGAGGTCGAGGAATGCAGATAAATTTCCGAGTTGCTAGAGCAAGAGAACAACAACTTGCATAAAGAGCTATCATAGTTGAAGTCTGCAGCCTCTTCTTCAAAAGCCTTAATCCCAGTGACCGATGAGGGATTCTCGTTCTTAGAGGTCGAGAACGCCAACTTGAGGGACGAGTTGGAAACCTTGAAGAGGTCTGATCCTTCCACATCTTCTCGGGGACGAGCAAGAGCACCTCGGATTCCTGTCGAGGAACAAAGGACTCAGTCAGCCCTAGAGAACCAGGCCTTCCAGTTAATGGCGAAGACCCAGGCATTGGCTGAAATGTCAAAAAAAATCAGGGACTTGGAAGAGCAGCTCTCTGAGCAGAAATCTACCTTGGAGAACAAAGATCTCTTCGTTAAAAATCTCCACGAGCAGCTGGACAGATTAACATATCAGTTCCACAAACAGCCCAGGGAGTTCTGGATGGCTGGATACAACGAAGCTCTCTTTCACTTGGACGATCGTATCCAGAATGCCAATAATGAGGGCTACAAGCAAGGCTGGTTGAATGCCTTAGGTGTGCTGCAGCTCGAACAGGGTCATTACCTGTGGGAATACCATGATCCCAGGCTTCTCGACTTACCCGTGCCACCATTCAAACTGGATATGAGTTGGATCCCTGCTCGGGCTATTCCTCGGAGCTTGATTTTCAAGTATCTCGGCGACTACAATCTCCATTCAATTATTGAAGTATCTCGTCCCGAGCACCTTCTAGATCGACCATCTGTGATGAATGTCAGGATGTTAAAGGATCTCAACTTCATAAATTCTCCCCTGGCTTTAAATGATCCGCCTGCTGGCGAGGAACCTATGTCGAAAGCAGAGGGGAAAAAACCAATAGAGTAGGAATTTTGATGTAATTGTTAGTATACGTAGCAATGTAACTTTCATTTCATTATCAATGTAATTTGTTTTGGATTTAATGAAAGACTTTCATTTCTATTCGCTATTGTCTTATAAAACTTTATATTTGTGCATGCATATCTGATAAAAAGATAACAATATTGTGTAGTTTGAACTTGTGATAATCATTTGGCAAAAATAATATTTTGTTTCTCGATGGACTTAGTAAAAGTTACGAGTATAAAAAATGTTGCTCGATCACTTAATAATAAAGTTTTGTTTCTCGACCAACTTAGTAATAAAGTTACGAGTATAAAAAATGATTAAAAATATTTTCGACCAACCAAAGTCATTAAATTCTCCATGTCGATGAACTACAGTTAGTGGGTTTTTATCCCCGACCAGCCATAGTTAGTAGATTTTTCTCTTAAATGTTTCCGACCAACCAAGGTCGGTAAATTTTCCTTGTCGACCAACTACAGTTGGTGGGAATCTATCCCCGACCAGCCATAGTTAGTCTTTTTGAAATAATTTTACCTCCCGACCAACTCAAGTTGGCATTTTCGAGAATATATTTACTTCCTAACCGACATAAGTTGGCATTTTTAGGAATACTTTTATTTCACGAGAAACATATAGTTTTATTTCCCTTAGGAATACAAATTTTACTTCCCGGAGGAATACAAGTAGCTTTACTTCCCGGAGTAATACAGGTAGCTTTACTTCCCGGAGGAATATTGGTAGCTTTACTTCCCGGAGGAATATTGGTAGCTTTACTTCCCGGAGGAATAGCTTTACTTCCCGAAGGAATATAGGTAGCTTTACTTCTCGGAGGAATATTGGTAGCTTTACTTCCCGGAGGAATATAGGTTTCTCGACCAACCTTAGTTGGCATTTTCGGGAAAAAAATTGAGTAGCTTGAGCTTTGCCGAGTAGTGTGTAACACTAGTATTCCCCGAAAAACTTTCAATAAAAATAAAGAATTCGGCAGAATGTCTTCATTTTATTCATCACTGATAATATTTGCGCAGGTGCTCTGCGTTCCATGCATTCTTAAACTCCTCCCCTTCTAGAGTTGCTATTCGGTAAGTTCCTGGTCGAACAACTTCTGTAACTCGATATGGTCCATACCAGTTTGCCTCCAGCTTATTGTGCTTTTGAATTACTTTCTTCAGCACATAGTCTCCTTATTTCAGGTCGCACTTCTTCACCCTCTTGTTGTAGAACAAAGTTGTTCGTTGTTGGTAAGCAGCATTTCTAATGGCTGCTTCTTCTCTAACTTCCTCGAGCATGGTTAAATCCAATCTTCTCATTAAGTCGCTGACAGGGGAGTTGAAATTTAGTACCCTGTGTGTTGGGAGGCCCAACTCGGCAGGTATAACAGCTTCACTTCCAAACGCTAGCATATAGGGAGATTCTCCAGTCGCTACTCGGGGAGTAGTTAGGAAAGCCCACAGTACTGACTGTAACTCGTGGATCCAATTTGCTTTCGCATCGTCCAATCTTTTCTTCAAACCATTCAGTAGTGTTCTATTTTTCACTTCAGTTTGCCCATTGCTTTGAGGGTGGCCTGGTGCTGAGTGGACCTTCAAAATGTTTGACTGATGACAATAGGCAGCGAACTCCTCATTATCAAATTGCGTTCCATGGTCTGTGATGAAAGCATAAGGAAGACCATATTGGCAAATGATGTTCTTCCAAATAAATTGGTACACCTTCTCGTACGTCATATCAATGAGAGGCTCAGCTTCCACCCACTTAGTAAAATAATCTACTGCGACGACGAGGTATTTGAATCTTCCTCTAGTCATTGGCAGTGGTCCAACCAAATCTATTCCCCACATGGCAAATGGCCAAGGGGAAGTGATGGGTGTCAATAATGCTTGTGGAGTTCTTCGAATGGAGGAAAAGCGCTGGCACATGTCGCATTTCTTGGCATAGGCTACACAATCAGCCCTCATCATCGGCCAGTAATATCCCTGCATCATCATCCTTTGCAAAAGCATCCGACCTGCTACATGGGCTCCGCAGGATCCTTCATGGATCTCTTCAATCAATTCTTTCACCTCGGAGGGATGTACACATCTCTGCAAACCTGCCATAATTCCTCGTCTATATAAAATACCATTAGTTAATACGTACCGAGCAGCTTTAAACTTCAATTTCTTAGCTGCAAGCTTATCAATTGGTAATTCTCCCTCCTCAATATATGCCCTGATAGGATCCATCCAAGATGGTCCTAAGTCAAGGGTAATAAAGTTCATCGCCAAATATTTATCTATACTCTGACCAGCCAAAACTTCAATTGGGATTGTTCTTCGTAGCTCGGTACGAGTAACTGATGCTAATCGAGCTAAGGCATCTGCTCTTGCATTCTCCATTCTCGGTATTCTGACCAGCTGAATAGCAGCAAATTCTGATACCAACTCCATCACTTTTGCATGGTATTTGATCATTAATTCTTCTTTGGCTGCATATATTCCCAACATTTGATTTACGATCAATTGAGAATCACTGAAAATAATAACCTGCTGCGCCTCCATAATTTTTGCCAAACTAAGTCCTGCAATCATGGCCTCATACTTAGCCTCATTGTTGGAAGCTTTGAATTGGAAACGCAGGGCGTATTCCATGTCGTTCTCATCCGGAGTGCTCAAAACTATCCCCACGCCACATCCTGTAGTGCAAGATGAACCATCTACATATAGCCTCCATATAGGTAACTCGTCTTCAAATTTCTGATCAGTCAGAGTTCCTCGGTGAAATATTTGTTGCTTCCTTTCATCCTCCCCGGATACTTCTTGCTCTTCGTCGATCATCTTTTCTTGCTCTTTTACCAATCAGAATTGGTCTGAGCTCGAATTTGATGATCTTGTAACATCCACTTGCCCTTTTACCAATCGGAGTTGGTCTGAGCTTGTGTTTGTTGATCCTGTAACATCCACAGGTTGGTTAGCGAGCAACTTTTGCTCCTCGGGGGTATCAGGATAGGTGAACTCTGCTATAAAATCTGCCACAGCTTGCCCTTTTAGCGATGATCTGGGTTCATAGACTATATCATATTCACCGAGCTCTATTGCCCAGTACATCAATCTCCCTGATTTTTCTGGTTTATGAAGGGCTTACCTCAATGGCATATCAGTATATACTACTATGGTATGAGCCTGGAAGTATGGCCTCATTCTCCTACTCGCTTCAATCAATGCCAGTGCTAATTTTTCCAGCCTTGGATATCTGATCTCTGCTCCTCGGAAGGCCTTACTTGTGTAATAGATTGGTTTTTGCACTCCATTCTCCACTCTGATCAACGCCGAGCTAACTTCATTCTCCGATACTGCTAGGTACAAGTACAATTTTTCTCCCATCACCGGCCTGGACAACAGTGGAGGTGCTCCCAAGTATTTCTTCAAGTCTTGAAAAGCATTCTCACATTCATCGTTCCACTCAAAAGTCTTTCAGAGTGTCTTGAAGAATGGGATACATCGATCAGTTGCTAGTGATACAAATCTGTTGAGTGCTGCTACTCGTTCTGTAAGACTTTGCACCTCTTTCTTCGTCGTTGGAGATCGCAGCCCTAGCAGAGCTTTGATCTTTTCAGGATTTGCCTCGATGCCTCGTTGATTGACAATGTACCCAAGGAACATGCCTTGCCGTACTCCAAATATGCACTTCGTCGGGTTCAGCTTCATTTGATATTTATCCAGTTGATCAAAAGTCTGACTTAAGTCAATTAGATGATCAGCAGCTTTTTTGCTCTTCGTCAGCATATCGTCAACATAGACTTCCATATTGCAATTGATTTGGTCAGCAAAGACTTTGTTCATCAGCCTCTGATATGTCGCACCTGCATTTTTCAAACCAAAAGGCATAACATTATAACAATAAGTTCCTCTAGGGGTAATGAAAGAAGTGCTCTCCCTGTCCTCAGGTTTTATTTTAATCTGATTGTAGCCAGAATAAGCATCCATGAAGCTTAGCAACTCGTGTCCCGAGGTAGCATCGACTAGTTGATCAATTCGGGGCAATGGAAAGTGATCCTTTGGGCATGCTTTGTTGAGGTCGGTGAAGTCTACACACATCCTCCATTTGTTTTTCTTCTTCTTTACCATCACCACATTGGCTAACCAGTCTGGATATTTAACATCTTCAATAAAACAAGTATTCTGGAGCTTCTCGACTTCCTCCTGTATAGCTTTATTCTTCTCGGGACTGAATACTCTTCTTCTCTGCTTCACAGGCTTGATCTTCTTATTCACATTGAGCTCGTGACATAAGAAATTTGGATCTATCCCTAGCATATCTTCATGACTCCACGTAAAAGTTTGCTTTCTGCTTCTAAGGAAAGTTATCAATTCCTGCTTTAGTGATGCTTCCAACGACGAACCTACTTGAGTAGTTCGCTCAGGGTGCTCGTCGTCCAGGATGATGTTTTCAGTAGCTTCCACCACTTGACCCTTCACGAGTTGTGACTCATCTCTAGGATCCAATGTTTCAATGTCGACACCTTCATCCACTTGATAGGTAGTAGTCTTTTTCCTTGATTCCTCCATTTCTTCTTGCTCGACGGATGAATAATAGCATTCCTGAGCTACTTTCTGATCACCTTTAACAACTCCTACTCTAAAATTTGTTGGAAATTTTAGGCACTGATGCACCGTAGATGGTACGGCTTCGAACTTCTTCAATCCTACTCTTACCATGATGATATTGTATGATGATTGAACATTCTTATCCATCATAAAAAAGCGTATTCTTTCTGTCCGACAAGCAGGCCATGTACTAATGAATATATCCAACTTGATCGTCCCAAGTGGAAATACTTTCTCGCCAGCAAAACCGATGAGGGGTCTATGATAAGGCTCCAATTGAGATAGCTTTAGATTTAAACTATCGAAGCATGAGTAAAACATGATGTTTGTCGAGCTACCATTATCGACCAGTACTCTTGAAATTATAACCTCCTTCATTCTCATCTTGATCACCTTTCTCGGGCGATCCTCCTCAGCTAGATTTATTCGTTGAATGTACGAGCAAGCTTGAGCCTCACAGAGGTAAGCTTTTCTCTCGGCAGTAAGGTCTCCTCCTCATGCATCTCCACCTGTTATAACATTACAGTCAAATGACCTAAAGCGTATTGAAAATACCTCTCGTTCTGGCTGCCTTGGTCTCTTAGGAAGATCGGGGTCATCCTCGGGATCAACTTCATGGTTTCTCTTCTTGTTCTCCTCTGCTCGACGAGGAGATCTAGACCTCTCTCTTGTTCAGTCGTTGTTCCTTCTTTCGTTTCCACGATCAACATACTTTGATAGTTTTCCTCGTCTGATGAGTGTTTCAATCTCATTCTGAAGAGCTATGCAGTTTTTGGTCATATGGCCATGATCTTTATGAAACTCGCAATACTTCGCCTTATTCCTCTTGTCAGGGTCTGCCTTCATTTTCTCTGGCCAGTTTAGTTCCTCGTTGTTCTTGATTTCCTCTAGAACATGGTTGATATCCTTCTTCAAAGGAGTATAATTATCGTATTTCTTCATCACGTCCCATACCGACCTGTTTTTTAAGTGTTTGTCATTACCATTGTTCTTATGCTCTTTCTTCTTATCTTTATCACCTTCCACCTTGGTTTCTTTGGCATTCATGTTCTTCTTCGCAGCCATAGCCTCCTCGGCATTCATAATCTTGGACGCTTTTCCCATCAAGTCTGACATGTATCTAGGTGGATCTTTGGCCAAAGTGTAGTACAACTTGTTAGGCAGTAGTCCACTCATCAAAGCGGTAATTGCTGTCTTCTCCTCATAGTCAATGACTTCAAGTTTCTCGTTATTAAAACGAGTTATATAATCTCTGGTGCTCTCACCAGCCTTTTGTCTAACACTTAACAAATGTGCTACTCGTTTAACTGGCTTTGCCCCAAAACAGAAATTCCCAATGAATAACTCGGCCAGTTGAAGAAAAGTTGAAATCTTACCCCGAGGAAGATTATTATACCATATTTGAGCAGATCCGGTAAGAGTTCCCGAGAATGCCCTGCATCTCATTTCATCTGGAACTACATAGATGTCGGCTGCAGCCTGGTATTGTTCTATATGAAGGACAGGGTCAGTCTTTCCATCATATTTCACTACACCAAAATGGCCAAATTGTCACCTTTCAGCCGGCCAGCCTTGTCAAGGTCATTGACCGTGACAAAAAACACGCGTTTTTTGTCACGGTCATTGACCTTGACACGACCGTGACAACTAATTATCACGGTCGTTGACCATGATAAGACCGTGATAAATTTACTTGTCACGGTCAATGACCGTGACAATTCTTTAAATAATTATCACGGTCAATGACCTTGACACGACCGTGAAAATGTTAACAGTAAAAACCCTTTCCCCCTTCTTTTTTCCCTCCCGCGCCGTTCCCTCCCTCTCTCTCTCTCTCTACTTTCAGGTTTAATTTTCTCTCTCTCTCTCTCTCTTCCATTTATATATATGTTTGTGTGTATATATATGTGTGTATGTGTGTATATATGTGCGTGTGTGTGCATGTGTGGGGGGTGGGGCAGGGTGGGGTACGGGGTGGGGCAGGGTGGGGCAGGGTGGGGGCAGGGTGAGGGTAGGGGGTTAAAAATGTAAATAAATAAGTAATTTTCTATAAATTTCCAAAAACAATATCCAAAAATGTAAATGTAAATAATATACAAAAATAATATCCAAAAATGTAAATTTGTAGTAATTGTCATCCGAAGTTGCTAAAAGCATCCGAAGTTTAAAAAGCATGAAAAATAAAATATTTTTTAAGATTTGTGGTGAATAACTAAAGTTAAAAAAAGTATTACTTTAGTCATTAAATTACTTTTTGAATTCGGGCGATGCGCGTAAATTTGTAGTAATTGTCTTATAATAAAGATCAATTAGTCTATGTTGTTGAAAATTTTGATCAAATTGGTGAGCCCTTCATATTTTAAAAATGTTGTTTTTATTCCTATAGAACAGCTTAGATAGTGTGTGTGTGTGTGTGTGTGTGTGTGTGTGTATGTGGTCAATACATGAATTTATTTTTGTATTTGAATTAACCCATGAATTTATTTTTGTATTTGAATTAACCCATTATATGAAACATACTTGAAATTAAATATAGTGCACATAGATACTAGCATTCTAGTTCTTATGCGTACGCATTCAATAGCCCTTAGACCCGTTCGAGAGTCATTACCCCTGTAATGAGATCTCTCGAATTGTCCCGTTTGGACAGTTTGAGACTGTATAATTTCTGTATAATATTCTTATTGGCTTAAAATTGTTACTTTTGGAGGAAATTATGCAGTCGTGTCTTAATGTTCTCTGAGTACATACTAGATTGACAAGTGTGACTGTTATTTCAATTGACCAATTGAAATAACACTCACACATGCCAATCTACGTCGTGTACTTGGAGAACTAAGGGGATATGCTGTCGAATTTTTTTAAAATCGTAACAATGTGCATGAGCTGTTAAGTATATTACAGAAAAATGCATTCTTGAATGGGATAGGACCACTTACCCTTTAATAGGATAATTAAATGATGGGATAATTAAATAAAACATACTATAAATCTAAGTTTTGTTTACCTTTAATAGGTGTTTAGTTGTGGTAGCTGTGATGGGATATCCGAAATACAAAGAGTGGATGGGTGAGACTAATAGAATGGGGGATGTGTTTCGCAGAGGTGCTAACGAATTTGTGAAATATGCAAAGAGATGTCGTAATGATGAAGAGTTTCTGTGTCCATGTGCTAGGTGTAAGAATGGTAAGGTGTTTGAGTGGAAAACAGTTGAACTACATTTGTTAAGATCGGGTATGCAAGATAGTTATCGATTTTGGAGTTTTCACGGTGAATTGAAAGTTCCTTTTGTCCCCGACCAACCTTCACAACAACCTTCAACAAGTAGAATAGATGTAGAAGGGGACGATGTAGATCATAATATGTTAGAGGATTTAGTTGATGATGCGTACGGAGTTTATGAAGCTGAGGAGAATGAGGTTACTGATGATGTAGAAGATTCAAGTGCTCGTGAAGATAACACGATAAAACTTGACGATGACTACCAAAGTTTAAAATTTAAGGCGACCCAACCGTTATACTCTGGCTGTGAGAAAGATCAAACAACTTTACATGCCATGGTTGGTTTGCACAGTTTGAAGACGCAGTGCGGTTTATCTGGCAATAGCGTGACGGGAATTCTGAAATGGGTGAAGGGCTTATTACCCAAGGTGAATACACTTCCAAATAGCTATATCATGCGTCATCCTATTGATTCTACTGCATGGCGGAGGATGAATTTTGAGTATCCCGATTTTGCTCGAGAACAACGCAATATTCGTTTGGCTATATCAACAGATGGTTTCAATCCATTTGGAAATCTAAGCACCAATCAGAGTGTATGGCCAGTGATTCTAGCCCCACTCAACCTCCCTCCTTCACAGTGTATGAGACCTGAATTTTCGATGATGGCTTTATTGACAATTTTTTTAAAAAGGGTCACGACTTTGTCACGGTTTATAACCATGACAAACGTGTCACGATCATTGACCGCGACACGACCGTGATAAAAAAAGTTATCTCGCCTCGAAATGTCACGGTCATTGACCTTGACAAGTTGGATTTGTTAAGGTCAATGACCTTGAAAAATGGGCAGATTTGGTGTAGTGTTTGGGGGTCACAACAGGTGCTTTGAACTTTGATGGTGTTGGAAAATCTACAATGGACTGGACAAAAGGTGTCCCTCGAACAAAGGTTCGTTATAGGGGGTTCTTAGCTTTAACCATTTCCCCCTATCTATCCTCCAGCCTTTGAATAGAGCCTTTCAATGCGTCATTTCCTTCCTCGGGCCTATTGGTTCGAGCAGCTGATCGCGTTAAAGTGGCTTCCTGGGATCTCTCTTGACGAGCAGCTGGTCGCGACTGGGCAGATCCTTCCCTTAAATCTGATGGTCGTCGAAAACTCCTCGATGGTGCTCTAGGAGGACTTTTGTTCCTCCTAGGACCTAATCGATCGAAAGGAGATACTTTGCTTAATCTTTCTAGCGCACTGGCCCTTTCTAGGGAGAGAGTGATACGTTGTTCAGTATCTGTGGCTCGCACTGACGAAGTTCGCCCAAGTTGATAAGAAAAATCTTCAGATTCCTCATTGCGATATGAATTGGTACGCCTAGTACGTGAGGATGGTGCACGGGTGTTTCTTTGAATACTCCGCAGTACTGAATGGGTTGGTGCACCGCCATGAAGGGTTTGGATGAGTTGTCGCATTGTTTCTTGCATGACGGTCTGGCCCTGAGCTAGATTTGTCATTATTCCAGCCAGATCTGGAATATTTGGCGGAGCAGATGGATTTGGAGGGGTTCCAG
Organism: Sambucus nigra; assembly: GCA_949130495.1. NCBI lineage: Eukaryota > Viridiplantae > Streptophyta > Magnoliopsida > Dipsacales > Adoxaceae > Sambucus > Sambucus nigra. The sequence goes on along the minus strand of OX422212.1, from coordinate 185,836,225 downwards.
CGTTTCGATTGCTGGATTCCGGAATATCAGCCTTTGTGATGGAATGTTTTTTATGGAAAACGATATTACCAATCGTTTCCACAGACGGCGCCAATCTATTGATGTAAAAAATTAGATCATATCTAATTATTCAATCACAAATAAATAAATGAGATAAAGAATTTTTAAAGTGGTTCAACCTTATAAGAATGGCCTACGTCCATTGTTATGTTATTGCTGATTGTATGGAAATTCTCGATTACAAGTTATCTCAAGAAATTCTGGTCCCCTTAAAATGAGGATTGTACAATGTATTTATAGCCCTGGGGCTGTAATGTGAAAGGGTAATACATTAAATGATGTACATATGAAAGGGTGATACATTCAATGTTTCTTAAGCGTATGCGTCTGAATGATAAGCATTTAATGAACAGTCAAACTGTTGGTTATCCAGCTATTAATGCTTTGTTCGAGGTGCAGCTCGGACCGCCTGAGTTGCTCGGACCGCCTAAGCTTCTCGGTGCTCAAGAGTTCCTCGGAGAATTCTCGTTCCTCGGAGCGTATGAGTTCCTCGGGGAAACAGTGTACCTCGTTGTAGTATGGTTCCTCGGAGCGTGTGAGTTCCTCGGAAGTGTTTGTTATTGCCACGTAGACTGCCACGTGTCTTCACTTTATTGATCCATGTCAGCAGACTAAATTTGGTATCAACAGTAGGTATGTGTTATTTCCTGTAAATTTCTAGGATGAAATTCTTTTTGATAAATGAGAAGAATGTAATACCCAATATATTTTGAATGATTTATAATTAATTAATTAAGAATAGTTATAATTTATTAAATAGCAACTCAAGCTAATTACATAATTAAAATTGAGAATTTAAAATCATTTATAAGGATGTGAAATTAAAATGAGTTAATTTGAAAATTTAAAGTTCATTTTGTAAGATGGGCTTCAATAGATGAACCCCGCAAATTTGATAAAAAAAAGGTTAAATTATTTATCAAGCTTTACTGATATCCTAGCACTACATTGACTGCGATATTATTACGCGTGACTAATATATTGCGTATACCCCGAGTTTGACGGATTAAACTAGACAATGACCTAGTAATAATATAAATGAATTATTTGAGATACCGCCACATGTATTATGACAAGTGGCACCATAAATAATCTACACTTGGTTTCATAGAAAAGATGACATGTGGCTAGACCAATTGGGATATTTTGGTTATTAAAAGAGGGTTCCTCCCCATTTAAAAGTATCATTATTTTGGGGAAAGTTTTAATAAAGAGATTCTTACTCTTCTTCCCCACAAATTTCCATGTCTTTCATCACAAGTTTCATAGTGATAAATAAATGCTCGAGTTATATCACGAGTTTTATATGATGTATACAAGTTTAAAGGCGGTTAGCTCGATTTGGCACCCCTCTCGCTACAAAAACCACCAAAATCGAGTTTTTCGGCATATCGTACAGACCCGCGAACTACGCAGACTTTGATTTCACGAAGAGACGGATACATAGGCATAACAACGTTGCTCAAGTCAAAAATATGATATATGCAGTGCTTCCCCAAATCTAGACTACTTTCTTACATTTGTCGACTCTGTTGGGGAGGTATTCGTGATTCCGATTGCATAACGCCTCGTGCGCATACGGAGAACTCGATGGCGATGGGGCATTTTTCTTCAACAAAGATAAGCATTATTACTTATATTCTTTCATTTACATTGTTGAATATTCCATATATACTTTTTATGAGTATTATAAATCATATTTATTGAGATATATTTAAGATATGTTGACATTTATCTCAAATCAAAATATTTTGGATATTTAAATAGACAGAATTAAAATGTGCATAAATAATTCTACTGTATAGGAAAAAAATATTATTGCTATCCTTTTATTATGTTAAATTTGGGTTAACAGAGATTGATTAGTAAAAAAAACTTGTAACGTATGTTGCCCTTCAAAATTATGAGCCACACAAATTTACGAGGATAATATTCATTTGCATGTATAATATATTTGTATATTCCAAAATTATAAGTCAGATTTTCATAGAATGTGCTATTTATTTGCGTGTGTAAGCAAATTAAAAGGAAAAATTTTTGTTGTTGCCAACGACATCAAAAAATGATGTCGTCCAATCCAGTTTGTTTCCTTCTTTCTTTTTAAAGATGCCTCTCTCTCTTCCTTTAATGGTGAAATAGAAAATTAAGAGTCTCAATATGCATGCCATCACCCTTAATTTGCAAGACAATATTAACGGTTATATATAAATTGTTCTCCTATGTAAATATATTAAAATGACATCACCCTTTGATATTACAGTTATTTATTCTTGAAACTAAGTTTCCAATGTATATTTACTATTTATTCTTAAAAAACTAATGCAGTTGTTTTAATATTTTTTGTAGTAAAGTTTAAAATAAAAAAATATTATGGATTAAAATAAAAAAATCCAAATAATAATATTAATAACAATAATTATTATAATAATAACCATACATGTAAAATATAATATTTTTAAAAACTATTTTTTTCACTAAAGTGTTTCTATTTTTCGAAAAACTGTTTTTTTAATATTTCTTTGTTATAAACAATTTTTATTTTGTCAAAAACTATTTTGTTTTGTTAGAAATGTTTTTTTAAACTAATTTTTTATTATAAACAATATTTATTTTGTTAAAAAAAGTTTTTTCATTAAAACTATTTCTATTTTTTTTAAACTGTTTTATTTTCAAAAATCGTTTATTTTTTTATTAAAAAGTTGTTTTTTTCATTATAAGTCTATTTTAACCCACCAAAACTGTTTTTATGATTTTTATTTTAAAAATATATTTTTATAAAAATATATTTTTATAAAAAATAGGATAACATTTTTATAAAACAGTTTTCTAAAAATAAACAAATTTTTAAAAAAAATATTTTTATAAAAAATAAAATAAAATATATTTATAAAACATTTTTATAAAATGAACTGTTTATCGTGGGTACCGCATCATGAGAAGAAGTGTATTCTCCCCATAAATGAACTGGCATACCCATGATGCGTACCCATGATAACGCAGTCTTGCCGTTGGCTCCCCTATTTTTATTTCGATAATAATAAGTTTTATCTAAGTTTTACAACCTTTTAATTGTAAACAAAACTTTTTTTTTATAAAAATATGTTTTTCTTTAGAAAACTGTTTCATAAAAATATATTTTATTTTATTTTTTTATTAAAATATCTTTTTATAAAAATATGTTATATAAAAAAAATATAAAAATATGATTTATAAAAAAAAAATATGTTTTATTTTATAAAAATGTTTATTCTATTTTTATAAAAATATATTTTTATAAAAAAAAAATTTAATCATAAAAACAGTTTTGGTGGGTTAAAATAGGCTTATAATGAAAAAAAATAGTTTTTTAATAAAAAAATAAACGTTTTTTGAAAATAAAACAGTTTTAAAAAAAATAGAAATAGTTTTAATGAAAAAACTTTTTTTAACAAAATAAATATTGTTTATAATAAAAAATTAGTTTAAAAAAATATTTCTAACAAACCAAAACAGTTTTTAACAAAATAAAAATTGTTTATAACAGAGAAATATTTAAAAAACAGTTTTTCGAAAAATAAAAACACTTTAGTGAAAAAACAATTTTTAAAAATATTATATTTTACATGTATGGTTACTATTATAATTATTATTGTTATTAAAATTATTATTTGGATTTTTTATTTTAATCCATAATATTTTTTTATTTTAGACTTTACTACAAAAAATATTAAAACAACTGCATTATTTTTTTAAGAATAAATAGTAAATATACATTTGGAAACTTAGTTTTGAGAATAAATAACTATAATATCAAAGGGTGATGTCATGTTAATATATTTACATAGGAGAACAATTTATATATAACTATTAATATTGTCTCGCAAATTAAGGGTGATGGCATGCATATTGAGACTCTTAATTTTTTGTTTCAGCATTAAATAAAGAGAGAGAGGCATCTTTAAGAAAAAACGACGACATCATTTTTTTGATGTCGTTGGCAAGGAAAAAATTTTGCTCTTCAACGGCAGCAAAAATATATATCGTCCAATGAAATGCATTCTTCTTTCCACGCTCTCTCTCCTCATTGATTGTTCAAATGCCAACTAGTATTTTTAACAGGTATCCATCCGTTAAAGGCATGCATGCCATCCAATATTTAGGTATTCAATACATACATGGCATAAACAACAATAATTTATATATCCGTTTGTACAATTATATTAATATTTCTTTAACTACTTTTTTATTAGTAAACAAAAATTACAATTAAAAACAAAACTCTCATTCAATATTTATATATGCAACACATGCATGCCATAAACCTCATTCATTTATATATCTACTAGTATAATTATTTTAATTTTTTTAACTACATTTGTATTAGTAAATAAGAATTGCAATTAACAAAAAAAAACTCTCATTTAATACATAAAAATGTAAAATGATTAGCATACACCACAAATAACTAACCTGTACATTAAAAAATTTCCATCCTACATATATATAAAAAAATATATTAGAAATAAAAAAAACATTCAAAAAACTGTTTTTTTACAACAAAAAACAAATTGCAAGAAAAAACTGTTTTTTTGTTTCAGGAAAAAACTGGTAAAAAAAAAGTTTTTTACAACTTTATTTTTCAGGAAAGATTAATAAAAAAATAGTTACTAAAAAACTGCTTTTTTTTAGGGTAAAAACTATTTTTTCAGGAAAGAATAATTAAAAAAAGCTGGTAATAAACTCTACAGAAAAATTATGAGAAAATAAATAGATTTGGTGTGTGATAATTGTTTTAAATTAAATTAAATTCGCAAGATTCCAAGTAACCCTTATTTAATTCGAGTCTATTTAGAAACAGTCCATAAACAAACAACTACGTGTGTGTGTGTCAAACCATAAATAAAGCATGCGACACAAAGTTAAGGAAAAATCCCCGCAGGGCAAAACCTTTTATTTCACTATAATAAGTAAATCGCAACTTACACAGATTACAATGAAATATAGTGACACACGAATATCCGCAGGCGTCGGTCGGTGTCGTCAGCAATGAATCCACACGCAGCGAACCCACATGAACCTCAGTCCAATCAACAAAGGAAGAACCGCAGCACTCCTCAATGACACGCAGCCATAAAACTTTGTAGAGACTCCCTCAGCAATGACACGCAGCCCTCGGTTGCAAAGATCTATCCACAAAGGTTTGAACAAACACAAGGTTGTGTTCTTGGGTTACCAAAAAGATTCACAAAGGATTGACAATTGTGTGAATCAAAACATGAGTCTTGGGACTCAAAAAATATGAAGACTAGAGGTATTTGGACTCTCAAAAACGTCTTGCAAAGTCTTGCAAAACTGCTCCCACGAAGGTGATTTAAATAGCAAAACAGATGAAGAGTTTTGCAAAATAAAAACACTGAAATTCTATCCAGCGTACAGGTACCCCGAACCGGTTTGCTTATGCGGTTTGGGGTACATCGGTTTGGAGTACCTTTCTGGTTTGGGGTTAAAAAAAAAACAGCATTCTTCAAGGAATTTTCTCCAACTTCAAAAGGTCATAACTCCTTCACCGTAGCTCGGATTGAGGTGCCGTTTCTTCCAGTATCTTCGTTGCGGAGAGCTCTTCAAATTTCCAGTTGACCAGACCTCCGGACTATGGATGTGAAATTACGAAAATGCCCTTGAACTCTCCTATCATGCCTTTTTTCACTGTTTTGACTTCCCTTGCGTACCACTTGCATTAAGTCCCTAAAATCTTGGAACATGAAGTCGTTGAGGCAGATGTGGGACACATTAATGGAGATGTTGAATGCTTGATTTCCGGAATTCGGATAGAGGCCGTCATGTGAGATCGTGAGGTGACGTGCCAAATGTAGCGGCGTACGACATACACAAATGTAACATGTTGGACATGAGAAAAATGTCCTTACAAATTAAAAATTGTCCATCCTACAAATATATATAAAAATATATTATAAATAAAAAAACATTCAAAAAACTGTTTTCTTACAACAAAAAAAAAATTGCAAGAAAAACTGATTTTTTGTTTAAGGAAAAAACTATTTTTTTACAACTTGTTTTTAGGGAAGAAGAATAAAAAAAAAAGTTACTAACTGTTTGTCCTTAAACAAAAAAACATTTTTTTAGTAATTTTTTTTTATTAATCTTTGCTGAAAAATAAAGTTGTAAAAAACTGTTTTTTTTCCTCCAGTTTTTTGCTAGCATTAGCACTACCTCGACGTCCCCCAGCGGATTCTGATTCCAATGTCCCATCTCTTTGACTAAACTAACTCGCCACATTCAAGCCAAGCGTAGGAAAGTGATCTCAGATGCTAATGTCGGATAATCGGCTTCTCTTCTCATCTCAGATGGACATGAAATGAAATTTCTCGAGCCAGATTCGTTTCAGCGAAAATCAGGGTATTTTATATCCATTTAAAATTCTTTTCTTCCATTTTTATTTTTTACGCTCCTAATGTTTTGGGGCATCCCGACAATTATATACCTGCTAATCCGATGCCCACCCCGCCTCATATTGTGCCGGAATGGTATTTCCTACCGATCCATGCCATTCTTCGTAGTATACCTGACAAATCGGGAGGTGTAGCCGCAATAGCACCAGTTTTTATATGTCTGTTGGCTTTACCTTTTTTTAAAAGTATGTATGTACGTAGTTCAAGTTTTCGCCCGATTTTTGTTGTAAAAAGACAGATTTTTGAATGTTTTTTTATTTCTAATATATTTTTTTATATATTTGCAGGATGGACAATTTTTAATTTTTCTGTAGAGTTTATTACCAACTTTTTTTTTATTATTCTTTCCTTAAAAAATAGTTTTTTTCCCTAAACAAAAAAACAGTTTTTAATAACTATTTTTTTATTAATCTTTCCTGAAAAATAAAGTTGTAAATTTTTTTTTTCAGTTTTTTCCTTAAACAAAAAAACAGTTTTTTCTTTCAATTTTTTTTTGTTGTAAAAAAACACTTTTTTGAATGTTTTTTTATTTCTAATATATTTTTTTATATATTTGTAGGATGGACATTTTTTAATGTACAGGTTAGTTATTTTTGTACATGTTAGTTATTTGTGGTGTATGTTAATCATTTTACATTTTCAGGTATTAAATGAGAGTTTTTTTTTGTTAATTGTAATTCTTATTTACTAATATAAATGTAGTTAAAAAATTTAAATAATTATACTAATAGATATATAAATGAATGAGGTTTATGGCATGCATGTGTTGCATATATAAATATTGAATGAGAGTTTTGTTTTTAATTGTAATTTTTGTTTACTAATAAAAAAGTAGTTAAAGAAATATTAATATAATTGTACAAACGAATATGTAAATTATTGTTGTTTATGTCATGTATGTATTGAATGCCTAAACAGTGGATGACATGCACGCCTTTAACGGATGGATAACCGTTAAAAATACTGGTTGGGATTTGAACAAAGAATGAGGAGAGAGAGCATGGAAAGAAAAAGAGCAATTCTAGAGGAACTGCCTACAAACCGCCTACAAACCACATTTGGTCTTTTGCCTTTCTTTTTTTTAGTTTTTTATTCTTTTCTTGATATAAAAATGTTTTTTATATTTATAAATAAAAAAACAGTTTTCATATTAATATAAACACAAAGTTTTTTTTTTAAATTAAACTATTTTTCATTTTAATTAAAAAAAATGTTTAATTTAAAGTCTTAGATTCGCGATCCATATGCGGGACAGATAGAATTTCTCGAATACTAATACGAGAGTACAATGCTTTACCTCTATGTAAATGAGTGGTTCTACATGAACCGCATGTAGAACCGCATAGAGACCGCATTTTTGTCCTTTTTCCCATTTTTTTTTCTTCCTCTTCTTTTGTTTTTAACAGTTTTCCATATATAAAAGAAAAAAGTTTAAAAAAAAAATGATCATCTATAAAATAAAATAAAAAATAATTTTTATATATAAAAAAAGCAGTTTTCTTATTAATAAAATATGGTTATTAATTAGTGTCGCTGGCTCGGACCCACATTAAACAAATGATTTCGGTTCGGGAATGTAGCTCCGCGCGAGCGGTACTAATTAATCGCGATATTTTTTTTCAATAAAATATTGCGATTAATTAGTGCCGCTGGCACGGACACACATTCAACAAATGTTTTTGGTCCGGAAATGTGAGTCTGCGCCAGTGACACTAATTAATCGTCGAGATTGGTTAATGCCGTTAGCGCGGACCCACATCATCGTCGCGATTGGTTAGTGTTGTTGGCGAGGACCAAATTTCCGGACTGTAAATCCGAGTAAAAATAACTTTTTTTATTAAAAATTATGTTTAATAAAAAAAATTATATTTGTTCAAATGGTATCACGTTTGATTAGTGCCACTGACGCGGACACGAATTTCCGGACTGTGGATCCGGGAATATATCACGATTGAAATGGTATCGCGATTGATTATATAATTTTTTTATTTAAAAAATATCGCGATTAATTAGTGTCGTTAGTGCAGACCCACATTCCCAGACCTACATCATTTGTTGAATTTGAGTCCGCATCAACGACACTAATCAATCGCGATATTTTTACCAGCGGCAGTAATTAATCGCAATATTATGAAAAAATATTTTTTTTAATTTTAATTTTTATAAAAAAACTGTTTGATTTTATAGAGAATTAAGGTAAAAATCATGTTCCTTCCTATATTTGAATTTTTATGACAATGATTTTCAAGTTTATAAATCTAGTCCCTGTGGTACAATAGCATTTATAAATCTAGTCCCTGTGGTACAATTGTCTTTATTTTTTTTGTCCGCCCCAGCGGCACCTTTTTTCATCATTTTTCATGATGTTTTTAGTACAGGGACTAAATTTATAAAATTATATGAAGTGTCCTATTTTTATACACCTTAAGCATTATAAGGACCTTTTCCTAAAACTCCCTTGATTTTAATTAAAAAACTGTTTTTTATATTAATTGAAAAAACTGTTTTGTTTTAATATAAAAACTGTTTTTATATTAAAAGTTATAAAGAAAACAGTAAAAAACTAAAAAAGAAAGAAAAAAAAGGAAGAATGCGGTTTGTAGGCGGTACAGAGGCGGGTCGTTTAGAATTTCTCAAAGAAGAGCAATTCTAGAGGAACTGCCTACAAACCGCCTACAAACCACATTTGGTCTTTTGCCTTTCTTTTTTTTAGTTTTTTATTCTTTTCTTGATATAAAAATGTTTTTTATATTTATAAATAAAAAAACAGTTTGCATATTAATATAAACACAAAGTTTTTTTTTAAAATTAAACTATTTTTCATTTTAATTAAAAAAAATGTTTAATTTAAAGTCTTAGATTCGCGATCCATATGCGGGACAGATAGAATTTCTCGAATACTAATACGAGAGTACAATGCTTTACCTCTATGTAAATGAGTGGTTCTACATGAACCGCATGTAGAACCGCATAGAGACCGCATTTTTGTCCTTTTTCCCATTTTTTTTTCTTCCTCTTCTTTTGTTTTTAACAGTTTTCCATATATAAAAGAAAAAAGTTTAAAAAAAAAATGATCATCTATAAAATAAAATAAAAAATAATTTTTATATATAAAAAAAGCAGTTTTCTTATTAATAAAATATGGTTATTAATTAGTGTCGCTGGCTCGGACCCACATTAAACAAATGATTTCGGTTCGGGAATGTAGCTCCGCGCGAGCGGTACTAATTAATCGCGATATTTTTTTTCAATAAAATATTGCGATTAATTAGTGCCGCTGGCACGGACACACATTCAACAAATGTTTTTGGTCCGGAAATGTGAGTCTGCGCCAGTGACACTAATTAATCGTCGAGATTGGTTAATGCCGTTAGCGCGGACCCACATCATCGTCGCGATTGGTTAGTGTTGTTGGCGAGGACCAAATTTCCGGACTGTAAATCCGAGTAAAAATAACTTTTTTTATTAAAAATTATGTTTAATAAAAAAAATTATATTTGTTCAAATGGTATCACGTTTGATTAGTGCCACTGACGCGGACACGAATTTCCGGACTGTGGATCCGGGAATATATCACGATTGAAATGGTATCGCGATTGATTATATAATTTTTTTATTTAAAAAATATCGCGATTAATTAGTGTCGTTAGTGCAGACCCACATTCCCAGACCTACATCATTTGTTGAATTTGAGTCCGCATCAACGACACTAATCAATCGCGATATTTTTACCAGCGGCAGTAATTAATCGCAATATTATGAAAAAATATTTTTTTTAATTTTAATTTTTATAAAAAAACTGTTTGATTTTATAGAGAATTAAGGTAAAAATCATGTTCCTTCCTATATTTGAATTTTTATGACAATGATTTTCAAGTTTATAAATCTAGTCCCTGTGGTACAATAGCATTTATAAATCTAGTCCCTGTGGTACAATTGTCTTTATTTTTTTTGTCCGCCCCAGCGGCACCTTTTTTCATCATTTTTCATGATGTTTTTAGTACAGGGACTAAATTTATAAAATTATATGAAGTGTCCTATTTTTATACACCTTAAGCATTATAAGGACCTTTTTCTAAAACTCCCTTGATTTTAATTAAAAAACTGTTTTTTATATTAATTGAAAAAACTGTTTTGTTTTAATATAAAAACTGTTTTTATATTAAAAGTTATAAAGAAAACAGTAAAAAACTAAAAAAGAAAGAAAAAAAAGGAAGAATGCGGTTTGTAGGCGGTACAGAGGCGGGTCGTTTAGAATTTCTCAAAGAAAAATGTATTTCATTGAACGATATCAATATTTGCTATCGTTGAAGACAGCAAAAAAATTTCCCGTTGGCAATAGCAAAAAAATTTCCTAAATTAAAGCTTCCTGTCAAAATCTTGTACCGATGAGTGTTTTTGTCATTACTAGGCCTAAAATATAGATCTGCCAATTGTTGTAGTCCACCCTGTATGGCTTCAAACATTTACATGCGTGAATTTATCTCCAGATTATTTGAAACCGATTCACCACCATCATGGGAGATGTACCAAGTGAAATTTAAACCCGACATATCACAGAGTCCGGTATTTCCTTTGATCGTTAAATGCCCCAAACTACGAAGTAGCTAGCAGCAAAAAAAGGAAAAGAGAATCACCGATGCACCTCGTCCTCACCAACCCACCTCAGGGATTAAATAGGGAAGGTGCGGCTCTCAAATTATGGAGTAACCTCAAACTGAAATCGATTCACCAAGAGGGGTTTCAGACCGGACCTCCTCCGTTTTTTCCTCTAACGGTTGGAATATGAAATGGATTATCCTACGTTTTAAAAGAGGAGATTCAGTTATAAACATTGGATTATGGGTGCCACTATTGACACTCCTCACTCCAAATTAATTCTCAATTATTGAAAATGACCATTTACTCCTTACCTCATCACGTAAACCACCATTCACTAATATAAAAAAATACAACCAAGTCCCCAAATATTTATTGGTTTCTAAAAAAACAATTTTTTTATTTTAAAAAAAAACTGTTTTCTTATTTTACAAAAAAAAAAAAAACTGTTTTGTAAAATAAGAAAAAAAAATTGTAAAATAATTGCAAAATAAGAAAACAGTTTTTTTTTTGCAAAATTAAAAAAAAGTTTTTTTTTGCAAAATAAGAAAAAAGTCTTTTGGGTATTTCTTAATTTTTTGTCCATGTTTAACGTTTTTTTGGGCGGTACCCCGATTTGAAACAAGTTAAATACTTTAGGGACTAACTCGAGTCAAATAAAAATTTGGGGAGCATTTAAAAACTTTTGTGATAGTTTAGGAACTAAAAAGAAATTTACTCAAAATAAAATTTCGTGGAGTATCATATTTTAATTGGGTCCTGCTTGTGTATTATTAAAAATATCTTTATTTTGAATAATGTTATTCTTACTGGTACTTAGTACTTAGTACTTAGTACTGGATTAATACCAAATACGTTTTATATGATTTGTATTCTGGCGCTAGTGACATTAATCAATCGGTATTAAAGAGTTGAATTTTAATACTAAAAGCAAAAAACATATATCACAAAGCTCAAATCTTATTTTTTTTATTTAACAAGACACGGTCAAATAAAAGCGACACGATGCGTCCCGGCACAAAATTTTATTTTTTTTAAAAACAATACCCAAAAGTGACACGACACGACATAAAATTTTATATAAAGCGTATTTGGATTAACCCGGTACTAAGTGCGAGTAAAAGTAACATTATTCAAAATAAATATATTTTTAATAATGCACGAACAAATATATTTTTAATAATGCACGAACACGACCCCATTACAATATGATACTTCGTGAAATTTTATTTTGAGTAAATTATTTTTTAGTCCCTAAACTATCACAAAAGTTTTTAAATGGTCCCCAAACTTTTATTTGACTCGAGTTAGTCCCTAAAGTATTTAACTTGTTTCAAATCAGGGCACCGCCCAAAAAAATGTTAAACATTCACAAAAAATTAACAAATACCCAAAAAACTGTTTTCTTATTTTGCAAAAAAAAAAAAAAAAAAAATTTAATTTTGCAAAAAAGAAAAAAACTGTTATCTTATTTTGCAAAAAAAAAAGACTTTTTTTATTTATTTTACAAATTATTTTTTTCTTATTTTACAAAATAGTTTTTTTTCTTTTTGTAAAATAAGAAAACTGTTTTTTTTTTAAATAAAAAAATAGTTTTTTTTAGGAACCAATAAACATTCAGGGACTTAGTTGTATTTTCTTATGTTAGTGAATGGTGGTTTGCCAAGTGATGAAGTAAGGAGTAAATGGTCATTTTTAATAATTGAGAACTAATTTGGAGTGCCATCAGATTTTGAGGAGTGCTAATAGTGGCTCCCTTGGAGTATATAAATATATAGGAAGAGGTTCTCTAGTGGATCAAAAGAATGGACTTTTTAATGGACCTTAACAAAAAACACATAATAACACATTAATTTTAATTCCTATATTGTAATTGGTCCGCGCCAGCGGCACCCGAGACCCCACCTTCACCCACACCCACCACCATCACCATAACAGCCCTTATGACAGCAGGGCTGCCATGGGGGTGGGGGTGGGGGTGGGGGTGGGGGTGGGGATCGATCGACACGCATATTTGGTGCCGCTGGCGCGAACCAATTACACTACAGGAATTAAAATTAATGTGCTATTATGTGTTTTTTGTTAAGGTCCATTAAAAAGTCCATTATTTTGTTCCACTGGAGAACCTCTCCCTATATATATATATATATATATAAAGAAAATCTCTTATAAGGACTTCTTATGGTATAGACCCCGGTACATACCATTTTTTTTAAAATAGTAAAAATATGATTTTTTTGATGAAACTTTATGGATATGATCTCCACGTTGAGAAGATCATCTCCAAATTTTTTCGTCAAAAAATTCAATAAAAAAATCGTTGAGATGAGGTGATAAGTAAAAAAATGGTACAAATATGCGTTTTCAACCGTTGAAATGTTGGGTCGGCGCCAGCCGCTTTATTGATTGAACTTTTTGATGAAATTTCATGGATATGATCTTCTCACCATCGAGATCATATCCATGAAGTTTCATCAAAAAATTCAATGAAAAAGTGGGTGAGATGATCGCGAACATTTCAACGGTCAAAAATACATATTTATACAATTTTTTTACATATCACCTCATCTCAACGGTTTTTTTCTTGATTTTTTTGATGAAAAATGAAAAAAATTGGAGATGATCTTCCCACCATGGAGATCATATTCATGAAGTTTCATCAAAAAATTCATTTTTTTACTATTTTTAAAAAAATGGTATGTACCGAGTTCTGCACCATGAGGAGTCCTTACAGGAGAGGACATATATATATATATATATATATATATATATATACTAGCGAAATAGGGACGGCGAAAATTTCGAAAGTACGTAATTGCGAAACGGCAAAAAATTTTAAAGTATGTAATTGCAAAACGACAAAAATATAATTCCCAAAAAAAACAAAGTATCATTTTTAAAAAAATTGGTCATAATCTCATTTGTTTATAGGGCTATCCACCCTACTTAACAAATAACAAATTGTCCAACAACATTCAAATAGTCTAAATTCATCAAACAAATTCATATATAACATGAAATATAAAATATTTATCAACTGAATTCACATTGTGCCTCAAATAATGTAAGACCCCGGATTTTAAATAATGTCAAATTAAAATATAATTTCCTTTTAAATAGATGCGGAAGCGTTGAATGATGGTTTTAACAAATAGTTAAACAAGGCCGGGTTTTAATATCTTCAAAACGAATTAAGGCAACATAATTCAAGTCCTAGAATTTGCCTAAGTCATAATTAACAATTATCCAAAGTTAGGCGAAACCAAATTAATGCAAGTGACTTGAATAAACCAATTTTACCAATATTAAATTAAAGTCCCAATTTAATTTAGTGTGATTGTAAAACCAAATTTTATCTTGAAATTAATCTAGCATGCGTTCTAAGTGATATAGAGCAAGATAAAATCAACAGTCACACAACACCGCGATGTACGAGGAAAAACCCACTAACGGGAAAAAACCTCGGGATGGCCCTAGCCTCAAATCCACTAAAAACGGTATTACAAAATACAAGACAAAAGACTTACTTTCTAAACTCGAACCCTCTCAAGCCGTGATGCTCCTTCTTGTATCAACCTCCAATTAGCGGATAACCAACGGAGCTCCACCGTGGTCTCAGAATACACCGATAGGACTTTAAACGGTCACCGTCACCCGAACATTGGAGCCTTTCTCCAAACGGGTAGAATCTCAACAAAGGTCTTCTTTGTGATGGGGTGTAGAAGCAAACCCGAAACGTTTCTTGAATTCGGTAGAGAAAACCGGTGCCAAAAACTCCAAGTAAGGATATGTATATATAGAACTTGGAATAAACAACAATGGGTGTAAACTAGAGTGTGTATGAATTTTCCATTAAAAATTAACACTCAAAACATGAACATTTTCCCTAATTAAATTTGCTCTCAAACTCTCTCTAAGAGTTGGATATGGAATGGAAAAGTTATCTTGGAAAATGTGTTTCCCGCACATAATAAAGTATGAAAAAGTTGGTTGAAAACCAAGTGGAGAAGTGGGGAAAAAACTCTCAAAAACTGCTCAAAACCGTTCCCGCCTGACGTCTCGTTCGAACGAGACTTCTAACGAGCGACCAGCCTGGGCTCGTTAGAATCTCGTTAGATATCTCGTTAGAACGAAAACTCGTTCGAACGACATATCGAACGACTGACCAGATTAGGGTCGTTGGCAAACTCGTTCGAACGAACCTGGTTCGAACGACAAAACTCGTTCGAACGAAATCTGGTTCGAACGAAAAAACTCGTTCGAACGACATTTCTAACGAACGTCCAGAAAGTTTGTAAAATTCGATTTTGGCCCAGAAACTTTTATAAACTTTTATATACTTATTTTTAAGTTTCTAATTGATTCTTTCTGAAAAATAAAATGCAGTTTTTATTAACCTGACACCCAATACAAATTGTTCCAAGCTCATATATAAATATAATTGCATTCATACCTTGGGAGCATGGAACTAAGTTGATGACGTACAAACGAGGCACATAAACTACGGCATGTTGATGATGCTTTATACTCTTTGCCGCTACGTCTTCAACAAACACTTCATAGGTCTTGAATTTTACAATTAAATAAAATCCTATGAATAAATGTTTTTGTCCGGAATTGAGCCAAAACTATAAGAGGACTCAATTGGAAATTTGTGTCCTTACAAATCTCCCCCTTTGGCTATTCCGGGACAAAAACCAAACAAAAATCCTAAAGGGCCGTCAAGCTCTACTAGACTCAAAACATAACCCGCCCAATCTTAACTCAACCCAAGGATTAAACTCTTTGCCATAGAAAGATGCCGCTTTATAATAATTCCTGCACACTTAAGCAAACTCATCAAATGCATAGGGAATATCAAAATATTAAATGCAATTAATTAATTACTCCCCCTTAATTAATTCTCCCTTTAAACCCAAGGATTAAACTCTTTGTCATAGAAAGATGCCGCTTTATAATAATTCCTGCACACTTAAGCAAACTCATCAAATGCATAGGGAATATCAAAATATTAAATGCAATTAATTAATTACTCCCCCTTAATTAATTCTCCCTTTAAACACATGATCTACTTAGAAAGACGTCTCCCCCTAAGATAAATCTCCCCCAAACGAAGATACGATAATAATAGGATTAGATACCATTTCTCCCCCTATCATCATTCTCCCCCTTTTTGTTCAGGAATAGGCAAAGGATAAAGAACTAATAAACAGCATGTGAAAGCTTAAAGTGATAAGACATGAAAGCATATGGGCAATTAAAAGCAGGGCAAAGACAAACAAATATCATATATATATATATACTAGAAATATATCAATGAAGCACTTGCATATATATATAGATATAAACACACACATGACACAAAATACAATAAGTTTGCACACTCGTATGGCAAAAATGTGTCATATGGAAACGGAAGTGTAGGGGTGTGAACTAGCAACAATTAAATTTAGACCCAAACACTTAAGAAACGTTCACGGAGTTCTCATTTGATTGCAAACTTCATCACAGTTAAATATAACCTCATGTGACAATATAAAGATTGAACTCAATGAACAAACATACACAATGCATACAAGCCTAGCATGATGATGATTCTACAAACCAAATAGAGTCATGACATTAAAGACAACTAGGATAAACGGACATTGTGCAAACCGTTGATATACCATCCAATTCTCCCTCAATGAGCATATATATTCTTTTGATTTTTGAATGAATATATCATACAAACATAGGCCTTGGCAATAGCTTTTTGTTTAATGCCAAATATTCTGTTTGTAGGCCTTTGGATCACGTATTTCTTTTAGATCCAATCAACGGTGGCTTACTATCGCAAAGGACTTAATTCATCCTTTCGGAGCCCTTCCCCGTGCATATATGAATTTATCATGTTTTCATTTTTCACACAAATCTCACATGCAACGGATTTTGACATGCACTAGTCCTCCTAGGTCATAGAGATGTAGATGACTAGATTGATAGGAGAACACCTCAAAAAGCTCAAATATAACATGTGACATTAAGATTTCAAAAGAGCTCGTGCATGTGTGAATAGAGGCATATAGAAATAGAATCCATTTAAACAATACAAAGTCCAACTACTCCATATAAAACATGGTAAATAACATTTTAAGGATTGAAAATCTAAACCAAAAGTTATAGCCACATGGAAGCGTAAACGATAGGATTCAAACACAAATATATGCCACATAAAGTGTGTCAAACAAAAATACACACAAAACAAAATCTTTTTGAGTTTTTAACATTTTTAATCAAAAATATATATTTACTCAAAAGGACAAACAAAAATCATTTGTATTCTTCATTAAGCTTAAATGAAATAAATAAAACACAAATGATAAACAAAAATCTTTTTTTATTATGCAGTCGATTCAAAACACAAAATATAATACAAAAAGATAAACAAGTCATAATTTCTAGCATGTGATATGAAATAAGGCAATGACTAGAAAATGACTAAACAAGCATACATTTAGCATATGAATATAGCATGAAGTACAAACGCTAAAGTATGCAAATACTAACACATTCATCCATTAGATTTAGCAGGGGAGGAAGGATGTGAAAGTAAATGAGAATCAAAATCCCTATTTTGTAAGGCAACCAAGTCGGATTTCCTAACCCAAATTAATGAAGAATTACTATCTTGGGGTGTAGGAATGTTAGCTATCGTGGTTACTTTACTATGGGATTTTCTAGGAATTCGTTTAAGATCTAAACAAAATTTCCTAAGATGACCTTGTCGACCACAAAGTGTACAAGTAAGAATATGTCGAAAAGATTTATCTAAGGAGTGATCATTAAATGCATTCCTAGAAGATTCTCCTAAAACATTGGTTTTGACTTTAGGGTTAAAATCATTACAAGAATTGAAGCCTAAACCAAAAGTGTCATTTTTAATTTGGACCGTTCCTAACATTTTATCTAGTTTTTCCGAACGACACTCCAAATCAAATTTGACATTACTAGAATCTTTTAATTTATTTTCCAAATCTAAAATTTTAGATTCTAGTAAAACATTTCGCTCTTCAAAAGCAAGAAGCTCCTTTTTCAAGGATTCCATTAAACCCCTAAGGCTATCTCTTTCGCCTTCTACATAGTTAAGCTTCTCTTGAAGAGTCCTCTCATGTGTCCTAAGGTCTTCTATTAAGGAACTTTCATCAATGACCTTGACACTCTCTCTTAAACTTGCTTCTAACTTCAAATTAGCTCTTTTCAATTTAATAGATTCTTTATATAATTCATGAAAAGCATTTTGAAGTTCACTCATATCAACCTCTTCTTCATTTTCACTTTCTTCTTCTTCTTCACTCTCACTATCATCAAAAATAAGAGAATCATGTACAATGACCTTGGAAGTGGCATGTGCTATAATTTCATCATCCGATGAGTTCTCATTATCACTCACATGTGCCATAAAAGCCACAAAATTTTTCTTAGTGGGGGATTCGGGCTTCTCTTCCTTATCACTATCACTAAGGGTCGCATTATATGAAATGGGTCGTTTACCCTCTTTCCTTAGTTTAGTGGGGCACTCATAAGCCCTATGGCCATAACCTTCACAACCAAAACATTTATTAGACTCGTCCCTATCAATATTTTCATTACTAGGTTTAGGGATCTTATCGGCTTTAGAAATCTTCTCGTTTTTATCATGTTTAGAAGATTCAAATTTCTTAAAATCATTTTTAACTTTATCATTGTTAAATTTAAGAAATTTTCTAAATTTACGAGCAAACAAAGCCATATCTTCCGAGTCACTATCACTATCGCTCTCTACTACTTGTTTAACCTCTTTGCGGGCTTTTAAAGCAACGCCCTTTTCGATTTTCTTTTCATTTTTAGAGGGAAACATATCCAGTTCATAGGTTTGTAAATCACCTACAAGCTCTTCTAATTTCGTAGAGGCTAAAGTGGGTAAAGAATTTAAAACGGTCACCTTTGGAATAAATCTATCGGGTAGGGACCTTAAAATTTTCTTTACTACACGGTCGTCAGGTATTTTCTCTCCCAGGTTAAAGGATGAATTAACAATGTCAGAAAGTCTAGCATAAAATTTATCAAAAGTTTCATTTTCATCCATTTTGATAGTTTCAAATTGAGTGGTGAGGTTTTGGAGTTTAGAAGCTTTAACGACACTCGTTCCTTCATGAGTTAATTGTAAAATATCCCAAGCTTCTTTAGCGGTTTCACACGTCGGAATTCATCCGGTGCGACAACGCTAAATAAGGCATTTAAACCTCGGGAATTAAAATTTGCAAGCTTAAACTCATTTTCAGTCCATCTATCGACGGGTTTGGGAACTTGTTCATTTTCAATTAAATGTGTTGGTGGAGTCCAACCGTTAACAACAGACATCCAAACACGTTCATCGATAGATTTAAGTACCGATTTCATTCGCGCTTTCCAATACGCGTAGTTTGAACCATCAAAAATAGGAAATTTTGAAAATGGGGAAAAATCCATATTTAGCCAAAAATTAAAGGATCGTAACGAAATAATTTATCGTTTTTGGCTCTGATACCAATTTGTAAGACCCCAGATTTTAAATAATGTCAAATTAAAATATAATTTCCTTTTAAATAGATGCGGAAGCGTTGAATGATGGTTTTAACAAATTAGTTAAACAAGGTCGGGTTTTAATATCTTCAAAACGAATTAAGGCAACATAATTCAAGTCCTAGAATTTGCCTAAGTCATAATTAACAATTATCCAAAGTTAGGCGAAACCAAATTAATGCAAGTGACTTGAATAAACCAATTTTACCAATATTAAATTAAAGTCCCAATTTAATTTAGTGTGATTGTAAAACCAAATTTTATCTTGAAATTAATCTAGCATGCGTTCTAAGTGATATAGAGCAAGATAAAATCAACAGTCACACAACACCGCGATGTACGAGGAAAAACCCACTAACGGGAAAAAACCTCGGGATGGCCCTAGCCTCAAATCCACTAAAAACGGTATTACAAAATACAAGACAAAAGACTTACTTCCTAAACTCGAACCCTCTCAAGCCGTGATGCTCCTTCTTGTATCAACCTCCAATTAGCGGATAACCAACGGAGCTCCACCGTGGTCTCGGAATACACCGATAGGACTTTAAACGGTCACCGTCACCCGAACATTGGAGCCTTTCTCCAAACGGGTAGAATCTCAACAAAGGTCTTCTTTGTGATGGGGTGTAGAAGCAAATCCGAAACGTCTCTTGAATTCGGTAGAGAAAACCGGTGCCAAAAACTCCAAGTAAGGATATGTATATATAGAACTTGGAATAAACAACAATGGGTGTAAACTAGAGTGTGTATGAATTTTCCATTAAAAATTAACACTCAAAACATGAACATTTTCCCTAATTAAATTTGCTCTCGAACTCTCTCTAAGAGTTGGATATGGAATGGAAAAGTTATCTTGGAAAATGTGTTTCCCGCACATAATAAAGTATGAAAAAGTTGGTTGAAAACCAAGTGGAGAAGTGGGGAAAAAACTGTCAAAAACTGCTCAAAACCGTTCCCGCCTGACGTCTCGTTCGAACGAACTTGACTCTCGTTCGAACGAGACTTCTAACAAGCGACCAGCCTGGGCTCGTTAGAATCTCGTTAGATATCTCGTTAGAACGAAAACTCGTTCGAACGACATATCGAACGACATATCGAACGACTGACCAGATTAGGGTCGTTGGCAAACTCGTTCGAACGAACCTGCTTCGAACGACAAAACTCGTTCGAACGAAATCTGGTTCGAACGAAAAAACTCGTTCGAACGACATTTCTAACGAACGTCCAGAAAGTTTGTAAAATTCGATTTTGGCCCAGAAACTTTTATAAACTTTTATATACTTATTTTTAAGTTTCTAATTGATTCTTTCTGAAAAATAAAATGCAGTTTTTATTAACCTGACACCCAATACAAATTGTTCCAAGCTCATATATAAATATAATTGCATTCATACCTTGGGAGCATGGAACTAAGTTGATGACGTACAAACGAGGCACATAAACTACGGCATGTTGATGATGCTTTATACTCTTTGCCGCTACGTCTTCAACAAACACTTCATAGGTCTTGAATTTTACAATTAAATAAAATCCTATGAATAAATGTTTTTGTCCGGAATTGAGCCAAAACTATAAGAGGACTCAATTGGAAATTTGTGTCCTTACAAATAAACAAAGTGTTCATTTAAAAAAATGAATAGAATCTCCTTTGTTCATTACACTATCCACCCTCCACCCTCTTAAGGGATAACAATCAATCCAACAATATTCATTGATCCCAATATGCGATTAGAAAGTGGTGGAAATTCCCGACGTGTTAAATAGATGCAAAAATTTAAGACATTCACAATATTCATTAATTCCAATTAAAGTTGGTTTAAATACCTCTGTAAGAATGATGTCCACTTTAGAAGCATCCTGCTCAATCTGTTAGGAGTTTATAAAACAAAGTATTTATTAATAAAATAGTGACATAAAAGAGGGGAAAATTATAAATCATCGGTTAAGAGTTACCTCTCTACTAATGATGGGCACTTCATAAGCCTCACGGATCACGATACCCGTGTTTATGTTAAGAGTATGTTCAATCTGTTTGGAAAAAGTAGCACAAATTGAATACATTAGAATCCATAATACGTAAGAAACAATAATACACTTATTGATCCATACATTCTCATAATCGGTTATATCATCCATGTCCAATGAAAGTTATTTGTTTCCACGATAATAAGATTTCGGCCCTGCATCCATGTCAAATAAATGTTAATTTTGGAATTTAGAGAGAACCAAATGCCCTAAAATCCAAACAAAACCAAACCAAATCAAAATAAATGTCATAATTAGAAGAATTGTATTAGTAAATACTATGTTATGGGCTTTTCCATTAAGTGCCCCTTTAATTACTTAGTTTTTATGCGTCAACCAATGGTCACAGGAAGACATTGAGCTAATGCATTCACTTGGGGTAAATGGAACTATGTAATCATTCTTTGAAGAGATGAACTATGATCAGTGTCAACACAACATAGACATTCACTATAAAGTGTTGAACTATAGCACCTAAAATTTAAAAAAAAATGCAGATTGCAATTATGTAACCATTCTTTGAAGTGCTGAACTATAATAAAATTCAGTGTCAACACAACATAGACATTCACTGGTACATACAAACATGTAGCATTGGGACCTTGGCAACCCAATATCAAGAATTTCCACTTCCATATTCTCCTCCAGCTAGAATAATAGTTTCTTGCTATACAACTTTTTACCACTACATAAAACAGGTGACAGTGACTCAGTATAAGCAATAAACTTGAACATTGAGTTATATTTTATGAAATTATTGCAACTTCGGTAATACAAAAAACCATATTATATAAATGCCATAATTAGAAGAAACTACATTATTATTTTTCTCTGAATAAAAATCATAAAAGTTACTGAATCTAACCTAAAAATAACTAAAAAAATCTAACCTAAACATCAGATGCTGCATTTGAATCGAAATCTATCCTAAACCCTAGATTTGAAAGTTCCCAAGATGTATACCTGATGCAAGCCAAAATTTCCCAAGATGTATACCTGTTCCCAAGATGTTTACCTGTTGTAAGCTCAAAATTTCGAAATACCCAAAAAATCAACTATGATTATAACTCAAAAGAACCCAAATCAAAATTTAAAACTGTGTTTATACTCAAAAGAACCCAAATCAAAATTTTAAAAAATAATCAAATACGTTTATAACTAAAAAACAAATTAAAATTTTAAGAAACTCAAAATATCTTCAGATCTGTAAGAGCGTTAGAGGGAGAGGCGAATGTACAAACAGATGATGGGGGGAGGTATTTATGCATACATGTGAGTGTGTGAGTGTGCGTAAGAGAGTGAGAGAGAGATTACATGAAGGCGGAGGTCTTGGAGGTGGAGGGAGGGTGGCAACGTTGGAGCTCAAGGAAGGCGGGAGGGGTTTTGATGGAGGCTGGCAGAGGAAGGCAAAGGCGGGCGGAGGGTTGCAGATTGCAGTCAAGGGCAGAGGCGGGTGAGATCGTGAGGGTTTAGAAGGAGGGTTTTGTGATGTGGGGGAATTGAAAAATGGGATTGGGTTTGTAAGGGGATTATGTTTTCTCTCACTTGCCATGTCACAATGGTTAAATGGTGACATGGCACAATCTTAAACCCTTAGATCGCTCTAAAAAATTCGATCTCGATCGTTGATATTTTGGAACAGTAAAATATCCTCCTCTCATATTATATATATATATATATATATATATATATATATATATAGAGAGAGAGAGAGAGGCATGTGCTGACGCACACCAATTCTTTTAAAATACTAAAAAAAAAAATTTGAGTTGATTTTTTGTGTGATATTTAAACATTACAACGGACCCATATAAAAAAATCAACTAAAAAAACTTTTTTTGCTATTTTTAAAAAATCGGTCAAACTTTCGCAGCTTTTAAAGTACTTAAAAATAGCGACAGTTTGACCGATTTTTTAAAAATAGCAAAAAAAAGTTTTTTTGAGCGCATTTTTTTAAATGAGTTCTTTGAAATGTTTAAATATCACATAAAAAATCAACTCAAAAATATATTTTCTTTTACTATTTTAAAAAAAATGATGTGCAAACTTAGTATGCACAGGAGCCTGTCTGTATATATATATATATATATATATATATATATATATATATATATATATATATAGATATATATATATATAGAGAGAGAGAGAGAGATGAAGTCCCACTTACATCATAATGTATACATCACACCTAGTTCTAGGCTCTAAGAAATCTTTTTTCAATTTTTTTATTTTTCTCTTGAAATTAACCTTCCAAATCAACTCATATTCAAAAAATTAGGTCAAAATAAACATGAGTTTATTGGAAGGTTAATTTCAAGGGAAAAATATAAAATTTGAAAAAAAAAAGTTTTTTAGGGTAGGTGTGATGTATGGATGATGTAGGTGAGAATTTTCATATATATAAGAGATTATATTCCTGTGTTTAGATATAAGGCAGAATGAGCGTGTAATTTTATGAGCTAAAATATCATATGGAGTCTCATCTTAATTTATATGACAAATTAATGGAATCACCAAAATATTTACAAAAAAATTAAAGCATAAGCGTGATATTGTTGAACAATGATTTTATTTTTGTTGCGATTAATAACATAAATTTGCGAAAAAGTCATGTACCCCTTCGAAATCGCATGAATATTTTATGTTATCTCAAGTGATACCATTAAGAGATTGAACTCAAGTTAGTACGTGCATGTCCTCGATCAACCTCGTAAAAATAATATTTTTAGCAATCTTGTCAATATGATATATTTCGAACGACCTTATCAAAATGATATTTTTAGAATGACCATGGCAAAATAATATTTTTGCTCAAGTCTTAGCAATTTGCTCAGTTATGGTTGCTCGGTTCAATCTTTCGTGTAACTTTAGTTATGGTCACTTGGAGCAACCTTCCACACACCCTCAGACATGGTTGTTAGGAGCAGCCTTCTGTGCAACCTCGATCATGGTTGTTCAGAGCAGCCTTCTGTGAAACCTCATTCATGGTTGTTCAGAGCAACCTTTCGCACGACCTTTTATTTGACTTATTCTGAAATATGATGTATTCACATCGTGATATTAATTAAATGAAATTTTAAATTCGATATTTATGATTCACCTCAAGGTGACTCAACATGCTTAGTGACCGTATTATTTTATATATGATTTAAGATACCCCAAAATTTCTGAGTTTGCTCGGCTTTGATGGGCATAAGACTAATAGCTCGCCACATAATATGTCTGCACTATATAATTTTATTCCATAAAAATGATATTGAAAGAAAAAAACTGAATATTGTATCGTATCAAACTGGCATATTTTATGATTCCTCATTTAAGGAACCATAATTTTGAGTTTATTTTATTCTATTGACATAAAATAAAATAAAGGAGGCCTGATAGATCCCACATAATTATATAAGGCATTATAATACATATGTCTCACGAGATACTGATGGTTTTGTGCCAGAATCAAAGATGATTTTTTATCTTTGCAGATTTTGAATGTGCGTGATCAAATCGAGCTTGAGCAACTACGACAGGCCTTATAGATGTCTAAGCCAAATGCTCAAGAGATTTTTAGATTTTGGATATTACAGCGTGAAATGTATTTAAATATTTTTGTATGGCGTTGTAACTGATGTATGAGTTTTCCTTTACTTTTATTTATCGTGAGATAAAAGATAAATTAAATAAAAAAAGGGGGAAAGTACAGTATGAGGTACCCTTCATAGTTAGACATGAATCCAGGTCATAAGCATGCTCAAATACGGTCCTAGAAGGGCCATTATCGATGAGGCATCTCCAAAAGAAGTATCAGAGTTGTTCGGTGCAGCCATCGATCGGTCCATTTGTGGCATCAGCCATATAGCGTTACTACCAGCAAAACAATAGGGGTCAAATAATTGCCCACAAAATCTAGAAAATTGATAAAATAGCTCTGAAAAAAACCTTACCAATATCGTGGTAAGTCGCCCAGATTGGTGCATTATAGCTCGAAAAAACCTTACCGATATCGTGGCAAGTAGCCTAAAGTGGTTCATTATAGCTCTGAAAAAATCTTACCAATATCGTGGTAAGTCACCCAAAGTGATGCATTATAGCTCTGAAAAAATCTTACCGATATCGTGGCAAGTCGCCCAAAGTGGTGCATTATGGCTCTGAAAAAATCTTACCAATATCGTGGTAATTCGTCCAAAGTGGTGCATTATAAATCGAAAAAACCTTCCCGGGATCATGATAAGTCGCCCAAAGTGGTGCATTATAGTTTTGAAAAAACCTTACTGGCATCATGGTAAGTCGACCAAAGTGGTGCATTATAGTTATGAAAAACCTTTACCTAAATGGTCACAAAAGTCCCAATTTACTGGGCACACCTAAAGTCCCAATTTTCTAGGGCACGCTTAAAGTGACAGTTTTTTAGGCACAATTAAAGTCCCAGTTTTCTGGGCACACTTAAAGTCCCAATTTACTTAAAGGACCTTTAAGTTTGCTCGACCAAGTAAATTGGGCATGCTTAAAGTCCCAATTTACTTGAAGGAACTTTAATGCTACTAGACCAAGAAAATTAGGCAAGCATAGAGTCCCAATTTACATGAAGGACCTTTAAGGTTGCTCAACCAAGTACTTTGGGCACGCTAAAGTCCCAATTTACTTGAAGGATCTTTAAGGTTTCTCGATAAAGTATTCTAGGCACGCTTGGCCTTTATGGTTGTTTAAAGTTCCAGTTTACTTGAAGAACCTTTAAAGGTTGCTCGACCAAGTATTTTAGGTACGCTTGGCATTTATGATCGTTTAAAATCCCAATCTACTTGAAAGATCATTAAGGTTGCTTGACCAAGTAATATGGGCAATCTTAGTCTTTATGGTTGTTCAAAATCCTAGTTTACTTGAAACAACAATGATTCCCCGACCGACTACGCTCAACAAGTTTTGATCTTATGGTCGCAAAGATCTACTATACTTAGATAAGCATTAATGGGTTGATCGGGCCAGTACACCTGGCAAGTTTATTTTTCAAATATTTAAACAACAAACCACAATAAAATTGTGGAGCATTGTTCATTCAAGAGGAATGGGAGCATCCCCTAAAATACTGCTCCACATCGAAAAAACAAAGGCAACAAAGACATCCCTCAAAACTATATGCAAATGATATATGCACAAATATGCATGCTATAGGATGAATGTGATCACATGATGGGTTAAATAGTTGAAATATATTGAATGATATTCCATACACATAGTTGATTTGTCTCAGCCAAAGCATCAACACACTAACTATGCCTACGAGGGGGCAAATGTAGGATGGGCTTAAATAAATGAACCATGCAAATTTGATTAAAAAAAAGGTTAAATGATTTATCAAGCTTTATTGATATCCGGACAATACATTGACTGCAATATTATTACATGTGACTAATATATTGTGTATACCCCGAGTTTGACGGATTAAACTAGACAATGATCTAGTAATAATTTAAATTAATTATTTGAGATACCACCATATGTATTGTGATAAGTGGAACCATAAAAATTCCACACTTGGTTCCATAGAAAAGATGACATGTGGCAATCACACTTGGGATATTTTGGCTATAAAAGAGGGTTCCTCCTCATTTAAAAGGATGATGGTTTTGGGGCAAGTTTTAATAAATAGATTATCACTCTTCCTCCCCATAAATTTCAAAGAGTTTCCTCAAAAGTTTCATAGTGATAAATAAATGTTCGAGTTATATCACGAGTTTGATACGATATATTCAAGTTTAGAGGCGATTAACTCGATTCGACACCCCTCGCGCTACAAAAACCACCAAAATCAAGTTTTTCGGCATATCGTACGGACCCAAAAATGACGCGGGATTTGATTTCATGAAGAGATGGATACGTAGGTGTAACAACGTTGCTCAAGTCAAAAATATGATAGATGCAGTGCTTTCCTAACGGAGTCGCCAAATGTAAAAGAGTAGTCTAGATTTGGGATAGCGCTCATTTCCTTTCTCATTATCCTTATCATTTCCTCTACTTGAAGTACCTGGGGGCATATAGAGGAGTATAAGCATGCAACCCGTAGGGAAAATACTAGCATAGTATATATCATACAAAGAGATATGTATACATATACAATATATTTTAGCAATTGTGAAATCGTCCTTAATTTGATTAAGTGTTCTCATGCAAGTTGTAATGTAACTATGGAATGTGCATTATGACTATGCAACTGGGGCGATGAGCCCACTCACACTCATTCTTTATTTTAATACTACATGTATCACGTAATTGAGCCATTAATG
Organism: Sambucus nigra; assembly: GCA_949130495.1. NCBI lineage: Eukaryota > Viridiplantae > Streptophyta > Magnoliopsida > Dipsacales > Adoxaceae > Sambucus > Sambucus nigra. The sequence continues at coordinate 185,808,231 of OX422212.1, read as the reverse complement.
TAATTTTACATTTTCCAAGTTATCACATTAACTTGCCTTTACATTAATGAGTGTCGTGCTCAAAGCCATCTTTTAACTTTCACAATCGGGGTATTGATGGCCTTTCACTGATAGTTATAATCCCATAATATGCTCCTGATCAGTGGTCTGGGGTCTACTCACAAAACTGCAACCTATGGCTCCAAGACCCCCTTAAATTTCCCAGTTACCTTTGAGTATCTTTTACTTGTTACACCATTTTAACCCTTTTTCTTTCTTTCTTTATTTCTTTCTTTCTTTCTTTCTTTCTTATTCACTATTAAGCCTTTTTCCTTTATTTCCCTTCTACCAGCCGATGAGGCTAAATACTCGAGATGAAATAAGTCCTAACACATTTTATTTCCCAGTTTCACACTTTATCAAAAGTCCATTTTCATATTACGTTAGACTTGGTATTTCATATTTTGAAAACAACTTTAATTACCATTTCTTGTGAAACTTAATCTCTGTGTTCAAATACTCGTTTCACACACTTTTATGTATGTTTTCACTATTAATGCCCACTAGTAAACTTGCATTTTATTCATTTTTCCAAAATGCTTATTTTTCCATTTACTATCAAAAAATATGAGTTTTCATTATATACTTCAAGTCCAAATCTTTAACTAAAGTCCTCTTAGTTTGGTGAAATCATTTTTAAGTCCATATTTCACATAAAATGACATTTTATGTTTAATAATTTATTTTCCCATTTCAAGTCTCTACCTTTCAAAATATTAACTTTTCATTTTGTTTCCTTATTTCTTATCATTTTATGTGTTCTCATCACACCATTCTATATTTGTCCTTTAAAACCAACTTTTCAAAACAATACTCATTTTTAAATGTTATTACTTAGTCCAAACTTCTCATAAAATCATGTGATGTGTGATTGTTAGGATTGTTAGGATTTCTAGTTGTTTGAGTCAAAGATTGTTAGGATTCTAGTTGTTTGTCCTTCAAGCATGTGACGTGTGATTGAAAACCGTAACTGTCAAGCTAAAGCGACATCATATTGGGGTCGAGTTTCATTTTCAACATCTGATGGATCTTGATGAGATATGAATACATGTTTATGTTTGATCCCTATTTTTTGTTGGGTTTTTAAAATATTGTTTGAGGCCTTCTCGTAAAAAAAAATTAAGAAAAATCTTTTTTGGTTTAAGTCATTCAAACGAATTTTTCAGGACGTTCAAATGAAGTTTTAAATGTCATTTGAATGATATGTGATATGTCGTTCGAACGAGATTCAAACAGACTTACAATGAGATTTATCTACTTATCAGAGAAATTTGTTCGATGGTCGTTCAAATAAAGTAGATATTGTCGTTCGAACAAGTTTAAATTTTGTTCAATTGAGATTGTTATTTTCATTTGAATTAACCAACTATTTTCATTCGAACAAGATTCTATTAATCAAAATTCATGTTTGTTATAAATAGGTGTGTTGTCATCTTTTTTATATGAGTTTTTTGTAAAAATTTCTTTCCTATCAAAATCCAAAACCTCCAAAACCTTGTTTACACCCAAGTTTGAGATCTAAGAAACCCACACACATATTTTTGTTTGAGATTTCCCTTATGTTGCACGATAACTATTTTTCTCTTCATACTATGAGCGTTTTGAGCGGTGATGTTTCATATTGTGTGACAACTGAACTATTCCCGTGACAAGTGAGATCAATGGGATACCGAGACGTGGTAAATGCCTGCATTGTGTGGCCATTGTAAGACATCCAGTGATAACTACAAAGAAGGTTACAAGGAATGAAAAAGTGCGTTATGACTTGAATACATTGAGTCTATAAATAAGTCTAAGCCGTTCTTATAATGTGCATATATTGTAGTGGACTTATATGGCTAGTCCATCCAAGGTTTTTTGTGTTATGAGTTTTCCTCGTACATCGTCATGTTATGATTTACTATTTTTATTCTTGCATATTTTCATCTAGATACATGCGTAGGTCAGGAAAATCAATAAATTGTTTAACAAAACCCATGGTTTAATTGGTGCATATATAAAATTTGAAAAAATAAAAGTTGATGTTTGTTTCCCATAATCCGTATAACCCTAAGGCGCAATAGCACTTCAAGATTTATGTTAGATTATATATATGAAACATGTTGTCAAGTATAGACTCAAAACTCACTTATGTTATAAGTGTGGATTCATAGGTCCCAACAAAAGAAGTAATAAAATACTTAAAGAATAACAAAGTGTGTGTCTGTACAGTATGTTTGTTGTACATGGAAATGGCAATGGAAACTATGACATTATACAACAAAGGGCACAACCATGTTTAAAAAATGCATAAGTTATAACATAAAAAATATTACTCGTTTACCACACTATAGGTTGGACATGTAATGACAAACCCTTGATAAAAAGAGTAAACTATAACAAAATTATATACGCACTAAATGTATGTATCCCGTAAACAGAGTAGAGCGTACTAAACAAATATACTGACATTTAACAAAACAAAACTAACATATAAATTAAAAAACTTCAAAAGCAACAAATAATGGGATATAGACACTACTAACCATTGCACTATCTAACACAAACATGTCGATCTAAAACTTTATTCAGATCCATATTAACTTTGTGGACAAAGATAATGAATTAACACACAAGAATTCCGAGCATAGAAAGAGAAAAAGTATAAAATGAACGAGAATTACACGAATGAATACATTTGACAACAAATGTATAAATAACATAGAGTTATAGACAAAAATGAAGAAAAAAATAAAGCATCACTTCCCTTGCTCAAGTAAAAATCAATTGGTAAATGGTGTCACTCGAGGCATACACTGACTTTTATTTTCCACTTTTTTTTATCTTGGAGGTCTCTCCATTCTATTATTTCCTATAAATAACCAACAAGAAACTAATTAAAACTAGCACGTCAAATTACAAATGAAAACAAAATAAAATTTTAATTCAGTGAAAAATAGTAAAGTTATTAGAATTGTCTAAATTTGTGATCAAAATCATATTAACTAAAATGAACAAATAACATGGTAACCATTAATGAATTCGCAAATACAGAACAAACATTTCCATCAAAGAAATAATATAATAATCTCTTCAGTGTTAAGATTGAGATCATAGGTATGAGTAAACTTTGCTTCATGTGGTTGCATATTTTGAAGAATTAATTTCAAATGATAAAGATATCTGATATAGTTGCATCGATTAATAAAATTGAGAATAGGCTATCAACATCACATGTTGGCATAAAAGTAACAATAATGCAACAAAGTTAAAGAATAAAGTATAAAGGCCGATGTATATACAAAGGAAACATATTAAAAATAGATTTCAATAACATAAAAAATGAGTCTGTCAAAACTTATCTCAATAAAATTGAGAACCTTAATACCACTTGTTAAGTAGATCAAAACATCATCGCAATTGACACTCATCAACTCACTTTTTGTTGATACATGCGGCGATTATATGAACTTATAAGTCATTAATGTGATGCCAGCCGTAATATTGAGTGATAACTCCGACCTAGTTACTTATATTTCAATTTGAAAGTCGTAGTGAGCCAAACCATATGTATTCAACAAACCTTAAACATATGTCATCGTCTTAGGTTAATCAATGGAAATCCATAAACTAAATTTTTTGAGGTATGAAGCTTTACAAATGTTTAAGAAATATAACTTGAACTTATGTACATCATATCTCTTACACAAAAAAATATTTATTTCATTCCTTCCTCGCTAACACAACCCGATCTCCTAGATTTGCCAGTGAAACCACGAGACCTGAAAAACATAAACATAGGAACCGTAAGCAAAATAGTTTGGTGATTTCATCACTACTCTACTATTGAATAAAATTAAATATAATAAATCAAATTCATATACTAATGTATAAATTGATTCGAACCTTTTATAAAGAATGTCCAAACTTTTTGAACCATGGTTCACATATCCCGTCGACAATAGACAATCCTCCCCCATTCTAGGTCCGAGAGTAACATCTTGTCTGTTATTGACAATCCTCCCCAATTCCGGTCATGGAGTAACCCATTTCTCTAATAGACAATACTCCCCCATTATAGGTCAAGGAGTAACCTCCCATTTTAATAATTAAAATGAAACAATTTCAAATTCATAATAGCACAATTATATATATATATATATATATATATATATATATATATATATCTTTTCAATGAGTACACTCACCTCGATCTCTTAAAAATATATTTGTGTTTCACTTAGATGGTGCTGAACTTGGTGGATTAGGCCTTAAACCTATCAATGTAACTAAATTAGTATTTCTCTCAAATCCTAAAAATCCTAAGTATCATATTAATATTGTAATATGACGTTCAATGATTATACAATTACACCATAGTCTCACTTAAGTAGAATTACATAAAACTTGAGTACATATGGTGCAATGGTATGTATATTGATTAAGTTATAAACATTGAATCGTAGAAAACACTCCGTATGGAATTTTTAAATAAAACTAAATACTCATGAAAGTATACTTCTCAGTGTATATACTCATAAAAAAATTACTAAAATAACCCTTTGGAAGGATAAGGTGTGAATATTCTTTCATGAGGTATCTAGTATCCCAACATATCATTAACTATTCTAAAACCATGAATTGTACAAATATAAGTGTCCAACCTTACTAATATGAAAACATATATGAGTATACTTTCCAACACAAGTGATGGTTCGATTTTAAGCTTCTTAGAGCAAGATTTGACCATTTCTTTACAACATAATAATATGTCATATAAGCTCCTCTATTGTAAAATCAACTTTCAGAAATTTTCAAAATTTTTTTACTCTATAACTTTCTATGATTTTCAACCATTTTCTATAAACATACAAGATAATAATCAGTTAAAGTTTCATAATTTATGGGGTTCATATGTTATGTCTAGTGGCAGAACGAGGATTTTGATTTGGGTGGAGCACTCGAAGAAATTATAGGGTTGTGGGGTCGGGAACGGGAACCCCTGAGGTGAATTTTTGTTGTCTTATTTTTATATTTTTACAAATATTTTTAGTTTTTAGTTAAATTTAGATATGTTGTCAAAATTATTCAACCCACCACTTCAAGTTGCAAAATCATAAACAAAATTAAAATCATATTAACTCAAAGCATTAAATATATCAAACTCCTAAAATTAATAACAATAAAATTAATTCAAACTATTTTTCATACAAAAAGAAGAAACTTCCATCAATATAAACAACAACAACCTGAAAAAAGAACAAAAAAATTACCTAAAAAATCATACACGTATTTAATTAACAACAACAAATACACTTATTTAATCAACAATAAATAAATAACAAAAATAAAATCAACCCCTAATGGAAACATAAACCAATTTTAAAATGTAAACAAAAAATTAATCCAAACATTTACCTTAAAGAGAGAGTGAGAATAGGAGGAGAGTCGGATTCCAACAAATCGAAGGTTTAAAAATACAAATATCCCAGTAAAAAGCAAATAGGAAAAGCAATTCTTTTTTTTCTTTGTGGTGATATAGGCGGAAGTATTTGAGAAAGGTAAGAGAGAGAATGTAAAGGGTTTAAATAAATAAGAATGTTGTATAGAGATTTGTGAGCAAGAAAAGGGTTTGAACAACATATTGGGCTCACTAGTCAAAGGGAAAATTTATATAATGTAGCTGAGACTTAGCACTTTGTAAAAAGGTGGGGAGCATTCAAAAAAAATACACAAAGCAAACCCTTTTTATAGAATTGGAGTGGGGCACTTTTGCTCACTATCTCCCATGTGCTTCCACCCCTGGTTATGTTAAAAGGTTTATCAAACTAAAGATATATGTAAAAAAAATTGTGCAAACAACAACTAGGCACAAACTTACAAACATTACTTATATCTAACTTCAAGGAGTTTAATTCTAATTTTTAATATGATTTGTATATGAGTTTAGTTTAGTATTCGATTAGAATGACTCAATTCCATAGCGTATACAACTATATATAAAGTTTGAATATAAGGGAATTCTACATAAAGCAATATGGCTTATACATACAACTTGCCTCGAGTATGAACATATCCATACATATACAAAGTAGGTTGAAAATTTAATAAACAGTTGATGATTTCTATATCTATAAGTATATCTCAAGAATAAAAAAAATATTAACACATAAATGGGAAGAGTTTTATGGTTTTATTTGATTTTTTCTAGCTTTTTCTTATCACATTTCCTTCCTCAAGCTTCCCCCTTCTCTCTCATCAAGCCAAAACGTCTTCAAACTAAATGATGAAGAATGAGGTAATATTCATGGGTTAAAGTCGGTCAAAGTTCCTTCTCTTCTACCAATCAATTTAAAATATTTGGTGTACTAAAAGGCAAAATGCAACTTAAAATGATGGACAACTTTGCCCTCGATTCGTAAATTCGCTATAACTTCTTACCCGAACTTCAGTTCGACACACAATTTGTTGAGTTACAAATCTAAATCAGATATCTACAACCATATAGTTTTTGCCTTGACCAAATTGTCACATACCATGGGTCAAAATTAGTCCCGAACATGAAAATTCCTATTGGGGCCTTATAATTCTGTCATTTGTAAGCACCTTAATATTTTACGATTCTTGAAGGTACAAATAGTCTAAAATATGATAACATAACATCACATATATGAAAAAAAATATTATATATATATATATATATATATATATATACTCAACTCTACTCAACAAATCCTTTTCCCAATTATTTGGGGTTGACTACATGAATCCTATTTTTCCATTCCATTCTGTCCAGTGCAATATCTTCAGTTAAACCACATGATATCATGTCTTTTTTTATAATATCCCGCCAAGTTAATTTAGGCCTACCTCTACCCCTTGTGTTACCATCAATACTAACTAAATCACTCTTCCTTACAGGAGCATCCATTGGTCTACGCTTGACGTGTCCAAATCATCTAAGTCGATTTTCTCTCAATTATCCTCTATAGGAGCTACTTTTACCGTTTCACGATTTTTTTCATTTTTAATTTTATCCTTTCCAGTTTTACCACAAATCCATCTTAGCATTCGCATCTCCGCCACACTCATTTTCTGCACATTTTGTTTCTTGGTTGCCTAACACTTTGTCCCATATAACATGACAGGTCTAATGGTCGTCCTATAAAATTTTCCTTTTAACTTCAAAGGTATACGCCTATCACACAAAACGCCGGTAGCACTTCTCCACTTAACCCAACCTGCTCTAATCCTATGCGTAACATCATCACTAATATCTCCATCTTTTTGTATAATCGATCCTAAATAACAAAAATGGTCATTTCTAGGTATTTTTTGATCCTCCAATTTCACCACATCTCCATTTGTCCTCCTTTTACTACTAAAATTACACTCCACATATTCTGTTTTAGTTCTGCTTATTTCAAATCCTCTTGTTTCTAAAGTTTCTCTCCACAATTCCAACCTAGCATTAATTCCCATCTTAGTCTCATCCACTAAGACAATATCCTCTGCAAATATCATACACCATGGCACCTCATCTTATATTTATCCAGTCAACTCATCCATAACAACAGTAAAGAGATAAGGACTTAATGCTGAACCTTGGTGTAGCCCTACCGTAATTGAAAATTCACTACTTTCTCCGGATGATGTTCTTACTGTAGTCATCGCACCATCATACATATCCTTGATCACATTAATATATTTGCGAGTCACTCCTCTTATATGTAAAACCCACCATATTATATCTCTAGGTATCCTATCATACGCCTTCTCCAAATCTATAAAAATCATATGAAGATCCTTCTTTTTCTCCCTATACCTCTCCATTAATCTCCTCAATAAATAGATTGCTTCCATTGTTGACCTCCCATGCATAAACCCAAATTGATTCTCAGATGTTGTTGTCTTCAATCTCAATCTATATTCAATCACTCTCTCCCAAAGTTTCATTGTATGACTCATTAACTTAATACTACGATAATTTGAACAACTTTATATGTCCTCTTTATTTTTATAAATAGGTACTAAAATACTTTTTCTCCATTCATCGGGCATCCTATTAGTCATTAAAATTCTATTAAATAATTTTGTAAGCCATGATACTCCATCCTCCCCTAAGCACTTCCAAACCTCAATATGGATACCATCTGGTCCTAAAGCCTTTTCTGTTTTCATCTTTTTTAGAGCAATCCTGACCTCTATTGTCTTAATTCTACGAAAAAATATATTTTCTCGAGTCTCCCTAAGTTCCTCTATGTCTAATCTACTCCCATTATCTCCATTTAATAACCTCTCAAGATAGTTTTTCTATCTTTCCATAATTTCATCATCTTTGACTAGGACTCTCGAATCATCACTTTTGATGCACTTAACGTTATTAAAATCTTTCGTTTTCCTATCCTTAAGTTTAGCAAGCTTATAAATACTTTTTTCCCCTTCTTGTGTTCCTAATTTTGTATAAAGATCATCATACGCTTTTAACTTAGCATCTCTTACCACTTTCTTAACTTCCTTTTTAGCCCATTTATATTTCTCAAAATTCTCTTCATTTCTATTTGTTTGCCATGTTTTAAAGCACTCCCTTTTAATTTTTACTATATTCTGTACTTCTTCAGTCCACCACCAAGTTTCTTTAGACTGTGTCCCTTTGCCTTTTGATTCTCCAAGAATTTCTTTTGATATTTTCCAAATGCATGTGGCCATCTTATTCCACATTATGTTAGTTTATTCTTCACTATTCCATGTTGCTTCATTTAATACTTTATCTTTAAATAGTTCTAATTTCTCACATTTTAAATTCCACCACCTAGTTCGTGGGTTAATCTTCACTTTTCGCACTCGTGATTGATTTTTAGTATTTATATCCAACACCATTATCCTATGTTGTGAGGTTAAGATCTCTCCCGGGATAACCTTACAATCTTTACACGTTAATCGATCTCCTTTCCTAGTAATGAAAAAATCTATTTGGCTCTTAAGCGTTCCACTTTTATAAGTTATTAAGTGTTCAAGCCTCTTTTTAAAACATGTATTTACTAGTACAAAATCATAAGCCATCGCAAAATCTAAGATAGACTCTCCTCCGTCGTTTCGATCTCCAAAACCATACCCTCCATGCACTATCTCATATCCTACACGATATTCTCCTACATGGCCATTAAAATCTCCAGCTATATATATTTTCTCACCTAGGGGTATTTTTTGAGTTAGTCCATCCATTTGTTCCGAAAATTGTACTTTAGTGTGCTCATCTAATCCTAATTGGGGTGCATAAGCACTAACAATATTAATTATGTTTTTACCTAACACCAATTTTACAAGTATAAGTCTATCACCTTTCCTAATAACGGTTACGATATCGTCCTTAAAGTTTTTATCTACTATTATTCCAACTCCGTTCTTATTTCTATGTTTTCCTATATAATATAATTTAAATTCTGTATTTTCTATTTCTCTAGCTTTCTCACCGACCCATTTAGTTTCTTGTAAACAAGTTATGTTAACTTTTCTTCTTATCATGGTATCTACTAACTCCATCCCTTTTCATGTCATAGTCCCTATGTTCCAAGTCGCTAACCTAAGTCTAGTATCCTGGACTAGCTTCTTTACCCGCACACGTCCAGCTTGTTGCAGGAACCCTTGCGTATTTATCGTCGCATTCGAGCGTCGATGCGACTCCCCTTGCCTATTTTTCGAGACCCCCGGTGGCAGGTGCAACGCTCAAATAAAAGTGATCATAGTTGCACTCAGGTTGTCACATTGAGCCTTCTCTGATTGCTTCCCAATTTCTTCAAAGTATCACAGAAAATTATGTTCCAAAACCTCAAATGTGAAACATGAAAGTGACACATATAAAAACAATAATACAATCTCAAATATTATCCTACTTATGTATTAGAAATTTGATAAATATAATTGTAATAGTATTAACACATGAGCATTACTCCCCCCCACCCCACCCCCAAAAAAATCACTATTTTTTGTAATTAGATATCTTTTTGTATATGTGAGATTGTAGTTTTATGCTAATAACAAACTGTAAACATTGCAACTAAATTCGACTACAAACGAAAGCCGGAGAAAAATTGCAAGGAAAAATTTAACTAAGGAAAATAGTACCAAAAATAATAATGAGAAAATAGTAAAATTAAAAATCCCAATGCAGGAGGAGCATCAAAAAATACCACCAACGCATTCGCGTATAATTTTTGAAAACCGTAAGAATTCACTTCCATCTCTACATACAAAAAGCAAACCAAAGAAATTCTTTTCCCTGGTGGATGAAACGAAATAACATAAAAAATAATGAACTAAAAAAACACAAATCGAGAAATTATATCAATAAAAAAGAAACATTTCATGTTCATATCATTTTAGTTGTTTTGATCTAGAGGTGTCCTACTTTATAGGCACTATAAGAGTATTTTTTTTGGTTGTTGTATACATGTTCTTCATATAAGCAATTACGATGACAACATAATGACCTATAATTTGAAGCGATATAAAATGAACCAATGAAAAATCCTAAAATAACAATAATTCTTTCATATAAAATTATATGAATACTTCTAAGATGTTAAACAAAGGAGAGTAAAAATTGGAGGCTTTGTTCAATGTAAATGAAGGATTTTTTTTGCAAAAGTTTGTTTACTTTCCAATTCTCTCTTTTCGTCATATATCAGTCTCTTTATTTGTTTATAGAGGAGATGAAAAGAGGAATGAAATTAATAAAATATAATATAGAAAAGGAATATAAATAGACACCTCTGTGACAATAGAGATAAATAATGAAATAGGAAGAAACGAGAAGGATCAATTATTTTTATGAAGAATGGTAGTGCCACGTGGAAAATTAAGGAGGAGTAAAGCTTTAATCTTGGACATGCAATAGAAACTTAAGGTGGAGCTCCCATTTTTACGTAAAATTATTAGATTTAGCCCTAATTAATGTGATAAATTGAATATTGGACCTTGAGTAGTAAATTGATATTTTTGAGTTTGAAATTTCATCTTGGATTTATGATCAGTTGGATTAGATGATGAGTGATTTTGACTTGTTTAAGACTTCATTAAATTTTGTAATCCATGTGGTTGGTAGGATTGCAGCCTTAGCATTAAGAGTAGTACCTTTGATAATAAATACCAAATTGATGAGATTTTCAGTATCATTATTCTTAATTATAGCCTAGATAAATATAAGGAAGCATTATTAGTGAATAACCTATGTTAAAACGCTTGAAATATGAATAAAATCCCTTATGCTAAAATACATTCTTAGAATTAAGAATTTGACTTAAATGTTTAAGAATCCATTATAAGCCCTGTATTGTTATTATTATTATTATTATTATTATTATTATTATTATAATTATCATCATCATCATCATCATCATCATCATCATCATCATCCTATTGATGATGAATAAATCACAGATGCGATAGAAGGAGTACGCGATAAACTCGTGTTAGCTTGTTGGGTTATAGTTGTTGTGGCTTGTGATTAACTGATCATGGTTGGACTTGGTTATTGAATATTTAATTTATTTAATCTTTAAATTTAATTAAATGTTTGAATGACTACCCTATCTAACAAAAGTGTATCGCGGGGGGTCCTTATTTTGGATTTTATTTTTATGAGATGCCCCACACAAGGAGTTTAGAGATGGGTAGAAGTGACAAACTTATAACCTTTAATTAAAACATCATTTTACTTTTATATTTAATTTAAGAGTAGTTTAACGTTTGATAGATTTTCCCTTAATTTATTGATATGATGTCATAATGATTTGTTAAGTGATGTAATTAAAAGATCTAGAGGGTGGGGAAATTGGATATTGACAATGTAACGATAAGTGATATGTTACGATTGAAACTTGGAATGCTATGAATGAATGAAATAATGATTGTGAATTTTGGGCCCGTGCCGAGAATGAACACTATTATATTAGCATACTTGAGGAGTACAGTTCGATATGGACATTTGGTGCATCACCCGATGTTATGGAGTATGTAGCAAGCGGCGACATGTTTGGTGACACTATGAAGCAGGTGGCTACGAGTTGTGTTATAGTTCTTTATGGGCGTACCACATGTTTGTTGAGATGATCAGGGAGAAGGGGCACATTTATGTTATGTCGTAAATAATTAAGAGGTTAACTAATTTATAAAACTAATAAGTTAGTTACATGTATTGCAATGGTTCGTTGCATATGTTGGGCCATCGTTATTGATTATAAAATATGAATTTATAATATATATATATATATATATATATATATATATATATATATATATATATTTGATTTGCGTAGCTTATCGACTTGCTAGGGTTTTGACCCATTTTATTTGTGTTGACTTCCAGGTGCCAGAGATGATCCTCCGCTTAGATTTTTCTTCTTTAGCTAGCACAAAGTCTCCATCCTCCTCGCTCTCTAGATTTTCTGCTATAGATATCGATGTATGTCCTTCTCTTGATAGATTATTATTTACATTTTTAGTCGTGTGAGTTGTACTTTTGGGTTAGATAGTATGTATATTGGATAACATAATTTGATATATATTATTGAGACTCAATATTTACATGTATATTGGGAGTTAGTGTTTAGCTTAGATTTCTCTCTTTCTATATTCTTGTTATGTTGCATCTTTATGAATTAAATTTTGGAGAACTTTCATATCACATCCTTATATTTGTCACATGTTTTGTTTGTCCTCTTATGTTGAGAATGGTGTTTAAATTGTTTTTGTAATTTATATATTTTAATTTTAATAATTAATCAACCTTAAGGTTAAAATATACGAGTTGTTACAGTAAGTATAAGGGCATGGTCTCAGGCCTCTATGACACCCTGCCCATTTTAATAACGGGTAATCAGTCCTCTATTAATATAAAACAGGAATCTCAGTCTGGTTTATTCTTAGCAACACTGTCGAAAATTAAATTAATTACTAATAACCTATTAGGCCTGGTGTTAGAAGACTTAAAACTTAATAACTTGACTTATTAAAACATGCAACCATTTAAATAACCATGCCACCATTTAAGTAAACATTCACCGCAATAACAAACCGAATACTGATGATGTGAAATAAATCAAATAACCGAATAAATCTTGATAATATCCAAATATAGTCATACAACTAACAAATGAAATAACGTAATAAAATCTTAATAATAAAGGCTTTCTAGCAATGGGCAATATTCCCGAAGTAAATAACAGAAATGAAATCCTATCTCAATGACAATGATAAGAGCGTCTACTCAAATCATGTAGTCGTCCACAGTTACTGCAATATCGTCTAACTGTGATGATAGTTACGTGTGGCCTCTCTATGGCTGAGCACATAAAATGTTTTTAAAACGATTTTTTATATGGGTCAGAACCCAAAAACATTTGAAAATATTTTGCAAATGTTTAAAATGCAATAATGAATTTGTAGTATAATTGTTCATATTTATCTGGTGTTGCACTCACATGAGATAATCCTCGTCGCCCATCTATAGTAGGGGTGTTCACGACCCGGTTCAGTCCGATTTTGAGGTATTTTTAGGACCGAACCTCTTTAATCGGTCCTAGAAAATTATGGATCGAGATCGAACAGGAATAATTGATCTCGATTCTATTCGGTTTTCAAGCGGTTCGTGTTCGGTCTCGATCTTATTCGGTCCATAAACAAAAATAATTAAAAAAAGACTTAAAAATAATAATGTAATAGAAAAATAGATTCACCCACAAAAAATAATGAATTGGTCAGATAAGAGTGAAGAGTGGGACTCACACAGAAAGACACCTTTATAGGGCTGCTACAGAGGAAAAAATTACATTTAGATGTTGGTTCTTTTAGGAAGTAAGTCTTACAGCTGATTTGTAGAATATTAAAGAACTAAATGTATATCCAAGAGACGGTTCAAAACAAACAGTCGGTTTGCCCAAACAGCTAATTGGAAAAAATCAACTACAAATAGCTATAAAGCTTAACTGCTGACAAAGATTTTTGGGACCTTGACTAATTAGGTACCTTAAATGTTTTGTGATGATCAAGAAACTTTCTGTAATAATAATGTCAATATTATTGTTTACTAACAACATTTTTAAACACACAAGCCAGTTTCTAAACAAGTTGCAATTTTAACCATGTACATTATAAGTAAGCTAAGGGGATGATATAAAATCTAACAACATAAATTGAAATATCAAGATAAATTAAATAATAATAATTCACGGTAGAGATTGATTGAACAAATTACCTAATTCAGAACTGTCGAGGGGAATGAAGAGATTGTTCCCACCTTCTTCAAACTGCTGAATATTAACTAAATCTCGAGTCCATATCATGCAATTCATTCCAGGAACACATATATACTCTTTACATGAACAATCACTCAAACACCTTGTTTCACAATTCGCGATGTTCTTTTTCCCCACCGAGTCCAAAATGTTCGGTAATTGCCCCCCCCCCCCAAACTACAAATAGCTAGTTGCACAGACAGCTCGTTAACTTACACAAGCCACCTCTATCAGAGGAGTGAGAGATGATATTAATTGGGGTTTGATGATGGCCGTAGAGGGAGAGAGAGAGAGAGAGAGAGAAAATAAGAGATTTAGGGTTGTATTGTAAGGCAGCGTATCAGTTACTAAATTAATATATATATATATATATATAATAAAAGTAGTCTGGTCCTATCTAGAGTCTCTTTTTAAGATTCAAGACCAAGACAGAACCGATTTATTCAGTCATTGGTAATTTTGGACCGCATTCATAAAAACCCGCAAATGTATGCTCGGTTCGGTTATTTCGTGCCATTCGGTTCATTCGGGTTTATTCACACCCCTAATCTATAGTGCACACCTAGCGCATGTATTTTAACACCCTAGTTATGTTATCCCGACTAACTAGTATAACCACTTAAATTAGGCCCACACTCTAAAACTCTAGACCAATTGTGTTACACGTATTTTACTTCGTTATGTTTCTCAATGAGCTGTCACATAAGCTATGTTATTATAATTCTCAATTATAATCTTATCATTAAATGATTCACCTAACTGTGCACCAATTATAATTTCAATGTTCACACATTTGTTTAATTCACACATATACATATAACACTCTTATATACGTATATACATAGCATCCCCAAGATATCCTCTCGAATGCATTCTTTATCATGCTTTCAGGATCCGAATACGTCACATACCACTCTTGGGCCACCAGGTCGAAATTTCACCACTGAATCCAAATTGTAAACACATAAATGGAGACAGTCATAGACATACATCCGTATGTCATAACTATACCACATTACCCCCACTAGACTCTAAATTCACATACAGTGGGCATGCAACGGTCCTACGACCTGGAAAAATGACCCAATACCTGTTGGTCACACCAGGGTGGACCACCCACTGTGCGTAACCTCCAACGATAGCATCCATAGTATAAGTATGTTCACATATATCAATCACACAAATATATCCATACATATATACTACCTCACATAGTATGTGTGTGTGTGTATATATATAATAATGCTCTTGTGCGGACTAGTTCGTATTTTAAGAATGAAAAATGGACATGTGTCACTTAACGGTGCTCCTAGAAATTATCGCCTAAATTATAGGCACACTCTCTCTCTTTTTTGGGCTCACCGCCAGGTGACACATGTTCGGTCCGCATTCTTAAAATGAGGACTAGTCCGCATAAGAGCAGGATTGTATATATATATATATATTACCAACTAATCGTGCATATATCATTTGCATAACTAGCCCACAATTCCGGAGTCTACCCCGACTCCCAAATTCTCAAGTATTCACTTACTTATTTTACCTCTTAACTTACATGTTTCTGGCCACAACATTATTCTACTCAAGTCCGTAGCCTAACTCTTCCCCAAATCTAACCCGATTTCATAAATTATAATTGAGTGTTATTCACCCTAAGAAACCTGTAAACTCGTACCCAAATTTTATTCCCGTCCAACCCAAGGTAAGTTATAATCTCTCCTATGGATTCCCAAAAGTCCTAAGTCACCTATCGAACTCCATAAACCAAGTCGAACCCTCAACAACCCATGAAAAACCACCAAGAAAAATAGGACGCAACCATGCTGGGGTAAACCGTTTTGCATGGGTGTCCCAACTAGTTTGGTGGGCGAAGCGGTTCACTCCCTTCCCAGTGAATTGATTCACTTCCTGTCCAGCAGACCGGTTCGATCCACCTGAGCAGTAAGCTAAATTTTTGACGCATTTCTTCTTCCTCCCTTTAACCAGTCGAACCCTTAACATCATTCATACCCAGAATATAAATTTCCTATTAATCCTAAATGTAATAATACACGTTTTTACTTTCAAATTGAACCGAAAACATATCAATTCATGGGATTAACAATTATTCATCAAGGATCATTCACTTTCTCAACCCTTATACAAGATTTCGCCCAGTATCACATCTTTTTAACATAAATCATATCACATTTAACATGGGACTACATTTAATTTGTTTCTCAATGATTTCATTCCCAAAATTCTCGTTTTACATGTTAATCCCACCCAAAAATTTATGTTCTTGCACCAAATTTTGATATGAATGATTGAAACTACATAATCAAGTAGAGCAAGATAAACACATGCCTTCTTAACCGTAGAGATTCTAAGTTCTTCTTGTTTGGTTCTTCTTTACGTAATGATCCTAAGCCCAAAATTCCTCAATTCCCTTCTTATATCATTTTTCTTTCATTTCTCTTAGTTTCTCCTTCTTTATTCTTCTTCTCTCCCAAACCCGAAGTCTTTTGGATAGTGGAATCACTACCCAATACATCCACCTTCCCTAGATATAACCCCAATCCAAAAATTAGGTTAAGTACCATATGCAAAATGACTTGAATTCCCTTATACGGGTCCCGTTTGGCCTAAAAGTCCCCGAAACCCAATTACAACCTCCAGGTACTTAACTCAGACAATCTCAACCCATTCCGGATCATTAGCGCACTCAAAATCACCATCCATGTTACCTAACATAAATTTCCCATCCCATTCTCAATACGACCTAACACGCGCGTCCCGAATGAGATACTGTCAAACTCGTCAATTTTTACTCACTTACGACGTAAAGTAATCTAACATATTTTCAGTTACTTATCACACAAGTAAATATAATATCATATAAATATTAATTCCTTTAATCCCTAATTAATGTTTATTTAATTCACTTTATTTCTCAATTTAATTAAATTACGTGCACACATGTAATTTAAAAGTGCCTAAAAATAAATGCTTAAAACTACGGGGTGTTACATACTTCCCCCTAATAACGGAGTTTCGTTCCCAAAATTTAGACATACCTGGCATGAAGAGCTCCAGATATTTTTCTCGCATATCATGCTTCTGCTCCCATGTAGAATCATCGACATTATGATTCCCCCACTGAACACAAACTAATGGCACTACCTTTGACCGCAATTTACGCTCGCTATGATCCAGGATAGCAACCGATCTCTCCTCCTCCTATGAGATATCTGGCTATAAATAAATCTCCTCCAATGGAATGTGCCAATATGCCATCTCACTCCTCTAATACTTCTTCAACGATGACATATGAAATACTTCGTGAATCCTCTGTAAGTGCTCTAGGAGAGCGAGACTATAATTAAGTGGCCATATTCTCTTAATGATCGGAAATGCCCCACATATCTCGATGCCCACTCCCCCTTCTTTCCAAATCGCATAACTCCTTTTATAGGAGACACTCGCAACAATACCTAGTCACCCATCTCAAGCTCCATGTGCATCTTATCTGCATCTGTGTAACTCTTTTACCCGTCCTGAGTTATTCGTATACAACCTTGAATTAGTTCTATCTTGATAGAAGTGTCCTGGATCATCTCCGATTCAATAAGCTTGTTGTCCCCCATATCTAACTAACAAGTGGGCGAATGATAATGTTGGCCATGCAATGCCTCAAAAAGTACCATGCCTATCATGAAATGGTATGAGTTATTATAAGCAAACTATATCAATGGAAAGTACTGCTCCCAACCTCCCCTGAAATCCAATATGCACATCCTCAATATCCTCTAGTATCTGATCAACTCTCGCAGTCTGCCTTTATATGGGTGGTAAGTTTTACTCAACCTCAATTCAGTCCCTATAGCCTCCTGGAAACTCTACCAAAAATGGAACACAAAGATCTTATCCTGATCGGACACAATATTAATCGGCCCCCCATGCAACCTCACTATCTCTACTATAAAAAGTTGGTCATATTGTCTCGTCGTATAATCTGTCTGACCCGGAAAAAAGTGATCCACCTTGGTTAGATGATCCACAATGACCCATATGGAATATTAACCCCTCTGTGAAGTAGGTAGCCCGTGATGAAGTCCATCGATATTCTCTCATATTTTATAACCAAAATCTCTAATGGCTGCAAATTTCCAACTACTCTCTGATGGCCTACCTTCACTAAATGATAAGTGGTGCACTTCGAGACAAACTCAGCAATGTCCCTCTTTATCCCGGCCCACTAATATTGTCCCCTCATGTCCTAGTACATCTTATCCCCACCCGGATGTACAAAAATTGCTACCCATGAGACTATGTCATCACTACATACCGTAGGTCCCCATCCTCCTATTGAAATGTAATCCTCC
Source organism: Sambucus nigra (assembly GCA_949130495.1). Classification (NCBI taxonomy): domain Eukaryota; kingdom Viridiplantae; phylum Streptophyta; class Magnoliopsida; order Dipsacales; family Adoxaceae; genus Sambucus; species Sambucus nigra. Next base: position 185,789,555 of record OX422212.1, on the reverse strand, counting down.
TTCTGCATTAATCGAGTAAGATTTTGCCCCCCTACTAGTTACTAACACACCTTGTCCTGACAAAACTGATCTCCTACCCGCGCCTTCACAACCCTCGTGATAATCTCAGGTGTGATAGTCAAGACTGCCATACAAGCCCTGGACACTGCATCATCTTATCAAAGTTCACTCCACTTCGCTTTGCAAACCCCTCTTAACTCCCTTGTAGGTCGTCAACTTAATGCGTATGCCACCACATTAGCCTTCCTCGGGTGGTACTGGATGTCGAAGTGATAGTCTTTCATGAACTCTAACCAAATATGCCACCTTATGATGAGGTCATTCTGTTGAAACAAATACTATAGTGACTTATGATCCATGAATAGACTAAATTTCTCCCCAAGGAGATAGCGCCTCCACGTCTTTAAGGCAAAAACTACCGTTGCAAGATCCAGATCGTGCGAGGGGTAATTATTCTCGTGGTTCTTAAGTTTCGAAGAAGCATAAGCTATAGCTAGGTCATCCTTCTGTAATACACACCAAAGTCCTTATAAGGACACATCTATGAAAACAAAGCACTCCATTCCTCCCCTAAGCAATGAGAGTACTGGTGCCGAAGTCAATTTATCCTTTAGCTCATCAAAGGCTAACTCACATTGGTCATGATATACAAAGGGCACCCCCTTGCGAGTCAGATTAGTCAATGGACTCGCAATCTTCAAAAACCCCTTAATAAAACGGTGATAGTAATCAACCAATCCTAAAAAGCTACGGATCTCCATCGATGTCGTGGGCTGACCCCATTCCCTCATCGCTAAAACCTTACTCGGGTCCACTAAAATGCCTATGTTAGACACAATATGACCCAAGAACTGCACCTCTCGCAACTAGAACCCAGATTTCTCAAACTTGGTATACGACTGATGGTTTCATAAAGTCTGCAGAACCATACGCAAGTGCTCTGCATGCTCGTCCTCAGGCCGAGAATAGACTAGAATGTTGTGTATGAAAACAATAATGAACTAGTCTATAAAACCTCTGAACACATTGTTCATAAGATCCATTAATACAGCTAGCGCATTGATTAGCCTAAACGGCATAACCCTGAACTCATACGACCCATATCGCATAAGAAATATGGTATGGAGGACATCTTGCTCCCTGATGCGTACTGATGGTACTCAGATATCAAGTCTATCTTTAAGAAGTAAGTTGCTCCTCTCAATTGGTAAAACAAGTCATCGATATGAGGAAACATGTATTTAATTCTGGATCGTGACCTTGTTCAACTCTTTGTAATCAATACACAGTCTGAGCAACCCATTCCTTTTCTTTATAAACACTATCGGAGCACCCCACGATGATGTACTATGGCGAATAAACTCCTGTATCAAGAGATGTTGAATCTAGTCCCTCAACTCTTACATCTCTACTGGGGCCATGCGATAAGGTGCACATGCAATCGGCGTAGCCCCAGACGCTAGATCAATACCAAACTCAATTTTTTGACTTGGTGGAAAACTCAGTATCTCCTAGAACACATCCACAAATTCCCTAACCAGTGAGATCGAGTATAATGAGATAACCACTTCCTACGAGGTCTTATCCTCGATATAATAAAGGTGCATGATCCATCCTCCTTAGGTAACTGGCATCGCCACCAAAAACATCTCCTATCTTGTAATGGTGAACACGATGATCTTACCAAAATAATCCACCATCGCTCTATATCCTGCCAACCAGTCCATACGAAGAATGACATCATACTAAACCATGTCTAACACGATTTAATATGCGGTTAATCATAATCTACCTATATCTATACTCACTCCTCTACACAGAAAATGGATAAGGTCCCCACTACCCAACGGTGAATCCACACACATAATGATACTATCGGTTATATTTAATAAATAGATCGCTTATACAAATCTAGTGGTAATAAATGAGTGTGATGCTTCCATGTCAAATAAAACCCGACATATATGCTTATGGATAGGAAACGCACCCTCTACAACTGGTAGTACTACACGCACCGATGGAATCATGGCATTCTGAGGTTGGACTGATAGGGATGGTGGCGTTGCAGGCAATAGTGGTGAATATGTTACTTGTTGGGCACCCTGTTGTTGTCCCATGATTCATTGCGGATAAGCTCTCTGCATATTGCCCGACTCCCCATATATAAAAATTCATCCCATGAAATCCCCTACCTCTGGCCCTACTGGTCATATCGGCACTGCCCTGATCTCTATCCCTGAGGACCACCCCCATTATTATCTTGGACCTGCTGGACCTGAGGAACACGTTGTTATTGGCCCTATAAAAATCCCCCATTATTGGATCTGAATCTCCCAAACCGAATTCACTTAGCTGAATCCCCCTGCTGGGTATCCTGCTCGTGATGTTTACCCGAGTGCTGTTGCGGAGACCCACTAATACCATTTCCTCTAATCTTGCCCTACTAGCTAGACTCTTAACTCTCTTGCCTCACTTCAAATCAAAACAATGATCCTAGAAATAAATAAGTGCAGCATTGACAATATCAGTATAAGTCTTCAATGTCGAATTACCCAGCAAGTGTTGTCGGATCCTCTAGGTGAGTCCATCGATAAACTTAGGCATCTTTTTTCCTCTGTATTCACCTCGTCGGGCACAAAAATCACCAAATAGGTGAATTCCTCCTCATAATAGGCCACTCTCTGACACTCTTATGATAAGTCCAGAAATCTCCTCCGCATTTCTGTTTGAATTGTCGATGGGAAGAACTTGCGATCAATACTCACCCAAAACTCTCCTATAGTCATAATATCCCTCTCCTTATATGTGGTGACTGACTCCCACCACTATAACGTTGCACCCACCAACTTGAAAGTACCCAAGATCTGCTTTTGAGTGTCGATGCACTTAAATATACGGAGATGTATCTGTATATCCTTCTTCCACTAACTAACAATAACCACACTTGTACTACCTTGTAACTCTAGTAGATGGCCTTTCTGAAAGGCCTCTATCCTACACCGATGACACTGAGTGGGACTGAAGGACTGGTGCCATCGGCTGCTGTGACTGGGTATGGGGAAAATGTTATGCCATAACGGTCATTGTGGCATTAACCACATGTTCAACTATAGAGGCAATCTCAACAGCTATCACCGTCCCCTGAGCTGCCTGTAGCTCTGGATGAGCCTCTCCTTCATTGGCCCTTCTAGTAACCCTACTTGACCATCCTCTCATGTTTGGCATATGAAACCAAATCGAATTTTTATGATATCACAAGTAAAATATATCATAGTAGCAGACGAACGTAAATGCTTAAATGAGAATGCAAGAGTCCTAATCATATAGCTCTATATAAAATGACGCTACACTGGAAATGTAATAAGTCGCACAGATCCTAAGGACACTGGAACATGATGCTCTAATACCATCCATGGCACCCCTCCTATTCTAATAATGGGTGATTATTCCTTTACTAAAATAAAACAAGAATCTCAGTCTGGTGTATTCACAGCATCACTGTCAAAAATTAAATTAATTACTAATAACCTATTAGGCCTGGTGTCAAAATTTTAAAACCATTCCACCATTTAAATAAACATTCACCACTATAATAAACCGAATACTGATGATGTGAAAGAAATGAAATAAATGAATAAATCTTGATAATCTCCAAATATAGTCATCCAACTAGCAAAGGCAATAACGTAATAAAATCTTAATAATAAATATTGTCTATTAATTGGAAACATGCCCAAAGTAAATAACTGAAATGAAATCCTATCTAGATGACAAGGAGAGGAGCGTCTAATCAAAGCCCGCAGTCTCCACAACTGCTGCAACATCGTTTACCTGAAAGGATAGTTACGTTGTCCTGTGGGTGAACACCTAAAAGGTTTTAAAAAAGATTTTTGAGGAGGATCAGAGACCAAAACCATTTGAATATATTTTTAAGTCTTTAAAATGCAATAATGAATATGTAGCATAATTGTTCATATTTATCTGGTGTCACACTCACATGAGATAATCCTCACCCCTCACCTATAGGGCACACCCAACGTGTAACAACCCAGTCTTTTGAGCGGCTATTTTATACTATTTTGCCTAATGGGCTAATTTTATAAAATAGGGGAAGTTGGAGTAAATATTATTTCCCGTGAGATTTAGGGATAATATTTACTATGTTTTTTCTATTTACCGTTATGAGAAGGTAAATAGCATTATATTGTGATATATTGCGTCGTTATATGTAAAACGACGGTTATGACTCGTAAATAAATTGGAGTATAATTAATGAAATAAAATGAAATTGGAACATAGAAATAGTTCACGTTATTCCGAATGCCAAAATAGGGGGTGCGGTTGTTTTTAGAATAGTCGAGACAGTCGAAATAAGTGTCAAGTTGTATTTTTGAGTTTCAGGCACTTTTGACGTGTTATGACTCAATTATGTGGTTACGAGTCATTTTAATGGTGTATTAGCAATTAAAAGAGGGGAATTGTGTTTTAAAACCCGGTTAAGTCCCCCACCCTTTTTTATTTTCTCATTCTTATGAGAGAAGCCAAAGGAGAGAGAGAGAGAAGAGAGAGCTGGGAGAAATGGAGAGAAAGAGAGAAAAATGGAGATTTAGAGCCGGAATCCGTTGCTTCGGGAAGAGAATCCGAGACTACAACCTCGAGGCAAGTTTCTTACTTGCTAGATATTGATTTAATGTGATAAATTGCATGTATAGTTAGGTTTTGGAGATTTAAACCATTAATGGGTATTTATTGATTTTGATGATAAACCCTTAAACCTTGGTTTTAATTTGATTTGAGTTGAAAATATTAGTTAGTAATTGTGTAGAAAGGATTTGGGAACAATTGTTATTGTTGATGTTAGAAGAAATCAAGGGTTTGGAGGTTTTGGGATTTTAGGGTTTATACAACCCGTAGCCCAATCTGGGCAATTCTGCAGGACCGAATCGATTTGGCCCTAGGGGCGAATCGATTCGGATAAGGGGAAGGATACAAGTCTGGGAAAACCAAATAAATTCAAGTTGGGGCCGAATCGATTTGGCTTTTGCAGGAAGTCAGTTTTTGCTCACCGAATTGATTCGGCTTTCAGGCGAATCGATTCGCAAGGGCGAATCGATTCGGGTCCCCTGTTTTTGTGAGATTTTTCCTAGTTTAATTTTTACCCTTTTTCTTTTAGATCCAAGGTTTAGGGACCTTCCTTTGGGAAGTAATGGGGAGTCCTAGAGGGTTGTTTTGGGTGGACTAATGTCCTAGGATAAAATAGGATATTTGGGCTTACCCGAGGGCTAGTTTGTATAGGTTAATGTCCGAATGATATAGGAGGATAACCTAAAGATAAATTGGAGATAAAATGTTAATGTTAAGACTTTTGGGAGATACCGTGAGGGAGACTCACTTTGATGGTTTATGAAATTATATAAACCTTTGGAGACTAGTTTGAGGATAATGACACTTCGGGTCTTACGACATTAATAAAATATGACTCTAAGAATATGAAATGAATATTATGAAATGTGGTACTAAATGAATAAGTACAAATGATTTTGAGAATGTAAAATTGGATGTTTTCGAAAGAAAAAAGTAATGATTTTCATAAATGTTAATTTATGATTACACACCTCTCTAAATCCCTATCATAAGGGAAGTTGCGCGCATGTGGTGAATCCCCCTGACTAATGAATGCAGGGTGGATATATCCCTAGGCCATATGAACAGTTATTGTATATTGATTCTGCGCTGGATAGGTGATTCTGGGTGTGGTCATGACTATCCCGCAGGGGTATGGGCGCTTCCCGACGGTTCGGTATGATCCTAGGTTGTCTTGTATGATAGGCCCTGGAAGATGATAGCCGTTTAGGGGCGCGCCCAGTGGGAAAACTCAGAGGGGCGGTCTTAGTATCGTTATATGTATACGAATATAACTATTCTTAATAATGTGGGACACTATTGGTTATTAAAGCATTTTATGATAATGAAATGACTTTAATTTACATTTCCCGGATGGAAGAAGGGAAATGGGTTGTTAAATACATTTTTCGGATGGATGAAGGAAAATGGGATGATATGAAACGAAAGAAAAACATTTTTTTATGATAATAAAAACTTGCTTTATATATGTTTTTCCTGGATGGAAGAAAGGAAATAAAATTGGTAAAGAAAGTTATGTAATGAGTTTGACTTGGTAAGCATTTGATAAAATGTCTTACCATTTATGTATATTCCTTAAAAAGAAATAGGAATTATGCTTTTAGACGGTGAATGGGTTTATTTATGTATCCTTGAGTAGCTGTAGATGAGACCTCCCATGCTTATATATATAAATAAATATTAATTATGTGTTGAGGGTCTAATGTATCTCGACGATCAACCTTGCCTAGTAGTAGTGTATCGGGGGGGTTTCTTGTTTGGATTTCGCTTTGCGAGACACCCCACGCACGAATAAGGGCATAGTGTTGAGACTGGGGAGAAGTTAGCCCTTAGAACTTGGGTTAACTTTAACACTATCATTGATATTGCGCTAGGGTGCTTTTAGATTGAGAGGTGAGAAGTATTATTGTTAATTGCGAGAGAATTACGCACTTAACTGTCATGCATTTTAGTCACATGGAAATCATATCAAACCAGGCCCTGACCCGTCTATATTTCTTTGTTTCTGCATATACTCCTTGCCGTACAGGTGCTCTACCGCATGGACACCCGTATTTACATTTCCATTTCGATTGTCATGGAGCTACGGCATATTGCGGATGTTGTAGGTTATTTGTCATAGATGCTTCTTTCCATTGTACTCTAGTTATGCTCAGTTTATTTATTCGGGCGTGTTGCCCAAGCCTTGCATTCATTTATTATATTGTAATATTTAATGTGTAATACTCGGTGTAACTATTTGTATTAGTCTGCTCACCGACAGCTTATTCGGTGATTATTTATTATATTGTCATTCCTTATTCATTGGTTTTTGATATCCACCATTTTTGCAAATGGGATTGTCTAAGTGTTTTTCTTTTATTTAAAATTTTCTTTTATTGAACAGTCCGTTTTCTAAAATGATTGGTGGTTATCTCGTACTATTATTTTAATCGATAGTGATGCTGAGGATGAACCATCTATGATTCCTGTGATTATTAGAGTATTGGGCTGGCCACCTATTATTTTAGTAGGCGGGTTGTCACAGATGGTATCAGAGCATTAGGTTCTAGAGTCCTTAAGAATCTGTGCGGATGTATTTTGCTTTCAGCTTTACTTCTGATTTGTTATAGAGCCTTAGGATTAAGATCGTTGATTTCTCTTGAGAGGTTTCGTCCTCCTGCTATGATATGAGAACCTCAAAAATCTCTTGCGCGTTCATGTGAGATTCGTAAGTCATGTGATGGAGGGCGTCAGGAAGGCCATTGTGAAGGCGTTATGAGATGGGATTACTAGGAGCTGTAAGTGGTAATCGGGGATGAGGGCCGCTTTAGAGGTCGCTCCCTTTGTAGCATTATTTTATATTGCTACCGTGACTAATGAGTACAGTAGACATAGTTTTCCAAGGACCTTTGCCTGTAGAGAGTGGTATTAAGCTTGGGATTCCAAGCTACATTAAGTTAGAGTGGAGGGGTCCTTGATGAGGACCGCATGTTGAAGTTCGATCAGATAGAGGAAGAGTAATCTCATTCGGTAAGAACATAAGGCCCGAGAGTTTGGCCTAGAGAGGGGTATAGAAGTGCCCAGGTGCAAAGATTGGAGGAAAATCTTTCACCCGTAGGAGTAGGTTGGAGTGGCGAAAATGATAGTTGCCATATGTTAGTGGAGCAGGAGGTTTTGCTCATAGAGAAACCCGTTAGATATTTTCAACAACAAGTTTCTCTAGGATGTCGGGAATGATGAGAAGGTAGGATTCTCAAGTATTCACGCGAGGTTCGATTAGAGGCCAACAGTGAATAAAGGGTGTTACGGTTAAGAAACTGTGCACCGAAATAAGGATGTTATATGGAAAAGAGAGAGCCCTGCAATGGAAATGATAGGCTCACGAGTAAGTGTTGCTAACACTTCTAGAGAATTAGTGTTCGTGAGACCCCATTGGTGGACATCCACCCGGGGAAGACTCATTGAACTAAGGCCGGGGAGGCTAGTAGTATGATCTCTTTGTTAAAGAAGTTAAGGGAGCTACGCGAGAAATCTCCAGGATAGCTAGAGATGGAAGTCGTTTGGTTCGATTAAGACTAGAATAATGTGTCTAGGAACCATTGGTAGTGTCCAAAGATATTGGCAAGTATGTTGGAGGGAATTTCCACAGTAGTTAAGGGTGGAGAATTCCTTATGATAAGATGGAATAGTATGGTATTAACCCTAGATTCGGGTGTGTAAATCGAGCTTGTGGTAGTATCGATATTATTATAGTGAGTATATTTAGATGGATTCCATGGTAGGGAAGTTTTATATTTTCCTTCACTCGTTATGAGGCGAGTGATGATATTTTAAGTATATGTGTGGTATGTGCTACTTTTATTATATGTAATATACGAGTAGAGATATTCTTGGTTGGATGGGTGCGATAGCAAGCAAATAAATTGCGAGGTTATCCTATTTTTAGTTCTAGAGAAGAGCTAGTTGTTCTATAATATCTCCCTTGGATACAGGTTGAGACTTTATAGAGATGGTTTATGGTATGTAGGTGGTTTTCTTTTTAATTTGTTTTATTTGTTTTGTTTTATTGTTTGCTTGCTTTGCTTGTGTATGATGTTGTCTTATCTCCACGACCAACGAAGTTAAGTAGTAATGCATTGGAGGGGTTCCTTGTCTGGATTTCGCTTTTCGAGACGCTCCACGCGTGAACCTTAACGAAGTTGGAAGTGGAGAGATGCTGTAATTCTTTTCTTTTTCTTTCTTTTCTTTCTTTTTGTTGTGTGAGTGCTGGGTTGGAAGGTTTAGCCAAGAATCACGTAAATGAGTGATTAAGGGCTAAGTTGATGTGCGATATTTGAGCACTGTGATAGTTTTTCCTCTAATCGATGTGGGGAAGACTAAGATATGAAAGTCGGATAGAGACTTATGGTTATGCCTTAATGAGAAGGCCATTTATAAAGATGCATGTGTGTATTTTGGGATAAAGTGTTGGTGGCATTTTACCGAAAGTGAATGCCAGGCTAGTTAAATTTTCAGTTAATTGAGATGGTAGAACTTAAAAGTAGAAGTGAATTAGTAGAGTTACGAGCTAGGATTCTATCGATCCCGATCTTGTATCTTAGACCGTTACTTCTCGACGACCGATGATGCAAGGTAGTAGTGTAACGAGAGGGTTTCTTATTTGGATTTCGCTTCGGCGAGACGTCCCACCCATGAAACCGAGCGAATGTCGAAAGTTGGGAAAGGTCTTGGACACTAGGGATATAATTAGTATAATACTTATACGACTAGATTAGGATAGATAGATTGACTTTAAGATTGTTAGGACGTAAGGCCTATAGGGCATTCGACATTGTTTTAGGAAGGTGGTAAGGAGTTGACCACAATGGGTTTGTGGGTTAACTCTAAGTAGGATCAGGTCCCCATAGTTCGTAGTGTGGGATCTCGAGTGATTCGAAAGGTTAGGCCATAGGAGGTGGGGCCTTTCTTAGATAGAGCGTTATGTAGGTAACCTATCTTCCGAGGAGTTGAAGTATGAGTTGACTTTTGCTCCTGCACTCGTGTTGTTAGGATCGAGAGTGGATTTGACGAACGAGTCTTTGCCAGGAAAGGGAAGTATTAATACTGAAGCATGGACCCATTGTTTATGCGTCTCACAAACTTAAATTTTGTGAGAAGTATTTTCCCCCACTCGATTTAGAGTTTGTAGAGGTAGCATTCGCCTTAAAGAATTGAGGCACTATTCCCTAGGCAGGAAACTAGTCTTTTCGAGAGCAACAAGTTGGAGTTCGTAAAGGACTATCAATTGGATATTCCCTTTCGCTATGGAAAATGCGAATGGGGTAACAATAGCGCCGAGTAAAAAACCTTCGGAGAGATTAGTTGAGGCATGGAATGCCAAGTGGAATGAGCTTAACCGAGGGGATGCTATAGTAAGAGCGTTCATGTCCGTGGTGGACCAATTCACCTACTAGTGTTAAGAGACTAGTGGTGGAATGGGGAAGGATGGGAGTAGTAGCTTTTATGGATTGAATTTTCGTACAATAGTTCAGAACGTTTCCTATAAGTATGGTGCCGTGTGGGGCATAGTGTATTTGACTGTGTGCCTTGCTTGTTCATTGAAATGGAACCAGCGGATAGTATAGTTCTTGGACTTGGAGTGGTCCGGGAACATTTCCTCAATGATTGGTCTCATTGAGTCGTATACTTTTAAGGGCTACACCAATGCGAATAGAAGTTAGTAATGTTGGGGTGAGCGATTATAAGTTAGTGTAGTTATCCCCTAGTAAAAGTGTAACGTATTTCGGGAAGTAAGGCAATTTGTGCCGAGATGTGTAGGTATCTCCTTCCGTAGTAGAACGGTAGGATCGATAGTTCATGAGGAACGATTTGGTGCTATGTAAGAGCACAGAGAAGGTAGACTAAGATCGAATGGTGATGGCTTTAGTCCGAGTCCAATAGGGACGCCGCTTTACGGAGGGGTTTACTAATAATAGTAGAACGATAGTTTAGTATATTATACCTTGATATGGTTATATGGTATGCCTGAATTTTGACGGTAAAATTCCCTTCTAAGGAGGGGGGGAGTATGTAACAACCCAGTCTTTTGAGCGGCTATTTTATACTATTTTGCCTAATGGCCTAATTTTATAAAATAGGGGAAGTTGGAGTAAATATTGTTTCCCGTGAGATTTAGGGATAATATTTACTATGTTTTTTCTATTTACCGTTATGAGAAGGTAAATAGCATTATATTGTGATATATTGCGTCGTTACATATAAAACGACGGTTATGACTCGTAAATAAATTGGAGTATAATTAATGAAATAAAATGAAATTGGAACATAGAAATAGTTCACGTTATTATGAATGCGAAAATAGGGGGTGCAGTTGTTTTTAGAATAGTCGAGATAGTCGAAATAAGTGTCAAGTTGTATTTTTGAGTTTCGAGCACTTTTGACGTGTTATGACTCAATTATGTGGTTACGAGTCATTTTAATGATGTATTAGCAATTAAAAGAGGAGAATTGTGTTTTAAAACCCGGTTAAGTCCCCCACCCTTTTTTATTTTCTCATTCTTATGAGAGAAGCCAAAGGAGAGAGAGAGAGAAGAGACAGTTGGGAGAAATGGAGAGAAAGAGAGAAAAATGGAGATTTAGAGCCGGAATCCGTTGCTTCGGGAAGAGAATCCGAGACTACAACCTCGAGGCAAGTTTCTTACTTGCTAGATATTGATTTAATGTGAGAAATTGCATGTATAGTTAGGTTTTGGACATTTAAACCATTAATGGGTATTTGTTGATTTTGATGATTAAACCCTTAGACCTTGGTTTTAATTTGATTTGAGTTGAAAATATTAGTTAGTAATTGTGTAGAAAGGATTTGGGAACAATTGTTGTTGTTGATGTTGGAAGAAATCAAGGGTTTGGAGGTTTTGGTATTTTAGGGTTTATACAACCCGTAGCCCAATCTGGGCGCGAATCGATTCGGATAAGGGGAAGGATACAGGTCTGGGCAAACCGAATCGATTTGGGTTGGGGCCGAATCGATTCGGCTTTTGCAGGAAGTCAGTTTTTACTCACCGAATCGATTTGGCTTTCAGGCGAATCGATTCGGCCTAGGGGCGAATCGATTCGTGTCCCCTGTTTTTGTGAGATTTTTCCTAGTTTAATTTTTACCCTTTTTCTTTTAGATCCAAGGTTTAGGGACCTTCCTTTGGGAAGTAATGGGGAGTCCTATAGGGTTGTTTTCCGTCGACTAATGTCTTAGGATAAAATAGGATAATGGGGCTTACCCGATGGCTAGTTTGTATAGGTTAATGTCTGAATGATATAGGAGGTTAACATAAAGATAAATTGGAGATAAAATGTTAATGTTGAGACTTTTGGGAAATACTTCGTGAGGGAGACTCACTTTGATGGTTTATGAAATTGTATAAACCTTTGGAGACTAGTTTGAGGATAATGACACTTCGGTTCTTAGGGCATTAATAAAATATGACTCTAAGAATAAGAAATGAATATTATGAAATGTGGTACTAAATGAATAAGTACAAATGATTTTGAGAATGTAAAATTGGATGTTTTCAAAAGGAAAAAGTAATGATTTTCATAAATGTTAATTTATGATTACACACCTCTCTAAATCGCTATCATAAGGGAAGTTGCGCGCGTGTGGTGAATCCCCCTGACTAATGAATGCAGGGTGGATATATCCCTAGGCCATATGACCCGTTATTGTATATTGATTATGCGCTGGATAGGTGATCCTGGGTGTGGTCATGACTATCCCGTAGGGGTATGGCTGCTTCCCGAGGGTTCAGTATGATCCCAGGTTGTCTTGTATGATCAGCCCTGGAAGATGATAGCCGTTTAGGGGCACGCCCAGTGGGGAACTCAGAGGGGCGGTCTTAGAATCGTTATATGTATACGAATATAACTATTCTTAATAATGTGGGACATTATTGGTTATTAAAGCATTTTATGATAATAAAATGGCTTTAATTTACATTTCTCGGATGGAAGAAGGGAAATGAATTGTTAAATACATTTTTCCGGATGGAAGGAGGAAAATGGGATTATATGAAACGAAAGAAAAGCATTTTTTTATGATAATAAAAACTTGCTTTATATATGTTTTTCCTGGATGGAAGAAAGGAAATAAAATTGGTAAAGAAAGTTATGTAATGAGTTTGACTTGGTAAGCATTTGATAAAATGTCTTACCATTTATGTATATTCCTTAAAAAGAAATAGGAATTATGCTTTTAGATGGTGAATGGGTTTATTTATGTATCCTTGAGTAGCTGTAGATGAGACCTCCCATGCTTATATATATAAATAAATATTAATTATGTGTTGAGGGTATAATTTATCTCGACGATCAACCTTGTCTAGTAGTAGTGTATCGGGGGGGTTCCTTGTTTGGATTTAGCTTTGGGAGACACCCCACGCACGAATAAGGGCATAGTGTTGAGACTGGGGAGAAGTTAGCCCTTAGTACTTGGGTTAACTAGAACACTATCATTGATATTGCGAGAGAATTACGCACTTCACTGTCATGCATTTTAGTCACATGGGAATCATATCAAACTGGGCCCTGACCCGTCTATATTTCTTTGTTTCTGCATATACTCCTTGCCGTACAGGTGCTCTACCGCATGGACACCCGTATTTACATTTCCATTCTGGTTGTCATGGAGCTACGGCATATTGCGGATGTTGTAGGTTATTTGTCATAGACACTTCTTTCCATTGTACTCTAGTTATGCTCTGTTTATTTATTCGGGCATGTTGCCCAAGCCTTGCATTCATTTATTATATTGTAATATTTAATGTGTAATACTCGGTGTAACTATTTGTATTAGTCTGCTCACCAACAGCTTATTCGGTGATTATTTATTATATTATCATTCCTTATTCATTGGTTTTTGATATCCACCGTTTTTGCAAATGGGATTGTCTAAGTGTTTTTCTTTTATTTAAAATTTTCTTTTATTGACAGTCCGTTTTCTAAAATGATTGGTGGTTATCTCGTACTATTATTTTAATCGACAGTGATGCTGAGGATGGACCATCTATGATTCCTGTGATTATTAGAGTATTGGGCTGGCCACCTATTATTTTAGTAGGCGGATTGTCACATAACTCATGTATTTTAACACTCTAATTATGTTATCGTGCCTAACTAAAGAAAATATAAGCGAAATATCTTATTGCAAATAGAAAACTCAAGCGAGAAAGAGATAAGTTGCTGAAGAGAAGAGTGAAGATCGTAAACCAGTCCAGGGGCTCATTTATATCCACCCAAGGCCTAACACACCACTACCACTTAACTTAGACCCACATGCTAAACCTCTAACCCAACTATGTTATACGTATTTTACTTTTCTATGTTTATCAATGAGCTATCATATAAGCAATGTCATTATAATTATCAATTATAATCTTATCATTAAATGATTTATCTAATTGTGCACTAGTTATAATTTCAATGTCCACACATATACATACAACACTCTTATATATGTATATACATAGAATCCCCGAGATGTCCTCTGGGATGCATTCCCTAGTATGCTATAAGGTTCATGGAACGTTAGGTACCAGTTCTGGGTCACCAGCACAGAATCTCACTACCGAACATAAGTCGTAAACACATAAATGGAGGTAGTCATAGATCTACATCCATGGGTGATAACTATACCACATTGCCCCATTAGACTCTAAACTCAGATACAGTGGTCATGCAACAACCCTATGACATGAGAAAATGACTTAACACGTGTTGGTCACGCTAGAGTGGACTGTCCACTATGCGTAACCTCTAATGATAGCATCCATGGAGTAGGTATGTTCCCATATATCATTCCCACAGATATATCCATGTATATATACTACCTCACTGAATGTATATATAGATATATATAACTGGCTAATCATGCATATATCACTCGCAGCACAAGCCCATAATTTCGGAGTCTACCCTGACTCCTAAATTCTCAAGTATTCACTTACTTATTTTAACTCTTAACTTACATGCTTCTGCCCACAACATTTTTCTACTCAAGTCCGTAGTCTAACTCTTCCCAAAATCCAAGCTTGATTTCATAAATTATAACTCGAGTGTTATTCACCCTAAAACACCCGTAAACTTGTACCCAAATTTTGTCCTCGTCTAACCCAAGGTAGGTTATAATCTCTCCTATGGATTCCCATATGTCCTAAGTCACCTATAGATCTCCATAAACCAAGTCGATTACTTAACGAATCATGAAAAACCACCAAGAAAAATAGGAGGCCGCCATGATGGGGTTAACCGGTTCTCATGGCTGCCCGAACCGGTTCGGTGGGCGAACTTGTTTGCGCCCTGCCCAGCGAACCGATTCGGTCCACCTGAGCAGTAAGCCAAATTTTTGACGGGTTTGTTCTTCCTCCCATCAATCATACGAATCCTCAACATCATTCAAACCCAAAATATAAATTTCCTATTAATCCTAAATGTACTAATACTCGTTTTTACGTCCGAATCAACTCGAAAGCATATCAATTTTTGGGATTAGCAATTATTTATCAAGGATCATTCACTTTCTCAATCCTAATTCAATATTTCACCAATTCTCACATTAGTCATTACATATCACATATTTTTAACATAAACCATATCAGATTTAACATAGGATTACATTCAATTTGTTTCTCGATGATTTCATTCCCAAAATTCCCTTTTTACATGTTAATCCCACGCAAAAATTTGTGTTCTTACACCAAATTTTGATATGAAAGATTGAAACTACATAATCAAGTAGAAAAAGATAAACACTTGCCTTTTTAACTGTAGATATTATGAGTTCTTCTTGTTTGGTTCTTCTTTACGTAATGATCCTAATCCCAGAATGCCTTAATTTCCTTCCCGGGTCGTTTCTTTTCAATTTCTTTTAGTTTTTGCTTCTCTATCCTTTTCTCTCTTAAACCATAAATCTTTTGGATGGTGGAATGGCTGCCCACTACATCCACCTTCCCTAGATATAATCCCAATCCCGAAACTAGGTTAAGTCCCATATGCAAAATGACACGAACGCCCTTATATAAGTCTCGTTGAGCCTAAAAAGTCCCCAGAACCCAATTACAACCCTTGGGTGCCTAATTCTGACAATCTCGATCCATTCTGGATCATTCGCGCACTCAAAATCACCATTTAAGTTACCTAATATAAATTTCCCATATCATTGCCCACACGACCCAACACGCACGTTCCGAATGAGATACCATCAAATACGTCGATTTTTACTCACTTATGATATAAAGTAATTTAACATATTTTCATTTACTTATCACACAAGTAAATATAATATCATATAAATATTAATCCTTTTACTCACTGATTAATATTTATTTAATTCACTTTATTTCTCAATTAAATTAAATTACGTGCACACGTGTAAAAAATAAATGCTAAAAAATACAGGGTGTTGCAGACTCGAGGGTTATAGGTTCTCTTAGAGTTATGCATAACGTTTATTGGCATGTATCTTACTTTGTATTCTTATTTATGTCTCGTAAAAAATAAGATTTTACCTTTAATTTCATATGGCACTATAGAGAAAGACATATATGTTTTTTAGTGATGCACAGGCTTCCCTTGCAATATGTACCAGGTTTTGTACTTATATTTATGTCTGAGATGATTTGAGATGTATACATATTCATTTTCACTCTTTATGTTACTCTTCAGGCTTATAATGACTATCAAATGCTTAACATTAATAAGTTGTGTATTTTGGGTTAATCATCTTGAATACGGAATTCACGAATTACTACAATTGGTATTAAAGAACTGTTTAGAGCCTTTAGGGTCTGTGCGAATCCATTTTATTTTTTGTTGAGTTTTATTTGATATGCATAGAGCCTACCTTAGTGGATGACGCATATAATAAATTTTTTTGTTCCTATATCGACATATAGTGCACATGAGGAGCGGAGGAGTGCAAAAGGATTGAGGTGATGAAGATACGTTTAGGCATCAAGTTTTGTGGATAAATTTAGTAACTGAACCTCGATTTTTTCCATACGTAGGGTGATAATAACGCAAGTTATTTTCGTTTGGGTTGCTATAATACTTAAGAGATTTCCACTCACACAGACATTCCACATGCCTTGCAGTGCACTGACTTTAGGATGCCAAGAGACCCGAAATGCCTTTTTGAAAAGGAACCCATCATGATTTGTAATACCCCGTACTTTTAGCTATATTTATTTTTGGGATTAATTAATTAAATGCGTATTAATTGGAAATTAATCCGGGTTATAAATACTAATGAGATGCGAGTTGGTATTTGATTATGTGCATATATGATTATATATGAATTTGGAATTATGAAATTTGTCGTGAGATTTATATACGGCATTTTAGAAATTTTGTTGAGACGCGTGGGACCGCCGCGTCACGGTGTAATATTTTGATAATAAAAGTGAATTTAAAATCTATAATCCGTATAATCGTTTTGAGTGCGCCAACGCATCCGGAAGGGTCGAGATAGTCAGAAAACACTAGCCGGGGGTATAGTTTGGGTCCCGGGATATTTTTAGGCCATACCGGCAACTTAAAGGGTATTTTGGTAATTTTACATTTTGAGGAATTAAAAGTAACGAAAATTAGAGATGTAAATCTGATGTGGATTAAACCCACAAAGCCCACTAACCATCCCATATTAAACCATTAAGCTACGGAGGTTATCTTTAGGTTTACAACTTTCCCCAAAAACAAACCCTAGCCACCTTAAGCCACCATTGGAGAAGGAGCTTGGAGAAGGAGAGAAAGAGAGCAAATTCTGCAGAGATTCTTCACCAAATCAACACCAAATCCGGAATCAAACCAAGGCAAGTGGTTTAATTATGTTTAGGATTGTTTAGAGACTTTAAAACAATCGTTGGGATAAATTTTAGAGGTGATTTGAGGAGTAAAAATGGTGAAAAACGTATTTGGAAAAATCTGGGCCAAAACTGGCCAGTCGTTAGAAGCAGTCCCCAGGTCATTCGAACACTCGTTCGAACGAGCTTCTGACGAGTTGACCAGTCTCTTCTAACGAAGGGTAGTTTCGTTCGATATCTCGTTCGACAGCCCAAACTCGTTCGAACGAGACTTCTAACGAGCTGACAGTTTGGGCTATTTTAAATTGTTTTGAATTTTGGAGTCCCGTAAACTTGTTCGAGGATATAGTTAACCTTCCAATGATGATGTAGTGATAGGTTTGGGACATTTGGGTATTTATGAGAAGGAAATTATATACAAGTGAGTTAAATCAGAATGAACCGTTTGGGGTTGAGACGTGAGTGTCTATTACGACGTGAGAAAATTATGGCGCGTATGATTATAAACCGGAGTAGTATAAATTGTGATAATTATAGTTAGTATGAGAATGCGATACGTACTACGATTAAAATATGGTATTACTAAGATGTGTGTTTACTTAGTATTAGTATATGGATTGTGTGTATGACATACCTACCATACTTGCTATCACGGGAGGTTTGCGTTCGCTTAGGACCCTCTAATCCTTGTGTGCCTACGGGGGGGATATAGACTGGTACCTCGATGAACATAGGTCAGAGAAAGACTTATTGGGATGTTAATAAGTCCGCTGATCGTGGGAGCGTAGGTATGTGCGTGACCCATGTGATGTGACTGTGTTCGCCTCCACTATTTGTGATTTGTGTTATCTGGACTGTTCCTGAGAGATTCGGAATATGTGATCCTTATGTACGTGATGTACCGGGATGGATAGCAGAGTATGTGTGCACCAAAGCTTAGTTCTCGGGGTGCTTATATTGTATATTTATGATGTGAATAATATACACTTAATTAATAAGAACATTCATGTTAATGTTGGATAAATAATTACGGTATTGTTTCGAAAAACATAATGAGTTAGCTGCTAGAGAAATATATTGCATATTGAGCATCTGAGTTTACGTTAAATCCCACTTAATTACGAGCGTTATGATGTTAATTAGAACCGAGTAACATGGGTAGGAACTATTACAGTCTAGCTAGTTATGAGATCACTTAGCTAGTGGTTTATATCGTTGTAGATGGGTACTTACGTTAGGAGTGCACAGTTAGACGAGAGGTGAGAATATCATGTGAGTGTACGTCCTAACATGTACTTTGCATTTAATGTTTTAAATGTTTTTAAAGCACTTGCAGATTTTTAAAATATAACTCCACATTCGGGCTCTGACCCGTTTGCTTTTCAAATCTTTTTCTTGTAAAACCATTTTAGGTGCCCAGCCACAGGGACACCAAGCATAGGATTCTCATTCAGGTGACGAGTTGGAGCTGTTTGTGGAAGCTACAGGGAATTGCTTATAGACGCTTCTATCTTTTGGATTTCAGAGTCACTATCTATCAGTTGTAGGGCATGTTGCCCTTTCTATTTAGAGCATCTTTTACATTTCAGTTTTCAGACTTTAGCATGTATTGTTTCAGTATTCAGTTTACTTTTCAGTTGTGGGATTTGTAGTGAGGAGTTTTCCTCCAGACTTTATTTACTCTATTGTGATGGTTATTCGTTTTACATCAGTATGGTGAATGGTGTTATTTATTTCTTCATTACACTTGTTGCATGTTAATCAGACTTAAATTAAAATTTGGCAACTTACTTTTTAAATACTAGGTGGTTAGTAATAATAAAAAATTTTCGACAGTGATGCTATATACTGAGCCAACTTGGCATTTTGAATTAATTTAATAAAGGAGTAGCTACCCGGTATTTAATTAGTCGGGGTGTCACAGATTTTTAGGTTCCACGAATGTTATAATTTCTTTGAAGTGCGACATGATATAAAATGACACCTTTGTATGATCAAATGCACTGATGTGTATAAATAACTTCTTGTTGGGTTTTAGGTGGTCGAAAATGTTTTGACCTAGTGAGAGAGTGTAAGAGAATGATCGATAAAATAACAAATTTTAGCTTAATAGAATTTTCAAAAGAAAAATCTTACTTGAATTTTTTGCGTTTTCTCTTTAATTATTAATCAAAGAGACATTTAGATTTTCTTTTAAGTTAAGGATGAAAATATTAAGATTAAACTAGCATGCAACTCACGCTAGCACTCAATTGAAAATTAATGCACATCCATATAAATAGTCTCAATTTACAAAGAAGGTTCTTCATTAGTTTTCAGAAAATAAATATAAACAAAGAAATAAAGAATTACACAATCAATTGCACAAACCATATCTTCCATTATATAGTACAAGAATCATACATACACTTAGCTTCAGTTAGGAACGTCTATAATGTCTAGTACGACGTATACTCATGTAACTCTTTAGTGTATTCATAGTCATGAGACATTGAATGATAAGATGATCCTAAACTTGAGAGGTTGTCATCTTTTTGCAAAAATAATGGGGCCTGTTGAATTCCTATCGATCTTGCTTGCTATCCGTCTTCATCCCATCTTGAAATTAAAATCATGCTACAAATTCTTAAGTCCAGTATTATGATAATGGTCATCACTCCTACGCGAAGAAGATATATGTAAGATTGATCATTATTTTTGGTTGCCTTAAAAAGGAGATGAAAAAAAAAGAAAGAAATAAAAGGCTAACCAAATCCCATAAAAAAAATCAAACATGCCCTTTAAGCCCTCCTTCCATTTTGTTTAGCCTATATTTTCGAATTCACCACTTGGTTTCTATCTCTTAGCATCAACTACTAGATATATTTTGATAAAAAGCCAAACACTATCAAGTTTAAATGCTAATAAACATGGGAAGACAAAAAATGGAGAGGGCATTGTCAGTGTTATTTTAAAACAGTAAAATGAACAAAAAAATAAAAGTTATAACAACAATAGCAAAAAAAAACTTATAATATAATAACGTACTTGGTCCAAAAATCATCAAATAAACTTAGTCCAACTGCATTTTGCTGAAGAACTTTCTTACCCCAACCCAAAACTAAACACACTGGAACTGTAAAAATTGATGAAGCACTAACAACTTTTAGTAAAAGTAGAACTTGCAAAAAAATCCTTAAAGAAGCAATGAGTTGTTACTTTCCTCATCTTTAATGTCATATTTTAAATCACTTCCCATTCATGTGGAAGTAAATTCATTTATTGATATTTTACTAAGACTTCAATTCGCTAATGTTATGATCGAATACCCATTATATATAAGCGCGTCCATAATTCTGAACACTTTGATATTTTCTTCATAAACACCACAATAAAGTTGATTCAGATGTAATTGTAAAAATTCATAAAACACAATCATAACATGATAAACATTAACAAATTAGAGAAGTGCATTCCTATACCATGGATATAAACGATCAAGGTGTTGAAATTAGAATACCTTCAATATGCAAATGTTATCACGAATAAATAGAAAACAAAATAACAAGGCATGTTGTGTGATTAACATTATAACAACTAAAAAGTGAAAATAATTCGTTTTATAGTCAAATAGTTAAAGTTTTGAAAAATAGTGAATTTTTTTAAGCTGGATAAAAGATAAAGCAACTAGGGGGATGTTCTTACTTTTTTGATTTTCCATGCAATCCAATTATTTAGGTATGAGTAAGTATTGGATTCAATGGAAAACAAAAGTAATAAAATATCTCAATTGACCACTCATTCCTTCAATAATTTTCCAACTTTACAACCAGATGCACCTTTAAGAATGTGTTTTCAATGGTCGGACTGTAGCCTTTAATTTTGGAAAAATATACCTAAGATATTTAGTAAGGTAATTTCATAACTCTAGATTAACCTGATCCCATTCGATACTTAACAATGAGAAATTTTTTGGTTTTTGGCTTCTGATGCCAGCATTTTTGTATTAGGTATCAATTTTCTTTCCAAGTAACTATTAACTTGATCATCCTTCTCCCCTGTTTAGTTTAGTAATAGCTTGGATTTACATTAGTCATGTAGTTCTCAAATTACCACCACATGTTATAGAGGTAATATAAATTTGTAAAATACTTAGATAAGGTATGAATGATCGTTGTATATATAACACATCAGAAGAGTTAGATAGGTTGGATAATATATATGGGTCGACAAAAGCAATGCACGTAAGAGAAAAAAGTTACTATGTTTATAATTATCAGAATATGTTTAGTTTTTTCAAATAATCATGGAATTGGAGTTCCTCTACATTTTGTGTGAATAACTTTTGGTTAAATAAGTTCCTATGTTGTTATCATTGCATGTTTAAGGAGGAAGTACACTGTGACGTAAAGCATTATTTCCATTCACTTATATTAAATTAGGATAGTTTCTATATTTGAATTCAAGAAATATCTATAAACAAAGTTTTAGTCCATTTTTCTAGTTTCGAATATGCATAACACTAACAATTGTAGGCAGTAGAAAATATCTTTAGTTGATCAATATTACTTTATCTGCACAAAATAACTATTGCAAATAAATCAACATAACATGTAGAAATAAATGGTACATTAATAAATTTATGACATAAGATATGTGTGGGGGGTCTAAGATCAAGGTTGATCGACAGACTAATCTTGCATAAATAAGAGATTAATGATATAACAAGAGATTATTCGAAAGGATATCATTCTCAAGGAGCGTGGTCGCTCGAAGGACCTCCCATAAAGATCAAGATCAATCAAGAGATATGAAAAACACATTTTGTAATAGGAGATCATTCGCAAAGAGCGTGGTCGCTCGAAGGACCTCATACAACGATCAATATCAATTGAGAGATATGGAAAGCACATTTCGTAAAAGGAATTATGATTTATATGTATTATTTCTTATTATTGAAATACTTGGATATGTTTTGTAATAATTATGAGGTTGATCGTTACAATCTAAGGACCATGTAACACCCCGAAATTTTGAGGATTTAATATTTAATTATTTTTGGGAGTTATAAAAATATTTAAATTGGAGAAACTTAAATTCATGAGTTGGAGAATTTATTTGAGTGAGCCGAATTATTTATAATTAGCGACTTTTAAGTTTAATGGTTCAAAATCTCGTGTGTCGCATTTTGAGGTCAAAATTTGGAAATGTCAAAAAGTATTTTGGATGGCAATTTCGAGTGCGCAGTTGCGTCCGGATGGGTCGGAATAGTCAGAAAAGAGTGCCCGGGGTAGTAATTGGGCTCGGAGTATTTTTGGGTATAACCGGGCCCACACGGGGTGAGTTGGGCCTTTTTAATTAGGCCCACATGGCCAAAAACGGGATTTGATATTTTTAACCTAATTGAGAGATTAGGGAACTGCAGTCAACACACCTCTAAACCCAGGGTTTGAGAGGGAAATTGGGGGAAAGCAAATCAAGAGCCAAATTGGGGATTTTGGAGCCAAATTAAGGAACTACACCAACGGATCAGACACTACGAACAATTCCAGGCAAGTGGTTAATTGTTGAGATTCCTAAATTGATGATAATCAATTCATATCATAGTGATGTGTAAATCAAAATTTCGTTTTGGGTGTGTAACCAAAATTAAAATTGGGTTTTTGGAAATTAATATACCTTAATGGGATTAAGGGTGAGATTTATTGTGTTTATGATTCTAGAATGTAGAGGAATGAATCGTATGTTGAAACCAGTGAGAATAAATGGTTAATTGCTGATAATATGGATGAAATTCGTATTGGGAATTTGAAACCCGGATAATACCCAAATCGGGAAAACCTTGGAATTAAGGGATATTGTTGATTAATTAAGGTGTGTGGGATGTTTAGACCCTTCTCTCATATAGAGGATATGTTAATTGTATTTGGGTAAGGATTCAGATTGAGAATCAAAGCTTTAGATTTCGTCCATGGCTAGCAGCGGGCTGGAGAAGACGAACATTGGAACGATCGATCGATCGACCCAGGGGGTTCGATCGATCGATGCTGCAGGAATTCTGGCAGTGCCGCCAGTTTTTACTACATGGAAATAATTATTGAGAAAAAGGGTTTGGGGCTGATTTTATATGTTGAAATTGGACTAAGCGAGCGAGTCCGGGTAAATTGATAATTATAGGTAAATATAATGTGGAAATTTAATGGAGATGCAGGTGTGACACATTGTGGGCGAATATGTGGGAATGAAATTCTGAGAGGTAAGAATGGACTAAGTGAGCGAGTCCGGGTGTGTTGATAATTATAGGTAAAAAATAATTGGGGGAATTTATGGAGATGAGTGTGTGACACATTGTGGGCGAATATGTGGGTCTGAAATTTTGAGATGTAAAATGGACCAAGTGAGCGAGTCCGGGTATGTTGGTTAAGTGACACCAAAGTATTAAATTAATTATTGAGAGAGAGTAATTAATTTGGAGTCGGAACATAGACTCGGAAAATATTAAGTTACGGGCCAAGTAAGTGAGTCCGGGGATAATAGTTGGTGACACCAAGTTATTAAATTAATGGGAGCGTTAATTAATTTAATTAGAGTCCAATTATATACTCGGGTGGGTATTAAATTAATGGGAGTGTTAATTAATTTAATTAGAGTCGAATTATCGACTCGGTGAGGTATTAAATTAATAAGTGTGTTAATTAATTTAATTAGAGTCGGATTATAGACTCGGGGAGGTATTAAATTAATAAGTGTGTTAATTAATTTAATTAGAGTCGGACCACAAACTCGAATTTGTGTTAATTAATTAATGTATAAATTAATTTTATTAGAGTTGGATCACAGACTCAGATTTGTGTTGATTAATTAATGAGTAAATTAATTAAATAAGAGTCTGATTGTAGACTCGGGTAGGTATTAAATTAATGGGTGTGTTAATTAATTTAATAAGAGTCGGATAGTAGACTCGGGTAGGTATTAAATTAATAAGTGTGTTAATTAATTTAATAGAGTCGGATGATAGACTCGGGGAGGTATTAAATTAATGGGTGTTAATTAATTTAATTAGAGTCGGACCATAGACTCGGAAAAAGTATTATATTAATTGGGGTGTGAATTGATTATATTAGAGTCAGACCATAGACTCGGGAAGATGATAAATTATTAAGTGAGAAAATTAATTGTGTTGAGTCGGGTCACAGACTCAGGAAATTACTGACAGTTTATGGGATTTTGAGTACACGGTAAAGTCAGGGTTTATATTATATATATACGGTGTAGTGATAGTATATATATACGTGTATATATTGTGTGTGATGTTAAATATCAGTGACTAGATATTTATTCAATTTATATACTCTAATGCTATCAAGGGAGGTTGCGGATGTGGGTGAATCCCCTAGCTTGAGGAGTAGGGTGAGTATATCCCCAGGTCATAGCGTCCGGTATATATGGTTGAGGGATTTATCTCACTTTTAAGGAAGGAATATGACCGCCTCCACTACGTTTATCTTTTGGGCCAAGTTGGTGAGCGATTCCAACTTGGGGAACTAGGTTTGGTGAGCACACCTAGTGAGATAGCATTTTAGAGGGAATCATCCGACGAGAGTATACTCAAAGGGATGGATATACGTATGTTATGTGTGTGGATGTTGTGGTAAAGGTACGTATATAATGGTAGTAAATATTATATACGGGCAATCATACAGTGTGTGATGTATTTACTTTATATAACTTGTGACACGGTTATATGCTACTATTTAAGAGGAATTAATTAAGTTAATTATAGGATAATTTATAATTCAAGCATCATTATACTCGGGTTAGAGTAGTATGGCAAGGAAAGGTTATACCATGACTAGTTGGACGGGGTAGTAGAACTAGGTGGGGTTAAGGTAACCGGTAGGTGTGCACAATAGTGGAGGGGTGAGAATGTCCACAAGGGAGTGCAACACTAACTTAAATATGAAGCGCATCCATACATTTTAAATTACTGCAGTTAATTCACTTGCTAAATATTTTCAAAATGTTTTGGGTTCTAACCCTTGCTATAAAACTATTTTCAAAACCTTTTAGGTGTCCAGCCACAGGGACGTCAGGATTGATATTCTGTTCCAGGGACATGGAGCTGCGGCATATGTGGATGCTAGCAGGAGTTTGGATTAGACGCATCGTTCATTCATTCCTAGAGTAGGAAATCATTTATCAGTCTCAGTTTTATTTAGGTCTTGTCACCCAGACTTCTCGGTACAGTTTTCAGATGTATTTTATTCAGGTGTTGGATATTTGTTTTGGATTATTTCACTTTGGTGGCCGATGGTTTATTCGACAGATTGTTTAACTAATGATTCATTTTATTTTCATTCAGTTGTGTGAATGGTTTTTATTTAATTCCGCATGTACTGTTTTGTTTAATCAAAAAGTTAAAATTTGGCACCATCTTTTGGAATACTAGGTGGTTAGTAAGTTTTAAAAAGTTTTCGACAGTGATGCTAAGGATGATCCAACTGGGATTCCTGTTTTAATTTGGTATAGGACTAATCACTCGGTATTTTATTAGGCGGGGTGTCACAGACCATGCCTGGCAGGACATGGGAGAGCTCACGTGCTCTATCAAACGACCTCATTTTGAAAACTTAACAGTGTCTTGATTTGGAGGATTGGGAATAAGGTAACATTGGGTAAGTGATACCAACCTCTTTGTCACACTGGGTAAAACCTATGTTTAATGAGCACAATGAATGGCCTCTCGAGATACCATCATCTGAGGGACCTCGTTCGAGGGGCCTTACGTCCAACAGTTGTTCAAAGATGTCCTTTTGGTCTCTCATAAATAATTCTTGGTTGGTCGAACAGCCATCATTCGAATAACCACACTTGGCTAATTAGACAGCTCATCTCATATGTTACTATTTTCTACCTTTTATGATGTCATGTTTCCTAATATTTTAAGAACTCGAGAAAAGTGGCACTCAAGTGGGTTTATTCCTTGAACCACCAACTCATTTGAGGAAATGCCCTATCAGCAGTCACAAAATAAACCTTTGTGTCAACGTGTCACATCTCAATCAATGTAAATGAACTCTTGATAGCACAAATAATATCTCATGCATTGAGTGTAGTATCTTTAGAATTAATTGCGCAGTACTCTCAACATTAAATGAGTTCAGGACATTTAATGCGGGCAAGGTCGCTCTAATGACCTTGCCCTCATATAAATTCCTTCATTTATCTTCTTAAAATATCTTCTTACGATTCCCAAAGTTAATGCTCAATTTTCTCTAGACACGAGAGTTCATTGTGAGTTCATCATTTGTTGATTATTCCTTTGGTCTCTAGAGCTTAACCACTATTTATTAACCAATATTGGCATTTGTAAAGTTCCCGGTTTGCTGCCTTGCCTTTATTGTGCCAAAGTGCTTGTTCCTTTACCCTCCAATCAGGTTTATTGTGGGGACACATTTCATTTATTATGGTCAAAGAGCATTTATGTTGTAAAAATTTCATTTAATATAGACTTTTGGTTTTAAAGACGATTTGTAGCAAATATTATAGTTCTCATTTATTGTATTGTTCTTTGTGCACTAATCATCATTCTAATAAGGGGTTACGCCTCATTAAATACTAATTGTATTTTAAGAACCCATATCTTACATTTGGCGCCTCCGCTATGGAGGTATTTTCTTTTGAATAATGACTAAAGATAATGTAGCAAAGAATATTAATTTTGACGCTCTATAATGTGAGAGGAAAGAGACCTCACCATCTTGCCGGAGGCTGGCAAAATGACACAGGTGGAGATGGACCCACCAACTGCTAGTATGGCAGCAAGCATAGGCCCAGCACAGATGACAGGGCTGATGAGCAATGAGCATGTTCATTGAGCTCATTAAGACCCCAGATGTCCAGGTAGTATTGGGAGTCTCTGAAGGATATAGCTCCTTCACAACACCACCTACGGTGTTACGGGCTCCTTTTATTTCAAGAAGAGTCACTCATACCACTATCGACAATGTTGTTACCCCATCGACGAGATCACCAATCATGGATCCTTTTGTTTTGGGAGGAGTCGCTCAAACCAGTACCAATATTGTTGTTACTCCACCAGTCGCGGCTCCCCTTGTCAGTCTAGGAAATGGAACACCTATCGCACTACCAAGTGCACTCCTAATAGTGGTGATTCCCTTGCAAAGCAATCCTCTTTCACCTAGTATGGAGGGAATGAGGAAAGAACTTATACGGATGATGGCAACTTTTAAAGCTGGGAAGTGGCCTCCTCGATATACGATGATTTTCATACACCGTACCCAGAGGAGTATAATAACGAACCTTATCCAACAACGCATGTTCTATGTATTTTTAACAAAATATACAAGTAAAGGGGGAACCCCAAGGAGCACGTGAAAAGATTTTTTTAAAATCTGGGTGCCTACTGCAATGATAAGAAGCTAAGATTTAGAGAGTTTTCCAAATCTCTGACCCATAAAGCATATACGTGGTACTCCAACTTGGCACCAGGCAGTCTGGCCTCTTGGGAGGAGCTCCATGTCTAGTTCATTCAAAAGTTCTTCTTGGCTAAAGATGGGTTCACCCTCACTCATCTTACAGGAGAGAAACAAAATCTTAGTGAGGATATGGTTGCATATATCAAATGGTTCCGCGAACGATCTCTATATGTGAGAGAGGAGAGGCGAAAGATCAAGCTCATACAAGTTTGCACAAAAGGTTTACTGTCAAAATATTTATGCCATCTGATTATTGAGACCAGGGAAGGAATGTTTGCGGCTTTCCTAAAGTCAACCATAAATATTGCCTTAGTGGGAAAATCTTTACCACCACCAACCTTATCGGGTTTGACATTGAGGCCATAAACTAGTTTGAGGAAGGGAATACCCCCAAGGGTAAATTACACTGGCGATGAAGATAGGAGAAAAGGAGGTGGAAATAATGGCCAAAGGAGGAAGAGGCAACAAGAAGAAGTTCGACATCAAAGACGACCCACCCGAACTACCTTACATGGTGGAGCAAGCTCTTAATATTTACGATCACATGGTTCGTGACAAAATGTGCATGCCTATTGATTTCATAGCAGATTATGTGATGCAGGAGGATAGGAACAATCCAAAGTTCTGCCAAGTTCACAACAAGCTTGGCCACTTGACCAATCGATATTTCTCGTGGAGAAGAATAATCAACACACACATAAAAAAGGGGGACATTCAATTGCCCCAAGCTAATGTAAATGATAACCCATTTCCAGTACATGGGGCTAACATGGCCAACACATATGATAAGGAGGTGAAAGAGATGGTGAAATAATAAAGGTTCCTCAAGGAGACTTTTGAGGAGTCTCTGGAGGAATTTATGTTTGAAATGACTCACTTAACGCTGGAGGATGACTCGTGCCCAATTTATTATTTGAGAAAATAGTTAGAATCTTGCTCGTTGGGCGTAGCTAACACATTAATAATTTATTATAATTCGGGCTATAGAGATGTGGAAGAGGTCTATGAGATGGAAGAAGAACATGTTGATCTATGGGTGGAATGTGTCGCAGTAGCTCTCTCACAGAAGTTTAGTTGGTTCTTTAACCAAGTAGGGATGCCAGAAAGTTCAAGGTTGGAGGTTACTCGAGCGATCTTGGAGATTGACAAAAAGAATATGGCCCAAAACTTGCGATGAAAAGGGCCCATGGCCAAGATGGTAAGGAGGTTCCTCTTGGAGGCCACTTTCTTTGAGGAAAATCGATTGATCAGGTACCCTCACAACTGACCGCTCTATGTAACAGCAAGTGTGAATGGGTACAGTTTTAATCGCGTCTTACTAGATGGGGGAGCTTCTATCCACATTATGACCATTATATCTTTCTACACTTACAACATTATTGGGACAAGGATCTTGCAAAATTCTTTGGCAATCTCGGGGTATGACAACCAATCTTCTAAGTCATCAGTTACATTAATATGGGGATTACCATGGGGAATATTAATTCTCATATAAAGTTCCACATAGTGGAATTTAAACCATCGTACTAATTGTTGGTGGGGAGAGTGTGGATGAATAATCATGGACTAGTGCTATCCACTTACCATCAATGTGCCAAGACAAACATCAAGGGTAAGTAAGTGGTCATTTGGGTGTCCAAGAAACTATTCGTGCGTGAGGAGGCAAGCTTTTTACACAAAACTGGAATAAGAGGTTGTGATGCTTACTCGATACACTGGGGCACTAGAATCCCTAGTACTAGGGAAAGAGTGCACGCACCAGCTTGCCCAGTGGATAGTTTTAAGGAAGAGAAGATTGATCGAGAAACAATGAGGCCTCCCAGCCTGTCCAAATAGCTGCATGACAGGATGATGTCGTGAATTAATTCGATCGAGCACCAGGTTAAACAAAAAAGCATGCTTAGTAGATTTTCAGCGAAAGAGATGGCAAAAAATTATTGAAAGAGGCCACACGTGGAGGAAAACCCTAGGCTATGTAAGAGGGTAGTATTGCCCAGTGACAAAATTATTTATAAGTTGTAAAGATGCGAGCGGGGAGCTGGATGTTTAGATGATGAGGTTGACCCGATTTTTGAACGCTTTTATGATAGATAACCAAGGCTAGTGTTTGGTGATTGATAACTCTAATATCTAAGAGTTTGAAGAGGAAGTGGAAGAGGATCCAAAATGCATAAAAGATAGGCCAAGGTCTCAAATATAAGAGCTAGCTCGTAAAGGAATGTGATGATCCTAAGCTAATCTTCATTTTGAGAGACTTGGATAGTGCATCGAAAGGAGCATAATTGAGTTATTTTAAGAGTTCAAAGATATTTTTGCTTGGAAGTGAGTTACCACAAGCTGAACGCGATGCCCTCAGCAATCCCAGTCAAGTAGGCCACTCGAACGTACAAGGCGGAGCTAGATTTGAAGATAAAGGAGGAGATGCAAAGGTTGCTCATGGAAGTTTTCATTATCCCAATACAGCAGCATATTTAGTTGTCCAGCATCGTGCCAATTAAGAAGAAAGACAAAAAAAATAGGATTTGCATGGACTTTAGGGATTTGAACAGGGCTTGCCCAAAAGATGAATTCTTATTGCCTTCCGTAGATAGCTTAATATATGAAACTATGGGGTATGAGATGTACAACTTTAAGGATGTCTATGTGGGGGGTACAACCAGATCAAGACGAACCTAAAAGATGCTGAGATTACTGCCTTTCGCACCATATTAGGTAACTTTATGTACACAGTTATGCATTTTGGACTAAAGAACGTAGGTGCTATGTACCATAGGGCTATGATGCCATAATTTTACGATATCTTCCATGAGATTATGGAATTATATGTGGACAATATGGTAATAAAGTAAAAATAGAGGCTTCTCACTTGGCGAACTTGATGAAAGTGTTCACAAGGTGCAGGAAGTACAAGCTAAAGACGAACCGCCTTAAGTGTGCCTTTGGGGTGACTAGTGGGAAGTTTCTCAGATTTGTGGTAAACAGGCATGGTGTCCAGATGGACCTAGACAATAAAAAGGTTATCCTCAATACGCCACGGAAAAAGACAGCGAAAGAGTTGAAGAGCTTCTTAGTGAAAGTTTCCTATTTGAGATGATTTGTACCTAGGCTTGTTGAGGTCACTCACCCGTTAATGGAGTTGCTATGAAAGGGGACCAAGTTTACATGGGAGTAGTCACATCAAGAAGCCCTAGAAAATTTAAAGAAGCTCATAACATCGTCACTGACCATGATTCCCTCAAAAAGTAGGTATAGCTTTGCAACTCTACCTCACTTCTACACAGAGGTCAACCGAAGCACTGTTAGCTGAAGAGGTAGATGGCATAGGAAAACCTGTTTACTTTTTAAGTCGCATTATACATGGTCCTAAGGCCATATATATTAGTGTTGAAATACACTGTTTAGCCCTTATTTTCATTGCTAAAAGACTTAGATACTACATGTTATCTTTCATGGTCCACATTATAACAAGATGTGACCCTATAACGTTTTTTCTAGCTAGAACTGTATTAATTGGCAGGGTAGACGGATGGTTTTTAATACTTTCAGAGCATGATCTCAAATGCGTGGTCCTTCGAGCCATCAAGAGCCAAGCTTATGCAAACTTAATGGCCATATTCCACACTTGGGACGCTCGAACCACCACATAAAGAAATCTCAGGTGATGATCTCCAATCCAACTACCTAAACTCCAATTTAAAAGGATGTAATATGGAGTTCAATCGATCCTCAACTGAAGTCAAAGGAGGTACGGGGGTTATCTTAAGCAAAGGGGATGAGAAATTCTGATTAACCTTCAAATTGGACTTCAGCTGCTCCAACAATGAAGCTGAGTACGATGACGTATTGCTGGGCTTATTGGAGGCCTGATAAGAGGCATCAAAATGCCTATAATCAATGGATATTTCAATATGGTGCTTACAATCAACGATTATTCAAAATTTGCTAGGGCAGTTCTATGGAGTCACAATAAAAAGGCACCCCATAACGATGAACAAATATGAGGATGTCTACGCTACCATTGCCCAGAAGGTTACCATTAAGGGGGATTCAATGGTTATTCGAATCACCAAGAGGATAACTCCCTCAGCTATAATTGAAATGTTACCCGCTGATGATAATAATGACTGGAGGTGCAAGATAAGGAAGCAACTTGACACTAGCGAAGGACCATTGAGCTTGGTGTTGATGTAAAAAATTAGATCGCTCTAATTATTCAATCACAGATAAAAAAAAATAAGACAAAGATTTTTAAAGTGGTTCAGCCTTATAGGAATGGCCTACGTCCACTATTATGTTATTGCTGAGTGTTTAGGAATTCTCGATTACAAGTTTTATCAAGAAATTCCGGTCCCCTTTTGAATGAGGGTTGTACAATGTATTTATAGCCTTGAGGCTATCTTCTGAAAGGGTGATACATTAAATGATATACATATGAAAGGGTAATGCATTTAATGCCCTTTAAGCGTGTGTGTCAAGATGATAAGCATTCAATGAATAGTTGAACTGTTGATTATCTGGCAATCAATGCTGTGGCCGAGATGCAGCTGGGACCGCCTTTGTTGCTCGTTACTCAAGAGTTCCTCGGAGCGCTGGAGTTCCTCGGAGTGTTGGAGTTCCTCGGTATAATCCTTGTTGCTCGGAGCGAACATGAGTTGGTCGGGGGAATGAACTTCCTCGTTGCTATTGCGCCACGTAGATTGACACGTGTCTTCTTATTATTCGTCAATATCAGCATACTAATTTTGGTATCAACAGAAGCCCCCAATGTTTCATATTTTGAACTTTGAGGAGTATGGAACATTCTTTCTCGGTATATGGCAATATTAAATGACCTTCCTGGGTTTTAGGAGCTTTTTCTTCGTATTTAAATTTCCTTCCAAATTCGCAGAATCCGCCTTTTTGCAATTTTAAAAGCGCTTTGATCTTCGTGCATTTTTTGTCCTTTTAGCCGCCGGTAGAGTAATAGTTTCTTTTTTGTAATCATTTCTTTCGCCGATTCCCAAGGCAAAGTATTTAAACTTCTTAGGCAGTCATATCGTCTTCTACCTTTTCCAATTTTCTGCTTTTGAGTTTTCCATAGCCTTTCTTTCTCTTGTGCGTTCATCCTTGTCTTTGTCAACAGATCTCCTTTTTTCCCTGTAAGCTTTTCTTCCTTCTTCTTTTATTCATCATGGTTTACGTTATTGAATCTCTTGAGAAATTCCATTCTGATTTCTCTATTCCATCTTGGGTAACTTTGGAGGATCTTTCTGAGCCTTCAAATTACTTTCGTTTGGCTGAGGGACATTGGTTCCCCAGCCTCTTTATTGCTGAATGTGGATTTTCTTTTCCACCAAACCCTTTATGCTTAGAGTTCTGTCATCACTTCGATGTTGTTCCTGCAAAAATAGCCCCCAATACATGGAGAATAGTTAATGGGGTGCATAGGTTAAATCAAACTCATGGAACTCGTATAGGAATTCCTGAGATCATGTACTGTTATAGATGGGCTATTCTAGATAATGTTTATTATTTAAAAACTAGATTTTTGAATAGGGCTTTAGTAGTCAACCTCCCTGATGCTAACAGGGACTATTTTGAACATGGGGTAGTTATAAAAAATTGGCAACATGCCCCTCTAGTTAGAGACGAAGTATATGAAGGTCCCAAATGCCCTCCATATGGCAATGGGATAGGTTATTTTCATTTTATTTTATTTCTGAAATTATGATTTCATTATGTTTGAAAAAATGTATGATTGATATTTCAATATGTATTTGTTTGCAGTTGACAGCAAGAGAAAAACTCCTGAAGAATCAGAAGTTAATATAAAGCACTTGAAACATATCTGGAGTTTGCATCAGAAGGTTGCAGACGAGCACGTCAGATCTGCTTCATACTTGTTGCAGTACAGGAGCTACACATCATCCTTTACTGCTCGTCCTGTGGTCAGCATAAGTGAACCATTGGCAGCTTCTAAGGATTCTTCACCAGACTCTCACATTCTTCTGAGTCAGAAGATGGGCAAAAGAAGAGTTCCTGCTATCTTCGAGGAGACCTCCTCTGCTGGGGATGGAAAGAGAAACAAGGCTGATGTCCCAAAGAAAGTGGATGCTGCCCCTTCTGTTGCTTCTCATAAGGTTGCCGAGAAGCCCCCAGTGGCTCCTGTGCAGAAGGATGCACCTGTGGAGATAATCACCGTCTCTCCAACCAAAAGTTCTTCTTTGGTTGAGGTTGTTGAAAAGGCACCGAGGAGACTGAAGAAATCCTCCTCGGTCAGTTTTTCTGAAGCCATTCCCCAGCTCCAAGCTAGCGGAGCTGGTGTTCCAACCATTATTCCTCCGAGTTATGCAATGAGCTAGGTCAAGACTTGGACTATTCCTGAAGTCCAAGGGATAGAAGAAAACATGTCTAGGGATATGATGACATCCCTAGCTACTCGTCACATTGCTTCAGTAAGTTTCTCTTATCTTGAATTTTTCTTTCTTTCCATCAATTCATGTATCTCGGCATTGACTTATCATTACCTTCTTTTTCAGCTGGTGAGTTGCTTTAACACCATAGTGAAGAAAGATGAAGCACTCAAGGCTTCTAGCTCCTCGTCTGGAGTGGAGGATGCCTTTCTGGGTTTGGCCCAATCTCTGAAGGAATCTCGTTAAAGATACGACGAGGATAAGGGTGAATGGGAGAAGAAGTTGACTGCGTCTGAGGTAGAAAAAGTGCAGTTTGGAAAGAAGGTGAAGGACTTGGAGAGAGAGAATAAAAAATACGCCGAGAAGCTCACAAGTTTTGGAGAGCTTGAGAATAAGTTGAAATCGGCCGAGGAAGAGCTGTCCCTTCTGCGAGAAGTAAATCGCCAGAAGGAGGAGGTGGAGGCCAAATTGAAAGCCACCGAGGATCTTCTATCCGAGAAGCTCTCCTCGGAGAAAATGAAGAGAAAAGTGGCTATTAAAAAATCCTTTCGAACTGGTTGGGACAAAGGATGGGATAAGGGGTAGCTGCAATGATGGCTCAGGTGCAGTACGGGAGTTTGAAATACTTCTGAGATGGTTGGTTTGCTGCCTTGCAAGAATTGAAGGTGAGCGAGGACTCTGAATTATTCCAACAACACCTTCCTGGTCCTCCTCCAGCTATCGAAGATGAAGAAGAGGATGAAGCTGCATCCGAGGAGTCTTCACTGATAGTGGGTGATCAAGTCCTTGCTACACAACCCAACCAGACATCTACTGAGGAGATTTCTTCTTTGCCTGCTCCTCCTGAACAAACCCCAACTCCAGCCGACCAGATTATTGTTCCCACCGAGCAACCAAGCTCCTCGTCCCAGCCTCCCGAGAAAGTCTTGGGAGACAAGGAAAAGGTGTGAAGTTGTTCGGTATTCTCTTTTATTTTTCCTTTTACTTGTACTTTGTATCCCAGATCTTTGTAACTTTGCCTTATGATCTAATAAAATTTGAGTTCTTTTCTTCCATATGATTGTCTCTTCTCTATCTGCACTATGTCTTGATCTTCTTTTTGATGATTACTTTTTCTTTCTCTGTTAGTTTCTGGCCAGGATGGATCTGTTGTCTGCTAATGACACAAAGTTGATGCAGCAATGCCATGAATATTATAAAGCTGGTCACACAGACCTAAGTGCATCAGAAGTTGCCGACATCCTTGGCCATGGTGCTTCAGAGCAGGCAGTGGAGGCATATCAGCACTTGAAGGATTTACTTGATCGAGTTGTGGCCAATAACGTGGCCTATTACGAAATGATCGAGGATCTTCAATGTACCTTAGAGGACCTTCAAAATCAGTATAAGGAATCAACTGCCCTGTTGCATGAGGGGTATGAGAAGAGATATCAATAGCTTTCTGCCGAGACAAGCCACAAAAAGATCCTTGCTGGGTACGATGTTAGGGAGAGAACCCTAAAGGGTGAAGTTGAAGCTTTTAGACAGATTGCCGAGCTGCTAGAGCAAGAAAACAATAATTTGCAGAAAGAGCTGGCACAGTATAAGTCTGCAGCATCTTCTTCAACAGCTGTAATCCCAGTGACTGACGAGGGATTTTCCTTTCTAGAGGTTAAAAATGCCAAATTAAGGCAAGAATTGGACACCTTGAGAAGGTCCAGTATCTTTACTGCTGCTCGGGGGCGAGGAAGAGGTTCTCGTGGTCGAGGAAGAGTTACTCAGGAGATTGTCGAGGAACAAAATACTCCGCCTGCTCGGAGTCGATCAAGAACTCTTAGTCGTAATGTTGAAGAAGCTCGTACTCAGTCAACATTGGAAACTCAAGCGTTCCAATTGAATGCAAAAGATCGGGCTTTGACTGGACTGTCCAAGAAAGTTATAGATTTAGAAGAAGAACTCTCTGCTAAGAAATCAGAGTTGGAGAATAATAGACTTTTCATCCAGAGTCTTCACGAGAAGCTTGAGAGGCTAACATTCCAATTCCATAAACAGCCTAGGGAATTTTGGATGGCTGGGTATAACGAGGCACTATTCCATTTAGATGCTCGTATCCAGAATGCCAATAATGAGGGCTATAAACAAGGCTGGTTGAATGCCTTATGTGTGCTGAAACTCGAGCAGGGACACTATTTGTGGGATTATTACGATCCTGGGGTACTTGAATTGCCTGTGCCACCGTTCAACTTGGATATGGAATGGATCCCAGCTCGTGCCATTCCTCGGAGTTTACTTGCGAATTACCTTGGTGACTACAGTTTACATTCTCAGTTTGAAGTATCTCGTCCCGAGCATCTATTGGACACACCTTCAATAATGAATGTCAGAATGCTGAAGGACTTGAACTTTATTAACTCTCCTCGGACTTTAAATGATCCGCCTGCTGGCGAGGAACCTGTATCGAAAGCTGAGGGGAAAAAACCAATAGAATAGGAATCTCTTATGTAACAGTTAGTACACATATCCATGTAACTATCAATGTAATTTGTAATTTGTTTTGAATTTTAATGAAAGACTTTCATTTTTATTTGCAAATCTGTATTGCTATTATCTTGTGCTTTGTCAAACACGTTATATTTGTGCTTGCATAACAATATTGTGTGGTTCACCGACCAACTTAGTAATAAAAAGTTACAAGTATCATAAATGTTGCTCGATCACTTAATAATAAAGTAATGAGTATAAAAATGTTTAAAATTTTTTCCAATCAACCAAGGTTGTTAAATTATGCTTGTCGACCAATTATGGTTAAGGAGAGCTTATCCCCGACTAACCATACTTGGTAAATTTTTGTCTTTTTCATAAAATATGTTCGACCAATCAAGGTTGATAAATTCTCCTCATCGACCAACTACAGTTAGTGGGTTTTTATCCCCGACCAACCATACTTGGTTCAGTTTGGAATATTTTATTCTTCGAGGAACTTTTTGTAATAAACTTACTTCCCGACCAACATAAGTTGGCATTTGAGATAATATTTTGTTTCCTAACCAACTGAGATTGGCCTTTCGTCGATCATCTTGTGTTCTCGCTCTTTTACCAACCGGAGTTGGTCTGAGTTCGAACTATCATGTTCACTAGCTCTTTTACCAACCTTGAGTTGGTCACGCTAGTGTACGCCTCCTAACCAAAGAAGTATAGTTTGTTCTCGCCCTTTTATCAACCGGAGTTGGTCGTGGGTTTGAACTATCATGTTCACTAGTTCTTTTACCAACCTGAGTTGGTCACGCTAGTGTACGCCTCCTAACCAAAGGAGTATAGTTTGTTCTCGCCCTTTTACCAACCGGAGTTGGTCGTGGGTTTGAACTATCATGTCCACTAGTTCTTTTACCAACCTGAGTTGGTCACGCTAGTGTACGCCTCCTAACCAAAGGAGTATAGTTTGTTCTCGCCCTTTTACCAACCGGAGTTGGTCATGGGTTTGAACTATCATGTCCATTAGTTCTTTTACCAACCTGAGTTGGTCACGCTAGTGTACGCCTCCTAACCAAAGGAGTATAGTTTGTTCTCGCCCTTTTACCAACCGGAGTTGGTCGTGGGTTTGAAATATCATGTCCACTAGTTCTTTTACCAACCTGGGTTGGTCACGCTAGTGTACGCCTCCTAACCAAAGGAGTATAGTTTGTTCTCGCCCTTTTACCAACCGGAGTTGGTCGTGGGTTTGAACTATCATGTCCACTAGTTCTTTTACCAACCTGAGTTGGTCACGCTAGTGTACGCCTCCTAACCAAAGGAGTATAGTTTGTTCTCGCCCTTTTACCAACCGGAGTTGGTCGTGGGTTTGAACTATCATGTCCTTTTTACTGCCGAGCAGCGTTGTTTTACTGCCGAGCAGCGTAGTGTTAAACACACTAGTATTCCCCGAAAAACTTTCAATAAAAGGAGAGAAGATTGTGAAATATCATCATTTTATTCATATTGATGGGACTGCTTTACATTTTACATTACTGATAATACTTGCGTAGGTGTTCAGCATTCCATGCATTCTTAAATTCCTCTCCTTCTAAAGTTGCTATTCGGTAAGTTCCTGGTCGGACAACTGCAGTAACTCGGTAAGGTCCATGCCAGTTTGCTTCCAACTTATTGTATTTCTGAATGACCTTCTTTAGCACGTAATCTCCTTCTTTTAAGTCGCATTTTTTCACCCTCTTGTTGTAGAACAGGGTTGTTCGCTGTTGATAAGCAGCATTCCTAATGGCTGCCTCTTCTCTAACTTCCTCGATCATGTCCAAATCTAATCTCCTCATCAAGTCGCTGACTGGGGAATTGAAATTCAGCACTCTGTGTGTTGGAAGACCCAACTCGGCAGGTATTACAGCCTCACTTCCAAATGCCAGCATATATGGTGATTCTCCAGTTGCTGCTCGGGGAGTTGTTCGGTAAGCCCACAATACTGACTGTAGCTCATTAATCCAATTAGCTTTAGCCTCACTTAGCCTCTTCTTCAAACCATTTAGTATTGTTCTGTTCGTCACTTCAGTCTGCCCATTGCTTTGAGGATGGCCTGGTGCTAAATGAACCTTCAAAATGTTTGACTGATGACAATAGGCGGCAAAGTCCTCGTTATCAAATTGCGTTCCATAGTCTGTGATGAAGGCATGAGGGAGACCATATCGGCAGATTATATTTTTCCAAACGAACAGGTATACCTTCTCGTACGTCATATCAATAAGTGGCTCAGCTTCTACCCACTTAGTAAAATAATCCACTGCCACGACGAGGTACTTGAATCTTCCTCGGGTCATTGGCAGTGGTCCAACCAGATCAATTCCCCACATGGCAAATGGCCAAGGGGAAGTTATGGGTGTCAACAATGCTTGTGGAGTACGTCGGATGGAAGAAAAACGTTGGCATTTATCACATTTCTTAGCATAGGCTATACAATCAGCCCTCATCGTTGGCCAGTAGTATCATTGCGTCATCACCCTTTGCAAAAGTGTCTGACCTGCTACATGGGCTCCACAGGACCCTTCATGGATCTCTTCAATCAATTCCTTCACCTCGGAGGGATGTACACATCTCTGCAAACCTACCATAATTCCCCGTCTATACAAAACACCATTAGTTAGTACATACCGAGCAGCTTTAAACTTCAATTTCTTTGCAGCGAGCTTATCCTCCGGCAATTCTCCCTCTTCAATATATGCCCTGATGGGATCCATCCAATATGGTCCTAAATCAAGGGTAATAACATTCATCGTCAGGTCTTCATCTATGCTCCGAGCTTCCAATACTTCAATTGGTATTGTTCTTCGCAGCTCGGTACGAGTAGCTGATGCTAGTCGGGCCAATGCGTCTGCTTGTGCATTCTCCATTCTTGGTATTCTGATCAACTGAATGGCATCAAATTCTGCCAGTAATTCCATCACCTTTGCATGATACCTGACCATTAATTCTCCTTTAACATCATATATTCCTATCATCTGATTCACAATTAATTGAGAATCACTGAATACCATCACTTGTTGTGCTTCCATAATCTTTGATAAATTAAGACTTTCTATCATCGCCTCATATTCAGCCTCATTATTGGAAGCTTTGAATTGGAATCGCAGGGCGTATTCCACGTCGATCTCGTCTGGAGTGCTCAGAACTATTCCCGCGCCACATCCTGCAGTGCAAGATGAGCCATCTACATATAACCTCCATATAGGTAATTCGTCTTCAAACTTCTTATCTGACAGAGTTCCTCGGTGAAATATCTGTTGTTTCCTTTCATCCTCCCCTGCTATTTTTCGCTCTTCGTCGACCATCTCTTCTCGCCCTTTCACCAATCGGAGTTGGTCTGGGTTTGAATTTGATGATCTTTCTACATCCACAAGCCCTTTTACCAACCGGAGTTGATCTGGACTTATGTCTGTTGATCCTGTAACATCCACAGGTTGGTCAGCGAGCAACTTTTGTTCCTCGGGGGTATCAGGATATGTAAATTCTGCTATAAAGTCTGCTACAGCCTGCCCTTTTAATGATGATCTGGGTTCATACACAATATCATATTCACCAAGCTCTATTGCCCAATACATCAGTCTCCCTGATTTTTCTGGCTTATGAAGGTCTTGTCTCAATGGCATGTCGGTATACACGATGATGGTATGGGCCTGGAAATAAGACCTCATTCTTCTACTTGCTTCGATTAATGCCAATGCCAATTTTTCCAGCTTTGGGTACCTGATCTCTGCACCTCGGAAAGCCTTACTTGTGTAATAAATGGGCTTCTGGACTCCATTCTCCAATTTGATCAATGCCGAGCTGA
The DNA here is from genome assembly GCA_949130495.1 of Sambucus nigra. Lineage (NCBI taxonomy): Eukaryota > Viridiplantae > Streptophyta > Magnoliopsida > Dipsacales > Adoxaceae > Sambucus > Sambucus nigra. Next base: position 185,748,922 of record OX422212.1, on the reverse strand, counting down.
CTGCATTCTCTGATACTGCCAGGTACAAGTACAACTTCTCTCCCATTACTGGCCTGGATAACAGTGAAGGTGCTCCCAGATATTTCTTCAAGTTTTGAAAGGCTTTTTCACATTCATCATTCCACTCGAAAGTTTTTCGAAGTGTTTTGAAGAATGGGAGGCATCTATCAGTTGCTCAGGATACAAATCTGTTGAGCGCTGCAACTCGCCCTGTAAGACTCTGCACCTCTTTCTTCGTCGTTGGGGATCGCAACCCTAAAAGAGCTTTGATCTTTGCTGGATTTGCCTCAATGCCTTGCTGGTTGACGATGTACCCGAGGAACATTCCTTCTCGTACTCCAAAGGTGCACTTCGTCGGGTTGAGCTTCATTTAGTATTTATCCAGTTGATCAAAGGTCTGACCTAAGTCAACTAGATGATCAGCAGCTTTTCTGCTTTGTCAGCATATCGTCGACATAGACTTCTATATTGCAACTGATTTGTTCGGCAAAAACCTTGTTCATCAGCCGCTGATATGTCGCTCCTGCATTTTTCAAACCAAAAGGCATAACATTATAATAATAAGTTCCCCTAGGGGTAATAAAAGAAGTGCTTTCCCTGTCTTCAGGTTTCATTTTGATCTGGTTGTAACCAGAGTAAGCATCCATGAAGCTGAGAAGCTCGTGTCCCGAGGTAGCATCCACTAGTTGGTCAATTCTGGGCAATGGGAAGTGATCCTTTGGGCAGGCCTTGTTGAGATCAGTGAAATCAACACACATTCTCCATTTATTATTTTTCTTCTTTACCATCACCACATTTGCTAACTAATCTGGATATTTCACATCTTCAATGAATTGGGCTTTCTGGAGCTTCTCGACCTCCTCTTGTATGGCTTGATTCTTCTCGGGACTAAACACTCTTCTTCTCTGCTTTACAGGCTTGATCTCCTTATTCGCATTGAGTTCATGGCATAAGAAGTTTGGATCTATTCCTGGCATGTCTTCATGACTCCATGCAAAAGTTTTCTTTCTGTTTCTCAAAAAAGTTATCAACTCCTGTTTTATTGAAACATCCAACGATGAACCTATCTGGGTTACTCGTTCAGGGTGCTCGTCGTCTAGAATAATATTTTATGTATATTCCACCACCTGTCCTTTTACAAGTTGGGATTCATCTCTGGGATCAAGTGTTTCAATTTCTGTACCTTCCTCCACCTGGTAGGTAGTAGTCTTTTTCCTTGATTCTTCAAGCTCCTCTTGCTCGGCAGACGAATAATAGCATTCCCGAGCTACTTTCTGATCACCTTTCACAACTCCTACTCCGAAATTTGTAGGGAATTTTAAACACTGATGTACTGTAGATGGAACTGCTTCGAACTTCTTCAAACCAACTCTTCCCATGATGATGTTGTAAGCTGACTGCATATTCTTATCCATCACAAAGAAGCGTATTCTTTCTGTTCGACAAGCAGGCCAAGTTCCAATGAATATATCCAACTTGATCGTCCCAAGTGGAAAAATTTTCTCGCCAGCAAAACCCAATAGAGGTCTGTGATAAGGTTCCAATTGAGATAATTTCAAATTTAAACTGTCGAAGCATGAATAGTACATGATGTCTGCCGAACTACCATTATCTACCAGCACCCTTGAAATCACTACTTCTTTCATCCTCATTTTGATCACCAAAGGGTCATCGTGAGGGTAAAGAACACCTGCCAGGTCATTTTTTGAAAAGCCAATGACCAGCTTCTCTTTGTTTACCTTCCTCGGGCGATCCTCTTCAGCCAAATTTATTCGTTGAATATATGAGCAAGCTTGAGCCTCTCCAAGGTAAGACTTTCTTTCTGCAGTAAGGTCTCCTCCTCCTGCATCTCCTCCTGTAATAACATTACAATCAAATGACCCAAAGCGTATTGAAAATACCTCTCGTTCTGGCTGCCTTGGTTTCTTGGGAAGATCGGGGTCATCCTCTGTATCATCTTCATGATCCCTTTTCTTCTTCTCCTCTGCTCGACGAGGAGATCTAGACCTTTCTCTAGTTCGATCATTATTTCTTTTTTCGCCTCCCCGATCAACATACTTTGCTAGTTTCCCTCTTCGAATGAGTGTTTCAATCTCGTTCTGAAGAGCTATGCAATTTTTGGTCATATGGCCGTGATCCTTATGGAACTCGCAATATTTATCCCTGTTCCTCAGGTCAGGGTCTGACCTCAGTTTCTTTGGCCACTTTACTTCCTCGTTATTCTTGATTTCTTCCAAGACATGATTAATACCTATTTTCAAAGGAGTATAATTATCGAATTTCTTCAGGACTTCCCATGATGATTTATTATTCTTGGAATGCTTGTCACCGCCATTGCCCTTATGCTCTTTCTTCTTGGATTTGTCGTCTTCCACCTTGGTTTCTTTATCCATATTCTTCTTCGCATCCATAGCCTCCTCGGCATTCATGATTTTGGCCGCTTTTGCCATCAACTCTGACATAGTTGTAGGTGGATCTTTGGCCAAAGTGTAATACAACTTGTTAGGTAACAACCCACTCATCAAGGCGGTGATTGCTGTCTTTTCCTCATAATCTATGACTTCCAGTTTCTCGTTATTGAAACGAGTTATGTAATCTCTAGTACTCTCACCAGATTTTTATCTAACACTTAACAAGTGTGCTACTCTTTTTACTGGCTTTGCTCCAAAACAGAAATTGCCGATGAACAACTCGGCCAACTGAAAGAAAGTTAAAATCTTACCCCGAGGAAGATTGTTGTACCATATCTGGGCAGATCCAGTAAGAGTTCCTGAGAATGCTCTGCATCTCATCTCGTCGGGGACGGCATAGATGTCGGCAGCAGCTTGATATTGCTCTATGTGTAGAACAGGATCTGTCTTTCCATCATATTTGGGGGTCACCACAGGTGCTTTAAACTTTGACGGGGTAGGAAAACCCACAATGGCCTGGACAAAAGGTGTCCCTTGAACAAAAGTTCGTTGTAGGGGATTCTTCGCCTTAGCTATTTCTCCAAATCTATCCTCCAACCGCTGAATAGAACCTTTCCACGCATCATTTCCCTCCTCGGGCTTGTTAGTTCGAGCAATTGATTGCTCTGAAGTAGCCTCCTGAGATCTACCTTGATGAGCAACTTGTCGTGATTGTGCTGATCCTTCTCTGAGATCTAATGGTTGTCGAAAACTCCTCGACATGGTCTTAGGTGGACTCCTATTCCTCCTAGGGCCTAATCGACTGAAAGGAGACACCCTACTCAGTCTTTTCAAGGCACTGGGTCTCTCTGGAGAGAGAGTGATACGTTGATCAGTATCTGTAGCCCTTATTGATGAAGTTCGCCCAGGTTGATAAGAGAAATCATCAGATTCCTCATTACGATATGACTCAGTACGCCTGGATCGTGAAGAAAGTAAGTAGGTTTGCCTCTGACCACTTCGTTGTTCTGAACGTGCAGGTGCACTGCCATGAAGGGTCTGTATGAGTTGTCGCATTATTTCTTGCATGGCGGTTTGTCCTTGAGCCAGATTCGTCATAATCCCAGCCAGATCTGGAGGTGCAGAGGGATTTGGAGGATTTCCAGCATTTCCACCGTTTCGATTGCTGGATTCCGGGTTATCTGCCATTGATGATGAATGATTTTTGGTGAAAAATGATAATAACAATCGTTCCCACAGACGGCGCCAATCTGTTGATGTAAAAAATTAGATCGCTCTAATTATTCAATCACAAATAAATAAAATGAGACAAAGATTTTTAAAGTGGTTCAGCCTTATAGGAATGGCCTACGTCCACTGTTCTGTTATTGCTGAGTGTTTAGGAATTCTCGATTACAAGTTCTATCAAGAAATTTCGGTCCCCTTTTGAATGAGGGTTGTACAATGTATTTATAGCCTTGAGGCTATCTTCTGAAAGGGTGATACATTAAATGATAAACATATGAAAGGGTAATGCATTTAATGCCCTTTAAGCGTGTGTGTCAAGATGATAAGCATTCAATGAATAGTTGAATTGTTGATTATCTGGCAATCAATGCTGTGGCCGAGATGCAGCTGGGACCGCCTTTGTTGCTCGTTACTCAAGAGTTCCTCGGAGCGCTGGAGTTCCTCGGAGTGCTGGAGTTCCTCGGTATAATCCTTGTTGCTCGGAGCGAACATGAGTTGGTCGGGGGAATGAACTTCCTCGTTGCTATTGCCCCACGTAGATTGACACGTGTCTTCTTATTATTCGTCAATATCAGCATACTAATTTTGGTATCAACAGTGAAATTGGCACAATACTTTTCCATAATAGGTAATTTGTATTATAAAAATAAGGGGGTTGGTTATCAATATGTGTTGATCCTGAGAAAGCTGAGAAGAGACTGAGAGAAGACCATTAAGACAGCTGTGAGACCACTGAGATTCCTTTATACCGGTAAATTACAGAGGGTATGCTACTTTTGGCCTATGATAAAGTAAGATGTCGCATAGGTACAAAGAAGTTGTGATAAATTTCAATAATATTACTAGGCGTCTGAGTGTAATTTTATAAAGAAACCACCAGATTGGAGGCATCCATACATTGACATGCTAGTGGATGGGGTAGTTTTAGCAGACAAAGATGATGTTATGAGACTCAAGAGGAGAATTCTTAGATATTACACACAATATGACCAACTCTATCAGAGGGATTATCATGATAAACCTCTGCGGTGCATGGGGTTAAAGAAGCAGAGGAATGTAATACCCCATATTTTTATGGCTTTTATTATGGGGATTTTAATAAATTAAATTGGGATGAAATTTATTTAATATTAATATGGATTTTAAAATAAATGTTTACTAGCGTGATGAGAGTTAGTAACTATTTGGTGGAAATTAGTTAGTGATTAAAGTAATACATAGAATTGGATTTATTAAAAATTATCGCGAGTGAACAACACGACATTATAGAATTTAAGTCGGGATGTGCTTGTGTCATGTTGGGACTAAATTAATGGAATATAAAGTAATTAAATTATAAGTCACTCGTATGGTCATTTCGAGTACGCCAATGTGTTCGGAAGGGTCGAGATAGTCAGAAAAGTGTACTCAGGGGTTTAGTTTGGGTCTCGGGACGTTTTTAGGCCTAACCGGTAACCCGGGAGGGCATTTTAGTAATTATCCATTTTAAGGCTTAATTATGGACGAAAATTGAAGGGGTATATCTGATGGGAGTTAGATTCCTCGAGAATTAGAAATGGTAGAGTTACATTGAGGCTAAGGAAGGGAGAAGACTCCAAAGGAGAGAACCACCTTACCTACACCGCCTTTGTTGAATTTCATCACTAACGCGTAGATCGGGAAACGAGGGACACAACCATACCCATCAATACCTGAGAATCAGACCTTCATGTCTGAGGTAAGTATTCTCACTTGTTGTTATTTGGTTGATATCACATCCATGCTAGTGTAGGAATTAATTATCTTAAGTCTCATGAATATATATTGTTATTTGGAAGATTGATATCACTATTTGGAGTAGAAATCATATAGGATGAATGTCTGGTTATATGTTGGATATAAATCACGAAATTTGATGACAGTAGAGATAAGAATCTGGAGATCAAAGGAATTCTTGAGAAAATTTAATAAACTAGGGTTTGAGGATAATTTCTTGAATTAACCTAGTTGATGACGACTCTTGATGAATTAATGTAAACTTTACGTTAGAAATCATTTATAATCATTTATATAATGATCCTTATGTTTGGTTGGGAGTTTGGGACTCACTAATGGCGATTTGGTGGAGTTTTATGGAGGAAATCCGTAGGTTGAAATTGCAGAATTTGGGCAAGAACTAGAATGTCGATCGATCGACTCAAGAATGTCGATCGATCGACTCGATCGATCAACCACTTTTCATCGATCGATCGATCGACCCCTCCTGGAAATTGTATAATTTTTTCTTTTTTATTTAATTCGATTAAAATGCGTAGGAGCCCTTGGATGTAATTTAAAGATAATAAAGAGTCATGGGGAGGACCAGTAGGGTCTAAGTAAGTTCCGAAAAATGTAATTTTATACGATATGTAACCGTGGGATAACGGGGGCATAAAATTAGATAGAAATCGTGCGTACGTCAAACGAGGTATTGGGAGACTCGAGAAAGACTTAGACCCGTATGTTAGTGAGGGTACACCTACTGAATTTACATCTAGTAAAGGAAAACACTTCGAAGGACGAAAAGTACTTATGAAATGGCGACAATTGAGAATAAAAAGAAATGGGTTATTTATACGTAGGACTTGGGTGATTTGTGCCACGTATGGATATAATATTATTATGGGTCGTGGGCGTGCCTAAAAGAACAATGGGAAAACATATATATATATATATATATATATATATATATATATATATATATATATATATATATATATATATATATATATATATATATATATATATATATATAACCGAGTACATGTGTATATATATAATAATATTTATATGTGTATAATCATACCCGCGCTACTTGCTATCACAGAGGTTTTTGTGCCGGAACACTCTTATCTCGATGGGACCTTTATGGGGCATATTGACTCGTGCCCTTGAACATAGGATTCCTTGGTACAGGCTATTAGAGAATGATAGTCAGACGGTCCTAAGAGACGTGAAGGTATGTGCTGACCTCTTAGTGACTTGGAACTATGCTTCGCCTCTATTATGCGTGTATTGTGTTAATACAGTTCGAGAGTGATTCTGAACTAGTATTTCCCTTTTGTACGAGAGATGCGGGGACTTGATAGCAGAGTATGACAGCACCATAGTTTCTATGTGGGGTGCCGATTAGTATATATATTGTATGAGTAATTTATATATATATATATATATATATATATATATATATATATATATATATATATATATATATATATATATATATATATATATATATATACTTATACCTGGAATTCTTCTATTGTGCATATAAGTAGATAAATATTGAATAAATGCTTTTTATTATAGTAAGTGCTTAACACTTCCCAACTGTTTTGAGAAATACATAATTGACTTAAATGATCCTTAAGAAGATGGTATCTTTAATAAATCATGGACATACCACTTCGTGAATCAGAATTTAAGGGAGGAGAATTGGGTTAGACTTATGAGTCCCTTTAGTAGTAAGATTGGCATGTACACTAGATGAGAACTCTCAAGAGAGTGTCGCGTACTAACATGTATGTCATATGAACTAGTAAGCATTTTAAATACTTGCTAAACTATTTTTAAAGTTGTTTTACACTCAGGTTGTGGCCCGTTTCCTGTCGTTTTTCTTTCTCTTATATATATATATATATATATGTTACAGGTGCCCAGCCACAGGGGCGTCAGGCGTAGATTCATTAGATTGGATGTGCTGCAGCTTGTGTGGGAGTTGCAAGTCCTTGCAGTAGACGATTCTTTCTTTGACTCCTCGGCTTTTGATTTAGCTCTTTTTAGTTAGGGCATGTTTTGCCCATTTCCAGAATTTTGTTGAGATTTGAGAGAGATTTCCTACTTTTGTATTATTTCAGTATTCTGTTTTATTTGGGATATTTTTATCTATTACGTTGACGATATTTGTGGATATTTATTTGGATTGAGTAATCTAATTGGCATAACTCATTTGAATGGTTTGTTTTATTTATCATTAGTATTATTCATAAACTGGTTCATACACATACGGTCTTTACAATGGAATTTAAATTAAACAAAATAAAATGTTTTGACCCTTAGCTTAATTATTTATTAGGGTGTTAATAAAGAAAATTGTTTTACGACATTGATGCTAAGAATGAACCAATCGGACACTTTGAATTAATTTAATAAAGGACTGATCACCCAGTATTTGATTAGGCGGGTTATAACAAGGAAGTATTGAAGCAAGCCCACGAGCCAGGCCATATTGGGGGAGCAAATCTTTATGATCAACTCATGACTTTAGGGTATATTTTTCCAATTATAGAAAAGGACTATGTCGAGTTTGTTCAAAGGTGCAAGGCATGTAAGCTTCATGGTAATACGATCCACACTCTCTAAATGGACTTGCACTCTCTCTCTCTACTCCTTTATCTTTTCATATTTGGTCATTTGATCGTGTGGTGGTAATTAACCCATCCTCTAGAGGGAAATTTATATCTTGGTTGCCACTGACTGCTTTACTAAGTGGGTAGAAGCCATACCACCTAAGAAGGCCACAACATGGGTAGTTTCTCGGTTCATAAAGGAGTACATCATATGTCGATTTGGCATTACAAAGGTCTTCCTCTCATATAATGGAACCCCATTCGTAAACAGGGAGGTGAGGTTGCTCACAAACAAGTACTCCATTGTCCATCATAATTCCACTATGGCATATCCTAAGTGCAATGGGTAGGCGGAAACTACCAACAAGACTTTGGTAAATATTCAAGCTAAGATGCTGGATGATTTTTTTGGAACTTGGAATGACAAGATACCAGAGGTCCTATGGTATTATAAAACTATTAAGAGGAAACCCACTGGTTATGCACCATTCTCCTTGGTGTTTGAGGCAGAAGCTATCGTGCCGATTGAGCTAAAAATACCCTCTACCCGATACAACTTACGTAGTGAGATGCTCCCTCAAAGTAGACACGTGAAACTAGAGGTACTAGATGAGCACAGGGACAATGCAAGGAGGAACTTTGAGATATATAGAAAGCAACTCTCCAGATCATATGACCAGATGATGAAACTCAAAAAATTTAATGAGGTGGACTTGGTATTAAAATCTTGCACAAGACATATAAAAGGTCTCTCACTACCTAAGTTTAAAGCTAAATGGGAAGGGCCCTATAGAGTGAGCACGACACATGACTCAGGTTATTGTGAGATTTAGAAGATTAAGGATGATGTGACATTCAAGCTTAATAAGGCTCAAGATCCACCATGTCTAAAATGTTTTGTTATTTATCCTTAGTTTTTCTTTTCTTTGTTCTCTCTTATTTATGCTTACAATTATCATGGTTGGTTGAGAGGTTGTTCTCACAATCTAGTAATAAGCATGTTGCTTATAATATAAGAGAATTAGATAATATCATTCAAGTGCATTTTTGTTATGAATGAGTACAAATGCAAAGCACAAGTAAGAGAAGATAGAAGAAAAAATTTCATTCAAAACCTCAAGTACAAGTACAGTCATAAGAGGAGTTACTGCCTCAAAGTACACAAATAACGAAAATACAGAACCCTAGTAATCACTGGGTTCATCTATTATGAACCACAAGTTAGTAGAGCCGATTAGCCTATGGTAAAGGTCCGGTAGAGCAATTTCCAAGTCATCTTGCTAGTTAATCAAATCGGTCAATATCCCTTTTGTGACCCTCCATTTCCTGTTTTAATTTTTATAATTCTGACTCGGCTTAGTCCAAAGCCTCCCTGGCAGCCATGACCTTTTCGTCTACTTCAATGGCTATTCTGGACAGTAGTGAGCGCAAGTTACGATCCAAGGTTGTTCCACTAGTTAGAGTACAGTGGGGTCATCACAACATTGATGAGTCTACCTGAGAGCAGGAGGAGGATATGCGGGAACAATATCCAGAGATATTCACCACAGGTACGACCTAATTTCGGGGACAAAATTTCTTTGTAAGGGGGGGAGTATGTAACACCCCGTAATTTTAAGCATTTAATATTTAATTAATTCGAGAAATTTTAAATTACTTGTGTGTCGTAATTTTAATTGAATTAATTATGGTAATATTTATTTAAATATTAATCGGAGAGTGAATGGCTAATATTTAGGTAAATTTAATTACTAAGTGAATAGTAATAATTTATTTACATTATTACGGGTATTAGTGACGGGACATTTATTTATCTCAGCCAGGAGTCAGTATAGACTAATTTGGGTGTGAGATAAGGTTTTTTATAAATTAATTCATATGTCAATTCAGAGTGTACGGTTGAGTCCGGATGGGCCGAGATAGTCGTAAAAGTGTACCCTGGGGTAGTAAACGGGTCACGGGACATTTTTAGGCATAGCCGGGCTCACACGGGGGTATTTGGGTCACTTGGACTTGGCCCATTAGGCTAAAAACGGGATTAAGTCTAATTACTTAATTAAAAGGAAAAGGGAAACGATTGATTAGAGATTGAAAAACACATAGTGGGAGAGAAAACCTTAAGGAGCAGTTAAAGGCACTGGGAACCAATTTGGGGGACAAAGGAAAGAGCCAAATGGGGGATTTCATCATCAACCTTGAGAATCATAACTCCAAATCAGACCCTACGAAACAATAAGGCAAGTGGTTAACTTGTTGTAGCATTTATTTGTGTTTTCAATTCATATTTATGTGATGTGAATACCTAAAATTCGTTTTGGGAATAAACGGGTACAAAAAATGGGGTTTTTGTAATTTGAACACAAGATGGGAATTTGTGTAGGAATTTATGGTGTGACATGATTCTGAACAGATATTTACCTTAGTTGTGATAAATCCAGACGAATTAGGAATGAGATTGAGTTGGTAATTTAATGTTGTGACTGATTAACGAATAACTCGGGTTTTTCCCCAATTTACAAAAATAGTAGAGAACGGAAATTAAACGTGGTTTGGGGACTTTATGAGGGTTCCTTATGATGTTATGGGGGTGTTATATTGATGAGAGGACTTGGGTTAGGCTTTAGAAGGAGTTGGTATGTTAAGGTTTTCGTCCATGGAGAAACAGGCTCGCGGAGAAGAAGAAGACATGTTCGATCGATGGCCTGGGATTTTTGACAGGTCCACCAGTTTTAATATATAAGGGAATTTAATTAAAAATTCTCTCCCATACTTTAGTTAGTGATAAATTAGTATGGAACATCAATTCCTAACAAACATGAAGGAAAGTAATTGGGGTTGGGAGGAATTTATGTGTGACACGCTATGATAAATTTTGGGGAAAAATATTCCAAAATAATTAAATACGGATCGAGTGGGCGAGTCCGGGTATGTTGGTTGAGCGATACCAAGGTGTTAAATTAATTAATTTGGAGTCGGGGATTTAGACTCGGGTATTATTTTATTTCGGGCCACGAGAGCGAGTCCGAATATATTGGTTGGGTGACACCAAAAGTAATTTAATTAATTAACGTGTAAATTAATTAATAATCAGGGTTGGACCATAAACTCATGATAATTTGTATAGGCTTGTGTTACGGACTTAGTACACGGTATGGCCAGGGTATTTTATTTCTCTCTCTATATATATACGGTGTGCGATAGTGTATATATATATATGGTGTGTGCATTAATATCAGTGGCTAGATATTATTATTATATATACTTTAGTGCTATCAGGGGAGGTTGCGCGTAGAGGGTGAATCCCCTAGCTTGAGGAGTAGGGCGAGTATATTCCCAGGTCATAGCGTCCATTATATGGGTGAGGGGCATCTCACTTTTAGGGAAGGAATATGACCGCCTCTAATATTTATGTTATTAACCAAGTTATTGAGCGACTCTGACTTGGGTAACTAGGTTATGTGAATACACCTCGTGGGATAGCACTTTAGAGAATATACATCCGGTGAGTTATTACTCGGGAGGATGTTCATTATTAATTATTATTTCAACATGTGTGTGATTGTTGTAATATGACTATACGTATATAATGGGATAAATTATATACGAGTAAATTAATACAGGGCGTGAATTGTATTATATGTATAACGGGTGTGAAAGTTATATGAATTTAAGAAGGGGAATGAATAATTAAGTTAATGTTGATAATAACTTAGAAATTATAATTATTGCATACTAGGTTATAGTAGGGTGGTTGCAAGGAGTTATCGGTCATCTAGTTTTGGGATAAATAACTAGGGAAATTAATTAAGGGGTTAGTAGTGCACATATTAGAGGAGGGGTGAGGATATCCTCAAGGGAGTGAGACACTAACTAAAATATGAAGAGCATGCATACATATTTATTATTGCAAGTTAATCATTTGCTAAATGTTTTGGGTTCTAACCCTTGCTATAAATTTTTTTAAAAACCTTTTAGGTGTCCAGCCACAGGGACGCCAGACTTGACTCATTCCAGTGATTCGTTGCTGCAGCATATGTGGATATTGCGGGAGTTTGATAGGCGCCTCATTCTTTTCATTTATAGTGTGGAAATTTCTATCAGTTACTCGAGCATGTCACTCACAGCTTTATTTAGAATTTATGTCAGGCTTGTGGAGATTTTTATTATCTGTCTTTACATTTGTTGGATTTGAGCCAATGGTTTATTCGGTCAGTTTATTTAGATGTGAATGGTTGTTTTCAGTTAATTGTGATGGTTTAAATTATTATGTTTCCACATGATTATTTTCTTTGAAGTAAAGTAAGATAAAATTTGGCACCGGTCTAATTTTCTCACTTATGTGGTTAGTAATTAAAAAGGCGACAGTGATGCTAAGAATGAACCAACTGAGAAACCTGTTCTAATTTAATTTAGGACTGATCACCCGAAATTAATTAGGCGGGGTGTCACACAAACCTTCTGATAGACCTGACAGAGTCAGCTTACACTCGATCAAGCCAAGTATAAAGTGAGCCCAAGATGATAGCAACTAAATAGGTTTTGATGCCTAGGGACATTCGAAAGGTCATGCTTATCAATTCCTTCCTTGGGTATTCGTAGGGCTTCCCAGGCAGAAAGATCCTTGATAAGACTACCCAATATATAGGTAGGAAGCTCCAAATCACTCTCAAATCCCTCTCCAGTTGGAGGTATCTCAGTAACTTGTTTGCCTTTTAGGGATATTTTTGGCTCATTCCCTAGCTTTTATAACTGTCTTGTCTTCAATAAAGTAGAAGTAATGAATGAGATAAAAAAAGGTACATTTGTTAGAGTTTCCCATACATTTCTTACATAAACCTTCCAATCTCTTTCGAATAAATTCCTCTTCATTCGAGAGAACTTCTTCGAAGATGGTCTCGTTCCCAATAACAGCAATACCCAAAAGCTCGCACACATCCTCCAGAGTTATTGTGAACTCTCCCCAAGCGGCTACAAATGTGTGAGACCTATGGCTCCAGTGAAAGACTAATAATCTCAAGGTATTGTTGTTCTTGGCAAGGGTTAAGTTACCAAACCATATAGCAGATGATAGTCCCACATAGGACAGCTTGGCAGTGTATTTTCCATAGATGTAGTCCGTCCAAGGACCTAAGCCATCACAGACTCCATCAGTAGACCCAAACTCAACATTAGAGTAAGGTAAATCCCCACGCTCGATTCTAAACCTAGTTACACTAGCACCTGGGATATAAGACCAATCCTTAACTTTGTCATTTTCCTTCACATGCAAGTGAGGGAGTGGATTGGAAGTCAGTCAGTTGGGGAAATTATTCGTTATAGACCATAATTAATCAACTTCCCCAAAATATGGAGCAAGATGGTATTTGGCCCACTAGGTTTGACAAGCGTGGGTCATGGAGGAAACACTCCTCGCATAAAGAGTATTTTTCATGATAGGAGCTATTGCAGAGTAGTGTTAAAGATGGAGATGAAAAAGAATATGATTTGAAGAAGAAAGGACAAATATAAATTGCCCTCTCTCTCAAAGTAATATTTGCCAAAGGAAAACGATAAGGGTAAAAAGTGATCTGAAAGAAGAGAGCCCTTTTATAAGGGGCAAAAGATGGAATTTGAAACGGTGGGAGTGGTTCTCGAGCGCACGTGGTTGCACGTCTACAACCAACGTAATGATGATCTCTGATTTGATGGTGACTAAGGTTGATCGCATGGAACACACGCATTGTCCCAGCGTGCCACATGTAAAGTTGGGTGGAAGAGTTGCAGGTTCTTTTAATATGAAGTGACGGCTCAATGATGGCGGCTTAACTTGGGGGATTGAACAAATCACTCCATGATTCTCTTTTCTTTGGGAAATAAAATAGTTTTGGGGAGAATTTCAAAAACCAATTATAATTCCTCAATAAATATAAACAAATTTATCATAAAATATTTTCATCTCTGAGAAGACTCCACGACCAAGTTTTCAAGTCGCTTGAGCAAAAGCTCACTCGAATGGAAAATGCATGTGTGGTTATTTACATATGCCTTTGTACAAATAATTATTGTTTCCATAGTTATTTATTTGCTTATTTAAAATAACCCCTGTCTACATGTTACTCAAAGAGAGGTATAGGTAAACAAATATCTCTATGAAGGGGCAAATATAGGGGGAGGTCCAAGCTTAAAGTTGATCGACAGACTAATTAATCATAAATAAGAGATTAATGATAGAACAAGAGATTATTAGGAAGGAGATCATTCCCAAGGAGCATGGTCTCTCAAAGGACCTCTCATAAATATCAAGATCAATCGAGATATGGAAAGCACATCTTGTGATAGGAAATCATTTGTAAGGGGCTCGAAGGACCTCCCACAAAGATCAAGATCAATCGAGAGATATGGAAAGTACATTTTGTAATAGGAATTATGATTTACATGTACTATCTCTTATTATTGAAACACTTAGAGTTATTTTGTAATAACTTTGAGGTTAATCGGTACCTTTAAAGGGCCATGTCTGGCAAGACATGGGATAGCTCACATGCTCTATCGAACGACCACATTTTGAGAATTTTACAGGGACTTGGTTTGGAGGAATGGGAACAAGGTAACATTGGGTAGGTGATACCAACCTATTTGGCACGCTTGGGCAAAACCTCTGTTCAATGAGCACAATAAACGGCCTCTCGAGAACTATCTGCTGAGGGACCTCACGTCCAACAGTTGTTCAAAGATGTCTGTTTGGTCTCTCATAAATAATTCCAGGTTGCTCGAACAATCATCATATGAATAACCACATTTAGCTAATTAGATATCTCATCTCACATGTTACTGTTTGTTAGCTTTTATGATGTCATGTTTCCTGACATTTTAGGAACTCAAGAAAAGTTACACTCGAGTGGGTTTATTCCTTGAACCACCAACTCATTTGAGGAAATGTCCTATCAGCCATCACAAAAAGAAACCTTTGTGTCAATCTATCACGTCTCAATCAATGCAAAAGAACTCTTAATAGCACAAATAGTGTTCCCGCCAAAATATAATGTCTCATGCATTTAATGCAGTATCTTTAGCATTAATTACATAGTATTCTCAGCATTAAATGAGATCAGAACATTTAATTGCGGGCAAGGTCGCTCGAATGATCTTGCCCTCATATAAATACCTTGGTTTATCTTCTTTAAAATATCTTCTTATGATTACCATGATTAATGCTTAGTTTTCTCTAGACACGAGAGTTCGTTGTGAGTTCTTCATTTGCTGATTATTCTTTTGATCTCTAGAGCTTAACCACTCTTTATTCACCAATATTAGTGTTTATTGTGTTTCTAGTTTAATGCCTTGCCTCTATTGTGCCAGAGTGTTTGTTTCGTATCCCTCCAATCAAGTTGATTGTGGGGACCCTTTTCATTTATTATAATAAAAGAGCATTTATGTTGTAAAAGCTTCATTTAATATAGACTTTTAGTTTTAAAGACGATTTTTAGTAGACATTATAGTTCTCACTTATTATATTGTTCTTTGTGTACTAATCATTATTCTGAAAAGGGGTCACGCCTCGAAAAATACTAATTGTATTTCAAGAGCCCACATTGAGGTGTATTATATATTTGAAGTCAAGGAATATCTATAAACAAAGTTTTAGTCCATTTTTTTAGTTTCGAATATGCATAACACTAACAATTGCACGCAGTAGAAAATATCAGTAGTTTATCAATATTACTTTATCTGCACAAAATAACTATTGCAAATAAACCAACATAATATGTAGAAATAAATGGTACATTAATAACTTTATACCATATAATATGTTTTATTTATCCATATATATTCACGAATTTCTTCAGTTGATTAATAATAATTTTAATTTAATACATATATTCTAATATTTTTATTGCTCACAAACATGTAAGATGCAACAAATCAAGAATAAAGATGATATATTCATTAACCAAAAAATAAATCAAGAATAAAGATGATATATTCATTAACTAAAAATATATGTAGTTTAAGTGGGTCATTCTCACAAATGTGTAAGATGCAGTGAAAAAATTCATTTCAAGAGAACATCATGTATGGTATATTCGAAATTTACAGGTTGGCAGTATAAAAGACTGAAGAATTACCTTGATTTGAAAGGAGATTTCCTTCCTGGCAGAAAGCGTGAGAAATTGCTCTGTCTCAGCTACAATATATATGCACAGTATATGACCCTCTTCATAGTGAAAGCATATCAATGGGCTGTAGAAAAATAGAGGGAGGAAAGAGTTAGAAGATAAAAGGATTGTAATTGTCAGTAGATAAATAAATGAGAAACTCCTTGGCTCCAAATTCATTGATACAGAATGGACGTAAGGTATGAATCGGGGGAAGACAAAAGGTGTAGTGTAGAAAGAGGGAGCAAATAAAAGGCATTGGAGCTATGCTACGGGAACAACCTAGACGGGTGTTAAAATTTATGATTGGGTTACATTTTATAGTATTATAATAGACTAAATTTAAGCCCCACGCGATGCACGAGTGTTTGGTAGAGCTTATTATAATAAAAAATTGGAAAACGAACTTAAAGTATGTCATCTATTAACACCAACACTAATACTATAGTTATAAACTTTTCAATAATTCCAGTTCCCATGTTAAACATTGTAATAATAAAGAGAAATTGTCATGCATAACTCATGAAAGTAGTATATGTATTGCTCAAGTCCATTATATGTCTGCAATTAATCATAATAAAGCTAAGCAAGTTTATATACTAACTTTAGGTGCGAGGATCAATATACACATTACAATCAGGGCAATGGACAAAATTTTCCATAGCATATATCCACCACATATTTATTTAGCATGATATATAATCTCTGCAATCACTCAAACTATTATTTCTTTAGCTCCACCCACAAAAACTCTCTCAAAGCAAGCTCTCACTCTTAGATGCAGCAATCCACTATTTCGAACAGTGTATACCTTTTTGTATTTAGGAAGGTGGTGACTATATATTAATATTTAAGTAGTTTATATATATAAACACACGCGTGTAATGACTTATCACCAATGTAAGTGAAGGAAAAAATATAAATCTAATTAATCAAATTCGAATGCATATGTCAAGTGTAAAATTTAGTGTAGAATGAAGTAATATTCACTCACCTATAGAAGCACCTAATATGCTCATATTGAAATGGATGAAAAAATAATTTAAATGTAGGTCCACCAAAACAAAGAATATAGAGCAAGACAAATTTCTTAGCAACCAAACTAAACTTAAGCACTATCTCCATAAAATACAAAAAGAAATGAAATGAAGTATAAATTAATAAATGAGATGATCAAATTTCTCATATATGAAACGTTTGAATAAAAACTATGTATTATCCCAATTATATAAAATTACAAATAATCCAAATTAAAGAATATGTCACAAATAATCAAGAAATCATCATACACATTGTTTCTACTAAAAAAAATGGTAAAAATATGATATAATATCGGTGAAAAATATTTTAAAATACGGTTTAAATAAAATATATTTTAAAAAAATACAACAAATAGATAATATCACAAACACATTGATATTCACTCCCCTAACATACCAAGACGCAATTACAAAAGTATACAAGATGAAATACATGTATTAGTATTATTGGGGACTGTGTACAATTTGAAATTTCTTTAATACAATTTTTCTAGTTTGAACTACGAAATTATTGAAGATGTATAAAAAGGGGTAAGCTATTATAGTTCTATGAAAGACTGCTTTGATTATAAAAAAAAAACTACGTACAAGTACACAAATTGATAAGGACTTAACTTGAAAAATTGTAAACGAATAATACAAATCTAGGTAAGAAACCAAAAAGATAAACATAAGCGGATTATCATTAAATTTAGTTGCAAGGATCTAATAATGTCACAAACCAAATAAGGGCGAGTGTCGATCAAAAAAGAAAACCCAATACATTATTCCTATATTTACTCCTCTAAATTTACTTACAATAAACATATACTAAAGGCAATGACACGAGAGCTCGTTTGATCACCAAAAGGCTTGAAACAACCATACACCAAAAATAAAAGCTTGATAAAGATGCGAGAAAAAATGTCTGAAACTAAAAATTCAGAAAACAATGAATATCACATAAAGAAATCCATTTAGCCTACCCATATTGTGGGACTTTTACATCTTGATATCTTGATTTATCCTATAAAGTCGAGTTAGAGAGAAAAAGAGTACGACAAACTTGAAACTCGATGGTAAGATAAGCCGAAGAAAGTTTCGCCTGTAAGGGTTTGCAAATGAAAGAGATTATACATATAAGAGATGTTTGGCCCAAATCATATTATCACTATGTAAACCTTTTTTTAAAAGAATATATGGAAAGGGTATGGGATAGAGAGCGAGAATTACAAATCGAACTCTTGGATTACTAGGAGGAGTTTGGGGTGATTTAGAGGAAAGAAAAAGACCAAGAGGAGAGAGAGATGAGAGAAGAGAAGATGACAATGGAATGAATAGAATAATGGGCTTCTTCTTAGATGAGAGAGAGAGAGAGAGAGAGAGAGAGAGAGAGAGAGAGAGAGAGAGAGGATAATATAGACGGGGATGGGATATGGAGAGCCAAATATTGAGAAAGATAAATAGGCTCTTCAATATTGGATGCGTGAAAACGTGTTTGACTTTATTCCTATGCATTCATCAAGTAGTACACGTGGACATGATAAAATGAGGGTGTAATTTAAAAGTGTATTCCATTTTATAATACTGGTTTATAGCCCCGCGCGTTGCGCGGGTGCATTGCAGTTCTTATTATACAAGGCAATGCGAACATACTTACAAAAATAAAGGTAAAATATATAACGTTAAAAGACCTATTTCACACTTGTGTGATACATGCCGTTAATACAGAATAATTTATAAAAGGATAACGAATATGTGTATTTCATTAATATAATATTTGATGCCAAACAAATACTTGCATGTAAAATTGAAATGCAAAAAGGGAAGGGGAATTAAAAATGCGAAAAAGAATAGAAAACATACACAACCACCTACCCCCCCATATATATGTGTGTGTGTGTGTGTGTGTGTGTATAAAAAGATTGCTTATAAATATAAATTATTTTTTAAACAATGCTATTTGTATAAAAATATAAATATATAATCATTTTTTTTATAAAACTATAATATTAACAGATTTTTTTATAATTTTTTTAATACAACCTAATTTTATAAAGCTAAGTATAAAATATTTTATTATATATAAAAATTGTATTTTTACAAAGTAGTTTTCTTAAAAATATAGTTTTTAACTTCATTTCTTTATATAACTTGTGCTTTCAAATGCTTTAAACAATACAGTTTTTATAAAAATATAAATATATGATCATCTATGTATATATATAAAATTATAGTCTCCAATTGTCTTACAACTGATAGTGTTAACACTTTTTGTCATAATTTTTTTAATAAAACTTAATTTTGTAAAGATATGAATAAAATATTCTATTATATATATAAATTATATTTTTATAAAGTGATTTTCTAAAAACTGTAGTTTTTAACTTCATTTCTTTATGTAAATTGTGTTTTATAAGGCTTTCTATAAATATAAACACAAATTTTTTTGAAGAAAAAAATATTTTTATAAATCAGTGTTAACATTCAGAATTTATAAACTGTTTTAGAAAACTGTACATTTTTGTATATAAAAAATACTTTTTTAGTTATATATAAAACAATATTTATTGTATAAATATTAACATTTATTAATTGAGGGAAAATGTGTTTCATATAATTTTTTTTTTGTATGGATATAAATTGTGTTTTATAAGGCTTTCTATAAATATAAACACAAATTTTTTTGAAGAAAAAAATATTTTTATAAATCAGTGTTAACATTCAAAATTTATAAACTGTTTTAGAAAACTGTACATTTTTTTATATAAAAAATACTTTTTGAGTTATATATAAAACAATATTTATTATATAAATATTAACATTTATTAATTGAGGGAAAATGTGTTTCATATAATTTTTTTTTGTATGGGGAGACACTATTTTTAACATAACTTTTTGCATTTAATTTGGATAGGTGGCACAATAACACATGGAGACACCATTTATATATATATATATATATATATATATATATATATATATATATATATATATATATATATATATATATATATATATTAGTTTAAATAAATCATGAATGTTTTAGAAAACTTGATTTAAGCGTCGTTGTTGATACCAAATTTAATCTGCTGACTTGGCTCAATCATATGAAGACACGTGGCTATCTACATGGCAACAACGCATACTTTTCGAGGAACTCATACGCTCCGAGGAATAGATCTCTCCGAGGAACTCATACACTCCGAGGAACGCATACGCTCCGAGGAACTCTCGAATACCATAAAGCTTAGGTGGTCCGAGCCACTCAGACGGCCCGAGCTGCATCTCGAACAGATCATTAATAGCTGAATAACCAACAGTTCAACTGGTTCATTAAATTCTTATCATTTAGACGCACACGCTTAAAGGGCATTAAATGTGTTACCCTTTCATATGTATATCATTTAATGTATCACCCTTTCATATGATAGCTTCGAGGCTATAAATACATTGTACAATCCTCATTGTGAGGGGGGGTTCTGAATCCAAACTTTGGGATCCAGAACGCAATTTCTTGTAATCGAGAATTCTCAAACACTCAGCAATAAAACAACAGTGGATGTAGGTCATTCGTATAAGGCTGAACCACTTTAAAAATCTTTTGTCTCATTTATTTATCTGTGATTGAATAATTAGAGTGATCTAATTTTTTACATCAACAGATTGGCGCCGTCTGTGGGAAACGACTGGTAATATCGTTTTCTCACCAATAACAATCCAATACCAATGGCTGATGTGCCGGAATCCAGCAATCGAAATGCCGGAACCCCTCCAAATCCATCTGCACCATCAATCATTCCAGATCTGACTGGAATAATGGCAAATTTGGCTCAGGGCCAGACCGCCATGCAAGAAACAATGCGACAACTCATCCAAACCCTCCATGGCGATGCACCAGCCCATTCCGGATCACGAAACATCCAAAGAAATACCCGTGCGCCTTCTACGCGTACTAGGCGTGTTAATTCATATCGCAATGAGGAATCTGAAGATTTTTCTTATCAACCAGGACAAACTTCGTCAATGCGAGCCACAGATACTGAACAACGTGTCACCCTCTCCCCAGAAAGGGCCAGCGCATTGGAAAGATTAAGCAGGGCCTCTCCTTTTGATCGATTAGGCCCTAGGAGGAACAAAAGTCCTCTTAATGCAACGTCGAGGAGCTTTCGACGACCATCAGATTTAAAGGAAGGATCTGCCCAGTCACGACCAGTTACTCGTCGAGATGTATCTGCTGACCGATCAGCTGCTCGCCATGATAAATCCCAGGAAGCCACTTCAACGCGATCAGTTGCTCGAACCAATAGGCCCGAGGAAGGAAATGATGCTTGAAAAGGATCTATTCAAAGGCTGGAGGATAGATTAGGGGAAATGGCTAAGGCTAAGAACCCCCTACAACGAACCTTTGTTCGAGGAACACCTTTTGTCCAGGACATTGTTGATTTTCCAACACCATCAAAGTTCAAAGCACCTGTTGTGACTCCCAAGTATGATGGGAAGACTGACCCTGTCCTTCATATAGAACAATATCAAGCTGCTGCCGACATCTATGCTGTCCCAGACGAGATGAGATGCAGGGCATTCTCGGGAACTCTTACCGGATATTCTCAGATATGGTATAATAATCTTCCTCGGGGTAAGATTTCAACTTTTCTTTAACTGGCCGAGTTATTCATTGGGAATTTCTGCTTTGGAGCAAAGCCAGTTAAATGAGTAGCACATTTGTTAAGTGTTAGACAAAAAGCTGGTGAGAGTATTAGAGACTATATAACTCGTTTTAATAACGAGAAGCTCGAAGTCATTGATTATGAGGAGAAGACAGCGATTACTGCTTTGATGAGTGGACTACTGCCAAACAAGTTGTACTACACTTTGGCCAAAGACCCACCTCGAACCACGTCGGACCTGATGGGAAAAGCGTCCAAGATTATGAACGCCGAGGAGGCTATGTCTACGAAGAAGAATATGGACTCCAAAGAAACCAAGGGGGAAGGTGATAAAGCTAAGAAGAAAGAGCATAAGAACAATGGTGGTGACAAACATTCCAAAAGTAGGTCGTCATGGGAGGTTTTGAAGAAATTTGATAACTATACGCCTTTGAAGGCAAATATCAACCATGTCCTGGAAGAAATTAAGAACAGCGAGGAGTTAAACTGGCCCAAGAAAATGAGGTCAGACCCTGACACAAGGAATATGGAGAAATATTGCGAGTTCCATAAGGATCATGGCCATATGACCAGAAATTGCATAGCTCTTCAGAACGAGATTGAAACACTCATCCGAAGAGGAAAGCTAGCAAAGTATGTTGATCGGGGAGGCAAAAGAAGAAATAATGACCGAACTAGAGAGAGGTCTAGATCTCCTCGTCGGGCAGAGGAGAAAAAGAAGAGAAACCATGAAGATGATCCAGATGATGACCCCGATCTTCCCAAGAAACCAAGGCAACCAGAACGAGAGGTATTTTCAATACGCTTTGGGTCATTTGATTGTAATGTTATTACAGGAGGAGATGCAGGAGGAGGAGACCTTACTGCAGAAAGAAAAGCTTACCTCGGAGAGGCTCAAGCTTGCTCGTACATTCAGAGAATAAATTTAGCTGAAGAAGATCGCCCGAGAAAGGTGAATAAAGAAAAATTGGTCATTGGGTTTTCAAAAAATGATCTTGCAGGAGTTCTATATCCTCATGACGACCCACTAGTGATCAAAATGAGAATGAAGGAGGAAATGATCTCAAGAGTGTTAGTCGACAACGGTAGCTCGGTAGACATCATGTTATACTCGTGTTTCAATAGTTTAAATTTGAAGCTATCTCAACTGGAGCCTTATCACAGGCCCCTCATCGGTTTTGCTGGCGAAAAAGTATTTCCACTTGGAACGATCAAGTTGGATATATTTATTGGTACGTGGCCTGCTTGTCGGACAAAAAAAATACGCTTTTTCGTGATGGATAAGAATGTCCAGTCATCGTACAATATCATCATGGGAAGAGTAGGGTTGAAGAAGTTAGAGGTTGTACCATCTACAGTGCATCAATGCCTAAAATTTCCAACAAACTTTGGAGTAGGAGTTATGAAAGGTGATCAGAAAGTAGCTCGGGAGTGATATTATTCATCCGCCGAGCAAGATGAATTGGAAGAATCAAAGAAAAAG
This sequence comes from Sambucus nigra, assembly GCA_949130495.1. Lineage (NCBI taxonomy): Eukaryota > Viridiplantae > Streptophyta > Magnoliopsida > Dipsacales > Adoxaceae > Sambucus > Sambucus nigra. Next base: position 185,725,610 of record OX422212.1, on the reverse strand, counting down.
ACTACTACTTATCAAGTGGATGAAGGTGCAGAAATTGAAACCTTGGATCCTCGGGATGAGTCGCAACTCGTGAAGGGTCAAGTGGTGGAAGCTACTAAAAAATATCATTCTGGACGATGAACACCCTGAACGAACTACTCAAATAGGTTCGTCATTGGAAGCCTCACTAAAACAGGAATTGACAACTTTCCTTAGAAGCAGAAAATAAACTTTTGCTTGGAGTCATGAAGATATGCCTGGGATTGACCCAAACTTCTTATGTCACGAGCTCAATGCGAATAAGGAGATCAAGCCTGTGAAGCAGAGAAGAAGAGTATTCAGTCCCGAGAAGAATCAAGCTATACAGGAGGAAGTCGAGAAGCTCCAGAAAGTTTGTTTCATTGAAGATGTAAAATATCCAGATTGGTTAGCCAATGTGGTGATGGTAAAGAAGAAAAACAACAAGTGGAGAATGTGTGTAGACTTCACCGACCTCAACAAAGCATGCCCAAAAGATCATTTTCCACTGCCCCGAATTGAACAACTGGTGGATGCTACCTCGGGACACGAGTTGTTGAGCTTAATGGATGCTTATTTTGGATATAATCAGATAAAAATGAAACCTGAAGACAGGGAGAGTACCTCTTTCATTACCCCTAGGGGAACTTATTGTTATAATGTTATGCCTTTTGGTTTAAAAAATGCAGGTGCGACATATCAGAGGCTGGTGAACAAGGTCTTTGCTGAACAAATCAGTGACAATATGGAAGTCTATGTTGACGACATGCTGACAAAAAGCAAGAAAGCTACAGATCATCTAGTTGACTTAAGTCAAACTTTTGATCAACTAGATAAATATCAAATGAAGCTGAACCCGACGAAGTGCATATTTGGAGTACGAGAAGGCATGTTCCTCGGGTACATTGTCAATCAAAGAGGCATTGAAGCAAATCCTGAAAAGATCAAAGCTCTATTAGGGCTGCGATCTCCAACAACGAAGAAGGAAGTACAGAGTCTCACAGGACGAGTAGCAGCACTCAACAGATTTGTGTCACGAGCAACTGATAGATGTCTCCCATTCTTCAAGACACTCCGAAAAACTTTTGAGTGGAATGATGAATGTGAGAAGGCCTTTCAAGACTTGAAGAAATACTTGGGAGCACCTCCACTGTTGTCCAGGCCGGTGATGGGAGAAAAATTGTATTTGTACCTTGTAGTATCCGAGAATGAAATTAGCTCGGCGTTGATCAGAATGGAGAATGGAGTACAAAAGCCAATTTACTACACAAGTAAGGCCTTCCGAGGAGCAGAGATCAGATATCCAAGACTGGAGAAATTGGCACTAGCACTGATTGAGGCGAGTAGGAGAATGAGGTCGTATTTCCAGGCTCATACTATAGTAGTATACACCGATGTGCCATTGAGACAAGCCCTTCATAAGCAAGAGAAATCAGGGAGATTGATGTACTGGGCACTAGAGCTCGGAGAATATGATATAATTTATGAACCCAGATCATCACTAAAAGGGCAGGCTGTGGCAGATTTCATAGCGGAGTTCACCTATCCTGATACCCCCGAGGAGCGAAAGTTGCTCGCTGATCAACCTGTGGATGTTACAGGATCAACAAACACAAGCCCAGACCAATTCCGATTGGTAAAAGGACGTGTGGATGTTACAGGATGTGATGCAGAGATAGTTGGGAGGACTCCGGACGAGAAATAAGAGTTGCTCGCTGATCAACCTGTGGATGTTACAGGATCGACAGACACTGGCTCAGACTAACTCCGGTTGGTAAGAGGGCAAGTGGATGTTACAAGGTCATTAAATTCGAACTCAGACCAACCTCGGTTGGTAAAAGGGCAAGAAAAGATGATCGATGAGGAACGAGAAAAATCCGAGGAAAATGAAAGGAAGCAGCAAATATTTCACCGAGGAACTCTGACTGATCAAAAATTTGAAGGCGAGTTACCTATATGGAGGCTATATGTAGATGGCTCATCTTGCACCGCAGGATGTGGCGCGGGAATAGTTCTGAGCACTCCAGACGAGGTCGACATGGAATACGCCTTGCCTTTCTAATTCAAAGCATCCAACAATGAAGCAGAATATGATGCCATGATTGCAGGGCTTAATTTGGCAAAAATTATGGAGGCGCAACAGGTTGTGATCTTCAGTGACTCTCAATTGATTGTAAACCAAATGATGGGAGTATATGCAGTTAAAGGAGAATTAATGATCAGATATCATGCAAAGGCAAAGGAGCTGTTGTCAGAATTTACCGCTATTCAGCTGGTCAGAGTACCAAGAATGGAGAATGCGAGAGCAGACGCCCTAGCTCGACTAGCATCAGCTACTCGCACCGAGCTACGACGAACAATCCCAATTGAAGTGTTTGCTGGTCGGAGTATAGATGGAGATCTGAAGATGAATTTTATCACCCTTGATTTAGGACCATCTTGGATGGATCCCATCAGGGTATATATCGAGGAGGGAGAATTGCCAATTGACAAGCTTGCAGCCAAGAAATTGAAGTTTAAAGCTGCTCGGTATGTACTAACTAATGGTGTTTTATATAGACGAGGAATTATGGCAGGTTTGCAAAGATGTGTACATCCTACCGAGGTGAAAGATTTGATTGAAGAGATCCATGAAGAGTCTTGTGGAGCGCATGTAGCAGGTCGGACACTTTTACAAAGGGTGATGACACAGGGATACTACTGGCCGACGATGAGGGCAGATTGTATAGCCTATGCAAAGAAATGTGACAAGTGCCAACGTTTTTCCTCCATCCGAAGAACTCCACAAGCATTGTTGACACCCATAACTTCCCCTTGGCCATTTGCTATGTGGGGAATTGATTTGGTTGGACCACTGCTAACGACCCGAGGAAGGTTCAAGTATCTCGTCGTCGCAGTTGATTATTTTACTAAGTGGGTAGAAGCTGAGCCACTCATTGATATGACCTACGAGAAGGTGTACCAATTTGTTTGGAAGAACATCATTTGCCGATATGGTCTTCCTCATGCTTTCATCACAGACCATGGAACACAATTTGATAACGAGGAGTTCGCTACCTATTGTCATCAATCAAACATTTTGAAGGTTCATTCAGCACCAGGCCATCCTCAAAGCAATGGACAAACTGAAGTGACAAACAAAACGCTGCTGAACGGTTTGAAGAAAAGATTGGATGATGCGAAAGTAAACTGGATCAACGAGCTACAATCAGTACTTTGGGCTTACCGAACTACTCCCCGAGTAGCAACTGGAGAATCACCATACATGCTAGCGTTCGGAAGTGAAGCTGTCATACCTGCCGAGTTGGGCCTCCCAACACACAGGGTACTGAATTTCAATTCCCCTGTCAGCGACTTAATGAGAAGACTGGATTTAAACATGCTCGAGGAAGTTAGAGAAGAAGCAGCCATTAGAAATGCTGCTTACCAGCAGCGAACAGCTTTGTTCTACAACAAGAGGGTGAAGAAGTGCGACCTGAAAGAAAGAGACTATGTGTTGAAGAAAGTAATCTAAAAGCATAACAAACTGGAAGCAAACCGGCATGGACCATACCGAGTTACAGAAGTTGTTCGACCAGGAACCTATCGAATAGCAACTTTAGAAGGCGAAGAGTTTAAGAATGCATGGAATGCAGAGCATCTGCGCAAGTATTATCAGTGATGTATATGTAACACAGTTTCCATCAGTATGAATAAAATGAAAAAATTCTGCAAGTTTCTCTGTTTATTGAATTTTTTTCGGGGAATACTAGTGCTATGCACTACTCGGCAAAGCTCAGCAGACTACTCAACAAAATATTCCAAACTGTACCAACTTAGTTGGTCGACGAGGATAAAAAATTCCAAACTATACCAACTTAGTTGGTCGACGAGGAGAAAATATTCCAAACTGTACCAACATAGTTGGTCGACGAGGAGAAAATATTCCAAACTGTACCAACTTAGTTGGTCGACGAGGAGAAATATTCCTAAAAATGCCAACCTGTTTGGCTAGGAAACGAAATATTCCAAACTGTACCAACTTAGTTGGTCAACGAGGAGAAATATTCCTAAAAATGCCAACCTGTTTGGCTAGGAAACGAAATATTCCAAACTGTACCAACATAGTTGGTCGACGAGGAGAAAATATTCCAAACTGTATCAACGAAGTTGGTCGACGAGAAAAAAATATTCCAAACTGTACCAAGTATGGTTGGTCGGGGATAAAAACCCACTAACTGTAGTTGGTCGACGAGGAGAATTTATCGACTTTGGTTAGTCGGACACATTTTATGAAAAAGATAAAAATTTACCAAGTATGGTTAGTCGGGGATCAACTCTCACTAACTATAATTGGTCGACGAGCACAATTTAATAACCTTGGTTGGTTGGAAAAATTTTAAACATAGTTATATTCATTACTTGATTATTGAAATATTGAGTAACATTACTGATACTTGTAACTTTTCTACTAAGTTGGTCGATGAACAACACTATTATTATCTTTTTAACAGATATGCATAAGTGTTTACAAGACAATAGCAATTAAGATTTGCAAACAGAAATGAAAGTTTTTCATTAAATTCGAAATAAATTACAAAAGGAAAGTTACATTGATATGTATACTAACTGTTACATTAAAAACTCCTATTTTATTGGTCTTTTCCCCTCAGCTTTCGATACAGGTGCCTCGCCAGCAGGCGGATCATTTAAAGACTGAGGAGAATTGATGAGATTCAAATCCTTCAGCATCCTGACGTTCATCACAGAAGGTCGATCTAATAGATGCTCGGGACGAGATACCTCGATTTGAGAATGAAGATTGTAGTCACCGAGGTATTTTGCAATTAAGCTCCGAGGAATGGCACGAGCTGGGATCCATTCCATATCCAAATTATACGGTGGCACAGGTAAGTCGAGCACCCCGGGATCATGGTAGTCCCACAGATAGTGTCCTTGTTCAAGCTTCAGCACACCTAAGGCGTTCAACCAGCCTTGCTTGTAGCCCTCATTGTTGGCATTCTGGATACGGTCGTCCAAGTGAAATAATGCTTCTTTGTATCCATCCATCCAAAACTCCCTAGGTTGTTTGTGGAATTGATATGTTAACCTTTCAAGCTTCTCGTGAAGACTCTGGATGAAAAGCTCATTAGTCTCCAACACTGATTTCTTTGCAGAGAGTTGTTTTTTCAGGTCTCTAATTTTCTTCGACATGTCAGATAAAGCTTGGTTCTTAGCCATTAATTGGAAGGCTTGGTTCTCCAAGGCCGATGCTGTCCTCTGTTCCTCCACAAGAACACGAGCTTCTATTCCTCGTCCCCGAGGAGATGTGGAAGTGCCCGACCTCCTCAATGTGTCCAACTTTTACCTCAATTTGGCATTCTCAACTTCTAAAAATGAAAATCCCTCGTCAGTCACTGGGATTATAGTTGTTGAAGAAGAGGCTGCAGACTTCAACTGTGCTAGCTCTTTCTGTAAATTGTTATTCTCTTGCTCCAGCAGCTCGACAATCTGTCTACATGCTTCAACTTCACCCTTTAAGGTTCTCTCCCTGACATCGTACCCAGCAAAGAGCTTCTCATAACCCTTCTCGGAAGAAAGCTGCTGATACCTCTTCTCATACCCTTCATGCAACAGGGCAGTTGATTCCTTGTACTGATTCTGAAGGTCTTCTAGGGTACATTGAAGATCCTCGATCATTTCATAGTAAGCCACATTATTGGCCACAGCTCGGTCAAGTAAGCACTTCAGGTACTGATAAGCTTCGACTGCCTGTTCTGAAGCATCATGACCAATGATGTCTGCAACTTCTGATGCACTAAGGTCTGTGTGACCAGCCTTATAAAATTCATTGTATTGCTGCATCAGCTTTGTATCATTGGCAGATAGCATATCCATCCTGGCCAGAAACTAGCAGAGAAAGAAAAGACAATCATCAAAAAGAAGATCAAGACAGAGTACAAATAGAAAAGAGACAATCGTATGGAAGAAAGAACTCATATTTTATTAGATCATGAAATTTGAAGTTACAAGTTTTGAGTTACATTTGACAAACAAAAAAAGAAAAATAGAAAGAGAAAACCGAACAACACTACACCTTTTCCTTATCTCCAAAACCTTCTCGGGAGGTTGGGAAGAGGAGGCAGGTTGCTCGGAGGGAACTGTAACTTGTTCGGAGAGCACCAATTGTTGCTCGGAAGAAGAAACTCCTTGCTCGACAGCATGCTGACTGGTTAGGGCATTCTCTCCCACTACCATTGAAGATTCTTCAGAGGTAGCTTCGTCCTCTTCTAATTCTTCTGGAGTAGGAGGAGGACCAGGGATGTGTCTCTGGAAGAGCTCGGATGACTCGTCGACCTTCAATTCTTGAAGGGCAGCAACCCATCCGTCCCTGAAATACTTTACACTGCCATAATCCACTTGAGAGACCTTGGCAGCACATCCCTTATCCCAACCTTTGTCCCAGCCAGAGCTGAAGGACTTCTTCACGGCAGCTTTCCTTTTGGCCTTCTCCAAGGCAAGCTTCTCGGACAGCAAAATATCAGCAGCCTTCAGTTTTTGTTCGGCTTCCTCCTTCTGCCGAGTTACTTCCTAGAGTTGGACCAATCTCTCCTCAGCGGCCTTGAGTTTATTTTCAAATTCCTCAGCAGTCTTGAGCTTCGCATCGAGCTCTTTATTAGCCTTCTCCAAGGCATTCACTTTCCTCTCCAAATCCCTGGAGGCCTCAGCAACCCGAGTTTTCTCTTGTTCGGAGGAAACAAGTTTATTCTCCCAGACTGGCTTATCAGTATCGTACCTCTGGCGAGATTCCTCCAAGGACTTGGTAGCTTCTTCCAGAGTCCCTCCACACTGGACGAGGAGCAAGAAGCTTTGATTGCTTCATCCTTATTAAGGATTATGTTGAGGCAACTCGTCAACTGTAAATAAAAAGAGAAAGCAAAGTCAGAAATAAAAATGAGAAATAACAAAGGAAAATATGAAAAGTTCAAAGTAAAGGTACTTACTGAAGCAAGATGACGAGCAGCCAAAGAAGTAACCATATTCCGAGTAAGGTTATCTTCATTACCTTGCACCTCGGGAATGGTCAAAGACTTTACGGAGCTCATGTCAGAGCTCGGGGGAACAGATGTGGGAACCCTAGTCCCAGCAGCAGGGGGCTGAATGGTGGTGTCAGCCAAATTGACCGAGGAGCTCTTCTTCAGCCTCCTCGGGGGAACAGGTACAACCAAGGAAGAATCCTTGGTTGGTGATATCACAATCACCTTTCCAGGAGCAGCAGAGCTGCTCGGAGCCACCGCGGGCTTGTCAGCAACCTTCTCGGAGACTTTAGCAGGAGCAGTTGAAGGAACTACACCAGTCTTCTTGGTCCCCTCCTTTGGGACATCAATCTTAATCCTTTTTATTTCTCCAGAATCGGAGGCAGTTTTCTCAAACAGAGCAGGAGTCCTTCTCTTCTTCATCCTTTCGCTCAACGGAACGTGAGATTCTGGCGAAGAACTTGCAGAGGGTGGTACTGGCTCTGCTTCACTAATCACTGGACGAGCAGTGAAAGAAGTTGTATAGCTCTTATATTGGAGCAGATAGGAGGCTGATCGAATGTGCTCGTCAGCAACCCTTTGATGCGGACCCCAGATAAGTCCCAAATGCCTTATATTGACATCTGCTTCTTTGGGGCACTTTCTCTTGCTATCAACTGCAAATAAACAGATATTGTTATCAGTAACACATTTTATCAAACACAAAACAAACATGATTTCAAGATAAATAAAATAAATAAAAATAGCCTATCCCATTGCCATAAGGAGGGCATCTGGGACCCTGGTAAACCTCATCTCCAGGTAAAGGAGGGTGTTGCCAATTTTTTACAACAACCCCATGTTCAAAATAATCCCTGTTGGCATCAGGGAGATTGACTACTAAAGCTCTATTTATAAACCTAGTTTTTAAATAATAAATATTATCATTAACTGCCCATCTATAGCAGTACATGATTTCTGGAATTCCTATGCGAGTTCTATGCACTTGATTTAATTTATGCACCCCATTAACTATTCTCCATGTGTTGGGGACTATTCGTGCAGGAACAACATCAAAGTACTGACAAAATTCCAAACACAGAGGATTTGGTGGAAAAGAAAATCCACACTCAGCAAAAAAGAGACTGGGGAACCAATGTCCCTCAGCCAAATTGAAATAGTTGGAAGGCTCAGAAAGCTCTTCCAAGACGACCCAAGAGGGAATGGAAAAATCAGAACGAAATTTCTTAAGAGACTCAACAGGATAAACCATGGTGAATAAAGAAATAAAAATGAAGGAAGAAGATCTTACAGGAAAAGAGTAGAGCTGATGACGACAGACGATGGAAGAGATGAGTACACAAGAGAGTAGAAGACGATGAAAAACTCTAAGATGAAAATTTGAAAAGATAGAAGACGATGGAAGTCTCTGTGAAGTTTAAATACCTTGCCTTGGGAACTGGCGAAGTAATGATGATAAAAAGGACGATTACGTTACCGGCGGCTAAAAAGGCATTAAATATTGGCGCGGGAATCAAAGCGAACAACAGCGACTAAAAAGGCGAAAAGTGACGCGGGAAACGAAGCGAGCAGGAAAGTCCAAAAAAGCACGATTCTACGAATTGGGATAGAGAAATAAATACAAGGGATATGATCCTAAAAATCAGGAAGAACTATTTAAAGCTACCGAATTCCGAGAAAGAATGTTCCATACTCCTCAAATTTCGAACTATGAAACATCGGGGGCTTCTGTTGATACCAAATTTAATCTGCTGACTTGGCTCAATCATATGAAGACACGTGGCTATCTACATGGCAACAACGCATACTTTCCGAGGAACTCATACGCTCCGAGGAATAGATCTCTCCGAGGAACTCATACACTCCGAGGAACAGACCTCTCCGAGGAACGCATACGCTCCGAGGAACAGACCTCTCCGAGGAACTCTCGAATACCAAAAAGCTTAGGTGGTCCGAGCCACTCAGGCGGCCCGAGCTGCATCTCGAACAGATCATTAATAGCTGAATAACCAACAGTTCAACTGGTTCATTAAATGCTTATCATTTAGACGCACACGCTTAAAGGGCATTAAATGTGTTACCCTTTCATATGTATATCATTTAATGTATCACCCTTTCATATGATAGCTTCGAGGCTATAAATACATTGTACAATCCTCATTGTGAGATGGATTCTGAATCAAAACTTTGGGATCCAGAACGCAATTTCTTGTAATCGAGAATTCTCAAACACTCAGCAATAAAACAACAGTGGACGTAGGCCATTCGTATAAGGCTGAACCACTTTAAAAATCTTTTGTCTCATTTATTTATCTGTGATTGAATAATTAGAGTGATCTAATTTTTTACATCAACAGTCATTTTTAAATACAATTTTAAAATTCAATTTTTTTGTGTTTATAATTATTGGTGCGCGTTTGGTAAACTTATTTTAAATAGAGTTTTTTAAAAATTTGACAAAATTGACAAACATGTATATTTATATTATACATATGTGCGTGTGTGTGTGTGTGTGTGTATACACATACATACATAAAACTTTCATAAATACGTGATACATATATCATAAATTATATACATGTACATTTAATATCATGTATTTTTATGTATATTTAATGAGGTATGTTGGCGAGTTTAACTATATATATATACACACACACACACTAGTGTGTGCCCGTGCCTGAAACATGACGGAAATTTTCTAAAGTACTTAATCGTGAAACGGCAAAATTTTTCGAAAGTACGTAATCGCGAATCGACAAAAATTTTCAAAGTGCATAATTACTAAATGGCAAAAATTTCGTTCCCCAACAAAACAGTATAATTTAAAAACACATATTTCAAACTTTGATTACATATTTGATCAATATCCCCAAAATGATGAATAGATAAATGCTAGTTAAAATTCACCTAGTTAAATGTTCAAATCTCCCCTCTCATTTGTATTTGATTTGAATTCCAAACAAAAAACGCATATTACAAACTTTAAACTAATATTCTTAATATTGAATTACAAAATGGTAAAGTTTTACATGATTATGAGTATCCCCCAAATGATGTGAGTAGAACCAAATGACTTGTCTTCAAATCACTCCAACACACAACTTGCAAAAAGGATGATTAAAAATTGTATGTTTGCACCAAGCGCATAAACGAATAACCACGCCAGTCTAACATTAAAAATATAAATTCCAAAGTCTAATAGAAAAGTCACTACTTTCATTTAGCAGGTTGGTGATTTCCGCTTAATACATTACCTAGCAAACTTTGTTATTTATCTGTAAATCAAGTAGTAATAAAATTAGTTGGCAAACTAATTATAATATTATATTCCAACACCTTTTTATAAATAATGAGAAAATTTTAATATTATATAAATAAATAATTAAAAACTAGCATCACTAAAATCAAAGAATTGTAATTAGTAATTAAATTTAGTATCTTTATGTAAGTTCAAAGATTATTTGAGAGGCCCCTTCAATTGGTTTAGTTTTATAATAAATTGTGCACTTTAGAGCATGTCTCACTGTTGTCAATTTATTTCCTCGAGCCAAACCCAATCTCTGCAAGCCGCCCCCACACCTTTCTCCTTCTGTAATTTTTTTGTCAAATTATTGCCAATCCATCTTATGTATGCATGTGTCACGCATTGTACATAAACAAGACTCCCACCTTTATCAAACTCACATAACAAATTGCAAGTAGACTACACCCACTAACTTTTTTTTGAAGTAAAAAAAAGGTCTCATATTTAATCCAGATGGTAAAGATCATCCATAAGTACAGAATTTTCTAGAAAAGGTGGGAACATCCCTATACACACACAACTTTTTTTATAAGTAAATTAGAAGATAGTACACTGTAACTACGTAGTTATCTTAATAAAACAAGATGTGGAGCAAAAAAACCAAAATAAGTAGTATATACTATCCATCCTTACAATATGAAAAAAGAAAACCTTTGCATACACATACACATCTTATTCACGCTATTAAAAAATATGCATTCCCATAAATGAATATGTCCATCTATAAAATTAAACAACTAATTTATAATAAAGTAGTATTCAACAAAAATATAATAAAAAAAAGTTATAAGAGAGTTTAAAACCCCCACAGATGCTCGGATTTGAAACCAAAGGTCCGGCTTTAAACAACAATAAAGAAAACTGGGAAAATTAGAGGTACAAAAATAATTTAAAAAATGAGGTAAGCATGTGAAACCATTAGTGAAGCTCGTGAATCCAATTTGTTAAGATCCACCCTCTTGTTCATCTTCATTTTTTTTCCTGATCAAGCTCTTTCTCAAATCGCACTTCAAAATTTACAGTGAAACCAAATAGAGTGAGAGGCACGCACAAAAATATGAAGAATCACAAAACTGTTACATTTAAAATTCGCCAAAAATAAATGAAAAAACTTGCCTAAAAAAGAACTGTAGGCTGAGAAACCGACCTGAAACAAAATAAAAAAGCACCAACAAAAATAAGAATGTGGGTGATAAAGTAAACAATTGATTTCTTACTATAATCGTTATAATGGAAAAAAAAGAACCCGAAAGCATTGAAACAGTAAATATCACGGTTGATGTAAAAAACTAGATTTGATCTAATTTATTAATCACAGATAAATATGAGTAAAGAAATAAGCTAAGATGTTTTTAAATTGGTTCAGCCTTAAGGAAATGGCATACATCCACTAATTTGTATTACTAGGTGTCTTGCCTTGGTTTCGACTATTATCGCTTGCCCTGCCAAGAGGGTATTACAATGTATTTATAGCCTTTGGGTTGTCAATATGAATAGATAGCGTGCTTTTATCGAATAGGCATTTACATCTGTACATGGTAAGGAATGACTGTAATACAATAAATATTGAATTTGTCTGGTCGTTTGGCATTCCCAATAAGTTGTTCGGTATGCCTGGTAGCTCGGTACATTGAGTAGCTCGGTACTTTGAGTAGCTCGGTACATTGAGTAGCTCGACATTTGAACTTATGCCATGTTGGATGATGCATGTCTTCGTATAATTGGTCCACGTCAGCTGATTAATTTTTGTATCAACAGAAGCCCCCAATGTTTCACACTTGAAGTTGGATGCGAGGTTGTGGAATATTTTACCCAAAAAGTTGTTCGGGCACATTTCTTGTGTCTTGGTTAATTATGGACCTTTAACACTTGTAAAATTTTTCCACTTTGCGTAACAGTTTTGAGTGCGAAATGGAAAATTTGTAAATATTTTGAATTCTGGAAAACACTTGGGTTTTTGCGTTTTTTTCCTCCATCGAGAATGCAACCGTTGTCACTTTTGATCATTACTTTTATCATTTTTCGAGGCTACATATATAAAGACGGTAAAATCTGATTGTCTTCTACCTTTTGCCATCTTTGTTTCCAAAGTCCTTGTCTTCTCGTTTTTCTCCTTACGAACATTATTCCTGTCATCTGTCTTAGCTGATTCCTTAATCTTTTGTAAGAATGTCTTCCTTCCTTCTTCTTTCTTTGCTTTAGTCACTGTGGTTTACTCTATTGAGTCATTGAGTCGATTTTGCGATTTCTTCATGGGTTGATTTGGAAGAACCTGCTTATCCTTGTGATTTATTTTCTTTACCTGAGGGACACTGGGTTCCCGTTATTTTTGTAGCGGAATGCGGGTTTTCTTCCCTGCCTAATCCCCTGTGTTTAGAATTTTACCAATACTTTGATATTGTACATGCAAGAGTAGTTCCAAATACATGGAGGGTAGTTAATGGCATACATAGGTTAAATCAAATACATGGAACTCATCTAGGGATTCCTGAAATTATGTTTTGTTATAAATGGGTCATTAGTGACACCACTTTTTATTTGAAAACTAGGTATGTTAACAGAGCCTTGGTGGTCAATCTCCCTGATTCTAATAGGGATTATTTTGATCATGGGGTTGTGATGAAAAATTGGCAACACCCCCCATTAAATGGAAATGACGTGCACCAAGGTCCCAGATGTCCACCTTATGGCAATGGGATTGGTTATTCTTTATTTTTAAACTAGCTCTGTTTTTGTTTGATAAAATGTTTCACTGAATTTTGCTTTTTACGATTTTAATTTACAGTTGACAGTAAAAGAAAACCCCCAAAAGATAGTGATATTAATATAAAAGAGTCGGAGTTTATCTAGGGTCTTGAACAAATAATTGCCGGGGAACACGCGAGATCTGCTTCCTATTTATTGAAATATAGGAACACCATTTATTCCTGTATTGCTCGGCCTATTGCTTCTCCTTCTTTGGTGATTGATCTTGAGCAAGATCCAATATCTTCTTCAGTAGTGGAAAAATCTTCCTCTGATTTGAATACCGCCATTGTTGATTTAATGACGAAGAAGAGGAAAATTCCTGATCTCTCTGCTAAGATTGTCCCTAGTGCTGAAGGGGAAAAAAGAGCAAATAAAATGTCCCAATTAAAGGGATTAAGAAAAAGGATGCTGCTCCATCTGGGGGTAACTACATCTGTTAGGGAGGTTACCAAGAAGCCCCATGCTGCTCAAAAAGAGGTAACACCTTTGATTGAAGAGGCATCACCTTTGAGAAGACTAAGAAAGGGTCTTACTGAAAAGGCCATTGATGTTACTGCTCAACCTGTTGGGGTTGAATTACCTTCCTTGAATGCGAGTCCTCCAGTATTTATTACTCCTGGTTTAGCCAGGAAATTGATCTGGTATGAAACTCTCCCAGATCATAGAGTTGCTGAAACCTCTACTCCTCGAGGGAAAGTCTCTAATTTGGCAGTCCAACACCTTGCATCAGTAAGTGTTATTTTACCTTGACATTTTTATTTTGCTTTCAATTTTCATATACTAACTTGAGTATCTCTTTGTCTTGTAGTTTTTGGTGTATTTCAATAATATCTTGAAAAAGGATGAAGCTATCAAAGTTGCTTCCTCTTCTAATGAAGTAAAAGAGGCCCTTGTTGGGTTATCAAAATCTGTGGAAGACTCTCGCTAAAAATATGAAGATGATAGAACTTTATAGGAGAATAAAATTAAGGATGTTGAACAGCTCAACAAAAAGTTGTTGATGCTGCAAAAGAGGCAGAGGAGAAATTAAAGGTCACTATTACCAATAAGGAAGAAGTTGAGAGCAATCTTGAAGAGGCTGAACTATGTAAGAAAGATCTTGATCAGAGGATACAATCTGTTGAAGACCTATTTAGGGAGAAGGTTTTCTTAGAGAAGACGAAGAGGAAGTCTGCTGTGAAAAATTCCTTTAGCTCTAGCTGGGACAAAGGGTGGAATAAGGCTCTAACTGCTGCCTCTACTCATATTGAGTATGCAAGTTTGAAATTCTTCAGGGATGTATGGATTGCATCGTTGAAAGAGTTGAACATTGATAAAGACTCTGAATTATTTCAGAAACATGTCCATGGCCCTCTTTCTACCATTGGAGAGGAAGATGAAGATGAAACCGTATTTGATGAATCTTCTTTGATGGTGGTGGAGAAAACACATGTTACTATTGTCCCTCAGTCTTCTGAGCAAGCCCAACAGACAGCACCTTCTTCCGAACAACATCAACTACATTTCGAGCAGCTTCAGCGATGAACTCCTTCTTCAAATTCAACTGAAAAGGTGGTGGGGGATAAAGAGAAGGTGTAAAAGTTGTTCTACAGTTTTTTTTTTTTTGTATCTTTGAGTGTACTTCACTTCATTTTGATCAATAAAATTGACTTTTTGCTTATATGGACTTCCTCTTTTGCTATTTATTATTTCTGTTGTTGACTTATCTTAATTTTCTTCTCTAGTTTGTTGCTAGGATGGAATTTTTGTCTTCTCATGATTCTGAGATGCTAAGAATGTATATTGACTTATTCAAAGTTGGTCACATGAATTTATTTGAGGAAGAAATAATTGCAATATTAGGTGATGATGCCTCGAAACAAGCAAAAGAGTCTTATCAATACTTGAGGTTTCTTTTTAACCGAGCTATGGCGAATAACGCGGCCTATTATGAAATGATTGAGGATCTCCAAGCTCAGCACAAAGAAGCTAGTGCCCTTTTTCATGAAAGTTATGAGAAAAAAATACCAGCAATTGAGCGCTAATCAGGGCTACGATAAATTCATTTATTCCCATAATAAAAGAGAAAGCATTCTGAAATTCGAAATTGAAGAGAACATAACCATCACCAAACTGCTGGAGGAGGAAAATAACGTTTTGAGAGAAGAATTGAGACAGTTAAAATCTGCCTCTTCTTCTGGAGCTATAGTACCGGTTAATGATGATGGTATTTCCTTTTTGGAGACTAAAAATGCTTCATTAAGAGAAAAGTTGGAAACTTTAAAAAGAATTAGACATGTATCCACTTATCGGGGTAGAATAAGAAAAGGTCGAAGTAGCATTGAAGAGACTAGAACTCAGCAAGTCTTAAAAAATCAAGCTGCTCAATTGAAGGCGAAAAAACAAAATCTAGCAGAGATGTCCCAAAAGATTCAAATGCTTACAGAACAACTATCCACTCAGAGTTCTTCGTTATAGAATAAATAAATTATGCTAACAAGACTTCACTAACATGTTGAACGGTTAATTTATTAGTTTCACAAGCAGCCCAGAGAGTTCTGGATGGAGGGATACAATGAGGCTTTATATCATCTTGAAGCCAGATTGATGCAATCAAACAGTAAAGGGTACAAACAAAGATGGTTGAACCCTTTAACTGTAATGAAAGTTGAGCAAGGAACTGAACTGTGGGATTGGTATGACCCTGGGCTACTTGATCTGCCAAAACCACCTTTCCAACTAGATGTGAATTGGATTATCGCACATGAAGAACCATTAACATACAAATTCCATATGGGAATGTTATCATTGAACCCTTGGTTTGACAAAATTCCTTGATGGAATATATTGCCTTTCATCTCCTCATACTTCTTTTTCATCTCATGTACTTTACCAGAAGATTTTGGTTGATCTGTTGCCATCCATTCTATCAGTTTTGATGCTAAGAGTTGATCGAGGATATTTTTAGTAAACCCTCTGGCATCCTTGAGTTTCTCTGCATTGGCCCCTTGTTGATTGGAGACATCTGGGTAAGTAAATTCAGCTATGAAATATGCCACTGCTTGTCCTTTGAGAGAAGACCGTGGCTCATAAATAATGTCATATTCCCCTTAACTCCACTACCCAATACATTAATCTTCCAGACTTTTCTGGCTTATGTAAAGCCTGTCTGAGTGGTATGTCAGTATATACCACTATTGTATGGGCTTGAGAATATGGTTTTATTCTCCTACTTGCTTCAATCAATGCCAACGCTAATTTTTACAGTTTAGGATACCTGATTTCCGCTCCCCTAAATGCCTTGCCGGTATATTAAATTGCTTTTTACACTTTATCTTATATTCTTATCAAAGTTGAACTAATTGCACTTTTTGAGACAGCTAAGTACAAGTATAGTTTTTCTCCCGCTACTGGCCTGGACAATAAATGAGTTATCCCCAAGTATCTCTTCAATTCTAAGAACGCCTTCTCGCATTCATCGTTCCACTCAAAGGTTTTTCTGAGAACCTTGAAGGATGGAAGACATCTATCAGTTACTTGAGAGATAAATCTATTGAGAGCGGCTACAGACCCAGTAAGGCTTTGTACATCCTTCTTAGTAGTCGGGGGCTGTAACTCTAGTAAAGATTTTATCTTATCAGGGGGCTGTAACTCTAGTAAAGCTTTTATCTTATCAGGGTTTGCTTCAATGCCTCTTTGATTCACAATGTATCCGAGGAACATGCCTTCATGTACGCCAAAAATGCACTTGGTCGGGTTCAGCTTCATCTGGTACCTCTTCAGTTGATCAAATATTTGGCTCAAATCAATTATATGGTCGGCTACTTTCTTGCTTTTAGTCAACATGTTGTCGACATATACTCCCATATTTTTGCCAATCTGCTCCACAAATACTTTATTTACCAGCCGCTGATACGTAGCACCTGCATTTTTAAGACCAAAAGGCATAACATTGTAACAATATGTTCCTCGGGGAGAAATGAAAAAGGTGTTTTCCCTATCTTCTGTCTTCATTTTAATTTGATTGTATCCATAATAAGTATCCATGAAGCTTAGCAGCTCATGTCCTAAAGTTGCGTCTACCAACTGATCTATTCTGGGCAGAGGAAAATGATCTTTCGGGCAGGCTTTATTTAGATCTGTGAAATCCATGCACATCCTCCACTTATTATTATTCTTTTTTACCATCACAACATTAGCCAACCAATCTGGATATTTCACGTCTTCGATGAAAGAAGCTTTTTGTAGCTTTTCCACCTCTTCTTGAATAGCCTGGTTCTTCTCCGAACTAAAGACTCTTCTCCTTTGCTTCACTGGCTTGATCTCTTTATTGACGTTAAGCTCATGACATAAGAAATTCAGGTTTATACCCGACATGTCCTCGTGACTCCATGCAAATACATGCTTTCTTTGCCTCAAGAATATTACTAGCTCTTTTTTTAAGACGGGATCAAGTGAAACGCCAATCTGAGTTATTCTTTCTGGTTTCTCATTATACAGAATAATATTTTCAGTTGCCTCCATAATTTGGCCTTTACCGAGCTCCATTTCATCTCTTGGGTCTAAAGTTTCAATCTTAGACTCATCAGATTCATCCACTTGATAAGTGGTTATTTTCTTCCTAGCATACTCCAATTCCTCTTGCTCGGCGGAAGAGTAGTAGCATTCTCGAGCTACTTTTTTATCTCCCTTTACAACTCCAACCCCAAAGTTGGTTGGGAACTCCAAACACTGATGTACTGTGGATGAAACTGCTTTAAACTTTTTCAAACCTACTTTTACCATGATTATATTATAGGCTGACTGGACATTCTTGTCCATCACAAAGAAACGCACCTTCTTTGTTCTACTAACTGGCCAGGTACCAATCAACATGTCTATCTTGATTGTTCCAAGTAGAAAAACTTTTTCTCCAGAAAACCCAATAAGAGGCATATGATACGGCTCCAACTGACTAAGTTTCAAGTTTAAACTATCAAAGCAAGGGTATAGCATGATATCTGTCGAGCTACCATTATCCACTAGCACTATCAAAATAATTATGTCCTTCATTCTCATTTTGATCACTAGAGGATCATCATGAGGATATAAGACTCATTCCAAATCGTTTTTAGAAAAGCCAATGACCAGCTTATCTTTGTTAACTTTCCTCGGGCGATCTTCTTTAGCCAAGTTTATTCGTTGTATATAGGAACAAGCTTGAGCTCATTGAGGTAAACTTTCCTTTCAGCGGTATGATCACCTCCTCCTGGTTCTCCACCTGTAATCATGTTATAATCAAATGAACCGAAACGAATCGAAAATACCTCACGCTTAGGTTGTCTTGGCCTTTTAGGGAGATCGGGATCATCTTTAGGGTCATCTTCATGGTCCCTTTTCTTATCTTCTCTTGGTCGGCAATGAGATTTGGATCTCTGCCGATCCCTATTGTTGGTATTTCTGCCGTTTTGACGATCAACAAACTTATTCAACTTCCCTCGTCTAATGAGTGCCTCTATCTCATTTTGGAGAGCTATACACTGCTTGGTTGTGTAACTATGATCTTCGTGGAACTCGTAATATTTGGATTTATCCCTCCTCTCAGGGTCTGTCTTTAGCTTTTCAGGCCAATTTAATTCCTCCCTGTTATTGATTTCCTCCAAAACATGATTTATGTCTACTTTCAATGGAGTATAGTTAGTATACTTCCTCAAATGATCCAATGTTTCCTTTCCCTTTGACTGCTTGCTTCCACCATTATTCTTGTTATCTTTCTTCTTTGATTTACCCTCATATTTATTCTTTACTTTCACCTCAGCATTTTTCTTCGCAGCCATAGCCTCTTCAACATTCATGATTTTTGCTGCTTTGGCCATTAATTCTGCTATGGATTTTAGGGTATCCTTAGCCAAGGTATAATACAATTTATCTCGCAAAAGACCACTCATGAGAGCTGTGATGACTGTCTTCTCCTCATAGTCTATGACCTCCAGTTTCTCGTTGTTGAAACGAGTGATGTAGTTTCTAGTACCTTCACATGCTTTCTACTTAACGTTTAACAGATTGGTTACCCTTTTGACTGGCTTTGCACTAAAATAGAAATTACCTATAAATAGCTCCGCCAGTTGGTGGAAGGTTGCAATTGCCCCCGAGGAAGGCTGTTGTACCATATTTGAGCAGATCCGGTAATGGTCCATGAGAATGCCCTGCACTTCATTTCATTTGGGACCGCATAAATATCTGTCTCAGCCTGATATTGCTCTATGTGAAGGACAAGATCTATTTTTCCATTGTACTTCGGTGCGACTACAGGAGCCTTAGACGTTGTTAGTGTGGAAAAATCCACAATCGCCTGTACAAATGGAGATCCTTTAATAAAGGTTCTTTTGAGAGGGTTCTTGGCCTTGGCTATCTCTCCTAACCTGTCTTCCAACCTCTGAATAGATCTTTTCCATGCATTATTTGTAGCCCCTAACTTATTAGTATTTGCCCGAGCAACAAATCGCACAAAATTTTCTTCTTGTGATCTTTTTCTTCGAGCTGCAGGTCTCGGGTTTGGATGTGATTGGTTGAGCCTTCCCTTAAATCATTTGGTCATTGAGAATTTCTCAACGCAAATCGAGGAGGATTTTTATTCCCCCTGGGGCCCAAACGGTCGAAGGGAGAGGCTCTGCTCAACCTTTCTAGAGCACTTGGTCTCTCTGGCGTTAGAGTGATATCTTCATGAGAATCCAAAATTCTTATAGGGGAAGTTATACCGGGGCGATAAGATGGATCTCTTGAATTCCCGAAATAATTGAATCCAGTATGTCTGGATCGTGACACAGATCGTGGCTCAGTGTGTCGCGAAGATGGTGGATGCATGCTTCTCTGGATGCTTCTTTAGCCTGTCTGGGCAGATATTCCGTTTTGAAAGGTCTGAGCTAACTGTCGCATAGTTTGTTGCATAGCTTCTTGCCCCTTGGCTAGACTAGTTAATATTCCTATCAAATCGTTCGCATTGGGAGGTACAGAAGGATTGGGAGGATTCCCTTCATTATTCCTATTGCTGGATTCTGGGATTTCAGCCGTTGATGATGTGTTTTTGGTTAAAAAATGCTATGTATAGCCGTTTCCCACAGACGACGCCGATCTGTTGATGTAAAAAATTAGATTTGATCTAATTTATTAATCACAAATAAATATGAGTAAAGAAATAAGACAAGATATTTTTAAGTGGTTCAGCCTTAAGGAAATGACCTACGTCCACTGATTTGTATTACTGGGTGTCTTGCCTTGGTTTCGACTATTTTCGCTTATCCTGCCAAGAGGGTATTACAATGTATTTATAGCCTTTGGGCTGTCAATGTGAATAGATAGTGTGCCTTTATCGAATAGGCATTTACATCTGTACATGGTAAGGAATGACTGTAATATAATAAACATTGAATCTGTCTAGTCGTTTGGCATTCTCAATAAGTTGTTCGGTATGCCTGATAGCTCGGTATACTGAGTAGCTTGGTACATTGAGTAGCTTGGCATTTGAACTCGTGCCATGTTGGATGATGCATGTCTTAATATAATTGGTCAGCGTCAGTTGATTAATTTTTGTATCAACAATCACGATCGTACATGTTTATCATGCCTCCTTGGCCATTAAATCAAGGCTTGAAAAGGTTGGTGCAAAACTTCCTCCATGCCTCTCTGTGAAGCACATAAACAGAAAATGAGGGGATCATATTGTCAAAGGAGATTAAAGTGGGGTCACGCAAATCTGTCAAATAAACAGAAAAAAATACCAAAGCTTACAACACATCTCTCTCTCTCTCTCTCTAAAGAAGAAATAAACACAAAATGATATTAACAGAAAAAGCACAACGTATGGCAAGAGAGAACCATAGAAACCCACTTTATAGTGATGGTGGAAAAATGAAATAAAGGAAGTCAGACCTAAACAAAATAAGTTTACACACAAAAACACAATTTTCACTCGACCAACAAACCTTATAATGGACAAAACATTAAACTCACAGATATTTGAAAATGAGGCCTTAGTCTTGGACCAAAAGAATCGGTATTTGAAAAATCCACCATATACTTTAACCAATATTACTGCTACAAAAACCCATCGCAAATAAAAACACGATAGCCAAAATTTACCCTGTAAGTATAGATCATCATACCTTTGAACTCTAACATTAAAACATGGATCTAGAACTATAAAAAAAGATATAAATAAAAAAAATCACACACATACAAAGATAAAAGAGAGCATAATAATGGACAAAACATTAAACTCCCCCGGATAGTCCCGAATTTGAGAGAGAGAGAGCACCATGCCCGAACGCTTTACAGAGATGGATATTTGTAAACAAACAATAGGAATCAAAGGCCTGATATTGCAACCAACAAACATATAAACAAAGTTGGGATGAACAATATAAGTAAGAAACAAGCCAAAACAAAATGCCCTAAATCTCATGGGTTGCAGGATGGCAGTGATGGATAGAGATGATAGTTCAGGAGAGTTTGTGGAGATAGAGAGGGGGGGGGGAATTTGAATTAAAGTGAAAAATGTGAGATAGTGTATAACAGAGTGAATGTCTTGGCAACTTCTTTTCCCAATGCTGTGAGCCAGTTTCATTTCTGTTAAGTACATTGGGAGTGGGTATGAGAGAGAAAGCGATGAGGTACGGAGAAGAGATTGTAAAAAAGATTCATTCCTGTCAAGTACTTTTGGGATGAGTTGTTGTAAAAAAGATTCTCCACATATTTTACCAGTCTCGAGACACGGGACAGTCTCGAGACGTGGGAAAGATTGAAAAGGGCTGGCAAATATTTTCACTCTCAAGCGTGGGTTGGAATATGAAATAGGCAGATTTGAATTAAAGTAATAGTAATCAATCTCAACCATTCATTCGTGTTTTGCTGGCTTTCATCCTCACATCAAAATGTCTTAAAAATTTATGAACTATAAAAACACCATTGTAACTTATATATATATATATATATATATATATATATATATATATATATATATGTGTGTGTGTGTGTGTGTGTGTGTGTGTACATGTCTATATAATGATATTGCATGTATAATTCACAATAAAATTATATACATACATAAATTGATAATATTTTTTAATACATATGTACTATATATATTTTTTATATAATTCCATACATTAATAATACATGTATCAAACTATATATAAGTATCTTGTATCTATTGATAATATTATTTAACATATGGATCATAGTGTATTATATAATTTAACAATATAAATATAAATAATTTTGTGTACATATACATATATATTTTTTATTTATAAGAATTACACTCATATTAATGTATTATGTATATATACATTATATATTAAGGTATAAATGCATTAAAATATTAAGAATGAATAATTTTGAGTTGAAAAATAAGGAAAAAAGTTATAAAATATTTTTTTATTTTTTTCTAAAAAACTTAATTACAGTATAAAAATATTATAATTCAATATTTAAAAATAGATTATCAATCACAAATTTTTATAAAAATTGTATTTATACATAGAAACCCTAAAATGAGCTAAACCTTACTCTAGCCAGATGTGTCGAAGTCCAACTTCACTTGGGTTTGTGTCGGGTACTAACCCAACTTGAATATAGAACCAAACGCCCCACCTTCCATAAACCCTAGCACCACCCTTTGCCAACTCACTATCTCTGCGTTTGACGTTAACAACCCATTGGTAAGTTCTCCCAACTCTTCCTCACAGCATATGTTGCTTTACACTTTGCGTGTTTCTATAGGGTTTTTCATTTACACTTGTTTGAATGTTTCTATTTTTTTTTCTCTCCTCTTGTATTTGTAATATTGTTTTTCATTACTATCTGTATTGGATTGTAAATTCAGTTATTAGTTAAATAATAGCAGTTATTAAACATCACTGATACTTTTTTTTTTTTGGGTTTCAGAGTTAGTAATATATCATTTGGGTCATAAAATGGGAAGTAAGAAAAGAGGGTCCAATACTGTGGAGGAGGAAGTAGATGTAAAATTAGATACATCAGCTGAAAAATCTGTTCCAGGGCCTATTAAAAAGAAAGTGAAAAAAGAAAAACCAATGGCAATTGAGTCTGCTCCTCGTTCTGTTAAGCCAATGGAGAGAAAAAAGAAGAGGAAATTATTGGATAAAGTTAAACACCACGTGTCTTCCGGGAGTGCTGAATTGAAGCCTAAATTAATGGGTTTGGAGTTAAAAGCTGATGATGGTGATGATGTGCCTATGGTGGCGTCGTCGAGTGGCGGTTTGCCTGAGTTTCATATTGGGGTTTTTAAGGACCTTGCGTCTGCGGATGTTGCTGTAAGAGAAGCTGCTGCCGAGACACTGGTGACGGAGTTGCAGGAAGTTCAAAAGGCATATGATAAGCTTGGGAACGAGGAGTTGGCTGAGGGTGAGTTGAAATTGGAAGCTGAAAAGGATGATGGCTTGAATAACTGCGCGCCTTCTTTGAGATATGCTGTTCGGAGGCTTATCCGCGGTGTTTCTTCATCAAGAGAGGTTTGTAACTACGTGTAGTTGAACAGTCAATATTCTTGTATTGAGAACTACTGTCTTCTGCAAATGTATTTGTGTTTGGTGGGTTCTTTTTATCCTGCTCAATTTATTTTGTGTTTTCCTCTTCGTCTACATGAATGGAAACACAAAGGAAATGGAAGAACAAACACAGAACTCTCATTAATTTCTCTCTGGTTGTTATTTAAATTCACTGCTTCAACCTAGAAGCGGTGGCAATCTTTTTGATTTTGTTCCGGATTCAGTGCATCTTTCAAATGAACAAGTGTATTTTGTATCATGTGATGTTAAGAAAGAGTAGATTTAACTGATCAACAGTCTGATATCCACATGGACAATTTCCTTACTCCATAGGATTCAATGGAACATTTGTAGCAGTTGCTTTTGTAATGATACGTCGATAGTTCTATACATTCAGCTTAAATATTGGATATTCTTCTCAGTGGATAGGACATATGTTGTGCAAGTGAGTACATTTTTTGCTTCATGTGTTAAGTTCACTCATGATCTAACTTAGTTAAGAATAAGTTCTATGCTTTCTCTTATCAACGGGAAAAGAAAATTGCTTGCTCTGTGTTTTTCAATAGGGACTCGTATTTAAATTATGACTGATTATGACGTAAACTATACGTCAATGACCTAACAATCAAGACGATGTGATTTCTAGAGAGAGAATCAAGAGATTTGTTATATTTCAAAAATGGAGAATGATTACAAATGAGAATACAAGAGGTATTTATATGAGAGGAATTACTTACTAATCAAGTAATTAGCTAAAATGACTAAAAGGACCAACTGAGAATAAAAGAATGCCTAATTAGTTCCAAACATGTTTGGAGACTAATTAAGGAAAGAAAATACCTAAAAGGAACTAAATATAGAAAATAAAAGGAAAATAAAATGGATTTCCACCACTCTCCTCCCCTCAAAAAGAGTTCGTCCACGAACTCAAAGGGGAAGGCATACATAGTCACCCTCAAGAATTGTAATCAATGCATGGCTAGGAGGATGTTCAGTCTCATCAAGATACTTCGGTGACTGGTCCATCGCTAACAGGGCCCGACGACGTGACAGAGATCAATCTGAAACTCGGTGTTTCACGTTACCGCAATTAAAGCAGCGAAATGTGGAAGGGCCTGAATGTGTTGCAGCGAAAGTAGTGGTAGTTGGAGTAGTGGCAGAAGATGTCGATGCTGATACTGTAGGGCAAGCAGAACTCAGTGAAGGTGGAGGTCGGGATGCTGGAGGAGCTGTCGGGGCTGCATGATAGGCCTCGACCTTAGTAGCATATTTTACCGCCTTCAGAAACGTTGGTATCTCGCTTAACCCAAGATCGCACTGAATATGTGGCTGGAGCCCAGAGTATAGCGGCTGATCCGCTGATCCTCAGCCTCAGACAGACGAACTTTAGTGTAAAGGAGCTAAAACTGCTCCGTATACTCCACTACGGTAGATATATCCTGTCGGAGTGACTGGATACGCGCAAAGTAGTCATGCTCATATGTTGGGAGTATGAATGAGGCCTGAAGAGTGACACCTTGAGGCCAATCAAGTCCTGAATGAGAGGGAGCCCTGCAACTGTCCTCCTGTAGCAAAGATCATTCCACCAAACTCCGGCAAACTACTGAAATTTGGTGGTTGCAAGGAGAACACATGAGTGACCCTGAATCCGCTTATAGTCGTAAACTGTCTCCATAGTGGCCAACCAATCAACCATGTCGTCTGGGGGGAATCTACCATCGAACGTAGGAACATCTACGCAGATATCTCCATGGTGACTCCGAGAAAGTAACTGGAGCATAGTTGTCAAATCGCGAATCGTTTACCCCCCGAATCGCGAATCGAACCGGTCGAATCGGAATCAAATGATAAAAATGAAATAAAACATACGTAAATGGAATTTGACACTATAGAATTGGTAATTAAGTATAATATGACAAAAAACTAATCATAGCACATGATATTATACCAAAATATAGCACAAAAATTAATCGTAGCACATGTTATGAATCGTTTTAAGCTTGAAAATGTAAAAAACAAAAGTAAATCATAAAAAGTCATCATCAATGATCATTCTTCTTCATTCATCATCATCATCAAAGCCCAAATCACCATCCTCCTCCTCTATGACAATTTGATCTCCCCCCTCTTCAAATTTCTCTTCATCTTCATCATCGTCCTCCTCATCATCAAGAATTTCAATATCATCATCTGCCACTTGTTTGCCTTTTCCCTTGGCATTTAAATTCCTTGGCCCTATATAATACAGAATAATTTTGACATATATTAACAATAAGATTAGCATATATATATATATATATTAGTAACAAATAAACAATAATTATAATAATTCCATATATTTTCACCTCGTTTCCTCTTTTTGCTAGGCCCTTCATCTTGGAAGCATTCGTGAACATCCAACCATGAATGGTCGGTGGGAAGACATGGTTCCTCTATATCTCTCTCAGTGATCCACTCATCATCATCCTCCATATAGGATAGACAAATCGGATCGAAGTCACCACATTCTCTCCTTTGCTCTCGTCTCATTTCAAGTTGAAGATTATACTTCACGAAAACAAGAGCATTCAACCTTTGTTGCTCCAAACGATTTCTTTTCTTGGAATGCACATGATCAAATGTGCTCCAATTTCTCTCACAACCTGCCGCACTACATGTGAGACTAAGAACTCGTATAGCAATCTTTTGAAGCTCTGGTACATCTTCACCAAAACTTTCCCACCAATTGGCTACATAAACAAAAGAATATAAAAAATTCAGAAACATATAAATTCATTAAAATTAAAAAAAATCAGCAACATATAAATTAACATTAAAAAATGGCAACATATAAACTCACCGGGTTGTTTTTTTATCTCTCGTTAGTGTTGTCGAACTTCTACCGAACAATCCCGCACAAGTTTTAAACTTGTCCATTTGCTCTTGTACGGTGACAATTGTATCGGTGTCCAAACACATCGTCTATAGTGTCATACAAACCACGCTTCACCTCTCTATCGGCCTTAAAGTCATCACTGAAGTGGAATCTTCAAATATAAACCAAAAATATATTTTAGTCCTTTATATAATATAAATTAGAATATAGTGGAATCTTCAAATATAAATTAGAATATGAATCATGTTACCTTGGGTTCAAATAGTATCCCGCGGCATGAAGTGGCCTATGGAGTTGAAGATCCCACCTCATATTAATTATTTTCCAAATCTTCATATATCTCCTCACTACATGATTAAAATTAATCGCAATTTTCTCCTTCGCCCGATCCATAGCTTCATATATGTAACCCATTGCCGGTTTTGCATCTCCATCAACAAGCCTCAAAACTTTGTAAAGCGGATGTACACTTTTCAAACAGTATTTAATCGTTTTCCAGAAATTTGTGTCACCCAAAATGATACCCTCCACTTTCTTCTCATCCACCTTGTTAGCAAAAGTTTCACTCATCCAATCGACTGACGTAAACATACGCCTCAATGCCCCTTTATTTTCTCCAAAACTCTTCAATGTGAGAAAGGAAGTGGCAAATCTAGTTGCTCCCGCTCTAGTAAGTTCCCTCTTATTTGAAAATCTTCTAAACAAATCAAGCACCCTTGTATGCCTATAAATATACACGGTAACTTCTCTTGCCTTTGTAATTGTGTTTTGAAATATAGGCAAGTTACCAATGTCGGTAAGCATCAAATCAATCAAATGGGCGGTACACGGGTTCCAAAATAAATTCTTTCTTTTCTCTTCCAATAACCTCCCCCCGCGGCTACATACGCCGATGCACTGTCTGTCGGCACTTGCACAGCATTTTCTTCCCCAATCTCTTCCACCATACTATCAAGCAACTCAAACAATCTCACCGCATCCTTAATGATCGATGAGGTGTCCACGGATTTAAGAAAAACCGTCCTACTCGGGCTATTCACTAAAAAGTTAGTGAGCGATCTTGATTTTCCATCGCTCCATCCATCCAACATTAAAGTGCACCCCGTTTTTTCCATTCCTTTTTATACTTCTCCAACAAGCTATGCACACTTTCCACTTCCTTTTTCAAATACGTGACCCTAGCTTCATGATAGCGGCAGGGGGCTTCAATCCCTTGCCATACTCTCCAACCGACACCAACATTTTTTTAAAAAGAGGACACTTCACAAGATTGAATGATAGAGCATTCTTATAGAAAAACCTCAATATATCCTTGCACATCGGCTCCCTATCCTTTAGTATTTGATTCAGGGTTTGTTGTTTACCCTTTCCCCCACCCCCCCTAATAACAAACCTATCCATTCCCCCTTTCCCCTTCCCCGTCGAACCTCCCTCATCATCGTTCCCCCCTTGAAAGCATTCATCTTCAACATTTGTTTGACTTTGATTGCTACTAACCATGGAAGTAGAATTTTGACACAAATACTCTTGAAAAAATATTCTAACGGACTCTGGACATTGTTCACACATACTAGTATCGCTATGAGTCCCAGCAAAATGTTGTTTCATTCGGAAAACTCCTCCCCATTTTATTGCTCCACAATAGTTACATTTCAATTGCATTCTATTGTTCTCATTCACCTTAGTGCAATGAGTCCAAGTTGGATCGGTTTCGTTCTTGCCCTTTGACTTTACCATCTTGAATTTCAAAGATCAAACAACCTACAAATCAATATCAATTTATTTAATAAACAACTCAAACAATAACTAAAAAATTTAATCAAATACATATGGTTTATAACAGCAAAATAATAACTAGTAAAAAAAACAGAAAAATAACTAAAAAAACAAATTAATTAGTAATGGTTTTATAACAAAAAAATTAATTAGTAACAGCACCCAAATTACAAATTAATTATAGCAAAATTAATTATAAATTAATTATAACAGCAAAATAATTGGTAACAGCAAACTAAAAAAATTAGTAGCAGCAAATTAATTATAACAGCAAAATATCTTCTGAATTATAACTAAAAATTAATAAATAACAGCAAATTAACTAAAAAAATTAATTAGTAACAGCGAATTAATTATAACAGCAAAATAACTAAAAACAAATAGCAAAATTAGTAGCAGGTCTTTAAACAAATTAATAACAACCTTTAAACAAACAAAAACAACAAATAAAAAAAACAGCCGTATAAACAACACGTATAGAATGAACAACAAAAGAAAGGTTTTTTAACAAAAATAAATAAACACCAAAAGAAAACATACGATTGTTGGTCGAAATGGGTTTCGACTGTTGTCGGCCTTCGATTTCCAGAAAAAAAAAAAAGATTTCGACCTTCGATTTGGTTGTTGGTTTGGGAAAAGGGGTTTCAGAGGTGTTTCCAGAAAAAGGGTTTTTCGTTTGGTTGGTTTGTTGGTCGAAATGGGTTTTCTAGTAAGTTGGGTTAAAAAAAATTGGGATGCGTTGGTTTATAAAGTGAATCGTTTAATGAAACGATTCACGATTCAAATCGAATCGTACGGTTCTCATCCGAATCGTCCGATTCTATAACCCCTTGCGATTCTAGCCCCGATACGAATCGTTTTTGCCCTGAATCGAATCGAATCGTACTATTCGACTCGCGAATCGTATGATTTTGATAACTATGAACTGGAGCGTTAATGAGAGTGGGCCTCCATCCCGATGAGCTCTCAGGCCAATCGCATCATCTGGCGCAGGTGCAACATAATCAATAGGGACTGGTGGCCTCTGGGTAGGTGGTGGATGAGGAGGATAATCATGCGTAGGGGTGTGCAAAAAAACCCGATCGGACCGAACCGAACCGAACCGAACCGAAACCGACGTTTTTTTTTAGCCTGGTTCGGTCTGCGGTTTAAGGATTTAAAAAACCGACCATGTCGGTTCGGTTTGCGGTTTAGACCTAAAAAAACCGATTTAAACCGAACCGAACCGACATTAATATTTATATTAAAAACCCTTAAATAATTTCTATTTTCATATTCAAAAACCATGATCCGATCTCAAAAACCGACCAAAATCGAAAATCGGCCTAAAAAAACAGCCCAAAACTGAAAATCGGTCAAAATCGAACCGAACAGAAACCGGCGATTTTTTCCATCATCGGTTCGGTTTCGGTCTGACTTTTTTCAAAACCGAACCGATCGTTTCGGTCCAAAGCCGACCCGACCCGACCCGTGCACACCCCTAATCATGCGGGGTCATGAGAGGTACTGGAGGACCGCGCTGGTAGTGAGGACACGTGCTGATCAAGTGGCCATGTTCTTCGAAATAGAAGCAATGACGATCCCCTAGTGGAATGTAACGCTGGGCGCCAGGTGGGGTGGGGGAATCCACGCAAAGATGCTAGGATGAGTATTCCCCCCATCAGAAGAGGAAGAGGAAGAGGAAGAGGAAGAGGAATCGGTGTAGAGCAAAGATAGGTCGTGGTGGGAAGGTGTATGGTGCGGTGGCGGTATATATAGGGTGGATGGAGAAATGAACGCGGGTCAGGGGGTTGTATGCAGCGGGTAAGGGGGTTGGAAGGCTCGGGTAAGATGGTTCCATCGGGGTTCTTGAAAATTTCAAGGAGGTTGATGGGGTCAGTTCGGGTGAAGTTCGGGTGGCCAGTAACAGGAATTTCATGGAATTTAGATTTTCCTCGGGGGCCGAGGATCACAGAGGGTGGGCCGAGGAAGTCGGGAGGTCTGCCATCAAGGGGATTAGGAAAGCTGACACCGTCGAGTGTTTCGGCATCTCCGAGGGAGGTGGGATGTGATTTCCGACTGATGGTTTCAGGATTTTGGACGCCGAGTGCACCTTTGAGGTACTAGGTATTACCGAGTAGGGAGTTTCTGCTGAGTTTTCCGAGTGACTCGGATTTTCTACCAAGACCTTAATGAATTTGACCATTGATGGGTTCGGAATTTGATTTTCGCCCGAGGTGCTCAGAATTTTGAACGGCACCGAGGACCTCGGGTTTTCTAAGAAGGGCGGGATCAAGGGATTTGCCGACAGATTCGGGGTTTGCAGAATCATGACCGAGAGGGGCTCGACAGCTCGTCTAGGGCTGAGTGATCCGACGATCATTGCAGGTCTGGCGGCTGGGTCAGAAATTTCAACAACTTCGATGGGTTGTTTTTCGGGCCTTCTAGGGTTTGATTCCGGTAGTTCATTTGGGGTGGTCAGTGGCTGAATTTTGGCGAATAGTTGCGAGATGGTGTCAAATTGTTGTTGTTTTTTTTCTTTAATTCTTGGATGCCTTCTCTCTATTCTTGATAGATCTCATCTTGAAATTGAGTCTTCTTCTTTGGGGCCATTGAAAAAGTAGTGCACGCTTTGATATTCTACATACTGATACACATTAACACCAATGTTTGGAGCGACACCCGCTGTGATACCAATTTGAGGTAAACTACACGTCAATGACCTAAAAATCAAGACAATGTGATTTCTAGAGAGAGAATCAAGAGATTTCTTATATTTCAAAAATGAATAATGATTACAAATGAGAATACAAAAGAGGTATTTATATGAGAGGAATTACTTGCTAATCAAGTAATTAGATAAACTGACTAAAAGGACCAATTAAAAATAAAAGAATGCCTAATTAGTCCCAAACATGTTTGGAGACTAATTTAGGAAAAAAGAACTAATAATAGAAAATAAAATGGATTCCCATCAGATTAAACTATTCTAGAATTTTCATTACATATGATATTTAATTAGCTACTGTTACCCATTATTTTGTTAAATTCCTCTGGCATGTTGGAAGAACAGGATTGCAGTTTCTCAGTGTTCATTGAAGATACTGTAACTACAATTGCTTAAAATGGTGCATGTCTTCACTATGCAATATTTTTTGTTATTAGAGTCCATGTATAGCAGGCACTCCTTATATGTCCACAGTACATGTTGACACTTTTATTTGCTTATGTTTTTCGTGGGTGGGACATATCTATCTATCTCTCTCTCTCTCTCTCTCTCTCTATATATATATATATATATATATATATATATATATATATATATATGGTTCTTCTATTTAATGTATTCACTTTTTATACAAAAAAATATGTACATTGGAAGGTACTTAACTGTCTGAAAACACAGTTTTTACCTAACTCGTGGCCCATGTGTGATCTGATCTGGAACTTTTTTTGCAGTGTGCAAGACAAGGGTTTGCATTGGGTTTGACTGTATTAGTTGGTGCAGTTACTATCATCCAAGTGGACTCATTGTTGAAATTAGTTGTTGATTTGTTGGAGGTCTCTTCTTCAATGAAGGGTCAGGTGGGCAACACTTCTGTTTCTGAAGTACCTTTTGACCTTATGGTTAGCTAGCTATTCATATTAATGTGAAAGTTATTATGTTGATCACGATCCTTTATGGCATTGCAGGAAGTAAGGGATTGCCTATTGGGCCGATTGTTTGCTTATGGAGCTATTGCCCGATCAGGAAGACTAACTGAAGAGAGGATTTCTGATAAGGGCTCTCTTCACATCAAGGAATTCACAAGTTCTCTTATATCACTTGCAGTCAAGAAACGGTATTTGCAAGAGCCCGCTGTCTCAGTTATTTTGGAGTTGATTGAAAAGGTACCTTATCCTAAAAAAAGGAGTTAAACAAATAATTAGTGCTGTCATTGAAATCTATTTTCAATTTGATTGTGTCCTGTTTGTCAAATACTGGTGGGATGTTCAATAATTTAAAGTGATAGGTATAGGGCCACATTGAGCGAGTGTATTGCTTATATTCTATGAAGCATGGACACAAGGTATGATCATTGGATAATAGTTCTACTACATTACTTTCATTCAAACTAAGAAGCAAGGCCTTTTCTTTCTTGGCTAAGAGTTTAATATTAAGGTATCTAGGAGACTTATCCCTAACTTTCATCTCGAACAATAATAAAGCAATATAAAATAAACACACATATGAGCACATGAGAACAATG
Organism: Sambucus nigra; assembly: GCA_949130495.1. NCBI lineage: Eukaryota > Viridiplantae > Streptophyta > Magnoliopsida > Dipsacales > Adoxaceae > Sambucus > Sambucus nigra. Next base: position 185,693,136 of record OX422212.1, on the reverse strand, counting down.
TTTAAAAAGGCCAGGCGAGGCGTTTGAGGCGTAAGCCTCACCGAAAAGGAAAAAAAAAGAGCAAAATAATATTAAAAAAATACTAATAAAACCATAAAAATAAAATTACAAAGAAATATAAAATAAAACTACAAAAAAACATCCTCGAGAACTTTCTCACATAGTTTGACATTTGTTCCCCCGAGATAACTTTAAAAAAAAAGTAATTTGAGAAAATCAATTTTAACATATTGGTTATTTTACAATATGACAATAAATTAATCAATGCAAAATCATATTGGCAAAAGCTTCATTCACATATTGGTTATTTTATAATATGACAGTAAATTAATCAATGCAACTTAACAAGCAAATTTATTAAAAAACATTGATTTTGAAGTTAAGATTAAACAAATAGCAATTTTATTAAAAAAAATAATAAAACATATCAACCTAAGTTTATTAAAAAAAACAGCAACCTTTAAAATATATTAGTTTCTTAATATATATTCAGTTTAGTTAAAGATAACATATTAATCTAAGTTGAAAACCAAAAAATAGAAAACTTAAAAAAAGAAGTCATATTGAAGTTAATTTAGTACATTTATTTCAAACAATATCAAATTGACAATTCAGTTTTTTAAGTTTTATTTTTTAAAAAATTCTCTCAAGTAACAATAGTAAATAGTATAAGTTAAGTGCAGTTTTAAAACAAAAAAAAGAACAAGACTTTTTTTTTTTTCGCGCCTCAGCAAAAAGGCGCGAGGCGAGGCGTGAGGCGCACCGAGGCGTAAGCCTCAAATTCAACCTGAGGCTTAAGCCTCGAGGCATTTGTTGCCCGCCTTGCCTCGAAGCGTAAGCCTGAAACGCCTTTTTAAACATTGCATGAGAATGAACGGGGTGCCTGACACCTTCCCCACTCGTAGCACGGTCCCGAACCCACACCATGAATCTCTAGAAATGTAAGCCCCCAAATCCTTAGGAGGCATATTTTGTTTCTTTTACATAAAACAAACCGGTGACTTTGATGAAATAAAACTGTGCGCTCGCCTCAGCCCGCGCGACATGATGACACGACAAATCTAAAAAAAATAGGATACGACACGGCAGGGACGCGATGACAAATAGATATATTTTATAATCATATGTATATAGTTTAATTGATTTTGCACTTCAAAAACAAAAATTAATGGTCAAACTAATCAAACAAATTAACATGATTAAATAATTCATAACAACACTTGATCCGTAAGTCAAAAGTATGCGTTGAAATCGTGCGAGGAACTTACATGATGACACTAGAATTTTTTGAAGTTCATTAATTTTTGGCACCCTGCAGTGTATGCGGAGTGTCTAGGCCATGGCCATGAAGTGTCCATCTTCATCTTCTTTCAATTGTCAAATATATCCAACACACGTTTGGACTGTTCGGAGTGTCCGCCATTGTCACATCATCTCCTGAGAATTGTCCGTGCTTCCTAGCTTATATTCTTCTATATCGGAATCCTATGTGATATGTTTACTCTGCATTATAAAATCATTCTAGTCAGTGCTCTAAAAAACGGCCGGAAGGCCGATTAATCGCAGTCTAGGTGTTAGAAGGTGGCTCACCTTGTAATAAAACTGAAAAAGGTAAAAAAAGATCATACAATTACACGGCCGTTAAATCGGCTGGAAGCCTGTTTAATCCTCTTTTTTTTTAAAAGCTGTTTTTTAACAGTTTTTTTCTACAGGCTGTTTTTTCTTTCTATAGGCTGATTTTTTCTATAAGCTGTTTTTTTGTATAATTTTTTTATTTCAGTACAAGCTGTGTTTTTTTTACATTTTTGAATTTTTTTTCTGGAGTAGTCATCTCTGTAATCCCTATAATGGCTACATATTTATTGTTATTTAAGGTTGTTTAGTAATTTTTTTAATGCTTGGACAAATTTTTGTTCTAATAAGACATTATTAGTGGTTGAATAATTTGGCTAGACGGTATGCATATTAAAAACGTATTAAAATAAAAGAAAAACACCTAGAAGGCCTCCTAGCCGCCTACAAGGTAGAAGGCCCTCGGCTGTCCAGGGACCGCCTACCGGGTTTTAGAACATTGATTCTAATGGAGGGCAGTTAACATGACCATCAACACTTGTGTGAAGTGTTTAAAGCTTTTAGACATAGACATATTTCAATTTTAGAAGATTTCCTTTTTAACACATTTCATTGGGTACCGCTTCTGGTTTTGCGCAGCTATGCAGTTAGTCTTGTACACCAAGATTTTTAAAAGCTAACAATGAACCGCTTTTGGTTTTACAGCTATACAATTAGTCTTGTACAATAAGATTTCAAATGCTAAGCAAGGAATGCAATGGCCAAATTTGTTGGACTTCTTGAGAAGTTATCGTAGACTCGAACCAATAGGCAAGTCTTGCTCATGTTTACCTAGAACCCAACTCATTTTGGTAAATGGGACTGTAGGACACTTTAAAATGTGGTAGGATAGGGATCGAATAGATCTTGTTGTTCAAATTAGTTGAGCTACTTCTAAATATTGGAGTAATTATAAAGCTAAAATGATTAAACATTGTATAATATTGTTAAGATTCTCAAATTTTTGATGCCCGCTAGGGATTATGTATATTTGAATTATTCACGTAAACACATGAACAAGTGTATCCTAGGTTTCGTTTTTCACATGTTTTGAACTTTGTACCAAGTTTTCTCTTTGAAAACCCTAGTATATTTGCTATTAGAGTGTAGCATATTATACATTTAGTACGTTTTTTTTAATATCATTTTCATATAAAAAACAAACTTGAGGGTAGAGATAGGAAATTATTTCTAGGGTCGGGTCGCTAATCTTAGTGTATTGGAAATGAAGTGTAACATATTTTGGAATGTGCATACCGGCAAGTAAATCGCAATCATTTTCTGGTAATTATGGTCTTGTTAAATAGGGTACATGGTGTTCTAAAAATCCCTTCTATGCACTAGGTTGTGGTTCACCTAGGCTAAAGGTGGTGCTCTTTCGTATCGCCTAGATGTGTGTTGAATTTTTAAGTTTAACTACTGTTTTGATGTATTATTATTGCTATGTTAATTTGTCAATTTAGACTTTGTGTTGAACTTGCCAAGTTTGTGCTAGTAGTTGTTTTTTAATAGTACTGTTTTAAAAATAAAATTTAAATTTGCCAAGGTGGCTGCCTAGGCGGTCTTCTGCCCAGTGCCTGTTAGAATAGGGTTGATGAACGTTAATACCTTATGAAGTAAATTATTCCTCATTGTTTTGGTCGTTTTTCATTATTGATTTAATGGGTGTCGTACATTGCTAAGGTTCTGGTATGGGCGGAAAGCTAGTGCATATTTAAGATTTGGGGAGTTAAAATAATATAATTAATTGGTCCATCTTCGTAGTTTTACTGTTGTTAAGTTGAAAGGTGATGAAGGAAAGCTATCTAAAGCTTTTAGGATTAGGGTTCTATGACTTTGTGGATGGGAGATGTCAGATTTGGAATAATTTCAAAAAGCATCCGGTTGCAGGAAATTAGAAAACTGGTTGATAATGGGATTCTGGGCATCAAGTATATTCTAAAGTTTTTTAGTGTTTAATAAGGGCCAACAAATAGGAGGAGAATAACTTGCATTTAGTTTGAGACTAATAGAGGAACACAATGAAGGGTTTTGAGGGGCTGTTCTGGACCGTATCCCTGAAGAGAAGCTTTCAGCTTGTGGGGTTATGTGTTGCTACAGTTGAGTACTTATTGAATCGAATAATTGGGCTTAGCACCGTAGGATTTTAGGGTTGAAAGGAATGTTTTACATTTTTTTTTCACTGTCAAAAAAGTATAGACGATTAGAGAGTTTTTCTTTAATTGTTTGACGGGATAGAAGATTAGAGAGAATAATAACCTCCTCGTTTCCTTCTTGCAACGGGTAGGCAAAAATGTGCAGATTCAATCTCAAATTCAATGCTCTATTGAATAGGAAGTTCATGTAGCTGTATTATGTAGCTGTATTATGGGCTGGTGGACTTGTCCTAATTTTAATATGAATACCATCTCCAAACAGGGACCTTTAATTTTGACTCCCAAGAGGGGTACAACCTAAGTCCAGTAATTATGGCAAAGTCCAAAACGCCATAGACATAAATCTAGTAAACAATATTCTTAAATTATCCTTTTCAGTTCGTAGGCTCGACATGAAAAGGGTTATTTGTGGGAACACCAGTCTACCGCATTGTGAAATATTCCTTGATTGTGCATATATTTCTTTTCTGTATGAATATTAGGCGGTAGAGCTGGTCTACTCGTTCATTTTAATGGAAATTTTAAAATTAAATCCTGATATTCTTTGTTTTGGCACCGGGGCTTGATATAATTTGCCGAGTCTATCAAAAGTGACTGAATTAATGACTTAGGTTGTAAGATCTTCTAGTCATTTTATTAAAAAGAAACGAATAAATATATTAATAACAACAAAAAAGAAAAGAAAGATTTTATACAAAGCAAAAGAAAACAAAAGACAGAATGATCTAGGTCCCGAAGCATCCATCCAATCTACAATTAATGTAGAATGCGGAGAGTGCCACACAATAAGGATTCTGCCCAATTGTTCAGAATCAAATATAGTTCGGTCTCCTTGAAATTTTTTGAAGAAGAATCCCATAAAGAGGCCATGTATTTGGCTATATCCCGTATGTTTTCCTTTGATGACTTCCTATCTTCAAATATCATGTCTTTTCTTTCTTTCCAGTCCCCATGCCTTTACCCAGCAAATACTCCTCCACAGAGTCTCTCCTTTATCACGATTACCACTCAAAATAATTTTGTTGCTTTAATTTTGCTCATCATTTATTTTCAATTTTATATATTTGTTTATTTTTACTGCGAGTCTGCAATTGGTCCATTTAAAATATTGACATTGTTTAGGGTATTGCAGTTACCTGTTGAAATCGTGTTGAATCAAGTTCTTGAAGCTCCGGGCCTTCAGGAGTGGTTTGAAGGAGCCATTGAAGCTGGGAATCCTGATGCGTTGCTTCTAGCTCTTAAAATGCGAGAAAAGATTTCTGTTGACAACAAAGCATTTGGCAAGCTTTTGCCTTTTCCATATAGCTCTAGCAATCTTTTTGCTGCTGACCATCTGTCTTCCCTTTCTAATTGCTTGAAGGTAATGTCTAAATTCACCTTTTTTGCACAAGTATTTCAACCAAGAGATTCAAGATATTTGATAATGAAAAATCTATTATCTTGATTCCGATTTTTTTGATTATGCAGGAGTCCACCTTCTGTCAGCCTCGAGTGCATGGTGTGTGGCCCGTTTTGGTCAATACTCTCTTACCTGATATTCTTTTGCAAGATATAGATTCAGCATCGGGATTAAATTCCACTAAGAAGCACAAAAAGAACCGCAGGTCTAATTCATCTGAAGAAGACAGAGAGAAAAACCTCCGAAATTTCTGGGAAGTTATCATCGAAGGGTCCCTTCTTTTGTCATCACATGACCGTAAACACTTGGCTTTTGATATCCTGCTTCTCCTCCTACCGAGGCTTCCTGCATCCTGTATCTCGATCGTTTTGTCTTACAAACTTGTTCAGTGTCTGATGGATATACTTTCCACAAAGGACTCTTGGCTGTACAAAGCTGCACAATATTTTCTAAAAGAGTTGTCCGAGTGGGTCAAGCACGATGATGCCAGAAGAGTAGCTGTAATTGTGGCCCTGCAGAAGCACAGTAATGGGAAATTTGATTGTGTCACACGGACAAAAACAGTTAAAGATTTGATGGCAGAATTTAAAACTGAATCTGGCTGCATGCTTTTTATTCAGAGTTTGATGGACATGTTTCTGGATGAGGGTCATGCTTCTGAGGAACCTTCGGATCAGAGTCAAACAACAGATGACAACTCAGAGATAGGTTCAATAGAGGATAAGGATTCTGTTGGGGGAATAGGAACCTCTGATTTTTTGAAAAGTTGGGTCGTAGATTCTCTACCCAGTGTTTTGAGGCATTTGAAGATAGACCCTGAATCAAAGTTTCGGGTGCAAAAAGAAGTTTTGAAGTTCTTAGCCGTTCAAGGATTGTTCTCTTCGTCGCTTGGAACCGAGGTGACATCATTCGAGTTGCAGGAGAAGTTTAGGTGGCCTAAAGCGGCCACATCGAGTGCCCTTTGCAGGATGTGTATTGAGCAGCTCCAGTTGTTGTTGGCAAATGCGCAGAAAGGAGAGGGGCCCCACGCGGTGGCAAGTGGCCTCGAGGCAAATGATCTCGGGTCTTATTTTATGAGATTTCTTAGTACACTATGCAACATTCCTACAGTTTCTCTCTTTAGGGCATTGAACAATGAGGACGATAAGGCATTCAAAAAATTACAGGCAATGGAAACTCGGCTTTCTAGAGAGGTATCCACCTTTTGTTTTATTTTACGTTTATTTTTCTTGATTTTAGTTTGTGCCACTAATCGCCAACTTGCACAAAGGACTCTTTTACGTAGTCCGTTCCTTTTTGGTTGACTTTTCTATTACAAGAAAATAGAGGGCGAGGGATTGGTTTTTCAAATGGAAACCTCTTGAATTGCATAGTATTCTATGTTTTTTGGGCTAACATGCAATTCATACAATAAGATCTTCTACCACCATTTGATATGCAAAAGTAAATTCATCGCGTTATACGAAGATGTTTACATCTCATGTTTGTTTTAGTATTTATGAGATCCAAAAATGGCCAACTTACCTAAATGAGAACTCTTTGGTTCATTTAGTTTTAAACAAACCTGTTATAATGCCCCAATACATAAAAAAGCGCTACACGAGCTACTATTGGAATTTATTAAATTTTATAATAATGGCAGGAAAGGAATTGTGGGCTCAGCACAGATGCACATAAATTGCATGCCTTGAGGTACTTACTTATCCAGTTGCTGCTGCAAGTCCTACTTCGACCAGGAGAATTCACCGAAGCTGCCTCCGAACTTATTATATGCTGTAAGAAAGCTTTTGCCTCTCCTGATCTTCTCGACTCCTCTGGGGAGGATGAACCAGATGGTGATGGAACACCTGAATTAATGGATGTCCTTGTGGATACCTTGCTTTCGTTGCTGCCCCAGTCGTCAGCTCCTATGCGCTCAGCTATTGAGCAGGTGAAGTTTTATTTTTATTTTGTATTTGTACAAAATACCCCAGTATCAAATAAACACTCTAATTTGCTATTCTGAAGCATCGAGTGAATGCCAGGACAGCAAGTTTGAGTGTTTTTGTATGAAATCGGTGTATTTTGTAAAATTGTCAGGTTGGGCATCTTTTGCAATTAATTGTCAGGTTTCCTAAGATGAAAAACCATTAACCATATTAATCAAGTGTTATAAAGGCTGTGACATATAATATCCCTAATTTTGTTTACACTCTAGTAGAAAACAAGCCTGTACATTCCAGTTAAGGCAAAATATACATGTTTGGAGACTGATACATTGATTAAGATTAGGTGTATCAGCTGCTATTGTAATGCTAATTGTAGCCTTCTTCCACTTTATATGTTGAGCTTATTCACTATTTTTATAGACAGATGTAGAAGAATGAAGATGTTAAAATGGAAACACAGCTAATAAATAATAGTTAAGTGCCTGATGAGTTAAGTTCTTCCTTGACATTTTTGTATCTCCAAATCACCATGTTCATTATTCATCAATGTTTAGGTTTAAAGGCAAAATCTCAATAGTCGAATGGAAACACAGCTAATAAAATAATAGTTAATGTCTGATGAATCAAATTCTTCGACTTTTTTATTTCCCAAAATTGCCATGTTCATGATCAGTCAATGTTTAGGTTTAGAGGCAAAACATCAACATTGTTTGGTTTTTTCTTTTTCTAGACTTAAATCTAATTTGTCAAGTTCTGCAAAACCACTTTCCTGTAATGTGTTGGTCAACAGAGGAAAGAACATGCTGCCCTTGCATATCTTAATTTCATGGTGTGAAATGGCAAAATATTTCGTAAGTGAGTAATTTGGAAGCATCCCCTTTTATTAATAAAGCCGTATTGTTAAGTAAACATTTAACCTCTCTCCATAATATTTGATTATCTGTTTGAGAGTTGGCCACCTCGAGAATTTTTAGCAAAGTGTATTTGATGTATTTCGAGTGAAGTTGGAAGTAATTGTAGTACTTTGCTTTATATTTATTGACAGTTTTGCATATCCACCTTATGTCAATTACTAAGGTGTTTGTTTTTGTGTTTTCCTCACAGGTTTTCAAATATTTCTGTGATGGTGTTACGGATGATGGATTGCTTCGGATGTTGCGGGTCATAAAGAAAGATTTGAAACCTGCAAGACACCAGGATATAGACAGTGAAGAAGATGACGACGAAGATGATCTTCTTGGTATCGAAGACGCAGAAGAATCTGATGAAGGCGAGACAGGCGAAACAGGTGAGAGTGATGAGCAGACGGATGACTCTGAGGCAGTGGCTGGAGTTCAGGCAGTTGGCAAAGAAGTTCCGGAAGGTTCTGATGAATCTGATGGGGGAATGGATGATGAGGCGATGTTCCGCATGGATTCTTATCTCGCACAAATATTTAAAGAGCGTAAGAACCAGGCTGGCGGTGAAACCGCTCAGTCCCAGCTTGTTCTTTTTAAACTCCGCGTTCTCTCGTTGTTGGAGATCTACCTCCATGAGAATCCAGGCAAGTCTTTGTTGCCAAAACCTGTGTTTAGTTGAATACTTGGATGTTAGAAGTCACTTTACCATCAGGCTTGAAGTATGGTGATCACAACAACCCTTCCTTGTATTCTCTACAAGAAGTGAGTCAAGTGACTTGATGAAAAACTTGAGGAAGCTATTTACTAGGGACCTGCTTGAATTTCTACCCTCTAGGTTTATGATTGTCTCGTCAAAATGGTTGGGTCAGCATTTGTACGTAGGATTTCAAAATTCTGAAAAGTATCTCTCATTAGATTGAGAGTACTGATGAGGTTTTGATGGGTGGGTTTCCACTTCGATTTTCGAATCCCAGCCGTTTTGTTTGAGCATTATAGATAACTAAGTTTCACAGATACCATACGATGATGTTAAAAATCTAAATATAGTTCAAATACGACTTTAAAATAAAGTTAAGAATATATATATATATATATAAATAAATAAATATAGAAAGTTTCCTGTAAGGACTTCTTTTGGTGCAGACCTCGGTACATACCATTTTTTTAAAATAGTAAAAAAATGAATTTTTTTATGAAACTTCATGGATATGATCTCCACGGTGAGAAGATCATCTCCAATTTTTTTCCTCAAAAAATTCAATAAAAAAACCGTTGAGATGAGGTGATATATAAAAAAATGGTATAAATATGCATTTTCGACCGTTGAAATGTTGGGTCGGCGCCAAACATCATGGATATGATCTTCTCACTATGGAGATGATCGTCAACATTTCAACGGTAAAAAATGCATATTTATACTATTTTTTTACATATCACCTCATCTCAACAGGTTTTTTATTGAATTTTTTGATGAAAAAAATTGGAGATGATCTTCTCACCGTGAATATCATATCCATGAAGTTTAATAAAAAAAATTATTTTTTTTTACTATTTTAAAAAAATGGTATGTACCTACACCATAAGGAGTCCTTACAGGAGAGGGCCTATATATATATATTAAAAAACTGCTTACATTGCTAGCATGCAATCTGGTAAAAGAGAAAAAAAAGTTATGGTGATAAATTGTTGATTTTATACAGAGATGAGTGATGAGGTGTTCATGAATAGTCTTGTATGTGCACTTCAACAGCTCTGTGTTGTATATGTTTTTCCTATATTTCAAGATTACTGCTCAAATGCTTATACAAAAAAAATTAGTCCTCAACCACCACCATCACCTCCCCCCCCCCCCCCCCCCCCCCCCCTTCTCTTTTGGGTGAAAGATAATTGCAAAATAACCCAGCTGTATCATGCTGTATCTGGAAGTCAAAATTGTGATTATGTCCACAATTAGTCATTTGGAGAAAAGTGTCTATATCCGATACCCTGTCTCTGCAACTAGGTAAGTATCCCTACTCTTTAGGTAGATAAGTTCTCTAGATTCATTATAAAACTCTCAATATAACTTACTGTACACTTTATAATGATTAAGTGACATGATCAATAATATTTCCTGTTTTTTCTTTTTTCTTTTATAGGATCTCATTTTACTTAAAAAAGAAGAATAATTCATGGATGATTAAATTATTTCTGTCGTGTTACACAGGTAAGGCCCAGGTAATGAAAGTCTTCTCGAATCTGGCCCAGGCTTTTGTGAACCCACATACTACAGAAGGTAGTGAGCAGCTTGGTCAGCGTATATGGGGAATTTTGCAAAAGAAAATATTTAAAGCAAAAGACCATCCAAAAGGAGAAGCTGTGCAACTGTCTATGCTTGAACCTCTGCTGGAAAAGAACTTGAAGTTGGCATCAAGACCATTCAAGAAAAAGAAACCTGCATCTAATCCATCGAAGAAAAAACAGTCGGCCTCATTTAATCGGCACAAAATGATTACTTCCCTTGCTCAGAATTCAACATTTTGGATACTGAAGATCATCGATGCTAGAAATTTTCCGGAGCCCGAACTTCAGAGGGTTTTTGATATTTTCCAGAGTACTCTGGTGGCCTATTTTGATAGCAAGAAATCTCAGATGAAACCCGAATTTTTGAAAGAAATATTCAGGAGGAGACCGTGGATTGGTCACCATCTCTTTGGATTCCTCTTGGAGAAATGTAGTAGTGCAAAATCACGGTTTCGGCAAGTTGAAGCACTCGACCTGGTGATTGAAATATGTAAATCGCTCGTTTCTGTTAACACTGATGATGGAAAGTCAAAGAAAATGCTGAAAAGTCATCTTCCGAAACTATGCCATCTGATAAAAGAGTTGGTGACGAACATGCCAGATAAGCAGGCGCGACGAGTTGAAGTGCGTAAATTCTGCAATAAGTTATTCCAGATTTTAACAAGCCTAAATCTCACCACAACATTTCTAAAAAAATTGGAACCGGAGGCTCATTCTGCTTGTGAATCTCAGCTCGGCGAGTCATTTCTTGTTTTGAAAAAGCAAAAACAGTAGGATACTGATAAAATGTGGATCTGCTAGAAAGTTCATCGGGGTTTAATTTACAATCATTCAAACAAATCATTGGAATTCGGCTTCAGTTTCCAAAGCCAGTGATAAAAACAAAAAGCTTGCTGAAACATCAACAGGGATTTTCAACTTTCCATTGGAACAAAAATTTCACTATCAATGTCATCTTGGTCATCTTTTACTTATACGGTGGTTTGTTGGATATTGGTGCAGTGACGCCGTGAGATTCCAGTTGTCCATCTGAAGAGTTTTGCTGGTAAAATCATGCTATGTTTTTCTCTCACCTGGTATTTTTAGTTTTGCTGTTGTGTTATGGTTGTTCATACAGGAAGAGTTTTCTTATCATAATTGGTCAGTTATAAGCCACTGTAGGACCACTCAGTTTTGAACTACTTCAGTGTTTGTATTTGTTTCTTTTTCTTATTGAACGCAGTCGAAACTGATATTTCTTTAAGACTTGAATGGTGTCAGTTTTGCCTTCTATTGAGCATTTTTTTTGGATTTATCTGAATGACTTGACTATTCCTTACTTTCAAAACTTATTCATTTGTGTACAGTTGTGTGTTTGACCATCCTATCTTGACCCCACTCTAAAAAATCAGCTTGTTTGACAGGTGCGGGTGTTGGGGAGAGCGTGTAGGGGGCAGCAACTTAAAAAATATTTAGGTTAAGTGGCCTTTTTGATCCTCATTTTTATGCCGTACATCACTTTGGGTGCCAAAGTTTATCGTATCATCACATTTGATACCATTTTCACCCGTTGTAAAAAGAAAAAAATGTCACGAGAAGTGAAAATACTATAAAATGATAATATGTTAAACTACACACAATATGTTGACCTTTGGAACACAATGATAGAAGACATAACAAACATAACAAAATGGGGACATAATAGTAGTAGTAGAAAGAAAGAAAAGAAACACTTAGATGTTCGAGAGATGGGAAATTTATTGGAGACACCCTAGTATGTATGTACTTGGACATTGTTCGAGTGAGCCAAGTTGTAACACATGTTGGAGTGTGCTAAGTTATCACTTTTGATACAATTTTCACCTTTTGTCAAAAGAAAAACTATCACGAGAAGTAAAAATGCTATAAAATGATAATATGTTAAACTTTGACGCATAAAGTGATAATATGTTAACCTATGGAACACAATGATATACGACATAACAAATGGGGACATAATAATAATCCTCCAAAATCCGAGGGATGTGTGTGTTAACCTCTGGAACACAATGATATACGACATAACAAATGGGGACATAATAATCCTCCAAAATCCAAGGGATGTGTGTGTATTTCTTTTCTTTCTTTCTACTACTACTACTACTACTACTACTACTACTACTACTACACCGTAGTATACATATACTAAACCGTATCCTATAGAACATGCACATCACTTTTAACGTAATAGCACAATTCAATATTCTCGTATAAATATGTTCATCGTCGGACCAACTATACGTACAAGCATAACGTGAAGGCAAGAATCCTTCGGACCTCTCGTGCCGCTATTGGGTCAATCCGTAGGAGGTCCCACTCCTAATGGATTACAACCAAACACACATAAATGGGAAAATCACTACGCCATCACACCACGTAATCATATATTAAGATTTCACAACAGATCAAGCCTCCCATTTCTCCCTCTTGCGAGACGGTCGACCTACAACACGTAGGATCATGATATAGATCTGTACACAACCTGCATCATCGGCCATGGGCGTATTACTTGGTCCTGCAAAACAATACCATCAAATCCCTGCTGATAGATTCCTCATGAGCCAACAGACACACCTTCGTATGTCCGCACATATCATTAGAGCATGTAACATCCAATACATATATACGAATATGGTAGGGGTGTGCACGAACCCGAATAGACCGAATGGACCAAAAAAATCGAACCGAACCGAATCGAACCGAAGACACTTTTGCGGGTTTTTTAAATTTTGGTCTTAATTCGGTCTAAAAAATATATAGGACCGCATAATTCGGGTCGGTCTCGGTCTTGGCTTGTAAAAATCGATTTTGGACCGGACCGAATCGCGTTTATTATATATATATATATATATAACACGCACGCACACTAGTATCACACCCACACGCACACAGTCACACTACTTTTGAAACCCTAAGCCTTTTCTTATTTTCTTTTGGATCCTAAGCCCTTACGAACTTTCATCCGAATAGCAAACCGCCCACAACCCTCACTCTCCTTCGGCTTCCGACCCACAACCCTCACTCTCCTCTGGCAGCAAACCGCTCTCATCAAGGTACATACTTGGATCTGTGATTTCGATTTGTGATGTTTTGTGATTTGTGATGTTAGTTCAAGACTAACTTGGATCTGTGATTTCGATTTGTGATGTTTTGTGATTTGTGATGTTAGTTCAAGACTAACTTGGATCTGTGATTTCGATTTGTGATGTTAGTTCACGACTAACTTGGTTGTGTGATTTCGATTTGTGATGTTTTATTTTGTACATAGCTACAAAAACAACAACAAAGATTTGTAGATAGCTAATTAGTAATATTTTATTTGTTTACTGTTATTGTGATGAACAGTTCTAACAAAGATTTTGTGATTTGGTATTGCATGAGTTAATTTATTAACTTTTGAGATTTTCGACTAATTGATTTTTTTTACTATAACTGATTTTTTTACTATAACTGATTTTGGTTAATTTATCTGAGATTTGTTTACCGTGATAGTTTGTTTACTGTTCTTATTTTATTACTATACCAACTGATATTATTTTATTACTATACCAACTAAGATTTTGGAACAAATTATTTGGTAAACAACTGAGATCATTTGGTTTAGAAAACTGAGATTTGTTTGTCTGAGATTTGTTTATAGTTCTAATCTGAGAATCCTAAACGGATTTGTTTACCAATTGTTTGTTTATTGTTCCTCTTATACCAACTGTTTGTTTATTTGTTTTAAATTTTGATTGTAGGTTGAATCTTACCTCATAGCTATCCTTTATATGGAGGAACCACACTCAAAATTACAGGTATGGGTATTTTTTAATAGTGTGCTGTTTTTTGACAAGTGATGTTTTTTTTAAAGAACAATGCTATTTTAAAAAAAAAATGTGTTGTCTTTAATAAAAAAAAATGTGTTGTTTTATATGAGTATGGACCGAATAAGATTGAGACCGAACACGGGCCGATTGAAAACCGAATAGAACTGAAACCGATTATTCCGGTCCGATCTCGGTCCATAATTTTTTAGGACCGATTACTACGGTCCGGTACTAAAAACACCCTAAAATCGGACTGGACCAGACCGCGAACACCCCTAGAATATCTCACCCTATCCGTGTAAGTTGGGTTAAACATCCCATGAGCTAACCTTAATCTCTCTCTCTCTCTCTCTCTCTCTCTCTCTCTCTCACACACACACACACACATAGTAAAGCTCCTGTAAGGACCTTAGATCGGGACCTAACTTTTGGAGGGGTAAAGATGATTTCCGTATCATGAAGATCATCTTCACCAAATTTGGTGTAAAATTCATCCATTTACTACTCCAAAAGTTAGGTCCTGATATAAGGTCCTTACAGGTGCATTGCTTATATATATATATATATATATATATATATATATATATATATATATATATATATATATATATCCTCCACGTACTCATATAGGATCAAATTACTTATATCCTAGCCAAAACCTTTTTGGAAAGTCCCTACGTCAAATCCCTATGTCCCAAACCAGAGTCCTCAACAAAACAACCAAAATCAACCTTACTATAATACTTGATCGATCGACCACTGGGACCCGATTGATTGGCCCTGTCCTTTGAATCAAATATAAAAATCAGCCCAGATTTTAGTTTTTGTAATTTTCTTCATCTTAAATCGCAACCAAAGGTTTTCTTAACTTATCATCAGTCCCCAAACATCCTAATATGTTTTCTAAGGCGTCCTAATTATATGTCTAACAATATAAATCCATTAACCATGTTAAATCTCACATTATAAGGGCATATTCATCAATATCATCACGTTCTTCATATGAGTTCATTTAATTATGAATTTAATCAACACAACATTAGATTTTGTAGTAGGAGCTTATACATTAACCCCTTACTTAAAGATAAACCTCCTCATTAAAAAACCAGATAGAAACTCGAGAAGGATTCGTCAAAGATTAGTGACATCCTAAAGGAGTGTGAGGAGTCAACTAATCTGATTCGGGATCAAGGCAAAGCAAAAGCTCAATTGAAAATGGAGGAAGATGGCCAGAGGAAGCTAATCAGATTCACCATGTATTTTATGAGTTGGTTATATATTTATGATATGTATCCTAAATTTGAGTTATCTTGTAATATTGAGATGAGGTTACTCAGTACCAGTGATGGACCAGGTCTGGCAGGACGTGAGAGAGCTTTCATGCTCTATCGAGGAAACTCATTTTGAGAATCTTTGAGGGAACTGGGTTGGAGGATTGAGAAGTATGACAAAGTTAAGGCATGACTTAACCATTTTAGACACACCAGGTAAAACACCCAACTTTGCTTAAGAGAGAACCTTCGAATAACCTTGTGCTTGCTCGATTATCTACAATTGAGTTTTAGCACCAAATTGAGTATCTTTACATAAAATATCTAAGTGATGTCATACCATACCTAGGCATGTCAAATAAACTTACCTTAAAGAGTGGTGGTTTGGTGAGCAACTAACTGATTCGGTGCTATAGCGCTACCTGACACAACATCTGGTCACTCGACATTTTACTCAGCATTTATTGCATTTGACATGTTGGATATGGTAGGATGATGTAATACGCCGCCCGCCCGGGGAGAGAGAACGGAGCGCTAATGCGATAAAATAAATTCAAATCCACAAGTGACAAGGTATAGAGAATCTAAGTCCGACAACAACAAAAGATCAAACTACAAATCTCAATCTCTTCAAATTAAATACCAAATCTCTCGAATTACATACAACAACTAACTCGAAAAATAAAATACAAATCTCCATTGCTCTATACAACAAAATAAATAATACAAATCTTTCCCAAACAATCATCGCTAAAATCAATCTCCATAGCGCCCCAAAATTCGCGCTAACCTGCCACTAAAAGAAAATATGGGGAAGTACACAATACGACAAGAATTATGCTCAACAAATACGAATTAGCAACGAATAAAACGTAACAACACGAGTACGAATATTCAAATCAAAATGAAAATCTCAAAGCATTTATCAATATAATTTCTCAACAACACTTTAACTGGGTCACCAGGTCTCACCACATCCGTATATGCTTTATCAAGCCATAACTCGAGAAACAGGAATTTTGGCGGGTGCCCAATATCCCTGCCATATTAAAATCTCATGACAACGTGCTCAACAACAATATAATGATACTACATGAATCAAAATAATTTCAAAAATTATTTTTCAGATTTCAATGAATTTTATAATTCAAATATGAGTTCAATTAATAAGAAATCAAAGAGAATGACACTCGCGAGAGCATATTGTGTAAAACCCCATACCTCAAACCATGATGAGAAACCAATGATCACATCCTCAAGATCAACTCAAAAGATCTACAAAAGCTCCTCCAAGAACCTCCAACAAAATAGCCCCAAGAACACCTCTAATCTAAGGTTGGAACTCACAAATCTCAAGGGCCAATGTGTATATAAAAAGAAGAGGAATATAAAATATATTTGCTGCCAAAATTTGTGCCAGAAGTAGGTTAAAAGTCTTGCCCACGACTTCCTTTTATAACGCAAAGAAATGAAGAGTTGGAATCCAAAAGACTCCTTTAAATAAGGCAAAGAAATGAAGAGTTGGAAGTCAAAACAACTCCAAGAGTTAAAAACATTTAAAAATCATTTTAAAATCCGTTTTAACTCCGATTTCGAAACCGTTTGAAATTCTCGTCTTTAAAAATAATAACCAACATATTTGAGCAATAAAAATAATTTTAGCAAAAACTTTATTTTCCTCCATTTTCCTAAATTAATTAAAATAACCTAAAAATTACGCGGGTTGTTACAGATGACATAAAATTTAATGCATCCGTGGTCCCATAAGTATATTTTTGAGCCTATGTATACCCCCAACTACCCTTTGAGAAAGGAGTATTTTTGGAGAAAGAGAGCAGGCGTGGTCTTTGAGCAAAAAGACCACTTTGAGAGAGTTATTAACAAATGAGAGAGAATTTACTTCTCACTATTAATGCTTTACCCAAATCTGCTCAAGAACATAATCATTTATTGAACTTTGACCATTGCTTCTTCATACCTTGGTGTTTGAGCTGCCTACACTACACCAAATCTGCACTATTGTCACGGTCATTGACCTTGACAAGTTGGACTTGTCAAGGTCAATGACCGTGACAATACTGGGCGAGACAACTTTTTTTGTCACGGACGTGTCACGGTCATTGACCTTGACAAGTTCGTTAGAATTGTCACGGTCGTGTCACGGTCCATGACCGGGACATGTTTAGTCACGGTTAACAACGGTGACAAAGCCTTGTCCCCTTTTAAAAAAATTGTCACGGTCAATGACCGTGACAATTCTGGGCAGAATTAAAAAAAAATCTGCTGGGCAGTATGGCCACTGCCACTGCCCAACAGTATATTTGTACATGTTATAGCAACGTTGTACCTGTTCAAACATCATATATCCAAACAAACTAAAGATAATGCAAATATATATTCAAAATAGAAACTATTTAAGAAGAAACAACATCACCATCAATTATCTCAAATCTACAAACTATTTAGCTGGAAAAGAGATTTTGTACCGCGACGCTCGGGGACACCTCCTTATCCTTCCCTTCTCGTCCGAATAGCCACATAAGTATCCTCCCCGCAAATATAGATAAATATGTGGCCTACCCTCAGGGCCACTCCCTGTCCCCTGAATTGGAATAAAGTAAAATTAGTATCCGCCCCGCAAATATAGATAAATATAAATCGAAATTGAAATCGAAATCGAAATTGACATATAAATATAAATACATTACCTGTAGTGTCACCCAAACAGCTAACTTGAGCTCATATGGCACCTACTTCCAACTAATGTACCCCGGGTAATCGTATCAAATATATTTCTCTTCATATCTAAACACTAAGAAATGCCATAATCCTATGGAGTTATGCACTGCAAATTCCTTCCAACCGTTGTATAGCCAAAAATCAGCAGTTGAAGTTGTCAATTCCACTTTTCAATGGTCTCCCATGTTTTGCTAGAGGTTCCAAGTGGTGGGGAATGGAAAGTGGAATTGACAACTTCAACTGGTGATGTTTGGCTACATAACGGTTGAGAGGAATTTGCAGAGCATAACTCCATAGGATTATGGCATTTCTTAGTGTTCGGATAGACGAAGAGATTCAGTATCCTCTCCACAAATAGGGCACCCCAAATAACTATGTACTAATCACCTATTAAAGGTAAGAAGCGTATATTCATGGATTAGTATAAACAAAACTTAGATGTAGTTGGAATATTTATGTATTAATCTCCTCTCCACACATGCACACCACACAAGAGTGAAAATGATAAAGTGCAAATCAATTAAAAGCATTAAAAATGGATGTTTCAGTACAAATTGAAATATTTATTACAAATTGAAAAATTGTTTCAAATTCGGATTATCATAAAAAATGGATTGATATTCGGTAGGAGCAGCTAAGTCATCCACACTACTATTTAGATGCCTTGGAGCGTTTTGGACAATTGACCACGGCTCGTTGTTGATATACTCTGAATAAAACACTTGCTTAACCTTTTGAAATGCACAAACAAACGGCTCATCGCTCACGTGGTCGTTGCTCTTCAACTTGGACAAGTCAACCATGATCAAATTGGTGACATGATCAACTTTACAAGCATTTTTATCCTCAACCCTTACCTAGTCACAGTAAAATACAACCTCTTTGAAGCTTATATAATCCAATTCAAATATATTTTGGATTACACCATAGTAAGTCATTTCAGCTTCAACGAGGTTTTTATCTTTTGCGCTCGCTCGAAAGATAGTAAGAGCTTTGTATGAAATTCCCGAGTTCTGTACATTTGTACTTTCCTCGTACACTTTAGCGCCGAAAATGTAACCGTTCAATCGATACTTTTTGTACTCTTGTACCACGAACAAGGGTCTAGTGGCTAGACGAGCAAGCCTTGATGTCGCATCACCCGTCTTTAGGAGCTGAGAATATAGATAAATTAATTATATTAGTGGTAAAATTTGAGTGTAATGTAACGTTATATAACGACTGTTTTCATTATAATTACCTCTTGTGTCAACCACAGCCTAAATTCGCTGTCTGATTGTACCATTGTTTTTCGTCTTTTATTGTTCTCACAGGCTTCATATTTTCTGCATATTACAAAATTAATCATGTATAAAATAATCTAAAATAATGTAAAATATTATAATAATCGAAACTTACTTTTTTCATTCTTCGACATCTTCATGTGTTTCAAATAGATAACGAGCTACTTGTTCATGTTGCAAACTCGTTAATTTCACTCGTTTTCCCATCACATGACCACCATCATCGACGAATTCATCAGTGTCATCAACGCTGGTCGAGTGAGGCATATATTCCCGAGTATATATTGATGACTCCACGGTGATGTATTTCTCTGCAATTGATCCTGCAATGTATCGCGTATTCTTAACGTAATCTTTAAAAACTTTCATCAATCTTTCAAACGGATACATCCACCGATATCTAACTGGACCACAAAGAAGTGCCTCGTCACATAGGTGTACCAATAAGTGAACACTTATGTCAAAGAATGCTGGGGGAAAGTACTTCTCCAATACACAAATCGCTTCGATCACAACCAATTTTGCGGCCACTATGTGTTCTCGATTCACTACCTTCTCACACAAGAGGGAGAAGGTAATACTAATTTGCATAATAGCCCTACGCAAATCCTTGTGCTTGGAGAAACAGTGCTTAAACAATAGAGGAACCAATTGCATGATCACAGCCAATCGTGGGACTTACACTTATGTAAATCATGAGTAGCATAATTCACAATCCTTTGCAAGTTGGAAGAAAAAGTAGATGGGCCCTTCAAATTATATATTGTGTCTAGAAGCACCTTCCTTTCCCCACTCGTCAAAGTAAACGCACCAAAGGGAATTATTGTCCTTCCCCTACTATCTTCTTTCAACCATAGTTGTGGCTTAAGTTTTAACGTTTTAAGGTATTTTCGTGCATTTTCTCCATCCTTCGAATGACTCCCCCCAATGCAAGTACCCACAATATGTTCAACGAAGTTCTTCTTTGCATGCATCACATCCAATACATGGCGCACCGGGTTATTCTTCCAATAAGGCAAGTCAAATAAAATTGACCTCCGAGACCATGCCTTTCTTATCTCAGTTTCATTCCCAGTTGGGGTCTTCTTATGCTTGACATTCTTAAATTTGGGATTCTTACCTGGCATATTAGGGCCACATTCAGAAGATTTACTTTCAATTTCTGAACCAGAAAGTTGTCTCGGCGGTAGCCTATGTTCAACTCCGCCCAATAAAAAATTGGAACCTTTCTCAAATCTGAAACTATGAGCTAGGGGTAAAAACCTCCTGTGGCGATGGTATACATTTTTTAATCTAGAGGATAGACGAAGAGATTCGGTCTCCTCTCCACAAATAGGACACCCCAAATAGCCATGTACTACACAACCGGATAATGTCCCATAAGCTGGAAAATCATGAATTTCCCACATCAACATAGCTTTCAGCGTAAACTCTTCTTTTCTAAAAGATTCAAATGGTTGCACACCCTCTTCCCACAACTCATTTAATTCTTCTACCAAAGTATCCAGGTAGACGTCAATGTCATCACTTGGTGCCTTTGGCCCAGGTATCAACAAAGCCATCATCGAAAATTCAGGTCTCATACACTGTGAAAGAGGGAGGTTGAGTGAGGCTAGGATCACTGGCCATACACTCTGATTGGTGCTTAGATTTCCAAATGGATTGAAACCATCTGTTGATATAGCCAAACGAATGTTGCGTTATTCTCGAGCAAAATCGGGATACTCAAAATTCATCCTCCGCCAGGCAGTAGAATCAATAGGATGACGCATGATATTACCCCCTACTTCTGCCCTAGCATGCCAAGTCATTGCCTCTGCAATCCATGGTACTGTAAAAAATCGCTTTAATCTAGGCCCAACGGAAAAATATTTCAATACTTTTTGAGGCACTTTTGAGCTCGTGCCTTCCTTACTAGTAGATTGGACATATCTAGGTTCATCGCATACCGGACAACGATCGAGATTTTCATACTCATTTCGATATAGTATGCAGTCATACACACAAGCATGAATCGATTTATACTTCATTCCCAAACCTTTCAAACTTTTCTTCATAACATGATAGCTATTTGGAAGTGTATTCACCTTGGGTAATAAGCCCTTCACCCATTTCAGAATTCCCGTCACGCTATATTTCCAGAAAAATAGTACTGCGTCTTCAAACTGTGCAAACCAACCATGGCATGTAAAGTTGTTTGATCTTTCTCACAGCCAGAGTATAACGGTTGGGTCGCCTTAAATTTTAAAATTTGGTATTCATCGTCAAGTTTTATCGTGTTATCTTCACGAGCACTTGAATCTTCTACATCATCAGTAACCTCATTCTCCTCTGCTTCATAAACTCCGTACGCATCATCAACTAAATCCTCTAACATATTATGATCTACGTCGTCCCCTTCTACATCTATTCTACTTGTTGAAGGTTGTTGTGAAGATTGATCGGGGACAAAAGGAACTTTCAATTCACCGTGAAAACTCCAAAATCGATAACTATCTTGCATACCCGATCTTAACAAATGTAGTTCAACTGTTTTCCACTCAAACACCTTACCATTCTTACACCTAGAACACGAACACGGAAACTCTTCATCATTATGACATCTCTTTGCATATTTCACAAATTCGTTAGCACCTCTACGAAACACATCCCCCATTCTATTAGTCTCACCCATCCACTCTTTGTATTTCGGATATCCCATCACAGCTACCACAACTAAACACCTATTAAAGGTAAACAAAACTTAGATTTATAGTATGTTTTATTTAATTATCCCATCATTTAATTATCCTATTAACGGGTGAGTGGTCCTATCCCATTCAAGACTGCATTTTTCTGTAATATACTTAACAACTCATGCACATTGTTACGATTTGAAAAAAAATTCGACAGCATATCCCCGTAGTTCTCCAAGTACACGACGTAGATTGGCAGGTGTGAGTGTTATTTCAATTGATTGATTGAAATAACAGTCACACTTGTCAATCTAGTATGTACCTAGAGAACATTAAGATACGACTGCAGAACTTCCTCCAAAAGTAACAACTTTAAGCCAATAAGAATATTATACAGAAATTATACAGTCTCAAACTGTCCAAACGGGACAATTCGAGAGATCTCATGGCAGGAGTAATGACTCTCGAATGGGTCTAAGGGCTATTGAATGCGTACGCATAAGAACTAGAAGGCTAGTATCTATGCGCACTATATTTAATTTCAAGTATGTTTCATTTAATTATCATACTATATATATATTGTTTGATATACAGAGTAATTTTCAAAAAAATTTGAAAAATCCCACCCCCATATGGACAATAATCCAGTGGTTATGCCACTTTTAAAACTAACCAACCAAAGATTTACTAAACAAAATAATCCAACAACAATGTCAACAACAAATGTGTATCCCGTACTCCTTTTAATTCATCTACTCAATTAATTCATTTCATCAATTAAACTAACAATTAACGTATAGAATTATTAATTTACTAATTTACATTGAGGGGCAATCCTACTTTCATATGAAATGGGCACTAATTATTAATTTACTTTCATCTAAAACTATTTCATTTATTAATTATATTTTAGTGGATGTAATTATATAATCATCTACAATGTGAATGTTTTTATCAACAATGAGTTAACCTTGAAACAATATATATTATCTCATAGAATCATCAAAACACGATATTAAGATAATTACAATGGTACCTTGACTTACCCCGCCTCCCCACCCCCACCCCCACCCCCACCCCCCCACAAACAAATTGACAAATTCATGGGTTAATTCAAATACAAAAATAAATTCATGGGTTAATTCAAATATAAAAATACAAATTCATGGGTTAATTCAAATACACACACACACACACACCCACCCTCACCTCCCTCCACACCCCCACTCACACCCCTACCCCCACCCCCACCTCCCTCCACACCCCCCACTCACACCCCCACCCACCACATACACACACACACACACAATAGCCCCTACCCTGCCCCACCTCTCTCCACACCCCCACCCCCACCCCCTACCCCCACCCTGCCCCACCCCCCACACACGCAAACACACACACACACACGCGCACATATATACACACACACAAACATATATATAAATGGAAGAGAGAGAGAGATATCAGTGTAGAGAGAGAGGGAGGGAACGATGGGAGAGAAAAAAGAAGCCTAGGACTTTTTTTACTGCAGAAGTTGTCACGGTCGTTGACCGTGACACGACCGTGGCAACTACATTTGTCACGGTCATTGACCGTGACAACTCTTTGTCACGGTCGTGTCAAGGTCAATGATCGTGACACAAAGTGCGTATTTTTTGTCACGGTCAATGACCTTGACAAGGGTGGTCGGCTGAAAGGTGACAATTTTGTCATTTTGGTGTAGTGCTACCTGAGGTGTATCTAGAGTGCTTGCTTTTCTCTCCGTCTAGCTAGCTGTTTAAGAGGTTCATTTATTGTTATAAACAAATTGTATTTATTGCTTGTCATTGATTTATACATGAGAGTTTGTGAGTTATTAATTTGATTTTATTCCTTATCATTTTGGATTGCATTTATTGTTGTGTTCTCGTTATCTATACGGGTTACGCCTCAGTTTATCCTTAAACACCCTAGCATATATAGAACTACTCTCTTACATTTAACGAATTCGCTGGGGAGTTATTCTCTTAGAAATGACTAATTATGACATCAATTGTGTTCTCAACTTTGATGATGTTTAACGTCAGGAGGAACAAAACGAGTAGGTTCCCATAGTTGCAACCATTACGGGAACTGCCCAAGTAGGGCAAGCTTCCATGAGTTCCGTGATGGGGCCTATCCAAATGACCAACCTCATGGATAAGTTAATGCCCATTATACCTGCAAGACCTATTGGTCTTTCTATGACCAATCTTGCCGTTGCACCAACCGTTAAAGCACTTGTTGCTGTCAACGCCACACCTGTAGGCTAAGGCTGTGGAGCCAGCTGACTCACCTTCTGTGACTACTGAGGAAATTAATAAGGAGATGTTGAAAATGTTGGAATCATCCTCACAAACTGTTGGTGAGGTTTCCTCTATTTATGATGATTTTCAAACTCCTTACCTAGAGGAGTACAACGATGAACCTTACCCAAAGAAGTATATTCCCCCAGTTTTTGAGATATTCAATGGGAAATGGGGGAACCCGAAGGAGCACATTAAATGCTTTGTTAATCACCTTGGTGCTAATGCAACAATAAGAAGATACGTCTAAGGGAGTTATTCCAATCCCTTACCGATAAAACCTACACTTGGTACTCCCATCTTGCCCCAAGGAGTGTGGCAACATGGGAGGACATGCACGTCCAGTTTCTCCATAATTTTTTTCTGGATGAAGAAGAGTTTACACTAATATAACTTGCTCGAGAGAGGCAAAGGCTGGGGGAAGATGTGATGTCCTACATCAGGAGATTTAGAGAAAGATCTCTCAATGAAAGAGAAAATTCCATGGAGGACAAAGTTCTACAACTTTGTGCTGAAGGGTTGCTATCGGAATACATTTGTCACTTGATACATAAAACTCGCGAGGACACATTCAAAGCCTTCATGAGAGAAGCCATAAACATCTTGCAGATTATTCGCCCTAACCATATCATGACAAATATTGTGTTCAAACAAATAATGACTCAAATGAAAGAGTGGTCCTACACGAGTGTGTTTCAAATCAAACCAATTTTCACCAAAAAATTATCCAACTTTTAATGTGCACCAAACCAAGTTGTGAAAAACCAATTCTTACTTTAAAACCAATTTTATCTTGATTAATCCTAAACATGCATCTAGTGAATGAAGCAAGTAAAGTAAATTAAAGAATACTCACAACGCCGGATGTACAAGGAAAAACCCAAGACGGGAAAAAACCTCGGATGGCCCAAGCCAGACATTCACTATGAACAAAGGTTTTACAAAGACAGATTAGCCTTACTCAATTGCTCGATCCCCGTGGGTCTTGACGCTCCTTCTGATCTTCTACCGTTCTTCAATAGTGCCCACGCAGAAATTTCGTCTTCCATGATACCTGTCCACAACATACGCGTACACGTATGTCTTGGTGTCCACCGAATGGATTTGATACGTCTACGATGTCGAACAAGAAGTCCTTCTCCTTTCTTCACCGCAAAACCCTGATGTTCATGTATAGAACAAACCTTCTTGGTGCAGCAAGATCAGATAAACATATAATAATGATAACTCGGATCTTTGCAAACTCTAAGGATGTGTTTAAGCTTTGAAACCTTAGAAAAACATGTGCAAACAACGTACTGAATTGAATACTATTTTTCCAGATGCACACACGAAACTTTGACGAAACACGCTTTAAATAAGAATGAAATGCCGCCTCGAAAATAGTGTCGCCTGAACGAGATCGGCTTGTCGTTCGCGCGACATGGCTATCTCGCTCGAACGAGCTGAGATGTCGTTTAAACGACGCCGCGTCAGTTTGACTTTTTCTTTAAAACGTCTCTTCCAAAAGATATCCAAATAAGTCAAACTCTTTTTCGTGTTTATCAGAATAAAACGAAGTGTAAAACATTTAAGATACTTTTAAAACATTATAAAACATTTTTTCTTATAAAAATTACATCCTTATCTTTTATAAAAATTATTCTGAGCACCATTAATTATACGCATTCATACCTGTGTGATCTCGGAATGAAATTAACTTGAAGACGAATAAACTTGCACCAATTAAACTTTGGCATGATTAATTCTTTGAAGCTTTTCCGTAACGTCTTCAATTTCTTCAATACGTCATAGACCGAGTGGGATCGTGACAAAAATAAAAATCTCCCTATGACATATTACAAACACAGTTTTGTTCACGAAATTAAGTCAAAATAATACAGGGACTCAATTGGAAATTTATGTCCTTACAAATATCTCCCTTTGACTATTCCAGGACAAAACTAAACCCGTGAAATGCTTAAGCCGGGTCGTTAAGCCGTATGACGCCTAAATCCCATCCCATAAACCCAAAGTAAAAAGTACAGGACACGCCTGGAATATGTAGCACTGACCAACATGAACTGTTTGAGTGTGATGTAGACTTGAAATCTCGAATCTCTGAAGCATACCTACACACATGAAACAAACAAACAAATACCCAGTGAAGTATGGAGGAAATAATGATACCAATTTATATTTCCAATTAGATCAAATCATTTGACAATCATGTGAGCAATTATAAGATACCAATATGAAAAATATGTAATCAAACAATATGTAAATCTAGATATCAATAAACATGCTCAACAAACTCCCCCTACATCACATACATCTCTCCCCATTTTTATCTCGGATAGACAATCCGGTGAAAAAATAAACAATTCAATAACTATCTAGCATGAGAATATATCAATTAAAAAAAATGCTAGATAATCATGAAACAACCAGCTAAATATGATCAAACAATGACAAATCAGTAACTAGTAAACAAATGAATCACACAAAGAATATAGCAAGCTAATCAGGTGTGATAGACGGAATCATATGCAGAATACCAATTTTGTAGACAATAGAACCTGCATATAAACCTGTTAGTCCAGAAAGCTTCCAGCAGTACCAAGAAATATCACAATTTTAACCAGAGGACTGCAAACCAAAAAGAAGCAAAAACTCAGACTGTCATTCGAATGAGCCAGGGACGTCGCTCAAACGAGATGAGGACATCGCTCGAACGGGACTTCGCATGACAAGGATATGTCACTCGAAAGACTTCACACGACAGTCCAAAATTTTCCAGATTCCCAGAAATATTATATATTTTTGCCCAGTGAAAAAATTTTCAGAAAAAAATACCAGGAAGGGACTGACAACAGCAAAATAGTTCTAAAACAGTAATCTTTTCATACAAAAAGCAAAAAAAAAAAGCATAAAAACTAACGTGCGAGTTACATGCAAACATAGTACCGATGTGCTCAAAACATGGACATGGAATGTATGGGCGTGAAACTATAACAAATGAGTCATAATTCCAACACATGGAAAATATCAAGAAGCTCTAATTGATAGCGATAAATTATCAAACTTTATCATAGCCATATGACAATTAAAGTGTGAGCTTAATGAACTAAACAAACTACATGCACACAAATCCATAATTTTGACGATTCTACAAACAATAGCGTCAAATTGCAATGTTTCAACATTAAGATTAGATGTGCAAACCCGTTTAAATTTTCTCCAACCAAACTCCCTCATAAATATATACTTTTTCAAGTTCTTTTGAGGTTTCTAGTATTCTCAACTTAGAGAAAATCTTATTGGCCCGTTTCTTAGTATTTTGCCTTTTCTTTTGGGCTCTTTTAAACGGTGACTTTCACGATGAGTCAATTGAACTCTCGCAGCCCTTTCACGTGAATCACTCATCATTTTTTCAATTAGATAACAATTCAAATCCTCACGGTAAATGGTTCTTACATGCACACTTATCCTTAAGTCTACTTCCTCATAGATGACAAGATTGAGATGAGAACGCCTCACCAAATTCAAATATACAAGAGAAGTCAAACATCCATATAAAAACGTGCATGTGTGTAATGTTGTCATATTGACAAAGTTGAATCAAAATGCATATCAACTTCGAATCAACCCCATATAAACAATGGTTAAGATCATTCTAAGCATCGATAATAATGACCAAATGTTCTAGCCACATGGATATGAAATGATGTGTGGGGGGGGGGGGGGGGGGGAGGGTCTAAGCACACCAATATGCCACATCAAACATGTAAACTCAAAAACAAAAATCGAAAATCTTTTTGGCTTTTCAAACATATTTTGACTAAAAAAAAAGCAAAATCTTTTTGGATTTTCAAAAGTTTTCTAAAAAAAAAAACAAAATCTTTTTTTATTTTTCAAACGAGACTTAAACAAATGTAAACTATAATACAAAGAGATAAACATGTCACTATACTAGCAATGAATATATCATGAAGAAAACTATCATATGACACACATGGTAACACTATCATCCTTTAGATTTTTCATGGGAAGAATCAAGTGCAACCAAACGAGAATCATGAAGTTTTATTCCTAAAGCCACTAAATCTGATTTCCTAACCCAAGTAGGTGTAAAACAACTCATGGGGGATTTGGGAACCGGGGCAACTTTATTCCTAAACTTCCTAGGGGTTTGTCTAAGGTCGTAACAATAGCGCCTAAGGTGACCTTTCCTACCACAAAATGCGCAAGTGTAGCGATGGTAGGAATGATTGCCTATATGTGGACCTTTTCTAACCTTCCTAGTGTTTCTCACACGTGCGGGGGGAATGGGAACAACTCTCTCATCAAAACCTATACCTCCCCTATATCCCTTAATTTGGACGGTGCCTAAGATCTTATCTAACTTTTCCGACCTAGCCTCCAAATCAAACTTAACTCTAGACGAGTCTCTCAAACTCTTCTCCAACTCGCTAATCCTAGACTCGAGCACATGCCTAGACTTCTCAAACTCTAAAATTTCCTTTTTCAAAGACTCCATCAAACCACGGATATTATCTCTCTCACCCTCGACATACTCTAATTTCTCCCTAAGAGTCTTCTCTCGCGCCCTAAGATCCTCAATCAAACTATCATTATTTTCTATGGCACGCTCATTCAACTTAGCTTGCAATTTTGTATTTGCCTTTTTCACCTTCACCGTCTCGGCATACAACTCATTAAATGCAACCTGAAACTCTTTCACATCTACTTCCTCCTCTTCACTCTCTTCTCCCTCACTAACATTGGATTCACTCAAAACCTCCTTGAAAGTGTCATTCACATGAGAATCATTGTCGCTCACATGACATACCATAAACACAACAAAGTTACGCTCAATGGGGGAACTCTCTCCCTCTTCCGGATCACTATCACTTAAGGTGACACTATATACAATAGGTTTCTTTCCCTCTTTCTTAAGTCTAGTGGGACACTCTTTAACTTTATGACCATACCCCTCACACCCAAAACACCTATTCGACTCATCTCTCTTAGGCTTCTCAAACTTATCCTTAGAGGTGGAATCTACTTTGTTGTTCTTGAATTTTTCAAATTTCTTGGCATCTTTAGATTGCTTTTGAAACTTAATAAATTTTTTAAATTTCTTTGCCAACAAAGCAGCATCCTCAAAATCGGAATCGGAATCCGGAACTTTAATTTCCTCCGCTTGGGTTTTCAAAGCAATAACCTTTACTTTCTTAGGCACTCGCTTGGAGGTAATCATGTCGATTTCATAAGTTTGTAAGTCACCTGCAATCTCTTCTAGTTTTGTCGACTCTAACTTACCCAAGGAGTTTAAAATAGTCACTTTTACATCAAACCTACTAGGCAATGGCCTAAGGATTTTCTTAATGACACGATTGTCGGGAATTTTCTCACCTAGGTTAAACGATGAGTTGACAATATTGGATAACCTAGCATAAAACTCATCAAAAGTCTCACTCTCTAACATCCTAATGGTTTCAAACTTTGTGGTGAGATTTTGAAGTTTTGACGTCCTAACCGTGCTAGTGCCCTCGTGAGTGAGTGCCAAAATATCCCAAACCTCTTTTGATGTTTCACAAGTCATAATTATATTATATTCTTCTGGTGTGACATTTGAAGAAATAACGTGCAGATCTTTAAAATTATATTGTGAAAGTCTATGTTCAGTTTTAGTCCATGACTCAACAAGCTTTAAACTAGTGACCTCACCTATAACAGTGACATGGGATGTCCAACCTTTCTCAACTGCTAGCCAAACACGCTCATTAATAGATTTTAATGCACTTTTCATTCTCATCTTCCAATAAGTGTAATTAGTGCCATAAAAAACAGGAGTTTGAAAAAATTCATTATTTCATCTTTGAAAACACATGGGATCACAAAACAAATAAATTATGTTTTCTATCTCCGATACCAATTTGAAAGAGTGGTCCTACACGAGTGTGTTTCAAATCAAACTAATTTTCACCAAAAAATTATCTAACTTTTAATGTGCACCAAACCAAGTTGTGAAAAATAAATTCTTACTTTAAACCAATTTTATCTTGATTAATCCTAAACATGCATCTAGTGATTAAAGCAAGTAAAGTAAAGTAAAGAATACTCACACCGCCGGATGTACGAGAAAAAACCTCGGACGGCCCAAGCCAGACAATCACTATGAACAAAGGTTTTAGAAAGACAGATTAGGCTTACTCAATGACTCTATCCCCACGGGTCTTGACGCTCCTTATGATATTCTACCATTCTTCAATAGTGCCCACGTAAAAATTCCATCTTCCACGATACCTGTCCATAACACACACATCCACGTATGTCTCGGTGTCCACCGAATGGCTTTGATACGTCTACGATGTCGAACAAGAAGTCCTTCTCTTTTCTTCACCGCAAAACCCTGATGTTCATGTATAGAACAAACCTTCTTGGTGCAGCAAGATCACATAAATATATAATAATGATAATTCGGATCTTTGCAAACTCTAAGGATGTGTTTAAGCTTTGAAACCTTAAAAAAATATGTGCAAATAACGTACTGGATTGAATACTATTTTTCCATATGCACACACGCAACTCTGACGAAAACACGCTTTAAATAAGAATTAAACGCCGCCTGGAAAATAGTGTCGCTCGAATGAGATCGGTCTGTCATTCGTGCGACATGGCTATCTCGCTCGAACGAGCTGAGATGTCGTTCAAAAGACGCCGCGTCAGTTTGACTTTTTCTTTAAAACGTCTCTTTCAAAAGAGATCCAAATAAGTCAAACTCTTTTCCGTGTTTATCAGAATAAAATGAAGTGTAAAACATTTAAGACACTTGTAAAACATTTTAAAATATTTTTCCTTATAAAAATTACATCCTTATCTTTTATAAAAATTATTTCGAGCACCATTAATTATACACATTCATACCTGTGTAATCTCGGAATGCAATTAACTTGAAGACGAATAAACTTACACCAATTAAACTTCGTCATGATTAATTCTTTGAAGATTTTCCGCAACGTCTTCAATTTCTTCAATGCGTCATAGACCGAGTGGGATCGTGGCAAAAAATAAAAATCTCCCTATGACATATTACAAACACAGTTTTTTTCACGGAATTAAGTCAAAACAATATAGGACTCAATTAGAAATTTATGTCCTTACATCAAACTAGAAGAGGATTCCAGGCTCCACGAGTCAATTACACAACGGGTGGCGAGGTAGCTTAAGGTGGCGAAGAGGCAAAAAATAATAATAATAAATGGAAGTTTTCTAGAGAATATCCACCACCATTTATTTGTACTGTTGATGAGGCAGTAAGTTTTTACAACATTATGGTAACAAATGGCCTATTTTACCCTCCTAATAATGCACTGCAATATGTTCCTGTCGTAGACGTTCGGGTTGACCCCAAGTATTGCTATATTCATTGGAGTATTTTCCAACCAATAGATTCATGTTGTACTTTGATATGGATTAATAATAAGCATATGTTAGTTGGAACATTGTAAATTCCACAAGGTAACTTAAAAAATAATCCGTTGCTAGCACATGGGGCACACATGGTGGTGGTATTTGACGAGAAAGCTTAAGGTCAGATGCAAATAGACGAAAGAGAAAAAGAAGAAATTGATAGGTTGTATGAAAGTTGTGTGGTTTGAATGGAAAACGTGGTCCTTGCCTACGATGAACCTAGCGTTAGAGATAACGAGCAGGTTTTTTAGGCGAATGACCACGAGGTTGATCTTAGCTTGGAGTATGAAGCAATTTCGATCATTAAAATTTACATGGTTCTTCGATATGGTTAGGATTCCTAAAGAGAGCAAAGAGGAGATCACACAGGCGATTTTAGACATAGAAAGGAAGAATGTTGTTCCTTCGTTAAAATGAAAGGGGCTCATTGCTAGGCTGGTACAAAAATTTATATTTGAAATCACTTTTTTAGACGCTGAAAGAACAATCATATTCACGCACAATAGACCTTTGTACATAAATACGAGCGTTAATATGGCCGATTTTTCTAGGGACTTAATGAATGGAAGCGCCTCAATCAATATCATGCAATTAGCTCATTTTATGCTGCCAGTATTTTTTAGAGTAAATTGATCGCAATGCTGCTTTTAAATTCTGGCTGTGATAACCAAACGTCTAAGGTTATTGGTCATGTAAATATTGGGATAACGATGGGTAATGATATACATAAGTGCGACCTCGTCTAGATGAGACTCAGCCCTTGCACTATGAATCCATCTAAGTACCGGTCAGTCTCATCCTTATGTGGGCCCGCATTATGGAGGCCTATGTCAGTCAGTCTCGGCCTCCGAGACCTAATTAACATAACAGTTGCAATCACTCAAGAATACCAACTCTACACACGCAAGCACTTCTATGTCTCGGATTTTCCATGTCTCGGCCTCATAGGACACTACCGTGCCGAGACCAATCTGCAGTTCCTGACACGTATCATATTCTCAGTATTCTTCACTTGGAGGATTGCTTTAACAGTCTTGGACAGACCGAGACCACCAAAGCCAACTTCAATATCTCACATGGGACATATGTCTTGTGCATCACCAAGCCATGTGGACAAAACTATTACAGGAGATCAACAATCCACGTGGGGGAATATTTCATCATCATGACCTATAAATTTAGAAGACAGGTGGCACCCTATCATTGGATCACTCAGCTCGTGCACACTAGGTGCATGCTTGGGGGTAACACTGCACACCCCCAAGCCTATATAAGCCCACTTCATATTCTCTGTAAAGCATTGAACAATTCTTAATCATATCGAAACTCTGCTAAATTGTAATCTAAAAAGAGAAAGCTTGAGTGTGTGTAACAATGGCTTTCAATGCCTTACAGAAATACAAAACCATCATCATCTTGCAAGTGGAGTAGGCTAAGGCCGAACCACTTAAATCTCAGTGTCTTCTATCTCTCTCATAACCATCTCTAGACACATGTATTATTATGATTTCCTCCATTGTTGACACAACTAGATCTTAAGCCGCACATATAATTGATGTGGTGATTCTCAGCATCATCATTTTGGCCCCGTCTGTGGGAAGCAATTTTTCTTCCTCTTTATTTTCTTAGCTTATACTTTCTCCTTTTGCCTTTGGCGGTGATCTAGATCCACCATTGTTGGACTTGAATCACCATTGAAAGAGCTTGGGTGAGTGTTCTTCAAGTTTCTATTTGATCACACTTCATTTCTAGATTTTGTTACTTTTTCTCTCTCTACTTGTGAGTGAATCTCACCGGAGATGGCATTTGATTTAATTTCTAATGCCGGCCCAAGTTCTATCCAACCACTACCTCAGTCAGAATTAGCTAATGTGGTGACGGCAGTGCGATCCTTAGTGTCCAGCTAACAAAAGATGCAAGAACAGTTAATGGAGTTTAGCCAAAGTATACTAGGGAGAGATCGTGGTGACCCAACGACAGATATGATTACTCTAGCCGCTAGAGAAGTGGAGAATCCGATGACAGGGGGACCACCCCGACCCCACACAAGGAGGCACAACAACATCACAGGTGGAGAGACGTCGCCAATCCTTGGCGTCTTTGACTTGGAAAATAGACCCAAGGCTATCCAGATGACCAAGTCTGTGACGAGGAGGAGTACTTGGAGCCATATGCAATTTTCGGTGATACATTCCGCCAAGGTCCAATATATCGGGGAAAAATCCCTCAGGCGACTCCAGAAAGCTAACAAAGAGCTTTAGCTCTTGACAGATTGAGCAGATGGTCAGCTTTTGACCATCTCGGCCCTAGAGGAGAAAGTGGACGAGATAGGCACTCTCATTCTTGCAGCGTTGGTGGATTCAGAGGAAATTGAAAACGTTGTGATGAAAGACCAAGGCAGAGCCGAGATAAAAATGACCCGAGAGAGGTAAATAGTCGACAGAGGACTGCTGGCCAGTGGTAGTGCCTATAGAAGGGGGCGATAACACAATGGCAGAAAAAATCCGTAGAATAGTTCCATACAAAGGTTGGAAGATAAGATCGACAGTTTGATCAAGATCCGAGACCTAAGACACCGATGTTATATGGAGGGGTCACCTTTTGTGCTAAGAATTGTAAGTTATCTTACTCCTGCCAAGTTTAAGCCTCCCACAGTGACTCCGAGATGTGATAGGAGTTCAAATCATGTACACCATATAGAAATGTACTAGTCGACGACAAATATATACTTTGTACCCAACGAAATGAGGGGCTGAGCATTTTCTAGCACTCTCATAGGTGCTGCTCACATGTGGTACACAGGCCTGCCTAGAGGTTCCATTGAAAACTTTAAGCAGTTGGCTGAGAAGTTTATCCATAGTTTCCCTTTCAGCATAAAGCCACTAAAGAGGGAAACTCACCTCTTGAATATGAAGCGGGGTAAAAACGAGGCTCAAAAAAAGTATATTTCTCGGTTTAATAAAGAAAAGTTGGAGGTAGAGGAATATGACAAGAATATAGGCATGACGGCCTTCATCAGTGGGTTGCAACGGGGCAAAATCCTTTGGAAACTTTTTGAAAATCCTCTAAAAACCATGCCAAAACTTCTGGCCTCGATCGGGAGGATCATGAACGCGGAGTAGGCCATGGCGGTCAAGAGGGGAGACACGAAGGAGGTCGGTGGAAGCAAGTCCAACCAGTCGAAAGATAAAGAAGGAAAGAAGAGATCCAATGAGAATAAGTTCGCAAAGTACACCCTGTTGATAGTGAGATCATACTTGATTCTTAATGAAATCAAGGATGATAGACCACTCAGATGGCTAAAAAAACTCAAGTATCCTCCTTATAAGAGGGACAAGAGTAAGTGATGTGAATTTTACCAGGATCATGGGCACACGACGGACAAGTGCTTTGCCCTGAAGGATGAGATCGAGAAGTTGTTGAAACAGGGAAGTACAGGGTGACCAGGCGGAGGCTCATGAATGCTACTTTGCTTCATTCGAAGAGAGAGAAGCCCATAAAAGAGAAACCACCCTGTACAACATTGACACTCTCTACCCGAGAGGTGAGAAAAAGCTAAAAAGGGTGAACCCATTGAGGAGGTAGAATCCATCGTCCTCAACGAGGACGAGCCAAAAAAATATCCAAATTGGTTCATCCCTGAAAGCAGAGATCAAAGAAGAATTAGTGAAGCTGTTGAGAAGAAGGCAAAGTATTTTCGACTGGAGCCATAAAGATATGCCGAGGACTGACCCCGACATTATTTTCCATCGGCTACATATTGATGAAAAAGTGAAGTCCGTTAAACAAAGGCGCGAAATTTTTACAATAGACATATACGAAGTTATTCAGGACGAGGTGAAAAATCTTCAGACAGTCGAGTTCATCCAGGAGGTCCAATATCCGGATTGACTCTCTAACGTCGTCATGGTGCCCAAATCAAATGGGAAGTGGAGGATGTGCGTGTACTTCACTAACTTGTACAAATCTTTCCCTAAAGACAACTTTCCACTACCTCGGATTGATGAGATGGTTGATGCCACAGTTGGGCATGAACTTATGAGTTTCATGGTTGCATCTTCATGCACGAAGATGATGCTAAAAAGACTTCCTTTATCAAATATAAATGAACCTAATGCTATAAATTAATCCATTCGGACTAAAGAACGCAGGGGAAACCTATCAGAGGTTGGCTAATATATTATTTGAAGACCAGATTGGGAAGACAATGGAAGTCTATGTAGATGATATGCTGATGAAAAGTCTAAAGGATGAGGATAATGTGGCCGACCTTGAACAAATATTTGATACGATGGACAAATATAAGACGAAATTGAACCCGACTAAAAGCGTTTTCAGGGTCGGCACATGTAAATTTTTGGGTTTTATTGTGAACCAAAGGTGGATAGAGGTAAAACCCGTAAAGATCATGGTGTTGATTGACATGTAGACACCGAAAATAATCAAATACGTCCAGAGGCTTACTGGATGAGTCATAGCTCTCAACTGTTTTGTCTCACGGACAATTAATAAGTGTCTGCCATTTTTAAAATTTTGAGAAAAGCCTTCATCTGGGACTAAGAATGTGATAAATCATTTAAGGAGTTAAAAGATTATCTGGGGTCTCCTATGCTTTTATCTCATCCTGTTTAAGGAGAGAAGTTTTTTTATGTATCTAGCAGTATTATAATCGACAATCAGCACGACCATTATCCAAGGCGACGAGGGTGTTTAAATACCCGTGTATTTTAATAGCAAGGACTTGTAAGGGGTCAAGCTCAAGTATCCAAAGATGGAGAAGCTGGCCTATGCGTTGATTCATGCCTCGAGGAAAATAAAACCATATTTTCAAGCACACACGACGATGGTGCTCAACGACACTCCTTTGAGGCAGGTTATTCATAAAATCGAGAAATCGGGTAGGTTAATGGCCCAGTCAGTTGAGCTAGGAGAATTTAAAATCACATATTAGCCCAGGAATGCAATCAAAGGGCAGGCTTTAGCAGATTTCGTAGCTAAATTCACATGGGCCAAAACTGATAATGATTTATTGGAGAAGCAAAAACGCCGACAGTCGTACCAAGAAAGGTTATGGTAGACACTGCTCCGGTTGACACTGCAAAGGCTGATACTGTTGAAATATATTTTTTGTTTATAAATGGAGTTTTATCAAAGGGTCGTTTCTTGGAGGAAGGACCAGTATGGAGTTTATTTGTAGACTAGACCATCTTTTGAGAATGATTGCGGTGCGGGGTTGATATTATCAGCCCCAGACGAAACATATATAGAGTATGCCTTAAGATTCAACTTTAAGGCATCAAATAATGAGTCAGAGTACCAGGCCCTGTTGGCAGGTCTCTCTCTCGCCAAATCATTGAATGTCAGCCAAATGACTGCCCATAGTGATTCACAACTAGTCGTCAATCACATATTGGGCATTTACGAGGCCAATGACCAAAAGATGGCCAAGTATTTGGCCAGTGTCAAGAAGATAATGAAAAACTTGAAGGAAGTCAAGATTAAGAGGATTCCCAGGATTAAAAATAGCTGAGCTAGTGCTATGGCAAGGTTAGCATCAATTACAAGGACTGAAGCCAGATGATCCGTTCCTATTGAAATCTTACATAGGCCGAGCGTTGAAGACGACGACAACCACCTTGTGTTTTGTTAAAATCTAAAGTTGGGAGAGTCCTGGATGGATCCACTAATCAAGTATTTCGAGATGGCAAGCTACTAGAGTCTAAAGCCGAGAGGAAAAAGCTCTGATATTGTGCTACAAAGTTCACCATCATTGATGACGTACTTTACAAAAGGGAATTTCTTCTCCCATTGCTCAGATGCTTTCATCCCGCAGAGACAAACTACATCTTTAGAAATGTTCATGAAGGTTCTTACGTAAGCAACATAAGCAATCGGTCTCTGGCAAAGAGGATCATCACCCAGGGATATTTCTAGACGACACTTGCTAAGGATGTAGCTAAATATGTAAAAACTGTGAAAAATATCAGAGGTTCGCCACCATTCCTTTTCAGCCTCATCAACCTCTCTCATCCATTAAAGTAACCTGACCATTTACAGTTTGGGGAATTGATATATTAGCCCTCTTCCAAGAGTAACAATAAATTATCGATATTTGATAGTAATGATTGGTTATTTTTCAAAGTAGGTGGAGGCCGAAGCTATTATAACCATTACAGAAGCGAATACGTTCAAATTTATTTAGAGGAATATCATCTGCCGGTATGGCCTACCCCACACCAATATATTAGATGACGGTAAACAGTTCAAGAATCAGTCACTAGAGGCATATTACAAGAGGTCGACATAAACTAATTTTTCTCTGCTCCGGGCCACCCCCAAGCCAATGGTTAGCTAGAAGTCACCAGCAGGATACTACTTGAAGGGATTAAAAAGAAATCGGAAGATGCCAAGGGCATGTGGACTGAAGATCTACATGGGGTCTTATGGGCTTATAGGACGACTGAGAGGACACCGACAGGTGAGACGCCATTTATGTTAGCCTATGGGTCCGAAGCAGTTGTTCCTATCGAGATTGGAATTCCCTGCCACAGAGTCCAGACCTATGACCCTGAGGCTAACATGGAGGGGAGAAGATTAGACTTGGATATAATTGAAGAAATAAAAGAGGATGCAAAGGTCAGACAGTCAGCTTATTAGCAGAGAGCTGCAAGATTATACAACAAAATTGTGAAGACTAAGCCAGTAGCCATGGGTGACTTAGTCTTGAAGGAGGTTTGGCAAAAGCCTAATAATCTTCATCCCAATTGGCATGGACTATAAAGAGTGACTGAGGATGTTGTGCCATGAACTTTTAGGCTGAAAAATCTGGAAGGCGAGCCTTTCTCTAACCCCTGGAACGCCGACCACTTTAAGAGATATTATCAATAGCCATATTTGTATAAATATTGTGAAGTTCTGCCTCTTAAGTCAATTTATTTACATTTTAGTCCCATATGTATAACAAAGTTATCAATGAAAAATCCAAGTGTTGACTCATATTTGTTCTGCTTATTGTCATCAATTGGTGTAAGGTCTGAACTTTATTAAACTAAAAAACATCACATTATGGTGAACTAGTTTGTAACTCTACCTCGGTGATACGAGAATGTATGAGGAGTCTCGTCTCCTTTATACCCTCCCAATAATGCCGAGAGGGGGGGGGGGGGTCAATGTTATAACATCACTTTTTGCGGTGAAAACAAAATCAGAAATCATTTTATGTGGTTATTCAACATCATTTTATGGTGAATTGGTTTATAACTCTATCTTGGCGATATGAGAATGTATGAGGAGTCTCGTCTCCTCCATACCCTCCCAATAATGCCGAGAGGGGGGTCAATGTTATAACATCACCTTTTGTAGTGAAAAAAAATCAAAAATCATTTGATATGGTTGTCCAACATCATTATATAGTGAATTAAATCATAACTCACTCTCGGCGATACCAGAGTGTAAGAGGAGTCTCGTCTCCTTCATACTCTCCCAATAATGCCGAGAGAGAAGGTCAACATTATTTAATCAATTGGAGTAACAAGAATTATACTTAGAACATCATTCAATGGTGATAAGACGAAAAATATAGAGACTACAATTATGCTTAGAACATCATTCAATTCAATGGTGATAAAAAAGTAAAGTGCAGAGACTACAAACTGCACATATATGAGATTAAAATGTTAGTGTTGTAAAAAAAATGGCTAGTATGAGAGATGAAACAAGAACAAAGTTGTTCAAAAAGTTGTTACATCAAAGGGCATAAGGCCACAGGCAGTCAACTATTTAAAATGTAAAGAAATTTAATTTCCTTTAGCCTTCTCGGCCTCAGCAGATATATTAGAGACTAATGGAATAACAGGAGACTTGGTATGAGGTTCTTCATCATTATCACTATCAGACGTTGTCGTACCATCGTCTCAGCCACGAGCGCTTGAGGATCAGCCTCAATTTCAACTTGGTTGAGGATGATAACATCCTCCGGGTCGGAGAAGTCGAAAGACTTTAAGTCGTCAGAAAGTTGTGTCTCGACTTTACCAAGGTTTGGATGTTTTTTCAACACCCAACGGTAAGCAGTCTTTGCCCCCTTTCCAAGTACTGGAGGGCATAGCCAGCAAACTCCTCAGACGACTTGAAGGCTATAACTTCCCTCTTCTCGGCCTCGTCCACAACTTTTTTAATATCATCCTAAAATTTAAGCTTGAGGTTGTCCATCTTGCCTCGGTGTCTCATCCTCTGAGACAGTAAGTCCTCAGTCTATTGCTTCTTTAACTCTTTAACTGCACTCTTATGGATCGTCTCAGCCTCAATGAGATTCTCATTCAGCTTTTCATTAGCTCTGATGCCATCATCAACCTTATGGATTTTGCGGGCATTTTAGTGAACCCATTGGTTCAAGTAATGAATAGCGAACGCATACTGCAAAACACAGAAAGCCAAAGTTTGAAAAAATGAGACAACTCTTTAATAAAAAATATGAAGGATGAATAAAAACATTTCCGAATTACCATGTTAAGGGAAAATTCGCTGACCTGAGTGACATCTTGTGCCGGAAAGAACCTGTTATCGGACTCGATCATGATCGATCCTATGGTATCTTTGACCCTCATATTGTAGCTGAGCAGAGAGTCTGTGGTAACAGTAAGTTGGGCCAAGTGGGCTGCTACTATGGTATCATCGGATATGGGGATTATAGAGTTATCATAAGTCTTGGACGATATGTCCTTCCTTCTCTTGCTGATGGGAGGAGGGATAATACCAATACCCTCTAGATCTTTCCATTTTTTGAGATCCTCGACCTGAGCTGATCCCTCGACTGTCGTCTTTTTGAATGGAGTAGAGGGAGCAGTCTTTTTGGCGGCCAACATTATCCGCATGTTGGAAAGATTAGGAGTGTCCATCTTCTAAATTTCTTCTGGGGTATCGACTGGACGACATGCAAACATGGAAAATGATCAGTATTAACACTATGAACAAAAGACGACAATGAAGTTGGCATAAAACTTTCTAACTTACACAGCTCAGTGGGGGGTTCAACCCCCAGACTAGTATTGGCCCAAAGTGATTGGTCGGTCAACTGTTCATAGACAACAAGACCATCTTTATTACCGCAAGACCTCATATGGTCTATCTTATTCCGACCATATTTGCTTAGGTCAGGATCAAGCCTAGAATACCTAAACACCCTACCCCATTTTCGAGGGACTCTCGGCTTGGTGGAACTAGATGGAACATTGGTGTCGAATTCCTAGGCACCCGATATAAAGAAAGTGTCGGGGCTTCCAGTCGTGATTTGAGGTTTGGTTCACGATCAAACTTTTTTTGTCAGATTTCGTGGCTATGAGGTAAAGGTAGCAGGGCTTGAACTTTATTATTGAGATAGTATATCAAACTCTGAAAATACTAACTCGAAAGTCAGCTTGGAAGCTAGCTTTAGGAGCTGGATGATGCTGACAATGATCCTCCAAACATTGGGAGAGAGTTGAGCCGAGGAAAGAACCATAATGACAAAAATATCTATAATATATGGGTGGATCGGCAGTCTAAAGCCGATCTTAAACATTTGCTCGTATACTAAAACCTCACCTTCTCTGTTATTGAAGGTTCTCTCGTCCTCAAACGGGACTCTCATGCCGATAGAAGACTTTATCCCATAAAGGTGCCTCCACATGATTAAATACGTCTCTCGAACAGTACTGGAACAGGTTGAGGCATATGAAGTATCATTCTCTTCTTCATCTTCATCATCATCCTTGTCTTCATCATCAACTGTCATTGCACCACCAGGGTATTTACTAGTAAACTGGGCGTCGGTCATGGCCGATATCGAAATAGCCATAGGTGGTTGCTTGAAAGCTAACTTTACTCTCGGCTCATCATCATTCGAGATCTCATGAACCTTGGGTAATTGAGGGTTACCTTAATTGCTTGACTCAATGGCCCCACTGGCGTTCGTACGAGACTCTGAAACATGCATGGCCTTTTCAAAAGAGTCGTACCTTTCAGAGTCTTTTGATAGGGAAGGATTGTATCCCTCAGACGAGGCTACAGACTGAGAATCACAAAAAGATGTACCAGACATGGTATCACTACTAATTCTTATGAAGACCCTAGGCTCGGTTGGGTCAAGATATGTAAAAAGTAGAGCACGATGAACTACAACTAAGGGGGTTGGGTGAATTGGAACTCTTGACTCGATCTCAACTCTTTTCTTAGCCTCGGCCTTAGCCTTACGAATCTCCCTAAGTATTCTTTCCCTTAAG
Source organism: Sambucus nigra (assembly GCA_949130495.1). NCBI lineage: Eukaryota > Viridiplantae > Streptophyta > Magnoliopsida > Dipsacales > Adoxaceae > Sambucus > Sambucus nigra. The sequence continues at coordinate 185,651,027 of OX422212.1, read as the reverse complement.
TGTGGGTACTACTCACCAAGTTCGTATAGTCTTTGGTACATCCAAACAAAAACAAGTTTTGACCAGGGTTGACTAGAAGATCAAAAGGGGGAAGTTAAATAATTTTCTAAAGAAACCAGTCAAGGCTCAAGAACAGTATAAATGGCTACCAGAGAAGGTGACCAAAAAATCACCGAAAAGATGATCCAATACCCAAAACTACACCCTCTCTCCTAAAACCTAGTGTTCCAACCTCCAATAACCTAAAAAACACCTTAAAACCACAAAAAAACCTAGAAAAATCACCAATGGTGACGGGAAAACTCAAAGATTATCGAAAAAATAATTAAAGAAAAAATCAAGCAATATAACGCAAATCGAACGAAAAAGATCAGGAAATGGGGTTAATTGGGTGGAGAAGAAGAATTTGAACGAAAGAAATACATTAGAAGTAGCTTGAAATGGAGGGGTTGGAGGAGAGAGAAATGGGAAGCTTGGGATTTCTACAAAAATTTTGAGGGGGAGAATGAGAATTGGAGAGAAAAGAGGAAGAATAAGGTTTTTGGGTATTTTAATGAAGTATTAATTGTTAATGATTATCTATTCCCATATCATTTGGGCATGATTCCCAAACGGAGTGCCGCCGCCGCTTCTTGGCACACACGTCAACCCATCCACTTACTAACATGTGTCTAGTCAAGGACGCTTAAACGTCATGTCTTTCTAGGACACAAAGATGACTCTCCTGACACCTATACAACACATTCATGTCTCCAAGGCAACCACTGACTCTGAGGGGTCATATCATCACAAGGGGTCAGACGATTATACACCTCAGCCTCCCATTAACATTGAAGACTAAGGCCTAAGGCGATTGATATGCATAAGTGTGACCTCATTTGGACGAGACTCAGCCCCTGCACCATGACCCCATCCAAGTACCGGTCAGTCACATCCTCAGGTGGGCTCGCATCACGAAGGCCCATGTTAGCCAGTCTTGGACTTCAATACCTAGTCAACAGAAAAATTGCAACCACTTAAGAAGACCAACTCTACACATGCAAGCACTTTTATGTCTCAGTTTTGCCATGTCTCGACCTCATAGGACACTAACGGGCTGAGACCAATCTGTAGTTCTTGAACAAGTATCAGTCTCGATATTACTCACCTAGAGGACTACTTCAACTGTCTCTGCCAGACCGAGACCACCAAAGTCGACTTTAGTATCTCACACGGGACATTGTAAAGCATATGTTGGTTGGAACATTATAAATTCTACAAGATAACATCAATAATAATCCGTTGCTAGCACATGGGGCACACATGGTGGTGGTATTTGACGAGGAAGTTAAAGGTCAGATGTGAATAGACTGAAGAGAAGAAGATGAAATTGAAAGGTTGTATGAAATTTGTGTGGTAGGAATGGGGGTCATTGCCTATGATGAACTTGGCATTAGAGATAACGAACATGTTTTTTAGACGAATGACCACGAGATTGATCCTAGCTTGGAGTATGAAGCTATTTTGAAATCATCAAAATTTGCATGGTTCTTCGATATGGTTAGGATGCCTAAAGAGAGCAAAGTGGAGATCACACAGGCGATTTTAGACATAGCAAGGAAGAATGTTGTTCCTTCGCTAAAATGGAAGGGGCCCATTGTTAGGCTGGTACAAAAATTTATATTTGAAATCACTTTTTCAGATGCTGGAAGAGCAATCATGTTTCCGCACAATAGACCTTTGTATATAACGACAAGAATTAATATGATCGATTTTTCTAGGTACTTAATTGATGGAAGCGCCTCGATCAATATCATGCAATTAGCATATTTTATGCTGGCAATATTTTTGAATGTAAATTGATAACAATGCCGCTTTCAATTTCTAGCTGTGATAACCAAACGTCTAAGTCTATTGGTCATGTAAATATTGGGATAACGATGGGCAATGATATATATAAGTGTGACCTCGTCTGGACGAGACTCTACCCCTGCACTATGAATCCATCTAAGTACCAGTCAGTCTCATGCTCATACGGGCCCGCGTTATGGAGGCCCATGTTAGTCACTCTTGGCCTTCGAGACCTAATCAAAAGAAATATTTTAACCACTCAAGAAGACTAACTCTACACATGCAAGCGCTTCTGTGTCTCGACTTTGCCATGTCTCGGCCTCATACGACACTACCGTGCCGAGACCAATCTGCAGTTCCTGACATGTATCATAGTCTCGGTATTACTCACTTGGAGGACTGCTTTAATAATCTCGAACATGACGAGACCACAAAATACGACTTCAATATCTCACATGGGACATGTGACTTGTGCATCACTAAGACATGTGGACAAAACTGTTATAGGATATCAACAACCCACGAGGGGGAATAGTTCATCATCATGGTCTACACATGTAGAAGACAGGTGACACCCTATCATTGGACTACTCAGCTCGTGCACACCAGGTGCATGCTTGGGGGTAACACTACACACCCCAAGACTATATAATCCCACTTCATATTCTTTGTAAAGCATCGAATAATTCTCAATCCTACTGAAACTCTGCTAAATTGTAATCTAGAAAGAGGAATCTTGAGTTTATGTAACAATAGACTTCAGGTCCTTATAGAAATTCAAACCATCATCATCTTGCACAATGGAGCAGGCCAAGGCCGAACCACTTAAATCTCAGTGTCTTCAATCTCTCCCATACCCATCTTTATACACGTATATTACTATGATTTCCTCCATTATTGACATAGCTAGATCTTGAGCTGACATATAATTGATGTGGTGATTCTCAACATCATCAGGCAATGTCACCTCATATATCAAATTATACGTGATATAGTTTGGCAATTCCTACCATCTATTGATAGGAAGAGTTTGAATTCATAACCATGGGTTGGTACCTTCAACATATCACCAATATGAGAAGGCTAATGTTAAAGGGGCTGAGATCATCATCTGAGCAACCAAGAATCCATTTGCTATAGATGAAACTCATTTAGTAGGTTCCTCTTTTTACATCGAGCTTCCTCAAGACACACACTTTTTGACAAGGCGCATCAAAGGCATTAGAGTTCCCATGCTCAAGAAGATATTGAGACCAATGGTGGATCGGGACGTTGAAATGGAGGAAGCAGTACAATTTGTGGATTAGGTAAACAAATTTGTTCACAAACTCCAAACTATCTCTAAACAACTAAGAAGGAGAATGACACCAAGGATCGATCCGATAGAGCATGATGCTAGACTTTAGAGTGTATTGAGTAGGTTTTCTGGACCTAAGATGGAGGAAGCTAAGAATGCAAGGAAGTGGAAATCAGTTCCACATCCCAAGAGACAATGCAAAAATGTGTTGCTTGGAGATGGAAGGGTGGTGCATCGCCTTTGAAGGTGTGAGCGGGAAACCGATGAAACCAATGAAGATGACTCGGAATATGAATGTTTTGAGTTGATAATCAATGTCAATGCTTTGTCATTTATAATTCAACATTAAAGATTTTGTGGAAGATATCGAAAAGAACTTGAATGCATGCAAGACCACCTAAATCCCCAAGTACAAGAGTTGGGGTAGATCAATATGGCTGAGGGTGAGGAGGAACCAAGGCCAATCTTCATATCAAAAGATCTAAAGATTACGAAGAAGCTGGAGTTGATCAAGATCATTCGAGAATATATGTATGTCTTCGCAAGGAAGTACACTGAGATGCCTGGGGTGGACCAAGATGTGAGCTCCCACTCACTCAATGTTATGCCCTCAGCCATTTCGATCAAGAAGGACACAAGAACCTATAAATCGAAGTTAGATCTTAGAATAAAGGATGAGGTCGAACAATTATTGGCTCTTGGATTCATTATGCCAAATCAACATCCAATTTGTCTCTCTAGCATTGTGCCAATAGGGAAGAAAGACAAAATTCAAATTTTCATTTGTGTTGACTTTAAATAGAGACCTTAATAGAGCTTTCCCTAGATATGAGTTCCCTCTACCTTCCATTGATAGCTTAATTGATTAAATAGTTAGTCATGACATGTAAAAATTTATGGATGATTATGTAGGACATAATCAGACAAAGATGGATCCAGGCGATGTAGAAAATATAACTTTTAGGACCCCATTGGGTAACTTCATGTACAATGTCATGTCTCTTGGTCTGAAAAATCCAGGGGCAACTTATCAACAAATAATGATGGCCATTTTCCATGACCTATTTAATGGCATTTTGGAGTTCTATGTAGATGATTTAGTGATGAAGTTGAAAAATGGGGATTCACAATTGACCAATTTGAGAAGAGTTTTCAATAGGTGTAGGAAATATAAGCGAATGCTGAACCCACGAAAATGTTCTTTTTGTGTAACGAGTGGGAAATTCTTGAGCTTTGTAGTGGATTGGCAAGGGGTTCAGATGGACTAAGACAAGTAGAAAGTCATCCTTGACATGCCTTATCCAAAGATGCAAAAAGAGATGAATAATTTCCTTGAAAAGATTTCACACCTAAAAAGATTTATCCCAAGTCTATCTGAGATTACTCATCCATTGATGGAGTTGTTGCGAAAGACCATAAAGTTCAAATGGGAGGAACCATACCAGGTAGTGTTTGACAAGCTTAAAATATTGCTCAGTTCTACCCAAATGATGATTCCACCTAAAGCTGGACTACCTTTGCTGCTTTATCTTATCTCTACTACGAGGTCCATCAGTGCATGATTGGCACAAGAGTTTGATGGTCAAGAGAGACCTACCAACTATCTGAGTAGAATTATCAACGGTCTTGAGACAAGATATATCAGCATAGAGATGAATATTTAGTTTAAATATTTATTGTCCAAAACTTAGCATTATATGCTATCTTTCACTATTGACATAGTGACAAGATGTGATCCAATTAAGTTTTTGTTGGCACAAAAATTTTTAATCAGGTGAGCATCAAGGTGATTCCTCATTCCTTCTGAGTATGATCTAAAGTGTGTGGTCCCTCGCGTTATTAAGAGTCAAGCCTATGCAAATATTTTGGACATTTTTCCCACAGGTTTGTTCGAGACAGCTCACGAAGACATTCAAGGTGATGATTACAAGCTAACTTTTGTGAAGAATATTTGGAAGAATGGTAATGGTGTTTAACGGTTCATTTGCTCATGGAAAGAGAGGATTGTGTGTTATTTTGTATAGAGGAATTAAAGAGATATCGCTATAATTTAAATTGGACTTTAACTATTCAAGAAGTGACGAAAGGTATGAACCGTTGGTTTTGGGGTTGTTCAAAGCATTGCAAAGAGGCATTCGATCACTTTTCATCAAAGGAGATTCCAACTTAATGGTTAAGCAAGTGAACGAGGAATACGCATTGAAGAATCTCAGTTTGGTGCCTTACAAAACCATCATCCAGAGGTTGATCAAGAAATTTCATGATGTCAAGGTGGAAATACACCCAAGGAAGATGAATCGTCATGCTGATGCCTATGACACAATTTCCCATAAAGAGATCATAGAGGGTGAATCGACAACCGTGGTGATCCATAGAAGAATAACTCCATCGTCTATGCTCTAACTTTTTCTTAGCGATGAAGATTCTGATTAGATAGGGGCGATAAGGAGGCAGTTGGAGAACAAATATGGCACGATGAAGCTTACAAAGCTAGCATAATATTTCCTTTTCCAAGGAAGTTTGTACCATAAAAATTCCGGAGGAAGATTGTCTATATGCACTGGTGAAGAAGAAGATCAAAGACGGTTAAAGAAAACTCACGAGGAAAATTATGAGACCACCGAGATTCCACTTTATAGAAAAATTTAAAGATAGGGGTATTTTTGGCCTAAGATGAAGCAACACACGACAACAATACAAAGAGAATGTGTTAAGTGTCAAGCTTTCTTTCAACTAGCTGAGTGTAACTTCTTAGAAGCTTAAACGAACTGGAGGCAGCCGTACATATATTTTTTCAAGGATAATTTTTTTCCAAGTGATTAAGCTAATGCCATTGGAATGAGAAGAAGATCCCCAAGGTTCTTGCAAGGACATTTTTCTCATGTCCAACATGTTACATTTATGTATGTCGTACGCCGCTACATTTTGCACGTCACCTCACGATCTCACATGACGGCCTATATCCGAATTTCGGGAATCAAACATTCAACATCTCCATTAATGTGTCCCACATCTGCTTCAACAACTTTACGTTCCACGATTTTAGGGACTTAATGCAAGTGGTACGCAAGAGAAGTCAAAACAGTGAAAAAAGGCACGATAGGAAAGTTCAAGGGAATTTTTGTAATTTTACAGCCATAGTCCAAAGGTCTGGTCAATTGGAAAGTTGAAGAGCTCCCCGCAACGAAGATACTGGAAGAAACGGCACCTCAATCCGAGCTACGGTGAAGGAGTTATGACCTTTTGAAGATGGAGAAAATTCCTTGAAGAATGCTATTTTCTGTAACCCCATACCAGAATGGTACCGCAAACCGCACGGGGAACCGGTTCGGGGTACCCCAGAACCGGTTCGGGATACTTGTACGCTGGATAGAATTTTAGAGTTTTAAGAACGTGGATATCTTCATCTGTTTTCCTATAAATACCAACTCCGGGGGAGTTATTTTGCAAGACTTTTGATAGACGAATTTGAGAGTCCTAATACCTCAAGTCTTCATACTTTTTGAGTCCCAAGATTCATGTTTTGATTCACACATCGTTGCCAAATATTTGTGAATCCTTTTGCAACCCAAGAACACAACTTTGGTTTGTTCAACCCTCGTGGAGAAGCCGTCTCTCTTCTTCATTGCTAACCACCTAGAGTTCCTGCGGGAGATTCCAGTCGACACTATTTCTAGCCGTTGCTTTGAAGGTTTACCGAAGACATCGTGCGTTACACTTGTGGGCGATTATCAAGTTGTATGTAAGTCAATGGTCTTGTAAATTATTCAAAGTTCTAGAAATAAAAGGTTTTTCCCTGCGGGGATTTTTGCTTAAATTTGTTTCGCATACTTTATATGTTTATGGGTTGACACACGCACCGTAGATGCATGTTTAGGGGCTGAATTTATTTGATTTAAAAGTAGACTCTAATTAAATAAGGGTTACTTGGAAACTTGCGAATTAATTTAATCAATTATCCCACCTTTTCAAATTGCTATCAGAGCGGGTTATACTAATTTATCGCGTGATCGTGATTTTTCAAGGATTTTTTTTATACAATTTGATTTCTCACGTCGTCAAATTGGTATCAGAGCAGGTTACACTAATTTATCGCGTATACCTATTTTTCGCAAAATCGTGTGATATTGATTTTTTTTAAAAATCAATTTTGTGAAAAATCGCAATTTTTTCAATGGAACGCCCGTTTATGGAGGAGCCTATTTTTGAAAAAGTCGACCATGCTGAAAATTTAAAAAGTTTGAATTTGAAACTTTGCAAAAGAATTAAAGTTTTGGAAAAAGAAAATTCTCGTTTTAAATTCGCGATGGATCTTTTGCAAACGGTTCAAAATCAAAGAGATTTTTATCGTGAAAAAGTTGTTTCCTTGGACCATGACTTTGTTTCTTTAAAATTATCCAAGAAGGAGAGTGATGAAAGGGTCCTATTTTTAGAAAAAGAATTGGAGGACCTTAAAAATTTAATGATTTGTGTTTGTGCCAAAGATGAAAAAACTATTTTAATCAATGAATTTGTGGCACGTGAAGAGACTATTAGGGAAAAGTTTGCTTTAATTGAGGGGAAGAGGGATACCCTTTTAGAAATTGTTGAAAATTTGAAAAAGCAATCCCTGTCTTGGGAAGAGTGTAATTTTTTGCTTGAATCAAATATTTTGAAGATGAAAAATGATTTAAACGATTCAAGTAGGTTTGATTGTGATGGTAATGGCTCATCTTGTTCTCATGCTTCTAGTGCTAAAGCCAAAACCATTATTTGTTTTAGAGGGTCAATTAATCCCAAGGACATTAGAAAAGATCACACTTTAGGTAACATTCCTTCGTTTACACATGTTCACATTGTGGTAGGAAAGGTCACCTTAGGAGATTTTGCTTTGATCTTGGAAGAAGTCCTAGGATGTCGAAGTCTAGTGTTGCCTTGGTTCCTAAATCCTCTACACATTGTTTCACATCTATTTGGGTTAGGAAATCACTTTTGGATACACTAGATTTTAGACAAGTTGATTCTCGTTTGCTTGCACATGATTCTTCTCTTGCCATATCATATAGATGATTGTGTTCGCATGTGTGTCATACGCTAGTTTTTTTTGGTTTCATGATATTTATGTTTACTAGGGTTGTGACATGTAATTTTTGTATGTTTTATTTTTTTTTTGAAATTTTTTGTAAAATACAAAAAGATTTTTGTTTTTTGTTTGCACCGTTTATGGATGGACACTTAGGATGACCGAGTCACAACATCATTCAATTATTTTTATGTGACTATTTTATAGTGTTTTGAGACTATATGTCAATTCATCCATGTGCTTTATAATGTTTGGAATCATTAAGATGTAATTACTTGTTACTTCCTACATGTTTGACTCATGTTTCCTTTATTGGACACATGCACTGATTTGTTTGATTATTGTGCTTGTCTTATCACATGTTGGTTGGGTGTTTTCACTTCAATCTTGTCCTTAAAACGAACCAAGCGCGATAAATTTTTGATAAGGATATTGTGCATATAAAAACCGTTTTGTGAGTTTGTGTGATTTGTTTGAAAATGGGGAAGGGCTGCGAAAGGTTCATTTTGCCTTTGCGAATACTAAGCCACCGTTAAATTGGACCTAAAAAATGGAGGAATTTTATTATCCGGGGTCCAAAGAGGTTTAAAAGAGCCCGAAAAAAATTGAAAGGCAATAAAAATAAATTCATGCCAATTATGGGCCATTTAGGTTTTTGCACCAATTCTCCAATGTTTGAGAATTTAGATTACCTCTAAAAAGAAAATATATATGAGGGAGTTTGGTTGGAGATTTTATAACGGATTTGCACGTCCTTGAAAATCTTGAAAAAGCGCTAAATAGTTTTGGACGTTATTGGTGTGGAAATCATTTGACTTTGATTTGTTGATTTGCATAAGACGATGTCATCTAAATTCAACAAATTTTTACACATAAGGATACCTTTAATGTTCATTCATTAGGGGTACACATATGCATCGTGCACATATGATTGATTGAGTTGATTTACCTATCGAATGTGTTCACACCCATTCATTCCCTTTCCATGACTTGGTTGTTTGAGTCTAAATCCATGGTGTTATTTTTGTATCATATTTTTTTTCAAATGGTAACTATTTTTTTTTGTTTTGTATGAAAAATTTGAAAAATCAAAAATAGTTTGCCAAGATTTTTTTTAGTATCTCCTTGCAAGAGCATGTTTGCCATTTGATTGATGCATTGATTTATATACCGTGTCACCCCGATTTTACTTGTTTGATTCATTCTTCTTATTTGTCTATTTGGAGACATAATAAAAAGGGGGAGAAAGAATTATTGAATTTTGGGGGAGTTTTTGAGATTTAACTTATGCTTTTCGTATAAATTGGTATCTATGTTTAGATTATTTCAAACTCGATACGTCACTTGGTATTTTTTCTTTATCTCATGTGTGTAGGTACTACATTGATGATCACTGAATTGCACACCCTGATGAGAAAAGATTTGAGATTTTGAAGATTGAAGATTTGAAGTTTTGAAGATTTGACAAACGATGAAGACTTATTCATTTGTATCTTTCCAGTTTTGGGTTCATGGGAGGATAGATTTGTATAGGAAATTTTGTTATTTGATAATTTGGATTTTTTATGTATGTACCGGCATAGACATAGGGGGAGATTTGTAAGGGCATTTTTCTCATGTCCAACATGTTACATTTATATATGTCGTACGCCGCTACATTTGGCACGTCACCTCACGATCTCACATGACGGCCTATATCCGAATTTCGATAATCAAGCATTCAACATATCCATTAATGTGTCCCACATCTGCCTCAATGACTTCACATTCCACGATTTTAGGGAATTAATGCAAGTGGTACGCAAGAGAAGTCAAAACAGTGAAAAAAGGCACGATAGGAAAGTTCAAGGGCATTTTGTAATTTTACAGCCATAGTCCGAAGGTCTGTTCAATTGTAAAGTTTAAGATCTCGCTGCAATGAAGATACTGGAAGAAACGACACCTCAATCCGAGCTACGGTGAAGGAGTTATGACCTTTTGAAGATGGAGAAAATTCCTTGAAGAATACTGTTTTCTTTTAACCCCATACCAGAATGGTACCGCAAACCGCATGGGGAACCGGTTCGGGGTACCCCAGAACCGGTTCGGGATACCTGTACGCTGGATAGAATTTTAGAGTTTTAAGAACGTGGATCTCTTCATCTGCTTTCCTATAAATATCAACTTTGGGGGAGTTGTTTTGCAAGACTTTTGATAGACGAATTTGAAAGTCCTAATACCTCAAGTCTTCATATTTTTTGAGTCCCAAGATTCATGTTTTGATTCACACAACGTTGCCAAATATTTGTGAATCCTTTTTCAACCCAAGAACACAACTTTGGTTTGTTCAACCCTCGTGGAGAAGCTGTCTCTCTTCTTCATTGCTGACCACCTGGAGTTCCTGCGGGAGATTCCAGCCGACACTGTTTCTAGCCGTTGCTTTGAAGGTTTACCGAAGACACCGTGCGTTACACTTTTGGGAGATTATCAGGTTGTATGTAAGTCAATGGTCTTGTAAATTATTCAAAGTTCTAGAAATAAAAGGTTTTGCCCTGCGGGGATTTTTCCTTAAATTTGTTTCGCATACTTTATTTGTTTATGGGTTGACACACGCACCATAGATGCATGTTTAGGGGCTGAATTTATTTGATTTAAAAGTAGACTCTAATTAAATAAGGGTTACTTGGAAACTTGCGAATTAATTTAATCAATTATCACACCTTTTCAGTTCTACCTATTGGAAGAGAAGCTGTATCAAAGAGGATATTTCAATAGACCATTGCGGTGCATCACAAGAGAGGAAGCAAATGAAGTCCTCAAGAAAACTCATGATCCAACTCACATGGGAGGATCCAAGTTGTATGATCAACTCAGACACTTGGCTATTAAACTATAGAGAAAGATTTAGTTGAATTAGTTCGAAAGTGAAAGGCATGCGAACTTCATGACAACCTCATTTATGCTCCATCGATATAATTCCATTCACTAACAATTCCCTATCCTTTCCATACTTAGGCGTTTGATCTGGTGGGTGAAATCAAACCACCGTTTAGAGGTAACATATGGATCCTCATGGAGACTGAGTGTTTTATCAAATGGACACATGCAATACCCTTAAAAAGAGCAACGATGAGTGTGGCGACACAGTTTATAAATGAATATATCATTTGTCGATTTGGCATTCCTAAGGTTATTCTGTCAGATAATGGAACTCCATTTATCAACAAAGATGTGACAACGCTAATAGAAAAATATTCGATCATCCACCACACCTCAATAGTTGCTTACCCCAAAGGCAATGGACAAGCGGAGGCTATAAACAAGACCTTAGTTAACATTTTATCCAAGATGATGGCAGATTTTTCGGGTGTGTTAGATAATAAGATACCTATGGTGATTTGGGCTCATGGAACTCCCAAGATGAAACCAATAGGTTATACACATTTTTCGTTAATTTATGACGCTGAAGCAATTGTTCAAGTGGAGTTGGAAGTACCTTCTACTAGATACGCCTTGCGAAGATATATGCTTCCCTAGAGCAAGCGCATTTTAACTAGAAGCACCAGATGAACATTGAGATAAAGAGAGAAGGCACTTCTAAATATATACATAGTGACTTTTTAGAGCTGATTATAACTTGATGAAACTAAGAAAAATTGTGTAAGGGGATTTAGTTTTGAAATCCGCTATCAACCACATTAGAGGACTCTCATCGCCAAAGTTTCCAACCAATTGGGTGGGACCATATGTTTTTAATGAGGCACACGATTCGAGTTATTGTCTAATCTCAGAGATTGAGGATGATATACTTTCAATGTCAATAACGAATGATTAAAGGTTTATCATGTGTATAGGACACTTGCATTTTTCTTTCTTACTCCTTACTCTTGGTACTTAGAGATTGTGATGGAACACATGTAAAAGTTTATTTACAGTTTGATATAAATAAACAAGTGTTGAAGAAAGATAAATGAGTAATGAACACATGAGTTGAAGTGCAATATTTCCTTTGTATTTCACTTGAAAATAGTTATAACACAAAATTGGGACTATTGCCCAGAAATACAACAAAGGGAAAATCTATCCTAAGAGAAACCATTGATCAGGATAAGTGAAATAACCACCAGGAAGCGAAGAAGCTACGCCTTTAGCAACATCACCTTCATACTCATTTATAGCAGATATATGTGATTCAACGTCATACATTAGCTTTAACTCAATTTCACGTTCTCTCATGGCCCTGGCCAAATCTTCTTCCGCTTCTCTCATTTTATGTCTACACTCTTTAATGCTAGTGTCACGCTCCTTCAATTTTTTTCTTTGACTCTCCGATCATCAACGTTATTAAGATATTGATAAAGATAGGTTAACATGTTAGGATCTTTCAGGTACCTTAAGCTATTAATAAGCCAAGAGAAATCAGATTCGTCCCTCTTATGATCCTTGAGGTTTCTAACGTGATGATTCAAGTTTGATCGGTCTAAGTCTGAAATTAGAGTGTTCATAATATCAGACAAGATGGCTACCATGCCTTGAAGTCTATAGCCCATAACTACATCATTGGGCCTCACACAATAAACAATGAAAGTCTATGGATGAAAATTAATTATTCGTTCCAACACAGTGTGTATGGAACTTTGAATGAGTGAACGTTTTGAAGCATCTGCTAACAGAAATCAGAAGGTTAAATATTGGGAATGAGAACACCATAAATAGATTCACTTTCTTCCCTATTCACACTAGTCCTAGAACCATCATCACTTTCATTAGAAGAATCATCTTACGAAGGAACTGTAAAAACAAGATCAACCTCCATCACTTGGGCAGGCACATCAACTCTAGGATGTGCCATATGAGGTGCCACGGGAGGAATGTTCTCTATCACAGGGTGCACACGAGGAAACCCAAAAGGAGTTAGCCAAATATTGGTTATTTTTGTCTTTACTAAGGAGGTAAAACGAGAAAATTTTAGCAAATAGTTATGCTAATTCACTAAGTAGGTGAATTTTTTTTCAAGAGTTAGATACCCAAGTAGGGTACATCACCAAACAAGTGACAAAACTTGAAATGTTTTCCTTTTCGAGTTTTACTCAATCAAACAAATAAATAACCAATCGGGTGTCATTTTAGAGAAATCTTTCCCGAGCAGGGTGAGTCACCAAAAAGGTGTTTATTTGGAAAACAAATACTCAAGCAGGGTACATCACTAAGAAGGTATATGTTTAGAAAAATATTTCCTAAGCAGGGTGAATCACTAAGCATGTGTTTATTAAAAAAAACATACCCAAGTAGGGTATATCACCAAGCAGGTGTATGTTTAGAGGAAACTTTCCGAGTTGAGTACATTTCCAAGTTGGTGATAAAAAGCTTGAGAATTTTACCCAAATGAGTTAGTAAAAACCAGAAAGCAGGCGAGATTTGTGGCTAAGGTATATCCAAGCAGGATATAACACTTATCACAACAAAAAAAGTAATGATATTGAACGAATTGCTACACACATGATGATGGAGGAAAATTTACCTCATCAATATGTGGTTTTATTTAGAGTTCAGCTTGAGTTGGGATAATGGTTAAAGGTAGAGGTATGGTTGTAGCCTCAGATGAAGCTCAAACATAAGCAATGGGGGCACATTCAATAGCCAAAATCGTTGCCCTTCTTCATAATTTGGTATTGAGGAATAGGATTTCATATGGCGTCTGTGGTGTAGGCCTTAGTATTTATAGGCAACACCCGACGTCCCATATCATACCAAGATCTATATAGTCGTATTAACTCGTAGATTAGAAAAGGGTATGATGTTTGCACAGTGAGGCAATTTAGTTTCCATAGTTGAATATTAATTGAGGATTGGGTGAGGCAGATCTTGAGGTTTATAGGTTGTAGGCGACGTCCTGTATCCTGCCAAAACCCTTAGTAGCATTAGTTGTGGTTTGCACTTGGCTTATGGTCACAGCCATTTGGGAGAAAGATAGGATTAGCATATAAGTGTTGAGACTCATTTTAGCCGCCGAGGTAATGGCTAGGTACGAGGTAATTCCAGTGTGAGAGTAGTTCATAGGCATTTGAGGTTCCCATAAGACAAATTGAGTGTGGCGTCATTGAGGATACATATCGAATGTTGTGATGCCCTGAGGTGTTTGATGGTTAAGGTGAACTATAGTTAAAAGCTTGTAGACTAGTGTCTTTATGAGCACCGAGTAATTTCAAAGGTTAGTAGAGCGCACCTATAATGATAAAGTATAGACAATGAAATCTTGTTGAGTTTTGGGACTTTTACATGAGATGTGTTTAGTTTTCTTAGCAAATTGATTGAATTCGGTATGAAGGAGCTTTATCATTCTAGTAACGATTGTGTTGATGGAAATTGCATGTTGTATAGTGTACATGATGGGTGTAGCATCCAAAATCGTCATAGACGTGTGGTATGATCCCTATGGTAGGGCGATGGTTGTGTCATTATAAGAGTGATACTCGGATGTCATGGAATGACTAGGATGGGTGTGGTCATACTCGGTTTCAGGATGTACTAGGAAATGTATTTGATACTCAGAGTGATGGTGCCATGTGGATACTTGAAAATGGCAATCGAGGTGGGGTGACATCGAAACATGATTGCGTCGAATTGTCGACGACATGCGCTAGGGTAGCCTTAGCAATGTAAGGATTAATTCTTGGCATGTATTGACAAGCTGGTACGGGTTGGAAGATGTGGGCCGGTGTGGTATTTACTACCCTTAGAATTCCAATGGCGGTGGGTGTGGCCGTCATGTAAATTTTGTGTGGGTAGAAATCGAAGGTGAGTTTGGTGGCAACCTCGTGTGGTCAAGAGACGCAACAAGCTGAGTGTCTTGCTTGAACTAAGTAATGACTATGGAAGTTTGGTATTTCGATCACGATATGACAAGGCAGGTGATAACCTAGGTATAGTAGGTTGGTGATGTCGTCACAAGTGATTGGACAAGGTCAATGTAGACTAGAGTGTGATGTGTCCGCCAATCGAGATGGTTCATGTAAGATGAGGACGGGAAACGTAGGGCCTTTCTCCCATGGAAGGAAGTTGGATGTTGACTTCCTAGAGGACTACTGATTCGTAAATTGCCTTAGTGTTGCGAGAAAGAATGGTTGTAATTCCATGCGTCACAGCTAGTGATTCAAGTCAGGGTGTGCGACTAGGATTTGTGCTCGGTCAGAACTCTTGGAATGAGTGGCATGACCTCAAGTATATGGCATAGGTTCTATTTTGTAAACCATAGTCGGACTCTTATGGGCAAATTTTCTCGAGACGATTTCTTGTTCCTTTCGACACTCGTGTGTCCTTTTTTAATTTTGATAATTGGAGAACGGTTTTCTCATCGATGTGGTGACTCGAATTGGTACCATGTCGTGGTATGGTGCGGTTAGGCCTAGTAGAGTGTGGTGGATAGGGTCTAGTCAATGCAAGTTGGTAATTAGTTGCGCCCATTTGAGGTATTCTTGATATTGCATAATGTTTCGCGTACGAGTGGCTGCGTTCTCGGCCATACGATTGCCATGTAGTATCGATCTTTCTTAGGACTAGTGGACTTTCGACTGACCGACTCGACATTTAGTGGTTAAAATTGCGAAGAGAGGGATGATGGCTCGAAGATATGGTATAGTGTTGAAAATAGAGGAAACTTAGCATACGATGTTACTTTGCCATGATAAGTGAGTTAGAGTGAGACTCTAGCGAGTACTCAAGGATGAGACACCTAGGGTAGTATTAGGTTCATCAAAGTGACACAGCGGAAGGCGAAAGCCAGGCGTATGGTGATGACTTGATGAGAATATTTGTCCTTGGAGTGAGAGAATAACATAGTATGGTTATCGGCAAGCTTATGCTAGTAGTGTGGTTAGGATAGCATGAGAATTTGTTGAACATCGGATGTACGTTCCTAAGCTAGAATTGATTTTAATGATGAATGCGACGGTTGGTTGTATTATGAATCACATTGGGTGAGTGTCGATCGTTAGAAAAATGGTTTGCCCGTAGAGGCGCTGGTACGCCTTATGTACTAGCATTGGAGGTGCTTGAAATGGCTTGTACTTGATCGTAAGGCTAGTGGAGATCAGAGTCGATTATGTAATGCTATGGTTTACGAAATGGTGAGCATTAGAGCATGTCGCATATTGAGTATTTGGTGACCTTAATGTTGAGGACTTCAATGATTTGTCTTGGAGGATTTTTAGGACTTAGAATAGAAATGGGTGGACCCTATAAGCTTGAGGATTAACGGATCGAGAATTTCGAGGACGAAATTCCCTAAGGAGGGAAGTTTGTAATACCATGTTCCTACTATTCAACTAGATTATATATGAATTATAAATGAAGAGAAGTTAAAAATGATTAAGAGAGAATTGTGGGCCAAGAATTAGTTAAATTAAATTATTGAATTAGGGTTGTTCGAATGACAGTTAGGCTCATTTTAACGACATCCTTGGGTCGTTAGAAGCAAGATGGATATCGCGAGAAGTAGGGTATCGAACAACATGCCACTACTTTACAGTAGCAGGTCACACGAAGGGTCGCACGATCCAAACTTCGAGCGAGATGGAGAAGTAGTTTGATCCACTTGGGCTTGTTGTTCGAACGACGTAAATAAAAAATGTTTAGATCCGATTGCCCTTTTGCGCTGTCACATTTTTGGCCATTAGATCGATGTGCTGTCAAGCCTAGATCATCCCAGATTGGGAAAAATGGGAATTTAGGCTTTGGGAGGGATTTATAAGGGTGTGTTTAGGGTTATTTGTAGGGAAAAATGAAAGAATATATATATATATATATATATATATATAAAGAGAGAGAGAGAGAGAGAGAGAGAGAGAGAGGTGGAAGATCTTCCATCTCCTCCCACCACAAACCACCATTTCTCCACCATTCCACCACATTCTATCACAATTTTATGTAGTATCCCACCATGTTCAAGCCTATAATACCCATTTACACCATTATTGAGGTAGAGCTATGAATTTTGGAGGAGTGTTGGAAATTTTTTTGAGAAAATTATGAGGGTTTCTATGGAGTTTAAAGTGGGTCTTACTTGGAATCTTGGAAGGAGAACATTTTGGAGGATGCATTTAGTAACCCCTTAAGGACACCTTTGGAGGTAGAGTTTGCTCCTCCTACACCAATATTTTTACCACCATTGAAGCCATTAAAGGTGGAAAAACCTTATTCTTAGTATAAGAATCTATATTTGCACATTTGTAGTCTTGTAACTAGATTACATGAGTAGGATGCATGTGAATGAATGATAAAATTGATGTGTAGAATTAATAAACATTTTTATGAGATAAAAATGTTGGAAAGATGATATTTTCTTGAAAGTAGGGAATGAATAAATATTTAAAGTTTTGAGGTATAAAAATTAGTATTTTATGAAAATGGTGTATTTTCTAGAAAGATTGATGTTAAAAATTTTATGAAATATTTTTTTTGAAAATAATGATTTATTTTGATAAACATTGGTGAATAATGTTTCTTGCAAAAATGAAGATTTTATGAAAAATAGACATCTGTTGAGTTTGAAGAAATTAAATGTCCTTTATGCCTTGAAAGTGTTAATTTGCAAGTATGATGAATTTCTAGAATGAAAAATGTGTAACCCATTTAATTGGATTATTAGGTTTAAAGTCCATCTTCTCATTGATATAAACTTGTATTCTTTTGGCACTATGTAAATAAACAAGTTTAAAGAAGATTTTGTTAGGTTTAAACATGAAATAAGAAAAGTAGGAATTTTTATCTTTAAAGTGTGTGAAAAGGGGTTAAAAATATGATAAGTACGAAGTTATAAGACTACATATAAAATAAAGGAAATGGTATTTTCTTATAAAAATAGTCTTAAGTATAAATGGATTTTTTGAATAAAGAAAGTAAAGAAATGCGTACTTTGGGAAATGTAATAAACGTGTTGAATAAGTGTTACTGGGTAAATATGGGAAAGTTAGTGTGTTTAATTTTGTAATGTTGTATAAGATTAACACTTATGAAATTATAAAAAAGGATTAAGGAGGTAAAGGTGTTTCCAATTTAGAAGAATATTTCTCCGATGTTAAAGAGGGTGTTAAGGTGTTAAAAGACTTAAGAAGTTAGGGTTGGTAACTTAATAGTGTTTTGTAGGAAATTAACACATGTGGAAATGGAGTAAAAGCTGATTTTGAAAACAAATGGGTAAAATGGTGATTTTACTTAAAATGGAACATTCTTATGAAATAAAAATGTTGAAAAAGGTGTTACAAAAAGTGGTCCTGAATGAATATGATTTTTGAAATAAAATCAAGATTAAAGTGTAGAGGACATGAAATGATGATTTCAAAGTGTAACACAAGTTGGGGTGAAACCACGAGTTTTGGCTTAGGTTGGGTAAAGGAAAGAATAAATAATGTGAACATTTGTAAAATGTTAAAACACATAAAAAGAAAATCGGATGACACCGTGATAATTAAAAAGGTCCCGGATCCCTAGGGTGAAAAATCCAAAACCATTGGCTAGGGCATATGGTGCGTATAGCCAACAGTATGGAGCCCGTTAAAGTATGCATTATTTAGAAGATTCCGAGAAAAGATAAAAATAATGAGGAACATGTTAAGAGATGGGTTGTGTGGTGAAATATCTTAATACAACCTAACTTGAATGAATTAATAATTGTTCCGGTAAAGGTTATAATGGACAAGTAATGTGTAATTGATTAATGTCCGTAAAGTAAGGTAAAGGGTAAAGTAAGTGGGTAAATGGGTGATTAAGAAATCTAAGAAGTTACACCTATAATTAACATAAGGATGTGTTGAAAAAGGATCTCAAAGATTAAATAATTATTTTTTGATACGGTGTTCGGGTGTCTTGAAAGGGTGAGTTTCAACGAAAATACTAAAGTGTGTTGGATAAATTAAGAAGGGTGATTTCGATAAAGAAATGGTTTCGATTAAATCAAATGTAGTGGTCTCAAGTGTTCAACCGAGTGTGTTACATAAAGTGAAAAATGCTTAAATGAGTAAAAGGAAGTCTTTTATAAGATTATGATAAATTAATCTGGATAAACAAGGTTTTAGGAAGTAAAATCGTTTCATGCATTATGTATGGATATATGTGTGTGTATATATATATATATATATATATACATACATACAATGTAGTTGCATGTCCACGTAGGCATAATGTGTTTGAGTCTCCTTTCTGTCGTTCGATTCTATGCTACATTTGTATATTTCTCACTGAGCATTGACTCACACACTCTATTTGCTACGATAGTTTGGGAGCGATTTCATACATTGAGAGCGTTATTTAGGTAGGTACTTTCTTTATTTTACGTTAGTAGATCTGTATTCTTGGACTTCGGGATGCTACCCATGGGTCCCTCACGTAGTTTATTTAAAAACTAGAATTTCATGCTAAAGAAGCAAAATGTTATTTAAAATAAAACTGGGCTAGCAACATTATATTGGTAGTTTCATTGCACTTCACACCTAAGGTCGGACCGAGTTGACTGCGGGTAACCCATGAATCTGGGCTGGCGCATTACAAATGGTATCAGAGCTCTAGGTTCAAGGTTCCTTTTGAGAGTGCTGTGGTCAGGTTGGCATATGATCTTTCATTGTTGGGTTTGTTTGGGCCGGTCATGCTAGTTTGATGACGGTTTAGTTTTTGTCCTCGACGGTAAAGTCAAAGAGGTTAGCACAACAAGTGAGTTCGTGCCAAGCGGCACGCGATTAAGTTGATAATTATTAATCGCTTTCGCGCTTCTGATTAGAATTATAACTATTTATGGGTGTCCATGCAAGCTGATGGTGACTGTTAGTGTGAGGTGCTTGTGTTAAATTCTTGATGACATAGAATCATTTGAGGTGTCTATGGAGTGAAACGAAGCCCATTGGACAAGTGGCAAGTGTTACATATAGTCAACGGTAGAGGTTGATGGTTAGGGTGTCTCGACTAGGCTCTAACGATTGGTGGTCGAAGGGTATATAACCCTTAGGTGCGGCGCGGGTAGTTAACGCCGATGATGTAATTAAGCAAATTCTTGGGGTAATATCGCATTTGATGGTAGTTCGGTGAACATATGAAATTATGTAGGCCAATAGTGTCAACACCGTGATCTTTTGTATGAGATGTAATGTGTGACCACTTTGATAGTGAGAGTAGCCTTGGTATTGAAAACAGTGAGTAGTGTTCATTGCGATTGTATGTTTCACAGTTGGAGGTTAGATGACTGAGTAACATCCATAAGTATTGATTCTGTGGTGAAAACGTGTTAGATCCCTTAGTTGAAAACTTGGGTTTAGTATATCTTGATCATAATGTGGTATTGAGGAATATGAATCTGTGTGGCGTCTGTGGTGTAGGCCTTGGTATTTATAGGTAACACCTGACGTCCCATATCCTACCAAGATCTATATAGCCGTGTTAACTCATTGATTAGCACATGGTATGATGTTTACCTAGTGAGGAAATTTAGTTGCCACAGTTGAACATTCATTGAGGATTGGGTGAGACAGATCTTGAGGTTTATAGGTAGTTGGTGACGTCCTGTATCCAACCAAAACCCTTAGTAGCATTAGTTGTGGTTTACATGTGGCTTATGGTCACAACCCTTTGGGAGAAATATAGGATTAACATCTAAGTGTTAAGACTTGTTTTAGCCGTCGAGGTAATGGCTAGGTACCAGGTAATTCCAGTGTGAGAGTAGTTCATAGGCATTTGAGGTGCCCATAAAACAAATTGAGTGTGACGTCATTGATGATAAAGATCGAATGATGTGATGTCCTGAGGTTTTTGATGGTTAAGGTGCACTATAGAGGAGAAAAAATGGAGAAATTTAGAGTGCTCTTGGGAGTCAAACCAAGAGAACAGGAGTGTGTTCTTCGTCAAATCATCATTCACATCAAAGGAAAATAGGTCCTACGAATTTATTTAGGCAATAGTTAAACTTGCTTAATTTAATTGCAACATTTCTATTCATATCATTGTGGGTGTGATTGAGAAGTTCGTTTTTGGGAGTGGGCTATCATGTGAAATGGTTTTTTGTGAAGTTGAATACAATGTGTAAAATTAAGACTCAGTGATTATGAAACTCATATATTACTATTAGAATTCAGTCCAGGATTAGAAACCCAGAAATTTATCTTGTGTAATTGAGGTTTGGGAAATCATATTTGGAAAGAAATTTATAATCTCTCTATAAACCCAATCTACAAACTCAGTGGTGATTGTATAAATCGTTGATGAGTGTGAAGAAAAGCTTTAATGCTAAAAGCTTGTTTACAAGGTTAATAACAAAATGTTATAAATTGTGTAAACTCCGAATAAACTTTTTGGGTAAAACTCTTTTTGTAAAGAACACAAGATGTCTTATAACAACTTTTCTGAATGTATGGTTTAGATTTGATAGTTGATTACCTTCTTTTTAAATTTTAAGAAACATCTACTAAAGTTACCATGTAGTCCCAATCACAAAAAAATTTAAGAATATTCAAAGAAATAGACACATGAATTTTTAACGTGGTAAAACCCTTAATCGAGGGAAACATCCACGGTGCCCTATACGGCACAAAACAAAAATTCACTAGAATAAAGAATCAATTACAATACTTAAGCAAACCACAAAGATCCTAACCTAAGCTCAGAATATACCTACTTGAGATTCTCCACTCCAAAGGTAATCTGAATTGCGCTGATCTTTTCTTGCTGCTTCTTTACTTTTTCCTTGATCTCATTCTCTTTAAATTTTGGTTCCAGCAACTCGTTCAAAATCCAAGATTCTCAGACAGAACCACAATGTCTAAGTGTTCGTGTGAGATAGTGTTTGTGATGTGCTACTACATGAAAACATTCTATTCACCCTCTCAAAATTATACAGACATTCCTAACAAATTACATCAGTTCTAAAATGATTAAGTTATTTTCGAATCTGTATTTTCAAGCCCAGACTTCTTAATCTTTTTATTTATCCATATATCTCAATTATACCTTGCTCAGAAGACGACCAAGGTCTTAAAAAATTTCAGTATTTTGAAAATATTTTTGAAATTGTAAACCTCCAATTGATATCCAAACTAGACTAGAAGTTTATATCGTTAAAACAGATTCAAAATTAACATGCAAAGAATGATTCAACATATTTTGACATAAAACTTCTTTTCTCAGATCTATGGTTATGCTTTTAAAACTTTAACTAAAGTTCTTTGTGTTCTTTTTATTTTTTTACTCACGTATTTCATAAAACATGAAATATAAAACTAGAAACACAAACAACTCACTAGATCTGAAAATGTTTTGAGACTTAGAAGTTTTTATTTCAAAATTTATTGAAACAGAGTGGCTCTATAATACCAGATCCAAAAAAGAGAAAATGAAAACAAATCGTGTGATGTTCTCTTTTTAGAAAAACTCAGTTTCAACAATGAAACTTAAGTTTCTCTTAGAGATGAGTTCTGAGAGAACCAAATACTTGAAAAGGTCTTCAAACGAAGAATAAGTTCAACACCAAAATCACAGAAACCGTAAAAATATCTAACTCTCAAGAATAGGTTTTCTGGTGTATGAACCTTTGAGGTTTTTTGGTGTTTGGATTGGGAGAAATCACTCAGAGGTTAAACTACGAAGAACCTAGGGTTTCTTCTTTCTTTTCTCTCTCTTTTCTTTCCATCTCTTCTCCCTTCTCTCTCTACTCTCTCTTTTCTCTCTAGTTTGACGAAATGGCAAAAGTATGTAAATGCTGAGACTTGGGTCCTATTTATAGTAAAACAAGAAGGATCCAGAACGTCTAACTCAATCCTATGACTGTGATTGAATATTGACCAGTTGACTTATAATTCAACGGTTCACCACAAGCGGTAGATTAAACTATTGTTGATTGGTTTACATTGGTTTCACAAGGATTGTTTCTCAACGCATGCAGATCGTTGATAAGGTTGATCCAAGGACTAAGAAGACATACTCGATTTGTGTCTTAGAGAAAACGCAATCTTAGCCGACGAGAAGCCAACACGTGTACAAACAAGATGCAAGAAAAATGCGTGTTCAAAAATAATTACAAAGCAATCCCTCAAGTCTCTAGCGCTTTTGAATTCTACCGAGGCAAACAATCAGCAAACAAAAGAACTTTCTGTAATCCAAATTTCAGCCTCAACACTTTTAAAAATATTTTTTAATTTATTAAAAAATTATTTGTAAATTATATAAAATGATTTAAAAATGTTGTAAAAGAATTAAATTTATTTTAAAAGGACTTGAATTATTTTAAAAGATCACCAATGCAAATAGGAATAAAATATTATATAGTGCAGGTGTCCTATAGTGCTTATAAGATAGAAATCACTCCCCTTTATGTTGTTGTTGAGGATTTTCTTCGACAGGATTTCTTCATTATACTTGAACCTTTGAGGAGATGGAGTACTCATAAACTCTAATCTATTTTGTCTAGATATCCAAACTAGTTGGAACTCCTATATATGTAGACTCAAGTAAGTCAATATATAGTGTGTTCTCAATCTCCCCCTTCGGATATTAGAGACAAAATTTCCTTGAGTATTCAGAACTCGTGGGTCAAAATGAAAAAAAAAACCTATTTGTTTTATACAAAAGTTCTAACCACCCATTCCCATCCTAGAACCGAAAATAAGATGAAAAATACATTACTCAACTATATACAGACCAATACCCTACAAAAGAGTAAGAAACTATACAACGGGTCTGAGATGCCTATGACAAAATAAACACTAAATGACATGTTAGTTGAGTTAGAATCAGGAATAGGTAGAAAAATCACTTAGTAATACTCAAGATCTTCTCCCCCAATTTTTCTCAAATATACAAGGGGTGTAAATCATAAAAAATAGAGATTAATTGAGAGTTATCATGCCTATAGCTGTTCGCAAATACTCAAATCGTATGTTATCTAATGGTTTGGTAA
Organism: Sambucus nigra; assembly: GCA_949130495.1. Taxonomy (NCBI): domain Eukaryota; kingdom Viridiplantae; phylum Streptophyta; class Magnoliopsida; order Dipsacales; family Adoxaceae; genus Sambucus; species Sambucus nigra. The sequence goes on along the minus strand of OX422212.1, from coordinate 185,626,928 downwards.
AGAGATCTGCGAGCTGCTTTTGAGTGTTAAGATATTCAATTATGAGATATTTGGATTCAACAAGGTCACGAATAAAGTGATGTCTAATCTTAATGTGCTTAGTACGGGAGTGCATTACATGATTTTTGGAAATATTAATAGCACTTTGGTCATCACAAAACATGGTTAATTTATTTTCAGTGATACCATAATCGCTAAGCATCTGTCTAATCCATAGTAATTGAGAACAACAACTACCAACGGTTATGTACTCAGATTCAGCGCTAGATAATGAAATACAATTCTGTTTCTTACATGACCAACCTACGAGATTATTGTCTACGTAGTAGCAAGCACCAGAAGTGCTCTTATTATCGTCAGAACAACCGTCCCAATAGGCATCGGTGTATCCTACAATAGAACTATTCATATTGTTTGTGTACCAAATACCAAATTTTAGAGTACCCTTAATATATTTAATAATTATTTTCACACTTAATAAGTGATATTCTTTAGGGTTACTTTGATATCTAGCACATATACAGGCAGCAAAGGATATATCGGGTCCACAAGCAGTAAGATATAACAAATTCCCTATCATACTTCTATAAAGAGTGGGATCAACACTTTTCCCATTATCATCCTTAAAAAGTTTAGTTGAAGTACTCATGGGGTTTTTAGAAGGTTTAGCATTTTCTAAATCGATTTTTTTTAACTAAATCTGTGGCATACTTGGATTGAGAGATAAAAATACCATCACTACATTGTTTTACTTGTAAACCCAAAAAATATCGTAGTTCACCCATTAGAGACATCTGAAATTGAGTATACATGATATCAGAAAAATTCTCGACTTGTTTAGGACATGTGGAACCAAAGATAATATCGTCCACATAAACTTGTACGATTAAGACATGTTGATTTTCCTTTCTAATAAACAACGTATGATCGTTTTCGCCATAAAAAAATTTATGAGACACTAGAAAAGTAGACAGGCGCTCATACCAAGCTCTAAGAGCTTGTTTCAATCCATATAAGGGTTTTTTAAGTCTAAAGACGTAATTCGGGTGTACATGATTAACAAATCCTTTGGGTTGTTCTATGTAAACTTCTTCAGATAAAATTCCATTTGAAAAGGAAGATTTAACATCCATTTGGAATAATTTGAATTGCATATGACAAGAGATGGCAAGAAGGAGACGAACTGATTCTAGACGAGTAATAGGTGAAAAAGTTTCGTCAAAATCAATTCCCTTAATCTGGGAGTATCCCTGTGCAACCAACCTAGCTTTATTTCCAATGACCTCCCCATTTTCATCAGTTTTATTTTTAAAAATCCATCTTGTGCTAATAACCTTCGAATATTTTGGTCTAGGAACAAGATTCCACACATCGTGACTCTTAAATTGGACTATCTCTTTTTGCATAGAATTTATCCAAAATGAGTCAGAAAGAGCCTTATTAACATTTTTAGGTTCCCCAAGAGAAACAAAATAAGAAAATTGTGCCACTTGTCAAAGTTGGGATCTAGTTCAAACTGGTTACGAAGGATTACCGACAATGGTTTCAGTGGGATGATCTTTAGAAACCCAAGTGGGTACGGAAGGACTCTCAAGTGGCAATGAATCAGTGTCATTTGGAGGATCAACGGATAAATTAGGTTCGTCCTCATGAAATTCTACTGGTTGACTGTCACTTCTCCTTACACTCGTGTCATCTACAATTATATTAATTGATTCCATAATAGTTTGGGTTCTATAGTTAAAATCACGCAAAGCCCTACTATTCTGGGAATAACCAAGAAAAAAATCCCTTTTCTCCTCGGGTATCAAATTTTGAAAGTTGCTCTCTATCTTTGCAGATGTAGCAAATACTCCCGAAGGTTTTAAAATATTTTAAGTTTGGATTTTTATGGAACCATAACTCATAAGAGGTTTCTTTTGAATTTTTTCTGAGGTAGATACGATTAATAATGTGACACGCAGTTTGGACAACTTCTACCAAAAATATCTAGGGAGGTTCTTAGCATGTAATATAACCCTAGCCATTTCTTGTAAAGTCCTATTATTTCGTTCATTTATACCATTTTTCGCGGGGTTTTGGGAGCGCTAAACTCATGTTTATAGCCATTAGCTACACAATACTCAGAAATACCAGAGTCCTTGAATTCTCCACCTCTATCACTCCTAATTCTACACACCCGGGTATACTTCTCATTCTCAATTTTCAAGATGATTCTTAAGAATTCATTGAAGGTATTTTATTTTTGTTTCATAAAAGCTACCCATGTATATCTCGTGTAGCCATCTACTATTACTAGAATGTAAGAGTTTCCACAGAAACTAATAGTTCTTGAGGGACCCATAAGGTCCATATGGATAAGTTCTAGAGGCTTAATGGTAAGGGCATCTTTAACTTTCTTGTGTGGAGATTTACTTATTTTGCCTTCCTGATAAGGTCCATATATATGATTAAAAGAATTTTTAATTTTAGGTAAACCTCTAACTATTTCTTAGGAACTCAATCTTCTAAGGTTATCATAATTTGTGTGTCCCAATCTATTATGCCATAGATAAGAATCCTCTAATCTGGCAACATGGCAAGATTCAGAATTGGGGATTACCGTGTAACAGTTTTTCGGGGTTCTGTTTCCTGTAAAAATACAATTACCTTTTTCATCAATAATTTTGCAATCATTTTTTGAAAAAGTAACTGTGTGATTGGAGTCATAAAATTGTGATATACTTAAGAGATTAGCTTTAAGGCCTCTAACTAAGAGAACATCATTCAGTTCAGTAAGCCCGTACTCACTCAATGTTCCTTATCTATGATCTGAGATGACATACCATCTCCAAACATGACACTACCTCTAAGGAAATCTGTTTTGTTTTTCAATTTAGTTTTGTCCCCGGTCATATGTTTAGAACATCCAGAGTCTAAGTACCATCCATTTGAAGTGTTTTGTGCCTTTAAAGCAGAAATGATAATGTTGCACTTGAGCTGGGGAAATAAATCATCTTTCCTAATCCAAATAGGCCTACTTTTAAAATATTTGTTGCCTTTTGACTTAGAAAAGGTTTGAGGTGTCTTTCTGAATGATTTTTTCTTGGTCTTAGACCCTCCATTTTTCTTTTTAGAGTTAGAGTTGTTTGTGGCCTGTCTAGGGAGTACATAAGTATTTCTTGATTTCCTAGAATAGTTAAAGTTTAGGTAGGTTGGGGTGTACAACCTTTTCTGGAAACATTCATCAAGAGTATGGTCGAAAATATCGCAATAGGAACAGTACTGATGGGTATAGGACTTGACTTTATTGATAAAGTCTTTAAAAATTGGCTTGGATCTAACTCATGTAAATCAGGCAGATCATCATCAGACTCGCTATGTGCATCGTGTGAAGTGTCTCCTATGTTCTTGATAGGTTCTTTACTCACGCACACATTTAGTTCGTCATCAACATTATCACTTTGACTCACACACAGTCTTTCAGCAGTAATAGGGTCAAAATTATCAGCAATATCATCAACAACATGAACAGGCATAGCAGGTTCATGAGCAGGCAAGCATACATCATCATTATATATTATCTTAGCAAAGAAAGACATGCAATAATCATTTATCTGGGTTGACTCAATTTCATCATCATCAGAATCACTAGAGTCGTCCCAAGTCTTACACATATTGGCCTTGTTATTGTTATTAAGACTAGTTGGACATGTACTAGGATAGTGACCTAGTTTACCACAACGGTGACACTTAACATATTTTATGTCAGGTTTAGGTTTGTTGGGGTCATAGTTCTTCCTATTGTCATAAGTGTGTTTGGTATTGTCTCTGTCATAAGGTCTGTGAAATTGATTACCTTGATAATTTGATTTTCCTTGTTTAGAGGCTACAATATTTCTAAATTTCAAAATCTTTTTGAAATGATTACTCATAAGAGCTATTTCATTGTCAAGGTTTTTTAAATCACAGTTTTCAAGACAGTCAGTGTCAAAATTTAGAGTGTTCAATTTAGGCACTGGTAATTTAGAAGAAAACACAACATTTGAACTAGAGGATTTATTAGTCTATCCGGTCAATTTCTTTTTGAAGTCTAGTTCCAATTCTATAGTCCTCAGTTTACTGCTAAGAATTCAGGAGTTATATTAGGGTCATTCATTTCTTCAATAGCATATCCCTTGTTGTCAAATTTAGATGTCAATGAGCTAAGAATCTTTGAAACAATTTCCTTTCTACTGTAGGCCATACCATTAGCATGAAGTTTTGTAAAGATATCAGTTAACCTTATGTAGAAGTCGTCAAAGGATTCATTGCCATTCAAAATCAAGGTGTTATATTACTGGATGAGCATTTGAGTTTTTCCAGCTTTGACACGTTCATCACCCTCATGAGCAATGACTAACGTGTCCCATGCCTCTTTTGATGTAGAACAAATGGATATTCTTTTGAATTCATGTTCATTAATTGACATAAAAATGGAAGTCTTTCCTTTGTTATTATCTAGAGATGCTTTTTTCTCTTCCTTAGTAAATTCACTGAGAAGTTTCTTAATTCTTGTTGGATCAGTGGCAGAATTAGGTTTAGTAGGATGTTCAAACCCTGTTTCAATCATTTCCCAGACTTCATCAGCAAGGGTTCCTTGAATGAAAGCAGTCATTCATACTTTTCAGTATGAAAAATTGTTTCCATCAAAGAGTGGTGGTCTGGATAGGTTACTAAACTTCTCCAATCTTTCTTCCATATTCGGAAATTTTCAGAAAGAAGTTTCGAAAATAATTTCTCAAGTTTCAGGATCACAAAAGGTGTTCCTGCTTTGATACCAGTTGAAGAATAGCTTTAATGCTAAAAGCTTTTTTACAAGGTTAATACAAAATTGTTATAAATTGTGTAAACTCCGAATAAACATTTTGGGCAAAACTCTTTTCGAAAAGAACACAAGATGTGTTATAATAACTTTTCTGAATGTATGGTTTAGATTTGATAGTTGATTACCTTCTTTTTAAATTTTCATAAACATCTACTAAAGTTACCATGCAGTCCCAATCACAATAACAGTTAGGAATATTAAAAGAAATAGACACAGGACTTTTAAACGTGGTACAACCCTTAATCAAGGGAAACATCCACGCTGCCCTCTACGACACAAAATAAAAATTAACTAGAATAAAGAATCAAGTTACAACACTTAATCAAACCACAAAGATCCTAACCAAAGTTCAGAATATATCTACTTGAGATTCTCCACTCCAAAGGTAATCTGAATTAGAGTGATCTTTTCTTGCTGCTTATTTGCTTTTTCCTTGATCTCCTTCTCTTTGAATTTTGGTTCCAGTAACTCGTTCAAAATCCATGATTCTCAGACAAAACCACAATGTCTAATTGTTCATGTGAGATAGTGTTTGTGATGTGCTACTACATGCAAACATGCTACTCACCCTCTCAAAGTTATACAGACATTCCTAACAAATTACACCAGTTAAAAAATGATTAGGTTATTTTCGAATCTGTATTTTCAAGGCCAGACTTCTTGATCTTTTTATTTATCCACAGATCTCAAGGATACCTTGCTCAGAAGATAGCTAAGGTCTTAAACAATTTCAGTATTTTGAAAATATTTTTGAAATTGTAAGCCTCCAATTGAGATCCAAACTAGACTAGAAGTCTATATCGTTAAAACAGATTCAGAATTAACATGCAGAGAATGATTCAACATATTTTGACATAAAACTTCTTTTCTCAGATCTATGGTTATGCTTTTAAAACTTTAACTAAAGTTCTATGTGTTCTTTTTATTTTTTTACTCACGTATTTCATAAAACATGAAATATAAAACTAGAAACACAAACAACTCACTAGATCTGAAAATGTTTTGAGACTTAGAAGTTTTTATTTCAAAATTTATTGAAACAGAGTGGATCTATAATACTAGATCCAAAAAAGAGAAAATGAAAACAAATCGTGTGATGTTCTCTTTTTAGAAAAACTCAGTTTCAACAATGAAACTTAAGTTTCTCTTAGAGATGAGTTCTGAGAGAACCAAATACTTGAAAAGGTCTTCAAACGAAGAATAAGTTCAACACCAAAATCAAAGAAACCGTAAAAATATCTAACTCTCAAGAATAGGTTTTCTGGTGTATGAACCTTTGAGGTTTTTTGGTGTTTGGATTGGGAGAAATCACTCAGAGGTTAAACTACGAAGAACCTAGGGTTTCTTCTTTCTTTTCTCTCTCTTTTCTTTCCATCTCTTCTCCCTTCTCTCTCTACTCTCTCTTTTCTCTCTAGTTTGACGAAATGGCAAAAGTATGTAAATGCTGAGACTTGGGTCCTATTTATAGTAAAACAAGAAGGATCCATAACGTCTAACTCAATCCTATGGCTGGGATTAAATATTGACCAGTTGACCTATAATCCAACGGTTCACCACAAGCGATAGATTAAACGATTGTTGATTGGTTTAAACTGGTTTCACAAGGATTGACTCTCAACGCATGCAGATCGTTGATAAGGTTCATCTAAGGACTAAGAAGACATACCCAGTTTGTATTTTAGAGAAAACACAATTTTAGCCGACGAGAAGCCAACACGTGTACGAACAAGATGCAAGAAAAACGCGTGTTGAAAAATAATTACAAAGTGCACCCTTAATTATCTAGTGCTTTTGAATCCTACCCATGCAAACAATCGACAAATAAAATAACTTTGTATAATCCAAATTTCACCCACAACACTTTTAAAAACATGTTTTAATTTATTCAAAAATTATTTGAAAATTATATAAAATGATTTAAAAATGTTGTAAAAGAATTAAATTGATTTTAAAAGGACTTGAAGTGTTTTAAAAGACCTTCAATGCAAATAGGAATAAAATATTATCTAGTGCAGGTGTCCTTTAGTGGTTATAAGATATAAATCACTTCCCTTTATGTTGATCTTGAGGATTTTCTTGGACAAGATTTCTTCATTATACTTGAACCTTTGAGGAGATGGATTACTCATAAAATCTAACCTATTTTGTCTAGATATCCAAATTAGTTGGAACTCTTATATATGCAGACTCAAGTAATTCAATATATAGTGTGTTCTCAGATTGGGGTTTGCAATACATAGTTCGATCTCGATAAGGGATTAATAAAGGTTGGGAAATACTGGATGGAAGTTGGGATTAAAATCGTGAAGCTTGAGATTCGTTAATGGAAGCAGCGTCGAGAGGAAGACGAAGGAAGGCTGACGACAGTGACTGTGTTCGAATGACCCATGGTCTCGTTCGAACGATGGTAGGGGTTTTGGACACCGCCGTCGTCCACCGGGGTTGTTCTTTTGGGATTTTATTTTAAGGATTTAATCAGTCCACAGAAAAATTAAAGGGAGAAATAATTATGGCCTTGGGAGGTGGATTTTCAGATATATTTTATATAGATAGAGTGTCAACTTATATAATTGGAATCGGGTGAAATAAATTCAAAGGGTTAAAAATACGGAACAAGTTAGGGAGTCCAGGTATTATGGTTGAGTGACACCACTTGGATAAAATTAATTGAGGTGAAAATTAATTTTATTAAGGGTCAGAGGTTTTACTCGGATATTTTTCGCGCTAGTGTGAGGGGAGTTAGGCATGGGGTATCCGGTTTAATATATTATAGATATATATAATAAATTATCGAATATTAAATTTAACGAGAGGTGTTAACCTTAATAGTGGGATTTTGTGTTATAAATTATAAGGGGTGAAGATACGGACCGAATGAGTGAGTCTGGGTATTGTAGTTGGGTGACACTACTTAAATAACCAAAATAATTAATGTTTGATGAATTAAATTACAATTCGGGATATAGACTTAGGTATTTTGGGCTAGTGCTACGGGTGTTAGACACGGGTTAGCCGAACTTTTATGAAATATATGTATACGGTTAGTGTGATAATATATATATTGTGTGAATTATAGATTTCGGTGTGAATGATATTTATATGAATACATACTCCTCTAGTTCTCTCTTAGGAGGTTGCACGATGTGGGTGAATCCCCTGGCTTGAGGAGTTGGGAGAGTGTAATCCACATGTCATAGCGTCCAATATTTATATGTTGTGATTCTTTTCGAGGTGAGATGTCTTGGTATGATTCAGTCTCACACTTCGGTAACTATGATCGCCTTCACTATGCTTATTATTATTTTTACTCAAGATCGAGAGTGAATTCGACTTGAGGTAGCTGGGTTAGAGTGAGCATACCAGGAACATGATAGCATTTTAGAGAAAGCATCCGGGGAGTTATTAGTCGGGAATGGATGGTTATTATACTTCACTTGTGTGTGAATGTTGTAGTATATTAGTACGTATATAATATGAGTAGATAATTATATACGAGATTAATACATAAGTGTGAATGTATTTCTTACATAACTAGTGTGAAAGTTATATGAATTAAAAAAAAGGTTTCCTATATAACTAGTTTAAACGTTATATGATTTAATATAATTGAACTGATTAATAAGTTAATGAGAAGATAACTTAATAATCAAAGTGAGAATACTCAGGTTAGAGTAGTGTGGTAAAAAAAGGTGTGATACTAGTTAGGTGGGGTAGCTTAATTGGGAAGGTTAGAAGGCAAGCATTATGTATGCACATTAGATGAGGGGTGAGCTATACCTCAAGAGAGTGCGACCCTAGCTTAAATATGAAGTGTCATATTTAATTATTGTAATTTAACTGCTTGCTAAATATTTTTAAAAAGTTTTACTTGAAATCTGACCTGTGTCAAAATCTTTTTTAATTTTTTTAGGTGTCCAGCCATAGGGACGCCCAATTTGAGGATTCTATCTAGGGATGCGCAACTACAGCTCATGTGGAAGTTGCGGGACTTTTCTATAGACATTTCGTTCATTTATTCCTAGTGTAGGATCTTTACTTTAGTATTCATTTGGGCATGTCGCTCTCAGATTTAATATTTTTGGTATTTATTTGACCTTGAGTATCCAGATTTTTGTTTCAGTTTACTGTTGTATTTTATTATTGAACTTATAGTTGATTCCGTCATCTTTATTAATATTATTCATTTGTGTTGGATTCAGTTACCAGTTTATGTGGATGGTTTATTATTATTTATTTCCTCATGTTGTTAATTATTGCATGATAATATTTGGCACCGGTCTATTTAAATTACTAGGTGGTTAGTAACTTTAAAAATATTTTTGGCAGTGATGCTAAGAATGAGCCATATGAGACCAATGTTTTATTTTGATCGCGGGATGGCCACCCGGTATTTTAGTAGCCGAGGTATCACAAATGGTATCATAGCCATGTTCTAGAGTTCTTAGGATCTGTGCGGCTTATTACATTTTAGCGCAGTGTTCTTTGATATAGAGCCTTATTATAGGAATGTTGCATTACTTCACGTAGGCGACTTATGTTCTTCTACTATTAAGTATAGTTGATGCGATTTATATACGAGTTCAATTGGGCTTCGTACACCGAACAACTTTGGACGACCAGTGAGGGGTGTTAGAAGGAATGCAGGGGGAAAGGCTCAGAGAACCCATGAAATATTCTGGGAACGGTGACCGTGATAGAAGTCACTATGATTATTGTTCAGACAGATGGCGTTGGGATAATCCCTAGGGCGCAATATTTTCCCTAAGCACCGTCGTAGAAAGCGGCGGTACAAATTCAGACTCACCCATCATAGTCGGTACAAGGGGAAGTTGGAGGAACTCTTACGAAGAGACATCCATAAGGATTCGAGGAAGAAAAGGAGTGTGATGGGTTAATTGAAGGAGATAACCCATAGGTAATTCTATAGAGTGGAGTGCTGTGGCACCCAGGATTTAATTTCGGGCAAAATTTTGGCTCAGAGGAGCGGCATTGTAGTGTTAGGAGTTAGTCACCACAAACTTAGAGAGATACCATGAATAATGGGGAATTTGTGGTGCGCTGTGATCGTAAATCCTCTCAATAGCTGTTTAAACAGAGAGGCAAAGGAGATTTGAAGACTTGTTTCAGAAGGGCCGTACAACGATCGGTTATGAAGGAAAGTTGACATGTTTAGCAAACTTCATACCCGACAAGGTGGATACAGAGAATAAAAAAGGTCCATAAGTTAATAATGGACTCATGAGTAGAATATATAAGCATGGATGGGGAAATTTGGATAGAACGACAAGTACCATTGTTGTCAATGTCATAAGAAGGGAGCCAAGAGAGTTAAAGAATCTAACCGAAGGGAAAGACTAGATTTAATAGTGCTAGTGAGGCACCATATGAGGGTATACCCAGTAGAGGACCTATTTTAATGATTGTGATCAATAAAATTCCTACCAGGTGACAGTGGATTCATGTCAAGGCCAATAACGAGTCCAATAGGGCCAGCGGAGCCAAAGGGACAATGGTGGTAGCAATCAGGGTCAAGACTACTAGGTCTGTGAGAAGGACAACCCCGAAATGTCCAGGGGGGGACAAAGAAAGGGGAATGACACAGAGAGGTGTTTTATGTATGAAGATTAGGAACATATGTTTGGGTCTTGTCCGGAGTGAATTGGGGGACAATGATGGGATGTCCAGTAGGGGCAACAGTTGTAAGAATTTTTTGGTTCGATTGGGACGAGGGTTTTATGTCCAGGAACCATTTGGACGACAAATGCTATTGGCAATTGAAAGTATGAGTTTTATCCTGGGATGATTGGGGTCTATTTTATGTGACACGAGCGAGTCATGGTAATTTATTAATACTAGTTTGGCATGAGAAAAGGGTTCAGTAGAGGTATCGTTTATATTACATATAGTTGGATATATGCACCGTTGAGATAGCGGGGCTCTCTTTAGTTCCATTTGTTGGGGAGCAGGTGTGGATACTGAGCGGATAACTCGTTTTGAGAGGTGATATTCGAGGTATGGTTTTATCCTGGTTACGGACTATTAATCGATGGGGGGCTAGTACAGCACGACTATCGTGTTCGCTGTTCGGGGACAAGATGTATATTTTTGCGATGTCTCACTCGAAAGAGGGTCGAGCTCGCGGTGATATTTTTATGAAGTAGACTTTAGAGAGTACGATATCTAGTTACATTGGATCTCCGTGCATAGGGACTTTTAATGATGTGATGCAGGGTATATCGGGTTCACTGTTGAGCGATGAGTTTTAGCTCATTGTTGTTTACGTGATGAGAACTTAGTGATAGTGAGAGGATCATATCGTGTGATACCTTGAGAGACATGGGCATTGATGATTTTATTATTGTGCCGTGAGATAAAATTTGTGATATCTTAGTTATGTGCTTTGGACTCACGAATTTTGATGATCGACAATGCTAGGAGATAGTGCATTGGGGAAAGTTCTTTTGAGCTTCGTTATGGGATGTTACACGCATGGAGCTTAATAAACGTTGGGAGTAGTGAGACATGGTTGAATGCTAGTGCATCAGTTTTAAATGTTAAATTATTAAACATGTAGAAGAAACATTTTAAGCTGATAGCTATTACGATATATGGCCAGGGGAGCCGGGAAGTGCTGTGAAGGAAGCATCGAGAAAACTTATGTACCATAAGATATGGGTGGGACAATAACGAGAAGAATTAAATTGCAATTTGTGGGGTAATCGAGAATACCTCTATGATATAGCCACATCGAGAGTGCGGAGCTGAGCCTGAGATAAGTATGTTACGCACGAGACGTTAGTGATAATTATGCTGAGATGTTTGGGCTATGATATATAGTGTGGGGAGACTTTATGTTCGCTGTTCCAAGGGATGATTTATTTGTGCTAGTTATCACCTAAAAGAGGGTCTAGTCTATATATACATGTGTGTGTGTATATATATATATATGTTATGGTGTGTTGCATAATTGACTTATAAGAAAATCTTAGTATTGTTATATCTGATTCCTATGAGTAGGGATAGTTACTGATGGAATTGAGGGGGATAAGGCTTATTATTGGGCGGGGATATTGCTCGCGATTCATTCACGCTAAGAAAATAGTGAGAGTAAGGGGCGATGTATTGTATGATGTCTTTTGTAACATGAGAGTGGACGAGTATACTTTTATGCCAGGAGACGGGAATTTAGGGTACGTACTATGGACTAAGAGCCTAGCAGATCTTAACGATCGATAATGTTAAGTAGTAGTGTATCGGGGAGGTTCCTTGTTTGGATTTCGCTTTGCGAGACGTCCCATGCATGAAACTTAGTGCAACGTTGGAAGTGGGGATATGTTTGGTCATTAAGACATGGGTTTGGTACCTTGGTTATTATACACATATTTGGTTATTGTGGTGAGTTGAAAACTATATTACGATTTAAGGCTAGTAGAGCCAGGTAACATTAGTGCGGATGAGCATGGGTTCAGGGTGTTTAGGCCCCTTGGGTAATTAATTTAATTTTAATATTATTCGCGATTAGAAGGGGAAAAAATATGTGTAGATATCTTAAGGGCATGTGAGTAGGGAAGTATTCGAGGCTTGGAATACTAGACTCATCTTAATTTTGTCCCTTTGTAGGGGGAAGTATGTAACACCCCATATTTTTGAGGATATAAAATTTAATTAATTTGTGATATAGCATTTAATTAATCTAGCGGATTTTAATTAAATTAGTGAATTAAGAATTTATTAATTCAGTTATTTTTCTAAATTCAAAGGTGTCGTAATTTGAGGACGAGTTAAGGGATTTTAGTTAAGAAACTCGAAATGATGATTCTGACTGTACGATTGATTCCGAATAGGTCGAGATAGTCGAAAAAGAATACCCCCGTATTAATTGGGTCTCGGGGCATTTTTAAGCATAACCGGGCTCACACAACGGTGTTCGGGTCATTTGGGCTTGTCCCATAGGCTCAATTTTGGGATTAGCAATATAAAACCTACATTAGGGAGTTTGTGGCAGACACAAATCAATAAGAAAACCCTATTTTTACAGAGGAGAAAAGATGGAGAAATTGGGAGAGCTTTTGGGAACCAAACCAAGAGAAGAGGGGTGTGTTCTTCGTCAAATCTTCATCTACATCAAAGGAAAATAGACCCTACGAATTTATTCAGGTAAGTAGTTAAAATTTCTTTCAATTTAATTGCAGTATTTCTATTCATATCATAGTGGGCGTGATAAAGAAATTCGTTTTTGGGAGTGGGCTATCATGTGAAATGGGTTTTTGTGAAGTTTAATACAACGTGTAAAATTAATACTCAGTGATTAAGAAACTCATGTAATACTATTAGAATTTAGTCCAGGATTAGAAACCTAGAAATTTATCTTGTGTAATTGAGGTTTGGGAACTCATATTTAGGAAAAAAATTATCTTTGTATAAACCCAATCTACGAACTCAGTGGGAATTTTATAAATCATTAATGATTGGAGTTTGCAATACATAGTTCGATCTGGATAAGGACTAATAAAGGTTGGGATATACTCGATTAAAGTTGGGATTAAAATAGTAAAGCTTGACATTCGTTATTGGAAGCAGCGACGTGAGGATGACGAAGGAAGTCTTGGCCAAACAGGTCATTCGAATGACCAGTGGAATCGTTTTAATGATAATGATTATCGTTCGAATGACCCATGGTCTCCTTCGAATGACGGTAGGGGTTTCGGACACCACTGTCGTCCATGTGGGCTCTTCTTTGGGGATTTTATTTTAAGGATTTAATCTGTGGATAGAAAAATTAAAGGGAGAAATACTTAGGGTCTTGGGAGGTGTATTTCAAGATATATTTTATTTAGATAGAGTGTCAATCTAAATAATTGGAATTGGGAGAAATAAATTAAAGGGGTTGGAAATACAGACCAAGTTAGGGAGTCCGGGTATTATGGTTGAGTGACACCACTTGGATAAAATCAATAAAGGTGAAAATTAATTTAATTAAGGGTCAGAGGTTTGACTCGGATATTTTTTAGGCTAGTGCAAGGGGAGTTAGGCCCGTGGTATCCGGCTTAATTTATTATACATACATATAATAAATTATCGAATATTAAATTTAACGAGAGGTGTTAACCTTAATAGTGGGATTTTGTGTAACAAATTCTAAGGGGTGAAGATACGAACCGAATGAGTGGGTCTGGGTATTTAAATTGGATGACACTACTTAAATGACAAAATAATTAATGCGTGAATAATTAAATAACAAGTCGGGATATAGAATTGGGTATTTTGGGATAGTGCTACGGGTATTAGGCACGGGTTAGCCAGACTTTTATTAAATACATGTATGCGGTTAGTGTGATAGTATATATATATATATATATATATATATATATATATATATATATATATATATATATATATATATATATTGTGTGTGAATTATAGATATCGATGTGAATGATATTTATTGGAATACATACCCCTCTAGTGCTATTATAAGAGGTTGCGCGATGTGGGTGAATCCTCTGGCTTGAGGATCAGGGAGAGTATAATTCCCAGGTCATAGCGTCCAGTATTTATACGTTATGATTCTTTTTGGGGTGTGACATCTTGGGTATGATTCAGTCTCACACTCGGTGAATTATGATCGCCTTCACTATGCTTTTATTTTTACTCAGGCTCGAGAGTGAGTCCGACTTGAGGTAGTCGGATTAGAGTGAGCATACCTGGAACATGATAGCATTTTAGAGAAAGAATCCGTCGAGTTATTACTCGGGAATGGATGGTTATTATACCAGACATGTGTGTGAATATTTTAGTATACTATTAGGTATATAATATGAGTAGATAATTATATACGGGATTAATACATAAGTGTGAATGTATTTCTTACATAACTAATGTGAAAGTTATATGAATTAAAAAGGGGTTGCCTATATAACTAGTGTAAAAGTTATATGATTTAATATAGTTGAACCGATTAATAAGTTAATGAGAAGATAACTTAACAATCAAAGTGAGAATACTCGGGTTAGAGTAGTGCGGTAGAAAGAGGTCTGATGCGGTTAGTTAGGTGGGGTAACTTAACTAGAATGGTTAGAAGGCAAGCATTAGGTATGTACATTAGATAAGGGGTGAGCTATAACTCAAGAGAGTGCGACACTAGCTTAAATATGAAGAGTGTGCATGCATATTTAACTATTTAAATTTAATTGCTTGCTAAATATTTTCAAAATGTTTTACTTGGGCTCTAACCCATGTCAAAATCTTTTCCAAAACCTTTTAGGTGTCCAGCCACAGGGACGCCCTGTTTGAGGATTCTATCCAGGGACACGCAACTGCAGCTCATGTAGCAGTTGCAGGACTTTACTATAGACGATTCGTTCATTTATTCCTAGTGTAGGATCTTTACTTCAGTATTCATTTGGGCATGTCTCCCTCAGATTTAGTATTTAGTTATTTATTTGACCTTGTGTATCCAGGTTATTGTTTCAGTTTACTGTTGTATTTTATTGTTGAACCGATAGTTAATTTGATCGTCTTTATTCATATTATTCATATGTGTTGGATTCAGTTACCAGTTTATGTGGATGGTTTATTATTATTCATTTTCGCATGTTGTTAATTATTGAAAGATAAAATTTGGCACCGGTCTATTTAAATTACTAGGTGGTTCGTAACTTTAAAAATGTTTTCGATAATGATGCTAAGAATGAGACATATGAGACCAACGTTTTATTATAATCATGGGCTGGCCAGCCGGTATTTTTGTAGGTGGGGTGTCTCAGATGGTATCAGAGCCAAGTGATAGAGTCCTTAGGATTTGTGTGTCTTATTACATTTTAGCGTAGCGTTCTTTGATATAGATCCTTATTATTGGATTGTTGTATTTCTTCACGTATGCAACTTACGTTCTTCTGCTATTAAGTATAGTTGATGCGATTCATATATGAGTTCGATTGGGCTTCGTACACCAAATAACTTTGGACGACCAACGAGAGGTGTTAGAGGACCCAACGAGAGGTATTATGCCCTAGTACCATTGTTGTCAATATCCTGAGAAGGGATCCAAGAGAGTTGAAGAATCAAACAGAAGGGAAAGATTGGATTTAACAGTTCTAGTGAGGCACCATAGGAGGGTATACCCATTAGAGGACCCACTTTAATGATTGAGATCAATAAAATTTCTACCAGGTGATGGTGGATTCAGTCAGGGCCGTCAAGGCCAACAACGAGTCCCATTGGGCCACCGGAGACAAAAAGACAACAGGGGTAGCAATCAGGGTTAAGAATACTAGATTCGTGAGAAAGAAAACCCCGACATGGCCAGTGGGGCCAGAGAAGGGAAATGACACAGAGAGGTATCTTATGTGTGAAGAGTAGGAACACATGTGTGGGTCTTCTCTGGAGTGAATTTGGGGACAAGGACGAGATGCCCAGTAGGGGCAACCGTTATAAGAATTTTTTGGTTCGATTAGGATGAGGGTGTTATGTCCAGGAACCATTTTAACCGCGAGTGTTAATGGCAATTGAAAGTATGAGTTTTATCCCGGGATGATTCTGGTGTGTTTTGTGTGACACGAGCGAGTCACGATAAGTTATTAGTACTAGATTCGCTTGAGAAATGGGCTCAGTAGAGGTTTTGTTAATATTACTATAGTTGTGAATATGCAGGGGAACATGTGTGGACACTGAGAGGATAGCTCGTTTTGAGAGGTGATATTCGAGGTATGGTTTTATCCTGGGTACGGACTGTTAAGCGATAGTGGGCGGGTACAGCACGACTATCGTGTTCGCTTTTCGAGGACATGATGTATTTTTTTGCAATGTCTCACTTGAAAGAGGGTCGAGCTTGCGGTGATATTTTTTATGAAGTAGACTTTAGAGAGTACAATTATATAGTTACACTGGATCTCGGTGCATAGGGACTTTACTGATGTGATTCAGGGTATATCGGGTTCACTGTTGAGCGAAGAGTTTTAGCTCATTGTTGTTTACGTGATGAGAACTTAGAAATAGTTAGAGCATCATATCGTGTGACACCTTCAGAGACATGGGCATAGATGATTTGATTATTGTATCTAGAGATAAATTTTTTGATATCTTAGTTATGTGCTTTAACCCACGGATTTTGATGATCGATAATGTTAGGAGATATTGCATTGAGGAAAGTTGTTTTGAACTTCATTGTGTGATGTTACATGCATGGACCTTAGTAAACGTTGGGAGTAGTTAGACGTGGTTGGATGCCTGTGCATCAGTTTTAAATGTTAAATTATCAAATGTGTAGAAGAAACAGTTTAAGCTGAGAGCTATTACGATATATGACCAGGGGAGCCGGGGAGTGTTGCGAAGGAAGTACCGAGAAAACTTATGTACCACAAGCTAATGGTTGGGGAAATATCGAAAAGAATTAAATTACAATTTGTGCAGTTATCTAGAATAACTGTATGATATAGCCACGTCGAGAGTGCGGAGCTGAGCTTGAGATAAGTATGTTATGCACGAGACGTTAGTGATAATTATGCTAGGATATTTGGGCTATAGTATATAGTGCGGTGAGACTTTTTGTTCACTCTCCCAAGGGATGATTTATTTGTACTAGTTATCACCTGAAAGAGGGTCTAGTCTATATATACATGTATATATATATGTTATGGTGTGTTGCATAATAAGGTTATAAGAAAATGTTTGTATTGTTATATTTGATCCCGGTGAGTAGGGACGATAACTAATGGAATTAGAGGGGACAAGGCTTATTATCGAGTGGGAAGATATATCTCGTGATTCATTCACGCTAATAAACTAGTGATAGTAAGGGGCGCCGTATTGTGTGATGTCTTTTGTAACATGAGAGTGGACGAGTATACTTTTATGTTAGGAGACGGGAATTTTGGGTACATGCTATAGACCGAGAGCCTAGCAGATCTCAACAACCGACAATGTTAGGTAGTAGTGTATTGGGGGGTTCCTTATTTGGATTTTGCTTTCCGAGATGTCCCACGCATAAAACTTAGTGCAACGTTAGAAGTGGAGAGATTTTTGGTCATTAGGACATGGATTTGGTACCTTGGTTATTATAGACATATGTGGTTATTACTGTGAGTTGAAAGTTATATAACGATTTAAGGATAGTAGAGCCAAGTAACATCAGTGTGGATGAGCAAGGATACATGGTGTATGGGCGCCCTGGATAATTACTTTAATTTTAATAAAATTAGCGATTAGAAGGGGAGGACATATGTGTAGCGATATTAAGGGTATGTGAGTCGAAAAGTATTCAAGGCTTGGAGTACTATACTCATCTTAATTTCGAGGACGAAATTCCATTGTAAGGCAGGAAGTACGTGACACCCTGTATTTCAGAGGATATAGAATTTAATTAATTTGCTGATATAGGATTTAATTAATCAGAAGGATTTTAATTAAATTAGTGAATTAATAATTTATTAATTCGGGTAATTGGTTCTAAATTCACATGTCGTAATTTGAGGACCAGGTTGGACATTTTGAGTGCAAGGTTGATTCTGAATAGGTCGAGATAGTCGAAAAAGAGTACCCGGGAGTAGTAATTGGGTCTAGGGGCATTTTTAAGCATAACCGGGCTCACACGGGGGTGTTTGGGCTTGACCCATAGGATTAATTTTGGGATTTGCAATATAAAACCTACATTAGGGAGTTTGTGGCAAACACAACTCAAAAAGAAAACCCTAGTTTTGCCAAGGAGAAAAGGGGGAGAAATTGGGAGAGCTTTTCGGAGCCAAACTAAGAGAATAGGGGTGTGTTCTTCGTCAAATCTTCGTTCACATCAAAGGAAAACAAACCCTACGAATTTTTTCAGTCAAGTAGTTAAACTTGCTTTCAATTTAATTGCAGTATTTTCGTTCATATCATAGTGGGTGTGACAGAGAAATTCGTTTTTGGTAGTGGGTTATCATGTGAAATGGGTTTTTGTGAAGTTGAATACAACGTGTAAAATTAATACTCAGTGATTATGAAACTCATGTATTACTATTAGAATTCAGTCCAGGATTAGAAACCCAGAAATTTATCTTGTGTAATTGAGGTTTGGGAAATCATATTCGGGAGAAATTTATAATCTCTGTATAAACCCAATCTACGAACTCAGTGGGAATTTTATAAATCGTTGATGATTGGGGTTTGCAGTATATATTGTTCGATCCGGATAAGGAATTAATAAAGGTTGGGAAATACTATATTGTAGCTGGGATTAAAATCATGAAGCTTGAAATTCGTTAATGGCAGCATCGGCGTGAGGAGGACAAAGGAAGGCTGGGCCAAACAGGTCGTTTGAACGACCCATGGTCTCGTTTGAACGATGGTTGGGGTTTTGGACACCACCGTCGTCCACCTGGGTTCTTCTTTTGGGATTTTATTTTAAGGATTTAATTAGTGGACATAAAAATTAAAGGGAGAAATACTTAGGGCCTTGGGAGGTGGATTTTAAGATATATTTTATTTAGATAGAGTGTCAATCTAAATAATTGGAATTAGGTGAAATGGACTAAGTTATGGAGTTCGGGTATTATGGCTGAGTGACACCACTTGGATAAAATAATTGAGGTGAGAGGTTTGACTCGAATATTTTTCAGCCTAGTGTGACGGGAGTTAGGCAAGGGGAGGCGATTTAATTTATTATAGATATATATTATAAATTATCGAACATTAAATTTAATGAGAGGTGTTAACCTTAATAGTGGGATTTTGTGTAACAAATTCTAAGGCGTGAAGATACGGACATAATGAGTGAGTCTGGGTATTATAGTTGGGTGACACTACTTAAATAATAAAATAATTAATGTGTGATTAATTAAATTACAAGTCACGATATAAACTTGAGTATTTTGGGCTAGTGCTACGAGTGTTAGGTACGGGTTAGCCAGACTTTTATTAAATATATGTATACGGTTAGTGGGATAGTATATATATATATATTGTGTGTGTGTGCATTATAGATATTGGTGTGAATGATATTTATAGGAATACATACCCCTCTAGTGCTATCATAGGAGGTTGCATGATGTGGGTGAATCCCTTGGCTTGAGGAGCAGGGAGAGTATAATCCCCAGGTCATAAAATCCAGTATTTATATGTTGTGACTCTTTTCGGGGTGAGACGTCTAGCGTATGATTCAGTCTCACACTCGGGAAACTATGATCGCCTCCACTACGCTTATTAATATTATTATTTTTACTCAAGCTCGAGAGTGATTCCGACTTGAGGTGTCCGAGTTAGAGTGATCATACCTGGAATATGATAGCATTTCAGAGAAAGCATCCGATGAGTTATTACTCAAGAATGAATGGTTAGTATACTTGACATGTGTGTGAATGTTATAGTATATTAGTACGTATATAATACGGGTAGATAATTATATACGGGATTAATACATAAGTGTGAATGTATTTCTTACATAACTAGTGTGAAAGTTATACGAATTAAAAAGGGGCTTCCTATATAACTAGTGTAAACGTTATATGATTTAATATAGTTGAACCGATTAATAAGTTAATGAGAAGATAACTTAATAATCAAAGTGGGAATACTCGGGTTAGAGTACTGCGGTAGAAAGAGGTGTGATGTGGATAGTTAGGTGGGGTAACTTAACTAGGAAGGTTAGAAGGCAAGCGTCATGTATGCACATTAGATGAATGGTGAGCTATCCTTCAAGAGCGTGCGACACTAGCTTAAATATGAAGAGTGTGCATGCATATTTAATTATTTCAATTTAACTGCTTGCTAAATATTTTCAAAATGTTTTACTTGGGCTCTGAACCGTGTCAAAATATTTTTTAAAACCTTTTAGGTGTCCAGCTACAGGGACACCTAGTTTGACAATTCTATCCAGGGATGCGCAGCCGCAGCTCATGTGGAAGTTGCAGGACTTTACTATAGACGTTTTGTTCATTTTTTCCTAGTGTATGATCTTTACTTCAGTATTCATTAGGGAATGTCACCCTACGATTTAGTATTTAGCTATGTATTTAACCTTGTGTATCTAGGCTTTTGTTTCAGTTTACTGTTGTATTTTATTATTGGACCGATAGTTGATTCGATCATCTTTATTCATATTGTTCAATCTGTGTGGGATTCCGTTTCCAGTTTATGAGGATGGTTTATTATTATTATTATTTATTTTTGCATGTTCTTAATTATTGCAAGGTAAAATTTGGCACTGGCCTATTTAAATTACTAGGTGGTTAGTGACTTTAAAATATTTTCGACAGTGATGCTAAGAATGATCCATATGAGACCAACGTTTTATTTTGATCACGGGTTGGCCTTTCGGTATTTTAGTAGGCGGGTTGTCACACTAGTTATAGTACGGTGGTTAACTCGTCACAAGTGATTGGATAAGGTCAATATAGACTAGAGCGTGTGGTGTTTGCCAATCGATATGGTTTATATACGCCAAGGACGGGAAAGGTAGGGATTTGTTCCCTAGGACGGAAGTCGGATGTTGACTTTCAAAAGGACTACAGATTCGTAAATTTTCTTCGTGTTGCGAGAATGAATGGTTGTAATTCGATTCGCCATGGCTAGTGACCCAAGTCGGGGTGTACGACTAGGATTTATGCTCGATCAGAACTCTAGAAATGTTTAGAATGATCTTAAGAATATGGCATAGGTTCGCTTTGTAAACCATAGTCAGACGCTTAAGGGCGAAATTTCTAGAGACGATTTCTTGTTCCTTCTGACTCTCATGTGTCCTTTTTTTTATTACGATTATTGGAGAACGGTATTCTCACCTATGTGGTGACCCATGGTCCTAGTAGAGCACGGTGGATAGGGTTTGGTCAATGAAAGTCGGTAACTGAGTACCCCAATCTGAGGTATTCTTGCTATTGCATAAATTTCTGCGTACGAGTGGCTGCGTTATTGGCCACACGGTTTGCTCATAGTATCGATATTTCTTTGGACTAGTGGACTTTTGACTGGCCGAATCAGCAGTCAGTTGATCGAATTACGAAGAGCAGGATGATGGCATGAGGTTAGGATATAGTGTTGGAAATAAAGGAAACTTAGCATACGATGCTACTTTGCCATGATAAGTGGATTAAACTGAGACTGTAGCGAGTACTCAAGGACGATACACTTAGGTTAGTATTAGGCTCATCAGAGTGATGCAGTAAAAGGTGAAAATCGAGCGTACGGTAATGACTTGATGAGAATATTTCTCCTTAGAGTGAGAGAATAGCATAGGATTGTTATCAGCAAGCTCATGCGAGTTGTGTACTTAGGATAGCCTAAGAATTTGTGGAACATAGGATGTACGGTCCTATGCTAGAATTGATTTTGATGATGAATGCGATGATTGACTGTATTTTGATTCGCATTGGGTGAGTTTCGACAACTAGAAAAAGGTTTTTCCCGTAGAGGCATGGGTACGCCTTAGGTACTATCATAGATGGTGATAAAAACGGTTTGGACTTGATCTTAAGGCGAGTGGATACTCGAAGTCGATTATGTAATGTTATGGTTAGCAAAATGGTCAGCATTAGAGCATGTCACATATTGAGTATTTGGTGACCTTAATGTTAAGGAATTAGATCATTTGTCTTAGAGGATCTCTTGGATTTAGAATAGAAATTAGTGGACCCCATAATCTTGAGGATTAATGGATCGAGAATTTTGGCGAAGAAATTCCCCAGAGAGGGAAGTTTGTAATACCATGTTCCAACTATTCAACTATATTATATATGAATGATAAATGAAGAGGAGTTAAAGATGATTAAGAGAGAATTGTGGGACTAGAAATGAATAAATTAAACTATGGATATAGGGTCGTTCGAACGACAGTTAGAGGTCCTTCTAACGACATCCTCGGGTCGTTAGAATGGAGATGGATGTCGCGATAAGCAGGGCATCGAACTACATGCCACTGATTTATAGTGGCAGGTCACATGATGGGTCGCACTATCCATACTTTGAACGACATGGAGAAGTCATTCGAATGACCTGGGCTTCTTGTTCGAATGACGTAAATCGAAAATGTTTAGATCAGATTGCCCTTGTGCGCTGTCATATTTTTTTCCATTAGATCGTTGTGCTATCAAGGCCAGATCAAGCTAGATTGGGAAAAACAAGAGTTTAGCCTTTAGAAGGGTTGTATAAGGGTGTGCTTGGGGTTATTTATAGGAAAAAATAGAATAGAAAGAGAGAGAGAGAGGTGGGTGATCTTCTACCTCCTCCCACCATAAACCACCAACTCTCCACCATTCCACCACCTTCCACCACCATTTTATGTAATATCCCACCATGTTCAAGTCTACAATACCCATTTCCACCATTGTTGAGGTAGAGCTACGAATTTTGGAGGAGTATTGCGAGATTTTTGGAGAAGATGATGAGGGATTCCATGGAGTTTAAAGCGGGTCTTGCTTGGAAGCTTGGAAGGAGAGCATTTTGGAGCATTTTGGAGGATGTATTTGGTAACCCCTTAAGGCCACCTTTGGAGGTGGGGGTTGCTCCTCTTACTCCAACATTTCTAGAGAATGAATAAATATTCAAAGTTTTGAAGTATAAAAGTTGGTATTTTATGAAAATGGTGTATTTTTTAGAAAGATTGATGTTAAACATTTTCTGAAATAAAATGTTTGAAAATAATGATTTATTTTGGTAAACATAGGTGAATAAAATTTCTTGCAAAAATGAAGATTTTAAGAAAAATAGACATTTATTGACTTTGAAGAAATTAAATTTCTTTTATGCCTTGAAACTGTATTTTGCAAGTATGACGAATTTTTAGAATGAGAAATGTGTTTAACCCATTTAATCGGATTTTTAAGTTTAAAGTCCATCTTCTCATGTATATAAACTTGTAGTATTTTGACACTAAGTGCATAAACAAGTTTAAAGAATATTTTGTTGGGTTTAAACATGAACTAAGAAAAGTAGGAATTTTTATCTTTAAAGTATGTGAAAAGGGGTTAAAAATATGATAAGTACCAAATTGTAAGACTACATACAAAATAAAGGAAATGGTATTTTTTTATAAATGTAGTCTTAAGTGTAAATAGGTTTCTTGAATAAAGAAATTAAAGAAATGTGTTGTTTGGAATATTATAAAAAAGGTGTAGAATAAGTGTTAATGAATAAATATGAGAAAGTTAGTGTTTATAATTTAGTAATGTTGTAGAAGATTAACACTTATAAAATTGTAAAAAAGGATTAAAGAGGTAAAGATGTTTCCAATTGAGAAGAATATTACTCCAAAGTTAAAAAGGGGTGTTAAGGTGTTAAAACACTTAAGAAGTTAGGGTGGGTAACTGACAGGCAGCGGAAAAACCACGACGCAAGGGTCACCTTACGCCGGTCGTTTATTTTCGGATCCCACCACTGTGCAAAAACCTAAACTATTGACTACACTCTTTTAAGGGAGTATAACGGTCAGTTTGGGTATCAAAAATCCACAGAGACTAGTTGATAGAATTATATTGGTTTAATACGTCTCAAATAAAAGTGCAAAAGATAATTGTTAACAAAACGAAAAGATAACTAAGCATGGGTATTTAAACTAAGATTAATGAAAGCGGAATAAAAACTATAGGTTGCGACTAATATCCCTAATCTCGGTTTAATGCGTATAAATGGTTACATGAGACTAGTAATTTACTAAGATTGAATTTCATTTCAATAAGTGATTAAATCTAGATTTTTCACCCCCTAAATTCGCATAAAGGCCTATTATGATTTTGGCGTCAACAAATACCTCGGAAAGTACACACGCAAGGTCGTAAATACAGAGCATACATGATATAACCTGTTAAATCTCCTAAGCATAAAGTAAAGGACAACCCAATCAAATTAAATGCATAAAATCCATCACTAAAGCAAAGAATCCCAATAAAACCATGGTGAGTTCCATTAATCACAACCCAAGCTAAATTAGCTACACAACATAATGAAAGACATGTATTTAATGCAAGAAATATAGGAAGCAAGTAAAGAAAGAAATAAAGCTAAATTATAAAGAAATTAAAGTAAATAGAAAAGTTTAAAGCAAGAAAAGACAATAATGGAAACTATATTAATGAAGAAGAAAGTGAATAGTAGCTTACAATACCCAAATGGCACAAACCCTAAGAGATAGAAGCCCCCACTAAAAATTCCCTCTTCTCACCTGAACTAACCTAAAATACAATATATCCTTAAAATAAACAAAACCCCCTTTATATATTAAGTTACAAATAAAATAAAAGCAAAAGAAATTAAAGAAAGAAAAAGCGCTGGAAAACTGCTCTACCAGGTCGACCACGGGTGGGGACCCGGTCGACTCGTCCCTTAGTAAAAATCCCACTACTTTCATCCAAAGGCAAAATCCCATTCATCGGTCGACTGCTGGCCAGGAGCCAGTTGACAGGTCCCCTGTTTCCTGGAAATCTTTACTCTAACATGATGGTTAGAAGGTGTATACGGAATTGGCTCTAACTTCTTCGTTCGAACTCCAAATGACGTGATGTTAACGACCACACGAAGATAACTCAATGAGCTACGCTTTCGTGGATTCCCACTGAGCTGGAGATGAAGTTTAGAATGACTAAAATTCCCTTGAGATATCCTCCAATGACAAAACTTCTTCGAAATGCAACTGATCCTCGCTTTAAGCTTTCCAATACCTACAAAGGCTCACTTAACCCGTGCAAAGAAATTAAAGATATTTAATAGAGGTTGTCTAGTTAACGAGCATACATGTAGACATAAAGAACACAAAAACTGCTAAATTTCATAAAGATAACGGGTGCAAGTATGTAATATTTGTGAAGTATCACACCCCCTAAATTAGACATTGCTAGTCCCTAGTGATGAAACAAACAAAACAAATCCACAGAAGGTGGTACAAAAAGTATATATTCATCAAAACTATAAATGCCACTTTCATAGGGAAAATGATTGCATTTAGCATATGTGATTAGGCATAAATTCTTTCGAATTTATTCCCTTAATTTAGTAGCTTTTACCATCTCGAATAATGTAAAATGTAATGATTTATCTCATTTATATGCTACTGACCATTCCCACATAGTGCCTTGATTTTTGTGTGTTTTTCATGCTTTTTACAGGTATTTAACGCTAAGTGAGGAAAAAAGAAACCCTAAACTAAGAAGTCAATAAAGGAAGGAAAGTCAGAGGGCAAAACGATCAATTTACCTCGAGAATTTTGGATAAGGGATCAATATGAAAAATGAAGAAAACATGTTCATAAGCGCGTAGGAGGAAACGACATCCCAATTTGAGCATCTATTCAGAAGATATGAAGACATGAAGATGAGATAATCAAGAGAAAGAACACTGGAGCAAATTCAGGCCTGGACCAGACCGGATATAAGAAAAAACGAACCGGTTCAGAAGAGCAAAAACATTATGTCTCATTTAAGGGACCGGACCGATCCGCTATTTAGAAAAAACGAATCGGTCCGGGAAAGCCAACAACACACTGGTCACTTTTCACAATCGAACCGATCCGTTTAGAGAAAATAAGGAATCGATCCGGGGTACAGCTAAATCGAACCGATGAACCCCATCGGACCGATCCGATTGGGATTTTTCCAGATTTTTTCTTTTCTTATTAAGAGTTTTACTTGGTTCAAACTCTTGCAAAATTCGAAGTGTATTTAATTTGGTTTATTATTAAACATTAGGAGGTTCAAATTTTAGTAGTTTTTAAAGGGCTCTTGTAGATAAGAACCCTATTTTTGAAGTTTTGCATTTAATTCAAGATTTAGCATTTATTTTTCAAATTTCTTCAGTGCATGTAACAATTAAATTTTGCTTTCAATATCCTTAGTAGTTAGTTAGAGTAGTCAATGATTCGTAGTCTTCAATTCTTGATTCAAAAATTTCTTCTCAAATTTTCCAAGATAGTCATGAATTCCTACACTTTAAAAATTGTGTTTTTGTTTAATTTGATCATGTCTGGCTAAGTTTTTAAGGGTTGGGGTGCATGAACCCAACCCGATGTAATTTACCCATGTAGAAAATAGTGTTTGAATTGAATTTTAAGAGAATCATATTGTGTAGTACACACAATCATTGTAGGACTTTTAACCTAGTTTTCCCTAGGTAACCGAGGTGTTTAAGAGTACGATGCGCGTGTAGTTATGCAGTACCATTTTATTATTACCTTTGATTATGTATGGGGAGAACTTGTATCTTCATATATGTAATGCTTAGGATTAATGAAGTCCAGGTTCAACTAAAGTTATAATTCAAAATCTATCTTTTTATACGGTAAATGTACTTGAGTTTGGGGGATTGTAACCCAGGCCTATCTTTCTTTATTCATAGTTAATCCATTCAGTACGTTTATTTCTCTGCACTTAGTTTAGTTAGTAGTAATTTGCATTCGCTTATAGTTAGTAGATACTCCATTCTCCCTAATCACCATTTGTATTTCTTTTCGAGAGTCACTTTTCGGGTTAGTCACCTATCCCGCATCGTTACGATTCATCATCCTATTTCCCTGTGGAGACGATCCCTACTTACTTGGTTTATTACTAACGCGACAGGCTTTCACTTGAGCCTATATTAGCCCGCACACTAGACACACATATTTGGTCGCGTCAAGTTTTTGGCACCGTTTCCGGGAACTTAGGTAGACTATAGGTTAGGTGATTCAATCCCAAATTTGATTAAAAAAAAACTTAAAATAAAAAAAGAGAAATCATCTCTCAAAGCCCTTTCATGAAAAATCAAGATCAAACTCCTCAGAATACTCCAATAAGAATTCACGAAAATTCCATCGTCAAGAATAATTCTGAAAGCCCCCACACCCCTCGCGTACCACAATTCTGGGCTCCCCCTCCGACCTCCATCACTAATCACACGCTGAGTCACACGTCCGAAACACTGAGTGCGTATTCTGAGTCCATTGGAGAGAGATTCGTGTTGAATATTGTTAGTTTCGATACGGGTGAGTAAAACCTACCGTATCGTCCTATGAAGGATCTCTTATTTCCTGAGCAAACTGTCACCCCTGACTGCATTTTACTCCCGTATAATGCCGATTAGTTCCACTTCTGCAATGGGATGATATAAATTCTTCCAACTTTTCATGGTATAGATTTGGAGAAACCATATCTCCATATTCGAGAGTTCGAATAGGCGTGCAAAACCTTTAGTGACCAAGCTCTTTCCTTTTTCCTTGAAGGAAAAGGATAAGACCTGGCTTTGGTCTTTACCCCCGAACTCGATTATATCATGGAAGGATATGCAATCCAAATTTCT
Organism: Sambucus nigra; assembly: GCA_949130495.1. NCBI lineage: Eukaryota > Viridiplantae > Streptophyta > Magnoliopsida > Dipsacales > Adoxaceae > Sambucus > Sambucus nigra. Next base: position 185,598,856 of record OX422212.1, on the reverse strand, counting down.
TTCAAAGTTCTTTCCACCACATAAAACCAACTCTGTCAAGGCTCAAATTCAATCCTTTCTACAACGACATAATGATCCGTTTGAAAAATGTTGGGAACGATTCCAAGAGTTGGTTAACGCTTCCCCCATCATGGATTTGAGAGATATCTCCTGATCTCCTTCTTCCATCACGGGCTTACCGTAATGTCTAAATAACTAGTTCAAATAATGCGTGAAAGACCGTTTTGGGAATTAGATTTGAGTGACGTCGAGGCTCATCTTAAGTATGTCACCGAGACTACTCAACCATGGGACATCTCCGATCCTATTACCCAAAACCGACCTCGATAGGTGTCCAATACTCCTGTTGCGTCCGGTCTATACCAATTGAATCAAGATATATGGATAGACCAACGACTTGACCAATTTGAGAAAGGTATAAGAGACTCACTCGAGGTATGATTGAAAGAAGTTATTGGATCCTCCCGTGCTGTGAAAGAAAATGTGTGCACTATTTGTGAGGTGGGACATTCAACTAAATCATGTCCTACGATACTTGGCCTACAAAGCCATGCATGTCGAACAAGTGGAAGCAATAGGAGGGTTTAAGGGAAATTTTAATGCCCTTCACGGGAATTCATACAACCCTTTGTGGAGGAACCATCCTGGGTTCAACTACGGGCAACAATAAGTTGCGATGAATCCTACTTCACATGTTGCCCTACCTCCACTCCCTCCTCAATTCCAGCAAGCGCCACCGATGCAGCCCCACATGCAAGTGCCACCACAAGGCCCATACATTACCCCACCGCAGAGATATCTTGAGAACAACTTAAATCAGTTTATCCAGTCTCAAAATGCAACTAACTCTAAATATGATTGTATGTTCATAGAAATACAGACAAGCATATCTCGGTTACAAACTTCAATAAATGTCCAAGAGAAGGGAAAATTTTCGGTTCAAGGGCAAAGAACTCCTCAAGGTCAAGCTAATGTCATCTCTACATCTTCCGATCAACAAGAGCAATGCCAAGCTGTCACCACTCTATATAGTGGGAGGGTCGTTGATTTATCACCTCCCCCACATGAGAAGCCAAAAGACAAGGAGATTTCGCTTGACACAAAAGAGGCCGAAGATTCCCCCTTGAAAGAGAGTGACAAGGAAGACATTAGCGAGCCCGAAGTTGTTGTGAAATTGCCCTCCGCTACTCCATTCCCTCAACAGTTGGCCCCACCTCAAAAGGGAGCCTCCCGTGCGAATGTGTTAGATGTTCTTAAGAAAGTGAAGCTAAATTTGTCATTCCTTGATGCTATCCATCAAATTTCTGCCTATGCTAAGGTCATTAAAGATCTTTTGACTGTGAAAATATTACTAAAGGTGAAGAAGAATGTCTTCCTAGCACATAACGTGAGCTCCAATCTACTTAACGACCTTCCACCCAAAGTTAAAGATCCAGGTGCACCGACGATCTCTTGTGTCATTGGAGAATGTCGAATTGAGAGATCCTTATTGAACTTAGGTGCTAATGTTAATATACTTACCTACTCCATTTATAAGAAACTTGAGTTTGGTGACCTTATTCCCGCACGAATCTTTCTCAAATTAGTGGATCGCACAGTGAAGGTGCCTCGAGGGATTGTTGAGGACGTGATAGTCCAAGTGGACAGTTTCTACTTTCTGGTAGACTTTGTCATTTGGGACACGGAGCCCTCCATCCATTCTAGCAGTCATGTTCCCATCATTTTAGGCTTCCTATAATTATCTATGGCTAATACCTTAATCAATACACGAAATGGGCAAATACAGCTCACTTTTGGAAACATGACCCTCAAGACCAACATCTTCAATGTTGCTAACCAAATGGGTGACGAAGATGAAATCCATACGATCGAACTCATAGAGGAGGTAGTAGAAGAGTATATTGAGAGAACCATGGGTGGGGATGCGTTGTAAGCATTCCTAGCGAGAAGTGAGAAAAGCGATATCCCATACACCGAGTATGAGCGAGAGGTGGAGGAGTTGAAAGCAATATTAGATGAAGGAGCATCATTAGAGGATTTGAGATATGCCCATTGGGTTTCTATATTCGAGGAATTAACCCCAAGGGAGTCATGCTTGACACCTTCCGAAGAGAAATTTCCTACCCTCGAATTGAAGAAACTACCCTCAAAAGTGAAATATGCTTTTCTAGGAGAGGATGAGACATTTCCCGTTGTTGTATCCTCTAGTCTAGATAAAGAGCAAGAGGGTAAGTTGCTAGAAATTTTGAGGAAGCACCGAGGTGATTTTGGTTGGTTAATAGTGGATTTGAAGTGTAGAAGTCCCCTGATTTGTACCCATAAAATCCACCTCGAGGAGGACGTGAAGCCCTCGAGGGAAATGCAAAGGCGATTGAACCCAACCGTGAAAGAAATGGTCAGAGCGGAAATTATAAAGTTATTAGATGCTGGGATTATCTACCCTATCTAGGATAGAAAATGGGTGTGCACAATTCAAGTCATCCCGAAGAAGTCGGGAATGGCAATGGTCGAAAATGCTAAGGGTGAATTAATTCCTCAACGCACCACCACCGGGTGGCGTGTTTGTATTAATTATCAAAAACTCAATGCCGAAACGAGGAAAGATCACTTCCCCTTGCCTTTCATCGACCCAATGCTTGAACGCGTAGCTGGCCTTACCTTCTTGATGGTTATTTCAGTTATAACCAAATTTAGGTTGATATACTTGATTAAGAGAAGACGACTTTTATATGTCCATTTGGTACATTTGCTTACAAATGTATGCCTTTTGGATTGTGTAATGCGCCCTCGACATTTCAAAGGTGCATGTTAAGTCTCTTTAGCGACATGGTAGAAAGAGGACTCGAGGTTTTCATGGATGATTTCAGCGTTTTTGGCTCCTCTTTTGACCATTAATTAACGAATCTTGAAAAAGTTTTATCCCGATGTGTGGAGAAGAACTTAGTCCTTAATTGGTAAATATGTCACTTCATGGTTACCGAGGGCATATTTCAAGGCCACATAGTCTCATCTAAGGGAATAGAAGTTGACCGATCAAAGATAGACGTCATAGCTGGGCTTTCCCCGCCTAAATTACTAAGGGATGTATGCTCCTTCTTGGGCCATATAGGTTTTTATCGACAATTTATTAAGTATTTTAGTGCCATCACTAGACCCTTAAGTAACCTCCTTATGAAGGATGCCCCCTTTTAGTGGAATGACGGATGCCAAGAATATTTTGATAAATTGAAAAGCATGCTAATTTCTGCTCCCAACATGAAAGCTTCAGATTGGTCTCTTCCATTCCAGCTCATGTGTGATGCTAGTGATTATACGATCGGGACTGTTTTGGGAGAAAGAAAAGACATAAAAGCTCATGTCATCTATTACTCTAGTAGGACATTAACTGGACCACAACTTAACTACTCCACCACAGAGAAAGAATTGCTAGCGGTTGTTTTTTCTTTGGACAAATTCAACTCATATCTTATTGGGTCGCCCATTACTTGCTTTACTGGCCACGCGACCCTGAAATATCTCCTTACTAATAAGGAAGCCAAGTCGCGCCTCATAAGATGGATCCTACTCCTACAAGAGTTTAACCTCTCTATAAAAGACATGAAAGGGGTAAAAAAACGTCGTTACTGACCATTTATCACGGCTCTCATCCGACGTGCCTAGTGATCCGATTTCCATAGACGAGTATTTCTCGAATGAGAAGCTTTTCACAACTTCTTCTTTACCTTGGTTTGTAGACGATGGACGCCGCAAAAGAAGAAAAAATTCCTCACTTGGTCCCACATGTTCTTCTATGAGGACCCATTCTTATTTAAATATTATGAGAACCAGCTCGTCCGACTATGCATACCGGATGAATAAATATAAGATGTGATCCGATTTTATCATACAGAAGCATGTGGAGGCCACTTCTCCAAGAATAAGACTATCGCTAAAATTCTGCAAAGCGGCCTCTATTGGCCAACTATATTCCGGGATGTAAATGCCTATTGCAAATCTTGCAATAGGTGCCAAAGAATGGGAGCTATTATGCGCCATGACATGATGCCTCTAACCCCTATACTAGTCATTGAGATATTCAATTGCTTGGGTATTGACTTCATGGGATCATTCCCTCCCTCTTTCGACTTCCTATATATCCTCGTCGTAGTGGAATACGTCTCTAAATGGGTGGAGGTAGTAGCTACCCGGACGAATGACAATAAGGAGGTGATTAATTTCCTGCAAGAACACATACTTTCTCGCTTTAGTGCTCTAAAGGCAATTATAAGTGATAACGACACACACTTTTGCAATAAGTCATTTGCAAGGTTAATGAGAAAGTATGGCGTCGTTCACAAGGTTGGGACGACCTATCACCCTCAAACAAGTGGGCAGGCCGATTTAGAAAATCATGAGATCAAAACCATCCTCGAAAAGACCGTCGATCCTACCCAAAAATATTGGTCTCTTAGATTAAACGATGCGCTATGGGCCTACCGCACCGCCTATATAACCCCCTCGGGATGTCCCCGTTTTGCTTTGTTTATGGCAAGCCTTGCCACCTCCTTGTGGATTTGGAGAACAAAGCATATTGGGCCATCAAGAGGTTGAATTGCAGTCTTGATAAAGCCGGTGAAGCTCATAAGCTTCAATTGAATGAGTTGGAAGAGTTACACAATGATGCATATGAGAATGCCAAAATTTCAAAGGAACGGATAAAACTCGCACATGACAAGATAATCCAATGAAAAGAGTTTCAACCGGGAAAAAAAGTGCTTCTCTACAACTCTCGACTACACTTGTTTCCAGGTAAGTTGCGTTCAAGGTGGACAGACACATTTGTTATTTGAAAAGTGTTACCTCATGGTGCTATGGAGTTAGAAGATTCGAAAGGGGGAACAACTTTCAAAGTGAACGGAGAATGACACAATCCATACTACGAGGTGTGTGTCGAAGAAGCTGACCCCATTTGGTTGTCGGACCCTATTTATGGGGATTGATTGCGCTATACGAGAAGGTCGTCGCACCCCCGACGTGTATGAGGTGACTCTTGTATGCTTTAGGTGTGCGTCGGTTAGGATTAGTTAGATTCGGTTAGTTAGTTCGTGTTCGTCGATCTAGGACACACATGATAGGTTCTAGCAAACACGCATTTAGAGCAAGCCTAGGGTTTCAGAGCAAAGAATTGAGTGCAATAGTTTGATTACGTGTGGGTAGAGTGGTGAGTGTATCCCAGGTTCGCGAAAGAGGAACAAAATGATGCAGAGAGGATTCTGGTGCAAATTGCATACCAGAACGGTATGTCCATGGGCAATCGGACCGGTTCATTTTTTGGAAAATTTGAAATAAAAAAGGCCCGGACCGGTCCGGTCTTGGGCACCCGGATTGGTCCGGCCTCTGGTTATTTTTGATCTGCCCTGGGTGCAACCCCCCATTCCCAAATCAACCTTTCTCCCTCCAATAAGTTTCCCACCACCCTTTTCCCTCCCAAATTCTTGTCCCCTTCCTTCCAACACATTTCCCTCTCAAACCAACCCTTCCCTCACCCTCACCCACCTATAAATACATCCTTATTCCTCCTTCCATTCACCACTCTTCTCCAAACTCTCTTTCTCCCTCTCCCAGCCTTCTCCTATTTCCAGTCTCCCCCCTTAGCATGAACCAAGCACCACCCCAAAAATACAACTCCACCTAAATTATGGATTTTGGGGATTTGCGCTTCCCGTACCGTTCCCTTGAAGAACGTTCATGGTGTCAAACTTTCTTTAGACCATCTAGGATACTATACTTGGAGCGCCAAGTGCGCTTGGCTGAATTATCGACTTCTGTCATTTCCCTTTTCAATGCCTAGGGTTGGTGTCGGTTCCTCAACGAGCCACAAAACGAGGTGTGGGCAGTGGAAGTCCGAGCCTTTTATGGATCTCTTGTCCGCATCGAGGAATTGACCTCCAAAGCCTACATCAACGACACCCGTGTGCCTACATCAAAGATGTTCCCAACCCAAATAATTTTACCTACCCCAACCCCCTCGCCTCTCTCTCGAAGGCCGCTTGCATGTACCGAATGGCATCCGATGAGGTATGGTCTGCCGAAACCTTTTCGGTGGGCCGGATGAATGATAAGGACAAAATTACATTCCAAATAGCATGTTCCAACATCCTCCAAACCTCCAACAATTCAGCCATGAGCCCACGCCAAGCGACCCTAGTGTACCACCTCTTTGATACAAACACCGTGCTCCATTTGGCCAGCATCATTTATAAAGATATATTCTTTGCAGCCTTGTACAAGAAGGGAATCTCCCCGCTCCCCTACGCTCAGCTAATCAGATCCATCCTCGTAGACACCAAAATTGAACGTCTAACCAGGTTCCCTCGCCTTCCAAACCCTCTTGGACAGGGCACCCGTAATAAGAGCGAGAAGCAACGAGAGATTATACGAGCCCGACAGGCCCAAGCGGAGGTGGATAAAAGTTCGCATGAGGATGATTCCAAGTCAGAGGAATTGGAGGATGATGATGACGAGGGGGAAACCGCTGGGGCCGACGATGCTAGCATGGCCGAAGGTGAAGAAGTGGAATACAACGAGGAAGATAATTCAGACTTTGAGCATCCGGGTGGAAACTTTGACTTGAGACTCAATGCGATTGAAGAATGACTCACCGGGTTCATAACCCAATATTATGCTGACCGGGCGGAGGACCGTCGCGCATATCGACTTGACACAAGCAAGATGCACCGCCTTCAAACCCAAATGAATCAAATGTCATACGGTGTGCCTTTCCCCACCATACTTCTATGACCCGTATGATCCAAATGCCCCCGGACCTTCTCACCCACCCCCGCAATAGGTTGTGGCTTTAGGCTGCTTTTTGTACGGTTTTTATTTCCTTATTTCCACAGTTTTTGTATGACGTATATGTAATGGAAAGTGGATTGCCTACCTTGTGTGTTCTATATTTTTGTTTTTATCTAGCATTTTTCACTTTGATTCAATTCATTTTGTTCTCTCCTTAATTTAGTTTTTAGTCCTTTTTGCATTGGGACTATGCAAAAAACTAAGTTGGGGGGGGGGGGGGGGGGTTACGCATGTGCTTTTACATTTCACAAAGTCCAAAATGCCCAAAATTTTCAAAAAAAATGATTTTTTTTAAAAAATCCGAAAATATTTTTCTTCAAAGTAAATAAATTTTGGAATTTAAAATTTTCAAAAATATCACCAAAATTTTGTTTGAAGTCTCAAATTTGTAAAATCCAAATGCACAAAGCCAAAATTGACCAAAGATGGAAATCGAAAAAAAATTGACGACTTAACGAATAAGTGTGGAGATTAATCAACCCGGTGAGATTTCGAACCTTTCACGTTTTCTGAGTTTTTAATATTAATCCGAGTTAATGATTAGCTCAAAGTTCAATTCAGCATTAAAATGAGTCGTTGATGGTCCCTAATTTATTGTTTTGATCGGTCAAAGGAATAGTGTGTGATGTTGCCTCAAAAAGCGTGCTAAAATATCTCTAAACTAAAATTCACCTCGAGACGCATATGGTAAATTGATTAGCAATTTGGACAATGAAGTAGGCCCTAGTTTGACACCCATAATATTGACTAGAAAAAGTAATGAAAAATTCATCCCTTTTGCAACCCCAATTGAGCCTTATAAATGCTTCCCTTTTCGTTTGACAACCCAAAAAACCTAATTGGCATGGAATTGAGAAAAATATAAAATTCTGAAATTAAGTCCCATTTGTGCAATGAAAGGGGGCAATAAAAGAGAAATGCTCAAGAAAAATAACAAGAAAAGGAAAATGTGAAAAGTAGGAAAAAAATTGAAAAATAAGAGAAATGGAGCAAAAGCCCGAAAAAGCACTAATGGACATCATAAGGAGATTTTCCAATTTCGAATTATCCGATCATTCCCATATTATCCAATACGCCTTATGACCCAAGAAAAGTCCTAACCGAGTCCGGATTACGAAATTGATTTGGTAGTTTAAGATGGTATGAACCGAGGTCTACCGCTACAAGGTCAGCTTTGAGTTATGGTTTGTCGAAGCAAAGTGTTTCGTACAAAAATTTCTTACACAAAAATAGATTTCTCTGCGAGGTGTAAAATATAATAGGGACTTATTAGTTAAACCCTTACTTAGAGATAAATCTCCTCATTAAGAAAATAGATGATAAACTGGAGAAGAATTCATCAAAGATTAGTCACATCCCAAAGGAGCGTGAGGAGTCAATTAAGCTGATTTGGGATTAGGGCAAAATAGGTGCTCAATCGAAGGCAAAGGATGCTGGACAGAGGAAGCTAATTAGATTCACCATATATTTTATGAGTTTGTTATATATTTATGATATGTATCATAAATTTTAGTTATGTTGTAATATTGAGATGAGACTACTCGGTACCAACGATGTTAATGTTTGACAGGACTTGTGAGAGCTTTCATGCTCTATCGAGGAACCTTATTTTGATAATATTTGAGGGAACTAGTTTGGAGGATTGATAAGTAAGAAAACGTTAGGGCGTGACTTAACCATTTTAGATATACTAGGTAAAACACCCAGCTTTGCCCGAGAGAGCACCTTCAAACAACCTTGAGCTTGCTAGATTATTTACCACTGAGTTTTGGAACCAAATTGAGCATCTTTCCATAAAAGATCTAAGTGATTTCACACCATACTTAGGCATGTCAAATTAACTTACCTCAAACAGTGGTGGTTTGGTGAGCAGCTAGCTGGTTCGGTGGTGACACACCGTGGCGCCGCCTGACACAACATTAGGTCACTCGAGATTTCACTCAACATTTAATGCATTTGACATGTTGGGTATGGTAGGCCGACACAACATTTAATGCATCTGTGGTTCTGCGACTATATTTTTGATCCTATATATGCTCCCAACTACCCTTTGAGAAAGGATAACTTTTGCAGAAAGAGAGTAGGCGTGATCTTTGAGCAAAAATAGCACTTTAAGAGATTTATTAACAAACGAGAGAGCATTTATTTCTCACCATCAATTCTTTACCCATTTTTGCTCAAGAACATAGGCATATATTGAGTTTTTACCACTATTTATTTATACCTTGGTGTTTGAGCTGCCTACCTGAGGTGTTTCTAGAGTGCTTGATTTTCTCTCTGTCTAGCTAGCTATTTCAGAGGTTCATTTATTGTTCAAAATAAATTGTATTTATTGTTTGTCATTGAGTTATGCATGAGAGTATGTGAGTTATTCATTTGATTTTATTCCTTATCATTTTGGATTGCGTTTATTATTTTGTTATCAGATTAATACGGGGTACGCCTCAGTTTATCCTTAAACACCCTAGCATATAGAGAATTACTCTCTTACTGATTTAAACCACGATCCTCAACCTAAGAATGATGATCATCATTTTATAACATTCTTACAATGCATCTAAAAAATTCTAATCATTAAATAATGAATAAATCTAATTCTCCATGATTTATAATATGATCTCATCCATAACGTGTGGCTAAACCTAATTAGATTATCATAAGCAATTGATCATAGTATGCAATAAATCTAGTTATTTATTGCCTGTAATTTTGGTGTTGAATCTCTATTATTGGTGTTTTCGTGCTCGAATCCTCCTCTCCCACAACTAAGGTTATGATCGTTTCCAAAGTTATATTAAATAAAATGACTTAAAGACCTTATTTAAACCCTTAATTTCATAGGTCCCTTATGGACTAAACTTGAAGCCCCCAAATAAGCCCCCCAAAATAAGCTTCTGCTTCCAAAAATTAACCCATAGGATTACCCAACCATGAGCCCAAAATTAACATGTTCCAACACTATTTCAAGCCTCGAGACCTCTATAGAGACAAGTCCAACTATACACATCCTCTTGACAAAAAAAAATTTATCCAAATTAAACTTATCAAACAACTTATATACGCACTAATTCAAATCAAATCCTAATTATTAAATCAATTAAAATATAAGGGACATTACATGTAGTCAATCTGAGGTGGGGAATGTAACAACCCCGATTTTTTTTAAACAGGTATTTTTAAACTATTTTTGAAAAATTCGAGAAAAATAAAATTTTGAATTTATTTTTTTTAATAATTAAATATGTTAGTTATATATATAAAAATAAGGTTTTATGTGGAATTTAAATCGAGATTAAAATTTGAAAATTATAACTTTTTGTATAAAAATCGGGGGAGGATCCGAGCTAAGGATGATAAAAATAATATTTTTAGAAATTCGACCGTCCGATCGACCAGAATTTTTCACAGTAGTCCTGTCTCGCCGTTCGCTACAACATACTAATATTTCAAGCCATTCTGACGGTCCGATCGTCCGTAATGATTTTTCAAGTATTTGTATATGATTGAAACTCTTTTCTTAGTCAAACTCTTAATCCTTTATATATCACAACTAATTCGTGGATGGACTTTTCAAATCACTTTTTCTCAAACTTTTCAACCAGAAGACCTCTCCAAAATTACTCCCTTCGACCTCCAAACCCCAGCCTCCATTAAAACCGTTTTTAAGCTCAAGTTTGAAAGGTGTAGACTAATTTGTCCCAAGTTGATTAAAGAGGAGTCTTTCATCCATTTTTCGAGAGGAACTCAAATCTTAAATCAGTTTTTTACATCTAATCACAGACATGTTTATCCTATTATTTTACCTTAGTGTTATATGTCTTGATTGTTGCCTCTATTAAATTCATGCTTTCTAAAATAACTTATGAATGTAATTCTTAAAGAAATAAATATTGGGACCGTTTTGGATGAAATATTAATATTACCTAATACTCATAACTTTGTTGTTATTTGGGTAGTGTTTGGGTCGTCGATTATGTCACGGGTATGCGCATGTAGATGAACCCTTAGAAAGTAAATTTTATTATTTTATGGGAAAATCCTAGATTGATTGTGGTTACTTGTGTTGAATATAATAATCATGATAGGACTAGCATGTAGTTGTTATTCTAAAAATCGCAATATTTATGTGTTTTTTATTTCAACCATTCAATTAAAATTAAGCAATTGGGAATTTAAATGTTGTTATGAATATTGTTATAAATTGTTAATTCTGCCACTGTATGGAAATATTAAAATTTTGATATCTCGGGAACGTTGGGTAATGTAGGTAATTTGTTTTCACCCTTTTTTTATAGTATACTTGCTAGGTATGGGACTAGTAAGTAAACCTTAGTTGCGATTTATGCTTTCTAGGTATGGGACTAGTTAGTGTGAGTCTATACGGGTTATATAATTTGGGGTGGGGGATGATTTTCTACATTAAATTATCGCTACATTAGCCTAGGATTGGTGTCTAGGTGGAGTGAAATTTTTATAGTCGTCCTATACTTAGGATAGGATTAATTTGTGTTTGGAAACTCTTAGTTGGGACTAAGGGGGTATTTGGAGAATTTTCACATCCCTTTTAAGGGTGGGAAAAATTAAATTTGAATAATGAGTCAGAGAAATTTTGAAAATTAATACTGCAAGACTAAAACGGGTATTAAAATTTATTGGCGACATAATGTGTCAGGGTCGACAGTTTAATCGGGTCAGAGTATGATTTATGTCGTGTCGTGTGTGGAATCTTGTCATATCGCGAGGAGTGCAGGATAAAAACGGATCAGATGACGGTCTTGACAAGGGGACGGCTGGGTGGGTGGAACCTTGTCATATCGCGAGGGCCGACAGTTTAAAACGGGTCACACGGTGGCTTTGACAAGGGGATGTGTATCTTGATAAATAATCTTCCTGGTTCATTTAAATAAATTTAACATTGTTGGGAATGTGGGTAAATTAAAATAATATTGGTGTGGCACATTTTAAAGAAACCTTGCGGGTAGTTAGTAATTTATTTTTGGCAATTAATTATCTTTTTAATTAAAATATTCCATTGTTATGGTTGATATATATAACACTATTGTCTGGGTTCAAGAACCCTAATTGAGAGGAGTAGCCGGTATTTATGCTCGGGGCTTTGGCTCTGACACATGCGTTGACTAATCTTTTCAGGAATTAATTCGGAGAAGATGCATATGATTTACTGATGATCTTTTGAAGATGCAACTGGAGCTATTTTTATTACTTTACTAGTTAGATTTTTCATTCCGTTGTATTTATTATGAGATTACATCTGAGTTATATGGGCCATTCGGTTCCAAAGTTGTCTTAAGATTGTAGTTGAATTTTAATTATTAAATTATTGTGATATTTGGAGATTGCATGTGATGGGTTTTATATCGCACTTTGGTGTTCTATTAGTTGGATGTTATTAATAATTGGGATTACAAATTATTTTATCTTGTGGATTAAAAATTTTATATGTCTCATATCTGTCACATGGAAAGGGCACCCGCACCCAGCTCAGTTTTGGTGGCGGCCAACGTCAGAATTTAGCGGGGTGAGACAGATGGTATCAGAGCATGGTCTTAGGTCTCGTAGGTTGTGAGTCCGTTGAGCTTCCGCATTGCCGATCTTTGTTTCCCTTTGTGGATTCGCACTCCTTATGCTAGAGGGTCTAGCATATGTGTTGGATGTGTTTTTTTCAGATGCGATGCTTTGTGCTAAGGACGTCGTAGGCATTGAGTTTAGAATTAGTAAGCTTAATGTGAGGATCCTTAAAATGGATTTTGGAGACGATAATTATTTTAATGATTTTAGTGCTGATGTTAGGTATTGTATGTATCGATTTTTGATGTTGAGATTTAATTTGAGAATGTTAGCATTTTGATGACTTTCGGATATAGGATCGAGTGGGAATTTGTGAGAGTGCGTGGAACACTGTTACTTTCATAGTTACGTATATATATATATATATATATATATATATATATATATATATATATATATATATATATATATATATATATATATATATATATATATATATATATATATATAGTGATATATATTATTTGTTGATCGTGGGGTAGGTGCGCGTAAGATTGGATGTATGGGCGCCCAATTATGGCATTCTATGGGTAGACATATGTGAGACTTACTTTCTTTTGCGAGATTTACGATTGATATGTATGCTTCGTCTAATTTCGAGGACGAAGTTCTTTGCTAGTGGGGAAGTATGTAACAACCCTGATTTTTTTTAAATAGGTATTTTTAAACTAATTTTGAAAAATTTGAGAAAAATAAAATTTTAAATTTAATTATTTTTAATAATTAAATATGTTGGTTTTAAATATGAAAATAAGATTTTATGTGGAATTTAAATCGGGATTAAAATTTGAAAATTGTAACTTTTTGTATAAAAATCGAGGGAGGATCCGATCTAAGGAGGATAAAAATAATATTTTTAGAAATCCGACCGTCCGATTGAGCTGAATTTTTCATAGTAGTCCCGATTCGCCATTCGATACAACATGTTAACATTTTAATCCATTCTGACGGTCCGATCGCCCGTAATGATTTTTCGAGTGTTTGTATATGATTGGAAATCTTTTCTTAATCAAACTCTTAATCCTTTATATATCATAACTAATTCGTGGATGGACTTTTCAAATCACTTTTCTCAAACTTTTCAACCAGAAGATCTCTTCAAAATTACTCCCTTCCACCTCCAAACCCTAGCCTCCATTAAAACCATTTTTAAGCTCAAGTTTTGAAGGTGTAAACTAATCTGTCCCAAGTTGATTCAAGAGGAATCTTTGATCCATTTTTCGAGAGGAGTTCAAATCTCAAATCAGTTTTTTACATCTAATCACATGAATGTTTATCCTATTCTTTTCCCTTAGTGTTATATGTCTTGATTGTAGCCTCTATTAAATTCATGCTTTCTAAAATAACTTATGAATGTAATTCTTACATAAATAAATATTGGGACTGTTTTGCATGAAATATTAATATTACCTAATACTCAAAACTTTGTTGTTATTTGGGTATTGTTTGGGTCGTCGATTATGTCACAGGTATGCGCATGTAGAGGATCCCTTAGAAAGTAAATTTTGTTATTTTATGGGAAAACCCTAGATTGATTGTGGTTACTTGTGTTGAATAATAATAATCATGATAGGACTTGCATGTAGTTGTTACACTAAAAATCGTAATATTTATGTGTTTTTTATTTCAACCATTTAATTAAAATTAAGCAATTGGGAATTTAAATGCTGTTATGAATATTGTTATAAATTGTTAATTGTGCCATTGTATGGAAATATTATAATTTTGATATCTCGGGAACGTTGTGTAATGTAAGTTATTTGTTTTCACCCTTTTTTTTATAGTATACTTGCTGGGTATGGGACTAGTAAGTAAGCCCTAGTTGCGATTTATTCTTTCTAGGTATGGGACTACTTAGTGTAAGTCTATGCGGGTTATATAATTTGGGGTGGGGGGATGATTTTCTACATTAAACTGTCGCTATGTTAGCCTAGGATTGGTGTTTAGGTGGAGTGAAATTTTTATAGTCATCCTATACTTAGGATATGACGAATTTGTGTTTGGGAACTCTTAGTTGGGACTAAGGGGGTATTCGGAGGATTTTCGCATCGCTTTTAAGAGTGGGAAAAATTAAATTTGAATAATGGGTCTGAGAAATTTTTGAAATTAATACCGCAGGACTAAAACGGATATTAAAATTTATTGGCAACATAATGTGTCGGGTTCGACAATTTAAACAGGTCAGAGGACGATTTATGTCGTGTCGTGTGTGGAACCTTATCATATCGCGAGGATTGCAGGATAAAAACGGATTAGGCGACGACCTTGACAAGGGGATGGGTGTGTGGGTGGAACCTTGTCATATCGTGAGGGTCGACGGTTTAAAACGGGTCAGACGACGGCTATGACAAGGGGATGTGTATCTTGGTATATAATCTTCGCGGCTCATTTAATTAAATTTAGCATTGCTGGGAATGCATGTAAATTAAAATAATATTGGTGTGGCACATTTTAAAGAAACCTTGCGGGTAGTTAGTAATTTATTTTTGGCAATTAATTATCTTTTTAATTAAAATATTCCATTATTATGGTTGATATATATAACACTATTGTCTGGGTTCAAGGACCCTAATTGATAAGAGTAGCCGGTATTCATGCTCCGGGCTTTGGCTCTGACACATGCATTGACTAATCTTTTCAGAATATAATTCGGAGAAGATGCATGTGATTTATTGAGGATATTTTGGAGCTGGTGCTATTTTTATTGCTTTTGTAGTTAGATTTTCCATTCCGTTGTATTTATTATGAGATTACGTTTGAGTTATATTGGGCCATTCGGTTCCAAAGTTGTCTTAAGATATTAGTTGAATTTTAATTATTAAATTATTGTGATATTTGGAGATTGCATGTGATGGGTTTTATATCGCACTTTGTTGTTCTATCACTTGGGTGTTATTAGTATTTGGGATTATCAAATTATTTTATCTTGTGGATTAAAATTTTTATATGTCCCATATCTATCACATGCTAATGATGATATTTAATTTACTCGCACCCAACTCAGTTTTGGTGGCGGCCGACGCCAGAATTTAGTGGGGTGTGACAGGGCATACACCAGGTGATAACAAATAAACTTATGATCACGCTGTAGTGAACTACGACGAACCTTGAAGTTAAATGATTATGATTGGGTAGTATGTTGGATCTTGAAAATAATTTGAGTTTGATCTACGGTGGTGTGTTATATTTTATATGTATCATATAATTGACCAACATTAATAGATATGAAGTCCAACAAGTGGGATGAATCCTCTAACTAGCATTTTTTGGGTTAAAACCCCATAACCGAGCTTATTAGGTGGTAAAAGTGGGAACATTATTGGTAGTTGGTTGAGTCTCTCGATCTAACAAGCACAACTAGTTTAAGATACGTACAAAATAGAATAGTGTTGTAAACCACGATAACTACTCACTATTTCAATAAGTGCAATTATATTTATTTACTCAAGCGATTCGTGGACATCAAAATTGTGGAAAAATAGTGTATAATGGATTATGTGTGTTGTGTGCGACTTGGGGATACACGATCATGTGGCAACACCTCCCCCCCCCCCCCCCCCCCCCAAAAAAAAAAATAAAAATAAATAAATAAATTGAATCTTAGAATAAATAACTTTCAACCTCGAACGATACAGACTTGATCGAACCTTCAATAAAGTTATTTAATTCGATATTTTATCCTCGGATTTGTAATGTGTATATGTGAGTGTGTGATAGAGGGTATCCGTAATATGCTCATGGTCCAAACTTGAACTTGGGTAATGTGTTTGGGATTTCTAATGAGAATTTAACTTCAAATTAGATGTTAATGATTTGACTCTTAATAGAGAATTTCCAGGGAATGTTGTTCTCGACGACGAGGGAATAAAAACTGATGTCTCATTTTTTTACAATCAGACATCACTTTAAAACCCCGACTTCATTAGTTACAATGGTTCATAATTCTAATGTGCACAGTGGTTAGAATAGGGTATCATTGTGTTTTTCTCTATTCATACCTTTAAACGTAAAAAACTTCTACATGGTGTGTACAAGAGTGAAAAGCACCAATTTTTTTTATTTGATGTTAAAGAGTAAAAACTATTAAAATTATGGTGACCTTCGATAAATTTTAAAATAAAACCTTAACACAAACCCACCCACCCACCCCTCCACCACTCTGTTACTACCGACGACGACTACCACCCGCACCTCTTCTTCCTTTCTTTCCACCCCCTCCCCTACTTCGCAACCCATTTTCACATCGGTGTTGCTTTGTATATATACATATATTCGAACCATTCAAAGCAATGTTTTGTTTAGTTTAAAGTCAACAAGCTTATAATTAAGCATCATTATGAGTTGCATAACATTGGTTTAGGGGATAAGAGGGGAATAAATGGTTCTTATACCGGTGAATATGAGTTGTCTACTCGACTCAACTCAACAAAGCCTTTTCTTAATTATTTGGGATCGGCTACATGAATCTTATTTTTCCATTCCATTTTGTCCAGTGCAATATCTCCGATTAAACCACATGCCATCATGTCCTTTTTTATAATATCCCACCAAGTTAATTTAGGCTACCTCTACCCCTTGTGTTACCATCAATATTAACTAAATCACTCTTCCTTACATGAGCATCCATTGGTCTACGCTTGACGTGTCCAAACCATCTAAGTCGATTTTCTCTCAATTTATCTTCTATAGGAGTTGCTTTTACCGTTTCATGAATTTGTTCATTTTTAATTTTATCCTTTCGAGTTTTACCAAAAATCCATCTTAGCATTCGCATCTCCGCCACACTCATTTTCTATGCATTTTATTTCTTGGCTGCCCAACACTTTGTTGCATATAAAATGGTGGGTCTAATGGACGTCCTATAAAAATTTTCTTTTAACTTCAAAGGTATACGTCTATAACACAAAATTCCGGTAGCACTTCTCCACTTAACCCAACCTGCTCTAATCCTATGAGTAACATCATCACTAATATCTCAATCTTTTGGGATAATCGATCCTAAATAATGAAAATGATCATTTCTAGGTATCTGTTGACCCTTCAATTTCATCACATCTCCACCCGTCCTCTTATTACTACTAAAAATGCACTCCACATATTCTGTTTTAGTTATGCTTATTTTAAATCCTCTTGTTTCTAAAGTTTCTCTCCACAATTCCAACCTAGCATTAATCCCCATATTAGTCCCATCCACTAAAGCAATATCATCTGTAAATAACATACACCATGGCACCTCATCTTGTTTTTGTCCAGTCAACTCATCCACAACAAGAGCAAAGAGATAAGGACTTAATGCTGAACCTTGGTGTAGACCTACCGTAATTGAAAATTCACTACTTTCTCTGGCTGATGTTCTTACTGTAGTCATTGCACCATCATACATATCCTTGATCACATAAATATATTTGCGAGTCACTCCTCTTTTATGTAGAACCCACCATATTATATCTCTGGGTATCATATCATACGCCTTCTCCAAATCTATAAAAATCATATGAAGATCCTTCTTTTTCTCCCTATACCTCTCCATTAATCTCCTCAATAAATAGATTGCTTCCATTGTTGACCTCCCAGGCATAAATCCAAATTGATTATCAGATAATGTTGTCTTAAATCTCAATCTATATTCAATCACTCTCTCCCAAAGTTTCATTGTATGACTCATTAACTTAATACCACGATAATTTGAACAACTTTGTATGTACCCTTTATTTTTATAAATAAGTACTAAAATATTTTTTCTCCATTCATCGGGCATCCTGTTAGTCATTAAAATTCTATTAAATAATTTTGTAAGCCATGATGCTCCATCCTCCCCTAAGCATTTTCAAACCTCAATAGGGATACCATCGGGTCTTAAAGCCTTCCCTGTTTTCATCTTTTTTAGAGCAGTCCTGACCTCTGTTGTCCTAATTTTGTAAAAAAATATATTTTCTCGAGTCTCCCTAAATTCCTTTATATCTAATCCACTCCCATTATCTCCATTTAATAACCTCTCAAAGTAGTTTTTCCATCTTTCTATAATTTCATCATCTTTGACTAGGACTCTCAAATCATCACTTTTGATACACTTAACGTTATTAAACTATTTTGTTTTCCTGTCCCTAAGTTTAGCAAGCTTATAAATAATTTTTTTCCATTCTTGTGTTCTTAATTTTGTATAAAGATCATCATGCGCTTTTAACTTAGCATCTCTTATCACTTTCTTAACTTTCTTTTCAGCCCATTTATATTACTCAAAATTTTCTTCATTTCTATTTGTTTACCATGTTTTAAAGCACTCCCTTTTAATTTTTACTATATTTTGCACTTCTTTATTCCACCACCAATGTTTTTTAGACTGTGGCCCCTTGCCTTTTGATTCTCTAAGAATTTCTTTTTATTTTCTCCTAATGCATGTGACCATCTTATTCCACATTATGTTAGTCTCTTCTTCAGTATTCCATGTTACTTCATTTAATACTTTATCTTTAAATAAATCTAATTTCTCTCCTTTTAAGTTCCACTACTTAGTTCGTGGGTTAATCTTATCTTATTCGCACTCGTGATTGATTTTTTATATTTATATCCAACACCATTATCCTATGTTGTGAGGTTAAGCTCTCTCTCGGGATAACCTTACAATCTTTACACATTAATCGGTCTCCTTTCCTAGTAATGAAAAAATCTATTTAGCTCTTATGTGTTCCACTTTTATAAGTTATTAAGTGTCCAAGCCTCTTTTTAAAACACGTATTTACTAGTACAAAATCATAAGCCATCGTAAAATCTAAGATAGACTCTCCCCCGTCGTTCCTAGCTCCAAAACCATATCCTCCATGCACTATTTCATATCTTACACGATCTTCTCCTACATGGCCATTAAAATCTCCCCCTATATAGATTTTCTCACATACGGGTATTTCTTGAATTAGTTCATCAATTTATTCTCAAAATTGTTCTTTAGTGTGCTAATCTAATCCTACTTGGGGTGCATAAGTACTAACAATATTAATTATGTTTTCACCTAATACCAATTTTACAAGTATAAGTCTATCACATTTCCTAATAACGGTTACGATATCGTCCTTAAAGTTCTTATCTACTATTATTCTAGCTTTGTTCTTATTTCTATATTTTCCTGTATAATATAATTTAAATCTTGCATTTTCTTTTTCTCTAGCTTTCTAACCGATCCATTTCGTTTCTTGTAAACAATGTATATTAACTTTTCTTCTTATCATGGTATCTACTAACTCCATCCCTTTTTTTGTCGTAGTCCTTATGTTCCAAGTCGATAACCTAAGTCTAGTATCCTGGACTAGCTTCTTGCCCGCACACATCCACTTTGTTGCAGGAACCCTTGCGTATTTATCGTCGCATCTGGACTAGCTTCTTGCCCGCCGATGCGACGCCCCTTGCCTATTTTTCGAGACCCCCGGCGACAAGCGCAACCCCCCTTGCTTATTTTTTGAGACACCCGGTGGCAAGCGCAACGCATCGCTTAAGGGGAATGCCCTAGCATTAGCACGTATATTCATATGATTCATGTTCATAAGGATCTAGCAAAGTTTTACGCAGGCTGTTAGCTACCTACCGACAGTGTTAAAAAAATAAGAAGTTAAGCACGACACAAGCGGAGTTGAATATGAGTTGTCTAAACAACAAAAAATTGGATTTGAACAAATTGCGATAAAATATATTCAGGTTCAAAAATTCTATTTGGACTAAATTTTCGACATAAAAATCATAAACACTATGACGTATCAAGATGTTATTGATTGGTTTTGGAGGTTCACGCCAATAGGATCCAAAAATCAACCAATATGAGACACCCACGTCATTCAATCTCCAATAATTCGATTGAATCTTCAATTACAATAGAATTACTCATTCACGTTAAGCCAAAATACTATTTATATATTTATTTTATATACTATAAGACAATTCACTCTCTTCCGTCCCAAATGTGGGGCTCAACCGTTCATGACCAGTCTCAAGACTGTCCCATCCATGTTCTCGTTTAAGTTGGTATTGATTGTTTGTCTTAAATTTAAGTGTTTACGCTACTTATTGTAGCCCCTAAAGAAATTTATATTCCTAAGCTACCTTTTGCACATTTTGTTTCCCCCTTGCCCCACGGTTCACCCACATACATACATACTTATAAATGTGGAACAAAATAACATGTCGAAATCAGAGTGTTTTTTGTTCAGAAAATAACTTAAAATAACATATACACCACAATATATGCAAAAACAATTTCAAAATAAATAAGTTCGGTCAAACTACTTTCTGAAACACGTTAATAAAAATAGTGCTAAAAGTTGTTCAGAACATTTGACATTCAGTCATGTGATTCTCATGAACTTTAATCAGACACAAGTGGTAAGAATATACACAATATTTAAAATGCGAATGCTCATCTCTTGAAGAAAATAATGTATTGGTATTGAAACTTGTAATCTGTACAAGAAGTATCTCAACTATCTACACCTAATCCTAATTGGGACCATACACTAACTAAATCAGAAAACCCACTATTTTAAACTACATACATCATCCTTTGCCCTTTAGTTGAGTTGGCTCATCTCCCCATATTCCTGTTGGCTCTTTCCTATCAAAAGTTGCACCCCACAAATTAGCACCCTTCAGAATCATAATTCAAAATTCAGATAATCTGAATACTGAATGAGTGGAGGATAGCTTTTACAATCTCCCTATTAGTCCCCACACTTTCTCAAGATCAGATTGAAAACACTGTCAGGATTGAGCTTCATTTGCATCCGAATCACTACCCGAGGAACTGCCGGAATCTGAATCTGATCACAAACACTTAAACTAGTAAGGCACTAAAGGGATTGGAATTTGGATGCAATTTGATTAATTGGAACTTGTTTCGCAAAACTCAAGAATAATTAGAGACAAAAGATTCAATACCACTGGATGAGGATGAATCACTGCTTGAGCTACTGGAACTACCAGAACTTTTACTTGGATTGCCATTCCCAGGAGCAGGTCCCCCACCATCTTTCTCAATCTCCACTGGTGGGAAGCTGCTCTCAGGCATCTCATCTCCAATTTCCACATCTTCTTCACCACCTTCTCCTTTTTTGGGCCTCTTCATCACATCAATTCTTTCACTTAAATGAACCTGATATTCCAACCCAACATTGTTAGGATTCCCAACACATATAACAAAAACATGCAAATTTATAAGTAATCCCAGTAATTTGAATACCTCATCTGTTTCAGCAGTGGTGGTGGTGGTGGGCGCGGCTGCATTAAAATTATTCCCCATGAGTGCTTCCCTCCTGGTCTTGCTCACCATCTTCTTCCAATTCGTCACAAATCGATCCAGCTCCCAAAGCGTCTCCGTGTCAAGAGCCTCAATGTCGAGCTCAATTTCGTCGCCTTCCTGCGCCAAATGATCATTCCTCTTCCTTATGATCTGCACCAACTGTGGCATCTTCTCTTGTGGCAAATCCTGCAACCCCATACCTAGCTTTTGCTTCTCCTCCATACTCATTTCCCTTTTATTTGGATCCTTTGCCCTCGGCTTCGGCTGCTTTCCTGTAACTCCTCGTCCCCCCAACCGCTTTTTAGCCTGAGCGCGCATTGGCGAAGGACTTGGTACAGGCGATTGCACCACTGGCGCTGGCCCTATCGATTGATTTTGTACAATTGGGGAAATTGAGCTAGGTTTTGATTTCTTTGGTTTTTCATTCCATGAGCTCCCTTGCAATTCCTCAGCAATAAATGCACTGCCCTCAAACTTGTCTCCAATGGGTCTAAACATTTCATCAAATAAACGAAGGAGCTCATCCGCCATGACGTGCACTTGATCGGTTTTCGGATTATACAACATGGCATTATTAAACGTCAATCTCACATCCGCGGCAAAATCAGATGGCGAACTGTACAAATTCTTCACGATATTCGATTTCACCGTCCCCAAATCCATGGGCCTCTTAATTATGGTATGATAGTCATGAAGCCCCATCGATGAAGCATCCACCGGCTTGTTAAATATCCAGCTGTGTCTATGCTTCATCAATTTCGTTAACACCTGTCTACACATCTTTATCCACTTGTCGTTTCCATTTTCTTTCACCGGCCTCTTATTTCCTGATAATTTCTTGGATATCGATTGAGAATTCGACCGTAATTGACCGGATTCGATACGATTGTTCAAGGTCCGGATCTGTTGAAGCTCAACGGCCAATCGTTTTCTGAGCTCGTTAACCTCTTTTCTCGAATAACAAGAGATGTTGAAATTCACATACTCGCCATGACTGAAACTAATTTTGGGATTAGAAGAGTCGGTAGGTTTTTGGTTGAAGGAATATGCATCATCAGATGCGGCCGGCAATTCGTTTCTTTGTTTGTTTTTGTGTTTGGGATTAGGGTTGGGATGTGGGGTTTTGGTTTTCCCCATGGATCCAGCAAAGCTAAATTCATTCCGGCTAGTTAAAATGGCGGATGCCATGCACTGGACCGCCAAAATGGATCCAATTCAGATAGTGAAGAAAACATTAGATTGGATTTGTGGAGTTTGGGGCTTTGTGAATCTGTTCTTAAAGGAGATGAGATCTGCCCGTGGAAACTGCGGGTAGGTTGTGGACTGTTGATGGAAGTGGCATTGGTGATCTGACGGTGTGTATTGGTTTGTCTGCTGTCCGATAGGTTGCCCGTTCTAGCTGTTATGTTATGGACGGTTCAGATGTGGGGTTTTGGTTTTGTTGAGTAGTTGTGAGAATTGCAGTGATTCTTTGGATTATTTTGGAGTGTTTGTTTGGGATGAATTAAGAAAGAGAGGATGACGTGGACCATTGTGGTGCATGTGGGTAGTCACGTTAAAACGTTTGCCCAACGACCTCAATTATACAATTCTTTGTACGGATTTTTATCGATGAGTCCGTTTATTAAGGCCCCGTTTGGTTGTCCCAAAATTGTAAATTGGATCATTAATAAATTGCCCCATTTACAAATTGACTCATTAATTGTGTTTGGTTTCATTAATGAAATGATTCATTAATTGCCCCATTTTAGCTCATGTGCAAAATCTGAAATTGGATCATTTCACAAAAAATGTGAAATGAATCCATTTGAAATAGGAGTCACATTAAGTGCATGTCCCCTCTCCCCCTCTCCCTTTCCCTCCCCCTCTCCCTTTCCCTCCCCCTCTGTCTCTTGATTTGTTTTTTATCTTTTTTTCATAAAACCTTAACATCAATTTCAAATTACCAAACATTGTGTAAAATTGGATTTAACTCATTTCAAATTCACTCATTTATAATTCACTAATTCACAATGAATCAATTTACATAATCAAACAATTTGCGCAACCAAACTGGGCCTAAGTATCTAGTTTAATAGATTTTTATAATTTTTTTTGTTCCATTAAATTCCATGAAATAAGATTTTTATTTCAATAAGTCCTATTCGTAAACATACAGTGAATATTTACTGTATGTACAAATGGAACCTATTAAGAAAAAAATATTGTGATAGGAGCTAATAGAAAATATTCCCTTCAAACCGGACTTAATATGAAGATCCCCTTCTTTCTATAGGATGACGTTATATTTGTATATAGGTTAAGGTAACTTGAGTTTCCATTCCGAGTACAATTGTGAATAAAACTGTCAATGTATTTTTTTTCAGGGTCATTCATATTTAGATTTTTTTTTTAGGCATTCTAGTTTCATCATATTTTTTCCTTATATATATAAATCTTAATCTTAATTTTTTTGAATTTTTTTTCACAATTTTATCCTTTTAAAACCAACCATCTGTAACTTCCTTGAGGAAATTACATAAGTGGTAGAACTTTTTTTTACTCTTTAAATGATTATAAATTTTAATTTTCATATCCGTTTTTAGCAAAATTACTATTTTTGAAATCTGTTCGACGAGATCTATCAAACAAGATCCATGAAGCCTATATAATTTTAAAGAAAAAAAATTAGACAAACAATAAATTTTACTGTATGCACTAGAAAGAGAAATAAGTTTATGTTTGTAACATTTTAACAAACAGTAACATTTAATGTGCACACACACACAGACACACACACACACACACACACACAGAGTGGATCAAATTTTTTTTCTTTCAAAATTATCTTATTTTTAAAGATCCACGCTATCCAACAACCTTCATTAGAGCTTCGATTTGGGGTGAGTAGGGTTAGCATTGGATTAGTTTGTATTTGTAACATTTTCACAAACAGTAACATTCACTGTGTTATAACACAATATATATATATATATATATATATACGGTCGATCCAAACCTCTTTTTTCTGATATTGTCTTATTTTTAATGGTTCGCGCTAGCGGCATCCAATCCTCACCACCACCCACCCCCATTGTCGGACCTACAACAACCTTCATCAGATTTCTGATTTGGGGTGACATGGAGTACCGCTGGCGCAGACCTTAGGAAATAAGAGAATATTGGATAAATGGGATTTGGATCCACCGGAGCTGCAGTTTGGGGTGAGTAGGGGTAGCATTGGGTTAGGCTTATATCTGTAATATTTTCACAAATAATAAATGTTAAAGTTTGTGAAAATGTTACATCGGCATCCCATGCCACCTCAAATAAGAGCTCTGATGAAGGTTGTTGGAGCTCCGACAATGGGGGTGGGTGGTGGTGGGGATTGGATACCGCTAGCGCGGATCATTAAAAATAAGATAATATCAGAAGAAAAAAGAGGTTTGACTTCATCGTATATATATATATATATATATATATACTGTGTTATATGAACACAGTAAATGTTAATGTTTGTGAAGATGTTATAGATATAAACCTAACCCAATGCCACCCCTACTCATCCCAAATCGAAGCTCCAGTGCATCCAAACCCCATTTATCTAATATTCTCTTAATTTCAGAGGTCCCCGCCAGCGGCACCCTATGCCACTACTACCCACCCCAAATCATAGCTCTGATGAAAGTCGTTGAAGCTCCGATAATGGGGTGGGTTAGTGGTGGGGATTGAATGTTGCTAGCGTAAACCTTTAAAAATATGATAATTTTGAAAAAAAGAGGCTTGGATCTACCGTGTATATATATATATTGTGTAATATTAACTCAGTAAATGTTACTGTTTGTGAAAGTGCTATATATATAAAACTATTTCATAAATATATTAACACAGTAAGTGTTATTGTTTGTGAAAATGTCACGGATATAAAATTATTTCATTTTCTGGTGTATACAATAAAGTTTAATATCTGTGACATTTTTACAAATATTAGCATTTACTGTGTTATCACATTATATATATATATATATTCAATATGCTCCTATTTTTAAAGGTCTGTGCCACCGGCACCTAATGCCACCCATACTCACCCCAAACTGGCGCTCCGGAGGATCCAGATCCTATTTATCCAATCTTATTTTCAAAGGTCCGCGCCAGCGGCACCCCATAACACTCCGGTGGATCCAAAATCCATTTATTCAAAAGTCTCTTATTTTCAAAGGTCCGCGCCAGCTGCACCACATGCCACCCCTGCCCACCCCAAATCGGAGCTCTGATGAAGGTCGTTGAAGCTCCAACAAAGGATTGGATGCCGCTAGCACGGACCTTTAGATATAAGGTAATTTTGAAAAAAGAGGGTTTGGATCCACCGGATATATATATATATATATATATATATATATATATATATATATATAAAACTATTTCATATTATTGTGCTTACAGTAAAGTTTACTATTTGTGTAAATTTTTTTCTTTGAAATTTTATAGGCTTCGTGGATCTTGTTTGATAGATCTCGTCGAGCAGATTTCAAAAATAGTAATTTTGCAAAAAACAGATTTGTGAATCAAAAGTTATGATCATTTTAAGATTAAAAAAAAAATCCAACCACTTATGTAACTTCCTGAAGGAAATTACGGATGATTAGTTATAAAAGGGTAAAATTGTGAAAAAAATCCCTAAAAAGTTGGAATAGGACCTATATGATTGTTGAAAAGTCAATGGAACTTATATATATGTTGACCTGACAAATGGGACTTAAATATAATAATGCATTTTTTACAGTTCCACCAATTCAAACCTCTCTTTTCTTTTCTCACGGATTCAAAGGGCGTGTAACTTCAATTTAGTAATCAT
Source organism: Sambucus nigra (assembly GCA_949130495.1). Classification (NCBI taxonomy): domain Eukaryota; kingdom Viridiplantae; phylum Streptophyta; class Magnoliopsida; order Dipsacales; family Adoxaceae; genus Sambucus; species Sambucus nigra. The sequence continues at coordinate 185,572,316 of OX422212.1, read as the reverse complement.
TGTCAAAAGTTCAAAAGTTATGTACCATTTTAAAAGAAAATTTTCTCTCCTCTCTCTCTCTCTCTCTCTCTCTCTCTCTCTCTTTCTCTCATATGCATTTATGTAAGTTACAATTTCAACAATCTCTCTATTTTTCAATATGTGCACCTCATGCCCTCTTTTTCACACGAAGAAGCATTAACATGTCCATTAGCAAATTTTTCCCTTTGATTTCCAAAATGTGTCGATGTGTAAAAAATAAATAATTAAGTATTGTAAAAAAAGGATAGAGAATTAATAGAGATGAAATATTTTATTTTTTAGTAGTATTGGGTGTAATTGTTGTACGAAATCTTATGAGAATTCTCTTATTTATAAAATATAGTGAGAGATCCCAAAATACAAGAAAATGAGTCGACATTCACTAAAAAATCAAAAGCCACATAATTTAACACTCTCCCTACACCATATCCACCATTCAATGGTTGTTGACTCATTAAAATCTTACTAAGGAAAAATCGATTGGGGAAAAAGCAAAGTGAGGGAAAAGGAGTACAACTTTTATTATCATTAAATTAGTGTTGGACGTGCTTAATACTGCCTCGTTAACATCTTTACTAGAAAACCCAATGAGAAAAACCTAGTTAAAGAAAAAATAGTACAACGCACGTATTTTCCAAAAGAGCATAATTTTTTATTCTCCCCCTAGGAAGGAGTTCCCCCTGATTTGCATATCTCAAAATGATCCAGTCCCATGCACAAGTTTTCGGAACGATGCTTTCGGAAGTGATTTGGTAAACAGATCACCTAAGTTTGCAGTTGAATGCACTTGCTTGATTTTGATTTCATTTTTCTTTTGAAGCTCATGAGTGAAGAAAAACTTTGGTGAAATGTACATAGTTTTGTCTCCTTTGATGAAGCCTTCCTGAATTTGGACTATTCATGTTTCATTATCTTCACATATAATGCTGGGAACATTTGTAATGGAAGACACTTGACGAGAACTACAAAAATGCTGAATTAAATATATCATCTATACACATTCACGACTTGCTTCATAAAGTGTTAAAATTATAGAGTGATTAGAAGAAGTAGCTACTAAAGTTTGTTTAGTAGAACACCAAGAAATAACAGTATTACTACTAAGAAATACATAGCCTGTCTGTGATCGACCCTTATGAGGATTAGAGAGGTATCCAGAATCTGCATAACCTACTAACTCAGAACCATTAGAATGATTAGAATAATATAATCCCATGTCAGTGGTTGCTCATAGATATCTTAGGATATGCTTGATCCCAATCTAATGCCTTTTTATTGGTTCAGAACTATATCTAACAAGCAAGTTGATTGAGAATGAAATATCCGATCTTATACATTGTGGTAAGTATAATAATGCACCAATTGCACTTAAATAGGGTACTTCTGGACCCAGTATTTTCTCATCATTGTCTTTTGGAAAGTATGGATATTTCTTTATATCTAAAGACCGGACGACCATGGGTGTACTAAGTGAATGTGATGTGTCCATACCAAATATTTTCAAGACTTTTTGAGTATAATGAGACTGATGGACGAGAATTCCACTAGATATTCTCTCGATCTGCAGGCCGATACAAAATTTAGTTTTCACGAGGTCTTTCAACTCAAATTCCTTTTTCAAATAGTTAACAATTTTTTGAGATATTCTGGAGTCCCGATTAAATTAATATCATCAACATAAATTACTATTATCGCAAATCCCATTGAGGATTTCTTTATGAAGACACATGGGGAAAATTGGATTGTTTTCATACCCTTCCTTGGACAAGGATCTACTAAGACAGTTGTACCACATCCTTCTAGATTGCTTTTATCCATATAATGATCGTCTTAGTCAAATTGAGTACATACTTCTTGACTTTTCTTCTGTCAAAGAAAATCCTTCAAGGGTTTTCATAAAAAATTTCGTGTCTAAGTCCCCGTATAAATAAGCGATCACAACATCAATGAGTCTCATATAAAGTTTTTCAGAGAACGCTAAACTAATTAGATATATGAAAGTTCTACCATCCATAACGGGGGGGGGGGATTTTTCATCATTGTTGATGTCAAAAAATGGACTTGATCCAAATTTATAATCACAGATAAAATATAAAAATTATAATGAGATAATAAAAAGAGAGACACAATATTTTATAGTGGTTCGGCTATACAAGAAAGCCTACGTCCACCGTTATGATATTGATTTCAGAGATTACAGAAAGCTTGGAAATTTTATTAATATGAATATCCTAGAATCCGTTCTATCTTAACTTTGATGAAAGGAATACAGTGTATTTATAGTGATCCGGAGATCAAGGGTTGGAGTGCTTTCATATATTTAAAGCATTTACACCCGTACATAATGAATGTGATGGTTAGTTGCATGAACCACGTGCGGTAAGACCCTTGGTTGTACTTTCCATATGGTGTCACTTCATTGGTATTGATGGTCTTCATTCTTCACATTGGCCGACATGCCTGCCGAGCTATTATTTACTGATTGGGATTTATACCAAGTAAGAAGACATTTGTACAATTTTGATTGATCCACGTAAGTGAATAATTTTTGGTATCATCAATCATAATCAATCTCGAATTTCTGCAGGAAACCTCGCGCCACAAGTCGTGCCTTATATCGAGTGATTTTATTTTTCTCATTGCGCTTTCTTACAAACACCTATTTGTAACCTACTGGGTTAACATCTTTTGGGGTTTGTACTGTAGGTCCAAATACTCCACGTTTATTTAGAGACTCAAGTTCTGCCATGAGGGAAATTTCTCATTTTGGCCAATCTTCTCTTTGTCGACATTCATTTATAGTACGTGGTTCATTATCATCATCAATGCCCTTTGATATTTTTGTAGCTACTGCATATGAAAATATTTCATCGATGGTTGTTTAATTACGATCCCATATTTCTCTTGAATTTGTATTAAATATAGATATCTAATTATTGTTCTTAGGTACGTTTGCCTCTTTAGGGACTTTTATAGTCACTTCAGGGACTTGTGTCTTTTCAAGGACACTAACCTCTTCAGGTTTTTTTTAGAAAAAGTGGATATTTTATTCTCAAGCTTTTCTGGAGAATTATGAGGGCATGATATTTCGTTTGATCTCCACTTCCGGAGAATTGAATCTTTGAACCTATAGGTCTGCCACGCTTCTGGTGTGCAACAGATTCATTTGCTGTCAAAATCAAATTTTGTCCCACTAGAACATCAATTTTGGCTAGTGCATTAGCCACGGGTACATGAGATTTGATCACTTTTGTAGCATCATTGAATGCATTGGTTAATTGATTTTCAATTCCCTGAAGATGTATTATCCTTCGCACTTCATGCTCACATTAAGAAGTATGGGGGTCTAGATGAGACAAGGTGGAAATATTTCACGTTAAAGCTCGTCGTTCAACGTACCGTACTTTAGTACGTTCTCCCTCCCCTTAATGACATGAAGATGGTCTTATCAAAATGGCACAAATCTAGCGGTAAACACATCACCTGTCAGTGGTTCAATATAACGAATTATGGATGATGAATCATAACCCACTTATATGCCCAAACGACATTGGCCCCTATTTTGGTACATTGTGGCTGTGAGATAGGCACGTATATGGCACAACTAAATTTACGTAGGTGTGATATATTTGGTTGACACCTTGTCACTTGTTGTGAAGGGAAAACATGGTAAATAGTTGGTCAAAGTTGAATTAACTTCGCAGCGTGTAGGATGGCATGACCCCAAGCTGAGATTGGAAGTTTTGATTGCACAAGCAAATGTCTAGCTAGCAATTGTAAACATTTAGTTAATGACTCAGCTAAACCATTTTGGGTATGAACATAGGGAATTAGGTTCTCAATATCAATGCTTATGGATAAACTATAATCATCAAAAACTTGAGAAGTGAATTAGCCTGCATTATCTAAGTGAATGGATTTGATGTGTTGATCAGGAAAATGTGCTCCGAGTTTAATGATTTGAGCAAGTAATTTTACAAAAGCCATATTTCTAGCGGATAGTAAACAAACACGTGAACATCTAGCGAAAGCATAAATTAAAACCATAAAATATTTAATAGGTCTATTAAAAGGGTGAACACGACCACAAATATCCCCCTGAATTCGTTGTAAAATTGATGGTGACTCAGAGACTATTTTGAGAAAATATGGTTTCGTGATTAATTTCCCTTGTGTACACGAGTTGCAAAATGGTCACTCGGTAGGGTGAGTTGTTGGTTTTCTAAACAATGTCCATTCGAGTTATTGATGACCTTTCAAACATGGTGGATCCAAGGTAACCCAAATGACCATGCCGCAGTATCAATGATCATTAGAATTTCGACCCATGACAGAGTGTGATTCTACAACACTAAGTGTTGTGTAGTATAATTCCATGGATAATGTAGGGAGTTTTTCTAGTGTGAGCTTTTAGATTTCAACACTTAAAGTAATGCAAAGGAACTCTTTATTATTTTCATGACTTATTTCCATATGATACCCATTCATTCCGATATCTTTAAAACTCAACAGGTTTCTTCTGAAATTGCTTAAGTATATTGTATTTTGTATTAATAAGTGAGTACCCTTAGGTAGCACTACATGGGCTCTTTCGGAGCCATCAATAATTTTAGCAGAATCGACTATCATGGAAACATTTTTCGCATCATATACTAAATCGGAGAAAAATTTCTGTTTTTTCAAAATAATATGAGTTGTTCCATTGTCAATAAAATAAGTGTTATCACTTACTTGTAATTTTTGATCCATACCTTTTATACGAGTAACACAATTAAAGGTTGATCGTGTTGGAAACCAAGTGTCCGTGTAAATACGCTAATCGTTGTTATTGGCTTCCGACCACAATACAAAAAAAAAATCTAAACTTTAACTACACTCTTGCGGAGTATAGTGGCGAGTCTGGGTATCGAATCCACGGGGAATGTTTGATAAATTTTAATTGATTTATTACTTCAAAAAATAATGTGTAAAATATGATGATTGAGTGATAAAGGAAAAAGGGAAAAACAAAGAAGTTAACTAAAACTAATTGGAAAATTAAGGCAGGGACACAATCCCCCACCCTTAGAGTATTGATGGTATAAAACAAATCATAAATTTAAGTGATTAATTAGACCCAGACTTTAGTACTCCTAAGCATTACATATATGAGGTTCAATCCCGCACCATACATAGTCAGAGGATGAGTAAATCAGTATTGCGATAGTTAAACTCGAATTGCATTCTGAAGCATCCTGATTACCCTGAAGCAAATGAGATCCAAATATCTACAATTGTTGTGTTTCTACGCAATACGGTCATAATAAATCATTAAATTTAGAGGACTAATTTTATACACATGCAACTACCACATCAGGTTAGGTTCATGCATCCCATCCTTTAAAAGCCTAGTCAAATTGGTGAAATTAATGGAAACTACGTTATCTACGTTGCATGAACTCACAATTTCTTGGAAAGGGAGATGAAATATGAGAAATAATAATAAAAGTGCTGGAAATAAAAGTTACCAAGATTGAAGAACAAGAACATGCAAGAAGAAAACAAAGGTTGAAGAAAAACTGGTAAAGCTCTTGAATTAAATGTGCAAAATATGTGAATCTTTCTCCTAGATGTTTCTACTTGTTATGGATCTTTTACATGAATTAAATATGAATAAAAAGAGTCCTAATGACTAAATATATAGGCTATAGTTTAGAAGAGTCCCCAAATTATAAAAGTCTTTTGGCTAAAAGATCAGCACAAAATAAAAATCCCGTATTTGGCAATTTGTCACACTTAGGAATCGTGATTAATTTTGTAACGGATCTGGTGCGTGACAAATGGGCGAACCGGTTATTTTTTCTCAGCTACGATTCGGTTCGGCCTTAACAGTTTTTTCTTTGATTTCTTTCTTAACTTCAAATGGGCTTAACTTCTTCACCGTAACTCGGATTGGGGTGATGGTTTTTCCAGTGTTCTTTTAATTGAAATCTCTTCAACTTTTCAGTTGGCCCCACCTCCGGACTAAGCTGAAAAATTACAAAAATACCCTTTAACTCCCCGTTTCTTAGTTTTCTTTCACTGTTTTGAGTTTTTTTTGGCACTAACTTGCATGAAATACCTGTAAAACACATAAGAGATACACAAAATACGAAATACTTGGCAAAAAAGGTTAGTATCCTAAATATGAGACAAATCAAAGCTTTTTACACTACACGAGATTATAAAAATACCGAAATTAAGGGGATAAATGTGAAGAATTTATGCCAAATCAAAGGTTACAAACCATATAAGCATTTAAAAGAAATGTAAAACCATGGAATTTATTACAATAAGCAGTGAAAGGGAAAAAACATAAGGATGTTGCAGGAATTAAAAAAATATTATCGTAGCAATACGAAGAAAATATAAATTATTCAGTTCTTCGGGGGTTGCCAATTATAGTATCAAATGTCTCATTAGCAATGGGAATGCCATTTTCATCTTCAAAAAATCATCAACATTGAGATAGGTATTATCAATTTTTCAGCGATCTTCAGGACCTTCCATTATCCAACGGTCTTTTAGACCTTTCATTACATTTGTCTCCACTACCCTTTTTGAAGCCTGATATTTTTTCACAATTTTCTTGGAGGAATAATAATTACCGATCCAATGACCACTGCCACCACATCTATAACAAGTGTCTCGCAGTTTTGCCATGTTTGAATTCTAAATTGCTTATTTTTTGGGCCATTCCACTTCTGGTGGTTCTTAAAATTTATAATTTGTCTGGGCCCTTGGTTATGGTAGCCACCTCTTCTACGGTTGCCACGGCATCGCCGTATATTTCCTCTGCCTCTTTCAAAATTTCAAGTTGAGTTAGCATTCATTATTGGGAGTGATAGAGATTCAGTGGGTCTTGATGAATGATTCTTCATTAGTAAATCATTATTTTGTTCAACTACTAGGAGATATGAGATCAAATCAGAATATCTTTTAAAACCCTGCTCTTGATATTACTGCTGCAGGAACATATTCGAGCCATAAAAAGTGGAGAAAGTTTTCTCTAGCATATCTGCATCATCTATCTTGTCTCCGCAGAGTTTGAGTTGCGAGGTGATTTTAAATATAGCAAAATTGTACTCTAACATTTTCTTGAAATCCTGAAATCTCAAATTGATCCATTTATGGCGTGCGCATGGAAGTATGACTGATTTTTTATGGTCGTATCTCTCCTTCAGGGAGTTTCATAGTTCTAACGGATCTTTCATAGTTAGATATTAACTTTTCAAATCACTATGTATGTGATGCCTAAGAAATATGAGGGCTTTAGCCCTGTCCTACCGGGACATAGTGTTGTCACTAGTAATGACATCATCAAGATTTCTGGCTTGTAGATGGAGTTCTACATCTTGATACTAGTTCAGATAATTGCCCCCATTTGTATCAAATGCTTCAAATTCAAGTTTAAAGATGTTTGACATTTTTGAAACTGTTTATTTAAGCAGTAATATTTAGAATCACATAATGGATAATATAAACAATGCAAATAACAATTTAAATTTTGAAATTTCAAGTTTGTAATATTGGATATCGAATCTTTGATTTAAGAATCAAAATTTCATTTACTTGCCATTTATTTGTGTATTTGGGGTTAAATACATAAATTTATTGATCTTCGGGTTCAAATAATATTTTAAAATTTTAAAATCCACAACCCATTGTGTTATAGCTTCAGGTTTGATCACAAACATATATTTGGAGCTTCAGTTCCAAATTACAAATTATTTGGATACATATAATGTCCCTTATAAATCAAAACTTAAATTATGATTTGGAGTATTCGTTTGGAACTTCAGGTTTAAAAATTAAATATAAATTAGGAACTTTGGGCCCTAATTTATTTTTTAGTGAATTGTTTGGAACTTCTGGCTCCAAAAATTTAATGAGTGTAAATTGGGAGCTTTAGGCCCCAATCATAAAATATTAGTTGCATTAAAGTTAGGGATAGATTATAAATGAAATTGAATTCCGAAAAACCAAATCTATAAGGTTGATATGAAAAATAGATATATCATATAATCATTGCATATTATTACTTTTCAAATGTGAATAATCAAAATGGCAATTAAAAAAATCGCGTACTATGAATAACTAAAGATGTGAGGAATCACATGAAAATAAAATATACATTTTGTTTTGATCCAATCAAATCATATGATTTTGTGAAAAAAAAAACATTACGGTAACATTAATATATCATGCATTATTATTATATAAACTAATGTCTAATGGTTGTTAAATAAGTTCTCAAGCGTTACTTAAAATGTTTAGGTCTCGTAATATATATACAGACAATGAGCAATTTTTTTTCTCATAAACACACATGAACATAAAATGCTCTTACAGGTAGAATTTTCAAGGATATGTAGCTAAGGTCTTAGATATCACGGTGTCAATATATTTTATGTATTCTGTGCATTTTTAAATAATAGTTTGCATACAAAAAAATAAATGGTTGCACATAAACTAATAATTAATTAAACTTCAAATTAGATTTGAATAAATGATATTTACATAGTTTATTGCAAACTTAGTTATGTATGAAAAGATTTTCTAAAGGTAACTAAATGGATAACAAGCCGTTGAAATGTTGCATTGGATTGTCTCCAATGCAATAATTGCTTTGAGAAAAAACTTTATATGAATGTATCAATTGTTTAGTATAATTGTACTCTTCCTATAGTTTTACTGAGTCTAACCTTTCTATTTTTTATTTACATACTGTTGAAAATAAAATGTAATTATATATATATATAGAGAGAGAGACCAATAATCAGATGGCATGTACAAGACATATGTCTAAAAAGTGAAGTCAACCATTTGTTTATTTCTTAATTTATATGGAGGGTAAGAAGGTACAATATTGATTGGGCATAAATATTGTATATTTATCCCCTTAATTTCGGTACCTTTATGAACCTGAGTGATGCAATTGATATGGATTTAACTCAAATTTATGCTACTAACCTTCGTTGGCAAGTATTTCATGTTTTGTGTTTCTCTTATGTGTTTTACAGATTGATTATGCAAGCGGTGCAAAAGAGAAATCGAAACAGTGAAAGAAAAGCTAGGAAGGCAAGTACAAGGGCATTTTCGTAATTCTGTAGCCTGATCCCAGAGGTGGGGCCAACTGAAAAGTCAAATATTTCGGAACAACGAGAACACTCGAAGAAACAGCACCCAAATCCGAGCTACGGCGAAGGAGTTACGTTCATTCGAAGTTGAGGAAAAATCCAAGAAAGAAAAGAAGAAATAAAGGAAAAATTCTAAGTGTTGGAAGAAAGAAAAGAAGAGCCAAAACCAGCAGAAAATACCAAACCACATTGTGAACCGCTTTGTGGGAAAATCGGTTTGGGGTACCTACGAACCGGTTCGGGGGTCCTGATACACGAAATTTTCCTTGACAACTGATTGGTCCAAAGAGTCCCATTTTGTTACAACTTCTTCTAAAACGTATTTGTACGAGGGTAATGACTTAAAAAAGTATTTTTTTCATAGTTTTGTTCAGTTTTTGGTAGAGAAAAAAATAGAAGAACACCTAAGAACATAGTTTGAATTATTGCTTCAAGATTGATTAATCCCGGGTTTGTTTTCAAGTTTTAATCCAAATTTCAATCTTCGTCTTATTACTATTCTTGCATGGTTGTTTTTCTGGAATGATTCAAAAAATTTCTGGGTTCATAACACTTCTTTGCATGTTTCAAAATGGTTTCATTATGATTTCTCTCGCATGAAACGTAGTTAATTCATGCATAGTTAGGTTTAACATGTCCGGCTAGATTCTTTAGGGTCGGGATGCATGAACTCAATCCGATGTGATAGTTGCATGTGTATAAAAATAATCGTCTAAACTTAAGGATTTATTATGACCGTATTGCGTAGCGACACAACCATTGTAGATCTTTGGATCTCGTTTGCTTCAGGGTATCCGGGATGCTTCAGAATGCAATTCAAGTGTAGCTATTGCAATACCGATTTACTCGTCCTTTGATTATGTATGGTGCGGACTTGAACCTCATATATGTAATGCTTGGGAGTACTAAATTTAGGGTCTAATTAATCACTTAGATTTACGATTAATTTTGTACTAGTAACACACTAGGGTTAAGGAATTGTATTCCCGTCTTTTTTTTTCTCATCATATAGTTCAAGTTTTAATTCAATCATCATCAGTATTTTATGTAATTTAGAATAGTTACATTCGATTCATACTTCAGTTCATTAGTTAACCATTTTCACAATTGCATCTAGTTGTAGTTATTTCACCAATCAAATCACCTTTTCCTTTTCTTTAGAGTTAGAGTTAGGGTTCCTTCGTCTGTCCAACATCATTACAACTCCGTTTGTCCTATTTCCCTGAGGATCGATACCCGACTTATCGAATTATTACTTGAGTGACGGGCTTGCACTTTATCCTAGGGAGTACGCACTTCTAAGACACATTGTTAGTCGCGTCAAGTTTTTGGCGCCGTTATCGGGGATTTTTGTAGACTTAGGATTAGATCAAGTCAATCTAAAACTTTGACCAAAAATTTCCAAAAATCCAAAAACATAAAAAAAATTTAAAAGCACAAAAATATTTCTCCTCATCTCTCATAAGCCTATTAATGAAAAATTCTGAACTCACTCCAACTCCCCATAATACTCCAACCCACATTCATGAAAATCCGATAGTTGAGTACGACCCCGATAGCCCTCACACTCCTAACGCTCCACAATTTTGGGTTCCACCTCCCACACCCTCACACTCAATTGCAAATAGCACTCTGTTTTCCCTCTTTGGACACACTTCAGAGCACGCTCCAAGTATAACAAGTGAGGACACAGAGTCTTTGAGTGAGAGAGATATGTCACAACACGATAGTGCATCCGCCGGTGTGGAAGAGGCCCTGTACCGCCCGTTGAGAGAAATCTTATACCCTGAGCGCACACTCACTCCAGGATGCGTTTTAGTCCCGTATAATGCAGGGTAATTTCTCTTTAGGAATGGGATGATCGAAATACTTCCCACTTACCATGGAATGGATTCAGAAAAGCCATATCTCCACGTCATGGAATTCAAAGAGCCGTGTGAGACCCTCAGCGATCAAACTTGCACAAAAGATGTGATCTGCCTCAAACTCTCCCCATTCTCGCTAAAGGACAAGGCTAAGACCTGTCCATGGTCTTTACCTCCAAACTCGATTTCATCATGGAATGAGTTACAATCTAAATTTCTTAAGAAATTCTTTCCTACGCATCGAACAAACTCCATCAAGGATCAAATTCAAACCTTCCGAAAACTAGAAAATAAGTCGTTCGATCGATGTTATGAGACTTTCAATGAGTTAATCACTTCGTGCCCTCATCATGGACTTGATAAATTGCAAATCATTTCCTTCTTCCATAATGAGCTGAATATGAATTCCAAATAACTCGTTGAGACTATGTGTGATGGTCCCTTTATCGACTTAGACGCTAATGATGCTAAGCTTCAACTGAGGTATGTCGCCGAGACTACCCAATCCTGGGATGCATATGACCCTAGTGATCAAAATTGAACTCGCCAAGTGACCACCACTCCATCGACGTCCGACCTATTTCACGTGGAAAAGAATAATATGATGGACAACCGATTCGATCTACTTGAGAAAGGAATACAAGAAATACTTGAGGTATGTGGAAGAAGATCAACTGGATCCATCCCAAACCCCATCGAGAAGGTGTGTGTAATTTGTAAGGCGGGTCATTCAACAGAGGAATGCCCGAAAATACCCGCCTATAAAGTGATGCTTCAAGAGCAAGTACGTGGTATAGGAGGATTCAAGGGTAATTTCGATGCACCGCACGGGAATTCCTATAACCCTTCATGGAAAAACCACCCTGGTTTTAGCTATGGGAAACAAAATGCTACGATGAATCATAATTCACATGTTGCCCCTCCACCATCGCACTTTCAACAAGCTCCACACATGCAAGGACATGTGCAAGCACACCACCTCAAGGGGCATATATTACTCCACTGCGAAGAAATCTTGAGGATACGATGAACCAATTAATCAATACCCAAAATGCAACCAATGCTAGATATGATCGGATGATTAGCGATATAAATGCAAATATTTCAAAAATGCAATCATCGTTGAGTATCCAAGAGAAGGGAAAGTTTCCTGCCCAGGGCCAACGACTGCCCCAAGGTCAAACTAGTGTTAACTCCACCTCGATAGAACATCAGGAGCAATGTCAATCTGTGATCACTCTTCGTAGTAGGAGAGTCATTGATTTATCACCTCCCCTACATGACGCAACCAAAGACAAGGAGATTTTGCCCGACACGAAAGAGGCCGAAGATGTCCGCTTGAAAGAGAGTCATAAAGAAGACACTAGTGAGCTCGAGGTAGTAGTGAAACCATCCACCGCGTTACCCTTTCCTCAAAGGCTGGTTACTTCCCACAAAGGGAACCCCTGTGATGAAGTGCTAGACGTGCTAAAGCAAGTAAAGTTAAATTTATCGTTCCTTGATGCCATTAAGCAAATTCCCGCTTATGCAAAAGTCATCAAAGACGTGTTAACAGTGAAGAGGAAGATAAAGGTAAACAAAAACATATTTTTATCACAAAACGTGAGCTCCATTCTACTTAATGATCTCCCACTAAAATTCAAATAGCCCGGTGCATCCACCATTTCCTGCATCATTGGAGAAAATAAAATTAAAAAATCCTTACTTGACTTGGGAGCAAGTGTCAATATCCTCCCTTACGCCATCTATAGGAAACTTGATCTGGGTGACCTTAAACCCACAAAGATCACTCTCCAGTTAGCGGATGGAATTGTGAAGATCCTAAGAGGTATAGTTGAGGACGTGATCGTTCAAGTGGACACTTTCTACTTTTCGGTAGATTTTGTCATTTGGGACATGGAACCCTCCTTCGCCTCGAGAAATCATGTTCCCATCATTCTTGGGAGCCAATTATTAGCTACGGCTAACACAATTATCAATACTCTAAATGGGCAGATGCAACTCATCTTTGGGAATATGACCTTAGAGACTAACATCTTCCATATAGCCCAATATACAGGGGAAGAAGATGATATTCAAGTGGTGAGCTTCATCGAAGAGATCGTAGAGGAGTACTTTGCGGAAAATTATTATGGAGATGCCTTAGGGTCTTGTTTAGTGTCGAGCCACGAGAGTGAGGGGATGTATACTGAATTTGAGAGGGAAGTTGAGGAGTTGAGAGAGTTACTTGATGAAAGAGCGTCGAACGAGGATGCGAGAGATGTAAGTTGGGTTTCTCGATTCGAGGATTTATCGCCAAGGGAGGCACACATGGTTCCCTCCAGCGATAAATTTTCGACCCTAGAATTGAAGAAACTACCCTCCCATATTAAATATGCATACATAGGAGAGGACAAGACATTTCCTGTTGTTGTCTCATCTAGCCTAGACGAAGAGTAGGAGGGTAAATTGTTAAAGATTCTGAGGAAGCACCAAGGTGCTTTCGATTGGTGTATTGCTGATTTGAAGGGAATAAGTCCTTTTATTTGCACCCACAAGATACATATCGAGGAGGATGTCAAGCCCTCGAGAGAAATGTAAAGAAGGTTAAACCCCAATATGAAAGAAGTGGTGAGGACCGAAATCATTAAGTTATTAGATGTCGGGATTATCTACCCAATCTCGGATAGTAAGTGGTTGAGACCTATTCAAGTTGCCCCGAAGAAGTTGGGCATGACAGTGATTGAAAATGCTAAGGGGGAGCTAGTTCCCCAATGTACCACCATCGGGTGGCGCATTTGTATTGATTACCAGAAACTCAATACGGGAACTAGGAAAGACCATTTCCCCTTGCCATTAATTGATCAGATGCTTGAGAGAGTAGCGGGCCACCCTTACTATTACTTCCTTGATGGTTATTCTGGATATAACCAAATTGAGGTAGATGTACTTGACCAGAAGAAAACGACCTTCACTTGCCCTTTTGGTACGTTTGCTTACAAACGTATGCCATTCGGCTTGTGTAATGCACTTGCAACCTTTAAAAGGCGCATGCTGAGTTTATTTAGCGACATGGTTGAGAGAGGACTTGAAGTGTTCATGGACGATTTTAGCATTTTTGGCACCTCTTTCGATCTTTGTCTGGCAAAGCTGGAAAAAGTACTTGCCCGGTGTGTGGAGAAGAACTTAGTGTTAAATTGGGAGAAATGCCATTTTATGGTCACTGAGGGAATAGTTCTTGGCCACATAGTTTCATCCAAGGGGATTGAAGTTTATAGAGCTAAGATATATGTCATAGCCGATCTACCCCCACTAAAATTGCTCAAAGACGTACGCTCCTCCTTGGGCCACACGGGGTTTTATCGACGGTTCATTAAGAACTTTAGCGGCATCGCTAGACCCTTAAGCAACCTTCTTACGAAGGGAACCCCATTTGAGTGGAATGAAGCATGCCAAAGTTATTTTGAGAAGTTGAAAAGCATGCTTGTTTCCACTCCCATCATGCGAGCGTCAGATTGGTCCTTACCATTCGAGCTTATGTGTGATGCTAACGATTATGTGATAGGGGCTATTTTGGGCCAAAAAAAAGACAAATAGGCTCATGTCATCTACAGTGCTAGACGAACTCTTATCGGACCATAACTCAATTACTCCACTACAGAAAAGGAGTTGTTAGCGATAGTTTTTGCTCTTGACAAATTTTGGTCCTACCTTATTGGTTCTCCCATCACTTGTTTCACCGACCAAGCGGTATTGAAATACCTACTTGCGAAGAAAGATGAAAAGTCGCGCCTCATTAGGCGGATCCTACTCCTAAAAGTGTTTAATCTCTCCATTAAAGACAAAAAGGGAGTAGAAAACGTCATTGCCGACCACTTATCACGGCTTTCATCCGATGTACCTAGTGATCCGATACCCATAGACGAATATTTTTCGGATGAGCAACTCTTTGCTACCTCTTCTTTGCCCTGGTTTGTGGATATAGTGAACTATCTTGTCATGGGAGCCGTCCTTCCCGATTGGACACCGCAAGGTAAGAAGAGGTTCATCACTTGGTCGCGTATATTTTTCTATGACGATCCTTTCCTTTTTAAATATTACACCGACCAAATCATCCGACGATGTGTACAGGATGACGAGATCTCGAAAGTCATCTAATTTTGTCATTCGGAAGCTTGTGGAGGTCACTTTTTGACGAAAAAGACGACCGCTAAGATTCTTCAATGCGGCCTCTATTGGCCCACAATTTTTCAGGATGTGAATAATTGTTGCAAATCTTGCGATAGGTGTCAAAGGATGGGGGTGATTACTCGACGAGACATGATTCCATTAACGCCGATACTCATTATTGAGATCTTTGACTGCTGGGGTATTGACTTCATGGGACCTTTCCCCCTATCTTTTGGTTTTCTATACATCCTGGTCGCGGTAGATTATATTTCTAAATGGGTGGAAGCTATAGCTACCAGGACAAATGACAACAAAGTGGTGATTAGGTTCCTACAGGAACACATACTTTCCCGCTTCGGTGCTCTGAAAGCGATAATTAGTGATAATGGCAAACACTTTTGCAACAGGCCATTCGCGAAGCTCATGAGAAAGTATGGCATCGTTCACAAGGTTGGAACAACCTATCACACACAAATGAATGGGCAGGCCGAATTAGCGAATCGGGAAATTAAGAAAATTCTCGAGAAGACCCTCAATCCCACTCGGAAGGATTGGTCACTTCGATTGAACGGTTCACAAGGGGCCTATCGTACCGCATATAAAAATCCACTCAGGATGTCCCCTTTCCTCTTTGTATATGTCAAACCTTGCCATCTTCCCATTGAATTAGAGCAAAAAGCATATTTTGCGATTAAGAAGTTGAATTATGACATGGATAAAGCCGGTGAAGCTCGCAAGCTTAAACTAAACGAGTTAGAAGAGATACGCAATGATGCGTATGAGAACGCAAAAATTTCCAAAGAAAGGATGAAACTCGCTCACGATAATATTATTCGACGCAAAGAGTTTCTTCCCAGACAAAAAGTGCTTCTCTATAACTCTCGTCTTCATCTATTTTCGGGCAAGTTGCGATCACGATGGTCTGTCCCATTCATGGTAAAGAATGTATTCCCTTATAGAGCGGTGGAATTAGATGGTTTAAAAGGGGGGAATACATTCAAGGTAAATGGACAATTCCTAAAGCCATACCTAGAGGCGTGTGTATAAGAAGTTGACACCATTTGGTTGTCGGACCCCGTTTACGGGGTCACTTAAGATGAAAATGAGAGGTCATCGCACCCTCGACGCATATGGGGTGAATTCTTGTGTACAATAGTAGTGTGTGAGTTAGGTTAGTTAGGAGTCCGAAGCACGGTTCATGAGAGGGAGCGAGTTAGCACACTTTCTGAGAGAGATTGCACGTATTTCTAGGACATGGTAGAGGAATTTTCAGGGAACCCGAGGGTCTAGGACATCTTTAGGGGCCATAGACATGAAAGGAGGCATAAGCAAACACTTAGTTTTTTAGAGAAGAGAGAAATTCAGCTTTCAGGCCAGCATCCTCCCCCGAACCCCAGGGTGAACCGGTTCGGGGGGAGAACCGGTTCGTGGTACCTGACAGATTCATCTCCCTCCCTTTTCCCCCCTTCCCTCTATACACCCCCTACGAAAATTCACCCTCTCAAACTTCCCTCCATTAATTTCCTTTTTCAAATTCCTTCCCCCCTTCCATTCCCTCAAATTCGCCTCCCCAATGAAGCCCTTGCCCTTTGTTTGATGTTTGTGTGTAATGGTGGTTGTTTACATTGTTTAGTTGCTTGCTCTACCCTTTCCATTGTAACACATGATTCTCTGTTTCTATAATAAAATTCTACATTTTTGTTTTAATTTGTTTGTTTTATTTTTTCCACACTTTTAATTCGCTTTGAGTTAGATTTTAGTCCTTTTTACTTGAGGACAATGCAAAAGTCTAAGTTAGGGGGGGTCACAAGTGCATTTTTCTAAAACTTCACAAATTTTCAAAAATGCCCAAAAAAATCATAAAATTTTGAAAAATCCAAAAATATTTTTCTTCAAAATAAATAAAAATTCAAAAATATCATTAAAAGTCGGTTTAAAGTCTCAAATTGTAAAAACAAAATACACAAAGCCGGAATTGACCAAAGATGGAAATCGTGTAAAAATTAACTTAACGAATAAGTGTGGGGATTAAAAACCTCGGTGAGATTCAAGCCTTTCATTTTTGAGAAATTTATAAATCAATCCGAGTTAATTGTTAGCTCAAAGTTCTTTTCAGCGATCTAATAAGTTGTCGAGGATCTCAAGTCTTTCACTTTGATAGGTTTTGAAAAATAAGTGTGACATTGCCTTGAAAACCGTGCCAAAGAAATCTCTAAATTAAATTCATCTCGAAATGCATATGGTAATGGAATTATTAGTTTGGACAATGATGTAGGCCATCGTTTGTCACCCAAAAATATTGGCCATAAAAAGTTGTGAAAAATCATCCCTTTTGTAACCCAAAATTGAGTCGAATAGGTTTTCCTTTCGTTTGACAACCTGAAAAACCCAAAAAGCCCGAAATTGTGAAAAATGGAAAAAGGCAAAATTTAAGTCCGAAAAGTGCAACAAAAAGGGGAAAGAAAAGAATAACTATGCTCAATAAAAATAGCAAGAAAAGAAAAGCGTGAAAATAGAAAAAGAAGAGGAAAATGAGCAAAAGCCTAGAAAAGCACTAATGGACATCATAAGAAAAAATTTCCAATTCCAAAATTCTTAACCTTTTCCAATATGACCCAATACACCTTCAACCCGAAAAAGTCCTAACCGAGTCCGAAATTGCGAAATTGGTTACCGCGTGGAGAGATAAAATACCAAAAGATAATAAAAGAGATAAAAAATGTGAATTAGAGGCAATGTTTTCGTTTTCTTATACCCGTAATCCTTTGATGAGATCCGATTACCATAAAATTTCTGTCTTTCTATTTGTGTGCGTGAACTTGCTTCCAATATATTTACTCTTATAACTCACGCATATCGAGAGAATATCCACTTTTCGAGCGATTTTTTTGTGAGAGATCCCCGTGAGATTTTCAAATCAAACGAATTTTCGGATAAGTAACGTAATGGTCAATTAGTGGAAATTCGCGATTAAATTTCCGGCTTCGCACACACGCACTATGATTTGAGAATCTTGAACACGATTTGATGATGACTATTTTTGGGAAAAGTTTGAGTTATACAATTTTTACGTGTTTTGAATTTTCTTTGAGTCGAATTTTGTGGGTATATTCACTGCAAACCCTCACGAGACAACACTCGTCCTACTTGGGTAACCTATGGGTTTAACGGCTTGTTGCATACGCTAAATACAATCGTTTGCCCGCGAAAAAGGTATTCTATCCCAATAAAATGCTTAGAAGAGTTGTGACCGTATCTCTTTTTCCTTTACATTGCCCGGAACGCGCAAAGTTCTAAGTTAGGGGGATTTGATTGACCATAAATATTGTATATTTATCCCCATTAATTTTAGTACCTTTGTGAACTCGAGTGACGCAATTGATATGGATTTAAATCACATTTATGCTACTAACCTTCGTTGGCAAGTATTTCGTGTTTTGTGTTTCTCTTATGTATTTTACAGGTTAATTATGCAAGCGGTGCAAAAGAGAAATTGAAACAGTGAAAGAAAGGTTAGGAAGGCAAGTTCAAGGGAATTTTTTGTAATTCTGGAGCCTGATCCTGGAGGTGGGGCCAACTGGAAAGTTTGAGAGATCGGAAAAATGAGAAAAATGGAAGAAACGACACCCAAATCCGAGCTACGATGAAGGAGTTACGGTCGTTCGAAGTTGAGGAAAAATCCAAGAAAGAAAAGAAGAAATCAAGGAAAAATTCTAAGTGTTGGAAGAAAGAAAAGAATATCCAAAACCAGCAAAAAATCCCGAACCACATTGTGAACCGCTTCGGGGGTGAATTGGTTCGGGGTAACCGCGAATCGGTTCGGGGGTGCTGATGCGCAAAATTTTCCTTGACAGCTGATTGGTCCAAAGAGTCCCATTTTGTTACAACTTCTTCTAAAACGTATTTGTATGAGGGTAGTGACTTAAAAAAGTAGTTTTTCATAGTTTTGATCAGTTTTTGGTAGAGAAAAAAAATAGAAGAACACCTAGGAACATAGTTTGAATTATTTCTTCAAGATTGATTCATTCCGGGTTTATTTTCAAGTTTTAATCCAAATTTCATTCTTCTTATTATTATTCTTGCATGGTTGTTTTTCTTGCATGATTCAAACAATTTCTGGGTTCATAACACTTCTTTACATGTTTCAAGATAGTGTCATTATGATTTCTTTTGCATGCAACGTAGTTATTTCATGCATAGTTAGGTTTAACATGTCCGACTAGATTCTTTAGGGTCGGGATGCATGAACTCAATCCGATGTGATAGTTGCATGTGTATAGAATTAATCCTCTAAACTTAAGGATTTATTATGACCGTATTGCGTAGCGACACAACCATTGTAGATCTTTGGATCTCGTTTGCTTCAGGGTAATCGGGATGCTTCAGAATGCAATTCGAGTGTAGCTATCGCAATACCGATTTACTCGTCCTTTGATTATGTATGGTGCGGGCTTGAACCTCATATATGTAATGCTTGGGAGTACTAAATTCTGGGTCTAATTAATCACTTCGATTTACGATTAATTTTGTACTAGTAACACACTAGGGTTGAGGGATTGTATTCCCGTCCTGTTTTCCTCATCATATAGTTCAAGTTTTAATTCAATCATCATCAGTATTTTAGGTAATTTAGAATAGTTACATTCCATTCATACTTTAGTTCATTAGTTAACCATTTTCACAATTGCATCTAGTTGTAGTTAATTCACCAATCAAATCACCTTTTACTTTTCTTTAGAGTCAGAGTTAGGGTTCCTTCGTCTGTCTAACATCATTACAACTCCGTTTGTCCTATTTCCCTGAGGATCGATACCCGACTTATCGGATTATTACTTTAGCGACAGGCTTGCACTTGAGCCTAGAGAGTAAGTACGTCTGAGACACATTCTTAGTCGCATCAAATATGATTACAATTGTAGCTAGCATAACAAGATGTGACATATTGCTAGACGTGTAATAAAAATATATAGTAGGATAGATAGTAGTATGTAAAAGAACATAGGAAGAAAAGACTTATATCTGACAGATACGGATGGAAAAAATACACGGGTTGTTACCTTGTTTTTTTATTGTTTTTATGTGAGAAGTAGTTGTCCTCGATACACGACTTTTGTCAAAAAAATTCTTAATGATTAAAGTGTGTTAAGTAGAGAAAAAAGAGTGTGCTGATAACGTGTTGCAAATGAATGATGGAGAATTGATAGAGAGGAAATATTTTATTTCTCAATAGTATTGGGTGTAATAGTTGAACAAAATCATATGAGGATTCTCCTATTTATAGAATATAGTGAGACATCCCCAAAGATAAGAAAGTGAGTGGACATCCACCCAAAAGTCAAAAGCCACATAATTTAACATGAAAGAGTGGCAACGAAAATAATTTCAAGATCATTAAGATTTTAATAGATATGAGGTCATTCTTTTTCAGTCATGTGTTTATTAATTTCTCTATGTTTGTTAATTTTTATATCTGTTCTAATTTTGAATTAATTTTAATTCTAATTTAAAATGGTCACTAATGTTAGATTTTAATTTTGTTCAATTTCAAATTATATTTTTCTTGCCGAAGAAAACTGAATCAGGGTTTGAGATATGTATAGGATAAGATTTGGTGGAAAAGATAATGAGTCAACATAAATTTAACATGAAGTATTTTTTATTTGAAGATTGTTAAGGCCCTTGCAAGATTGTACCTACTAGAGATTGTTAATATGGAATGGAGATTGTAGGTGCTAAAATCCTACAATGAATAATTTTAAACAACTAAAACCAGACCAAGCAACATATGTGGTTTGGTAATGACTCGTTTGTGAGATGTTTCTCTCTTTGTTATTACTTGGTTCATAATAACAAGAATAACATACCCCCTTTTCTAGGGTGTGGGTTGTATTTATAGAAAACATAAGGTAAATGAGTCGTGTAGGACTTTAGCAGTTTGACTTTAGCAACTTTAAGTATAGTTTGTAACTCAGCAGAGCTGATCTTCCCCTAAGACCTATGCTGATTGGACTCCCATTTGTTCTTATTTCCTAAGTTACAATCTTTATCCATTCTGCCAGACCTATGTCCCAATTCAACTAATTCGAATTATATGTACAATTCCCCCACAATTTCATCCAAAGATTTGTAGTCTCAAACAGGTGTAGAGGTTTGATCAATAGTGAGCACTGATTATGGTCGATAGTGATCCTTGCTCCTCAGCTGAGGTTTGGCTTAACATTATGAAATTTTGGAGCAAAAACCTTATCTTCTGTGTCCGTTGAATGCCTGATGGCACATATGTAATTTTCCTTAACTCCTTATGGGTACGTTGGTCATAAGTGTACTGAAAGGCCACTAAGCTGGGATAAGCGTATTAGCTGTCACACGGGGTTCTATTTGAAATTACGAGATGCATAGGGAGTTGAACCACACAGTTCAAAGCTAGTCTAATCACCATTATTCACACTCCGTTTCAACTAGTCAAGAGTTAAGAGCCATCTTTCTCATATATTACCGGTAAGTTTTCTTTCAAGATCCATTTTTGCTCAATAAATTTATTTTCCAATGCTGTCGAATGTTCGTGTGTTCTTTTAATTTCTTGAGATGAAACGATGGTGTATGCTGTAAACCCCCAAACCTTAAGAGTATTTAATAAAAGCTATTCAATTCCTGAATGGGTAAAAATTGAATGTGCCCCAGATCATGTCAATTATTATAATGGTCGTGGTGGCCATTGGAGTCATACCCAATTGGTAGAAGTGGGCGGTATCACCTTTCCCTTGAACCACCTATTTTTGGAGTGTTGAAATCTATTCAGAGTGGTTCCTAATTAATGTACCCAAACACATGGAGAATCATGAATGGGGTTAAATGCATCAACGAACTGTAAGGAGCCTAATTGGGATTCCTGAGTTGAGGTATTATTACTTGTGGATTATAATGAATGATAATGTTTATTATCTGAAGGAGAGGAAATCTGACAGGGTTTTGGTCGTTAACCTCCATGATTATAATAAAGGTTATTGTAGCCATGGCTCCATTGCTAGAGATTGTAAACATTCACGAGTTCTTGAAGGCGGTGAGCCTTACTGAGGGTTTAGTTGCCTAGATAGAGTCACCAGATAGGTTGATCACCGTCTTGATCATTCTTTATTGTTAATAATCGATTATTATACGTAATGTTCATTAATTTTTCTTTTGATTGTAGAGGATTCAAAGAAGAAGGATCCTATAACTTATTACATCAATTAGACCGAGCTGGTGAAGGTAGGCAAACTGGGGATATCACTATATCTTGGTGCCGAGCATTGTAGATCGGCATCTTTGCTTCTCGACTACGTAAACACTACCATCCCTTTTATCTCCAAGCCATTTGAATCAGTGCACGAAATTCCAGTCCCCTCAACTACTGAGGGAAATTCAAGTGTGCCCACCTCATCCTATTTTGAACCTATGAACGTGAACACTGTCCCACAATTGAAGAAGACAACATGCCTCCGAGAAAGAAAAACCTTAATTTAGCGGATGATTTTGACCTTCCCACCTCTTAAAAGCCTAAAATTCCCAGAAAGAAGGAGGTCGGAGGTCCCTCTGAGCTCATCACTATTGGGGATTATCTTGATAAGGAGAAAAAAAGTATAAGGAAAGGGTTGCTCCTCATACTTCTGTTACTATTCCCACTAAGAAGGTGATTCCCCCAACACAGGGAAGGTACACCAAACAATGTCGGTGGCCAAGAGTCCATCCTTGGCCTTTGGACTACTAAAGGGGTTGTTTTGGCAATGGACTGAGAGTGGATGACCTCCGAACAACTCACTTATCACCCTGCTTAGGCATTGTCTCTGGTAAACTTTGTGACTTCTGTTATGATTACTCTTTTGTTTTGATTATTGTGTGGACTCCTATTCCTCTTATTTTTGCAGTTCATGGAAGACTTTGTTGCCATGCTCGATAAGGGGGTTAAATAGGTGAAGACCAGTGACGACCTAGAGAAGGCCTTGACTAAATCCTAAGAGTCTTTAGCCTCTACTAAGAAGACATTCAATGATGAGAAGAAATCCATTGGCTTAGAGATGTCCAAGTTAAAGTCGGATCTTGATAAACTAAAGAAGGTTACTGAGGACCATCCTTGGGTTTTATAAGTGGCTAAAAGTTAGGCCTATGACCAGGGGTATGTGGAAGCCTATGTAGAGGCCAAGTAGCAGTTGACTTAGATTCATAAGTCGAAGTTCAAGAAGGGCTGAGATGCAAACCCTGGTCAAGATTGATGTATCCCCTGAATTTGAGATTTTTAGGGAGCATAATTCAGCTTCTCCACTAAGGCAGGTGAAAGGGGACAATACCTCAAGTAGTTACTCAAAAAAGGGTGTGAAAGATCAAGAAATATTGGATGTGGATCAAGGCAAAGCCCCTAAACCCAAGAGCAAGTGAAGGAAAAGTTGGGTAAAAGATAGTTAAGATTAACTTAGGTCCCATAACTCCTTGTATTTTTATGATTTTGAATGTTTGTAATGGATTTCCCCATCCTTTGATTTAATGGAATGACTTTTGTTATTACTAAGTCATTGCTTGTCAGTTATTGATTACTCCATGAATGCTTTATGATCATCTCTTTCATGCTTTAATTTTTTTCTTTCGATCCTTTTAGCTTAAAAATAGGTTGGTAGAGGTATAACTACTTCTAGAGACTAATGACTTGGACCTAATACTTGATCAAAATGCCAACAGTGGACTATGCGATGCATTTGTTTTCGTTCGTCAAGATCTCTAAAAGATGATAATTTATTTTGACGAGCAAGGTTCATTTGGTTATTTATTTAAGAATCGGAGTTAATAATGTCAACGATATTGCCCATCTATTACAAAATGAAAATAATTCTTTAAGGGAGAAGCTCATAAGGATGAGGATAAATCTGAAAGAGATGATGTGATCAAGCAAGGCATGTGCCGTGAGATAATAAAATTAAAGTACTTATTTAGAAGGGGTCCTCATGCAATTTGGGCTACTGGCTATAATGATGGGTAAATGCCCCCTTAAGCCAAACGAGGCTAGGTAGGTGGAATATAAGCATGATTATTGAATGCCCTAGCTGGAATGAAGGCCCCTAAAGACTTTGAACTTTGATATTGGTATCAAGTGGAGTGCCTTGATTATAGTCACCCTCTATTTTGAAGTGATGAAAGTTATATTCCTCTCGACACTATTACCCTTCCGTTGGGGAAGGATTATTTGTCAACATATGATAGTGTTGATGAGTTTTAGCCTAACCCTAATGATAGATGAAGAGTTATAGTTTCCAGGCCGATAACTCATAGAAAATTACTGCTTTGTGCTATGACTATGTATATTCTTTTTATGACTTCTCCAATATAGGACTCTTGTAAAAGGAATGCCTATGAAATTGTCAGTTAGTTATATGTCTTGCATTTTCCCATCTTTTTATGCCGAGCATGTTTATATTATTTGGATTACCTTTTAGAAAGTGTCGTCACCCAATCTTAGGCTTAGGTCAAACTTTTAGAAAAATGCATTTAGTTGTAGGTCCATCCACCAGTTGGGATTTTTAGTCGACAATGTTAGGACACTTAGTGCCTTGGGATCCCCCTTATGTCTTTTGCTTACCTGGTAAATTAGTGATGCTTTCGTATTTTTATGACAAAAATAGGTAACCTTAAAGTGTTGATTAAATGTAATCATACTAAGGATTTTATGCTGATGATCAAACTTTGATAGGACATAATAATTCGTAAATAAAAAGAGTTAATCTGATATTTGAACAATATTGAAGCTAATTGCATTAATTGAACTTAAAGTGTTCCCGAAAACAAAACTTTAAAACTCAACATAAATCTAGAAATGAAATTTGCGAGAAGTAAACTTGTTAAAAATAAAAATTCCTAAGATTAGCCGAATTCCAGGTCCTAGGGATCTCCCTGTCCCCATTATTTTCAAATGGTAGGATCTTTGGAGATTGTCTCTAATAATTTTGAATGATCCTTCCCTGTTAGGATCTAACTATCCATCATATGGATTACTTGGGTTGCACTTTCCTGAGGACGTAATCTCCACCCAAAAACCTTCTTGGGTTGACACCTTTGTTGTATTGCTTGGGTAACTATTGTGGGTAGGAATGTAGGTTGATTCAGTCTTGTTACCTTCATTGATCATCTAGGTCGATCTCAGTCCTTATGATTTCTCCAATTAAGTCTTGATTGGCAGCATTCATTATCATGGTTGACGAATCAACCTTCAAATGGATTATGATATCCATTCTATAAGATAGGCAAAAGGCATTTCCCCAGTCGACCTCCTGGGTGAATACAATATACCTAAAGGATGTGCGAAAGCTCACCCAAACCTTTTTCCTTCTCCAATTTTTTTTATTACACCGAGCACTGCCGTATTCAAAGCCTTGGCCTGCCCATTGCTTTAGGGGTAGGCTGCCGAGCTGAAGTGGTGCTTGTTGCTATTATTATCGCATAAGATTTGAAATTGTGCCTTATGATTTTTATTCCACTGTCCATAATGATCGTTCTTGACACACGAAAATGAGTCACGATATTCCTCCGGATGAATCTGATCATTTTAATATTTATCAATAATTCAACTTCGATCCTCTTTATGAAATAGTATGTGTTGACCAAGAGATACTTGCGATTTCCTAGTGCTGTAGGTAATGAGTCCACGATATCTAAACCCCACTGAGCAAATGACTATGGGCTGGTTAATGACTTATATTGGTAAATGGATAATGAATCATGAATAAGACTTTTTGACACTTCTCGCATCTAATGACATATGTGACTGTATCCTTTTACATATACGATCACCAATAACCTTCTTTGATTGCTATGAATGTTAAAGATATCCCCCTGCATGGCTCTTACATATACCGTTATGAAGTTCGTACAAGATTTGGTCGACGTTGTTTGAGTGTACGCATTGAAGGTAAGGACCTGTGAAAGATCTCCTATAGAGTTTCCCTTCAGGTGACAAATAGAAATGAGAAACTTTTATCTTGACCTGATGGGATTATTTCTTGTCGGTCGGTAAGATGTCCTTTTGTAAATAAGCTGTAATTCAATCCATTTAGCTAGGAGCTTTCTAGACGGTAAGGAGTTTCTCATCAGAATTTGGTCTTGTGATATTGGGATGGGTGAGGTAATCCACCTTGACGGTTCTTTTAAAATCTGAGTCTATTACTAAGCCCAGAGTTTCTAAGGCATCAACATGACTATTTTTTCCATGAGGGAATTATTGAATATGGATCCATTCGAACCTAACAATCAGGTCTTAGGTGACTTGTAGAATTATTGGCATTCACTCATCTTTGGCATTTTAGTCTCTTAATATTTGACTGGATACCGTCTTTGAGTAAAAATAGATGTCAAGGTGACTTGAACCCAAAGACGAGTCTTTGCATAACGTAGTGATGAGAACTTCATATTTGGCTTCGTTATTAGACTATTCAAAGTTAAGTCTGACACCCTATTTGATTATAGTCTTCTCCATAGTAATGAAGAAAATTCCCACTTCCACCCCTCTTGAAATAGAGGATTCGTCCGCATATAGAGTCAACTTCTTGAGTTGGTCAAAATCTTAACTGGTTACCTGGTCAGTGAAGTCCTTGTTGTAAGGACTTTCTTCCCCTGTGAGTTTAACAATGAGGTATTCTGGTACTTGTGACTTTATTATAGTCCTTGGTTGATAGTGGATATCAAATCTTCTATGTTCCACTGATAATTTAGACATCAGTCCAGATATGTCAGATTTTTTATGGACTGTCTTGAGTGAGAGATATGTGACGACTATGATTGAGTGAGCTTCAAAGTAATGATTTAATTTCCACGAAGCAATAACCAGAGAATAGGATAACTTCTTAAGTGGAAGGTAGAGTTTTTCATCATCGAGGAACATATTTTTAACATAGTAAATAGGGTCCTGGTCCCCCTCCGTCTCACACATTAAGATTAAGTTGACTGCATAATAAGAGATCGCGAGATATAAGTAAACTGAATCAATCAAATTTGGGATCACAAGTAGAGGTTGTTAGCTCAGGTAGGTTTTGATTTCATCGAGTGCCTTTGAGAATTCCTCGTTTGAGGTTTAGTCCTTTTTCTTCAACAAATGAAAGAATGATCAATAAATTTTAAGATATTAAAGGATGAAGCGTTGAGTATTACTAACATTCCTATCTCTTTAAAAATATCACTAAGTGTTTTTTGTGGCTAAACACTATTGATTGCCCTGAACTAGTTTGGGTTGGATCCATCCCCCTTTGGCTGACCAAGTACTCAGGGAACTTCCCAGATTGAACTTTAAAAAAGAACTTGGTTGTGTTGAGCTTCATTATGTAATATACGAGGTCCTCGATTATTTTTTCTAAGACCTACATATGGTTGGCTATATGATTTCTTTTGAGAAGGATGTATTCTATATAGACTAAAATGGTGTATCCTAGTTCATCTTTGAACATTTTGGTGACCAGATGCTGATATGTAGCTCCTATGTTCTTGAGACAAAATAGCATAACTTTGTAGCAGTATAAAACGAGCGTGGTAATGAACGAGGTCTTATCTTGATCGGGGACGAATGGAGGAATTTAATGGTACCCTGAGTACGCATATAGAAAATTCATCTGTTCGTGTCTAGCTGTGGCATCGACCAACTGGTCAATCTTTAGAAAATTAAAGTTATCATTAGGATAATCTTTATTGAGGTGGGTGAAGTCTATACAGACTCTTCACTTTTCATTACTCTTCTTCACGATTACTTTATTTGAAAGCCACTTCGAAAATTGAACTTCATTAATGGCTTCAGAGCTGTTCGGTAAGCCTTTTGGGTAATTAGATGGTGGGTTGAATCCTAATGAAGTCGATGTCACATGACTTAAGGATCGATCCTAGGCATACCATAAGGCTGATAAGAAAAAAACATTTTGATTTTTCTTCAACAAAGAAATCGACTCTTCTCATTCCTTGTTGGTAAGTGAGATGTTGATCAAGAATTTCCTTTTTTTCTACGAATCATCGAACGCTACTTTTCGTGGTGGTTCTATGACTCTATATGTAGGGTCCACCCTTATTTATTCTACTCCGGTGCCATACTTTAGTTTCTATTTATGTTCCATGGCTCCATCCTTAATTGGCTCAGTGGATACCTCTTTCTCCTTTTTATGATCTTGCTTGGGTCTGATAGAAGCAATAAAGCATTGTCGATAAATAACTCGATTTCCCCTAATCTCCATTAGTCCTAGGCCAATGATGCATTTGAGATTCTAGTAATAAGTTGAGGAGAAAACTTGCATAGCGTATAACCATCCTCTCCTAAGGATAACATTATAAGGGTAGTTAATGTCCACAACCAGTAACTCGATCAATTCTGAGATGTTCCCAGTTCGGACTAGTAGGACCACCTTTCCTCATGGCATCATCATCTTTTTAGCAAGGTCGACTAAAGGAACGCCCACTTCTTTAAAGTCTTTAGTTTTGAGATTAATTCGAACGAAAAAATTTAGGTACATAACCTCCGAGGAGCTTTTATGAATGATTAATATCTTATACACATTCCAATTTGCAGTCCTGATTGTGATTACCAATGCACCATACCATTTTCCATGAAGACTTTGTGCTTGTTGTAATTAATATCTTTCGAACATCCATGCTTGTCTATTGGATTTTTGGCAGGATTAATTTGAATGGCTTCCATTACTGCGATGACTTTCTTGAGTTCCATATGAACAACATTATGTTGGATCGACTTTGAACTTGAAACACCATGAATGACAATAAACTTATAACCTAACTCATTAATTTTTAGTATATTGTCAGGTTTATGATCAACGCCCATGCTTGAGGCACAATGGATGACTACGAACTCATGCCCCATATCATCATCCTCTTGGACATCGTCAAGCTTTTGGTAAATGTCGATGGTATATTTGGTCACCTTTTCTTCATATAATTGCTCAAATAGCCGACC
Organism: Sambucus nigra; assembly: GCA_949130495.1. NCBI lineage: Eukaryota > Viridiplantae > Streptophyta > Magnoliopsida > Dipsacales > Adoxaceae > Sambucus > Sambucus nigra. The sequence continues at coordinate 185,543,160 of OX422212.1, read as the reverse complement.
CGGGCCATCTCTTCCAAAGGGACTTAAGGGCCTTGCAGTTCTCCATTTTGTGAGCATTCTCTTTAGGATGCGCGCATCTAAGCTTCTTGTTTCTCTTCGTTAGGTATCTCTTATCTTTTTTGGCTACTTCGATAATTTCTAATCCTTGATTTTACTAAATATTTTGTAAATTGATTTTACTAAATATTTTGTAAATCTGCTCCTTGAAAATGGTGTTGATTGCCTGAAAAGCTATAGCAGGATTTGCGTTGTCTCTATTATTCGATCCTTCGTTCTACTTCTTACCCCCCATTCTTGGAGACATTATCCTTGTTGTCATTTTTTATCTACCATTGTCATTCTTTGTGCTAGTGACCACATCTTCCACCTTACCATACTTCTCAATTTGTGACTTGAGGTTATCGATGTTGTTGCCTCCTTCTTTGGTAGAGATTGATGCAATATAAAGATTTTGGGTAATTCAATCTTAAACGAGGCCATAATGACCTCTTCGGAGAAATCTTCAACCTCTTTTTAATTTTTCTAATACCTCCCAGACTATTCTAGCAAGGTTTTCTAGGAATTTTTCCTTATAGTGAGGAGAGATTCCATTATCTTGGGATTGACACTACCGGTAATGAATCTAGCAGTAAAGGCCTATGCGAGCTACTTGAAGTTGTTGACTGAACTTTTTGGTAGTTTTTTAAACCATTTCTGCATGATATTCCCAGGATGGAAGGGAATATGTGGCACATGAGATCATTGTTATTGTTCCACAAGGTCATAGCCTTTTTATAATGACATTCATGATCAATGGGGTCGGTCTTTCTATCATAGATCTTGAACCCAGGAGTTACAAACTTCTTAGGAGGTTCTAATTCTTTAATTTCCTTTGAAAATGAACACTTCATTTATGTTATGAGTTCCATCCTTGCCAGTTCTCTAGTGGATCTAGCCCCACTACTAGAGGGGTATTGATCCATCTCTTTCCTGATGATATTATGGATATCGTACCTGCAATTTCCTCCTTAATCTCGTCTCATAGAGTGAATTTTATACTCGGAGTGATCTTGATCATGACATAAACTACTTCCTTAGTTGTACGTTTTACTCGTCCGAGGGAGAGGAGTTTAGCCATGATACTTGCGCTTATCTCCGTGGAGATCGCGCTCCATTCTTTCTATATGTCACTGTGACACGCGTTTTCCTCCTCTTGGAGGCATGTGGCCTCCTCTTGCTGATAGAGACGTTGTTCATAAGCATTAAGCAACCGTGATATCTGGTTAGATCTATATTATTCATCGATCTACTCAGAGTGTTGCTTCTGAGGGAGATAACGTGTATTGGGAGAATCACGACTCTGGTTGGGATGGATTTCTAACCTTACCCTGGTTGCTGGAGGCCTATTCCGATGGTTTCCATTAAATGATAGAGTTGCAATATGTGGGTGATACATGGCTTTTTTTGGGTTCTAATTGTCTTAGGAAAATAAGATCTATTCCTATAAACGACACCAATTGTAGGTGCTAAAATCTGATAATTAATATTTCCAAACAACTAAAACCAAACAAAGCAACATATCACACAACACAAGAATATATGTGGTTCGACAATAGCCTATGTCCACGATGTGTCTCTCTTTCTTATTACATGGTTCACAATAATAAGAATTACATGCCTCTTTTCCCAAGGGCGTGGTTTATATTTATAGGGAATAAAAGTTAAATGAGCCATGTAGGATTCTAGGAGATCCAAGTGTAGTGTGCAACTCGGTGGAGATGATCTTCCCCCGAGACCTCTGCTGATCAGACTCCCTTTTGTTCTTATCTCTTAAGTTATGATCTTTATCCATGTTGCTCGATAGATGTCACCCAATCCGAATAACTCGGATTTTCCGGACAATTCCCTCACAAAGATAATTACTATTGTACAACTTAAAAATAAATAGAAAATGAGTTGGCTCCTTAATATAAACATTAATAATATATAATCTGATGGTTGATTTTGTTTTCAGTTTCAACAAATTCCATATTAAGTTTTAAAAACATTGCTTTTGTATATAAGTAGATAGAACTGGTCACTCATTAACCTAAGAATTTCAACTTTAGGTTGTTTTCTCTTCAATTTTTTGAATTTATTTTGTACATGAATAAAAATATTTTGAATTATTAATTAGTTGATTGTTATGTTTATTGACTTCCGTAAATTTATCATTAAGTGGGAATACTATTTTGCCCATTAATAATACACTACTTTTAATGATAAATTGAGATAAATCACGCAAAACCCCTTACACTATTTCTGGTTAAGGGTCAATTCTTTATCTAAAAATCCCGACCAAATGCCCATGAAAATTTCAATTTATGAAAACTAATACAAAAACATCTGATCTACATATTCTGTGTGTATAAAATGACTAAAATACCCTTAAAATCTATATTATCACTTATATAATTAGAAAACTACCCTCGACACTCATATATAGGACTATCCTTATATATTTAATGGAATTTGAAAGATTCAAAGAAAACTTAAAAAAGAAAAAAAAATCCCTCCTTTAAATCAATTCAACCCAAACTCGAAAGAACAAAATCAAACTTTAAAATAAAAATGAACCTTTAATCAAATCAATTCAACTCTGGACCTAAAGCCTAACTAAAATCAAAATTATAATCAACAATAGATATCTATAATGAATTTCTAACCCCGTGATTAAACTACACCGCCTCCCTATTTAATTAGCCAGAATCAGTATATACCACCATTTTCTCCCTCCCTATTGTGAATACAATCAAAATCTCAATTGAGAAGAGCTTTTACGGGTATATCATGTGAGATGACTTCGATCAGGGACATTAACATAAAAATATTTCACACTTGTTGGAGGGTGTAAAGGGAAATTATATTACATAGAAAGGTCATTTGATTTTCAATTTTTATAGCGTCTAAAGATCAATACCAACCCAATCATCTCGACTCTACGATGTCATCCTGAGATTGTGTGTCGCTTGAACGTAGCTACCCAAATTAAAATTATTTTCAATTAGATATAAATATTTTATTTTGATCCAAATTAAGAAAAAAAGTTAGTCCTAAGGTCTAATTGACAAAAGGTTATTTACAAAAATGATTCTTTTAATAACATATGTTCATTAAGCACATTAAGATAATAAAAATGAATAAAGTTAAATCATACACTTGAGACATATTTTTTACGAGAAAATCCTTTTGGAAGAAACTAAGACCAAATAATTACCTTCCACTATATAGGTTAAGATTTACATGAATGGATAAATCATTAACAAACTTGAATCTCTACTAGACGTAATAATGCACAACCTACACAATTAACTTTTTTCGCCTTGTAGTAAGAAACTCAAAGATGGATCGCACATCGAGCACTCGCCACATCGCAACGTGTCAACCTTGTTAATAATGTCATGTTTATAACCTTTAAGCAACTTTTGTTTTAAAGTTTGAACTAAACTTTTCTCAAATTATAATGGAATCAAGAGTATCCAACTAGTAACATCTGGATATGTGAGGATATCCTATTGGTTGATGTAATAATATTTGAGCTTGCTTAAAAATATAACAAAATTTATATAACTCAAAAGTAAGAAAACACTCGAGAATAAACTTAAACTCCAGTTTGAACAACCTCTAAAATCTAAAGTTATTTTCTCAAAATGTTCAAAGAGTTTATCACAGCAAGAAAGGTTTATCTGTCTAGAATTATGACTTTTAGCTTTATAAAGTAAATATAAAAACTCCAACTTATTTTGGGTGAGAAAAATCACTAAAATAGCATTTTAAGCTTGTGGAAAAAATCTCTCAAATCCTTAAGCAATCCTTATCCACTCAAATAATATTGTTTGACAAGCTATCCAAAACATATTGAAGCAAAATAATTTTTTCCCAAAAAGATCTTGAAGGTTTCTCAGCACCGTCGCTAATTCTTCAACGACCAAGGTCATGCCATTAACAAATTCACTGAAGTCAATTGAGGCATGCCAGAATATAGAGTTTTCCTAGCCTTGCATTAATATTGGAAAACCCAAAATACTTATGTGAACCTATGAAACAAATTTTCTAAATATACAAGGATGCATTTTCTAAATTATGTTTTTATACGAAAAAGTGTTTTGCATCATGTATTTTGTAATCTTAAATACCTCAAGGAAAATTTATTACATTTTTCAATTTAAGAATATTTTTAACCAATGGGGTAAAATATAAGTCCTCTTTGTCATTATTTCCTTTTGAAATTATTAAAATTTATTGTTGTTGTGGCCATCCCCAACGATTCCTGCCGCGGAGGGAGGAGGAATCCTTCGGGTCCCGCGCATCCCCTCTCGGGAGAGCGCTCCGGCCGGCATCGATTTTATGTGAAAAATATAGAGAGATTCAGAGTCGCCAGTCAATTTTACTCAAAACAGACAAAAGAAAAAAAAGGGGAAGCCACCCCGAAGAATGGCTTACAAAGGCATACTGGTGAATGCGAAACCAAATGATTCAGAAAGGGTTCGGAGGCTTAGTTACGAAATGGGAAGGTGTTAGGCACCCATTCCGCCCTTTCGGTCTCTCATGGATATTTGCTATTTTTCTTTATGTTTCCCCCCATGAGATGTGTGCATGTGTATATATATAGAATGGAGGTAGGAGTCCTCGACTTGTATCACTGAGAGGATAAAGCGAGTCATCCGTAGGAAGATATAAAAGTAATATTAGAAAATTACGATTTACACGGTTACCCCTACGTTGATCGTTATAAGGGAACGATAATACATATGGAGTAATGCGTCACTAAGAATAAGTATATATATAATATAAGAAAAATGGATTTAGAAAATAGAAAATGAGAGAAAAAGTGAGAGAAAGGACTCGAGTCTCGGGTTTTACCCCGAGACGCCTACGTAGCCTATAAAGGCATCAAAGTCCACGTAGTTCGCATACAAAGCAAAGGGGTGGGTTTTGTCCCATAAATCCAAATTTGGAATCTCTTATTTGTAGGTGTGTGTGTGTGTGTAGAAAAAAGTGTTTTAGTTGTAGGAAAAGCGTGAAAAAGTGTGAGAATCCCTTATTTGGAATTTATGAGCAAACCCTCTTTTTCTTGTTTTTTTGGGTTTTTTATTTATATGAAAATATGGGATGTGCAATAATACTATATAAAAAAAAGTATATTAGGATGTGTGAGATGAGATAATAAAAAAAAGGGGGCTAAGTAAGAAAACAAGTTATTGGGAATTCAAGAGAATTTAAGAGAGAGTTTGAGAAAGTTGGACCTTCTTGAAGATCTTGAGCTTGATCTTGAATGTTGGAGAGCAGCCCTTGAGCCTGGATGATGATGGAGAGTGGTTAATTCACCAAGTTTGATGAAAAGGATGATGAAAAGTGGAGGTAAAAGAGGGGTTTGGAAGTTGAAATCACGCTGCCTTCGAGAGAGGTTTCTGGGATTCGTTCAGAGAGATTTCTACCAGATCTGGGCTCCCTTGCAAATGAGGCCAAGGCCTCCTTTTATAACCCCAGGGGACTGCCGATCATCCCTATCAAGGCACTGCCTATCGGCAGGTGCCGATAGGCAGGATCTGGGACCTGCCATTTGGCAGTGCGCCTTAAGCTTTTTCGGAAAATTAGCCGCTGAGGGCAAACCGTTGGTCAGAATCGTGCATGGGTCATATCATTGGAAATTTATTTCATAGACCTTCGAAAGTCCTTTGGACCGATCTCGAGTTCGGGAGTTGACTTTGGGTCAAATATGGCTCGAAAGCATTCGCGGTCCATTGGACGGGGAATCGGGCAGACACAAACGGATCGTTCGTCCGCGTAGTGAGTCTGAATCGCATGGGGGGCATACCATTGGAAAGGTTAGGAGATGTACTTTGACATTACAAAGAGTTTGACCCGGTTTGGAGAATTGACTTTGGTCAACCGGTCCCGGGAAGCGCTCAGTGGCTTCCCGGAGTCAAACGGGTCGTTCGTCCGCATTGAAAGTCGGAATCGCGCACGGGGCAGACCGTTGGAAAGGGTATTCAGTGACCTTCGAAGATTCATTCAGTCTCGATCGAGATGAGGAGTTATACTTTTGGGTCAAACTGAGCCGGGGGGTGCTCGATGGCCTCCAGGTCAGTACTCGGGACGTGACCTGGGTTTATAGTGATGAAGGGAGGTTCTAGGGACCTAAGGAGAGTTAAGGGGTAACAGAATGGGGTGTCTACAGAGCCCCTCGACGGGTGAGTTTGGAACAAATGATAGCCGTCGATTAGACACCGTATGCTGCCTTTTGAGGGAGTATGACCGATTCAGAGGGTCGAGGTCGATTCTGAGGACCTAAGAAGTATGCTGGGGATGATCAATTCTGCGGCTCAAGGCCGAATCAGCGGGCTTAAGGAAGCAAGGGTGATCGATTCATAGGGTTGAGGTTAGCTCTGAGGACCTAAGGAAATGAGGATGACCAATTCAGAGGGTCGAGGTAAATTCTGAGGACCTAAGGAAATGAGAATGACCAATTCAGAGGGTCGAGGTCAGTTCTGACCTGCGAGTGGTGACGATCAAAGACCGAGGTTAATTCTGACCTAATTTAGGTGACGATCCAAGATCGGGGTCAATTCTGACCCAAGAGTGGTGACGACCGAGGACCGAGGTCAATTCTGACCTAATTCAGGTGTTGATCCAAGATCGGGGCTAATTCTGACACAAGAGTGGTGACGACCGAGGACCGAGGTCAATTATGAACTAACTAAGGTGACGATCCAAGACCGGGGCCAATTTTGACCCAAGAGTGGTGACGATCAAGGACCGAGGTTAATTCTGACCTAGCTAAGGTGACGATCCAAGACCAGAGTCAATTCTGACCCAAGAGAGGTAACGACCGAGGACCGAGGTCTATTCTGACCTAACTAAGGTGACGATCCAAGACCGGGGCCAATTTTGACCCAAGAGTGGTGACGACCGAGGACCGAGGTCAATTCTGAACTAACTAAGGTGACGATCCAAGACCGGGGCCAATTCTGACCCAAGAGTGGTGACGACCGAGGACCGGGGTCAATTCTGACCTAACTAAGGTGACGATCTAAGACCGGGGCCAATTTTGACCGAAGAGTGGTGACGACCGAGGATTGAGGTTAATTCTGACCTAACTAAGGTGACGATCTAAGACCAGGGCCGATTTTGACCCAAGAGTGGTGATGACCGAGGACCGAGGTCAATTCTGACCTAACTAAGGTGACAATCCAAGATCGGGGTCAATTCTGACCCAAGAGTGGTGACGATCGAGGATCGAGGTCAATTATAACCTAATTTAGGTGACGATCCAAGACCGGGGCCAATTCTGACCCAAGAGTAGATAAAGATTGTATTTTGATTTTGCTAGAAAAAGAGCTTTGTGATTCCGATTTGAGCTGGGGAGCTGATAGCTGGGGGGAAGCTTTATAGGAGACCTCGCATGGGGGGAACAACCTATTTTGGGTGCTGTGAGAGAATTCCGCTGGGGAAGTGATCAGGTGATCCTTATAGATTTTCTGGAGCTTTACTAGGAGGAGTTTTCACTTAGCTTTTGAGGATTTCGTTGGGGAAGAGGGGTTCCATTTGGGGATAAAAATTGGATTTGAGGTTCTGCTGGGGAACGATGAATGAGCTGGGGAAAATTTGGATTGCCCTTTGGGAGAGATCGCTTGAGGCGAGTGATTCTTCAGATTTCTGCTGGGAAAAATACCATGTGATATTGTATCACACTGGATAGCCAATGGCTGGGGAGGTCTTTTGTAAAGTCTGATGAGGAGGTGATTAGGCGGTTCGGGGCGCCTTGCCTGAGAGGTCAATCCCTTGGATTTTGAGGGCTCCGTTGGGGAAAAAGATGTGTCGCCTGAAGGAGTGCAAAATTTTCTTGATGAAAACGTACTAAATCCCTCCTGGGATTTTTAGGAATTTTCCGGGGAATTTTTCGAGGCTTCCTGGTATTTTTTGTACGAAATTTTAAGGGGTACCGGTCGGCATAGACTGAGGGGTGCCATTCGACAGTGGCACGGACTTTTGGGATGCCTTGGGAAGGTGAGGAGACAGTGCCGATCGGTATGGCAAGGTAAAATGTCGATCGACATGGCGTTTGGCCTCCTATATAAAGGGGACGAATTCCCCTCATTTTTCACAGCTTCTTGCCTTCTCTCTTTCTGCGATTTCTCTCTACGAATCATTCTAGCATTCTGATCTTCAAGAAATGGCCTCTTTTGTGAGCACCGCTGTCCACCGGGAGTGGTTGACCGTTGATGACTGGGCGAATGTGGATTGGAGGGACAGGGTGACCCTTGCTTTGGGAAACGAGAATGCCTTTGATGCATTCGAGCCTGTGACGGATGAGCGGACCTTGCTGCGGGAATCATCGCGTCATCGCTCTTCGAGAGTGATTCCTGGTGGTTATGTAAGTAACCTGGCCTTTGGCATTCTTCCCCTTTTCGGGTGATTTTTCCTTTTCTTGACCTTTAACTGAATTTTTCCTTTTGCCAGTCGGATATTTCTTTGAAGAACATGCGTGCCCACGGGACGACGGGGCTTAGGGATGTTTGGGATCATCTTCCACCCGTGGTGTGCTGGATGGTATCATCAGCAGGTTTTGGGAGGTTGGAGGCTGCGCTGGATGAGACGCCTCGTTCGACAGTAGTTTTGTGTGCCTTAGGGGAGAGGTGGTGGGACACTACCCACACTTTTCATTTTGGCTTCGGGGAGATGACGGTGACTCCTATAGATGTGCAGCAACTGCTGGGGATGGATTGTGATGGGGAGCAGATAGAGGTGGATCACTCTTAGCGAGTGAGGCCTGAGGCGGTGTATGCGGCACTCGGTGATGTGAGGAGGATAGTCTCTGGAGATTTTATCCGGATGTCCTTGCTGAAGGATGTTTTGCTGAGCAGGGTGGTTGATGTGGAGGACGGGCTGCAAGTGAGGCAGATGGCCCGGTTGTTTATCTTGTTGGTGCTGGGAGGTTTCATGGTGGCGTCGAGCGGCGACGTCATCCATTTGTGGTTTCTGCCATACTTGAGGATGTTTTCGAACATCCCTTTCTATGATTGGGGGAGTCTGACCTTGGCAACCCTTTACTCTTCTCTGGATGCATTCAGCCGGTGCTGCCGGCAGACTTTTACTGGAGCCACTTATCTCCTTGAGGTATTCTTTACTTTGCGTATTTCCATTTCATGCATTCGCATTTTCCTTTCATGCATTCGCATTTTCCTTATGCGTCTTTTTGCTCATGAATTCAGACGTGGTTCTATGAGGTGATTGGGTGCAACACCCCGCTGATTTCTCTCAAGGACGACACCATTGGGGACTTCTGTCGACTGTACCGATGGCGTAAGGCCAACCGGCAGTCGAAGGGATCTCTCTCTTTGGAGGCGGTGCGTCAGGTCTTGAATGACCTGACCAGTGGTAGGGTAAGACTCTTTCCATTTCAGTCTTAGTTTTTGCACCTTCTGATTTTGTATTGACTTATGCCTTCTTGGGGATTTTCAGGTGACCTTTTATCCTTGGGGGACCGCCATTTAGGATACGGGGGTGACTGGGGTGAACGCGCAGATGAGGCATTTGTTGGCGCATGAGTTCGACCATTCCTGGTACCTAGGGGAGAGGGTGATCCGTCAGATTGCTGAGGAGAAGGTGGCGGTGCCTCCCGCGCAGCCTCCAACATCTATGAGGCGGGAGCGGCATCTGTTGGAGGATGAGAGGATTGCGAAGATGATCGGAGAGTCCTATGCGTTGTATACTGATACGGCTGCGCCGTATGACTATATGGACTTTATGACGAGCTGGTTGATGGCGCCCAGTATACATGACGCTTTGCCTTTCCCTCCTACTGGTTCGAGTCGAGCGATGGGATCTTCCCACAGCGGTGGTGGTCCGTCGGCATATGCGGCGGCCGCGACCTCGGAGTTCCCTTTTGTCCGGCTGCACACTCCTTCGTACAATATCCGACGGGCTGATGGAGGGACAATTCCGATGCTACACCATCCTCTTACGATGGATCCGGAGGAGCTGGGTTTGACAGAGGACGTCCTTCGTCCTGCGGTAAACCTTTCAGTCCTTTTCTTCTTTTTTGATTTCTTTTGCTTGATACTGATTCTGCCTTTTCTTTGCAGCAAATTCGGGTGTCGACCACTTGGCTCAGTAATATCAGAGATTAGATATCATCGACGACTGCCCACATTCGGGAGGTTGTCCCTGTTCCTTCTTGCTTGGTGCCGTCAGCCTCGTCTGAGGGAGACTCTGGCTCGGGTAGTGGGGGTGCATCGTCTCGCCGTAGAGGAAAGAGAGCGCATCACCGGGGTGGAAACTCTTGAGAGAGATAGAGAGAGGGAGAGAATGCGGGTTCGGGATGAGTCCCGTTGTTTTTGGCTTTTTCTTTATTTCCTGCAAAAATGATGTAACACAGAAAACATATATATGCAATGCAATGGAGTTTTTTTTTTATTATTATCTTTTATTTTAATGATGAATGACTGCATGCACATGCGCTTTTTAATTTGCTACTGAGACCGTAAAGGAAAGTTATTTTATTTAAAACGGGGAATCCCATAAGGAGGGAACGGGATTCTTGAATTTCTTTTGAGAATATCAATTTATTTTTATGGAGTTTTTTTTTTTGACAAAGAAGGAAATGAGGATTTTTTTTAAAAAAAAAAGGAATTATATAAGGAGGAAAAGGGATTTTGAAATTCTGTTGAGAATATCAATTTTTTTATTTGAGTTTTCTGATTTTGACAAAAGAGGAAAAAGGGAAATTTCCAAAAATGGGGGGTTGCCGATCGGCAAGCACCCTGGCCTGCCTATCGGTAGTTCAGTCCAGTCCCATCAATTGAAAGCTTTGATTGGTACCCTCTTCAGCCTTTAGTACCTTATGGGGTAGAGTTCCTTTCGATTTCTGCAGGGATTATGTCTCTTGTGAGTATTTTTAAGTATAAAAAAGGAAAAGGGTGGAGTGTTTTCCTCACACCTTTTGCATTCTTCATACCCACCCATCATCTTTTAGTCTTGCAAGATGGCTCTCCCTGGTAGCATTGAGTTTGCCAATTACCTCGAAGCCTTGGAATCTATGTGCTCTTATAATGTCGACTATGATGCCTTCAATATGGATCGAGTCTCCTTGTGTCGCAATCGGCCTTTTGAGTGGAATATACTGATGGCGGCAATACAATTTTGGTACCCCGAAGACCATGTATTCCGCTTTGGGTTGGAAGAAGTTTGTCCTACCTACGAGGAGTTTTCTGCCATACTGGGCGTGAATCCCAATGTTGCCGCGGCTTTACCCGAATTTTCTCTTTCTCCTAGGGATCTGTTGGCCGGGCTTCTCCATATTTCTCCTTCGGCGGCCAGGTCATTAGTTGCCGGAGGAATGATCTCCCTCCCTGCGGTGTTGCAGTCCGTGCGTTCGCGGGAAGTAAGTGACGCTGGCTATGTTGGAGCCGTTGTTCTGGGCTTGGTTTCAAAACTGTTGTTGGTGACTGGGGAAGTGCGAGTGGACACACAACTTGCAGGCATTACCTCATGGATGTCATACCGTCGTAATCCTGTGGCGGTGATATTGGCGGAGACTTTGAATGGCCTTGATGCCTGGAGAGAAGGTCGTTCCGACTTTTTAAGGGGTAGCCCTGTGATGTTGTTCATGTGGTTGCCTAAAAGATTCCGCTTTTCAACCCCTCCAGAATATCCTTTGTCTGCTGTTCCCAACTTTTTTTCGTGCTATTTCATTCGCATGGGCCTGTATGTTGAAAACTGGGAGAATTGGCTTGTGGAGTACGAGGCTCGTGCGCTGTATTGGTCCATGCCTTGGTGGGGACAGTTACAACCTATTCTGGATCTAGGAGAATATTCATATGTGCGACTGTTGATCTCAGGCAGACCTCTTTTTATTTCCCTTGGCGGCTTTTGCTTTAATTTGGCAGGGCGCAGGTCGTGCCCCCTCGGACCTCAAATTTCTTTGCAGTAGAAGATTTGACCGAGCGCTTGCGTCTGTTGCTTGGATCTCTATGGAAAAATCAGCGTTCGTCGACCCGTCCCTCTCAGTCTATTGAGAAGGTTTGCCTTATCCCCAAAGATTATATGAAGTGGTTGTGGAGGGAAGTAGTCAGCAAGATGTTGGCAGTAGAGACCGGTCGGAGGTGGTTTGTTTTATCTGACTCCATTGAAGGGGGTGTTGTGGTCTTTTCGAAGATGGTTAAGGCTCATCGGTCCATGGAGTGTTCGCGGCACTCCATTTAGGCACGAGAGACTTGGGGTCCTCAGGATGTAGATGATGAGGGTGCAGGCTCTTCGGGTAGCTGTGGGTAGGACTCCTGGGGAGTTTATTTTTGTAACAGATGTGGGGGATTTTGTCTGGCTTTTATGGTAGTAGGGGGAAGAGAGTTATCCGTTCCTTTTTCTTATGTAATATGTACTGTAGTTTCTTATTAACGAAATAAACAAGTTTCTGATCATCCAGTTGTGCCTTTCGATGAATTTTGTATTTTTGAATTATCTATACCAATCGCTAAGGCATACATAATCCTTTTGTTCAAGTAGATGTTTAGAATGAACTGTTGTTCTCGGAGATAAGCAAGGAATATATTTTTGTGAAAAAGAAGGGGCCATGCTCATGTAAGGAGTATGAGCTGCCTACGTACCTCTGGGGTTTTTAAAAAAGTTCTTATCTGTTTGAAAATAGTTTTGCAGAGGATCAGGCCCACGTAGTTCTGGGTAGAGGGAAATAAAGAGAGTTTTTTTTTTAGAATAGAAGGGGGATGAGAAGAGTTGTAGCGCGCCGAGATTTTGGACTAGGGGTATAATTTCTTGAGACGGTCCAGATTGACTGGACGAGCCATCTCTTATCCATCCAGGTCAGTGAGCATGGCGGCACCGCCAGACAAGATCTTCCTCACAATGTAAGGGCCGCTCCAATTGGGTTTGAACTTTCCTCTGGGGTCCCAGATGGGTTCGATTATCTCTTTGAGGGCTAAATCCCTCTCTCCGACGCCGCGGTCCTTGACTCTCTTATTGAATGATCATGCTATTCGGCGATGGTACCCTTGTATGTGGTAAAGAGCTTTTAATCTCCATTCATCTAGGAGGGCTAGCTCATCAAGACGGCCTTGGCACCAGTCTTCTTCACTAACCTTGCTTTCGAGCATGACACGTAATGAGGGTATTTCCAGCTCCACAGGTAGGACTACTTCCATGCCGTAGACCAAGGAGTAAGGGGTAGCCCCAGTAGAGGTTCGAATTGAGGTTCGGTAGCCCAGAGGGCGTAGGGGATCCGGTCGGCCCAATCCCTACAACTTTCGGTCATCTTGCTGATGATGGCTTTGAGGTTTTTGTTGGAGGCCTCAACTGCGCCATTGGTCTGAGGTCGGTAGGGAGAAGATTTGTGTCTCTGAATCCCGTATTCATTGACTATTTCTGTGACTTCTGCCTCAAAGTGCAAACCATTATCCGACACTAGCTCGTGCGGGACCCCGTATCGGCAGATGGTGTTTTTTTTGATGAATTTGGCCACCTTCTTGGCACTTAATACTACGTATGACTCATCTTTGACCCATTTGGTGAAGTAATCGATGGCAACCAGGATGAACTCATGCCCGTTTGACTCTTTTGGTGTGACCTTCCCTATGATGTCGATGCCCCAGGCGGAGAACGACCAGGGAGAAGTCATGTTGTATAATTCTCGCGGAGGTAGATGTTGGAGATTGGAGAACTATTGGCATTTAGGGCACCTCTGAACATAGGCGGTGCAATCCTGGGCCATGGTGGTCCAGTAGTAGTCTTGTCGAATGATCTTCTTGGCAAGCATGTGACCGTTCATTTGGGGTCCGCATTCCCCGCTGTGGATTTTCTGCATTATCTTTCCAATGTCATCCCCTGCGATACAGTGCAAATGAGTTCCATCGAAATTCCTCTTGAGTAGTGCTTTATGACAGATGATGTACTGAGCGGCCAGCCTTCGGAGGGTATCTCGGTCGTTCTTGTTAGAACCCTCGGGATACCTACCGTACTGGAGGAGGCACCAAATATCATAGTACCAGTAATTGACTAGCTCGGGGTCTTCTGTGGGGACAAGATCAATATGGTGACAATGGGTAGGTTTGTCTTACTTTAGGACTGGGAAGGGGGTCATTGTTATTCCCTTAGGCATGTCGACCATGGAAGCCAAAGTAGCGAGAGCATCGGCTAGGTTATTCTTTGCTCGGGGTAGGTAATGGAAGGTGATATCTCGGAATTGGGAAGCCAACTCTTCTAATTGGGCGTGAAAGGATTGGAGCTTTTCGTCCTTGACTTTCCACTTTCTGAGCACTTGACCGATGATAAGGGCAGAATCCCCGTATACATCAAGGTATTGAATACCTTTCTCGAGAGCGACTTGGAGGCCTACTATGCATGCCTCGTATTATGTCATGTTGTTGGTGCAAGGGAAATCCAATTTAATGGTGATACGAGTGTGGGAGTCATCTGAGGCGACCAGAAGTATCCCAATGCCATATCCCTTTTTGTTGGCAGCTCCATCGAAGAACATTTTCCATCGGAGGCGGTCTTGAGTGGTGTGATCAAGTGCGAAAAGTAGCGCGTGTAAAGACGCTAGTCGTTGTTTTCGTTTCGCCAACTTAATACAAAAACCTAAATTACTACTACACTTGCGAGGCAAGCACAACGGTAAGTCGGGTATCGAAAATCCGCAGAGACGAGTTGCTAGAATTTATAGGATTTAATACTCCTAAAATAAAATTGTAAAAGGTGATAGGTTGGAAATAAAGAAAAGGGAAAAATTAAGAAGTTAAGTCTAAACTAGAATTAATAAAACGAGAGTCGGGATCGTGTCCCCACCATGGGCTAAACAACTAATAATTAGAATTTCGGTTCGAAAACATTTAATCGAGCATTTCAATTAAGTATAAACATCACACAATAAGGAATTTAACCCAAAGTTGCGAGATTAAACATTTAATCAAAAATGGTCACACGCGGATTAAATTCGGATTATCGCTATAAACACTAACGTTGCATGACAAAGAAAGTTAAACGCATAATAATCCGACTTTAATACGCGAGGTTTCAATTAAATGCAATTTGACACAAAACCTAATTTTTGGAGCTCAACGCCCATCAATGGCGGAAACCCAATCCCAACCCATAAAACTACTCACTACACATGATTAAACTAAGTAAAATAACTAATTACCAAAGAAAACAAGAATTAAACTACCAACAACTAATAAATCAAAGCAATAAATTAAGAGAACAAAGCTTAAACAAAGAATAGAAAATAATATAAATGGAGGGGAAGATGAATAGTAACTTACACAACCCAAATTGTGTCAACCCTAGGAGAGATAAGCCAAACCCAAAAATCCCCTCCTCTCTAACCTAAAATGAAATATATATTCAAAGAAAAGCCCCTAACACTCTATTTATACCCCAAAACAAACCCCCAACAAAACCAACCCAAAAAACCCAAAATAAGTCAATTTTCATCCATATCTGATGGGACCGGTCGACCTCTATTTTGGGACCGGTCGACCGCACTTTTGGAATTTGCCTTGGGCTTGAGGCAACCCCCTTTTCCACTCCGAACCAATTTTGATGCGTTGCACGGAAATGGCCATAACTCCCTCATACGGAATCGAAATGAGGCGTGGTTGGAACTGACGCGAAGATAATTCAATTATATACATGATTATGTTTTGAAACCCTCCAAATTATGCAGTATGAAATTACCAAAATGCCCTTGAAGTAGAAGAAAATACCAAAACCTTTCAGAAATGGGCATAACTTCCACATACGGAGTCAGAATGACGCATGGTCAGTGGCCACGGAAAGATAATTTGATGATATACATGTTGGTAACTTCATTCCATAAAAAATAGTGAGTTTGAAAAGACCAAATTGCCCTTGAAGTAGCATTCGATAATGGAACTTCTCCGAAATGCAACCGAACCTCACTTTTAGCGTTCCAATACCTAAAAAACACAAATAACCCCTGAAAAGTATGTATATATCCAAATCCAAGGTTGTCTGGTTAATAAGAATAATTATAGGCATTTAGGACCGTAAAAGTGCTAGAATGCATAAAGACAACGGGCGGAAATATGCAATATTCGATACGAATCATGGTGCAGAGGACATTTTCATCTGGAAATTCGGAGATCCAGACATCTGTTTCTTCTATAGGGTAGTCAGCGAAGTAATTAGAGATGTCTCTTCCCTTAATGGCTTTCTGTGTGACGTACACGATATCGAACTCAATTAGGAGCATCAATCATTGGGCTATTCGGCTGGATAAGGTGGGTTTCTCAAGCAGGTATTTGATGGGATCCATTCAGGATATAAGTTTAATGGGGAAGGAGAGCATGTAATGTCATAACTTTTGGGTGACCCAGACAAGTGCGACACATGTTTTTTCTAAAGCAGTGTAGTTGACATCGTACCCGGCCAACTTGCGATTGGCGTAATAGATGGTTCTTTCTTTGCGGGAGTCTTTAAGGTACTGGGCTAGCAAAGCCCCGGTTGCAGTGTCGGTTATGGTTAGGTATAAGAGCAAGGGGAGACCAGGCTGTGGTGGCATGAGAACTGGAGGTTGGGTTAGGTACTGTTTGATTCGATTAAAAGCTTCTTGGCAGGCCTCATTCCAAACCTTGGTTGAATCCTTTCGGAGGAGCTTGAAGATTGGTTCACAAATAGAGGTTAGCTGGCTGATGAACCGACTGATATATTGTAATTTCCCAAGGAAACCTCGAACTTCCTTCTCTGTTCGTGGAGGTGGCATCTCAAGTATGGCCTTCAGCTTGGCGGGATCTGCTTCTATCCCCTTCTCACTGACCATGAATCCTAAGAGTTTTCCTTTTGTAACGCCGAAGACACATTTCTGTGGATTAAGTCGCATCTGATACTACCGCGGTCGTTCAAAGAACTTTCGGAAAGCGGGAACATGACCTTCTCTAGTTTTGGACTTGATAATCATATCATCCACATAAACCTCGACCTCCTTGTGGATCAAATCATGCAGGATGGTTGTGGCAGCCCTTTGATAGGTAGCCCCAGCATTCTTGAGACCGAATGGCATAACGGTGTAGCAAAAGGTTCCCCATGGGGTGATGAATGAGATTTTCTCTTGATGGTCGGGGTGCATCTTGATTTGGTTGTATCCGGCAAATCCGTCGACAAATGACTTGAGAGCATGACTGGATGTGTTGTCCACGATCATGTCAATGTTGTGTAGCGGATAATCATCCTTCGGAGAGGCTTTGTTTAGATCTCGGTAATCTTCACACATTCGAACCTTTCCTCCTGATTTTGGTACAGGTACAATGTTGGCTAGCCACGTGGGATATTCGATTACTCGAATGAACCCCACGTTCAACTGTTTGATCACCTCTTCTTTGACCTTAAGCAACCATTCGGTGCGGAGTTTTCTTAATTTTTGTTTAACTGGCTTGTAATCCGGGAGAGTGGGGATCTCGTGCTGAGCTATTTCGGGGTCGATGCCGGGCATATCATCATAGGACCATGCGAAGACATCCACGAACTCCTTTAGCAATTCTTCGAGTTGTGCGCGCTCATGCTCGTTAAGGGTAGCCCCTATCCTAATCTCGCGCAATTGGCTACTAGAACCGAGATTAATAACGACAGTCTCTTCTTTATTAACTTAAACGCGGTTATGTTGTTTATTATTAACCTTATTTAGATCAGTTAAGAATTGTTAATTTGCAAAATCATCATCATCAAAAGTTCAATTGGGATCTACACAATTAATGTAAGGCACAACAAGATACTCAAAATCTTCGTTAATTTCATTGATAGGAAAAATAGCATTGATAACCTCATCAAAAGAGGTCTCGATTACATTTGAGCAAGGATGGACAACAGTAGATAAAACAGGGTAAACATTGGGGTTAGGGGAGATTTCAACAGGTAGATTTGGCATAGCATGCCAGTTGAGGAGAGGTGTATCAGCAGCTTTAATCAGACGGGATGGGTCCCTTGATGTAGTGCCTGAATGAACCATGCAGAGTGTCAGCCCCAGTATCTGCAAGTTGAAGGAATCTTCGGAATCACTTTCCTCAGTCTCTTTAGTATCTTTGATAAGCGGTGGTACCTGGCATTGGTAATTTTCGGCCCATGGGTAGCTGTTTTGGAAAAAGATCTCCATTCCAGGCTTTATCTTCTTGTCTGCGTGGTCACACCATGGTTCTGGAAAACCGCAAAAGGGGAAATCCTCACCCTCTTTAATGAATCATCCATTTAAGGAATCACCTGAGATAGCTCGAACGTAGTCTAACCCTCTTTTTGATCGAGTCTGGCGGATCATTCTGAGCTCTGGTTCTGATGGTTGATATCCCAAGCCACAAGGAGGGAAAGCTTTCTTCAGTTCGACAGGCTCAAGTATCCCCTGCTGTCTTTGTCCTAGCCCCAGTCAGGGCATGAAGTGCATGTTTCTGAACATCTGAATCACATTGACATTGCCATAAGGGTCGTATTCTGGAAAAACCCTTTCTTTGAAACCGTTCCCTGTCGGGAGTAGGGATGGTTCAACTTGGAAACCTGATAAGAGCATATCATTTGACCCATGTTGTATCTCAAGGATTGGATTGTCGGTGCTTGCACCCTCGGTGTTACCGTCATCATCCAAGATGGTGATGATTCGCCCATCGGTGAAGAACTTCAGTTTCTGATGGAATGAGGAAGAGATACCCTTTATACTGTGGAGCCAGGGTCGTTCGAGCAACAGGTTAAAATAGGCCAGGATATCGATGACTTGGAATTCGACGATAGGGTTTATAGGTCCAACCCCTATTACAAGTTTTATGGATCCCATCACCTCACGACGGTTATTATCGTATGCACACACGGGATCGAATGTTGGAGCAAGGTCACTTTCTTTCAGGCCTAAACATTTGAAGGTTCTCAGTGGGCAGACATTCAAAGCGGATCCGTTGTCAATGAGAGAAAGTGGTACCACCTTCCCCATAACTTCGATGGAGATGTTGAGTGCATGATTGTGATTTGGCCCAATTTTGGGGATTTCTTCTTTAGAAAAGGACAACATTCGGGCGGAGGTCAAGGACCCGACCAGGTTCATCGCTTCTTCTGGCGTGGTAGAAGGATGAACTATAGGTCCAGTGAGTAATTTGATCAAAGCATTTCTGTGCAGCTGGGAAGACATGAAAAGACACCATAGAGTGTTGTTAGCTTGAGTTTTCTTCAGTTGATCGAGGATGTTGCTCTCCGCGAGGGTCATTTCTGGCATAGGAAGGTTTTCAACGCCCTTCCCCTTATCATTTACTGGTAGCGAGCTTGGAACTTGGTAATGTCTCCCAGATCTGGTCATGTGATTTACTGAAGAAGGGAAGAACTTAAATCCCGTTTCCTCATCAATCTCAGGTAGTTCTGCCACCTTATCTATTTCTCCGAGGAGTTCCTCAAATGATATCATTCCACATAGGTTAGCTATCGGGCCATTTCCTCCTGAATCTTATTTTTCATTTGAAACTTTAAATTCTTCCCCCCATCCGGTGGCAATAATTCTATTTTCTCTTGTGAAGTCAATGCATTCCATAACTTCAACGGCTTATTCATATAGGTCTTCCCATTCTGTGGGGATGTGTAAGGGTGAAGGGACTAGGTGCCCTTGCAGCTTCAAAGTGTCAAGTAACTCGGTGATACTGCAAATGTTGTTGGTTTGCCTGAATGCTTCTGTCATGATCCGAACAACATCATCTAAGTAGATTTCGTCGGTTGGTACCACCCACCCATCTGATTCTCGGGCCCATTTCCGTGCTTCCAAAAACAATGTACTGAACCTTTGGCAGTCGATAATCATCTGTGAGGGCAATTTCAGCCCGAACTCTAGGAGTTGGTTTAACACCTCTGACAATTCCATACTTCCATTTTCAGAACAGGTCCAGATAGTGATGCACGCTCTGGTAAGGAGTGACAAAGCCTGATCAGCGGGGTTAGCAGGGTGTAGGAGGAAATATGGGCAAAGTTGAAGGGGTTTAGGAGGGTATAAGGGTGTGATTTGAGTTGATGGATCGAAATCTGGGTTTTCTTCTAAGAAGATGGCATTAGTGTGATTTGGGAGTGGGTTATGAGTAGTGTTTGGTTTAGGATTGGCTGGTGGGGCGATGGTACCCCGGTCAATGAGATCTTGGATTATGTTTCGAAGGTGGAAGCATTGGTCGGTGGTATGGCTAGCTGTTTGGTGAAAGGCGCAATGAGCATCGGTTTTGAAATTTCTGGGAAGTGGATTGGGTAATGGACGTGGATCCAGGGGCTTTATAAGGTTTCGGCTTAACAGGGGTTGGTAAATTTTGGAGAGGGGAGCATGGAGCTCAGTGTATTCCCTTTGGACGGGGGCATGGCGACTTTCTGGTGCCCATGATGTGGTTGGTTGAGAGATATTGTTGATGGTTGAGACTGCGGCACTGACAGGTTTGTCATATTTTCTGGGGGTGAACTGTCCGAACACCTTCTTTGGTTCAACTTCTGTCTTGGCAAGACCCTCTTCGATTTCTACTCCTACTTCTTTGAGAGCTCGAAAATGGGGGTAGTACTGTCCTCCCATGGTTGCTCAGACATGGGGCACGAAATTCTTCTTCACTATGCTGACTTGTTCTTCTTCAGATGGCCGATTAGTCATGGTAGCCGCTTTTTCCCTCCATCGGGCTATAAAGTTACTGACGAATTCTCCAGAGTTATGTTTGAGCAACTCCAAATCACGGTGGGTGACCTCAATCTCTTCGTTGTATTTGTACTGTGACATGAATTCTTGGGCTACATCCCTCCAGCTACGGATTCTGGATTCCTCAAGAGATAAAAACCCTCGGAGAGCACTGTCTTTCAAAGTTTGCTGAAATAATTGGGCCATCACCTCTTCGGAAGCCCCTAGTAGAGTCATGGAACGATGATAACTGCGAAGATGAACAATCGGGAGACCACTCCCTCCAAACTTCTTGATATTTGGCATCTTGAACTTCTCGGGTAACCTCTCCTTAGGATAAGGAGACATATGTGTGTAGTCCATGTAATTTTCAGAGATCCTGACTTGGTCAAACTTCTTGGTGAGCATCTTAAGATCTTCTTTGACTTTGTTCAACTCCTCCTCCTTTGGATCAGCAACCACAGGCAAGTTAGCCATAAGCTGGGCAATGTTTGGCATTGGAAGTTGGGTAGGCGGAGGCCCATTAGCAGGAGGGGCACGCAGAGCATGTTGATATTCTTCTGGAACCCAAATGGGCTCGGGTGGACCCATAGCGCGAGGGAACAAGGACTCGGGCTCTTGAGGAATATGGACTTAGTTTCGTTGCATTTCTCGTACCTCAGCTTGGAGGTTGTCAATCTTGGCCACAAGCTGAGCTAGGATCGTAGGAAGATCCGGTTGTATGACTGGTACTTGATCTGCATTCTCCATGGAAGATGGATGGATTCCGAATTCGAAATAAGTAGTAGAGGAACGGACGAAACTCCGGGGTGATTTGACTGAAGACCTAAGCCAATAGGGAGACAGGCCAAGGGCGTGCGATCAACCTGAGAAGACATAGGATGAGATTTATTTTTGAGAAAAGGGAAGGAACTATTTTTGAATTTTTGATAAGAAGGGAGAAATGTTTTTAGATTTTTGATGAAAAGGGAGAAATGTTTTTGGAACTCAGCATGATTATTATGATTATTATGTTCTCACTTGTATTTAATTCTCCTAAATGCAATGCCGGACGAGACCCGAGCCTGGAGAAGTGGGATCTTAATATATGCAAAGCTACGGTTTGGACTTATAACCAGGCTCGCGGGCAAAGTCCCGTTTTAAAAATGCGCAAAAATTGGGCGAAAAATTAACCCGGAATTTCGGCAGAGTTTCGGGTCGAAACCGGTAATCTAAAGTGCGTGTCCTAAGTTTGACACCTATATACGGGTATGCAGTTGGTTGGGTGAATCGGCATGGGTTCCCCCCTTTAGCGTGACTTCCACGATATATGTCTTGCTCTTACGGGCAATCGGTACGTGTGGACAAGCCATTTGATATACCTGAGTGTACGTGAATTGCCTCACTATATACCTCGTGGGGACGGTACGTGTGAGAGAGAATTCGATATACTCGGCATACGTGAACGAGTTCCCTCCGATATACCTCCCGTCATGACTTCGGTCAAGCGGTACGATGCGGGAGAACCGTTCGATATACGCCGAAGGTACTTGGCCAATGGGAGGTGAGAGTCATATCGCTTAGGCTAACTGCGACCTACCGGACCAGCGCCCATCACGAAGTGACCCTCCAGTTACTGGGTAAAATTTGGTCAATATCAATGCTCTTTGGTGATGTCGTGTGAATCATGCATGATTCTCTTATTAGTATCTTATGATGAGAATGCCTTTCTTGGTTATGCCAAACCGGGAACAAAGCACAAGTACCTCAAAAGGTACACCAAGTATGGATGGGTGATGCGTGCAACATGGGGATGTACATGTGATCCTAGGTGCACGTGGTGTGAAGTGTACATGGAGAATTTTTCTACAAGTGTGTGAACATAAGCATAAGCATGGGATACACATATGAGAAAGGGGAACATGCAGATATGGGGGGGGGGGGGGATAAAAAAATATAGCATCCATGTAAATAGAGTCAAGCCCTCAAAATAAATAAAAGTCTCCCCAGTAGAGTCGCCACTGTGGCCATCCCCGCCGATCCCCGCCGAGGAGGGAGGAGGAATCCTTCGGGTCCCGTGCGTCCCCTCTCGGGAGAGCGCTTCGGTCGGCATCGATTTTGTGTGAAAAATGTAGAGAGATTCAGATTCGCCAGTCTATTTTACTCAAAACAGACAAAGGAAAAAAAGGGCAAGCCACCCCGAAGAATGTCTTCCAAAGGCATACTGGTTCATGCGAAACCAAATGATTCAGAAAAGGTTCGGAGGCTTAGTTACGAAATGGGAAGGTGTTAGGCACCCATTCCGCCCTTTCGGTCTCTCATGGATATTTGCTATTTTCCTTTATGTTTCCCCTCGTGAGATGTGTGAATGTGTATATATATAGAATGGAGGTAGGAGTCCTCTACTTGTATCACAGAGAGGATAAAGCGAGTTATCCGTAGGAAGATATAAAAGTAATATTAGAAAATTACGATTTACGCGGTTACCCCTACGTTGATCGTTTTAAGGGAACGATAACGCATATGGAGTAATGCGTCACTAAGAATAAGTATATATATAATATAAGAAAAATGGATTTAGAAAATAGAAAATGAGAGAAAAAGTGAGAGAAAGGACTCGAGTCTCGGGTTTTACCCCGAGACGCCTATGTAGCCTATAAAGGCATCAAAGTCCACGTAGTTCGCATACAAAGCAAAGGGGTGGGGTTTATCCCATAAATCCAAATGTGGGATCTCTTATTTGTAGGTGTGTGTGTGTGTGTAGAAAAAAGTGTTTTAGTTGTAGGAAAAGCGTGAAAAAGTGTGAGAATCCCTTATTTGGAATTTATGAGCAAACCCTCTTTTTCTTATTTTTTTGGGTTTTTTATTTATATGAGAATATGGGATGTGCAATAATAGTATATAAAAAAAAGTATATTAGGATGTGTGAGATGAGATAAAAAAAAAAGGGGGTAAGTAAGAAAACAAGTTATTGGGAATTCAAGAGAATTATAGAGAGAGTTTGAGAAAGTTGGACCTTCTTGAAGATCTTGAGCTTGATCGTGAATGTTGGAGAGAAGCCCTTGAGATTGGATGATGATGGAGAGTGGTTAATTCACCAAGTTTGATGAAAAGGATGATGAAAAGTGGAGGTAAAAAAGGGGTTTGGAAGTTGAAATCACGCTGCCTTCGAGAGAGGTTTCTGGAATTTGTTCAGAGAGATTTCTATCAGATCTGGGCTCCCTTACAAATGAGGCCAAGGCCTCCTTTTATAACCCCAGGGGACTGCCGATCAGCCCTATCATGGCACTGCCTATCGGCAGGTGCCGATAGGCAGGATCTGGGACCTGCCATTTGGAAGTGCGCCTCAGGCTTTTTCGGAAAATTGGTCGCCGAGAGCAAACCGTTGGTCAGAATCGTGCACGGGGTATATCATTGGAAAATTATTTCATAGACCTTCGAAAGTCCTTTGGACCGCTCTCGAGTTCGAGAGTTGACTTTGCGTCAAATGTGGCTCGGAAACGTTTGTTGGTCCATTGGACGGGGAATTGCGCGGACGCAAACAAATCGTTCATCCGCATGGTGATTTTGAATCGCGCACGGGTCATACCATTGGAAAGGTTAGGATATGTACTTCGACATTCCAAAGAGTTTGACCCGGTTTAGAGAATTGACTTTGGTCAACCGGGCCCGGGAAGCGCTCGGTGGCTTCCCGAAGTCAAATGGGTCGTTCGTCCGCATGGAAAGTTGGAATTGCGCACGGGATGGACCGTTGGAAAGAGTATTTAGTGACCTTCGAAGATTCATTCAGCCTCGGTCGAGCTGAAGAGCTCACGTAGGTCAAACAGAGCCCGGGAGTGCCCGGTGGCCTCTAGGTCTAGTTTCGGACGCAAATGGCTCGTTCGTTCTCATGGTAAGTCGGAATCGTGCACGGGGCAGACCGTTGGAAAGGGTATTCAGTGCCCTTCGAAGATTCATTGAGTCTCGGTCGAGACGAGGAGTTTGACTTTTGGGTCAAACTGAGCCGGGGGGTGCCCAATGGCCTCCAAGTCAATACTCGGGATGTGACCTGGGTTTATAGTGATGAAGGGAGGTTCTAGGGACCTAAGGAGAGTTAAAGGGTAACAGAATGGGGTGTCTACAGTTGTATTATAGTTGGCTTAATTATGTGTCAAAGCAATTAAGTCTTCCATAAATAGAGCCAAAATGCTTGATTTCACATGAATTATAGGTATAGAAAGTCTTGATCATTAGAATCAATGGGCATTAAACATTGGAGATCATTCACAATTTCTCTATGTCAAAAAATTTCGCATGCTGCTCATTTGAAGATATATCTCTTTGTCGGTTTATATGTAGTATTTCTCGAGGTTACACACACACATGCACGTTTTCTTTCAACTTTGAAAAGATTTTGTGTTTAAAAAAAGTGATTGAAATGTTAAAATATGTTGTATTCTAAACTTGTTTTGGAAAGCCTTGGTTTTCAAGACTTGTGGGGGAATGAAAAACTTACTAGCTACATCCATATGCACGATAATTTTTTATATCATTCGTACGACATGGATGTGTCACACGTGATTGTGCTTTCTGCCTAACACTATGTGCATTATTGTGTTTTAGTCCTTTGTGAATGGTGTCTCATTTTGTGCATAGTTGGCTTGTACATAAA
Source organism: Sambucus nigra (assembly GCA_949130495.1). Classification (NCBI taxonomy): domain Eukaryota; kingdom Viridiplantae; phylum Streptophyta; class Magnoliopsida; order Dipsacales; family Adoxaceae; genus Sambucus; species Sambucus nigra. Next base: position 185,517,880 of record OX422212.1, on the reverse strand, counting down.
AATGTGCGCATGGAAAGACTTATATCCTTGCACATGAAAGCGTTAGATTTGAAACATTTTTCTAATAGAAGGATTTTACCTCTCATTTAAATTATCTTTTTGCTTTATTACTTGTCCTGTACCGAGAGAGTATTTTTAAAGCATTAGTTTACTCAATCCTACTTTCAATTTTTAAAATCACGTAATCTTCACATTTTGATAGAAAAACTTGAATCCATACTTGATTCATTATTTATGAGGTCTTTAGAGTGTTTTAAGTCGAAATAACATATAAACTAGATTCAATTTATCATATTATTATCTTAATTTTAAGATCCAGACTTGTGATATAAAACGAGGAGGATTAACTATTGAGAATCTATGTGTGGTGCGATCTAAGGGTGGAGTATGCGACTTCCACGTTCACTTGATGGAGTTTCAAATGGATCACTTTTTGCAAATGGGGTAAGATTTCAATGTCATCGATAACTTCTTATTGGGAGAATAAGAGAGAGGTATTTTCTTGTTTTGTGTAATAATTTTTTTTCAAATTTAATGAGAGACGAGGATGCACTAAGGTTTTTTCACGCCTAGATGGGGTTTTTCCTCATAGATCTTATCTCGTGCTTTGAATGGGTGATTGGTTTTTTTATTATCCATATTTTCTATCACTCAATCCCATAGATCTAATTGAATATAACATGATCCCTTGAAATTAAATTTAAGAGCCCGCATCCAGCTAATTCTCACAAAAAATTTACTTACAGTAACTTTCAAAGTGTTAAAGTCTTAATTTACCATTAGTTACCTTTGATTTGTTATTGTATTAAATACTTGTTCATTAGTTATATGTTGGTTAGTATTGCATGAAAGGAAATTTGATTTTGGGAAGTCTAACTTAAATACCTATTCACCCTTTCTAGGCTCGTTTGATGTACACACAAGATTATATTATACATCCTCAATTGGAATAAGAGTGAGTTATCTATTGTTGCATTCATGCACTTGAGTAGATTCTTAATTTTTTGTGGGTTTATTGATTTGATCTAACTTGTTTTTGTTTTTAGATATTGTTTGTCGAGATGGATGAATATAGAGATAGTAGTTCCATGAACCGACCACCTCATTTTTATGGTTCTAATTATGGCCATTAGAAGGGAAAAATGTGACACCATTTGAAGTCTAAACATGATTGTATTTATATGAGTGTTGAAGAATGCTGGCCATGACCTAAAATTGATATGGGATTGAGATACAATAAATTAAGGGAAACTTGGTTGGATGTGGATTTTATGGTTTTCAATTACAAGTCAATTGCTTTGAACGCATTATTTTCCTCTCTTAGGACATAAGATTACAAAAACATACTCAAATATAAAATGACAAAAGAAGCATGAGATATACTAAAGATTACTCATTATGGAACTTCAAGTGTGAAGAAGGGAAAGTTGGAAAACTTTGCAACTATTTTTAAGACCATGAAAATGAGTCAAGAAGATAGCTTCAATAAATATTGCACTAGATTGATTGAGGATGTCAATGCCTCTTTTAACCTATGAAACAGGATCGTAGAGAACAGAGCGGTTAACAAGATTTTCAGGGCTTTAGATACTCAATTAGAAACTAAGGTAATTATCTTTAATGAAATAAAGGGCATGAATAATTGTATATTGTATGAATTTGTTGTATCACTTCAGATTTGTCATTAAGATAAAATTTATAGTGTGCATAAGACTAAGAGAGACGAGAGCCGAGTCTAGTGAGAAGGGGAAAGCTAATAAAGGTGAAAATAGGCCTAAAGAGAATGCTGAAATGGATGTTTCTTTATTTTAAAACATTTTTGCTAACTTTACAAAAACGACAAGAAATTTTCGAAAGATGAAAAGAAATTTGAGCGAAAATAACACAAGTCCACTTAATATAATTCTCAATGTAGTTTTGAGTTAAATATGCCTAAGAGGGGAAAGGCAAGAGAAATCGATAAGTGATTTAGATGTGGTGTTGTAGGGAATCACATGAATGTGTATCCAATAAATTTGAAGAAAAAAAAATAAGAAAACCACAAATACTATGAGAAGAAGAAGAAGAAAGACTACAAGTTAAGTTTGAGTGAATAAGTGTGAGAGTGAGATTGTATTCGTGTTGAGATTGGAAGAAGAAGGAAGGCTCTAGGTAAGAGCGTGTTTCTTAATGCTGTTGTGAGAGAAAGTGTGATAAAAAAGTATAGTAATTGATCTCTTAGAGATTCCTCATCTTATAGGAGTGTAGGATCACACACATCATGCCATAGAACATTTTATGAGAGTGATGATAATATTGAGGATTTACATCATGATTTTTATGAGCTTTACCAAGAGTGAGTTGAACTTAAAGACCAAACATCAAACTTTTTAACAAAATGAATTCCATTTAATTTGAACAAAATGAAAAACATGAAAAGGTTGAAAGTGTTCAGTTGGAAAAATTCAAAATTTAAAGAAAAGGTTGATTGTTTGCTTGATGAAATTGAGATCTTGAAATAAAAAAATGAGATAATTATAAAAGACGGAGATTGAGTTGATCTTCGAAAAGAAATTCTAAAGGTTGATTTTGAAAGCCTTAATATGAGCTTTAACATGCCAATAATTTAAATATATACTGGTTTGAAAGATCAAGTGCTTTTAAAAACATAACGTTCAACCATGGTCAAGTGAAGAATGACAAGCATGGTAATGGATTTGTTGAATCAACGCAAAAGAAAAATATCGATTTAAAATTAAAAGGTTTACATGTCTTCTTGTAGAAAGAATATGAATAAGGAATAAAATTCACAAATGAAAAAAAAAATGTTGCACCTCTGTCATCATCTAGGTGTAGTACATATGGTTATTCTTTTTGTAGTAAAAACAATTACATTGCCTTCTTTTGGTTTAAGAGGAAGAAAAATTTTAAGATTAAAAAGAGAATACATCATGAACTCTTATCAAAACCTAAGTTTTGGAGAAATGTGTCCTAGTGTCCACATTGTAATTTGTATGCAAATTATAATTCAACTTGTAGGTGATTGAAAGTTATGAACTAGAGGTTCGTTAGGGATATAAATAAGGTTGACATAGATGTATTGGTTGAGCTTAGAAGAGAAATTAGAAAGTTAATGAGAAAGGTTTATCATATGGTCAATAATCAAAAGACAAATATCAATAAAGCAGTTCCTATGCCTAAATCTAGAGGTCAATATCCCAGGGATACAATTCCTATAAGGAAAGAGAATTTGGATACCTAGATTTCTGATAAGTATGCAAGAAAATTATTCAAGAATAAATATATAGTTTGAGAATTCTTATAAGAGTTAGTTGAAGATAAAGGAAGTTATCTTCATGCCTCCCAAACATCCGAGTGATGCAACACCCTCTTCTACGTAGTTAGATAGATGAATATGATACATAGGATTGGCCTCTGTATATCATAGTTCTTGGTACTTATTGATTCACTTGGGATCATTTTATGGGCGAGAGATTCTTATTGTTGTATTTGGATAAATTTGCATAATTTTTTCATGAGGATTTTCTAGCATTTTTTTTAATTTTTATGCATTTCTCGTATGATTTATTTATTATATAGTTAGTATGAATATATTTCATCATCATTTTTAAAAATAAAAAGATAATATGTTTATTTTTATTATTATTGATTAAGTATTATGTAAATGTAATTAATTGTGTAAACTTCTTTCGAAAAAGGATTGAAACATGGATTCTAAACAATGATATGCAAATGATAATATTTTTAATAAAATATTTTGAATTCATATGAAAAATAATGATAAGTCAAGTTTGATGAGATATTTGGTATTGATTTCACTTTACACATCCACATTGCATGCATGATTTCTTGATGTTTAAATCATGGTTGAATACCTAGATCCAATATTAGTCAATTCTTTGAACATTTTTATCGACTATTTGAGAGTTTTGTGTGAAAAATACTTTTACTTGATGGAGTTAATTGGTGAGACATTTCTCAAAAAGGAAAGGTCTACTATTTATGAGATTACATCGATTTGAATTTTAGTATCATCGATAGGTGTCTACCAAATCGTGTGTGAAAACATCATAGAAAAAGGCATTTCATGATGAAAAGAGCCACATCCAAATGCTAGAAAATTCAAGACAAGAAAAAAAAGATAGGGCTTTTCTATTTTTTTAGTAGTATCTTTTAGTATCTACTTTGGAGATTATACGTCATTTGAGGGATATTATAGGTTAAATCTACCATTTTAAAGATGTCAAAAGGATATTAATGTATTGATATGATTAAGCTTGAAATATAATTCATATGAAACCATTAAGTGTATTCATTTGATTTAGTGATATATTATTTGTTCATATTATGCCATGGTTGATATGAAAATTTACTTGATTAATTTGATTAAAATTTGAACTTATATGTTTGATTGATTAATGTTGGTGCAAATTTATGTTTTATCCATGTCATATATCTTAGTTCAAAGAAAATTTATGCAACATGTGATGAATAATTCGACCATACATGAAGAAGGAGGACATGTCCTTTAATCCTATCAAAGATCTCAAATAAGAAGATAAATATTAATAACACCAACATGCGTAAATATCAAAAATATATATAGCCAATTAGTTTGGATTACTATCTAAAGTAATGAATTCCTGCATGACTCAATATTCTTTTCTTTTCTTAATTGTAACCCTCACCCTAAGAGAAAGGGGCATGTAACTATTTTAATTGGAGCAAGATTAATAAAGAGAGAAAAACCTTATGGACGTACGCACATTAGAGAACCGTGTACACACTGTACTTATGTGATTTTGTTTTATTTCCTTTTCGCACAACTTTATTTTTATTGACCACTACTTGTACAACTTTACCATATAATTGACGCTGCATGTGGGAAATGATTTTCCTTCCTCAACCAAACAAAGTCAGGAAGAATCTAATCATATTTCATTCACATAGTCAATATTTTCCATCTCACAATAGTTGAAATGACAACCAAAATGGTCACGAGGTCCCTATGATCAGGTCTACAGTCCAACTTAAAAGGAGTCATCATACTCCCAGCTCTCACTGTCATCCACTTGAGGATCGAACTATAGAAATAGATGAACCACCCCGATAAAACTAGATCTCATGGATCATGGATGCCTATTAGAAATGCCTTCAATAAAAGGAGGCGACCATGTGCCACCAATCGGAGGAGAATGCCCGCCTCCAACATCGCTTGTAAAATATGGAGCATGAACTTCATGGGGACATACACAAACATCATAAGACTACCCGGACTCCTATACCTTAAGAGAGTAAAACTCATAGGCGATGAAGGATTTTGTGATATGATACCATCATTCCATCCGAAGAGGATCACCAGATAAAAGAGACCACGCTAACAGTCATCGTAACAAGAAGGACCTTCGCAATCTCATTCGAAAAGAATGGATGAATATCCAGCTCATCAAGAGGGAATGGTCACTAGAGATATATACATAAGAGACCTATTCAGTTAGATGAAATCCTTATTAAGTTTGATTAAGTACATTGATCATCCTAAGAAGTTATTTGCTCCCCGATTTAAGATCTACGATGGAAAACCTAATCCCACCCATCATGTTTGATAATATTGATAGGCCATAACACTCTACAACAATAATGAGGCCCTTATGTTTCACATATTTCTTTCCATTTTGAGGGGCGTTGCACATAAGTGGTTTAGGAAATTACCACATCGATCGATCACCAATGTTAAACAACTCATAGAGGCCTTCACCACAACATTTATTACTAGCATCACCCCTCCAAAAATGATTTATTCACTCCTTACAATGAAGAATAAGCCCCCCCAAACCCTAAATGAATATGTTTGATGTTATTGGGAAACCTAAAATGAAGGGGAGGGTTATTATGAATAAGTGGAGGTGGAATCATTCAAGATCAGCCTGCCGAGCAACTCTACATTACACTACTCCTTCACAAAGAAGGAAATTAATACCATATATGAACTGATGTCTAGAGTCTAAAATACGAAAAGGTGGAATATGTAGTAGCAAGCAGTCAACATAATAATGGCTGTCCAAAGGTGTGCAAGAATGGAGATAAGGAGAACGCCCCTAAGATTCGAGTTAAGAAGCAGAATGGTTGATCCAAGGGATATGACAAGTAAAATCTTAACAAGGCCCATCGTGCCGTCAATATTATTCTTTAAAGAGATGATCGATAAGATCATGAACAAGATTAGGTATCAGTAGTACTTCAAGTGACAGAGGAAGATGGAAGGGGACCCATCGAAGATATACATAACCTTGAGATATTTCTATAATGAGCATGGATATGATATGGAGAATTATAAGTCACTTAAGTCTCACCTAGAAAATTTGAACCTGGCAGGTCATCTAGATGACTATGTGGTAAAAAAGATTATAAAGGCCTCTTCAGAGCACGACTAAAAGATGGATAATGTCCTAAATAACAATGGGATGGGACATGAGTTTACAGTTATCCATGGGGCCTCAATCCCTAATCAGATCTAAGGCAACACCATAAGGTTGGAATTGAACAATGTTACTGTAGTTATGAAAGATTTCCAAATTCACCCTGCTAAAACCATAATCAATAAATACTGCTAACTTGAATGTATCAATTATTCCAGGCATACCGTCTTCACTGATGAAGACTTGCAGTAACATGGATAAGACATGCAGTGATTACTGATCAATAAATAGAACAACTTACCTCTTTCCTTAAGAAGAACCCAAATGTGTTCGCTTGGCAGCCGTATGATATGTCTGGCATTAACCCTCGAGTAATATGGTATTGATTTCATGTAGATTTGATATTCCCATCAATCATGAAAAAGTACAATAAACTTCCCTAGAAAAGGAAAAGTAAGTGGAAGAGTAAGTACGGAAACTTCTAGAGTAAAGGTCCATCAAATAAGTTCAATTCCCTTAATGTCTCTTGAACTCGACCGGGGTAAAAAAGAGTAATGAAAAGTGAAGAATATGTGTAGACTTCACCATATAAAATAAAGCGTGTCATAATAACAAATTTCCCCTTACAAAGATTGATCAGTTGGTCGATTCCACATCTATCCATGAATGAATAAGTATCCTAGATACTTATTCTAGCTATCACCAAATCCCCCATGTTTAGGACCGATTAAGAAAATACATCTTTCATCACTATCCTTATCCTTTGTTACTACATAGTCATGCTGCTTATACTAAAAAATACAGGGTCAACCTACTAGCAGCTCATAATAAGATTTTTAAGTATTAGCTTAGTGATACCTTGGAACTATATATAAACGACATGTTCATGAAAATCAATTAAAGGTATATCACCTGGTAGATTTGACAAAGATATTTGAAGTCCTCGTTTTAGAGTCGAATTCAAAAAGTTCTTGGGTTATTAGGTACTCTAAAGAGGAATCAAAGTGAATCCCAACCAAGTCGAAGTGATTAAATTATTGAGCTGCCCAGAATTATTAGGGTTATTCAAAAGCTGACAGGGATGGTAATGGAACTCAACCTCTTCATCTCCAAATCCTCTGAGAATTTTCAACCTCTATATCAGATGTTGAGGAAGAAAAAATAAGGATTATAATGATTAATGTTGAAGGGAAATTTAGGAAATAAAACTCTACCTAGGCCAGCCTACTCTGCTCACGATCCCAAATTCGGGTGATCAAGTGCACCTGTACCTTTTGGTCTCCGGTGATGCAATAAACTTGACATTGGTATGCTTGAAGGGGGAACCAATTACTAATATATTATGTCTGCGAAACATTATTGGGCGCTGATAAATACTATCTTCCATTAGAAAATCTAGCCCACTCATTAGTAGTTTCCTCACGGAAGTTAAAGTGGTATATTGAGGGGCACTCCACTATAGTCATAAACTAGGTGTAAGCCCACGCGATGCGAGGGAGAGGCTGTACTAATAGTATTGTTGCCCTTAAATGTTTTCATTTGAGCAAAAAAACTTATAATAAAAATATATAAATGTAGAGGGGCCAGGTGAGTAATATATGCTGAAGGAAATATTACTTAAATATATGACTTAGGCTAATAATGTCAGCATTTGTGCATGATTACCGTCCCTTAATATTTTGAGGAATGATACAAATTAGTGATCATCACAATGAAAAATATCCATCTTGGTTTCTAGCCAATGATCAAGGAGTGATTAACATTAGCAGGCCCAATAGATCCAGACATGTACGTCTTGTAGTGAATAATATTATTAATAGTTCGAGCAATGTCAAAATTCTTAAAAGCTCCTGATTGAATACCCTGAACAGTAGCTCCAATTACAACCTGCAAATACCATTGACATTACAATTAGATGGAATGTTAAATAATGAGCCTATATATATATATATAATGAGAGAGAGAGAGAGATCTAAAACATATTTTTTTGTGAATTTGGTGGAGATGATCTCTCCATAATATTTCATAAAAAAAAATTCATCCATTAATGGGTGAAATGCAAATTGATAAATATGTGTATTTTTGGCGGTCGAAATTTGTGATCATCATCTCACACCTTAAAAAGATGGATTTTGTTATGAAATTTGATAAAGATGATGCATCTCCACTAAATTTCATCTAAAAATTCAACCATTTAATCCGCAAAAAACAAAACTATGTTTAATGAGGTCTTTTGGATAAAATGATTTTGTGTATATAAAAACAAAGAGAGGGTAAAAAAGAGGAGGTTCCACATTAAAATTGACTCTATGGTCATTAACTCCACCCTTCAAGTTCATTATGCTTCGAAAATGTACTCCAACTGTAGCACAAGGTCAAAATTCCAATAAGATATTGCATAATTTCTTCTACCTTATTGTTAGCACTTGCGTATGTAATCAACTCCTTGGCATTCGACTCAGTTACACCTTAAGTTATTATAGCCGCAACTCTAATGGTTGTTTGTTTGAGAGAAGCCTTCGATGAAGAAGAGACACTGCAAATGAAAACATCAACTGTAGGGTGTGCAACACAGGCGACTTCAATGATGCAAAACAATGTAAATTCAAATAAAGGTGAGAAAACTCCATTTAGAAAAAAGCAAGTCCAATGCATAATACTCCACAAGATTGAGTGGGAGGGAACTCAGACGATATTGTGAACCCTAGTCAAAGAAGAAGAATTCACACATGCAATTCTAAAGGTTTGTAAGTTGTAGCATAAAACATATATAATAGAGAGTATATTTTTAGAAGTCAATATTACATAACATGGTTTATGACAGTCAAAGCAACGATTGGGTATCACTAACTTAATCTAATTAAGACAAAGTAACAATAAGACGCTATAAGAAAGTCGTTTTTATTTTATTATTTTCCATGAGATTTTATTGATTCACTGGAATGAGTCAACCTCAAAATCTAGAAGTCAAGATTAAAAATATACACAAATATACTTGAGGAAATATAAAGAATCTTAAATACTACACCAAGCATATGTTTTCGCTTTAGTCTCTTTGTAACATTCGCACCAATGAACTATTGGAATGTTCAAGATATTAAAAATCAACATGTATCACAATTATTTGTAAAAAAACTTATGTTCTGTACTATTACAGGATACATACTATATAGAGGTTCGAATACAATCTTACTGAAGAGTCTAATACTACCGTACCCTTCCAACTATATCTTCGCATTCTAACACCTCTATATGGTAAGACACCTCCAAAAATATTATTGGCCCTGGAAGATTTTAAGCAAAATGCTTTTAAAGAGTGGTGGATCGAGGATTTCAGACTAATAGGGTCAGACAAATAAGTGTAGAAATTTTAAAACATCAACACTCAAAAGTCAAATTAAGCAAAACAAAGTCCTAATCAATAGACATAACACAATTAATTTTAAAATACCTAACCATATTCAATTCAAAACCACAAAAAAATAATAATATGTACAATTCGAGGGCCGTGTAAAATAAACTAAATCAATTCAAACTCCCAAACACAACTAACCCTATCAATTTCACTTTGTAAATTTGACCACACAATAAATAGTAATGCAATATTAAAGAGAAAATTAATTTGACCCCCTATTCTACATTACTAAACAATTTGTATATAATCGAAATAAGAAGATAAACATCTTAACAACTAAAAATGTAACTCTCATAACAATTTTTATATAATGCTATTGATATAACTTTTGTCTAAAGGATGGTTTCATTTTTGGTTGGAATGTGACTCTCATAATGTTGTTTCTTGCTTCAACAACAGTGGCTTCCTTCCTCCATGGCCTTTAAAAATTTCTTGGATTAATTGTCTCCATCAAATATCACATATGAACTTCAAATGCTCTCACATCTATAGAGAAGGGAATTGCCCTGTTGATAAGCTTGCCAACCTAGGTCTGGCCCATAACAATGGTCCATGGTTAGACCAATGCCCCAAAGATCTCTTCTGTTTTGTCTTCAATGACTTCATGGGCATGCCCTCTTATAGATTTCATTAAGACTAGAGGATTTTTTGCTTTCATTTTCCATTGTATCTTTTATTTTATTTTCATTGTAATCTCTCCTTGTACTCTTCTTGTTTTGTTTCAATAAAATTTTCTTGTTTCGAAAAAAAAAACTAAAAATGTAAAAAAACCTGTCTGACGCTTTCCCCATGTCCCCACAATAACATCCCTTTTTTGGTGTAAATAATTCTTCAAGATAACACAATCAACTCTTTTGTAAGAAGTATAGATTATCATTTAGGTAAATTTATTATAGGTTAGAATATTAATGTTTAATTTGTGTTGGAGTTGAGGAACAAATGGATGTGATAAAACAAATAGAGTTTGGGTGAAACCACATACCTACAGTACATGATAAAAATAAATAACACTTGAAATGGTTAATGATTGTTTGCTCTTTTTTCCTCATGTATTGCTCCTTAGACACGTCTGATCGAGGTTGAATGGTGGGGTCATTGAGTACTCTGTTCCATTCATGATATTTAATATCTTTGTCCTCTTACTCTCCTCTATGCCCTCATTTATAAGAAATTCCTCGACAATTTTCTTCTCAGATGGATCTCTCAAGTATTTATAGTCTCCTATATCATGGAAAAGAATTCAAGATCTTTTGCATTCTAACTCTTCAGTATCTCTATTTCTTCTATTTCTTCTTACATAATTTGGCACGTAACTTCTAAGATTCTCAAACCCCTGATCTACCCCCTCATTTAAGGGCGTGGAAGCCAGAAGGGCTCATTTTGGGAATATAAGATCTCATTTTGGAGAGAGAAGGTGACGGTTGAGAATGAATTATCCTCATGTACACGGGTATACCTTGATGGGAGAGGACAATAACTCTTTGTAGAGAATTTTATAGTATTATATGGATTAATTTCCAGTCAAAGTAGTACTTCCAAAGACCGTCCTATCTATACGAATATCCAAATGGTCGATGGAACTAAGGGGGTATGATATCCAGTATCAACCTCAAACTGATGTGAAAGGATAGGTTTTGGCAGACTTTACTGTTGAATTTATCAGAGGGCATCCTGTTGAAGTGGAACTCGCCGATCAAGTGACCACCAAGGAAACCAACCATCATGCTAAATTGACCCTCTTTGTAAATGGAGAATCAAGTTCTAAAAAAGGCATGAATAGGAATTATCTTGGTGACCTAAAATAAGAGTATCCTCGAGAAGGGAATATAACTTGGCTTTGAGGCATATAATAGAGAAGTGGAATATGAAGATCTATTTGGGAGACAAAATAAGGCCCTATGTTTGGGCACAGTCACCTTAACACCTACTGTTACTCAAGGCTAATATCCAATCCGATATCAAGGGACTACAATGCGAGGGACAAACATATGTAAGCCTACCTCCCTGTCACTTTTATTTGGTCATCAAGTTCGGGCATATCCAAATTCAGCAATTGCCTAGAGGAAATAATGGTCACACAGATGACTTACCCACTTTGGCTTCTCCTATTGACTCCGGCCTCAAAATAGTGATCAAAGTAGAGTATCTGGATTAATTGAGCATTCTAAAGAAACCAAATACTGACCAATTACTTTCCATACAGAATCCTCCTATCTAAATGGACCTGATCATCATATACTTACGAGAAGGCACACTGCCTATGGAGAAGAAATGAGCTCATCACACTACACAAAAAGAACCAGATTGTTAGGGCCTTTGACAATGACAAAAAATAATTATCACAATTATGGACCATGAAAATTATAGGCACTACAACACCCCCAATTACAGTCCTTGACTCTGAAAACTACTTTTTGTCTCTGTAGTTTTAATGCTAGAAATTTTGTCAAACATAGGTGGACCAAAGTCTTTCCACAGTTAAGGATCGTGACAATTCATTTATTGCCACAGTATTTCCACAGTCGTTTCATGGTAAAAAATTATGATAATTCTTCTCTTGTAATGGTCTTTTCATGGTCAAGGATTGTGACAAAACTACCTCCCCCTCCAAAAACAAATATAAATAATGTGCAATAGCTACTACCCAGGATAGAATCTAGTTCAAAACAACAAAAAACTAACTTATTTTTGCACAAACAAAACAAAAACAACCATAATATAATATGCAATTAAAAGTAATAAAACAAACTACGCAATATAACATATCAAACTAAATTACGTAAAATACAAGTTTTTATTACAAATCATAAGTATCAAAATATAAAAGCTCAATAATGCTCTAGGAAAAAAGTCGACCAGATGACAAATGACACCACCACACTATTGATATGATAAATACTACCTTTCTTATTCAAACATAAGACCTCATACTCTTTCTTTGGAAACACCTCAATCACTCTGACTTAAGATTCGAAAGGTTGTAGTGTAAGATTGTACACCATAGTACCTATAGTGGCGTTCATATCCTTCTATCGCTAGGAAATCCACGATTCTCTAAGTGTGTCATTGATATAAACCATCTCCCCAGCTTTCTTAAATGTCTTTGGGATAGTGGGATTAGGGGTAGAGTATATATATATATATTAAAAGGGTGACGAGTCGATCGCCATCGGTGAGGGGGAAGGGGTATCAATCCCCTCACCAACCTTCTCCTTCTCCTTGCCCTTTCCTTTATCCTTCTCATTCCCCTTATCCTTATCCTTGCATGCCTATTTGACCCATTCGAACATATGATTCATGGTTTGTTCGAGATTTTCCAACTTTAAGTTTGTCTTTGATATATACGTGTCAACCTTAGAGGACAACCCATTATGGCCACAATTAAGGCCCATCAACTTTGAATTTTCTATTCATGCGCTGACACCCAAAGTACGACCTATTCTATCTTGGCCCAACACTTAGATGATGTGAACCCCCATTAGCCTCTCCTAAAATAGTAGAAAAACACTTTATTAATATTGAAAATGAATATTAATAAATTTCTCAAATTGACAATATAATTTCAATTATAACTTAGCAAAGTCTCAATGACCTGCGGATTAGCAGCTTCACCTTTCTTCAACTGTACCTTTACATATGACTATATCCTACATGGATTTCCCCCAGGCCACTAAACCGATTAAATTAATAATAAAATTTTACTTTGACCATTAAACAAAATGTTACCAAATTAAAGTAATTTAATTACTATCCTATCTCCACCTCCGCGTAAGATATCCGCCTGGATTAGTGCACATACACTTTTTTGATTAGTTAGTCCTCGCCGACTCATGGGTGAATAAATAGCTATCAGATACCTGAAAATCTACAAACCTCTGTAAATTAGACAGTGTGATTAGCTCCTTATTCGGAACGGTGTCCCTCCATCACTGCACAGACTCTCGATCCTTCTAAAAATAACGGTTGCACTGATACTTCTTCCCCATATTCCACTACTCACATACAATGACTAATAAAATATCCCACTATTCTAGGGGAAAATTGAATTGATATTGTCCAATAAACATATAATATAAGAAAGTTAGTGAATTAACATTCAATAATAATATAATAAATTATGATATTAAAGTCAGATATTTAAGATATATTGAGATTTTATTACCTCTAAGGCCCTCAAATATCCATCTTTAGCTTGCCAGGCACTTTCCTCCACTTATTGTATCTGAAATCAATTATTTAGTTCATTAACTCTCCGACCTTATCATTAAAGCCATTCGGGCATTCTGTTTGATAATCCCTCGTCTCGGGTTATGATGGATGGATGTAGACATATTCTGCAAAAAAATGGAATTCAATACTGTAATATATAACATAAATCAAATGAAAACATTTAATTGTGATATAATAGTTTAAATAACACAAAACTAGTCCAACTCATTCAAGTTGTTTTTACTGAGGACGTGTGCATCTAATACAAGCGTTCAACTCTAAAAAGACTAGGAGAGAAGAGGTTTAAATGCGTTTTTGGCCAATTTTCGACGGTTTCAATTTTATTTTCAGTTTAAGCAACGTAGCACATGTATCTACTAGGTGATGTCATATTAGACATGTGGATCAATCAAACTCAACTTGTAATTAGGAAGTATATATGGGATATAAATATTCACTAGAGTGAAAATGACTTCTTAGTTTCGATTTTCCTCTCGAATCCACTCGCACTAAATACCTGTAAAGTAAGAGAGAAATACAGAAAACATAAATTCTTACAGAAAAGGATTAGTAGCATATATATATGAGATAAATCTAGTCTAATTAGAATGGACATAATCGTAAAAGTGTCGATATTAAGGGGATATATATGAAATATTTACGCCGAATCAACCACAAAAGTAAAAATGGAGTTAAAAAGAGTATTTTCCATGGAAAATAATTCAGCGATAATCGAACGAACTCTTACTTGAATATTTTCTATAGATATACAGTAAATCTATTCTCTAATAAATTTTCAAACATTGCTTCAAGACAATAAGTATAAATCAGTTTCATTGACATTTGTAAAAATCTCTCAAAAATATTTTGGTCGAAAGATTTAGCTCCAAAGTTAGAAAGTAGATTTTGATCTTACATGCATCTTCTTTTTGTATCTAAAGATCCGTCGGTATAAGAGTCATAAGTGTGAGAAATTGCTTTTGAGAAAACCTTTTAGTTAGAACACTAAAAATATTTTTAAAAATTATAATCTAGGTAGTAAAATCTTTAAAATTTCTCTGGTTAATTATACTTAAGCCCCTTGAACTTCATACCCCACCTCCCTAACACTTCACCTCACCAACAAAAACTTTTTTCAAATCAGTCAAATACTTTCACTACTAGTGAAAGTTGCCCAAAAACATCAATGATGTTTTTTTATGGGAATTCGCTCACGTGTGCACCACATGAGTTTTAAGTGTGGGGATTCTTGTCTTTCTAGGGTAAATTGAATGTTTTATTATTTTCAAACTCAATATGTTCAAATCCAATTCTACAGTAACATTTAACCTAGAACTAGAAGAAGAAGAAGCATAACACAGAAGGAATCATAAGAAACGGAGAAAAGAAATAAGAGAGAAGAAGAAGGAAGAAAGAAGAGCTAGGGAAGAAACTCACCATGGAAGTAATATGCTATTGTGGGAATACAATTTTGATTCGTATCTCTTGGACGGATAGTAACCATGGTAGGAGGTTTTATTCTTGTTCATCTTATGGCTACATTGTGTGGAAAGATCCTCCAATGTGTGCAAGATCAAAGAACATTAGTTCTAGTCTTGTTCGTCGAATTTGCGCACTAGAGGATGATCTGGGTAGTAAAAGGGAAATATAAAAGTTGTGCTGGTTGGGTTGGATTTTTTTGTATGTTGTTGTTTGTTGTTTTATGTAATGTAAAGTTGGGGCAATACCATGAATGTCAAAACCTCAATGGAACTCATGTAATTTGTTATGAACGTACTAAAGTTGTTTATGCATCAATGAAATGAATTAATGTTCATGTTACATTTTTTATGTAATTCAATATTGTATTTATGCAAATGTTGTATGCAAACATTAGATTACAATCTTCTAAGTCCAAAAAAAGGGTTGATTCACAAATTAAAGTTACCATCATCACTGATAAATATAATGAAGCAACCCAACCAAAAAAAAGGACCAAGCTACAAATATTAATTAAAGTTTACAAAAAAGAAAGAAAAGAAAACTGCAAAGAAACCATGATTCCATCAACTTTGTGTAGATGGAGGTGGCTGTGAGGGACCCAGTGTTATCACATTAACTACTGAGTCATTTTTACTACCCCTCACCAAAATAAACTAACATATTCAAATTTTTAGGCACCATATTCTATTGTAAACTAACATATTTAATTGTAAAAGAAACATATTATATTCCAAATTAAGTGCAACTAATTTTATACTTATCATAACAACTTTCTTTCCTACCCCACCCCTAGCAACCACATCATTGTTCTTTGTCTTTTGGGGGCATCCTCTTATTATGCCCTTTATTCCCACAAACCTTGCATATCATTTTAACCCCTTTCCACCCTAGTTTAAATTAATTTGCAGTAGGTGGTTTATCTTCCTCCCTCCTCCTTGTCCTTTCAGATCTTGTAGGTTGGGTTGTGTAATATGGGGGGAGGTTGGTATTCAAATATGTCATGGGCCATAATTCTGCACATAATGTGTCTTGCTCATATATTTTTTAGGTTCTTCTCCCAAATAATGGAGGGCAGTAACCACATGAGAACATGGTATATCAGTTAAATCCTATCTCCTACATTCACATGTAGTAATAACTTGATCTAGGGCAAATTACACTCCAAAGGGCTCAATCATCGCAAACTTCTAATTGCCATTCCACCTTGGTCTCCATATAGCAGATTCTTATTTGACTTTCTCTAAGCCTTTCTGAACTGTTGGAAAAATGAAACCACCTTTGTACTTCTTTATTTGTCCTTTTTCTTCTTTGTTCTCTCCATTAAATTAATTATTATTGCCTCTAACGGGACATTGATTAGATTGTTCCTTGCATCATTTATATTGGAATTGAATCTCTCACAAATATTGTTGAGAAGCATATCATGCTTGCAAAAAGTGCTAAAGTGTGACTTATTTCGATGCTTAGTAGGTCTGTCTTATAGCCACTCATATGACTTCTCATATAATTTATTTATCTCCTTTATTGTATTGTGGAATTAAGGAACTGTAGTTTCTCTTGCTACTTTCCAAACTAGTGCTTTCAATTCCAAGCCCTTAAACTCCCCCTTAAATTTATTGTAAATATGCCTTAAACAGTGTCTATACTCTAAGTTGGAAAATCTCTCCTCTAATGTAGGTACAAGTTTCTACACAATGGAGTTAGCTCAGATGTCAAATACATATATACAGGTGCAAGTGTATAAATGTAAGATAAAGGCATAAGTGAGTAGATTAATTTTTCGTCTGAAATAAAGATGTACATATTGAAGTCGGCAGTGATCAAGTAATCCTCCAACAGTTCCAAAAACCAGCTCTACGATTTCTTTCTTTCTTTCCCTATAATGGCATAAACTAGGGAGTATATCTGGTTATTTGCATCAAGTCCCACTGCAGTTAACAGAATAACAACAATTTGACCTCTCAAATGACAACTATCTAGGCCTATTAGAGGCCAATAATTTTTTAAAACCCCATTATTCAAGGCCTCCCAACATACATAAATTATCTTGAAAACTGACTTACCTTCCTCCTTCAAAGACAACTTCAGCCTAACTATTGTTCCTAGATTGGTTTTTTAGCACTTGGCAGTGTATTCCTAAAGCATGTTAAACAGTTCATTGTTTATCCCATCTATCATTGCAAAAGCCTTATTCCATGCCCTATAAATTTGTGAATCGGTAACTTTAACATTGAATTCCTTTTAGACTACTTCCTTGAAAGATTGAGTAGGCCAAGTAGGATTTTACCTAATCTGATCAACATACTTTTTGGAGAGCCATTTGAAATTTTCATATTTAACAACAAGTGACCTGTTGTAAGTGTATCTATCCAGAAATGCCCTAACTTGCATAGTCACCTCACACCTAATTTGGGATGCATAAATAACCCATGGGCAACATGCTTTATATTTGAACCTAGCCTTGTCCTTATCATTCTTAATAAATGCGAGTTGTTTCCCATTTCTGATTCCCTTATTGTACCCCTAAGAACTTTCACATTGGTGAATACCATATCTAATTTACATTTGGGGGAATTAAGGTCCCCTATATCATTAAAGGTTGTCACACAATTTCTTGGAGTAGGCTTCCCAATATAGTCCTCCTCTCCGGATGGTGACACGTTTTAAAGTTCATCTGAAGGGGTATAATCAGTATAAGTGTTTGAATGTGCATTTAATAGCATTTTACCAACCACACAATCAACTTCATTACCTTCATCTACACCCTTACCTTAATGCATATCTTATCCATTGCTTTGCACATTATGATCTGCATCACTTTCACTCTCAGAGTTCACCATATCAGCTGTGTATTTACCTAGATCATCATAACTCAGTCTAAAAAACAAGTCATCCCCCACTTCACAATCATCCTCCACTTCACGTTCATCTTCAACTTCACATTCATCAGGCACTTGTCCAATATCAAAATGTTCAACATAAACTTGCACAATATGATTCTTCTATAATAATTCTTCAAGTTCATTGCTTCAACATAATTACTTATAGTCTTAAGTGCCTTCAAAATATTACCACCACTCTCAAGAAATGAAAAATGAATCTTCATGTATACCCTAATTCCTTCAACATTAGCATTATCTCAATGCATGACATCTCATCTTCATGAAAAAAATCTGCATATGCAACAATCTCCCCTTTATATACCTCATCACTCCATAGTAAATCTTAATTATGAAGTATTAAAATGCTTTTTCCACAGAAAAAAATGAATTAATACATTAGAGCAATAAACAACAATAAAAGACATGGTTGTGTTTTTAACAGGGGACATGGATAAAAAATGAGAATAAACAAAAATAAACAACATGGCTATTTTTAACCTAAAGGAAAAGGATCATAAATGTGAATAAAAAAAACAATTTAATGGGGAACACTAAACAATAGTAAAAGTGAGAGATAACTGACATGCATCATAAATAACAACAAAAAAAACCTACTTTATACATGTCCCCTATCCAATATAACAAGAAAAAAATTGAGTTGTAGTGGTTCTTTGCAGCAAATAAGTGATTTGAAGTTTAAAAACATTCACACATTAAGAATTGAACAACATGCAAGACAATTCCAAACTGCATATCAGTAAACAACAAAACAGAACACGATAAAAGCTAATAAATTACCATAGAGTAGAGCTTCCAGTCCTTCTTCAAAATTTAACAAGCTTATTCTTAATTCCCACGCCATTGTAGTGTAATCTCTAAGAAGATTAAGGAAGAAACAAATGGAGTTGGCATAGGTCAGTTGAGTTTTGAAGGTTAAACCTAATTAGTTTTTTTTTGACAAATTATGTTTACAAATCCAAATGTTTCATTTACCCTAGAAAGACAAGTATGCCCTCACTTAAAACTAACCTGGGACACACGTGATCCATTTTTTGCCCAAAAAAACGGCATTGATATTTGTGGCCCACTTTCACTAGCAGTGAAAGTATGTGGGTTGATTTGGAAATTGGGGAGGTGAAGTGTTGGGGAGGGGAGGGGAGTAAAGTTCAGGGGGTCTAAGTGTAATTAACCCAAGGTTTTTTACATGATTAGACCAAAGGTTCTTCACTAATGTGTATTATTTATTTGGTGTAGCAGGTTCTTATTCATTATACTTTGCGCATGCATTGCAGATTCTATAAAAGAGGAATATAGGTGGTTGAGAGTCGGATTTTAGATATGTTAGATAAATGGTAGTTTATGTAATTGACATTGTGATTAGTCGCAAAAATTATATATTTTGCGCCCGTTAATTATGCAAGCACGCACACTTGTGTCCGTTATTCCACGTATTTAAGCTCTTGTACCGTATAACCTTTGGTTTCCATATACATATGTTTTGCGAGGTTTATTTGAGCTTTTGTAGGGATTTGAGTGCTAAACGGTGCAAGTGTGCACTATATGAGAAAATTTTGCGTTGTACGCAACTTCGGGGGTAATTTTGTCATTTCTACATTTGAGCTTTATGCCTGAATTCTTCACGGATGTTGTAGTCCTAACCAACTTCGCGTTGCCCCCGACGGTTTGTCAATCCGATTCCTGAGGACCAAGTTTTGGTCATTTTCTCGAGGCCCCTCGGTGTGTAGCAAAAGGGGAGAGGACTCATTTTATTCCCAGGCGTGGTCAATCGGCCAATGACCCACGGTCGATCGGGGTTTCATCATTTGCCTTCGGAGTTGAACAATGGGCTTTCTCCCAATAGCGCGTTCGACCGGTAAATGACCCACGATTGACCGGTCCCTCAAGTTCTGCAAAACCTCCTTATTTTTGGTTTGGTATATACCACCCTTGTTTTGTGGTTTTCTTCCACTTAGTATATATTTTGAGTGGTTTGTTTGTTGAACCATATCCGATCACAATTTTGTGCAAGGAAAAGATAGAATATAGTTTTGTTGCTTTTCTCTCTCTTTCCTAGGGCTTGACATTTTTCCTTGCCATTTTCATCTTCTACTTCATTTATTGCAAGTAAAGCTCCATCTTAGTTGTATCTTGTTGACTATTGGTATCATTTTGTGCAATTAATATTGTGGTTATGTATTGAATGCTTGCCTTTACCATAGTTATTTCACTTATTATTAACTTAATGGTATGTTTTTATATGGTTAGTATTATGAGTAGATAATTTCCTTAGGTTGGGAGCATAAGCTCACCTTTAAGGGTTCATTTATTGACTTGTTCAATGATCAAATACAATAAATTGGTGTGTGGGTTGATATTGGAGTTTCATAGGATTTTAACTTCTCTTATCATGTAAGGGTTGTATTTTAAGACTTAACTCCAACATCAACGCATTTGTCCGATAATATATCTTTACCTTCATCTTATATTGTTGGGTTGACATCCTTCTTGTAGGATTGTTGAAATCGATATCTTATTCCCTTTTGATTGTGATTTAATCGGATGAACCCGTTGACTTGTGCACATCTGAGGTGGGGGAATGCTCCTTAACCTTTTGTCAAATAATCTTTTCATAACCCTGTTTGTAAATCTCGCTTGTTCCTTTTACTACTTTGTTTAGCGTTCCATTTATCTTGGTTCGCTTAGGTTCGTTACAACACTCAATACCTAAATCATCTTTTCTTTTATCTTTTATTCTTATTTATTGATTTTTAACTCGAAGAATATCCTCGGTAATTCATATAATTTCCTGTAGAAATCGACTCCGGTCTTAACTGGTTTTTATTACTCTCGTGATTAGCATGCACTTGCGCTATACAATTTTCTGAGCGAGTCAAAGTTTTTGGCGTCGTTGCCGGGGAATTATTAGTAACGACTGTATTGATTAAGTTCTTTTTCAATAAACCCTTTGCATCTAATTATTTGAGCTAGTGTTGTTTTGAAGGATAGGTCTTCTTTCGTAATGAGCAACAATTCGAACCAAGGGTTCGCCGGGGACTACATACCACTATTTTCTTCTTAAGGCTCAAATAATCTCTACAATAACTCTGGGGCATCATCTCAACATTACGATGCCATCCCAGACAGATTTGCCGTCCATATCACAATACCCTAGTGCACCACCCTTGGTACGATCTTTTGATCCTCTTATGGAGTATAATTATGCACCCCTGCGGGGTGCTGCCCCCGTGCGATAATCATTTGGTGATTACCTCCGACCGAAGACTGTCTCCGTACCCGAATGTATTACATTCCAGTTTAACCACGGAGCCTTCTATTTCCGGAATGGCATGATCAATCTGTTGCCTTCCTTCCACGGAATGGAAAATGAAAACCCTTACTGGCACATTAGAGACTTTGAAGAGGTTTGCAACACTTTTTCTGACCAAAATTGCACACCCGATCTTGTGCGGCTTAAGCTATTTCATTTTCCATTAAAGACAAAGAAAAATATTGGTTGATCACACTTCCCCCTAACTCTGTTGGGAATTGGCAACAGTTGCAAGATCTCTTCTTACAGGAATTTTTTCCCATACACAAGACAAATGCGCTCATGAAACAAATTCAAAATTTTCAACAATATGATTATGAGACATTTGATAAGTGTTTGGAACATTTTAAATCTTTAAAGCGGTCTTTCCCGCACCATAATTTTGATCAGATGCGATTAATCTCCATTTTTCACGAGTGTTCAAACCCTTTGACCAAACAATTAGTCGAAACCATGTGTCAGGGTAGTCTTGTTAATTTGAGTAGTGAGGAAGTAGAAGAACGTTTCGAGTTTGTCTCAAAGACATCTCAGGGATGGGACACATCGAACCCATACGATCGCACTGTTCGCGATAACACAATCTCTCGAGGGAAAACGAACGGTCTGAGTATCTTGCAGGAAAATCAGAATACCCAGAACAAATACGATCAGTTGTGTCCTAAAATTGATGCAATGCAACTCACACAACAACCCCCACCTATGGAATCCATCAAAAAGGTTTTCATTATGGAGTAAGTCGTGTGCGTTATATGTGACAACATTGGCCATCCAACGAGAGAGTGTCCTTCACTCCCTAGCATCAAGGGCTAGTTGCAAGAAAAAGCTAACACTATAGGGGTATATAGAAAGCAATACTCCAATGCTCCATTCGATCCCAAAAACCCTCCCTACAATCCTAGTTGGAGGACGACACATCCTCTTATGAGTTGGAAGGATCACAATTCCAATTCCCAAATACCCCCAACTGCGAATTTTCTAGGCCCGTGTCCGTCCCCGCAATTCCAATAACAACCTCCCCCATATTAATTGCAGTAACATCCGCCCGTGGGACCTCCTACTTCGTATTTGCCTCCACAGAGAAGGCATAATGAGGAAAAATTTGTGACTATTCAAAAATTTTCACAACTTGAACAGTCTATGTCACAAATGGCACGGTCTATGCAAGAGATGCAAATCTCTCGTGCTCAATTAGTTCAAAACTCCCAAGGAGTTGCGAGACCCCTTCTACCGGAACAACCTCAACCCAACCCCAAAATCAGAATGGACAATGAGAGCTCCACCTCGAATATATCGCACACCGAGCACGCTAAGGGTATTGCCACCCTTAGGAGCGGCAAAACGGTTGACAATAAAGTTGTGAGACCCTTATCGGAGCCGCCCATTCACACTAAATCCAAATACAAAGCCATTGCTACAGAGGACGTGCAATTACATAGTCCCGTTAACATAGGACGATGATATCCCCGAAGAGGGAGATGAGCCTATTGTTACGAAGGATACAATTTATCCCATACCGGCACCCTTTCCTCAACGGCTAAGGGAAAAGTCCACAAAAGCCAGGGTTTCCTGAGTTGTTTAAGCAGGTGAACATGAACATACCCCTTCTTAAAGAAATCGAACATGTTCCCAAGTATGCCAAGTTTATCAAAGTCTTGTGTACGGTTAAAAGGAGACAAAATGTACGCACAAAGGCGTACATGGCCGTCCAAGCTAGTGTTATCATAACTAATGAACTAGCTCTAAAATTCAAAGACCCGGGTTGACCCACCATTTCATGCATAATTGGGGAGACTAGAATCGATATCGCCCTCCTAGATTTAGGAGAAAGTGTAAACTTGCTTCCTTATTTGGAATATCTCGAGTTAAAGCTTGGTGATATTAAATCAACTCCTGTCACTTTACAACTAGCCAACCCTTCGACTAGGATACCGAGAGGAGTTGTGGAGGACATGATTGTCCAAGTCGATTCTTTTTACTACCCAGTATATTTTATCATCTTGGACACTAAACCCGTACCTAAAGGGAGTGAACAAATCCCAATAATTCTTGGGCGACCGTTTCTCGCCACCGTGAATGCTAACATAAATTACAAGAACGGGGTGATGAAACTCTCATTTGGGAACATGACGGTCAAAGTCAACGTGTTCAACCTCCTCAAGCCACCCTAATTTTGCAATAAAAATGAGGAAGCGGTTGAAATGGTGGCTTCCCTTAGCACTCTTATCCAAGAGTATTTTGACCTCTCCCACTTCCAAGATCCATTAGAGGCATGTATTACTAACTCCTTGGAAAGTGATTTGCTCCTCAACGATAAGGGCTATGAAGATTCCTTTAATGCGAATTATTTTTCACTGAATGGGGAGTTAATGGACACGTGCAATTCCCTCGAGTACTTTGAGGAGGTGAATGAAGGTATTGAGGGTAGTAGCATAGATGGTGACGGTGAAAGAGACCTCATGTATGATGTAAATGAGGGGGTTATCAAAGACTCGATGTGGATATACCACTTTGAGAAACTACCCCCACGTGACTCTTTTCCTTTCCCGTTGAGTGTTTCAATGACCAAACTCGAGCTCAAAACCTTGCCAAAGGAGCTCAAGTATGCCTTCCTAGGCGGTGAGAACACGTTCCCAGTGATTATAGCGGCAAACCTTGACAATTGTCAAGAGGAGGCCTTACTTGAGGTGTTGAGGAAACATAAGAACGATATATGATGGTGCATTTCCGACTAAAAAGGGATCAATCCCTCCATTTTCACTCATAGCATTTACTTAGAGGAAGATGCCAAACTATCCCGTCAAATGAAAAGACGGTTGAATCCGGTTATGAGTAAGGTGGTGATGGCGGAAGTGATCAAATTATTGGATGTGGGGATAATCTACCCCATTTCTGATTGCGAGTGGGTGAGATTGATGCAAGTCGTACCAAAGAAATCGGGTGTCACTGTTGTTGAGAGTGCGGAGGGTGACCTTTTACCCTCTCGCATTCCGACCGGCTAACGTGTTTGCATTAATTATAGAAAGCTTAACGCGGTCACAATTAAAGACCACTTTCCATTACCCTTCCTTGACCAAAATCTAGAATGGGTAACCGAACATAGGTATTACTGTTTTCTTGATGGATATTCGAGGTACAATCAAATTGAAATAGCCCCTAAAGATCAAGAGAAGACCACGTTCACTTGCCCGTACGACACGTTTGCCTTTCAGAGAATGTCGTTTGGTCTTTGCAATGCACCAATAACTTTTCAACGGTGCATGCTTAGCATATTCAGTGACATGGTCGAAGACATTGTAGAAGTCTTCATGGACGACTTCAGTGTCTTTGGTAATACGTATGAGGATTGCCTATCCAATCTTACAAGAGTACTAGGGAGGTGTATTGAGAATAGTCTTATTCTCAATTGGGAGAAGTGTCACTTCATGGTGACACGAGGGATAGTTTTGGGCCATATCGTCTCCAACGATGGTATTCAAGTTGACAAGGATAAAACTGAAGTTATAGCCAACCTTCCCGCTCCGAAAAACCTGAAGGATGTAAGGTCCTTTCTTGGTCACGTCGGTTTCTACCGATGTTTTATTCAGGACTTTAGCTCGATCGCACGCCCCATGTGCGCCCTTCTTGCTAAAGATACTCCGTTTATATGGAGTAATGCGTGCCAAGAATCGTTCAATAAATTAAAATCTATGTTGACCACTGCCCCTATCATGCAAGCGCCCGATTGGACCCTTCCATTCGAGCTTATGTGCGACGTAAGTGATTATGCCGTGGGGGCAGTACTTGGTCAACGGAGGGATAAGAAACCTCACATGATTTCCTATGCTAGTCTCACGCTTGACAGTGCACAAATGAACTACTCCACCATGGAGAAAGAACTACTAGCTATAGTATTCGTGTTGGATAAATTCAGGGTGTACTTGGTAGGATCACCCATTGTGTGTTTCACCGATCATGGTGCACTTGAGTACCTTCTTTCTAAGAAGGATGAGAAAAGTAGGATTATTCATTGGGTTCTCCTCCTCCAAGAGTTTGACCTCTCTATCAAAGATAAAAAAAGGGTGGAAAATGTAGTTGCGGATCACTTATCCCGACTTACATTCGATCGCGATCATATCGATCCCATCCCTATCCGAGAGTGCTTCCCGGTTGACCAACTCATGGCCATTTTGACGTTGCCATGGTTTGCCGATATCACCGATCTCCTTGTCACCAAGGCCTACCCACCACACTTTTCGGCCAAGGATAAGGAAAGACTTTCGATGGTGGCTCGGTCATTCTTCATAGATGACCCATACATGTACAAACTATGTCCGGACCAGATCATTCGCAAGTGTGTCCCAAATGATGAGATTGCAAGTATCTTGTCGTTTTGCCACAACGGAGTGTGTGGGGGACACTTTTCTTCCCAAAAGACTGCCTTCAAAGTGTTATAATGTGGCTTCTATTGGCCAACGATCTTTAAAGATGCGCATGCCCTATGTAAAATTAATGCCCGTTGCCAATCAATTGGGAAGATAAACAAAAGGAACATGATGCCCCTTGCCCCTATTCTCATAATCCAAGTCTTCGATTGTTGGGGAATAGACTTCATGGGTCCTTTCCCTAAGTCCAATCATTTTGAATATAATTTAGTCATAGTCGACTATGTATCCAAATGGGTGGAAGCCATGACTACAAGGAACAACACTGCGATGGTGGTGTTGAAATTCCTGAAAGAGAATATCTTGGCTCGTTTTGGCACACTCAAAGCATTCATAAGCGACCAGGGTGTCCATTTTTGTAATTATATATTCCGCAGCTTGATGTCGCAGTATGGGGTAACCCATAAGTTCACCTCCACTTATCACCCACAAACCAACTGCCAAGCAGAATTGGCAAATAGGGAGATAAAGGGCATTCTTGAGAAAACTGTGGACCCTTTGACCAAGGATTGGTCATATAGGTTAACCAACGCGCTTTGGGCGTATCATACGGCCTATAAGATGCACCTCAAAAAGTCCCCTCACCATTTGGTTTATGGGAAAACTTGTCACTTGCCGGTAGAGCTTGAGCACCGGGCATATTGGGCCGTCAAAAAGCTCAATTTTGACATTTACGAAGGCGTTGACCTTCGTAAGTTCCAACTCAATGAACTTGTGGAGTTGCGGAACGATCAATACGAGAACTCTCGTATTTTCAAGGCCAAAACCATGGCCTTTCATGATAAAAGGATAATGCGCAAGCACTTTGAGGTGGGCCATAAAGTCCTACTCTATGACTCCCGCCTCCACCTTTTTCCCGGGAAATAGCAATCCCGGTGGAATGAACCATTCGTTGTACAAAAGGTATATGATCACGGTGCCGTTGACATATTGAACCCAAGGACCGGAACCCTCTCTAGGGTAAATGGGCTGAGGCTCAAGCCTTTCTTTGAGGGTTTCAATCCTGAGCTAGCGAAAATCCCTCTAGAGGATCCACCCCTGCGGGCCCCCCAGAGGGTGTCGCAACTTAGGCTTTGAATTGTCCTTACTTTTTTTTGGATTGCCTCGCTTCTTTTTGAATTCGACGCAATCGTACTTTTGCACACTCGGTTGTATACTTATGTATCACTCCGAGAGCGTCCTTTTTTTAGTGGAGAGATTTTTCTTGGTTTAGGTGGGTTTGAACAAAAGTTTGAGAAGTTTTAGAGGAAACAGAGTCGCGATCGACCGATCTTGGACCGTGGTCAACCGCTGAAATCCATCAAAGCACACTGTCTCGATCCTAAGGCTTAATTCCAAAGCGCGGTCGACTGGTCATTAAATTGCGGTCGACCGACATTTATTCATCTAGCACACTGTCTCGAACCTTTGGCTTAAATTTAAATTGCAGTCAACCGGTCCCATACCCGCGGTCGATCGTGCCCGTCAGTTATTAGGTCCAAATCTTTTCACTTCTCCCTTACTTCTCTTTTATTTCCCACACTTCGCCTATTCTCTTTTCACCCGAAATTTCCTAAAATCAGCCCTAGGTCCAATTTTCTCTCCCTCTTGCACTTCCAACACCCTCATCCAACTTCCAAGGTATGAAATATACTCTTATTTTCATAATTCATATGTTGATTGTGAGTATTCTAGGGTGCTTTTCATAATTCTAGGGTTATTTACATTTGGGAAATTTTATGATTGTTTCTGATTCCTTCTTGATTTTCTTGATTTTCTTCTGATTTTCTCTAACACACACATACTTTCCATTGATACATTATGTTGGTTGTGTAACTAAACTGGATGAACATTGTATTGTTTATGATCTTGACCCAATTGTGTCCACACCTATATATGTTAAACTTGACAACTATTTTTATGTTAAAATCCCATTCATGGCAAAATGTTAGTGTCTATTCTTGAGATTGCCATGAATGGGGGTTCCTTGTTGGTGCAAAATATGTCCCACACCCCTATTTTTCTACTTTGCACACCAAGTGTTTGTTCAAATGCCTCAATGACTTTAGTTTCATCTCTTGGACATTTTCTTGCTTGCTATTTCATTCCACGCCATTGCGATTTTAGTTTCAACTACACTATTTTACTGATTTCTATTTTGCAGGTATAAATGGGCGACGTTGGCAAATATAATCTGTCTCACTGCGTGCCCCCCAAGGGCATTGATGGATTCCATTGTGCTTAGGAAAAACAGTGGTTTGAGGCATACTTTTCCACCTCAAAGCACCCACTTGCATTCAACCTTTCGTGGAAGATGGATGACCTCCCTCATGAAGCCATGGCCATTATCAAGCGCTACAATTGGGACTCTTTCTTGGGGTGCTAGACTACAGTTAATGAGGATCTTGTCCGTATTTTCTATGCCTCGTTGATCAAGTGTAAAGGAGAGAAAGATGTATTTGAGGCGTTTGTACGGGGAGTGAGGATTACTTTTTGCCATAAGGATCTGGTCCGGTGGATGGGTAATGTGGTGAACCCGGTACCGTTTGTGAGTCTATCAGATGAAACGACCTTTGACCTGGACACACTAATTTAATTTCTAGCCCCGGGTGAGGTCTGGATGAAGAAAATGTTTCGGTGAGCTACGATGGAAGATTTATCGAGGCTCCTACATTATATGAACGTGCACTGTTTGATGGTGATAAATAACAGATTCGAGGTCCATCACAAACATGCCATCTTCCTCTACACAATACTGAAATAGTCAGGAGACATTAAACTTCCTGGATCAGATGTACCCGACGTCCAAGGAAAAGGCGTGGAACCTCTCCCTTCCTTTGCCCGGAATCGTGATGCAGATTTGCCTCCAAGCCAAATTCCCCGAGTACTCCTCTGATAGAAAAGTGGACCCCAAGGGCGTCCTAACCAGAGACAATATTAGGAGGTGCTTGCAGCACTATTGGGGTGAGCCGGAGGTCCAGAAGAGGCCGAGGGTAGTAGTAGAGGACGTGGATGAGGAGACGGAGTTGAGGAGAGCTGAGCAGGGATCAGGTCAGCATGCTGAGGTGCCTCTCTCACTTACCAACGCCCGCTTTGCGGCGTTAGAGTCATGACATGAGCACATATGGGAGGAAACCCAGATGTGATTGGCTACTTTGGAGTCGCGGCTCGACCAATACGGGACTGATCAGCGCTAGGACCGGACTGAGCGACGTCAGAAGTTTCACATGATCTAGGACATGATACGTGATTTTTATATCCAACAGCATGGCCCGGATGCACCACTCCCGCCGCATTTCTAGAGTCCTTACGACCCAACTTTTCGGGGTTCGTCCAGCGGTTCGGGTCTCTAGGCTGTTTTGTGGGTGCAGGTGGTTGATTTTTTTTATGATGATGTGTATCATTTTTTGGGCGTTTATGATTATTCTGTATTTTTCGTTTTGCTTTCTATGCACTAATTAAGCTGTTTTGTAATGAATTCTATGAAATCGGTAATGATAATTTAGCAGTTGTTGAGTTATTTGATCTTGATGTGTATACATTTTTTTTCAAATCTAATGTCCACCATCAATTATCTAGTATTTGCATTTCAACTCTCTAAACTATTGCGACTCATGGCATGCTTCTTTCTAACTTAATCATTGTGGTACATATTTTTATTTTTCTTATGTTGGTATAGGGCGCACGTTGACCACCTCAGACTTCACTCCAAATTGGGGTTATTTATTCTACTCCCTCTATTTCTCATAACGTCTTTAATTACATTGAGGACAATGTGCGATTCAAGTTAGGGGGTGTGTTTAGTAATCTCATTTTCTTTTCCATTCCCCGTGTGCCATATATATATATATATATATATATATATATATATATATATATATATATATATATATATATATATATATATATATATATATATATATAAATTCAAAATTCAAAAATTGTTTTCTTTATTTCTTTTCTCTTTCCTGGGCATTTTGCCCTAATTTCCTATGATAAATGACTTTTAAAACGGGTTATATTTTAAATTAATGGATTAATTGGATTTTATTATAAATTAATTCATTTGGGTTTTATCCACTGTTCTAAAAAACCCGCCAAGGCTCCGCCTAGTCACGCCTAGGCTTGAGGCTTGGGAGAAATGCCCCGCCTTAAGATTTTGACGCCTTATGCTTGGTAAAATCTTTAAGGCGTATTTTTTCTCTAAAAACAACAATGCTATAGTGAAACGATATCGCCTTTTCAAGATTTTTTTACAAACCGGACCATTATCTCATCCAAAATAATCAAATAGTATTTTTATTTGCAAATATTCAGACATATATTTATGATATGTACAATTTTAGTATTCTAATAGCCGTGTTATGGTTAAAAAATATTAAAATATATTTAAAAGGCCTAAATGCCTTTTCACGCCTTTTTACGCCTAGGCCCGCCTTGACATCTAAGGCTTAAGGCTTGGCCTCCACACCTCGATCACGCCTCGCGTTTTTTAGAACCTTGGTTTTATCCGAATTGTGGATATTAAAATGTATGATTCTGAATATTACTTAAAGATATTTAGGTAATATATGAATGTGATGTTATTGATATTGTTGTGAATTGTTAATTAAGTAATTTGAATTTTTAGTCGGACGCGGTATGGGACGTATCGGGACTAATTTGTTAAATTAAAAAGGAAATTTATTTTCTATCGACCTTATAGTCATTTCGACTGCGTCGTTGCGTCCGGAAGGTTCGGAATAGTCAGAAAAGTCAATTTGGATGTTAATTTTGAGTCTCAGGTCATTTGGAAATGAAAAGACAACCCAAAAGGGCATTTTGGTTATTTTTACAAGGGGGATGAATAGTGATTTCGGGTTTTGTCTTATTATAAGTATTTGGAGATTAGTGTATGTAGGTTCATTTCATCTCTTCTACACAAAATTGAAAAGTCATCTTCTTAGAGAGAGTGGGAGGTTGCTTGGAAAGAAAAAGAAGTTTGCTTGGGAAGGAGGAGAACCAAAGGTCAAAGGTCACCACCACCATCACCACCTGTGTTATTCAACTCCAAAGGGTCAGATCTTCATTAGAGGCAAGTGTTTGATATTTGCAATTTAAGTTCGTATATTGTTCATGTTAGGATAGTTATAAAAAGAGATGATTTTCATGCTTGGAAGACGAAATGATATAGTTGTTAATGGATTTTTGGAATCTAAAAATATATAGGAATTAAACTCATATTGTAGGTAGTTAGTAATCCAAGAAATATTCATCAGTCTGTGGAAGAAATTCTGAAAATCATTTTGGTGTCTTGAAGATAATATGTTGATAATTTTATGCAAAAGAGGCAAAAAGGAGTGGAATGAGAAGAGCCAATTTGGAATGTTTAGATCTTCTTTTTGAGTGCATTTGGATGAGATTTAAGAAAAACTCAAAACACATACCTGACTCAATTTTTTGTGTAGAATCCAAATCCGAAGTCGGATTGATGATTTGAATAATTTATGGATCTGATTTTTCCGAGTATTTAAAATATGAGAATTCATGATATTTTTTTTTTAATGTTGTTCTTATCCCAAAACTTTTGTAGATCTTCGGTGATTATTAATTGGATATTATGGGACTTAGAGAAGATCAGTAAGCCCTAGTTAAGATTTGAATTAATTTGCTCGGGATTTAATTGATTAGAATTATGATAATTAAAGTTAAAGAGATTTCGGTTGCTAGATTCATATGTTGGATTCTAATCTGTTTGTATGAGGATTAAGGATAGTTCAAGTAGGGGAGATTTAATATAACATCTGGGTAGCCTTACGGTTACAATTTAAACATCAAGGACTGAGTTTAAGCTCATTATTGATTTCGCAAGGGCTGAGTGTAGTACAAGAGCGTAGTGGTATGGCTCCTGGATAGAGATTGGAGTTTGGAACACATTTGGTTGAAAGAGGGGATGAGGTTATTCCGATCGCATATTTGAAGTTGACGAACCTCCTCGATCGACAAAGTTAAGTAGTAGTGTATTGGAGGGGTTCCTTGTATGGATTTCGCTTTGCGAGACGCTCCGCGCATGAACTCTAACGACGTCGGGAGTGGAGAGATGTTATAGGATGCGGGGATAATTAAATTATGAAGTAAAGATATGACATTTTAATACGTGGGATTTAAAGAGATATAATGTTACGTAAGGGAATAATCCAAGGTTAATGTGAGTACCTTGTTGTTAGTATACTATAGGTATGATAATACCTATTTGATTGATTAATGATTATGTGTATGACATACCTAGCTTACTTGCTATCGGTGGGAGGTTTGCGCATGAGGGCAGTCATATCCTGATGAATCTATGGGATCTTTGATTTGTCGCTCGAGAACATAGGTCTACGAAAGACTTATCGGGAAGTTGATAAGTCCGCTGACTATGGGTACGTAGGTATGTGCGTGACCCATGGGTATGAGAACTATGTTCGCCTCCAATGATTGTGTTATTGTTAATGGTTCGAGGTATCCTCACCGAACCTTTTGTCCGATTTTCGGCGACCAGCGATATTGGGACATGATAGCAGAGTAATGCATTGCACCGCAGCTGTGACTCGGGGTGCCGTATTATATATGAATATATATATATAATGGATTAAATGAATGAATGGATATTTATTATGGTTAAATCTATCTACGGTGATAATCGTAGATAACGGTGAATAGAGAAAGATAATTGAATTAAGTTAATGAATGTTTATTGAAAAACTTAATTCATACTAATGAGAAATGATTCATGTTAATGAGCAACGATTCATATAAATGAAAAATGTATAAGAATGATTATATAACGTATGGTATGGGACATACGGGGTTATGATATGGGAATGGAATTATATTATTGAATTGTTAAAGAGGAACCATTAACTAGGAGGTTAATTGGAAACGTTAAGTGCGCACTCTAGTTGAGAGGTGAGAATGGCAAGTGAGAGTTGGGTCTAACATGTACATAATAAAAGATTTATTGCACTTGTTAAATACTTGCTGTTTTAAAAATCATTTTCACAATCGGGCTCTGACCCGTTTCCTTGCATATTTTCTTTTCTATTGTATCTTCTATATCTGGTGTCCAGCAACAGGGACGCCAACCTTAGCGGATTATGACAGACTATGGATTTATGGAGTTTTGCTTAGACGCCTATCATCATTTGATTCTGAGTATTCTCTTAGTAGTGCATGTCGCCCAAAGGATTCAGTTATCTTCTTCTATCGGAGTCAAATACTATGGTATTCGTGTCATTTTAATACATTTGATATTGTTGGGATTACTGTAATGGATTAATATTATTTGGAAATGTTTATTCCAATTGCATTCAAATTATTTTGTGTTATCTAATTGGTTATCAGTGTTGTAGAATAAAATGTGTTGTGTTATTCTTAAACTGGAAATGGATTTTGTTAAATTAAAATTTGAAAAGTTTTTAACACCATCTTAATTAGGTATTGGGTGTGTTGTTAATGTTTTCGACAGTGATGCTAAGAATGAGCCAACTGTATATTCTGTTTTAATTTGGTATGGGACTGGCCACTCGGTATTTAATTAGGCGGGGTGTTACAGGTGGTATCAGAGCATCAGGTTCTAGTGTCCTTTAGGGTCTGTACGGCTTATTGTGCTTTCAGCTTAGCGTTCTTTGATGTAGAGTCCTATGTTTAGGATTATTGATTTCTTTTGTAAGATTCAGTTCTTCTGCTATAACGTATATATTAGTGAATCTTATTCGCGTTCGGACGGGTTCGTACAAGAAGTATGGTAGATGAGGGCCATTGGACGGATAGTGGAGGTTGTACTTAGGAGGTTATGAAGTATGTTTGAGTATGATGATCGTAGTCGAGGTCACCCCTATAATGGAAGATTGAGGTGAGTCATGAGTAGAAGTTCTTGAAATGCGAGAATTATGTGTGTTACCTAACAAAGGCAATGTATTCAAAGGTTTGGACATATGGTGGAGTGTGGTTAAATAGAACTGAAAATTTGGGGTAAAATTTTTCTTGACTCATCGGAGCAAAGTTATAATAGTGGGAGTCAACAACCACTGCCCGCGAATGAGGGTATGTTTTCTATCTAAGAAATTATGAGGCGTATATTGACTTTTGTAGCAATTAATATTATGGGGGCTAAAAGGGTTGCTAAACTTAGACAATAGCACTGTTATTTACGTAGACTCACCGATGGGTGTGGAACACCTATATTTTTATGTCATCACGTGGGTCTGATTTTAATCACGAAATTACTTACTTTGGGCATGTTCGAACATGATGTGACTATCGACATGGATTGACTTATGGTATTTAAGAGCGTATGTACTACTACTAGCTAGCATATTGTATTTTATAAGAGAGTAGATGAGTATACTTTATTCGAAATCGATAAAACCTGTAGAGAGGTTATAAACTATTGACTAAAGACCTGAGGAGTTTCGATGACCGACTACTTTAGGTAGTAGTGTATCGGGGGGGTTCCTTGTTTGGATTTCTCTTGCGAGACACCCCACGCATGAAACTAATAACCGTAGGGAGTTGAAATAAGATAGGTCTTTAGGATATGAGTTAATAACCTTTGCTATAAATATTATAATGGAAGTTGTACGATAGGGTGTATGGGCGCCCTGGATGGTTGGATTGTAGTAGTTTTCATAATTGTGAAATAGGAAGTAGCTGTGACTTCAGGATTTAATTGTGAGGATCATTTTTCCCAAACTTTGTCACGAGGATGGTATAGGGAAAATTGGGTATAGTTTATATTTGATTCAGTTGGAAATATATGGTGAGGCTTGGCGTATAACATCAATGGGTATTTTCGTTATTGTACTGTATGGGTGGTACGTCTTAGATTTCTTGCGATGTGAGATTTATACTCGGAGTTGACCTTACCAGTATGATTTATATTCCTGAATTTCGGGACGAAATTCTGTATAAAGGGGGAAGTATGTAATACCCCGTGATTTTAAATGACTTTTAAAACGGGTTATATTTTAAATTATTGGATTAATTGGATTTTATTATAAATTAATTCATTTGGGTTTTATCCGAATTGTGGATATTAAAATGAATGATTCCGAATATTACTTAAAGATATTTAGGTAATATATGAATGTGATCTTATTGATATTGCTGTGAATTGTTAATTCAGTAATTTGAATTTTTAGTCGGACGCGGTATGGGACGTGTCGGGACTAATTTGTTAAATTAAAAAGGAAATTTATTTTCTATCGACCTTATAGTCATTTCGACTGCGTCGTTACGTCTGGAAGGTTCGAAATAGTCAGAAAAGTCTATTTGGATGTTAATTTTGAGTCTCGTCTCATTTGGAAATGAAAAGACAACCCAAAAGGGCATTTTGGTTATTTTTACAATGGGGATGAATAGTGATTTCGGGTTTTGTCTTATTATAAGTATTTGGAGATTAGTGTATGTAGGTTCATTTCATCTCTTCTACACAAAATTGAAAAGTCATCTTCTTAGAGAGAGTGGAAGGTTGCTTGGAAAGAAAAAGAAGTTTGCTTGGGAAGGAGGAGAACCAAAGGTCAAAGGTCACCACCACCATCACCACCTGTGTTATTCAACTCCAAAGGGTCAGATCTTCATTAGAGGCAAGTGTTTGATATTTGCAATTTAAGTTCGTATATTGTCCATGTTAGGATAGTTATAAAAAGAGATGATTTTCATGCTTGGAAGACGAAAGGATATAGTTGTTAATGGATTTTTGGAATCTAAAAATATATAGGAATTAAACTCATATTGTAGGTAGTTAGTAATCCAAGAAATATTCATCAGTCTGTGGAAGAAATTCTGAAAATCATTTTGGTGTCTTGAAGATAATATGTTGATAATTTTATGCAAAAGAGGCAAAAACGAGTGGAATGAGAAGAGCCAATTTGGAATGTTTAGATCTTCTTTTTGAGTGCATTTGGATGAGATTTAAGAAAAACTCAAAACACATACCTGACTCAATTTTTCGTGTAGAATCCAAATATGAAATCGGATTGATGATTTGAATAATTTTTGGATCTGATTTTTCTGAGTATTTAAAATATGAAATTCATGATGTTGTTTCTTTTTAATGTTAGTTCTTATCCCAAAACTTTTGTAGATCTTCGGTTATTATTAATTGTATATTATGGGACTTAGAGAAGATTAGTAAGCCCTAGTTAAGATTTGAATTAATTTGATCGGGATTTAATTGATTAGAATTATGATAATTAAAGTTAAAGAGATTTCGGTTGCTAGATTCATGTGTTGGATTCTAATCTGTTTGTATGAGGATTAAGGATAGTTCAAGTAGGGGAGATTTAATATAACACCTGGGTAGCCTTAGGGTTACAATTTAAACATCAAGGACTGAGTTTAAGCTCATTATTGATTTTACAAGGGCTGAGTGTAGTACAAGAGCGTAGTGGTATGGCTCCTGGATAGAGATGGGAGTTTAGAACACATTTGGTTGAAAGAGGGGATGAGGTTATTCCGATCGCATATTTGAAGTTGACGAACCTCCTCGATCGACAAAGTTAAGTAGTAGTTTATTGGAGGGGTTCCTTGTTTGGATTTCGCTTTGCGAGACGCTCCGCGCATGAACCTTAACGACGTCGGGAGTGGAGAGATGTTATAGGATGCGAGGATAATTAACTTAGGAAGTAAAGATATGACATTTTAATACGTGGGATTTAAAGAGATATAATGTTACGTAAGGGAATAATCCAAGGTTAATGTGAGTACCTTGTTGTTAGTATACTATAGGTATGATAATACCTATTTGATTGATTAATGATTATGTGTATGACATACCTAGCTTACTTGCTATCGGTGGGAGGTTTGCGCATGAGGGCAGTCATATCCTGATGAATCCATGGGATCTTTGATTTGTCGCTCGAGAACACAGGTCTATGATTGATTTATCGGGAAGTTGATAAGTCCGCTGACTATGGGTACGTAGGTATGTGCGTGACCCATGGGTATGAGAACTATGTTCACCTCCAATGATTGTGTTGTTGTTAATGGTTCGAGGTATCCTCACCGAACCTTTTGTCCCCTTTTCGGCGACCAGCGATATTGGGACATGATAGCAGAGTAATGCATTGCACCGCAGCTGTGACTCGGGGTGCCGTATTATATATATATATATATATATATATATATATATATATATATATATATATATATAATGGATTAAATGAATGAATGGATATTTATTATGGTTAAATCTATCTACGGTGATAATCGTAGATAACGGTGAATAGAGAAAGATAATTGAATTAAGTTAATGAATGTTTATTGAAAAACTTAATTCATATTAATGAGAAATGATTCATGTTAATGAGCAACGATTCATATAAATGAAAAATGTATAAGAATGATTATATAACGTATGGTATGGAACATACAGGGTTATGATATGGGAATGGAATTATATTATGGAATTGTTAAAGAGGAACCATTAACTAGGAGGTTAATAGAAAATGTTAAGTGTGCACTCTAGTTGAGAGGTGAGAATGGCAAGTGAGAGTTGGGTCTAACATGTACATAATAAAAGATTTATTGCACTTGTTAAATACTTGCTATTTTAAAAATTATTTTCACAATCGGGCTCTGACCCGTTTCCTTGCATATTTTCTTTTCTATTGTATCTTCTATATCAGGTGTCCAGCAACAGGGACGCCAACCTTAGCGGATTATGACACACTATGGATTTATGGAGTTTTTCTTAGAGGCCTATCATCATTTGATTCACAGTATTTTCTTAGTAAGGCATTTCGCCTAAAGTATTCAATTATCTACTTCTATCGGTCATGTTAATACATTTGATATTGTTGGGATTACTGTAATGGATTAATATTATTTGGGAATGTTTATTCCAATTGCATTCAAATTATTTTGTGTTATCTAATTGGTTATCAGTATTGTAGAATAAAATGTGTTGTGTTATTCTTAAACAGGAAATGGATTTTGTTAAATTAAAATTTGAAAAGTTTTTAACACCAACTTAATTAGGTATTAGGTGTGTTGTTAATGTTTTCGACAGTGATGCTAAGAATGAGCCAACTGTATATTCTGTTTTAATTTGGTAAGGGACTGGCCACCCGGTATTTAATTAGGCGGGGTGTTACAGGTGGTATCAGAGCATCAGGTTCTAGTGTCCTTTAGGGTCTGTACGACTTATTGTGCTTTCAGCTTAGCGTTCTTTGATGTAAAGTCCTATGTTTAGGATTGTTGATTTCTTTGGTAAGATTCAGTTCTTCTGCTATAACGTATATATTAGTGAATCTTATTCGCGTTCGGACGGGGTCGTTCAAGAAGTATGGTAGATGAGGGCCATTGGACGGATAGCGGAGGTTGTACTTTGGAGGTTATGAAGTATGTTTGAGTATGATGATCGTAGTCGAGGTCACCCCTATAATGGAAGATTGAGGTGAGTCATGAGTAGAAGTTCTTGAAATGCGGGAATTATGTGTATTACCTAACGAAGGCAATGTATTCAAAGGTTTGGACATATGGTGGAGTGTGGTTAAATAGAACTAAAAATTTGGGGTAAAATTTTTCTTGACTCATCGGAGCAAAGTTATAATAGTGGGAGTCAATAACCACTGCCCGCGAATGAGGGTATGTTTTCTATCTAAGAAATTATGAGGCGTATATTGATTTTTGTAGCAATTAATATTATGGGGGCTAAAAGGGTTGCTAAACTTAGACAATAGCACTGTTATTTACGTAGACTCACCGAGGGGTGTGGAACACCTATATTTTTATGTCATCACGTGGGTCTAAATTACTTACTTTGGGCATATTCGAACATGATGTGACTATCGGCATGGATTGACTTATGGTATTTAAGAGCGTATGTACTACTACTAGCTAGCATCTTGTATTTTATAAGAGAGTAGATGAGTAGACTTTATTCAAAATCGATAAAACCTCTAGAGAGGTTATAAACTATTGACTAAAGACCTGAGGAGTTTCGATGACCGACTACTTTAGTTAGTAGTGTATCGGGGGGGTTCCTTATTTGGATTTCGCTTGCGAGACACCCCACGCATGAAACTAATAACCGTTGGGAGTCAAAATAAGATAGGTCTTTAGGATATGAGTTAATAACCTTTGCTATAAATATTATAATGGAAGTTGTACGATAGGGTGTATGGGCGCCCTGGATGGTTGGATTGTAGTAGTTTTCATAATTGTGAAATAGGAAGTAGCTGTGACTTCAGGATTTAATTATGAGGATCATTTTTCCCAAACTTTGTCACGAGGATGGTATAGGGAAAATTGGGTATAATTTATATTTGATTCAGTTGGAACTATATGGTGAGGCTTGGCGTAAAACATCAATGGGGATTTTCGTTAATGTACTGTATGGGCGGTACGTCTTAGATTTCTTGCGATGTGGGATTTATACTCGGAGTTGACCTCACCAGTATGATTTATATTCCTGAATTTCGGGACGAAATTCTGTTATAAAGGGGGAAGTATGTAATACCCCGTGATTTTAAATGACTTTTAAAACGGGTTATATTTTAAATTAATGGATTAATTGGATTTTATTACAAATTAATTCATTTGGGTTTTATCCGAATTGTGGATATTAAAATGTATGATTTTGAATATTACTTAAAGATATTTAGGTAATAAATGAATGTGATGTTATTGATATTGCTGTGAATTGTTAATTCAGTAATTTGAATTTTTAGTCGGACGCGGTATGGGACGTGTCGGGACTAATTTGTTAAATTAAAAAGGAAATTTATTTTCTATCGACTTTATAGTCATTTCGACTGCGTCGTTGCGTCCGGAAGGTTCGGAATAGTCAGAAAAGTCTATTTGGATGTTAATTTTGAGTCTCGGATCATTTGGAAATGAAAAGACAACCCAAAAGGGCATTTTGGTTATTTTTACAAGGGGGATGAATAGTGATTTTGGATTTTGTCTTATTATAAGTATTTGGAGATTAGTGTATGTAGGTTCATTTCATCTCTTCTACACAAAATTGAAAAGTCATCTTCTTAGAGAGAGTGGAAGGTTGCTTGGAAAGAAAAAGAAATTCGCTTGGGAAGGAGGAGAACCAAAGGTCAAAGGTCACCACCACCTTCACCACCTGTGTTATTCAACTCCAAAGGGTCAGATCTTCATTAGAGGCAAGTGTTTGATATTTGCAATTTAAGTTCGTATATTGTCCATGTTAGGATAGTTATAAAAAGAGATGATTTTCATGCTTGGAAGATGAAAGGATATAGTTGTTAATGGATTTTTGGAATCTAAAAATATATAGGAATTAAACTCATGTTGTAGGTAGTTAGTAATCCAAGAAATATTCATCAATCTGTGGAAGAAATTATGAAAATCATTTTGTGTTCTTGAAGATAATATGTTGATAATTTTATGCAAAAGAGGCAAAAACGAGTGGAATGAGAATAGCCAATTTGGAATGTTTAGATCTTCTTTTTGAGTGCATTTGGATGAGATTTAAGAAAAACTCAAAACACATACCTGACTCAATTTTTCGTGTAGAATCCCAATCTGAAGTCGGATTGATGATTTGAATAATTTTTGGATCTGATTTTTCTGAGTATTTAAAATATGAGAATTCATGATGTTGTTTCTTTTTAATGTTGGTTCTTATCCTAAAACTTTTGTAGATCTTCGGTAATTATTAATTGGATATTATGGGACTTAGAGAAGATCAGTAAGCCCTAGTTAAGATTTGAATTAATTTGATCTGGATTTAATTGATTAGAATTATGATAATTAATGTTAAAGAGATTTCGGTTGCTAGATTCATGTGTTGGATTCTAATCTGTTTGTATGAGGATTAAGGATAGTTCAAGTAGGGGAGATTTAATATAACACCTGGGTAGCCTTAGGGTTACAATTTAAACATCAAGGACTGAGTTTAAGCTCATTATTGATTTTGCAAGGGCAGAGTGTAGTACAAGAGCGTAGTGGTATGGCTCCTGGATAGAGATGGGAGTTTAGAACACATTTGGTTGAAAGAGGGGATGAGGTTATTCCGATCGCATATTTGAAGTTGACGAACCTCCTCGATCGACAAAGTTAAGTAGTAGTGTATTGGAGGGGTTCTTTGTTTGGATTTCTCTTTGCGAGACGCTCCGCGCATGAACCTTAACGATGTCGGGAGTGGAGAGATGTTATAGGATGCGAGGATAATTAAATTATGAAGTAAAGATATGACATTTTAATACGTGGGATTTAAAGAGATATAATGTTACGTAAGGGAATAATCCAAGGTTAATGTGAGTACCTTGTTGTTAGTATACTATTGGTATGATAATACCTATTTGATTGATTAATGATTATGTGTATGACATACCTAGCTTACTTGCTATCGATGGGATGTTTGCGCATGAGGGCAGTCATATCCTGATGAATCCATGGGATCTTTGATTTGTCGCTCGAAAACATAGGTCTATGAAAGACTTATCGGGAAGTTGATAAGTCCGCTGACTATGGGTACGTAGGTATGTGCGTGACCCATGGGTATGAGAACTATGTTCGCCTCCAATGATTGTGTTGTTGTTAATGGTTCGAGGTATCCTCACCGAACCTTTTGTCCGATTTTCGGCGACCAGCGATATTGGGACATGATAGCAGAGTAATGCAT
This sequence comes from Sambucus nigra, assembly GCA_949130495.1. Taxonomy (NCBI): domain Eukaryota; kingdom Viridiplantae; phylum Streptophyta; class Magnoliopsida; order Dipsacales; family Adoxaceae; genus Sambucus; species Sambucus nigra. The sequence continues at coordinate 185,476,120 of OX422212.1, read as the reverse complement.
TGCACCGCAGCTGTGACTCGGGGTGCCGTATTATATATGAATATATATATAATGGATTAAATGAATGAATGGATATTTATTATGGTTAAATCTATCTACGGTGATAATCGTAGATAACGGTGAATAGAGAAAGATAATTGAATTAAGTTAATGAATTTTTATTGAAAAACTTAATTCTTATTAATGAGCAACGATTCATATAAATGAAAAATGTATAAGAATGATTATATAACGTATGGTATGGGACATACGGGGTTATGATATGGGAATGGAATTATATTATGGAATTGTTAAAGAGGAACCATTAACTAGGAGGTTAATTGGAAACGTTAAGTGCGCACTCTAGTTGAGAGGTGAGAATGGCAAGTGAGAGTTGGGTCTAACATGTACATAATAAAAGATTTATTGCACTTGTTAAATACTTGCTGTTTTAAAGATCATTTTCACAATCGGGCTCTGACCCGTTTCCTTGCATATTTTCTTTTCTATTGTATCTTCTATATCTGGTGTCCAGCAACAGGGACGCCAACCTTAGCGGATTATGACGGACTATGGATTTATGGAGTTTTTCTTAGACGCCTATCATCATTTGATTCACAGTATTCTCTTAGTAGGGCATGTCGCCCAAAGGATTTAGTTATCTTCTTCTATCGGGGTCAAATACTATGGTATTCGTGTAATTTTAATACATTTGACATTGTTGGGATTACTGTAATGGATTAATATTATTTGGGAATGTTTATTCCAATTGCATTCAAATTATTTTGTGTTATCTAATTGGTTATCAGTGTTGTAGAATAAAATGTGTTGTGTTATTCTTAAACTGGAAATGGATTTTGTTAAATTAAAATTTGAAAAGTTTTTAACACCAACTTAATTAGGTATTGCGTGTGTTGTTAATGTTTTCGACAGTGATGCTAAGAATGAGCCGACTGTATATTCTATTTTAATTTGGTATGGGACTGGCCACCCGGTATTTAATTAGGCGGGGTGTTACAGGTGGTATCAGAGCATCAGGTTCTAGTGTCCTTTAGGGTCTGTACGGCTTATTGTGCTTTTAGCTTAGCGTTCTTTGATGTAGAGTCTTATGTTTAGGATTGATGATTTCTTTGGTAAGATTCAGTTCTTCTGCTATAACGTATATATTAGTGAATCTTATTTGCATTCGGACGGGTTCGTACAAGAAGTATGGTAGATGAGGGCCATTGGAAGGATAGCGGAGGTTGTACTTAGGAGGTTATGAAGTATGTTTGAGTATGATGATCGTAGTCGAGGTCACCCCTATAATGGAAGATTGAGGTGAGTCATGAGTAGAAGTTCTTGAAATGCGGGAATTATGTGTGTTACCTAACGAAGGCAATGTATTCAAAGGTTTGGACATATGGTGGAGTGTGGTTAACTAGAACTGAAAATTTGGGGTAAAATTTTTCTTGACTCATCGGAGCAAAGTTATAATAGTGGAGTCAACAACCACTGCCCGCGAATGAGGGTATATTTTCTATCTAAGAAATTATGAGGCGTATATTGATTTTTGTAGCAATTAATATTATGGGGGCTAAAAGGGTTGCTAAACTTAGACAATAGCACTGTTATTTATGTAGACTCACCGAGGGGTGTGGAACACCTATATTTTTATGTCATCACGTGGGTCTGATTTTAATCATGAAATTACTTACTTTGGGCATGTTCGAACATGATGTGACTATCGGCATGGATTGACTTATGGTATTTAAGAGCGTATGTACTACTACTAGCTAGCATATTGTATTTTATAAGAGAGTAGATGAGTAGACTTTATTCGAAATCGATAAAACCTGTAGAGAGGTTATAAACTATTGACTAAAGACCTGAGGAGTTTCGATGACCGACTACTTTAGGTAGTAAAGTATCGGGGGGGGGGGGGGTTCCTTGTTTGTACTTCGCTTGCGAGACACCCCACGCATGAAACTAATAACCGTTGGGAGTCGAAATAAGATAGGTCTTTAGGATATGAGTTAATAACCCTTGCTATAAATATTATAATGGAAGTTGTATGATAAGGTGTATGGGCGCCCTGGATGGTTGGATTGTAGTAGTTTTCATAATTGTGAAATAGGAAGTAGCTGTGACTTCAGGATTTAATTGTGAGGATCATTTTTCACAAAGTTTGTCACGAGGATTGTATAGGGAAAATTGGGTATTGTTTATATTAACTATATGGTGAGGCTTGGCGTATAACATCAATGGGGATTTTCGTTAATGTACTGTATGGGCGATACGTCTTAGATTTCTTGCGATGTGGGATTTATACTCGGAGTTGACCTTACCAGTATGATTTATATTCCTGAATTTCGGGACAAAATTCTGTTATAAAGGGGGAAGTATGTAATACCCCGTGATTTTAAATGACTTTTAAAACGGGTTATATTTTAAATTAATGGATTAATTGGATTTTATTATAAATTAATTCATTTGGGTTTTATCCGAATTGTGGATATTAAAATGTATGATTCCGAATATTACTTAAAGATATTTAGGTAATAAATGAATGTGATGTTATTGATATTGCTGTGAATTGTTAATTCAGTAATTTGAATTTTTAGTCGGACGCGGTATGGGACGTGTCGGGACTAATTTGTTAAATTAAAAAGGAAATTTATTTTCTATCGACTTTATAGTCATTTCGACTGCGTCGTTGCGTCCGGAAGGTTCGGAATAGTCAGAAAAGTCTATTTGGATGTTAATTTTGAGTCTCGGGTCATTTGGAAATGAAAAGACAACCCAAAAGGGCATTTTGGTTATTTTTACAAGGGGGATGAATAGTGATTTCGGATTTTGTCTTATTATAAGTATTTGGAGATTAGTGTATGTAGGTTCATTTCATCTCTTCTACACAAAATTGAAAAGTCATCTTCTTAGAGAGAGTGGAAGGTTGCTTGGAAAGAAAAAGAAGTTTGCTTGGGAAGGAGGAGAACCAAAGGTCAAAGGTCACCACCACCATCACCACATGTGTTATTCAACTCCAAAGGGTCAGATCTTCATTAGAGGCAAGTGTTTGATATTTGCAATTTAAGTTCTTATATTGTCCATGTTAGGATAGTTATAAAAAAGAGATGATTTTCATGCTTGGAAGATGAAAGGATATAGTTGTTAATGGATTTTTGGAATCTAAAAATATATAGGAATTAAACTCATGTTGTAGGTAGTTAGTAATCTAAGAAATATTCATCAATCTGTGGAAGAAATTATGAAAATCATTTTGTGTTCTTGAAGATAATATGTTGATAATTTTATGCAAAAGAGGCAAAAAGGAGTGGAATGAGAAGAGCCAATTTGGAATGTTTAGATCTTCTTTTTGAGTGCATTTGGATGAGATTTAAGAAAAACTCAAAACACATACCTGACTCAATTTTTCGTGTAGAATCCAAATCTGAAGTCGGATTGATGATTTGAATAATTTTTGGATCTGATTTTTCTGAGTATTTAAAGTATGAGAATTCATGATGTTTTTCTTTTTAATGTTGGTTCTTATCCCAAAACTTTTGTAGATCTTCGGTAATTATTAATTTGAAATTATGGGACTTAGAGAAGATCAGTAAGCCCTAGTTAAGATTTGAATTAATTTAATCGGGATTTAATTGATTAGAATTATGATAATTAATGTTAAAGAGATTTCGGTTGCTAGATTCATGTGTTGGATTCTAATCTGTTTGTATGAGGATTGAGGATAGTTCAAGTAGGGGAGATTTAATATAACACCTGGGTAGCCTTAGGGTTACAATTTAAACATCAAGGACTGAGTTTAAGCTCATTATTGATTTCGCAAGGGCTGAGTGTAGTACAAGAGCGTAGTGGTATGGCTCCTGGATAGAGATGGGAGTTTAGAACACATTTGGTTGAAAGAGGGGATGAGGTTATTCCGATCGCATATTTGAAGTTGACGAACCTCCTCGCTCGACAAAGTTAAGTAGTAGTGTATTGGAGGGGTTCTTTGTTTGGATTTCTCTTTGCGAGACGCTCCGCGCATGAACCTTAACGACGTCGGGAGTGGAGAGATGTTATAGGATGCGAGGATAATTAAATTATGAAGTAAAGATATGACATTTTAATACGTGGGATTTAAAGAGATATAATGTTACGTAAGGGAATAATCCAAGGTTAATGTGAGTACCTTGTTGTTAGTATACTATTGGTATGATAATACCTATTTGATTGATTAATGATTATGTGTATGACATACCTAGCTTACTTGCTATAGGTGGGAGGTTTGCGCATGAGGGCAGTCATATCCTGATGAATCCATGGGATCTTTGATTTGTCGCTCGAAAACATAGGTCTATGAAAGACTTATCGGGAAGTTGATAAGTCGGCTGACTATGGGTACGTAGGTATGTGCGTGACCCATGGGTATGAGAACTATGTTTTCCTCCAATGATTGTGTTGTTGTTAATGGTTCGAGGTATCCTCACCGAACCTTTTGTCCCCTTTTCGGCGACCAGCGATATTGGGACATGATAGCAGAGTAATGCATTGCACCGCAACTGTGACTCGGGGTGCCGTATTATATATGAATATATATATATATATATATATATATATAATGGATTAAATGAATGAATGGATATTTATTATGGTTAAATCTATCTACGGTGATAATCGTAGATAACGGTGAATAGAGAAAGATAATTGAATTAAGTTAATAAATGTTTATTGAAAAACTTAATTCATATTAATGAGAAATGATTCGTGTTAATGAGCAACGATTCATATAAATGAAAAATGTATAAGAATGATTATATAACGTATGGTATGGGACATACGGGGTTATGATATGGGAATGGAATTATATTATGGAATTGTTAAAGAGGAACCATTAACTAGGAGGTTAATAGGAAACGTTAAGTGTGCACTCTAGTTGAGAGGTGAGAATGGCAAGTGAGAGTTGGGTCTAACATGTACATAATAAAAGATTTATTGCACTTGTTAAATACTTGCTGTTTTAAAAATCATTTTCACAATCGGGCTCTAACCCGTTTCCTTGCATATTTTCTTTTCTATTGTATCTTCTATATCAGGTGTCCAGCAACAGGGACGCCAACCTTAGCGGATTATGACAGGCTATGGATTTATGAAGTTTTTCTTAGACGCCTATCATCATTTGATTCACAGTATTCTCTTAGTAGGGCATGTCGCCCAAAGGATTCAGTTATCTTCTTCTATCGGGGTCAAATACTATGGTATTCGTGTAATTTTAATACATTTGACATTGTTGGGATTACTGTAATGGATTAATATTATTTATGAATTTTTATTCCAATTGCATTCAAATTATTTTGTGTTATCTAATTGGTTATCAGTGTTGTAGAATAAAATGTGTTGGGTTATTCTTAAACTGGAAATGGATTTTGTTGAATTAAAATTTGAAAAGTTTTTAACACCAACTTAATTAGGTATTGCGTGTGTTGTTAATGTTTTCGACAGTGATGCTAAGAATGAGCCGACTGTATATTCTGTTTTAATTTGGTATGGGACTGGCCACCCGGTATTTAATTAGGCGGGGTGTTACAGGTGGTATCAGAGCATTAGGTTCTAGTGTCCTTTAGGGTCTGTACGGCTTATTGTGCTTTCAGCTTAGCGTTCTTTGATGTAGAGTCTTATGTTTAGGATTGATGATTTCTTTGGTAAGATTCAGTTCTTCTGCTATAACATATATATTAGTGAATCTTATTCGCATTCGGACGGGTTTGTACAAGAAGTATGGTAGATGAGGGCCATTGGACGGATAATGGAGGTTGTACTTAGGAGGTTATGAAGTATGTTTGAGTATGATGATCGTAGTCGAGGTCACCCCTATAATGGAAGATTGAGGTGAGTCATGAGTAGAAGTTCTTGAAATGCGGGAATTATGTGTGTTACCTAATGAAGGCAATGTATTCAAAGGTTTGGACATATGGTGGAGTGTGGTTAACTAGAACTGAAAATTTGGGGTAAAATTTTTCTTGACTCATCGGAGCGAAGTTATAATAGTGGGAGTCAACAACCACTGCCCGCGAATGAGGGTATGTTTTCTATCTAAGAAATTATGAGGCGTATATTGATTTTTGTAGCAATTAATATTATGGGGGCTAAAAGGGTTGCTAAACTTAGACAATAGCACTGTTATTTATGTAGACTCACCGAGGGGTGTGGAACACCTATATTTTTATGTCATCACATGGGTCTGATTTTAATCACGAAATTACTTACTTTGGGCATGTTCGAACATGATGTGACTATCGGCATGGATTGACTTATGGTATTTAAGAGCGTATGTACTACTACTAGCTAGCATATTGTATTTTATAAGAGAGTAGATGAGTAGACTTTATTCGAAATCGATAAAACCTGTAGAGAGGTTATAAACTATTGACTAAAGACCTGAGGAGTTTCGATGACCGACTACTTTAGGTAGTAAAGTATCGGGGGGGTTCCTTGTTTGGACTTCGCTTGCGAGACGCCCCACGCATGAAACTAATAACCGTTGGGAGTCGAAATAAGATAGGTCTTTAGGATATGAGTTAATAACCTTTGCAATAAATATTATAATGGAAGTTGTACGATAGGGTGTATGGGCGCCCTGGATGGTTGGATTGTAGTAGTTTTCATAATTGTGAAATAGGAAGTAGCTGTGACTTCAGGATTTAATTGTGAGGATCATTTTTCCCAAACTTTGTCACGAGGATGGTATAGGGAAAATTGGGTATAGTTTATATTAACTATATGGTGAGGCTTGGCGTATAACATCAATGGGGATTTTCGTTAATGTACTGTATGGGCGATACGTCTTAGATTTCTTGCGATGTGGGATTTATACTCGGAGTTGACCTTACCAGTATGATTTATATTCCTGAATTTCGGGACGAAATTCTGTTACAAAGGGGGAAGTATGTAATACCCCGTGATTTTAAATGACTTTTAAAACGGGTTATATTTTAAATTAATGGATTAATTGGATTTTATTATAAATTAATTCATTTGGGTTTTATCCGAATTGTGGATATTAAAATGTATGATTCCGAATATTACTTAAAGATATTTAGGTAATATATGAATGTGATGTTATTGATATTGCTGTGAATTGTTAATTCAGTAATTTGAATTTTTTGTCGGACGCGGTATGGGACGTGTCGGGACTAATTTGTTAAATTAAAAAGGAAATTTATTTTCAATCGACTTTATAGTCATTTCGACTGCGTCGTTGCGTCCGGAAGGTTCGGAATAGTTAGAAAAGTCTATTTGGATGTTAATTTTGAGTCTCGGATCATTTGGAAATGAAAAGACAACCCAAAAGGGCATTTTGGTTATGTTTACAAGGAGGATGAATAGTGATTTTGGATTTTGTCTTATTATAAGTATTTGGAGATTAGTATATGTAGGTTCATTTCATCTCTTCTACACAAAATTGAAAAGTCATCTTCTTAGAGAGAGTGGAAGGTTGCTTGGAAAGAAAAAGAAGTTTGCTTGGGAAGGAGGAGAACCAAAGGTCAAAGGTCACCACCACCATCACCACATGTGTTATTCAACTCCAAAGCGTCAGATCTTCATTAGAGGCAAGTGTTTGATATTTGCAATTTAAGTTCGTATATTGTCCATGTTAGGATAGTTATAAAAAGAGATGATTTTCATGCTTGGAAGATGAAATGATATAGTTGTTAATGGATTTTTGGAATCTAAAAATATATAGGAATTAAACTCATGTTGTAGGTAGTTAGTAATCCAAGAAATATTCATCAATCTGTGGAAGAAATTCTGAAAATCATTTTGTGTTCTTGAAGATTATATGTTGATAATTTTATGCAAAAGAGTCAAAAACGAGTGGAATGAGAAGAGCCAATTTGGAATGTTTAGATCTTCTTTTTGAGTGCATTTGGATGAGATTTAAGAAAAACTCAAAACACATACCTGACTCAATTTTTCGTGTAGAATCCAAATCAGAAGTCGGATTGATGATTTGAATAATTTTTGGATCTGATTTTTCTTAGTATTTAAAGTATGAGAATTCATGATGTTGTTTCTTTTTAATGTTGGTTTTTATCCCAAAACTTTTGTAGATCTTCGGTAATTATTAATTGGATATTATGGGACTTAGAGAAGATCAGTAAGCCCTAGTTAAGATTTGAATTAATTTGATCGGGATTTAATTGATTAGAATTATGATAATTAATGTTAAAGAGATTTCGGTTGCTAGATTCATGTGTTGGATTCTAATCTGTTTGTATGAGGATTAAGGATAGTTCAAGTAGGGGAGATTTAATATAACACCTGGGTAGCCTTAGGGTTACAATTTAAACATCAAGGACTGAGTTTAAGCTCATTATTGATTTCGCAAGGGCTGAGTGTAGTACAAGAGCGTAGTGGTATGGCTCCTGGATAGAGATGGGAGTTTAGAACACATTTGGTTGAAAGAGGGGATGAGGTTATTCCGATCGCATATTTGAAGTTGACGAACCTCCTCGCTCGACAAAGTTAAGTAGTAGTGTATTGGAGGGGCTCTTTGTTTGGATTTCTCTTTGCGAGACGCTCCGCGCATGAACCTTAACGACGCCGGGAGTGGAGAGATGTTATAGGATGCGAGGATAATTAAATTATGAAGTAAAGATATGACATTTTAATACGTGGGATTTAAAGAGATATAATGTTACGTAAGGGAATAATCCAAGGTTAATGTGAGTACCTTGTTGTTAGTATACTATTGGTATGATAATACCTATTTGACTGATTAATGATTATGTGTATGACATACCTAGCTTACTTGCTATCGGTGGGAGGTTTGCGCATGAGGGCAGTCATATCCTGATGAATCCATGGGATCTTTGATTTGTCGCTCGAGAACACAGGCCTATGATTGATTTATCGGGAAGTTGATAAGTCCGCTGACTATGGGTACGTAGGTATGTGCGTGACCCATGGGTATGAGAACTATGTTCGCCTCCAATGATTGTGTTGTTGTTAATGGTTCGAGGTATCCTCACCGAACCTTTTGTCCCCTTTTCGGCGACCAGCGATATTGGGACATGATAGCAGAGTAATGCATTGCACCGCAGCTGTGACTCGGGGTGCCGTATTATATATGAAAATATATATATATATATATATATATATATATATATATATATATATATATATATATATATATATATATAATGGATTAAATGAATGAATGGATATTTATTATGGTTAAATCTATCTACGGTGATAATCGTAGATAACGGTGAATAGAGAAAGATAATTGAATTAAGTTAATGAATGTTTATTGAAAAACTTAATTCTTATTAATGAGCAACAATTCATATAAATGAAAAATGTATAAGAATGATTATATAACGTATGGTATGGGACATACGGGGTTATGATATGGGAATGGAATTATATTATGGAATTGTTAAAGAGGAACCATTAACTAGGAGGTTAATAGGAAACGTTAAGTGTGCACTCTAGTTGAGAGGTGAGAATGGCAAGTGAGAGTTGGGTCTAACATGTACATAATAAAAGATTTATTGCACTTGTTAAATACTTGCTGTTTTAAAAATCATTTTCACAATCGGGCTTTGACCCGTTTCCTTGCATATTTTCTTTTCTATTGTATCTTCTATATCAGGTGTCCAGCAACAGGGACGCCAACCTTAGCGGATTATGACAGACTATGGATTTATGGAGTTTTTCTTAGACGTCTATCATCATTTGATTCACAGTATTCTCTTAGTAGGGCATGTCGCCCAAAGGATTCAGTTATCTTCTTCTATCGGGGTCAAATACTATGGTATTCGTGTCATTTTAATACATTTGATATTGTTGGGATTACTATAATGGATTAATATTATTTGGGAATGTTTATTCCAATTGCATTCAAATTATTTTGTGTTATCTAATTGGTTATCAGTGTTGTAGAATAAAATGTGTTGTGTTATTCTTTAACTGGAAATGGATCTTGTTAAATTAAAATTTGAAATTTTTTTAACACCAGGTTAATTAGGTATTGGGTGTGTGGTTAGTGTTTTCGACAGTGATGCTAAGAATGAGCCAACTGTATATTCTGTTTTAATTTGGTATGGGACTGGCCACCCGGTATTTAATTAGGCGGGGTGTTACATCTATCAGATGAAACGACCTTTGACCTGGACACACTAATTGAATTTCTAGCCCCGGGTGAGGTCTGGATGAAGAAAATGTTTCGGTGAGCTATGATGGAAGATTTATCGAGGCTCCTACATTATATAAACGTGCACTGCTTGATGGTGATAAATAAGAGATTCGAGGTCCGTCACAAACATGCCGTCTTCCTCTACACAATACTGAAATAGTCAAGAGACATTAAACTTCCTGGATCAGATGTATGTGACGTCCAAGGAAAAGGCGTGGAACCTCTCCCTTCTTTTGCCCAGAATCATGATGCAGATTTGCCTCCAAGCCAAATGCCCCGAGTACTCCTCTGACAGAAAAGTGGACCCCAGGGGCGTCATAATCAGAGACAATATCAGGAGGTGCTTGCAGCACTATTGGGGTGAGCCGGAGGTACAGAAGAGGCCGAGGGTAGTAGTAGAGGACGTGGATGAGGAGACGAAGTTGAGGAGAGCTGAACAGGGATCAGGTCAGCACGCTGAGGCCCCTCTCTCACTTACCAACGCCCGCTTTGCGGCGTTAGAGTCATGACATGAGCACATATGGGAGGAAACCCAGATGCGATTGGCTACTTTGGAGTCGCGGCTCGACCAATACGGGACTGATCAGCGCTAGGACTGGACTGAGCTTCGTCAGGAGTTTCACATGATCTAGGACAAGATACGTGATTTTTATATCCAGCAGCATGGACCGGATGCACCACTCCCGCCGCATTTCTAGAGTCCTTACGACCCAACTTTTCGGGGTTCGTCCAGCGGTTCGGGTCTCTAGGCTGTTTTGTGGGTGCAGGTGGTTGGTTTTTTTTATGATGATGTGTATCATTTTTTGGGCGTTTATGATTATTCTGTATTTTTCGTTTTGCTTTCTATGCACTGATTAAGCTATTTTGTAATGAATTCTATGAAATCAGTAATGATAATTTAGCAGTTGTTGAGTTATTAGATCTTGATGTGTATACATTTTTTTTCAAATCTAATGTCTACCATCAATTATCTAGTATTTGCATTTCAACCCTCTAAACTATTGCGACTCATGGCATGCTTCTTTCTAACTTAATCATTGTGGTACATATTTTTGTTTTTCTTATGTTGGCATAGGGCGCACGTTGACCACCTCAGACTTTACTCCAAATTGGGATGATTTATTCTACTCCCTCTATTTCTCATAACGTCTTTAATTACATTGAGGACAATGTGCGATTCAAGTTAGGGGGTGTGTTTAGGCATCTCATTTTCTTTTCCATTCCCCGTGTGTCATATATATAAAATTCAAAATTCGAAAATTATTTTCTTTATTTCTTTTCTCTTTCTTGGGCATTTTGCCCTAATTTCCTATGATAAATTTAATAATTGCCCTATCCAATTGCTAATTCAATGATGCATTTTCTATTTCTTTCATGTTATTAAACTCTATTCCTTATATTATTCAACATTGGAGATAAATGCATGAATTAAACCTTGAAAACCCATGAGCACCTGAGCATATTTCTAAAATGGTTCGGTAGGACAATTATAGCTTGGTATCTTGTTGTTGCTTTGTGTACACTAAAAACCTAGCGAGTTTCGTGCTTTTCTTCATTTCAGAGTGTTTATACATTACTCTTTCTCTTTCTTGAATAACGTATCTTGTTGACGATCTCATTTTCTTTTCATTGATTGCATATTAATTGAAGTATCACTTGAGCATGATTTTCAATGGTGTTGAGTTCCAAGAATCAGATGAAACTTTAGGAAAGTATCATAGGCCCTCTTTGTGTTAACCCATACGACCTTAACCTTACCCTTATACATGTCCCTAGTCAACCCCGTTGAGCCCTATTATGACCTTTCTTTTCGTCCTAAGTCCCCTAACTAACTCCACATTGGAGTTTTACACCATACATTTTACCTTTCTTACCTATGTTTGGAATGATATTTAGGATTGAATGATGTTGTGTAGTTTGGTTGCAATTTAAGCAAGAAAAGTTGAAAACAAAAGTGTCAGTGAAAAAGAGAAGAAAAAGAGAAAGTTGAAAACAAAAGAAAAAAGTGAGAAAAAGAAGAAAAGAAAAAGAAAAGAGAAATTTGTATATATTGTTTTAGTGATTCAATAATACTTGTTACTCTCTCGATTGATATATTTAATGCTTGTTTGGAAATTATTTTCCAATTTTGAAATTTCCCGCTATTTTCCATTATCCCACATTTTTCATCTCCGAACATCTTGTGAATCCGTAAATACATACTTTCATTTCATACCCTAACCCCAAGCCTACATTACAACCCAATAAAGTCCTATTTGATCCTAGGGTAACATGATTCAAAGGTCGAACATTAGCGATAATCTGTTTAAGTGCATTTCACACTGGTTAATATGTGATATCCTTTCATAAGATTATATTTTTCACTTTTATATTGCGTTCTTCATCAATGACATGAGCGCGACTTTGTTTCCTTTTACAATTACTCTTTATGCCCGCATGTTCCGTGTGTTACACCCTATTCCGAGTGCTTCTATTTATTGAGTGTGATATCCGGAGAGGATTGAGTGGAAGTTGGCTTTAATAGTTATCCAGGTTGTAGGCGTTTTTACCGAATCAAAACTCTTTACATGTGCATGCACACCACTCACATTTGAGGTTTCAATTCCATGTATTTATTCTTCTAATGTTAATAGTTTTGGATTATTGGGTAAAACCTCTCCTTTGCTTTGTCAATATTATGTTGAAATACCTAATTGTTGTTGAGTTTGGCATTTTGGTTGTTTGTCCATGCATGTTTTGAGGAAATTTGATGTTTGTGGGTTTCATCCTTGAAAACCCTCACGAGACAACACTCATCCACTAGGGTAACCTAGCGGTTTAAACGGCTTGTTGCATTCGCTAAATGCAATCGTGCGCCCGTGAAAGTGGCATTTTGTCTGTGTACATATTATTGCAATACTTACCACTCTTTGTGGCGGGTTTTGTTTTGTTTCATAGCCAAGGACTAGCAATGTGTAAGTTAGGGGGTGTGATTAGTGGCAAATATTATATATTTTGCGCCTATTAATTATGCATGCACGCACACTTATGGTCGTTATTCCACGTATTTAAGCTCTTGTACTGTATAACCTTTGGTTTCCATATATATATGTTTTGCGAGGTTTATTTAAGCTTTTGTAGGGATTGGAGTGCTAAACGGTGCAAGTGTGCGCTATCCGAGAAAATTCTACGTTTTACACAACTTCGGGGGTAATTTTGTCATTTCTACATTCGAGCTTTGTGCCCGAATTCTTCACCGATGTTGTAGTCCTCCTAGCCAACTTCGCGTAGCCCCCGACGATTTTTCAATTCGATTCCTGAGGACCAAGTTTTGGTCATTTTCCCAAGGCCCCTTGGTGTGTAGCAAAAGAGGAGAGGACTCGTGTTTATTCTTAGGCACGGTCGATCGGACAATGACCCGCGGTCGACCGGGGTTTCATCATTTGCCTTCGAAGTTGGACAGTGTGTTTTCTCCCAATAGCGCAGTCGATCGGTAAATGACCCGCGGTTGACCGGTCACTCAACAACTGCAAAACCTCCTTATTTTTGGCTTGGTATATACCACCCTTGTTTTATGGTTTTCTTCCACTTAGTATATATTTTGAGTGGTTTGTTTGTTGAACCATATACGATCACAATTTTGTGCAAGGAAAAGATAGAAGATAGTTTTGTTGCTTTTCTCTCTCTCTCTCTCCTAGGGCTTGACATTTTTCCTTGCCATTTTCGTCTTCCACTTCATTTATTGCAAGTAAAGTTCCATCTTAGTTGTATCTTGTTGACTATTGGTATCATTTTGTGCAATTAATATTATGGTTGTGTATTTAATGCTTGCCTTTACCATAGTTATTTCACTTGTTATTAACTTAATGGTGTGTTTTAATATGGTTAGTATTATGAGTAGCTAATTTCCTTAGGTTGGAAGCATAAACTCACCTTGGAGGGTTCATTTATTGACTTATTCAATGATTAAATCCAATAAATGGGTGTGTGGGTTGATATTGGAGTTTCATAGGATTTTAACTTCTCTTATCATGTAAGGGTTGTATTTTAAGACTTAACTCCAACATCAACGCATTTGTCCGATAATATATCTTTACCTTCATCTTATATTGTTGGGTTGGCATCCTTCATGTAGTATTGTTGAAATCGATATCTTATTCCCTTTTGATTGTGATTTAATCGGAAGAACCCATTGAGTTGTGCACATCCGAGGTGGGGGAATGCTCCTTAAACTTTTGTCAAAGAATCTTTTCCTAACCCTGTTTATAAATCCCGCTTGTTCCTTTTACTACTTTATTTAGCGTTCCATTTATCTCGGTTCGCTTCAGTTCGTTACAACACTAAAAACCTAAATCATCTTTTCTTTTATTTTTTATTCTTGTTTATTGATTTTTAATTGGAAGAATATCCTCGGTACTTTATATATTTCCTTGCGAAAATCGACTCTGGTCTTACCAGGTTTTTATTACTCTCGCGATTAGCGTGCACTTGCGCTATACAATTTTCTGACCGAGTCACATTGCCTCATCTTGTAACAAGTGGAGGAGTTAAGTGCTTAGCGTAAATGAATTTAGTATAAATGACGTCTGGGTGAATAAGGGACTTAAAGGAGAAAAAAATAATTTTTCCAAGTGTTAAGGGAAAAACGGATGGTTAAGTTCAGGTTTTGGCCTCGGCCAAGTTAATAGTAAAGAAGTGAAATAGTGTGGACATTTGTAAAATGTTAAAACACATGAAAAGAACTCGGATGCCACCGGAATAAAGCAAGAAGGGCCTGGAGCCCTTGGATGAAAAATCCTAAATCACTGGCCAGAGCATATGGTGCGCATAGTCATCGGTGTGGAGTCCGTATAAGTATGCGGTAAAGGAAGATTAAGTGAAAAGATAAAGAAAATATGTAACATATCAAGAAATGGGTTGTATGGTAATGTGTTAATACAACCTAACTTGAATGAATGAAATAAATGTTCTGGTAAAGGTGAAATGGACAAGTAAATGCGTAAATCTATTAACGTCCATAAGTTAAGGTAATAAGGATAAAGTAAATTGGGCAAACGGGTGGTTGTGTGACCTAAGTGTTAAACCCATTATGTATATAAGTATGGATAAAAAAGGTTTTCAAATGATAAACAAGTATTTTCTGATACAGTGAATGCGTGTGTGGAAATGGTACTTTTCAATGAATATACTAAAGTTTATTTAAATGAATAGAAATGGGTGGTTTTGGTAAAGGAATGGGTTGTGATGAATCAAGTGTAATGGCCTTAAATGTTGAAATGGGTGCATCAACTAAAATGAGAAATGCTAGGGATGAATAAAGGAAGTGTATAAGATTAAGGTAAATTAATCCGGATAAGTAAGGTTTTAGAAAGTAAAACGGTTAATACATTGGCATGTGTATTTTCATGTAGACATGTACTTATTTTCGCATGCATGTGTTTGTAGCATGTGAGTATTCATTTTTGCCATTCGTTTCTATACTGCTTGTATAAATACCACTGGGCATAGGCTCACATCTCCACTTTGTTACGGCAGGTTGGGTGATGCTTCGTATTTTTAGAGCATTATTCCGGCAAGTGTACTTTATTTTTTTTACGTTAGTAGCTCTATTTTTCTTGGACTTAGGGGTGCTCCTCTCCCCGTGACTCCCACACGTAGTTTATCTTGAAACTGGAATCGCATGCTAACAAGTGGAATGTTAACTAAATTAAAACTGGACTATCAATATTTTTTAAGTTATTTCATTGCACCTTACACCTAATGACTCGATTCAGACCGGGTTGACTCACGAATAATCCATAAATCTGAGTCGGATCGTTACAAAAAGAGGGTTTGAGAATGGAGAGGATCTTTAATAGAAGATAGCGGAAGAGGGATGAGAGATAAATGAAAAGCAGGATCGACCGTAGAAAAATTGATGCGTAAGGAGCAAGATTTTAGGTGGGTCTTGTACTAGTATTTTTTTTAAAAATGAATAGAATTTTAAAAACCCTCTTCCTTTGTGGTTGGGACTAACTGACTGAGTAATTTTTTTTTTTAAAATAGTATGCACATATGTTCACATATATTAATGTAATAAAATTAAGTTATCAAATATATTTTGCAAAATTTAATTTTCTAGCATTTTGAGATGCCAAATTATTAATTATATTACACTCAAGATTATGTAAGATATCTTTTTCAATAGTTAGTGTGGCCAACCCGTTTAATCTTTCTTGTGACATTGTCGATCTTGAGTACGATTTTATTAATTTTAATTTTGAAAAACTTCTTTCCGCAGAAGAAACTGTCACATGTATTATAAATTATATTCTATAAGCTATATATGCATTTGGAAAAAAAATAATTTTTTTAAGTAATCTAATACGTGAATTGTAGTTATTATGACATCTTTTAAAAATTCTCTCAATATTTTTAATTCGAAAAATAAATCTATGTCATCAATATCACATAACTCCCTGTTCTTATGGATATTTTTCAAGATTTGCACAATACTTCGTCAAGCTATCATCATTCAAGGATTTTTCAATTGTCTTTTTCTCCGAAAATCTTTTTTTTCGAAAATCTTTTTTCTAATTCAATCTAAAGATCCATATTAGTTATGTGCTCATTCGATTTTTTATGATTTTTAAGTTTGACACCAATATTTTTCTAATCATTTGGGTAACTTACTTAAGTAGTTTGCTTTTGATTTTGAATCCAATAACTTACAACAAAACATAATACTTTATCAAAATCCTTTAAGTGTACTAATCGCCTTCTATCATTTTTTTCTCCATTTGACATTATTGTACTGTAATGTGTTTTAGAGAATTTTCTTGAAAAATAATCAATGGGATATTTATTCCCCCCCCCCCCCCCCCTAATTTGACCCTTTTATACTAATAGTTCCCTAAAATTTATAAGGGAAAGTACTCTTAGGTCCCTCACAAACAATTTTAAACATTTAGATCCACTAATTCTCTTCTTATAGAAATTGCCCAATTTTATATCAATATTATCCCACCGTCTTGGATCAAATAGATTTTTTGGCATACAATTATTTACCACATTTAAGTTAGTAGGTAATTCTTCTACATCATTATTAACTTTATCATTTGTTTGTTTTTGTTCAAAATTTTCGCAAGATTCCAATTCTAGTGAGTTATTATTTCCGTCATTTGGCTCAACGTCATTCAAAATTTCTATATTATTACAATGGGAATCACTAGAGTCTATCACTTTTTACCTACAACAAATTTATACATAACATCTTTTTCAGAATTGATGAATTCATTTTCTTTTCTTTTTTCTTTTTCATATTTTTGCAATCCACTTTCATGTTTTCTTTTAGATATTTTTATATGTAAATATACTGTAATAATTCACAATAGGCAATAATCAGAATAATAATTACTAGTAGCATTATAAAGTATAATACTAAAATTATATAACAAAAAAGAACCTTTATATTGTAAACCAACTCAAACCAAACATCACTCCAATTTTATTTTCTTTGAAAGTGGAAGTATGAACTGCATAAAAAAATTGCAAAGTGAGAAACAAAAGTTAAAATAATATTGATATGTGTGTAGGTGTTATATATATATATATATATACAGGGGCGGATCCAGCCCGGGCCGAAGCGGGGCGGCCGCCCCAGTTCATTTTTCAAAAAAAAAAAAAAAAAAAAAAATTTTTTTTTTTTTTTTTTTTGGTAAAACATTAAACCTGGAGGTGACTTGTAATTATATTAAAAGTTCAGGGGAAAATCTGTAATAAAAAAAAAACATAACTTAAAATGGTGCTCTCTCTTCTTTCATACCAAAGTAAAAGAAAAATCCTATATATTTTTACTACTGAAATTATACTAAAATTATTTATACTAAAATGAAATTAAATTTATAATGTGAATTTATAAATTTATTTTGTGTATTGTTTATATGTGTCTGTTTATTTATTTTTGTGTAAATTTATATAAATTTATATGTGAAATTAAATTAAATTTGTAAATATTGGGAATCAATAGAGAAATTTTTTAAACGAAAAAGAGAAAACAATACACCAACCGTATCTGAAGCTGAGGTTAAGTCATCTCCCACTTCAATCAGTGTTGAAAATGAACATAATCCCCAAAAAAGTAAAAACAGTCCAAAAAATGCTCGAAAAAACTCGACCCCCCCCAAAAAAAATCGCCTCGGGGGCTCCCGCCCCCGAACCCCCGGCAATTATCAAAACTTTCGCCCCAGTTCACACAAAATCCTGGATCCGCCACTGTATATATATATATATATATAGAGAGAGAGAGAGAGAGATGAATTGGGTGAGATGGAGTGGGGTGGAAGTTGTTTTGTATATATATATAAATATATTTTTGAAAAAAGAAGAGAGAGAAATGAGTATTATTTATTGGAAAGACACAAACAACTCATTTTTACTTTTCAGAAAAATTACTTTTCATCTTTTAAGAAAAGGGTAGAAACCAAAGTGAATCAACACTATTTTTTTATTTTGACCGAAAGGATGCATTTGGCTAAGTGACATAAGACGGTTATTGGAACTGTATTGATAGTAAATTGAGTTTGATCCTCGATTCGATCTCCGATATTATTAAAATAATGCTTGATCAACGGATGTCACGAACCATGAATGAGGATTAATCGAGATATGCGCTAACTGATCGGACACTTCATATTATACTACCAATTTTTTTTTTATTATATATACATATGCACACATGTATACAGGTGGGGCCTGTTTCCATTTGGAAGGTCTAGACACAAACCTAGTGTGATTTATAGTACGGCCAGGTCTTATGAAAAGTAAAATTAATAAGTGGGTGAGGGTGTGTAAAGTATGCATGTGTCTTGAAAGTTTAAAGTAAAATTTACATATTTTTATACTCAACTTTAAAAGTAAACATATTTATCCTTATATTTTGTTAATATATATTTTTTAAAATGCCAAGATGGGCACTAGAAAAATAACCAAACAGATCCGCCACTACTTGTAACCTGAATTACATTCCTTTGTTTTAGTGGACCTTTTCTTTTATCATGTAGATTGGGGGAGTGAATGTTACACTAGAGGCTTACCACTTAAAAAATTTCTCGTGTTCATCTATCTTCTCATCATCCCATTCTTTTAGTTTAGTTTAATTTCTGCATCTTTTACATTTACATCATCGCTAACAAACAACTCTTTGACCAAACATGTTAAGTTGTTTCAACATTTTAGTCTTTGAAAAAGAAATAGAGAACACTTTCTTTATGTTGATATTATGTCAACCCAGTTTTGAAAGTTGATTGACTCTCTAAGTCTTGATTATCATACAAGATTGTTCTAGAAATTAAAGGGATATTTAAGGACTTGTTGACAAAATTATTGTAAGTGCTATTAAATCTTATCAGGTTACATTGATATAATTTCTTCTTGAAACTATGTTTAATTTTTTAAATGTCTTGGGCCCTCTTCTCTAAATAATCATGGATGATCAAACATGTTAATTTCAGTTGTCCACCAACTTTCGATAGAAATAATTTTTCTTTATAAAATTATAAAATTTTATAATTTTATAAAATTTCGATAGAAATATTCATGGATGATCGACATGGTAATTTCAGTTGAATGATTGTCATCCAAGGCACATTGGGTGCGTATGGAAAATGATAGTCTCAATGGTTATGAAACGCTCATGTCCAAGGCATAATGGATGTCAGATGGTGGAAACAGCCATATCCAAGGCACAGTGGATAATGACGTACGGAGAATGATTGTCAATGTTTATGACTGATGATACGAGAAATCGTCCACAAGTCGTTCTCATATCAGCAAGTCAAGAGTAAAGTATGTAATGAACAAGTAAAGCAAGTAAATAGAGAGAAGACAAGATATAGAGTGGTTCAGCCTTTAAAATAGGCCTACATCCACTGTGTTGCTCCGTTCTCATTATATGCGTTGCATTGTACAATATAATCATGCCTAAAGTGGCATACAAATATGAGAATAAAGGAGAGTACATGCCATGTACTGAGGATTCCGGAGTACCGGATAGGTGGCTGCAATGTAGATGTGTGGCCTCCAAGTTGTGTGTTGAGGGGATGTAAAGAGGACCTGTGTTGTGGACCCTGCCTCGGGCGTGTGTGGAATCCCTCCCTTATTTTGAGGTGTGGTCCTCTATTTATAGGAGATATGCTCACGTGTCTTGTGAGGTAACAGATGTAATTGTGAGGGATGCGGCCTACCATGGGTGTCGCACAGATATGTTAAGGTTGTCGCGGCCTTCCAATAAGGGATGCGGCCTTCGAGTAAGGGATGCGAACTTTAGGTAAGGGGTGCGGCCTTCAAACAGGGATGCAGCCTTGTAGTAGGGATGCAGCCTTCCAATAAGGGATGCGGCCTTCAAATAGGGATGCAGCCTTGTAGTAGGGATGCAGCCTTCCAATAAGGGATGCGGCCTTCAAATAGGGATGCAGCCTTCCAGTACTTTATCAGTCAATAGGCGCGACAGGGGACTATATCTGTCATATCAATAAGCCCCCAAGTCGTAGTGCCAAGAGGTTGCAATTTTGGGGCTGCGGCTGAATTATGTGACTGCCACGAAAACCGTGAGAAGTCTCATCTTCCCGTGACCTCTTACATAAATGGGATACAGTAGTGTTGTGGCCCGTTTGATACCAAGCATCGACCAAGGACTGAAGAAGGTGCCACGACCTGTTTGAGCCTAGGCGCGGTCTTACTGAAGAATATGCCGCGGCCTATTTGAGCTAGGCGGCAGCCAAGTATCAAAAGGTGTCACGGCCTGTTCGAGTTCAGGCAGCGACCAAGTACTTAAGAAAGTGCCGCGGCCTATTTGAGTCCAGGCGGCCACCAAGTACTAATGAAGGTGCCGTAGCCTATTTGAGTCCAGGCGGCGACGAAGTACTTAAGAAAGTGCCGCGGCCTGTTTGAGCCCAGGCGACGACCAAGTACTTAAGAAAGTGCCGCGGCCTGTTTGAGCCCAGGCGGCGACCAAGTACTTAAGAAAGTGCCGCGGCCTGTTTGAGCCCAGGCGACGACCAAGTACTTAAGAAAGTGCCGCGGCCTGTTTGAGCCCAGGCGGCGACCAAGTACTTATGAAAGTGCCGCGGCCTATTTGAGTCCAGGCGGCCACCAAGTACTAATGAAGGTGCCGTAGCCTATTTTATACCAGGCGACGGCCAAGTAATTAAGAAAATGCCGCGGCCTGTTTGAGTCCAGGCGGCGACGAAGTACTTAAGAAAGTGCCGCGGCCTGTTTGAGCCCAGGCGACGACCAAGTACTTAAGAAAGTGCCGCGGCCTGATTGATACCAGGCGGCAACCAAGTACTTTAGAAAGTGCCGCGGCCTGTTTGAGTCCAGGCGGCGACGAAGTACTTAAGAAAGTGCCGCGGCCTGTTTGAGCCCAGGCGACGACCAAGTACTTAAGAAAGTGCCGCGGCCTGTTTGAGCCCAGGCGGCGACCAAGTACTTAAGAAAGTGCCGCGGCCTATTTGAGTCCAGGCGGCCACCAAGTACTAATGAAGGTGCCGTAGCCTATTTTATACCAGGCGACGACAGAATGTGCCGCGGCCTGATTGATACCAGGCGGCAACCAAGTACTTTAGAAAGTGTCGTGGCCTGTTTGAGCCCAGGCGACGACCAAGTACTTAAGAAAGTGCCGCGGCCTGTTTGAGCCCAGGCGGCGACCAAGTACTTAAGAAAGTGCCGCGGCCTGTTTGAGCCCAGGCGACGACCAAGTACTTATGAAAGTGCCGCGGCCTATTTGAGTCCAGGCGGCCACCAAGTACTAATGAAGGTGCCGTAGCCTATTTTATACCAGGCGACGGCCAAGTAATTAAGAAAATGCCGCGGCCTGTTTGAGTCCAGGCGGCGACGAAGTACTTAAGAAAGTGCCGCGGCCTGTTTGAGCCCAGGCGACGACCAAGTACTTAAGAAAGTGCCGCGGCCTGATTGATACCAGGCGGCAACCAAGTACTTTAGAAAGTGCCGCAGCCTCTTTGAGCCCAGGCGGCCACCAAGTACTAATGAAGGTGCCGTGGCCTTTTTGAGCTCAGGCGGCGGCTAAGTACTAATGAAGGTGCCGCGCCTTTCAGGCCCTTATCAGCAAATTGATGATAGCATGCTGGGCTGATGCCAACTTGTAGCTTTATTATTCTGCGACACTATGATATTTATGGCTATAGCTTAAATGCTTTCCCGGTCGTTTCTTATTTTGAATGTATTAAACGTGGGGGCATGACTACTTCTTATCTTGCCTTGTCATTTAGGGCTGCGGCTGAATTCTTCTGCTTAAAACCTTTTGATTGGCATAATCGTTGGGCTGCATCCACTTAATTTTCTTGCTGAATTTTTGTCGTGCACTGTGGATATATGGCCTTTGATCACTGAACTCAGATGACGCCGTGGCCTTTTGGCATAGGGATGTAGCCTTAATCAATACCAGGAGCATTTTTCTTAGCTTCTTTGTTATGTAAATATGCCATGGCCAGTTACCCTGCAGTCATTTTTCATGCCATTTTGAATGCTTGTTTAGGGCTGCAGCCATCTTTTGTATGAATGCCCTGCATTTGAATCATGTACTGTTATCGCGGCCATATTTTTCTTTAGCCTTGAGTTTTATTATCGCGGCTAGATCTGACTTTCATGTGTAGATTTAATCTGTAGAGATAGGATTATCCGCGGACTATTAAGTCCTTGGCCCTTTCTGACGGCTATTATCAGGCCTCCTCAGGCTAGGTATTATGAAGCTTCCCCAAGCTATAGTGGAACATATATAAAGCCTTCCCAGGCTGGGCATTATGGGGTTTCCCCAAGCCAATCGACGCATTTCGAAAGCTGATAACGAGCATTGTAAGCCCCCGTGGCTAATTGAAGCATTTCGAAAGCTAGGTACGGGATTTATAAGCCCCCGTGGCTAATTGTAGCATCCCGAGAGCTGAGAACGGGCATTGTAAGCCCCCGTGGCTAATAAAAGCTCCTTGAATCCTCGGATGCTTTCGTGATTATGATCATCATATGATAAGATATAGTTGCACATCGTGAGGGGAACTTTTGAGCTAATTAAGACCACAATCCCTCCATAGGTGCATCCCAAAATAATAATAATCTTCCAAGATAATGTGTTATTCTTCCCTTGGAATCTGTTTAAGACAAAAGGTCTTTTTGTGAGATGACAAATTATGAAAACAAGAGAGAAATGAGATATGGCAAAATTTGTTAATTCATATATTTATATATGTATGCTCCAGCTAATGACTTTGTTAATAAAACATAAAGTCTTGAAGATTAGGGCTATAATGAGCTTCATAAAACATAAACATAAATAGTATAAACAGGAAAAACTAAAGATGAGATGCGGCATGCGGCCTCTGTCAGGTTTGGCTGCATCCTTTATCTATTCTCCAGGAATCGCTGCAGCATCCCTTGCCTAACCAGCCCCTCAATTTCATCCTTCAGTGCAAAACAATGTTCGGTATCGTGACCGTGATCCTTGTGGAATTTACACCACTTGTCCTGGTTCCTCTTATGAGGTGGAGTCTTCAGCATCTTTGGCCACTTGAGTAATTTTTCCTCGATGCTTCCAAGGATATCCTCCAGGCTAGAGTTCAGTGGTGTGTAGTTCTTACATAGCTCATTTTCCTCATATTTCCTTATCCTCTTTAGGGCCCTGGATGCGGCCTTGCCTTCCGCGGCCACCGCTTTTAGTTGGGATATTTCTCCGATTTCTGATGTTGTGGCCTTTGGCATAGAGGTAAAGGCTGCAGACTCTAGCATGAGGACCCTTTGTGCTAGGAAATTGATTTGGCCCTGTAGTGAGGCCTGGTGGTCATAGAGATGGTTGATGTGGTCATATAGTTGAGCAACCTCATTCTTCATTTCTGCATTTTGGCTAGAGTTCCCTTCCATTTATGCTTTGTTAGTCTTCACAAATATATATAATCTGAGACAAAACTAACAGAAGTGAGTAATCTCAGAAATATTGGAGTAATCAAGTAGGAAATGGGAATACAACGTTTTCACTGCCACATGGTATTCCTGCCGAGGCCGCGGCCAGTAAGGCACATAGGTGAAGTGCCGCGGCCTTGTATGATATGCACCAAGGTTGAGCTAGAGACTACCTAAGTCCATTCCTTGATGTTTTGAAGCTGCTATAAACCAACTGCACTATAGGGGCTGCGGCAAGAGGGCAGTTAAACTACCAGGTCGCATCCCTTATTGGGCAGGAAGGGGCAATTACCGAAATTGGTTTAAAATTGGGATGCAGTGTTTGAACTGCTGCATGATATTCTGACGAGGCCGCGGCCAGTAAGGCACACAAGTGCACTGCCGCAGCCTTTGAATGATATCACCAAGGCTGAGCTGAAAATCACCCGAGTGTTCCTTGATGTTTTGAAGCTTCTGTAACATACCTGACCCAGTAGAGTCCGCGGCATGTAAGGTAGTTGAACTACCACGCCGCATCCCTACCTAGACAGCGAGGGAAAATCCTAAAATTGAAACCCCAAAACTGAGTTTTTCTCCCGAAACCCGTGGATAGCATACCTACTAGGGTCTATCCATGAGAGAATAACCTCTCGGTGCACACAATGGCACAATTCTAATGATAAACCCTAGATCATAGGCAAAGAACAAAAAGGGAGTAAATATAACTCTTCCCTAATCACCCACATTTACGGGGCTAAAGCCCATCAAGCCTTCTAGCTTTATCTAGGTGGGGTGATATCACAGGGGTATGTAAAATAGATCTAAGGTCATAAAATGGAGACCCGAGAACAGATCTGAAGGTATGAAATACCCACTTAAGGGTGTAAGTATCAAATAGAGCTTAGTAACCAAAATTTACTCATGGGATGATGATCCAGAGGATCCCCATGAATAGAATAAGGTGTTTAAGAACTCGAAATATAGAGAAACAAGATTGAAGTATCTCGATTCCCACAGACGGCGCCAAATTGATGATACGAGAAATCGTCCACAAGTCGTTCTCATATCAGCAAGTCAAGAGTAAAGTATGTAATGAACAAGTAAAGCAAGTAAATAGAGAGAAGACAAGATATAGAGTGGTTCAGCCTTTAAAATAGGCCTACATCCACTGTGTTGCTCCGTTCTCATTATATGCGTTGCATTGTACAATATAATCATGCCTAAAGTGGCATACAAATATGAGAATAAAGGAGAGTACATGCCATGTACTGAGGATTCCGGAGTACCGGATAGGTGGCTGCAATGTAGATGTGTGGCCTCCAAGTTGTGTGTTGAGGGGATGTAAAGAGGACCTGTGTTGTGGACCCTGCCTCGGGCGTGTGTGGAATCCCTCCCTTATTTTGAGGTGTGGTCCTCTATTTATAGGAGATATGCTCACGTGTCTTGTGAGGTAACAGATGTAATTGTGAGGGATGCGGCCTACCATGGGTGTCGCACAGATATGTTAAGGTTGTCGCGGCCTTCCAATAAGGGATGCGGCCTTCGAGTAAGGGATGCGAACTTTAGGTAAGGGGTGCGGCCTTCAAACAGGGATGCAGCCTTGTAGTAGGGATGCAGCCTTCCAATAAGGGATGCGGCCTTCAAATAGGGATGCAGCCTTGTAGTAGGGATGCAGCCTTCCAATAAGGGATGCGGCCTTCAAATAGGGATGCAGCCTTCCAGTACTTTATCAGTCAATAGGCGCGACAGGGGACTATATCTGTCATATCAATGACACTCCCATTAAAGTCAATGGTTATGAAACTTCCATTAAAATTGAAGGCGAAAGTGTAAATGAAAAAAAGGCGAAGAATTAATGTATGAGTGGTCTAAGTAGGATAAGATAGATTCTCAGTTCAATAATAAAAGGGAAAAATGCTATCCTCATAACAGTAAGAGAACCTGAATTTAAATCCATATATCATTGTGGAACCTCTTATGGGGACTAAAATTTCTAATGATTGGTCATAAGGAGATGAAAGAGTTAAGATAAGATAATCACGATTATTATCTCACGAGTATAATGCCATTTATATGGATGATAATGAACAATATTGAGCCTTTACAATCTTTAACTACTAAAGATTATTAATTTCCACCTGCTCCATTTATTCTCATAGCACAAAAGGCTTTCCCTAAAAAACCTCATGCACCATCGTCACAACCATATTTATTAGAAAATACATATTCAAAATCCTTAATTGGTCCAAAAACTATAATCAAAGCTCATTATCACAACCATTATTAAGACTAGCTAGAAACCCGCGCGATGCGCGAGCTATACGACAAAGGTGAACTTAAACCTGAGGATTTGCTAAATACGTAAAACATTCGACATCAACATATGAATTTGATAAAACAAAACTTAGACTATATGTAATCTAAAAACATTTGACGCACTAACGGCAATCTTCATGGCCTTGCAGTGACCCTTCTTTTGGTCGCACAATGAAACTTTAATCACCACCTTTTGCTGCAATAGCATATTCAAACCAAACTCAGTTAGTTTCAATTTTTTTAATTAAAAAGATGATATCTAAAACGAAACATATTGCTTGCTTTCTTTGGGGAAATCCCTACCATGAAAACAAAAGGACAAATGAATGCTATGTGGTAATATGAGAAGTGTCCAATATTTTAGAATCCAGTACTCAAATTTTACATGAGCAATCAAAAAATTAGAAAATTATTACTGACAAAGGATGAAATTGAAAATCAATTACTTGAAGGCTCTATAAGACTGTAACCAATACAATCATCTACATAAGCCTAAAAAAATAAACATCTAATTAGCATGCAAAAAATAAACCTCGAAAGACTATACCAATATGCTTTCAAAAATTTAATAAACAATTAAATTAATATTCTTCCATTGAATGAAGCGTACAATAAGGGGAAGGGATAAAAATATCTCACCCATTCTTGAACCACCTGTTAAAAGTTTCTTGTATTGTTTAAGGAATCAAGTAATTTATGGATTTTAAATTCAAACATGTCGTAGGATCACAAACAATTTATAGTGAACTTAATTTTCCAATTGTATAACGAAAAGATTTTCAATAAGAAGAATGAAATGGAATTTTCAATATTTATATGAGAGAGATTAAAAAATAAAAGAATATCAATAAGATTCACAATAGTAAAACATAATTATTTAACTTTTGTATAGGAAGATAAGCTTTATGTAATATCTTAATATATAGTAAACATATAAATTAAATATTCTCCAAAGAAATAACTTATAAATCAAGCGGTTTACATTGACCCTTACAATCTACACCAGACCAAACAACCAAAAATATTAAAAGACCATAATAACCCCAAATAATAAGGTAAAAATAATAATTTACCACAAATTGTTGTGGGTCGGGCCAAGACTGCTTTGAGAACCGCTTAATAGCCACAACCTGATTACGCCTCAATTTTCCTTTGTAAATAACATTAGGAGCCTTCTCTCCACTTTTCGACAGTTTCAACTCGCTAGTGAACCAGTTTACTGTTGTTCGAAGCTCCGTTAAACCGAACTCTTTAAATGTAGGAACTTGATCTTCACCCAACTACTCCCTTTTAACTTCAAATACATTCAAAACAAACTTATATATATCTCTAAACATAAAAATGTAAAAGAAAAGAAATGTAAAAAATGAAACCCACCTAGATCTGGTTGAAGTTAAGGAAATGGTTGTTTGTATGGGGATTGAACGTTGGTGGTTTTGGACTGAAATCAGCCCATGTTTTTATTTTACATATACAACAACAAAAAAAGTGGTTTTTAGCTCAATGAGTTTGTGTGTGTTTATGTCCCTTAATTTGGCCAAGAAACTGGATGTGGGGCCTCGTGCCTCTGATGCTTGTACCGATTGTAAGGCTCGTGAAGAAAAATTAGTGCGAGCCCACTGAAACCTTCAAAAGAGGAATATAAGGACTCAAAATATTGGAGATACGAACCCATGTTTCTTTGGGGAGATATAAACAGGTGCATTGGAACAACTAATTTAATTGGGAAGATGCGGGGTTGTGTGAGGAAGATAAAATGAGCCACAATAGTCTTAAGATAGAGAGGCATTGGCAATGAATTTTTAGGAAGAGAGAGAGAGAGGAAGATATAAAGTAAAAGAAATAAATGATATGACATTTGTACGTAAGAAATGAGAGGAGAGAGAAAGGAGATTATATAATCCTACGTGGATAACTTGATTGAAAAGGAAACTTAAATGTTGTAAAGCATTTAAAAATAACATTAGCATACAGGCTACGCGATGCGTGACCGAATATATAAATTGTATTATTTTATTTTGTAGCATGCTTCATTTAATATATATTCTACTAATGAAAACAAATTGAATTTTAAATTAATATAAAAAGTAATATGAATAACATTCGGTAACTGCAAGCGATATTTTTAATTTTGACTTACAAAATTTACAAAAAGAAAGACAATTGAAAAAGAAAATTTAATAAAAAAAAAAATTAAATTTGATTTTTGAAATTGTATATATTTGTATTGACGCTGAAAATAACATTCGAACTTATGTTGGATGACTAATTATAGAGTTGGAATTACTTTAGAGTTGGACCAATTTTTAATAAATGAATAAATACGTTCAAACAATCACTCAAAATGAAGTACTACATTTCAAATAAAGTCATAATGCCATAATGTAAAATAAATAAATATTAAACTAAAATTTGTAAAAACAACAAAACATTTAAAATTGAATTTTGTACAAAAAAAGTAACAAATTAAATTGAAATTTGTTAGGGAAAAAGAGGACACTTAACCTGAAATTTGAAAAAAAAAACATATTCGAAATTTGTAGTATAAACAATATTTTAAACTAAAAATTTTGTAAGAGAAAAAATATTTGAAACTGTTTTTTTTATTAAAAAATAACATTTCAAAATAAAATTTGTAAAAAAAAAATAAAATTTTTGAAAATTGTAGTATAAACGACTTTTAAACTGATGTTTGTAAGAAAAGTAGCATATTAAGGTGAATTTTTTAAAGTAACATTTTTTACAGAAATTTATAAAACATACCATTTTTTTACTGGAATTTGTAAAAAATAAGGGTAATAATTCAAACTCGAATTGGTAAAATAAATAACATTTTAAGCTCTAATTTGTAGAATAGAATCATAAATAACTGTTTTAAACTAAAAAATCATAAATAAAGATATTTTTGAGAATAAAAGCGTAAATATGTAGCATTTAAATTAGCATTTTTTTTATAAGTAAACATTTTGATTTTTTTTTGTTATAAGTAAACATTTTAAATTAAAAATGAACAAATATATTTATGGTCTGGACTTGAAATAAACAAACAAAATAAACTAATATATTATACATGTGATGGAAATGAGGGATAAAAATATCAAAATAACACAGATATGTTAAGGAACCTCAGTGCCCTTGAATTGTATGTTCATTTTCTCTCATCCCTTCACGGTGAACTCAGAATCTGGTTTTGGTGGACCATTCTCAAAATCACTGGGTCGACTCAGTCCTCAATACTGAACAGGAACGTCCTCTGGCATAATAAACCTGAACAAATAACAAATTTATAAAAACAATATTTATTTGAACAAAGAACAAAACTTTGAAATGAAAAAAAAAAGATAAAAAATTTACTTGAAAAGGGTCTCGACAACATTTCCTTCCTTATAGATCACAAACTTGCTCTTAGTTCGTTGAGTCAGAAACAGACTGAACATTGAATACAACATACTCACTCCATTCTCACACACAAAACTAGGATGAAGACGAAGCTAACTTGCAAAATCAGACACCACCATTTTCAAAATAAGACAAACCCAACCAACAAAACCTCCTACACATCACCAACTAAACACCCAAAATCAAAACTCAATAATTAGACATCTTCCTAAATTTAATCGACCAGATAAAGCAATGAACATTAACAAATAACATTAAAATAAATTACTAACTAATTGATACGTAATATTAATATATAAAAAAACTTTTTGTTCTTGCTTCCCCATAAAAGGTGTCATTTGAGTGTTAGGAAGAAAAAGAATCATGTGAGTGGAGATGAGATACTCCCTCAAAATCTTCTTTGTTTCCCGATGGGTTAAGGCTCAAGTGGAGAAAACATGCCAACATGTTTGTTATTTGATGTTGGTGGGTGATGAATTTATTGGGGAGAGTGAGCTAGAGTGGAAAGGGCACAAATGGAGGGAAGCTCGAGAGGTAGATATTGGTAAAGGACGAAAGGAGGGAAGCTCGAGAGGTTGGAAGACTGGGAACCGTAAACATGAAAGAGTGAATGATATTGGAGAAAAGAAAATACATGAAGTGAATTGAAACTTCAAAAGACTGCATTTAACTATTAACGTGATAATAATTAGTGACACGTGGTGGCCCGAGGCTTAAAGGAAAGGATTAAGGCTATAATTTTATATATACCAAACTTTAACCTCGCGCGATGCACGGACGATTTAAAAAATTATGTATAATTCTTTTAAAATAATTGAAATGTTATTTAAATTAAAAATAAATATATATAAGAGAGATCATCATTATGCTAAATAGAAAACATTTATCAACTGACGGTTGAGATTGAATGAAGAGAGTTTGATGGGCTTGAATCTGATGACTCTATATGCAAGTTGAGGAACACCGTTGGAGCGCAATAGTAATTCAGAACGCGTGGCTCGAGGAGTATTGAAAAGTGTTTCCAAAACTCAAAATAGGTGCTCTGCAACACTCTACCCGTTTCTCTCTCACGCAATGTGCTCTTTTCCTTTTTTTTTTTGGTGAAAACAGGAACTTAAGAAACAACAACAAAGATCAACATCCAACACAGCCTAGAACCCATCTTCCTTCATCTCCTCATCTAGCATCCTCAGGAATTCTTCCGGTGCTTCGTCATACTCTCTATATATTTCATCCCTATCCCTCGCAACTTTTACCATAAAGTCCGCCATAAAATTTCTTGCTCTTGGGATGTGCACGATACTGATTTTTAAGTCTTTTATCAGCTCCTTACAATCTTCAATAATGTTGGCCAGGCTGTGATTCTGGGTATTCTCTTGGTTGATGAGGTTTATGGCATCAAGGCAATCATTCTTCAGACATACATTCCTCCATTTCCTCCTTAGTGCAAGATTCAAACCATGGAAGATCCCTTCTAGTTCCGCCCGCAGCGGGCTGGCGGTACCTTGGAGTTTCCCGGTAAAGCCAAGGATCCAATCACCATCTTCATTTCTAACCAATCCATCGAATGAGCCCATACCACTCCCATGGTCAAAACCACCGTCCGTATGAATGATGTATCGACCTGTCACGGCAAACGGTTCAGAAGTTAGTATATTGTGGTTTTCCCCACAAGCCTTTGCCCGCTTGAAAATACAAGCTTCGAAAACATTTTTTGTAAAATTCAAAACAAGGCGGGCAACTGTTTGTGGAGACTCATCAATAT
This sequence comes from Sambucus nigra, assembly GCA_949130495.1. Classification (NCBI taxonomy): domain Eukaryota; kingdom Viridiplantae; phylum Streptophyta; class Magnoliopsida; order Dipsacales; family Adoxaceae; genus Sambucus; species Sambucus nigra. The sequence continues at coordinate 185,444,579 of OX422212.1, read as the reverse complement.
TATTAAAGATGTAGTTATTCCTAGATTTCCAGATATACCATAAAGTACTAATGAAGGCAATGTACCTTTTATCATTTGAATCACCCCAAATGTTACAGTTGATCCAATCATTAACATTACATGTTTGATTAAGATCAAAGGAGTGATCGAAACCAAGTACGTGCCAAATCTCCCTAGTGTGGTTGCAGTCCCTAAATAGGTGTTCAGTGTCCTCAAGAAGTCCACACCGTGGGCAGTCACCATTTGTTGTAAAGCATCTTCTCACACGTTGCGCATTTGTAAGTATTTTATCATGGAGTAAGGTCCACAAAAACGTACATAATTTTGGCGGGACATTTAATTTCCACAACTTTTTCCAAACTTCCCAAGGTTGGTTTTCCAAATTTTTTGTAGCAAGGTAGTGATAGCATGTTCCAATTGTGAACTCACCCTTCTTACTTAATGACCAAGATGGCTTATCTTCACGATGACCAATACGGGGAAGTGGGATGTTTAAAATATCGTTCTTAATGTTGGAGTTAAACTTACTATCAATCATATTACCATTCCATTTCCCGTCCTTGCCAATAAGTGTGTCAACATTTTCATTAAAACAGTTTCCCGGTTGTTCCACGGGGTTGATAACACACTTTCCAACCCACCAATCATTAAGTATGTTAATACTCTTACCATTCCCGACATTCCATTTGATATTTTTCACAAGAGTTTCACGACATTTAAAAATATTTTTCCAAATATGGGATGACTTATTACATTTCTTCCACATTCTAGGGTTTTTGTTAATTTTATATTTATTTCTTAAAACATCCGCCCATATAGACTTGTCGTTGTTCACAATTTTCCAACCCAATTTCATGACATTAGCCTGGTTATTTAACGTACTCTTTCTTACGCCCAGACCTCCGTTATCTCTGGGGCTACACACTTTATTCCAGCTAACAATGTGTACTTTACCCTTTTCATTATCATTAGTTCCCCATAGGAAGTTCCTGTTAAGTCTATCAATCTCATTACATGTCTTAACCGGAAGCATGATGTTTTGAATATTATAGTTTGGGATGGTAGATGTAACAGTTTGAACTCCCCCATCACAACAATACCATTTCTCTCTCCCCCGTGTATGGTAAACATCTGCTCCAACATCTTCTTGAACTCACTTCTCACCCAAGATCCTACCCGAACTCTCACAGGAGCTCCAAGCTCGATTCAGATCTCCTCAACTTAAATGTACAGATCTCCATTGTTAGCTGCCAGATCTCCTCATTAATTGAGGACATGATCAGTTGCAGAAGCTCCAAGACTATTGCTGAATATGGACATGTAAAGATCTACCAGATCTCCGTTGTTGGTTGCGTGATCTCCTCATTAATTGAGGACATGATCAGATATAGAAGCTCTAAGAATATTGCTGAATATGGACATGATTAGTTCATGTGCACATATCTCCGTTGTTAGATACGTGTATATCATTTCTCCTATGCGTGTAGTGTACAACATTTCTCTCTCTCCGTTAACATCCAAAATGAGTCATCATTTTTTATTTTATTTGAATTAGTATTCACTAACAATGCTACTCTCTATTTTGTTTCAGATTTTTAGATCTTGAATCTTTTGGACGAACGAATGTATTTTCCCTTTTATTTTGGTTTGGCTATTTGACTTATAGTGGTTTTGGGTTGGATCATGTAACTCGATTTTCTTGGTTTTGGGAGTTCCATATTCTCCTCGGTGATTTTGACGTAGAAGAGGATGACCCCCGTAAATCGGGCAAACTAAATGGCGTGGGTGGTTCACGAAGTGGGCTTTCAAGCAGGTACTGAAATCACGGTGGGGCTTCTTCAGTCTTCGGTGGCTGGAGCTGACTGCCTAGAGGGCATGGGTTGTTTAAAGTTTGCTTGATGGGTTAGATCTTGGGGTTTTCTGATGGATAACTTACATTTTTGGGTTTCACCGTTATTTTTTTGTTATTTTTTTTAGCTTGGCATATTCTCTGTTTGAGAAATACATTTCAAGAGGTGATTGTTTTTTATTCTTAATTTTAGTGGCATAATTTTAGAACCTATGTTGATTTTTTTTAAACATTAGGGATGCTTATAATTATTCATATGATTTTGTTGAGATTGTTATCAGTTTTTCTAATTTATTTTTTCAGGAAACATGTTGATTTTTTTACGGTTTATTGTTTGAAGCATCATGTTTTACGGTTTGAAATATGTCTTTTTGTTACGGTTTATTATAAAATCATAGCTGTAGCTTTAAACCTTTTGTGAGCCTATGTCTGATTTTGTTGATCGATTAGACCTCCAATAGATATAATAGCCGGACCTTTATCAGACTTAGAAGTTTTTTGCCGTTAGGTTAGTACCTGTTTAGCCTTTTGATGTCTTGAGGTAATTAGTTTTATAATTAATAAATGTATTGTATTTTTCGTTTTGAAATTTATTTTGGTTTGAAATATTATTAAAAAATTACATCGAGATAATTTCGACACGACTTCGTGTTAGACAATCCTGAAATAAACAATATTTTATCACGGTGTCACGCAAGGGTATAAAATATCACGGGAATAAATTTATCGTTGTGCCATTAGCACGGGCACGCATATACAAGCTAAGTAAAAAAATATTATTTATTAAAAATTTATTTTATTAGTATTATTTTACATTTTAAATTAAATAAATTATTTTTTAATATTTAAAACATTTTTTACTAAAAAAATTTGATTTATGGTTTTATTTTTCTTTATTATAAATTAATTTCGGACAACGCATGTGTAAATTTGTCCACAGATTAGTGTTAAACAATATGATCATATTACTTTTACACTATTAGTGTAAATCGAACTAAATCACATCAAGTAGGTAACAATATCTAAAATGTTGGGTCTAGACTCTTAACTTGAAATCGTATGCTAAAAATTACAATCGTAATAGTAATTGATAAATTTGTTGTCGCAATTAATATTTTATATTTTACTACATGAAATTATGTGAGAGGCTAAATGTACATATATGACATACAAAAATGTGCAGGAGCAAAATTATGAAGTAATGTTTTGTATGCATCAAATTTCAATTAAGAAAAGTAACTCTTTTTTAAATATAATTGAAATTCCAATATATATCACACCCATGTTCGTGCATGATATCGTGTCATTAAATAATTTTGTTTCATTATCACCATGTTCACGCATGGGCTTGAGATAAAACAATACACTCAAACAAAGTAATTACCGTGCTGGACGAAGCGAGTTGGGGTAGAAGGCATTGACATGGGTTCACATTTAACTCTTTTTTAATTTGACTTTTTATTTCACCGTGCCATAGACACGGGTTCACATTTATCATGGGAATAAATTATTCGCCATGCTATTAGCATGGGTACAAAATATCACGAAAACAAATTTATCACCGTGCCATCGACACGGGTACACCCTAGTATATCTATATAATAAGGAGTAGGAGGTTTTTACTATTTAATAAGTTGACAACTTAATTAGAGGCTAGGATTGATTCTTAAAAAGTGGAATCCAAAGTTGAGACTATATAATAAGAACTAGGAGGTTTTTACTATTCAATAAGTTGACAACTTAATTAAACGCTAGGATTAATTCTTAAAAAGTGGAATCAAAAGGTTGAGATAAAAAGAACCCTCATTTACTCTTTTGTCCCTTCATTGTTTGATTTCCCTCTCTTTTCCTTCACTTAATTTCATATTCCATCCTCACCCAAAATTCAAATAGAGGGCTAAAATAGTAAAATACACATAAGCATCTCACTCCACCTACGTGTGAATTAGCTGCCTCGAGTTTTGTCATACCATACATGGACACTCCCACACGTCCCATATTTCACCCACTACCTCAGATTCTCTCTCCAAAACATTCACACAAGTTACCACCTCTCTCTTTCGCTCTCTAGGCATGCGACAACCATAGATTTTTTTCACCGTCTTCTCCGATTTGCATCCACACGATAGTGATTTTGTAAACAGACTGAGAAATCAAATCGAGTACTACACCAGAGGTCTTCAAATTGAGAACTGTCCTCTATTATCTTGAGGAGCCTTTCACAAATGCCTCATTCAACCGTTTTTTTTTTTGGTAATTTATTTTTTGTGTTATCATAGTTTTTATTTAGAAGTATCATAGTCCCAAAGTTTTATAACTTTGGGGCATTCTTCAAATGGGTTTTCTTGGTAGGTTTCTTCATTTTTCAGGAAATCAAACTGCAATATTTAATACACTATAAGTCATTTTCTGCAACTGTTTATTCGTACAAAAAAGTTGATGCTAAGTTTATTGAACTTTGTGGATGTATTGGCTTTGTGTTTTATTGGCTTTGGTAGCTTTTGTTATTTTTTTGGGGATCATTCTTGCTGATACTTGATCTCCACCAATGTTATGTTTTTTTTATTTTTTTGTTCGTTTGTTCTTTAGTTGTGATAATGGTCGTGTTATATTTTTTTGTTTAGTTCACTCACAGTGTTTTTTGTTTGTTTGTTCTTTAGTCTGCTCTTGGGTAAAGTAAATGCCTAATTATTTTCCTTGCTTCCTTGTCTTAGTTTACTGTTGGAGCTTTTGGAGAATTCAGGCCCTTATTTGGAGGTTTTGGTATTCCTGAATATTTTCTCTTTTATGTTTTTATTTTCTTGCTAAAGTCTTAAAGTATATATGTGGGATCCATACATAAAGAAGAAACAAATGAAAATCACAAACTGAAAAAAATTCATGAATACCAAAACCTTCAAAATAAATGCTTCAGTCAGGTATTTTTCGCCTTTGTATCGAGAGGAAAAAGATTGGTGGGGTTGTGATATTGCATTTTGTTTTTGTTGTAATATAGTACATTTTTAATTAAAAAAAAGACAGAACTTTGCACACTCTAGCATGGTGCAAGTGTGTGTATAAAAACTTGGAGATTAACAGTGGATTAATTAACAATGGATGGTGTCAAATACATCAAAGATTAGTTCTTTGAAAATCAATGGAGCTTTTAATAATTTTTAGGCAAATCACAGTTTCTAAATTGGTTGTGTACATAGTTTTAAAAGTGTGGCATGGAAATTTTCTAAATTACCTTTCGTTGCTTAACTTATGTGCCTACACGGTGGAACTTTATCATATTTACCTTAGTTCAACAAAATATCTGTTCATTTATTTTGACAAATTCTATGTATTAACTATTCATTGTAGATTGGCTTCTTCACGTCCTATAATCAGAAATGGAATGGCAGTCATGAAGAGGTGTCCACGAAAGATAACGAAAAGGAAGCCGAGGACTTCGAAATGAAGCACATATCAGAAATGGAATGGAAGTCTCGAAGAGGTGTCTCCACTATATTTGAGTTATCAAAAAGCTTGGCATTATTTTAAATGTATTTTGTTATGTTTGTTAAAATGATGTGAACCAAACCTTTCGTAACAGTTGTTCAAGGTTTAAGAGATGAATAAAATCATGTCTTTTGCACCAAACCTTTAAATTTTTTTTACTATCGTTTGTTTTGGTTTGGTTTGATTTAGTCGCTTTATTTATCTGTGTACACACATATTAAAAACGGTGTTGATTTTTGTTTTTAATGTCAAATGTTATGGGGTTGATTTTTGTGCTCCATATTTGGATTTATCTATGTTCATGTGGAAATGGGTTCTTAGTGGTTTTTTGAAATTTAATTAGTTTCACTTTTTGTTTTTTGTTTGTTTGATTACTTTTTTATAGAATGGACATCATTGTATTATATGATCTTCCGTTGTTAGTTGTGTGCCTAATTAGTTCCACTTTTATTTTCTCAATGTTTCATTCAAGCACGTGTTACTATGCTCCCATTATCTCCCCAGAGCTGTGATGTGTGCTGATTAAGGAACTTGAAAATAGGCAGTCGATGGCATATGCTGCTGTGCTCCCATTATCTACCAAGTGGAAACTCTTAGCCTCTCTGCTTCCCTCTTTTTAATGCTTCATTCAGGTCAATCCGCAAGTGAATTTGTTGTTCCATCGTTCATAACTGATTAAGCTCTGAATTTGCAGTAACCAGATCTATTAAATAAGTTAATGTTGATGCATCTCCCGCTGAAATTAGACTGGCCTACTACCTTAAGGAAAGAGTAGTTCACCCTGAAAATTAAACAGGCTTACGACCTTAGTACTTAGTAGTGTAAGTTATTTTTATTTTTATGAACACTAAATAAATTGTTGTATTGATTTTGCACAATAAAGGTCTCATAATATTGATCTTAAGTTACCATCTCATATTGATCTCTGAGTTGTCACCTCAGAGACAAGGACCATGAATGTATGAAGCTGCCCCTCCCCTGTAAACATGGCATATGTTACTGCTGTTCTCGAAAGTAGGTGATGAATGACATATTCAGCTCCACCCAAAGTAGGATATAACAAACAAATCAACCCAGGGTCCGAAAGGAAGTACCCAACATAAACAGTAGGATCAAGCCGAAATGGAGTTAGACACTTCTACTTTTTTGCCTAGACGAAAGACACGCCCCTCCTGTAATTGCAACGAGAGCTGTGAAATTAGGAAAGAGAACAGTGGGTCATTTTTGTAAGACCACTATAGCTCCTCAAGTAAAAGGTGCTGATCAACTCGGTGAGATCATAGACCATTTTGTACGCAAATATACCACCAGTGATGGAAGTGTACAAAATAAAAGGATCGTCCAGTAAGTAGCTCTCATCTGTCGCATTAGCCTGATTTTGGTAAGATTTAAGTGACGAGAATGTGTTTTTAATTGCCAACTAATAAGTTTATTGGACCACAAATTTAATTGGCTTCTACACCATCACAATCATCCGCCCAACCTCATGCCCTTTGAAATTTAATTATCCACCCAATGTAGGAGTCATGAATTCTATCTTTCCTGCTTTGATTAACAACCTTTTGTAAAATTGCATATATCTAGGTGTATATCCTTAATTGATCTCTTAGAAAAATTTTGGAAATTGAAGACGTTTGATTTGGTGTTTTAGTTGTTGGTAAATTCTAGATATTAGTTTGGTGTTGAGATTATTTAGGAGTTTTTTATGTTGATTTGGTCTATAGTTTGTTGAGTAATCTTAGGAGTAATTTTTAATTAGTTCAATATTTGTAGGAGGTAGCTGCTATAAATAAGGGTATGACTATTTGAAGAAAAGTCCTCTGAAAACTGCAAATTTAAGGAATACATTTGAATTTGAACTCTTTGGATTAACATTGAAACAAGTGAGTTTCTTCAAGTTAGATAATGTTGTCTATAATATTCTTTTATAGAATTCGTTTTGGACAACTGGAAGTATTGAAAAGATTGCATGGTATTTGCAGGCTCTGGGAGAGGTTGTAGAATCGATTTATGTGGAGGACCTCAGAACCAGCTTCTCAATAGAGGTAATATTCTTAGTTTTAGTGATTGATCCAATGGAAGGTGCGATTGTTGGATTACTCCTGTGTATTTGTATCTAATATGGGAAAGCTTAATTGGCGGATTTATTTAAAGTCGGTTGAATTCTGTTTGATGCAATAGACGGGATCATCTAAGAACAAAAAAATGAAGGAATGATCTTTTATGGCACCTACAAGCAACGCTATATTGTCGTTGGCAAGAGTGGAATAAATAATCAAAAGTTTACCACTCCGTTATTCTTTTCTTATATGTAATACTTTTTTCTAGCTAACACTTATTAAGAATGCAAAACATGAGAGTTCCAGCAACAATTTTGTTTGAATGAAAGAATTGTAAGAACCAACATTATCTGTAAGACACAATTTTCATAATTTGCTCTCGTCTTTCTATTTGTAAGCTCCATTTTGATAGGTGCAATTTGCACACTATAAGCTTTATCTTTCACAGTGGCATTGATAGCTTAATTAAAAAGTTTGGCTAAGAAACAAAAAAAATTGATGCCTTTTGACAAGGAAATAAAATTCCACTGCTAAAGATGCTCAAAATTTGTGGAAACTAATATAATTTCAGTGTCTGTGTGCGAGTGAGACTGAGAGAAGGGGGGGGGGGGAATAAAATTACTAATATTGTTAGATTGAGCTATTTTTCTATTCATACTGGTAGATTAATGCTTACGTTTAGTGCTATTTTCCTTTATAAGACTGTCATTTAATTAATGGTTACATTTTAGTGCATTCATACTTTAGATTGAGCTATTTTAGCAATATTGTTACAAAATGTGGTTGAAGTATTTTCTTTTACACCATATGGTGCTTGAAGAACCCTTATAGTATTATGCTATTTGAATGTTGACAATGATGTCTTAAAAGTTAGAATCGTTATTACTTAATTGGCGTGAGCGGTAGTTGAATTGCCTTAATACTATTTTGTTTCAAGTTAAAATAGTATGTTATGGGATAAATGTCGTAACTTTGTAACCGTAAATTGGAATGAGGCGATTCTGGCGCCGTTGGATTCGTATCGCCCGTGCCTAGCTAATAATGTTTTGGACTATTTTCGGTGCTGTTCAAGGGGTCAAAATCGACTTTAAAGTCTGAAGTTTTGTATTTTCATTGCCGAATTCGGTTCGTGTAAGATTTTTTCGTCAATTTTTTACCTATTCTGATTGCATCATGTGGTAGTTGATTCAACTTTTCGTATAAGTTGTTGGACTATTTATTATTTGTTAAAGAGGGTAAATAGTCCTATGAATACGTTATGCAGTTACATACTTTGGAAATTTTTACCATTTTACGATTTTGTATTTTGGAAATTTTTGCCGTGCCTTCAGGCACGGGCATTCCGCTAGTATATATATATATATATATATATATATATGACAATGGTGTTTTGCTATTCACCCACTTATCTCTTCTTATCAAAGTAATCAAATGGTCTATAATTTGCCACATCATCACAAATAAAGGGTTGGGATCAAATTTAAGAAAAGTTGAAAGGGCTTTGGCATGTCTAACATTTATATCTCGCCCAAATAATTTTTACTTCAATTTAAAAATGCCTTGGTAACCCAACATTGTATCTTTCACACTCCCCAATGTTAAACCCTATGTCATCCTCTACTATCCTACCCTTTCTCTCTTTCTGTCAGACACTCGGTAGCCCAACGTTTTTAAACCTCTCTTTTGAGAGGTACTCTCTCTCTACTCTTTCCCCGATTTTCAACCTTCTTTACATCTTTCTTTGCCTTAATGTTTCAAATGATTTTTTGTTCATACTTAATATTGGGGCTTGCATTTTTTGTTTTATATATATATATATATATATATATTTAATACAAGATTCAGTTTTGATTGATATTTGTGGATTTTTGATGATGCAGGTCTGTGATAGGTATAAAAAATGGAAGCTATGAAGAACTATAAGTTTCAGCATTTTTTTTCATCATCTTCTTACCTTGGATCTAAAGATATGAAGACATCTAAAGATCTGAAAAATCTAAGGTTTTATTGTATCAGGTTTTCTTCCCTATTTTATTTACTCCTAATTTGTATTATCTTCATTATTATGCCCCTTTTTCTCATTACTTTAGTACTTTATGCCCTGTTTTTCCAAGTATTGGTATTATAAAAACACGGATGTCTCATCCTTTGGTATAGGAAATCTACGCCGTGTTTCGTTGGTGGTCAAACCAAGCCACCTCTCATCTAAACCACTTTATATTTCTCCCCTCTCAATCGTCAACCCTCAACCCTCAGATCTCCTCTCTCTTTCTCTCTCTCACATCCCATGTAACATTTTTTTGCTCAATAGTTTTCTTGGGATTTGAGGGTTTATGTGATTCAAGAGTTGGATGTGTTAACTGGTAGCACAAAAACACCACTGTGATTTGTGTGTGTTTTATAAAATATGGAAAACTATATTATTTTCTACCATTTCTTTTTATGGAAAAGAACGCGTTTATTTAGGCTAAACCAATCAAAGTTAATCTTTGGAATTTATTTGCTTGGGAGGTAACAAAATAAAAGTATTATCTTCTTGCTTACATTTTATAGTACAAGTATAAATAGTAGAGTTGTTGGTCATGTATTTTTCTTGGGGTGGTAGTTTTATTTGGCAATAATTTGATAAATTGATATGTTGATAGTTCATTTAGGATTTTCCCCCATTCATATCGATATCAAGGAAAACGGATTGTATAATTCCTTATTTGCTCAATATATGCTGCAGAATTGCTTTATTAGATTGTAATATAATCCCTCCATCCCAAATTAAGAGTCCACTTTACTTTTTCGGACATAATCAATGAACCAAAATCCACGGATGAGGGGAACTCGAAAGAAATTGGGCATATTTTTTTTAGTTGAGATATCATATAAGGGAGCTATCTTATTCAGGACCATTTGATGGATATAAACGATTTTTGCTTTTATTTTATAATTTTTTTTCTTGCCTAATTCTTTGATGTGTGATTTGGACACCACATTTAATTAGCTGATAAGTTGCATTCAACCACCAAGTTATTTTTTCATCTATAGTTTTATTATGATCATACTAAAACTTTCAACATGTATATGTGTAATATTTTGAGTAGAAAACACTATTTGTTTTGTTTCGATCATAATGGATCCATAGTGTATTTTGCAGGGATGTTGGTTGAATAATCAATGCAATGACATCTTGGAGGTAGTTTACGGGTCTCAATAAAGAGTATGTTATTCTTTATATTCTTTGTGTTTTAATCCCTCAAGAACATGGATTTATGGAATCTTGATTAATCTTTTCTGATTAATTTTTGTTTTGAATGTACCTATTTGTCTCTCAAAGCAACACAGTCCTTGGTTCTATCTAAATCACTGTCGATCTAAACCACTTAATTTTTGAAATGTGAAGGAAAATCCTTTTATAGCAATGCTAGATACTTACATTTAAGGTGTTAAAACATTATTAGCAAGTTCGGGATTATCAAATCAATTTTATAAAATTTTATTGACTAAATGATTTGTTCCGTTCCAATGGTTTGTCTATCTTCTTTTTAGATTTGTTTATCTTATGCTTAGAGACCTCTCACTTGGATCATAGTGAGCATATTCAGTTATGAAAATTATTTGATGCAAGTGATATTTTAGCCTTTACTGATCATAGTGTACATATTTAGCCCCGTGGCCGTCCGACGCCTGCTGCTGCCCCGCTGAGCTTCCTTCCTTGCTGCTGTTGCTGCTTCCACCGGTGAGAGGTAAGAGCTTTTATTATGGTGCTTATGGTGGCATGTTAATACAGTTAACATACGTGTTCACATATAGTCCACATATTAATACATGCCACATATTAATACAATCCACGTACTCAAATGAAATATGGTGCTTATGGTAGCATATTAATACAGTCCACATTCTGTTAACTGATGTTTCTTATTGTTGGATTTAACGATTTTAGTTTCCTTTCATAAAGTCCGCGTACTCGATCCATTGCTTGACTTATTGAATAATAATCCAAGAATTTAAGAGATGCTCTGCGTGGAGAAGTATGCATCAAAATAATGGTGTGCGTGTTTGACATTTTTTAACAACGAAAAGCACCCAAAAAAGACAAACCAACTGCTGAAAATGATTTTCAAAGAAAGTTTTTTTTAGTCCCTTCTTTAAGATTCATTATGTGTAATTTTCATTTCTGTTCAATTCTATGTTTCTTAATTGGATCACAGTTTGTTGTTTTGTATGTTTCTATTAATTAATTGGCCAATTGATTAAATATTACCGAACATGAGGCACTTGGTTAATTGATTCACGGATTCACTGATTCACTGATTCAATGCAACAGCTCAATCGATTCAAGCCTTTGGTTCTTTTAGAAAAATGGTTGTCATCAATAACAATTATTTCCTTATAAAAATATGAACCTTTATTAATTTTGATTTAAGTGGTAGAATTTGTTGAAAATTTGGTTACTTTCACATTGAACCAGAGTTGATCTTTTTTGGGATGCTGTTACGAAACTTATGTGTTCTTACCAATAGGGGTCGAGCATTCTAGGTACTATTACAAACTTATGTGTTCTTACCATGGATTTGGTTACATGGGAGGGGGGTTGAGGGGTGTGTGCTTGCTGTTTTCTGTGTGTGGATCGAGTTGTTGAGTTTATGTTGTTCGTGAGTGTGTTTGCACCAAATGCGTCCTGTTTTAATGCGTGAGGTATAGTATAAAGCTTTGATCTTGGAGTTATATAGTATATAAACATGGCTACAGATTAGTAATTTTCAAATCTATTTTGGCATTAATCCTAACTTTCTTTTGCTTGACTTTGATTTGAGAAGTAGGGCTTTTGTTTAAAAGTTTGAAAATGAAATCAATCTTAAATCTATTAGGTGTTGCATTTTTTATACCCGCTTTATCTGTTTTTGTTCTTGGTACAACTGTGTTGCATTTTTTTACAGCCTTTTTGTCATTGCTTTATGATGGACAATGTCTCATTGGACTTCTGATTAATGTTAGTTTTGATAAAGTTTTCGTTTGCAGATCTGTATTCAATTTTTGTTTTTGTTCAAACTAGGTTTGATTTGTACATTTGTTTGGTTATGCATTTACTAAATTGGTGTTTTTATGTGCCAATATGAATTATCAATGATATATAGTTTCTCTTTGTGCTTACATGTCACGGTGAGAGCTCCATTTGGTCACGTGCTCGAGGTGAGTATATTTTGCTCTCTACTCTTCGTATTTATCTTTTGTCATTTTTGTTTCAGTATTGATTCATAAGTTATGAACTTTTGTTGTGATAAGGTGTTTGGTATATGGATAGGTAATCTTAGTTTAAACTTTGTATTTTTATTCTTTCTTATAGAAAAATCATACAGTTATGTCATTAAAATGTGTAACGGGTAGAATAATAAAGTCATATTACTCTGTAACAGGTACATACTCATATCTGTTTGAAGCTCGATGTCGACCTCATTACTTCCCCCTCTGTTATTTGTTTTATATGGTCTTAAATATGTTTCTGTTTTCTTAAGCATTCCATTACATTATGAGACACATTTAATTTTTGTCAAATATGTTTCTTACATTATGAGACACCATTACATTCAGTGTTCTTAAATATGTTTCTATTTTCTATGGTCTTAATTATTTGTGTTGTAACTAAAATGTCATCGAGATTTGTTCTTAAATATATTATCCGTGTTGCAATATAATATACACTACCGTATGCAACAAGTGTTTCGTGAAGACTTGTAAGCGAAGTTCAGAATGCAGGAGCAGGAGCAGTTCAGAACCCGAACTGCGTAAGCGAAGTTCAGTAACACTAGCATCTTCTCAACACGAGACAAATTTAAAGGAAGAACTTACTTCCATTTGTAAATGACCTTGAACCAACAATCATCAAAGCTGACTGAATAAATAATATAATGTACCCATAATATAGTCCATGCCAGATAGTACTGACAGTTTGTGAAGTCAATAACTGAAAGAAACTAAGTTTCTTTCCCTTCTGGATGTGCCTCTCATAAATATAACGATGTAGCCAAGTGCCATAATTAGTTAACTATGAAACATGTCATTTATATTTTGGCCCGGGAACAAAGAACTATCTGAAGCAATCCAATGATCCATCTAATGAAATAGTAGTAGCAGAATGTTCCTTTTTCTTTTTCTATTTGAATTTACTTTTTTGGTATTTTTTCTTGATTGGTATAGTTAAATGGATGGGTGAATTAAGATGGGTTTAAATTTGATTCCTCTATTTGTGTTTTGTGTGGACTTTAAATTGTACATTCATGTTCAAAAGAGTTATTTATTGATTTCTTTTTTTGTATGGGTCACATCTATGGAAGTCTCGAAGAAGAGGACTTGGGTTACTATTCTGAAGGGTAGCTTCTCATTTTGGGCTGCGTGGGTGCAAGCTTCCAAGGACAGTTTTTGGCAGTCCATTAGTCTGCAGAGTTGTTCTCTATCGGATTCGGCCAGCTACGGGTGACACTGCAGGTTCAAAAATGAGAATTGACTCAATAATCAACAAGTAGGGAATGTATAAAGACATTAACTTTGGTAATTGATACATCTAATAGCTGATTTCATGAGAACTCAGCTCGACTATTAGATGCATCAATAATTGAAAATCTAACTTCTTTTATGAATTGCAAAGTCATTTTAATATAAAAATAACTTCACAGTTTAATTCATAAACCGTTGAATTAATCTTGACCTTTTTATTATTCGTTTCAGGTTACATGATGCAAGTTCTAACAAACTAGAAGGTTGCACATTATGGGTTTACCAGTGGCAGCAACAGTAAATTATGCGGATAACACTGGGGCTAAGAATTTGTATAATACATTACTGATGGGATCAAGGGAAGATTGAACAAGTTGAAGCATGTGAGGGTGATATGGTGGTGGCCACCATAAAAAAGGGAAAGCCTGATCTCCGTAGGAAGGTCATGCCAACTGTCATCGTCAGACATTGCAAACCTTGGCGCTGAAAGGTATCTTTTCCTGTATTTTGTTTTAACCAATTTCTTAATGGGACTTTTCGTATTTTGTTGGAGTTGTTTTTATTTCTTAAACATGGTGAAAAGTCTTATAAACAAAGGAAATGTTGTCTAATTTTTTTTAACATGTGTTGTAAAAAAACATTGATTTAAATTATTTTTTTCATTTATTCATACCAGGTTCAAGACAAATTATTAGTATTGTTGTGTTTTGATTATTTTATTTTTCTTAAACATTGTGGATAGTCTTACAAACAAATGAGATTTGTCCAATCTATGTCGTAAAAAAACTTTATGACTTAAATTGTTTACACACTCAATACATTGAAAAAATATTTCGTGCCTTCATGTACGGGCAATACGCTATCAAACGTTGTCTGTAATTACTTAATGTCTGAAGAAAATCAACTATCAAATGCCTTATCCACAATACGGGTATGAAATCCAAGAGTAAACAGTCAACAAAAAGTTTGATTTCATCAAATAGGGATAACTTGTACCTTTATCTTCTCTTTTTTCTTCACAATAGGGTATAACTATGATGTCTTTTTATTTCATGTCCATATAATTAGTATGCTACATAAGATAAATGGAGTTCATAGTATAAGTTGTATAATTGAATAATGCAAAACTATTTGAATGTTGTTGGATTATTTCTTATTTGTTAAGGAGGGTGGATAGTCCTATGAACAAGGGGAGTTACGGTTATTTTTTTTTAAAATTACGCCTTGTTTTGCCGATGGAATGAATTTTTTTTCCATTTTGAAATTACGTACTTTTGAAATTTTCGACGCTTTTTTTTACGATTACGTACTTTGGAAATTTTCACTGTGCCTTCAGGCACGAGAATAAACTATATATATATTATATATATATGGGGGGCGTAATAAGACAAATACTACATTTAAATTGTATAATAAAATGAACATGTCATTATCTTAGACAACTAAGAGCACAACTAATAACATTGTGTAGAAAACTAATAATGATCCAAATGTATTTTTAGATTGAATATTTATAAGAATGAATCCAATCAACACATACGTAATCAAATAATCACAAAATTCAATCCAACAAACATAATCAATTTTTGGAAACAGGTAACAAAGTGTGTTATAAAATAAAGATATTCCAATTCGATACAATTAGATTAAGTTTCGTAAAAGATTACCAATTTAAGTCATAAAGATACCCCTTTATTCATTTGGATGTCTAACATCAAACAAAAACGTATGAAAAACATTTGAGATGTACAAATCGAGGCACAATTGAGCTCATATTAAAAAATCATTTAAGATCGCACAAAGCTCTCATTTATATTTGCTTTAAATCTTTGGTATAAACTGTGGGTCGCCCCTTTCTTTGGCTTGAAACCCTTCATCTACAAAAATCCCTTAAACCATTTTATGTAGGGTATGAAAAAGAAAAATGGAAACTGGTAGTTTATATAGGGTGTAAAACCTTCAAACAAAAAAAAAATTTAACCACTGATGAAACAAACGTGAAGGTCACACCTAAAATCAACCCGCATGAACAAATTTGCGATTTACACCTGAAATCGACTCACCTATTTCATCGCACCTATTCAACATAGAGGGGCGGTGAAATCCTTTTCAAACTCTTTGCGACAATTGGAATCCTAGGTTCTAACCTTGTCAACTATGGCACGTCAATGATCCACCCATTCGGCTGGTGCATGTCTCGTGGTTTGGTTGGCGTCCCAGTCGCCATCCTCTTTATTGGGTCCATTGTCATCACTAAAACTCCGGCTAGTCTCATCGAACGCGGAAAGGAAAAGGCAGGAAAGGACGCGCTTAAGAAGATCCGTGGTGTGGATGATGTAGGATTCAAATACCTGGAAAAAATAGAGCTAAAGAAACGGGCGACTAAGAGAAAAGTGAGGGGAATACCTGAAGAAAATCATTCCATGATTTTGGTATAGCCACAATAAAACCAAAGCTATCAGAAATCTTATACTATAAAAACCTGGAGTAGTCACAACGAATAAGAATGTGATTTGCATTTTTTTCATCTTCTTTACAAAGGCTGCACCAATAGGAATCTAAGAAGTGGAAATCTATATTCAGAAAATAAAAGGGAGAGAGAAGGGGTTTTATGGTTTAAGAGGGATAAGAGCAAGAGACCTTTGAGTCTCTCAAACTTTAAAAGGGTTAAGTTGGGACGGTTGTTTTAGAGGTCAATTAGACTATTAATGTATTGGCATAAACATACGAAGAGACTCTATTTAAATGTTAAGTTATTAATATACCACATGTCAAATTTCCTAACGAAGACAACGTTTTTAATATTATCTATTAGATACATAGTTAAAAATGTATGGGCTAGTACTCTTTTCTTCTCTAAAAAAATCGGATGAATATACAAAAGTGGACTTATTTGCAAATATTTTTTTAAATTGGGGGGGCCACTTGTACAGTTTGTAACTACTTTAAAAAAATTAACACACAAAATAAAAAATTTAAAACGATTGGGGGGACATGGCCCTTTGGCCATGCACTTCTTTTGTCCCTACCGCCCAAAGCAAACTGTTTTTGTTAAAGAACAAATAGCTGTTGGAAATAAATTGCAAGTGAAACCAATTCTATTTGGTTTGGGGGTGGGATTTTAATTGTCGTGGGACTTTGATATATAAGAAATTGAAGAAATTGAGTTCCAGTTTCCATTTTTCAATATTTTTGTTAATTGATTATTAAAGTTGTTAATATTATATTTATTGTTATGCATTTTTTTAATTAGCAATTTTTACGCTTTGTAAATATTATAATTAGTTAGATGTATAGATGTATATTAGCTGTTATTAATCCAGTTGTTACTTCGTGTAAGGAAATTATAAATAAACCTCTGGTTTATTTCCTTTCCCGAAATGCGGTCTTTATTAATCCATTTTTAATAAAGATACATGTTATATCCTATATAAATGGTTCGTATTCCACGCGAAATAAAGAATAAAAAGGATTTAAAATTTCACTTAATCTCAACCTTGATGGACTGTTGAGATTAAATGTCCTTTGGAATTCAGGCCCTCTCTCCACCTAAAAATAAATGCATTTCGTCTATTAGAAATCATCACAATTAAAACACATACCTAAAGGTTTATTGAAAGACCGTGTGTGATACTGATTTACATAATTATGCAAATTCCAATCACAAACTTATTTTATTAGTGTCAATTTATGAATCGAATCAATTCAACTTCTAAACTCAATCAACTACGTACGTGCATGTGTCAAACCAATATAGGTAAAATATGTGACAAAATTCAGGAAAAATCCCCGCGGGGCAAAACCTTTTTATTTCTAGAACTTTGACAAGTTTATAAGACCAGTGACTTACATACAACTTGATAATCACACACAAGTGTAACGCACGGTGTCTTCATCAAACCTTAAAAGTATCGACTAGAAATCAACAATGGTTCACACGCAACTATACCACAAGAATATGCAGTCGAGACACGCAGTCTTAAAAAAGAATCAACACGCTAAAAATCCTCAATGACACCCAGTCATAAACTTCATAGCGACTCACTCCATAACAGCACGCAATTAAGGCCCTAAAACATGATTAGGAAGGTTAATTACATGATTAATTATAAGTTATGAGTTATAAGTGTTGCCCAGATTATACTCAAGAAGGGGGGGGGGGGGGGGGGGGCTGGTGAATTGAGTTTTCACAAACTTTGAGTCAAATTAAAATTTCAGTAAAATATTTAATTTATAATACTTTGACAAATTTCAGATTAATAAAACTATAAAGAGTAAATCCAACAATATCAAATAAATGCAACCAACTAATTTAAACAACTAGAAATGCAGATTCTAACACAGTAGGAATATTAAATTAATTTTTGTATTTAAGATTAAGTGATATTCTGAAATTAATAATTTAATTCAAAGATAAATATTTTAATCTTAAAATTAATTAAGTCAAATTTCGGATTTAATTATTCGCAAGTTAGTGTGCTGAAAGTATTAACTCAAGCAAGCATGTGCAAATAAATAAATAAAAGTGCGAAAAATAAATGACACCAAAATTTAACGTGGTTCGGCCAAATCCCGGCCTACGTCCACGCGCCTAGAGCCCCTGTCTCCTTTGCACTTCACTAAACCTGATCCACTTACGGGTAGGATCAAACCACCGCGTACAACTGTTTGTAAGCTAACTCCGAGATTCAAACCCCGTGGCCCACTTACGAGTAGGAACCAATTACCGGTACAAATCGAAGCTTCAACAAAGCTTCACAACAACTCTGAATTTTTGTAGTACAAGGTAAAATACTAAAACTCCTTAAAATACAATTTGTAATATGAGTTTCTCCTTCTTTAATCAGACTTCAATAAATGATGTTGAAATAGGCACAAGTCTTCTTCTTCAATGATTGAGCAGATGATAAAATTTATTGCTCTCTTGAATGTGTAGCTGAGTAGTAAATGCTCTCAATAATATTTCAAGTCTTGATCATTTTCTCATTCAAGTATTTATATCTTTCATGCAGCTCTCCAAAGCTTTAAATGTGTCTTCCAAAAACTAGCTGTTAAACACATTGCTTGTGAGCATTAAATGCTCCTGATTTTGCTGAGATGAGATAGCTGAAAAAAATCTCCAAATCTGATATGCAAATCTTCATTTTTATCTTCTCCATAAAATATAGCTGTTATAGCATGAAAATGGACATCTGAAAATGTATGTCATTTGAAAATAGCTTGGTAGATAACCCAAATATTTTCTGCAAAAAGATTGTTAATCCAAAAGATAAAATGCAAATTTGATGTATAAATGTAAAGTGTTAGTACAAGAGTTGATATCAGATAATGGTAATCAACTGGCATATTGGTAGAAAATAAATCTAATAGATGTTGAAAGCCTATTTGGTTATATTTTAGATATAATCTGTCAAAGACAGATAAAGCTTAATGTACTTAGTACAAAAGTTGATAGGAGGTACATAAGGCTATGCAAGTATATACAGCCAAATAAAATAATTAATGATTAACTGAAGATGACCAAATATCCACTAGATATAATCTGATAAATATGCACCGTCTTATCGGT
Source organism: Sambucus nigra (assembly GCA_949130495.1). NCBI lineage: Eukaryota > Viridiplantae > Streptophyta > Magnoliopsida > Dipsacales > Adoxaceae > Sambucus > Sambucus nigra. The sequence goes on along the minus strand of OX422212.1, from coordinate 185,425,132 downwards.
TGAAACCAAACCACACAATTATTTTAAAAAATTCTGTAAAAAAAAATTAACCAAACTTTTTAAAATCGGAGTTTTCTAAAGTGACACAGAGGTAACAAAAAGAATCAACCTATGTCATTAAAGTCACGTCTATAACAGGTATAAAACAATGACAACAAGTCCAAGTATGTATAAAGCCAGTACTACGCGTAAGGCTCAAAGTCTGAAATCAGACAGGTCTTGTACGAAATCTGTGTATGGCCGAAAGCTTGTAGCAAGTCTGCTTACTAACAGTCAAAAGCCTAAAAGAAATCAAAATATAAAATGAATCCATCTAAGATATAAAGTTCTTGGAAGTTAGTACACGATTTCGTTCATATATATATAAAGTCTGACAATATCCGAACCTTAAGCTTCCAACTAAAGATCTCTTGTAACTGAAATTTCTATAGGTAATTTAAGAGAACTCAAGGTCAAGTCCAATATGGCAAGTATCCGAACCAAACAGGTCTGCGACTAAGGCTATAAAAAAAATATCTAGCTACTGAGACATTCAACTATAGTGATTGGTGCACTTATCGGTAATCAAGGACATGTCTTCTATCATGTACCGTATGGTCAAGTCGAAAGCTTGTAAAAGATCCAAGGCTACTTAAATGAGTATGGCCGAAAATCTAAGCAGGTACCATCCAAACATGTCCAATCGGACAACTAAGGTCATAACAATATGGTCAATATTAAATTATCTCAGTGCTCACGAATTGATAAAAAAATATTTAAGCTTTTAAAATTAATTAAAATTTTGTTTTTGAAAATTCAGTTTATCAATTCTATTTCTAAAAATTATTTTTAAGCAAAAAATATAATTTCACTTTTAGAAAAATATTTAGACGACCAATCACGTTAACACAATTAATATGTGCATGAGTGCCTGATGTGTCAAGTGCAAATGTGCAACCATACGTGAGTACCTTTACTCGTATATGTCATTGAGTAGAGTCGAGACATGTTGAGTTGTGAAAAAGAAACTTAATATAAGCAGGTATAACTGAGTCAGAATATGTATGTAATCAAGGTAATATGACATAATACAAATATTATGTAATATAATAAATATATGTATATAATGGTATGTGAACAAGATTATATTATAAATATTATACAATAATAAATATCTATAGAATAACTTAATAAAGATATGTTTGGAATCATCAAAATCAATATATTAAGATTTAAACTAAAATGTACATTAATTAAACTAATTAAATTAATTAGGGATAAATAACATTTTCGTTAACAATAAGTTATAAATTGGTTAAACATGTTAATTATCATGTTTAGGGGATGCATGCTCATGTGATATATGTGTTGTTTACATTAGGTGCTAATTGAGCTTATTGTCGGGGATAACATGTTTAGAGAATATGATTAGTTATGTGGTTAAATGCATCATAAAATATGTTTTTAATGCATGGTTATGTTTATAAAAGTAATCTAGGGTGTTGGGGCGAAATTGGCAATGTTTGGTCGCCAAATGTGAAAGTTTTGAGATTTCCGATAAATTGCTACTTTCCTGTTCGAGCCCAAATTAGGTGTACTGGTTTTATGATTTTGGGAAAACACAAAATATGAAAGTTGTATATGCTTAAGTTATCTACTCATAGACACAGAGAGGGAGTAAATCGGGGCCCGTGATAGTGAGTAATGGTAATTTTACCAAGGTGGGATAAATATATCATTAATGGAATTGTCTAATTCGACCTTTCATCCAACCAATCACGTGTTACCATTACCCCTATTGCTATTGAACCACTATACAACGTATTTCTGATTATAAATGAGAGGTATGTATTCTTCCTCATAAGAAATAACAAGTTTTTCCTAAAGAGAGAGAAAGAGAAGAAAGTTAAGGAAGAAATCTTTGAAAAATTTATATAAATCGAGGAATCCTCGTAAGGTAATTACTTCTTTATTAAAGTTGGTCATACAGATGAGTTCTATACTTGTCATGTTTTTATTTTTGATTTGGATATATATATATTTTAATGATACCCATATTGCTGAATTGTGTTGGATCAAGGATGGGTTAAAACATAAGTTAGAACTGGAGCTAAGATCGTAGATGCATACTTTAAAGTCCTAGATTTACATCAATTTTTTGTAAAGCATTTTGATTTGTAAAATTCATGCTTATGATGTATATATCTGCTAAAACATATTTATTATATGTTTCCATGAATTATACCCAAGGTGGAGGTTATGTATGCTTAAATATGTTAAGTTATGCCTTAATGTTCTATTTTGACCTAGTTATGCTAAAAATGGCATAAATCATGGAATACTTATTGAAATAAAGAAATTCTAGTGGGAGATATTAGAAAACATATATTAGTATAAAATATTCGAAAAATGTATAAAAATACCACGGAATGAACCTTTAGTGATAGTTGAAATTTTGGTTTAAAATTTGCCCTAAAGGAGCAAGAATGCATACCAGGTGTTTGACGTTTTTCTCGACATAGAAAATGAGCCCAAAAAATTTTGAAACATTAATTTTGTATTATTCAATGTGTTTACTGATATTGGGTGGAATATCATGGAAAGTTATGTTGTGTAAAAATTATGAGAACTCCAGGAAGTTGAAGTTGAAGTTGTGTTGTTGTTTTTCTTGAGAAACGATTTGGAAAAGGTGTAATAAAATGGGCATAACTTTGTCTAGCGAATTCGTAATTTAATTCCGTAAATTGTGTTAGAACCCTAATTAATTGGGTGTTATAGAAATGTGAAGTGTCATATTTAATTCCTCCTTAGTTATTTCTGATTGACCAAATAACGTGATGTGTTACTGGGTTTGATGTTAATCGGTGTATTCAAATACTAATGACATTGACTTGTTAGGTGGGGAAGTAGCTAATACTACCATACCAAGGAAGTAGTTTAGTATTAATCTTAGCACCAAATCCAAGGTTAATGACATGTCCTATGAAATATAGATTCTTATATGTTCATATGGAAAGGTGTAGTTAAACACATGTGTTAAAATGCTTATGGGAGTGATGTTGTACTTAGGAAACATATGCATATGATTAAAAATGTTAAGCAATTTTACATAATGATATGGAGTGGTGATTCCTTTATCTAATGTTAAGGATTGGTGGGTCCTACGGGATGTGGAGGTGCTGTTAATCCAGCTTAAAGGTTGTGTACTCGGGCCTAATAAAGGGATGTGGTGGTCCCTAATAACTGTGGTGGGTTAATTGGACTATGGCGGGTCCAGACTTGCGAGAGTTTCACAATTCTTGTTGGGTTGTAGCATTAGAACAAAATAAAAAACAGTTATTCAAATTGGTTATATGTGTGGAATATGGTCATTCACTAAGCCTTTATAGCTTACACTCCTATAATGTTTTGTTTAAGGTATGTTTATCATTAGAGTCCACTGCCAAGTTAGGACCTTATACCGGGGGAGTGACGGATATATAGTATGGTTTGAATATCAAGAATATTTTTGTGTAAATATTAAACTAAGGATCTTGGTTATGTAAAGTTGTGTAGTACTTATAAGTTACATGTAAAGGTAGTTATGTTTTCATCTACACATGCAAAAAAAAATCTTATGCTATTTTCCCTTAGAGATTTAAATTAAAGCACTGTTTACTGTTTGAGGAAATTTATCTCTAATTAAAAAGGACGGGTTTAAATTAATTAAGTCGGGGCATGACAACGCAGCTCTCGGCTATAGATATCTCCCCACAAATAATTAAACAATAACAAACTATATTTTGGGTTCCATAAAATAACTCACACAAAAGTAATTAGGATTGTGAATTGTAAAACAAAAGTTATGAACCCTCAAATATTGGAGAAATATATCAAAACGTATTCTGTGAAAACCAGTATTTCTACACTCGAAATCCAGTAGCCTGACACCCTTTATATATTAAAAAACAAGGCGGTTACGTGTCATGGCAAAACACCCTTTATGTCTTTATTGATATTGGGTGGAAAGGGTATGAACGGGTGTGAACAGATTCGATAGAAAATAAAACTCAATCACGTCATATGTGCACGATGCATATTGTGTATTCCTTACGAATGAACATCAAAATCGTCCTTAGGTGTAAAAGTGTTGAATTTAGATGACATCGTCTTAAATCAAAATCAACAAATCAAAGTCTACATGATTTTCACACCAATGACGTCTAAACACTTTTTAATGCCTTTTAAAGATTTTTTAAGGACGTGCAAAGCCGTTTTAATTCTCCAACCAAACTCCCTCATATATATTTTCTTTTTGAGGTGATCTAAATTCTAAAACATTGGAGAATTGGTGAATAAACCTAATCGCCCCCTTTTGGCATAAATTTCTTTTAATTGCCTTTAATTTTTTTCGGGCTCTTTTAAACCTCTTTGGCAAACAGTTTAAAATTTACAGTCTGCATAATTTTTTCGGCCTCTTTTAAACCTCTTGTCGTAGCCCTTCACCGTTTCTAAAATTCATACAAACTCACGGCAAACAGTTTAAAACATGCACACCTTTTATTATCTTGTTTTATCGCATTTGGTTCGTTTTAATGGACAAAATTGAGATGAAAATACGTAACCAATATGTGATTCGGTAAGAAAAATATTCAAACAAATTCGTGCTCATGTGCATCAAAGGAAATAATGAGTCAATCGTGTAGGTAATAACACTTAATTACATCTTAATGACTCCGAACACTATCAAGCACATGAATGTCATAACATATTGTCCCAAAACGCCATCAAATAGTCACATGGATAAGGCATGATGTTGTGACTTGGTGATCCTAAATGTCAATTCATATAAGGTGTAAACAAAAAACAAAACTCTTTTTGACTTTTGCAAAAATTTTTATACAAAAATCCAATACAAAAAGTACATGTCAACACACAAGAAAATATATATCATGAAATCATAACTAGTCTATGATAAAAATCATGCAAGCAATCAACAATATGAAATAACAAGTGACGAATCATGTGCAAGCATGTGAGAATCAAAACATATAAAGTCTAGCGTATCCAAAAGTGATTTCCTAACCCCAAACAGATGTAACACATCGACACGGGGTTTTGGGAACCAACAAAATAGTAGACTTAGACTTCCTACGACCTCTTCGAAGATCAAAACAGAAATGCCTAAGGTGTCCTTTCCTACCACAATGTGAACAAATGTAAATGGGTGGAACGAAACCTTTGGGTTGACCTTTTCTAACGTCCTTAGGAATGGTTGACCCTCTAAAACAAATAATGTTTTTGGCTTTAGCAACAGAAACATTAGAACATGATGATCCATTTCCATCACTATCAAACCTACTAGAATCGTTTAAATCATTTTTCAACTTCAAAATATTTGATTCAAGCAACAAATTAGACTCTTCCAAAGATAGGGATTTCTTTTTTAAATTATTAATTAAACTCAGCAGTTTATCGCGCTCACCATCAATTAAAACAAACTTATCCCTAAGAGTCTTTTCACGTGCCGTAAAATCATTGATTAATTTTTTTATCCTCGACGGCACAAACATGAACCCTAGAATTTTGTAAGTCCTCCAATTATTTTTCTAAAACTAGGACTTTATCACCACTCTCCTTTTTGGCAACTTTTAAAGAATCAAACTCAATACACAAATTATGAAAGTGTTCACGACAAATATCTATTTGAGCTTGAAATGTTTGCAAATATTCAAACTTATTTTTAAAAAGATAATTTTCTTCTTCCAAAATTTTAATTCTTTTGCAAAGTTTCAAATTCAAAATAGTTAATTTTTCCACACAGTCGTGAACTTTATCAAACTCATCTCGACTAATAATATCAACAATATGAGAATCCATCGAGAAAAAAAATTAGGAGTGGAACACAAATAACATAAAAAAAATTGCACTACAGGATCTACACAGTAAATTAGTGCAACACACACTGATACCAATTTGAGAATCGTGTACGATACTGATTTAAATTGTTGCTCAAATTCCAATCACAAACTTATTTAATTAGTGTCAATTTATGAATCAAATCAATTCAGCCCTTAAACTCAATCAACTACGTGCGTGTATGTGTCAAACCAACATAGGTAAAATATATGACACAATTTAGGAAAAATCCCTGCAGGGCAACCTTTTTAGATCTAGAACTTTGAAAAGTTTATAAGATCATTGACTTACCTACAACTTGATAATCTCCCACAAGTGTAACGCACGGTGTCTTCGTCAAACCTTCAAAGCATCGGCTAGAAATCAGCAATAGTTCACACACAGCTATACCACATGAACACGCAATCTTCAGCAAAGAATCAACACGTAGAAGATCCTCAATGACACACTGTCATAAACTTCGTAGCGACTTACTCTGTAATAGCACACAACTCTCGGTTGTAGAGATCTCCCCTCAAAGCATGAAACAACACCAAACTATGTTTTGGGTTCCACAAAACAACTCACACAAAAGCAATTGAGATTGTGAATTATAAAACAAAAGTTATGAACCCTCAAATGTTGGAGAAAGATATCAAAACGTATTATGTGATAACGAGTATTTCTCCACCCGAAATCCAGTAGCCTGACATCCTTTATATATTAATAAACAAGATGGTGACGTGTCATGGCAAAACACCTCTCGTTCGAACGATATACGACGTCATTCAAGCGATGCTCCCTCTCGTTCGAACGAGATGTGACGTCATTTGAACGATGGTCACTGATCCTCTTAATTTTGTTAAATAACTGGGAATCCTTAAAAAACAAAATTGTTCACGGGATCAGGAGTTATCTAAAAACATTTATGATAAAAATGTTTAATAAAATTAAAAACATTTAAAAAAATCATTTTAACTTTTATAAAAATATCCTAACACTTTTAATGTAAAATATAAATTGAACTTTGTAAGGACATAAATTTCCAATTGAGTCCCTGTATTATTTTGACTTAATTCCGTGAACAAAACTGTGTTTGTAATATGTCATAGGGAGAATTTTATTTTGTCACGATCCCACTTGGTCTATGACATATTGAAGAAATTGAAGACGTTGCAGCAAAGCTTCAAAGAATTAATCATGTCAAAGTTTAATTGGTGCAAGTTTAATCGTCTTCAAAGTTAATTTCATTCCGAGATCACTCAGGTATGAATGCGTATAATTAATGGTGCTCGGAATTATTTTATAAAAGATAAGGATGTACTTTTTATAAAGAAAAATGTTTTTTTAATGTTTTAAAAGTGTTTTAAAGGTTTACTCTACGTTTTATGATGATAAGCTCAAAAAAGAGTTTGACATTTTTGGATCTCTCATTGGAAGAGACGTTTTAAACAAAAAGTCAAACTTTCGCGCTGTCGTTCAAATGACATCTAATCTCATTCGAACGAGATGGGATGTCTCTCGAACGAGTTCCTCAAGTCGTTCGAAGGACATGTTTTTCAAGGCGGCATCTAAATCCTATTTAAACAGTGTTTTCAACATTATTTCATAAGTGTTCTTTCTGGAAAACAGTTTTACGAACCAGAACCTTGTTTGCACATGTTTTTTAAGGTATACAAAGCATAAACACATCCTTAGAGTTTGCAAAGATCCGAGTTATCATTCTTATATGCTTACGTGATCTTGCTGCACCAAAGTTGTTGGTTATATACATTGAACACAAAGGGTTTTTGCGGTGAAGAAAAGAGAAGGACTTCTTGTTCGACATCGTAGACGAATCAAAGCCATATCGGTGGACACCGAGACATACGTGGACGCGTGTGTTGTGAACAGGTATCGTGGAATATGGAATTTATGCGTGGGCACTATTGAAGAATGGTTGAAGATCAGAAGGAGCGTCAAGACCCGTGGGGATTGATTCTTAGTGTAAGGCTAATCTGTCTTTGTAAAACCATTGTTCATAGTGATTGTCTGGCTTGGCCCGTCCGAGGTTTTTTTCCCATTTTGGGTTTTTTCTTCGTACATCCGACGTTGTGAGTATTCTTTACTTTACTTTACTTGCTTTAATCACTAGATGCATGTTTAGGATTAATCAAGATAAAATTGGTTTAAAGTCAGAATTGGGTTTTTCACAACTTGGTTTGGTGCATAATTAAAAGTTGGATCTTTTTTCGGAGAAAAATTGGCATTGTTTGAAACACTCATATCGGGCCACTCACACTAAATTGGTATCAGTGCTAGAAAACATTTTTATTTATTTTGTGATCTCGCGTGTTTTCAAAGATGAATTCTGGATATAATGAATTTTCTCGAACTCCTGTTTTTTATGGCACTAATTACACTTATTGGAAGATGAGAATGAGATGTGCTTTAAAATCTATTGATGAGCGTGTCTAGCTTGCAATTGAGAAATGTTGGACACCCACTGTCACTATTGTAGGTGAGGTCATTAGTTTAAAGCCTGTTGAGTCATGGATCGAAACTGAACAAAGACTTGCACAATATAATTCTAAGGGTCTGCATGTTATTGCTTCACATGTCACACAGGAAGAATATAATAGAATTATGACTTGTGAAACATCAAAAGAGGCTTAGGATATTTTGGCACTCACTCACGAGGGCACTAGTACGGTTAGGGCGTCAAAACTTCAAAATCTCACTACACAGTTTGAGACCATTAGGATGTTAGAGAGTGACACCTTTAATGAGTTTTATGCTAGGTTGTCCAATATTGTCAACTCGTCGTTTAACCTAGGTGAGAAATGTAATATCTCTTATTTTCATGGCTTTTAAATTTAAGGATTTATTAAATTTAATTGAGATAAATTAATTTAATTTTAATCCGGAATGTTGTTTTAAATATTTACTAAGCATGACGAGAGTTAGTAATTATTGGACATTTGTTATTTGTGGCATATTACTGGATGAGTATAGTAATATATGAGATTTATTTTTATAATATTGTCACGTGTGAATAAAATGACAATTGTGGAAATTTAAGTCAGGACGCGCCTGTGTCGTGTCGGGACTAAATGTGGATTAATAAAAGTGAATATTTTATAAACTATTCGTATGGTCATTTTGAGTGCGCCAACGCATCCTAAAGGGTCGAGATAGTCAGAAAAGTGTACCCGGGGGTTTAGTTTGGGTCTCGGGGCGTTTTTAGGCCTAATTAGTACCCCGGTGGGCATTTTAGACATTTCACATCTTTGGGTAATTAAGCCCACGAATTTTATAGGGTTATATCAGATGGAAAGTTTCATCTTCTAGGGTTAACACAATGAAATACAAATGACGGCCATTGGAGAGGAAGAGGAGAAGCTCTCCAAGGAGTTCTAGGCCAAAAACACATCCGATTGCACCGCCGTCACCACCAACGCGTAGATCGCGTGAAGGGAAACACAACCACACCAAAATCATCTGCAAATCAGAACACCAAAAATCCCAGGCAAGTGTTTATCTTGCTTATTTAGTTGATGCATCTTTCATATTAGTGTAGGAATGATTATGATGAGTTTTATGGAAGAAAACCTAAGATTTGAGATAGGAATCGCATGTAGTTATGGGTTAAATTGATAAATCTGGAAACCCTTGCCATGTAGAGGAATTACCCACGAAATTATGATGTTTACAAGAAGAAAATTTCTGGAAATCCTTGTTAGAACCATGTTTAAGAGAATTGTAGAGTTCTTGATAGTTATAATAATTTTTGGTTGGTTAATCCATGTATAATGATAGAATTCCTCATGCTTCATGTTGGAAATACCTGGTAGGATGATATAAGGTTGGTAGTACAATTTTTGAGACGTTTGGGATTGAAAAATATGGATTTGGATCAAGAAATGTGTTAGAACCCGTAACTGCAATTCTGTAGAAATCGCAATACCTTCTTGATCGATCGATCGAGCCCAGAGCTTCGATCGATCGAAGGGTCGATCGATCGAGCCCCAGACCTCGATCGATCGACCCCTCATGGCAGACTCCTATTTCCCTTTTTAAGTTAGTTAAATTCAAGTTTATGTGAAATAATTCTTGGACATCCTTAATAAAATGTTTTGGGAGATATGGAAGACCAGTAGGACATATGAATAATGTTGGGGCCTTTAATGTGAGATGAGAATTGTATTTTTGGGATAATTACATAAGGAACGATGAAACTACGTATATAAAGTGAGAGATTACGTCAAATAGTTACGATAGAGAATAGGTGAATACCTACTGAATTTTATAATTTGGAGAATAAAGCCATGAGAGTTGTGTGATACGTTGGAATAATACCAAATCAAGGTTAGAAACGAACCGTTATAAGTGTTTACTAAAATATGATAATATGGATAAAGGTCGTAACTATGGGATTTGAGAATATACCCGTTATTGATATGGTAATATTAGTATAGTTATATGATTGTGTATGCATATACTATTTATGTGTGAAAATCATGCCCACGCTACTTGCTATCCCTGAGGTTACCGTGCTGGGACAGTCTTATCTCGATGGGACCTTTACGGGGGATATTGACTTGTACCCTAGAAGATAGATATCCTTGGTACAGGCTATCGCAGTGATAGTTCAGACGGTCCTAAGAGACGCAGGCATGTGCCATCCTCTTAGAGACTTGGAATCTATGCTTCGCCTCAATATTGTTTGTGTATGTATGTTAATACAACTCGAGAGTGATTCCGAATGTATTCCCCTTAATATGAGTGATATGGGGCTTTGGATAGTAGAGTATGCCCGCACCATAGTTTTTATTTGGGGTGCTGTTATGATATATATCTTTTACGAGTAGTTAATATATATATGAAATTCTGAAATCTGGTACTGCCTACTGTGATTTGATATGTAGGACATGGTTGATGAATCAAATTATAAATACTTGTTTTGAGAAAGTATAATATGACACTGTAAAACTTAATTGATTAATAAAGTTAAAATGAGAACTTTGGTTACTAATTGAAATATTCTTTTCAAACAATTGAATCGTTAAATGTTGAATCCTGCAAATAACCTAAGATAAGTTAAATCATTGGGGAAAGATAGTGTGGTATATGATGAGATAGACCATTGGGAAGGTTAGTGCGATAGGTATGCACATTAGAAGAGAGGTGATAATTTCTCAAGAGAGTGTCGCACTAATATGTTGTTGCATTGGCCTGTATCAATTTAAATACTTGCTAAACGAATTTTTAAAATCATATACACTATCGGGCTCTGACCCGTCTCTCTCTCTCTCTATCTCTATCTCTCTCTCTTGTATATATATATATGTATTATAGGTGCCCAGCCACAGGGGAGTCTTACTTAGGATCCTTTGGAAGGAACGTGCTGCAGCTTAGGTGGGAGTTGCAGGCCTGTTGTTTAGACGACTTCATCCATTTGATTCTACTCCTAGTTCAGTTTTATCCAGCAGGGGCATGTGTCGCCCTCTTTCTATTATTTAGTGGGTATTGTCAGAGATTGTAATTTTTACTTTCAGTACCTTTATTTCGGGATTTATTACTGTCAGGATGTTTTCCTTTAGTGTTGTAAATGTTGGGATTTATTATTGTTGATTAAATTCGTGTATGTTCAATTCTATTTTTATTCTTAATGTGCGACTCTTTAGATGTTAATGGTTTAAGGTTTTATAATCGGATTTAATAAAAATGAGAATAAGGTTTTAAATGGTTTTGACACTTAGCTTAATTATTTAGGGTGTTTAAATTGGAAAAGTATTTTTACGACAGTGATGCTAAGAATGAACCAGCTGTTCACCTTGATTTTAATTTAATAAAGGAGTGATCGCCCGGTATTTAATTAGGCGGGGTGTCACAGGTGGTATCTGAGCATCAGGTTCTAGTGTCCTTAGGATCTGTATGGCTTATTATTCTTTCAGCGTTGCTTTGTTTCTTATAGAGCCCTATGTTTAGGATTGTCGAATCCTTTGACGAGATTTTCGTTCTCCTTCTATAATGTGTATACTTTAATGTATTCTAATTTCGTTCGGATGTGTGCGTATACTGAGCGATGACGGATGTCAGAAGAGGACCGTTAAGCGTACATCAGGAGGCAGGGCTCAGTTGAGATTATGAAATATATCCGAGGATGATGACCATAGTCAAGGTCACCTCCATTATGGCATGAGAAGCCACGACTAGAAAGGTGTCTAAGGTGCAGCAACGATTTTCAAATGCTGTTATAGTCAAATGAGGTACTAGGGTAAACTTACCCAACGTATTACAAAAATGTGTAGAGACTGTCAGTGGAAAATTTAAGAAACGCGAAAATTTGTATGTGTTTACCAAAGGAGGTAAAGTATCCAAAGGCTTAAATATAGGACGGAGTGTGGCAAACTGAAAGTGAAAATTTAGAGAAAATTTTCTTGGCTTTCGGGATGAAGTTATAATGGTTGGAGTCGACCACCAATTTTAGAAATGGAATGCTATGCCTATAGGAGAACCTTAGGTACAGTGTTAACCGTATGTTCCTTCCTTAACTGTTCAGGATTAGAAGCAAATGTGGTTCTGAACTCATCGAGAGAAGGCATGTCAGGGGTCCATTCGTGTATATGAATCTTAACCGTTAGCGACTTTTGTATCGAAAGATGTAGATACAAATGGGGGAAATAACTCCGAGTGGGAGATCGACACGTAGTGATAGTTGACAACACTCAAAGAGGTAATTCTGATGGACGAACGATTCAGAGGTTGACATTGTCATATTTTGTCAATATAGATGATAACGCTTCTTTGTGGGGGAAGTTAAAGGAATCGAACAATTTAGTCGAGAATAAGACTGAATACAACGGTGGTGGTATAGCACCACAAAAGCATGTGGATACACATCAGGAAAATCATTTAAATGCTTCAGATAGTTAAATTCTTACCAAGTGATGCTAAATTCAGTAAGTACTATTATAGATAGTAACATGATCTTTATGGCCTAAAAAGTTAAGGGAACAACCGGGATGGCTAACAGGAAATCGAGTTTACTAAAGTTCGAGAGAAGGACAATCCTAACCTGATTAGTAGGACAGGTGGTAAGTGGATTATGTGTTGAGGTATTTTGTGCGAAGTGAAATTGCTCGCGATAATATGTTCCAAAGTGAGAAAAAGGGACAAGAATACGGTGCCTAGTAAAGGACGACGATTAAAAATAATTTTGTTTTGGTTTGGGCAGACGTGCAAAAACCATTTGTGCAGTCAAGACGATTGCCAGGATGGAAGTATAAGTTGTATTCTTAGAGGATGCGGCGTGTTTATGTGAGACGAGTTTAATGCATATCATTATAAATGTTACCATTATGTGAATATTTTCCCTAGTGTAGCGGGATTTTTCTTTAGTGCTATCCACGGAGGATGAATGAGTATATTAACAGTGTTTCATACTTTATTGAGGTTACTCGTTGTAGTGATGCGATACACGAGTATGCTATTATCTTGTTAAAACGTTATAGAAATTGTTAGTACGATAGTGGGCATTTATTACAAGGCTATGGGAGTAGTTGCATTAGTGCAGAATGTTTTGTTGTGGCGAGCTTTACCTGTAAGAAGGTTGGACTCACACCTATATTATCTATCCTGGAGATTTCGGAGGAGATAGCGGGCTCGAGATATTCTATGCCAAAGTATGTATAGACTTTGTCAGTATAATTCCGTATGTATCGGGATTTACCCTGGAGCGAAAAGACTTGACTCGGTATTATGTTTAGCACTCTGGACTTAGTGATAGGAAGAGTGCAGTGTTATATTTATCCTTAAGAGGTGTGGGAGTTAAGAGTTATACCCCTAAAGTTAGAAAAAGGAAATTTAAAGAACTTCGATTGTATGTATCCGAGGTTTATAGAATGTAATTACCATCAACCAATACGGGATGATAGTGAAATTGGTGAAACGTTCTTTGTTAAGCATAATTACGGGAGAAATTGTAACTTTTCTGTCAAGGGACGGAATAAAAGGGGTATATACTATGGACGGAGTACCTAACGGATTTCGATAACCTACAATGCTAGGTAGTAGTGTATCGGGGGGGGGGGGGGGGTTCCTTATTTGGATTTCTCTTTGCGAGACATCCCACGCATGAAACTTAGCGTAAGGTTGGAAATTAGGGAGACGTTTGGTCACTATTCCATGAGTTCGGTACCCTGGTCGAAATGGGATCAAGTAATTATGTATGTAAGTTGGAAGTTGAATTTTGTTTTAAAGCCACTGGAGCCAGATTGTGTGGTAAGAAAGCATTGAAAGTTATACCCACGAGTTGAGGGGTGGAACGATGATAAGGAGAATTTAAGAATTTTGACTTCTAGGGTGATTGAGAGTACCCAAATGTCATAACCACGTACAGAACACAAGGTAAATAAAGAGTTGGAATGATTTTTAGCATGGATTATCTGGAAAGAACTTTATATTATACAAAAGAGATGACCTGTAATTATTTTGATGAATAGAGCGTTAGTGATTTATTTTGGTTGTTGTACCTATTTGGGAAAATTGTTGTACTTATCTGAGGAAGGTTGAGAATTATTATTCCTCTTTTATTGTCATGGAATTTGAATGCCCTATTCCTTCTATTCCGTTGAATTTAGTTAGTCCTACAGATGAGTAGCACGCCGTTCGCTCTCCCAGGGCGGTCGGAGTGTTGCAAAAATGTGGGCATCTTGGTTAACTACAGTTAAAATAGTCCGAGTTGAAGGGACGTGGTAATAGACGTGTGAAATATATGTTTGTGGGACTAGTATAACGAAGTGGAAGTGATAGAGTGGATTAAACGTCACATGAGGGGCGATAATCCATACATAAGTGTGCAATTAGAATAGCACGCCCTAACTTAATTGGAAGGCTGTGGGAAGCCATTCAAGAATTGGTATTCCTTGAATAGAGTAGAATTTAATTGTTATGAAGCACACCCGGAGCGGAGTTGTTATTAGTCAAGAGTGAGAGCGACTTGCGCATACAAAGAGTAATGATGTTAGTATAGTATAAGAGATCCAGAAGTGCGCTTCATGGAGAGAAGAGCACGGGTCAGAACTTCCGGCATACTCCAAGGAAGGAAGGGGAGTATTACGTGTCACTTAATGTGAGACATTTCAAGGGAAGAATCGATGTTTAGCGAGACGTAGTGAGTAGTCTCTACATGCACTACCCATAGGTAAGGTTTGGTTGAAAGAGGAGAATCAACCAAATAATTTTGTGTTTATAAAATATTCCTGAACTTGGAAGAGGTCGGTAAAGCCGGTTAAGTTCTTGAATGAGTTGTCATCCTCAAGACAAGATCAAGGGTTTATCCCGAACATGTGAATTAAGTCGCCGAGAAGGAAGGGGTTGATATTCCTTTGGGCTGGCTTACAATATTAACTAGTATGCCCCAGACTTCCTTTGAAAGGAAGGATCGCGCCAGTGCATGGTCCGGTGCAGTATAAATTTCTAAATCAGGATGAGATTGGTGAATCCCACCTTTGATATGGGATTTCAGGAAGCATCGGAGAAAAGATTTCGTTTCGAGTAGGATGTATCACCCTTAGCCAGGGAATAAGCGCATGGTGATTAAAGATTAGTGGAGCCACGTGAAAGAAATTTTGGAATCTTGGTACGATGATTTCAAGCATGCTCTGTAGAAGCACTCGTACCTGTTTGTCGCGTACGAGGTACTTATTAAGGTTTTGTTATGGAAGAACCTCGACTATTCTCCTTCCGTATGTTTAGAGGAGAGTAGATAACCAGAATTTTTGATCGGTCGAGAAAATATTCGATATCTATGGTGGAATTCCACGACTGTTTTAGGCAGTCAGGAGTGGTCGAATGTTCGTATGATCTTCTCAGAGGGGATTTTTGTGTATGAATAAATACGAGTAGTTTTTCATGTAGTGAGGTGCGGCCTCCTAATGATAGTGAGATAAGGAAATTATAACGTATAGGCGTGACCTATGCGACTGTTGTCGGGTGGGAGCACAATGTGAAGTGTCTCCAATAAGAATGTAAAACAATGTTGCTGTGAGGAAAAAGCTATAGTGATTGAGCGCCGTACTATGTAGATAATTTGCGTACTGACAAGGATTGCCAGAATTGTGCTACCTGGTAGGCCTTATTTTCCGAATTTCGAGACGAAATTCCGTTATTAGGGGGGAAGTATGTAATACCCCGTATTTTTATGGCTTTTAAATTTAAGGATTTATTAAATTTAATTGAGATAAATTAATTTAATTTTAATCCGAAATGTTGTTTTAAATATTTATTAAGCGTGACGAGAGTTAGTAATTACTGGACATTTGTTATTTGTGGCATATTACTGGATGAGTATAGTAATATATGAGATTTATTTTTATAATATTATCACGTGTGAATAAAATGACAATTGTGGAAATTTAAGTCAGAACGCGCCTGTGTCGTGTGGATTAATAAAAGTGAATATTTTATAAGCTGTTCGTATGGTCGTTTTGAGTGCGCCAATGCGTCCGAAAGGGTCGAGATAGTCAGAAAAGTGTACCCGGGGGTTTAGTTTGGGTCTCGGGGCATTTTAGGCCTAATTAGTACCCCGAGAGGGCATTTTGGACATTTCACATCTTTGGGTAATTAAATCCACGAATTTTATCGGGTTATATTAGATGGAAAGTTTCATCTTCTAGGGTTAACACAATGAAATACAAATGACGGCCATTGGAGAGGAAGAGGAGAAGCTCTCCAAGGAGTTCTAGGCCAAAAACACCTCCGATTGCACCGCCGTCACCACCAACGCGTAGATCGCGCTACGGGAAACGCAACCACACCAAAATCATCTGCAAATCAGAACACCAAAAATCCCAGGCAAGTGTTTATCTTGCTTATTTCATTGATGCATCTTTCATATTAGTGTAGGAATGATTATGATGAGTTTTATGGAAGAAAACCTAAGATTTGAGATAGGAATCGCATGTAGTTATTGGTTAAATTGATAAATCTGGAAAGCCTTGCCATGTAGAGGAATTACCCACAAAATTATGATGTTTACAAGAAGAAAATTTCTGGAAATCCTTGTTAGAACCATGTGTAAGAGAATTGTAGAGTTCTTGATAGTTATAATAATTTTTGGTTGGTTAATCCATGTATAATGATAGAATTCCTCATGCTTCACGTTGGAAATACCTGGTAGGATGATATAAGGTTGGTAGTACAATTTTTGAGACGTTTGGGATTGAAAAATATGGATTTGGATGAAGAAATGTGTTAGAACCCGTAACTGCAATTCTGTAGAAATCGCAATACCTTCTTGATCGATCGATCGAGCCCCAGACCTCGATCGATCGACCCCTCATGGCAGACTCCTATTTCCCTTTTTAAGTTAGTTAAATTCAAGTTTATGTGAAATAATTCTTGGACATCCTTAATAAAATGTTTTGGGAGATATGGAAGACCAGTAGGACATATGAATAATGTTGGGGCCTTTAATGTGAGATGAGAATTGTATTTTTGGGATAATTACATAAGGAACGATGAAACTACGTATATAAAGTGAGAGATTACGTCAAATAGTTACGATAGAGAATCGGTGAATACCTACTGAATTTTATAATTTGGAGAATAAAGCCATGAGAGTTGTGTGATACGTTGAAATAATACCAAATCAAGGTTAGAAACGAACCGTTATAAGTGTTTACTAAAATATGATAATATGGATAAAGGTCGTAACTATGGGATTTGAGAATATACCCGTTATTGATATGGTAATATTAGTATAGTTATATGATTGTGTATGCATATACTATTTATGTGTGAAAATCATGCCCACGCTACTTGCTATCCCTGAGGTTACCGTGCTGGGACAGTCTTATCTCGATGGGACCTTTACGGGGGATATTGACTTGTACCCTAGAAGATAGATATCCTTGGTACAGGCTATCGCAATGATAGTTCAGACGGTCCTAAGAGACGCAGGCATGTGCCATCCTCTTAGAGACTTGGAATCTATGCTTCGCCTCAATATTGTTTGTGTATGTATGTTAATACAATTCGAGAGTGATTCCGAATGTATTCCCCTTAATATGAGTGATATGGGGCTTTGGATAGTAGAGTATGCCCGCACCATAGTTTTTATTTGGGGTGCTGTTATGATATATATCTTTTACGAGTAGTTAATATATATATGAAATTCTGAAATCTGGTACTGCCTACTGTGATTTGATATGTAGGACATGGTTGATGAATCAAATTGTAAATACTTGTTTTGAGAAAGTATAATATGACACTGTAAAACTTTATTGATTAATAAAGTTAAAATGAGAACTTTGGTTACTAATTGAAATATTCTTTTCAAACAATTGAATCGTTAAATGTTGAATCCTGCAAATAACCTAAGATAAGTTAAATCATTGGGGAAAGATAGTGTGGTATATGATGAGATAGACCATTGGGAAGGTTAGTGCGATAGGTATGCACATTAGAAGAGAGGTGATAATTTCTCAAGAGAGTGTCGCACTAATATGTTGTTGCATTGGCCTGTATCAATTTAAATACTTGCTAAACGAATTTTTAAAATCATATACACTATCGGGCTCTGACCCGTCTCTCTCTCTCTCTATCTCTCTCTCTCTCTCTCTCTTGTATATATATATATGTATTATAGGTGCCCAGCCACAGGGGAGTCTTACTTAGGATCCTTTGGAAGGAACGTGCTGCAGCTTAGGTGGGAGTTGCAGGCCTGTTGTTTAGACGACTTCATCCATTTGATTCTACTCCTAGTTCAGTTTTATCCAGCAGGGGCATGTGTCGCCCTCTTTCTATTATTTAGTGGGTATTGTCAGAGATTGTAATTTTTACTTTCAGTACCTTTATTTCGGGATTTATTACTGTTAGGATGTTTTCCTTTAGTGTTGTAAATGTTGGGATTTATTATTGTTGATTAAATTCGTGTATGTTCAATTCTATTTTTATTCTTAATGTGCGACTCTTTAGATGTTAATGGTTTAAGGTTTTATAACCGGATTTAATAAAAATGAGAATAAGGTTTTAAATGGTTTTGACACTTAGCTTAATTATTTAGGGTGTTTAAATTGGAAAAGTATTTTTACGACAGTGATGCTAAGAATGAACCAGTTGTTCACCTTGATTTTAATTTAATAAAGGAGTGATCGCCCGGTATTTAATTAGGCGAGGTGTCACATGAATATTCCTGACAACCGTGTCATTAAGAAAATCCTTAGGTCGTTGCCTAGTAGGTTTGATGCGAAAGTGACCATTTTAAACTCCTTGGGTAGGTTAGAGTCAACGAAACTAGAAGAGATTGTATGTGACTTACAAAGCTATGAAATCGACATGATTACCTCCAAGCAAGTGCGTAAGAAAGAAAAGGGTATTGCCTTGAAAACCCGGAAGGAGGAAATTAAAGTTTCGAATTCCGATTTTGATTTCGATTTTGAGGATGTTGCTTTGTTGGCAAAGAAATTTAAAAAATTTATTATGTTTCAAAAGCAATCGAAAGATGCCAAGAAATTTGAAAAATTCAAGAACAAAAAAGTAGATCCCACCTCTAAGGATAAGTTTGTGAAGCCTAAGAGAGATGAGTCAGATAAGTGTTTTGGGTATGAGGGGTACGGTCAAAAAGTTAAGGAGTGTCCCACTAGACTTAAGAAAGAATGCAAGCAACCCATTGTCTATAGTTCCACCTTAAGTGATAGTGATCCATAAGAGGGAGAGAGTTCCCCCATTGATCGTAACTTTGTTGCGTTTATGGCATGTCATGTGAGCGACGACGATTCTCATGTGCATGACACTTTCGAGGAGGTTTTGAGTGTATCCTATATTAGTGAGGGTGAAGAGAGTGACGAGGAGGAGGTAGATGTGAAAGAGTTGCAAAATGCGTTTAATGAGTTGTATATCGAAACGGTGAAGGTGAAAAAGGCTAACTCAAAATTGCAATCTAAGTTGAATGAGCATGCCATAGAAAATGATGATAGTTTGATTGAGGATCTTAGGGCACGAGAGATGAAGTTTAAGGAGAAACTTGAGTTTATGGAGAAAGAGAGAGATAATCTCCGTGGTTTGCTGGAATCCTTGAAAAAGGAGATTTTAATGTTTGAGGAGTCTAGGCGTTTGCTCGAGTCTAGGATTAGTGAGTTGGAGGAGAGATTGAGAGACTCGTCTAGAGTCAAGTTTGATTTGGAGGCTAGGTCGCAGAAGTTAGATAAGATCTTAGGCACCGTCCAAATTAAGGAAGATAGGGGAGGTATAGGTTTTGGTGAGAGAGTTGTTTCCATCCCCCCCCGCACGTGTGAGAAACACTAGGATGGTTTGAAAATGTCCCCATAAAGGTAATCATTCCCACCACCGCTACTCTTGCACGTTTTGTGGTAGGAAAGGTCACTTTAGGCATTATTGTTATGACCTTAGACAAGCTCCTAGTAAGTTTAAGAATAAAGTTGCACTGGTTACCCAAACCTTCATGCGTCGTTTTACACCTACTTGGGTTAGGAAATCGGATTTCGTGGCTTTAGGAATTAAATTTCATGATTCTCGTTTGGGTGCACTTGATTCTTCCCATGCTAAATCTAAAGGATGATAGTGTTTTCATGTTTGTCATATGTTAGTTTGCTTCATGATATATTCATTGCTAGTATTATGACATGTGTATCATTTTGTATTATAGTTTTCAATTGTTTGAGTCCTATTTGAAAAATACAAAAAGATTTTTTTTTTAAATCATGAAAATCCAAAAAGATTTTCGATTTTTGTTTTTGAGTTTACATGTTTGATGTGGCATATTGGTGTGCTTGGACCCCCCCCCCCAATCGTTTCATTATCCATGTGGCTAGTACATTTGGTCATTATTATCAATGCTTAGAATGATCTTAACCATTGTTTATATGGGGTTGTTTCGAAGTTGATATGCATTTTGATTCGACTTTGTATATATGCCAACATTGCACACATGCACGAGTTTATATGGATGTTTGACTTCTCTTTCATATTTGAATTTGGCGAGGCGTTCTTATCTCAATCTTATCATCTATGCTTAAGTAGACTTAAGGAGAAATGTGCATGTAATAACCGTTTACCGTGAGGATTTAAAATTGGTAAAAATAATGAGTGATTCACGGGAAATGGCTGCGAGAGTTCAAAATTGACTTGTCGTGAAAGCCACCGGTTAAAAGATCCCCAAAAAGAAAATGCAAAATGCTAAGAAAAGGGCCAATAAGATTTTCTCTAAGTTGAGAATGCTAGAAACCTCAAAAGAACTTGAAAAAGTATATATTTCTGAGGGAGTTTTGGTTGGAGAAAATTTAAAACGGGTTTGCACAACTAATCCTAATGTTGAAACATTGCAATTTGACGCTATTGTTTGTAGAATCGTCAAAATTCTGGATTTGTGTGCATGTAGTATGTTTAGTTCATTAAGCTCACTCTTTAATTGTCATATGGCTATGATAAAGTTTGATGATTTATCGCTATCAATTAGAGCTTCTTGATTGTTTCGATGTGTTGAAATTGTGACTTATTTGTTGTAGTTTCACGCCCAGTCATTCCATGTCCATGTTTGAGCAAATCGGTACTATGTTTGCATGTAACTCGCTTTTTAAGTTTTTATGAGTTTTTGCGTTTTGTGTTAAAAGACTACTGTTTTAACACCGTTTTGCATCTGTCAGGCCCTTCTTGGAATTTTTTGTGGAAATTTTTTCACTGGGCAATATTATAACATATTTCTAGGAATCTGGGAAATTTTGACAAGTCGTGCGAAGTCGTTCAAACGACATCTCATCTCGTGCGAACGACATTTGTACTTCGTTCGAGCGACTTCCTCATCTCATTTGAGCGAAGTCCCTAGCTCGTTCAAACGACAGGCTGTTTTGGAGCTTCTGATTGGTTTGGAGTCCACTAGTTTAATTTGATATATTTTTGGTACTACTGGAAGCATTTTGGACTAACTGGTTTATATGCAGGTTCTTTTATGTTCCAAATTGATATTTTGCATATGAATCCGTTTATCACACCTGATTAATTTGCGATATTCTTTGTGTGATTCCTTGGTTTACTAGCTACTGATTTATCATTGCTTGATCATATTTAGCTGGTTGTTTCATGATTATCTAGCGTTTTTCAATTCTCAAATTGGTATCAACTTGATTCAAATTGGTTTCATATTCTCATGCTGAATATTTCATATTGGTTTATCATTTCATCGGATTGTCTATTCGAGACAAAAAGGGGGAGAGATGTATGTGATGTAGGGGGATATTTGTTGAGCGCTACTATTGATAGCTGGACTTACATATTGTTTGATTATATTTGTTTTAAATTTGGTATCAAATAATTGCTCACATGTTTCATATGATTTCTTCTTATTAGAAATATAAATTGGTATAATTTGTTCCTCCATACTTCACTAGGTATATGTTTGTCTGTTTCATGTGTCTGCTTCAGCAATTAGAGATTTCAAGACTACATCACATTTAGACAGTCCATGCTTGCCAGTGCTACATATTCTAGTCCGTGTCCTGTATTTTTGATTTTGGATTTATGGGATGGAATTTAGGAGTCATACGGCTTGACGGCCCAGTTAGGCATTTCACTAGTTTAGTTTTGTCCCGGAATAGTCAAAGGGGGAGATTTGTAAGGACATAAATTTCCAATTGAGTCCCTGTATTATTTTGACTTAATTCCGTGAACAAAATTGTGTTTGTAATATGTCATAGGGAGAGTGTTATTATGTCACGATCCCACTTGGTCTATGACATATTGAAGAAATTGAAGACGTTGCGGCAAAGCTTTAAAGAATTAATCATGCTGAAGTTTAATTGGTGCAAGTTTAATCGTCTTCAAAGTTAATTTCATTCCGAGATCACTCGGGTATGAATGCGTATAATTAATGGTGCTCGGAATTATTTTATAAAAGACAAGGATGTAATTTTTATAAAGAAAGATGTTTTTTAATGTTTTAAAAGTGTTTTAAAGGTTTACTCTACGTTTTATGATGATAAGCTCATAAAAGAGTTTGACATTTTTGGATCTCTCATTGGAAGAGACGTTTTAAACAAAAAGTCAAACTTTCGCGCTGTCGTTTAAACGACATCTAATCTCGTTCGAACGAGATGGGATGTCTCTCTAACGAGTTCCTCAAGCTGTTCGAATGACACGTTTTTCAAGGCGGTATCTAAATCCTATTTAAATAGTGTTTTCGTAATAATTTCGTAAGTGTGCTTTCTGGAAAACAGTTTTACGAACCAGAACCTTGTTTGCACATGTTTTCTAAGGTATACAAAGCATAAACACATCCTTAGAGTTTGCAAAGATCCGAGTTATCATTCTTATATGCTTACGTGATCTTTCTGCACCAAAGTTGTTTGTTCTACACATTGAATACAAAGGGTTTTTTCGATGAAGAAAAGAGAAGGATTTCTTGTTCGACATCGTAGACGAATCAAAGCCATATCGGTGGACACCGAGACATACGTGGACGCGTGTGTTGTGGACAGGTATCGTGGAAGAAATAATTTCTGTGTGGGCACTATTGAAGAACGGTTGAAAATCAGAAGGAGCTTCAAGACCCGTGGTGATCGAGTCATAGTGTAAGGTTAATCTGTCTTTGTAAAACCATTGTTCATAGTGATTGTCTGGCTTGGGCCGTCCGAGGTTATTTACTTATTTTGGGTTTTTTCCTCGTACATCCGGTGTTGTGAGTATTCTTTACTTTACTTTACTTGCTTTAATCACTAGATGCATGTTTAGGGTTAATCAAGATAAAATTGGTTTAATTTAAGAATTGGGTTTTTCACAACTTGGTTTGGTGCATAATTAAAAGTTAGATCTTTTTCGGAGAAAAATTGGTTTTGTTTGAAACACACATATCGGGCCACTCACACTTCACAAACTTAAACATATTTTACCAAATTCATTCTTGTTGGGCTTGAATGTTAAAGACTTCTTGAAATTTGGATTCGTCTTTGTAGATGTAAGCTTCTAAATCCTTCGACGACTTGTAGCTGTATACGGTGTACTAAATTGTGACAGACAATATCCTTACATTTATAGGCAAAGAGAGAGAAGTCAAATTCTCCTTTAAAGGATTGCTAAGACAATCACACTGGCCACTCGACGATGACGTTTAACAGCGGGACTGAATCTATAACATCGAAAGGAAGTAATTTTTTTTAATTCTCTATTAACGTGGTTATCATACTCTTCAAATATCTTATAAATCATGTATAAAATATAACTTAGAGTTAGCTCTTGTATAAAGACTTTAATCAATATAGAAACAAATATTTTCTCATCTCTTTTCATTCTGTTTAGTGTATTAGTTCTGAAATATATTATGGATATAATGATATTGTTTCAAAGAAATTTAAATTTGTAAATATAAAGCGATCTTATATTTAATTTTGGCATGGGCCCTTTAAATATGAGAACCGACCCCGGATAGGATACTTAACCTTTTTCACCCATCCAAAAAATGCTCTCCACTTGCCCTTCTTCACCCCCCATACTTGCCCACACCCACACCCACACCCCACACCCACACAACAACATCAACTACCTCCATCTCTCTATCCTCAAATTTATATAAACACAAATGAAACCTAACCAAATCTCAAGTCCCAACAGTTTGGTTTGCAATAGTTTTTTTTAGGGACATATACCAAATAGTCCCTCAGACATTTTTTAATACCCATTTAGTCCAAACTTTTTTATTTTGCCTCAAAAAGTCCTTTGCCACATATTTTGGAGAGGGAGTGCCGCTGGCGCGGACCTCTAAAAATAAGAGGATATTGAGTGCTTGAGGGACTAAATGGGTTAAACTAAAAATATGTGTCATTTTAAAAAAATATATATTTATAGTAGGGACTATTTAATAATTGACCCTTTTTTTTATAGAGTGGTAATGGGAAAGAAAGAAGCGAAAGTTTTGCGTTTATTGCAAAGCCCGTACGTGATGAGGGCTCGAATCGCACTCAATATCAAAGGGGTTGAATATGAGTTCCTTGAATAGATATTTCGGTCCAAGAGCGAGCTTCTCCTTAAATCTAACCCAGTTCACAAGAAGGTCCTAGTTCTCATCCGTGGTGACAAGGCTGTATGTGAATCACTTGTTATTGTCCACTATTATTGACGAGGTCTGGGCCAAGGGGACTTCAATCCTTCCTTCCAATCCTTGGGGCAGCTTATATTGACGATAAGGTTTGTGTTTTTGACTTTTTTTCATTTTCTATGTTCTTTCATCTACCATTTATTTAGAATTATAATACAAATTTTTATACACTAAAATACTAAAACAAATATTATACGGACGTGCTGGTATTATAAAACACTAGCATGGAATAAAAAAACAACTACATAAAATTTATTTAAAATAAAATCGACAAACATCTTAACTAAATTACAAAGAATATATGTGCTGGCAAAAATAAAAATATTCATAAGGCGTTTCATCAAACCGGGGGCTTACAATATATGAGCTACAAAAAAACAAAAAGTTCATATTGCAATAAGATGGGGAAAAAATCTTGGAGAAATGTTTGGATGACAAACCCTTTAGAGAAACCTTTTTTTTTATCGTCATCTTTTGGCATGTCAGATGAGAGGAGGATAAACAAAATGTACAAAAACAATTTCTAAAGGAAAACATGAAACTCTTGTACATTTGCAAGGAACACATTCCAATAATATTTTCAAGATTTCAATCATTTACGTAGTCATACTTAGTAGTACCAACTAAATATATACACAAAACAACCAATTTATACACATAAAATATGGAAATGAAACCGTATATTCTGTAAATTGAAATTCAATAGTATTGAATAAAAGTAGAATGAAATTATATAATTCTCAATTCGATAAACCAAATACAACGCGAGATAACATGTTTTTTTCCTTTTTTTAATTTTAGCATCACGAATTATTGAGCTACAAAACTTGGTTTCGGGTAACCCACCATTTGAAAGTTGTTACTCATTAATTTTAATTACTCGCCTGCTGATTTCCTTCACCACGCCTTTCAATCCCATAATTTTTTTTTTCAAATCTATCAGTTTGAGAATGAATTTTTAAATCCCCCTAAACATAAAGTAATATCATAAGAGTCTAGTTCAAGAACTTTAGGAAATTTTAAGAATCATTCAAACCCAATTCATAAAATTTAAAAAATACATTTTAAACTTTACCGAACGAAATTTAAAAAGTCAAAATAATTATTTTTCAAACACCTTACATCAAGTAATATCATTCAAACCCCTTTTTAATAATATTAAAAAGTATTAATATTGATACCACAAAAGATCCATTTCATTTCTAGCACACAATAGAAAAAATATGGATAGAAAAAAAATCACATTTAGCACCTAAAAAACGAATACGAAAATATTAAACCACCCTGATCAACCACTGCAAAATATGAAACTAAAGATACAATTAAAAACACCAAAAGCTAACAAAACAAAATCTCAACAAACTGAAAGATTCGAAAATGAAATCACAAACTAACCAAACTAAGCAATGTAAAAGGTCCAAAACAAAGGCCTCAAATCTCTTTGATGAAACATCAAAAGCTCCAACTAATAGAATCATATGGATTTGATCCACCCAAATGAAAATGAACCGTGTCCAGTTATTAAGTTTTTAAACAAATACACATCTAATGTTGATCCAAAACAATCTTACCCAGAAGTGGATTCATTTCAGCCGAATTCAGTCCCAGGTCCGCCTCTCTTTGTCATGATTTGAGACAACATGAGATTTATAAGTTTTCAAGTTTAAACATAATCAACGTGCCCAAGTTTACAAAGGTAAGTTCTTGAAGGAAATGACTTTGTAAATTCCGCCTATCTTCAAGGCATAACTGAAAGACCATTCAAGCTACATACACAATACAAAGCAAATATATGAACGAGAAAGTTATAACATCCACATGACAAACTCGAAAAAAAATAAGAACATAGAAAACAAATGCAAGAATAGCTCCAAGAACAAAATCACATACATAGAACAACAACATACATCATAAAAAATAGAATCTAGGTCGTAAGGGGGAGAGATTTTATGAGTTTTTCGTAATTTAGTCTTGCTTTAATATACTTACTAACACTAAAAGCCTACAATTATTTCTTAAGAAGATAAAAAGTCTAAGATATTTTGGAAATGTAAAAGGTTCGGTAATCTAAAAGACAAACAATAAATAGAGAAAAAGTGAATGAGTTCTTTAAAAATGGACGGAGGAGAGAGAGAGAGACAATGTCAAGTGTGGTTCGTTTATTTGAGAGTTAATAATAAATACTCATTAACACCTCTCTTACTATTGTTTTAGAGGTATTATATAAATATATAGATGCCTAGAAAATGTATATAGGGACCCCCCAAAGCTGAAAGAAAATTAAAAGGTCTTACTATAAAACTAAAAACCTAAAATCTTGAATTAACACTCCAAAACTAAATGGGTAAGTGAGCTCAATGAGTAGGAGTTGGGTGAGGAGTTATTTGACATTTTTTATTATCATATTATCAGTTATAATGTTTAGGATTTAATGATATTTGGGTATTATCCCTTTGTAATTATCTTTTAGTATTTATCCTTAAGTATTGTAGCTATAGTAGAAGAATGTGCTTATAAATAACTTTAACCCTCATTATTAAGGGAAGACTTGAATGAATGAAATATCGAGTGCTTAATTTTTTCTTAGTTTTTCAGTTTTATTTCTTCTCTGATTATCGTGCTCATTTCTTGGATAATTTTTTTTTATTTCCAATTAATTTAACTTACTCTTAATAGTTGGTCCTACACCAGTAAGACTCTAAAATCGACCCAAACAAAGATTCAAAATAAATAAATAATATAGGTTCTAAAACTATTTCCAAGGCATTGAGAGCACTTTTACTCCACCCAAATGTTCCAATGAATTTTTCTTTTTTTTTGTCCCTTTGAGACTATTTAAAGGATTCCAAGTTCCTACACAATAAAGTGATAGGGAATCATTTTAAAGATCCCCCATATGTGAAAAATTCTTGATACAAGAGTAGTGGAGATTTAAAGTCGAACCAAAAACAATCCGGTGGTCAAATGATTCTTTGGAACCTATAACTATAGATATTTCAATACTAAAGAATGTATTTATCTCGTTGTGAACAAATGTATTTATCACCAGTTTTGGGTATGGAGCATTGCATTCCAGTCAGGGGCATACCTACATTGTCCTGAGAGGGGACGGTCACATCCACTAAAGTTTCAATTTTTTTTCCAAATATATGGCAAATAAACAGATATAGGTGACTAAATGTAAGTTTCTAAAGGAAACGATGTGTAAATATGGGATTTTCAAAGGTAAGGAGAAAAAAGTAAATATTTAAGAGGACATATACACAAGCATGCACACTTCTCTCATTTAATTAAACTACCCTTTTAAAATTTTAACAAAAAGTCCTAAGTTAAGAAAATAACTCTCTCTCTCTGAGGTGTACTCAAAACCTTACCTTAACGAGCCCACTCCAGCTCTCCCCGTCTCGGCATTCTCCCTCTTCATCGATCATTTATGCTCTCCCTCCATCAAGCCCTCTCTCTATTAAATCTATTACCATCGTTCAAAACTTTCTTCTTACATGTATATGCCCCATTGAAGTTTTGAGTGGTTGTTAGGAAATTTAATTGCTAATAACATTATTGAAAAATTAGTTTTGCTAAGTTAATAATATTTGTAACTGAATTGATTGAGCTTGGCTATATATATTGAAAGATCCTGGTACTTTTAATTTTATTTTGATCAATAATAACATTTGTGTTTTTTCAATTGGTTGTAATTATGATAATTTTCTTATCAAATTAGGGTTCAAGCGGTGGCATTTGGTATCGGAGAAGATTACAAGATTGGATATCATTGATTTATTGGTAGGGGGTACAAGATTCAAGAGACTCTCAAGAAAGAGTGAGGGGATATTGATGGGGAAAAGAAGAAACAAAGAATACCATCAGTGAGCTTCAAAATAGTATGAAGAGAACATTCGAAAGGTGGTACAACTGTTATATCTTACTACACTATCACAAACCATCAATTTGGCCAAGATGTAAGAGGGAGTAATTGAGAATGAAAAAAGGAAAGGCAAATCAAGTTTTAAGAATAGAGTTAATTGAGATGGTTCCCAAGGTTCAACTATAATTTTCGAAGGGAGTAACACCTCCATTATGAACCTGTTAGAACCTATGTAAAAGTCCTCTAAAAAATTATTTGTTAAGAAAATATCTTATGTTCAGAATGAGAATTCTTAATATATTCTTAATCAATTTATTAGATTATCAAGATTACATAATAAAAATAATGTTGGAACTCTGTACCTAAACCCATAGTGGTGAATAAAACTTGGGGTTAAAGGTCTTCCACAAACCAATCCCCCTCTCTCTATGAGTTCTCTCTCAGTGACGGGAAATAAAGAGGAGAGTGTTTTGAGTGTATTAGCCTAGGGAACTAGAACCTTTTTTTTTGTATAGGCATCTAATTAAAACCCTATAAATGCTAATTAGGTTACTCTTGAGTAACCAACATGTGACTCTTTGATAACTATTAGGTGAAACTTGGGTAACCACACATTAAAAATTTCATACTTGTATTAGATGTCTTATCGAACTATACTAATCAGATCACTTTATTAGCCCAATAATAATAGAAGTCCATGAGTACAGAAATAATCACAATTAATAATCCCACGAAAGAAAATAAATCAATCACGCATACAACACACAATATATGTGGTTTGATAGATTGTCTAAGTCTACAGAAAGGTTACTGTTTTTCTTATTAGCGTGTCTCTCAAGATCATAAAGTTACATTCCTTTGACCCCGAGGTGAGGGTTTACATTTATAGTTGTGTTCAAGAGGTTGAATTGTATATGTAATTCTTCCTACTGGAGTGTAACTCATAAGGTGTCCTTAAATATCTCTCTGAGATCTCGATTTGAGCTTATTATAATGTATTTAATCACATATTAAATACACGAGTGAAACTATCCATTGGAGTTGGGTCAAGTTGCCCCTATCTCGTAGTGGGTTGGTCATCCAACTTTGTAAATTGCCCTAGTGAATTACTTTACCCACCATAATTTCCCCTAAAATTTATGAGTTGAGACTTGTTAGGCCAATAAATTTTAAGCTCGTTATAGGCCCAAGATCCATTGTTGTTGACTTCAGCATGATGGTTTTTTAATAACCTTGAATTTCCGAGGGTACGCTCGCCCGAGCAAGGTTGTTATGGCGTAATTATAATAACCCTGGAACGTTAAGGGTACGTTGGTCCGGGCAATGATCATAAGCGCCAAACATCATTCTCGAGAATCGTCCCTCATGATACACAATGTTTGAAACAAAACTTCGCCACTTTAAACTGTCATCTTTGTATTCCTTAGCTTTTTTCTTCACAAATATTCGAAAAGTTTCCTTTCTAGTTCCCATTTCTACAGAGCTTCCTCATATCACCTCTTTCTCTCTATGCTCTTACTTCTTTCTTCTTTCGTTCATAGTTTTCTTCTCTATTCTTTGTTGCTTGAACTTCTTCCATCAATAGCTACTCTTCATGGTAAAAGTGTTGAGGAGTTAAGAAAAATGTACTCCATTCTTGATTGGGTGGGAATTAACTGTTTCCCCATGCCCAAAGATGTTAGGGATATGGATGAGGGCACTGCATTCACACCCTTACGGTAGTCCAAGAGGGTTTGACATTTCCCCTAAATCGATTATTTTTCGAATTGTTTGATTATTTTTAAGTTTCTCTTGTCCAGTGTTCCCCAAATACCTGGAGAATAGTGAATTGGGTACACAGGGTTAATAAGATTTATGGGACTAACTTGGGGTTCCCAAAAATTAAGTTCTGATATGTTTGGTAGCCCACCACTGATAGTCTTCTGTACTTAAAAGTGAGGAAAGTTAACATAATTGCGGTTGTGAATCTACTTGATTCCAATAAAGGATATTGGGAGTAGGGTTTTATTGCCAAGAACTGGCAACATCCTCCCCTTCCTGAGGGGGAGAAACACACAGGGCCTTTGTGCCTTAACTAGGGGGAAGATCATATAGGTTGCTATTTATTTTTTCCTTTTATTAATGAAATTTTGTTTTTGTTACTTGCTTTGCTTGCTAATGCATGTATAACTCATTTTTGTGCAGCTCGAGCTAAAAACAAGGATCCATCTCACCAACATATACATGTTTCTTCCCTTTTGGAGCTTTGGAAAATCGGGGACATATTTCCTGATGGTAAACATCCTCGATCAGTTGCCTATCTTCTTGAGTATACTAATACCACATCCAACTTTGTTGGTCTTCCAGTGGACGAGATCCCAGAGATCACTTCTCTGGACGAGGAAACTTCTTATTTGATCGGTCCAATAGATGTTTAATCTTGCTTCCAAGAAGAAGAAGAAAAAGATCACATGGATCCCCTCAGGAAGCGGCTTGCGCTTGCTGAAGGTAACGAGGATGATCAAATCTATAATATCCCGTAACTTTGAGAGCATATTTATGAATATTTTATAAGATTTTAGTCCGGATATTTTAATTTAAATGAAAATATTTTTTTTTATATTACATTTAAAAATAATTTATTTTTCTTTGAAATCGAATCAAACATTTGAATTCAAATTTAAATGGCTTTTGGACATTTTGTGATGATTTAAATATGTAAAGTGGATAATTTTAAATTAAAGGGTAATATAGTAATATGAATTAGTTTAGGCTCCAAGATAGGATTTGAGAGAGATCTTATATAAAGAATATTATATGTTATTATCAGGAAAGAAAGATGAAAAAAAGGACATAAACGAAATCAAAAGAGTAAAAAACAAGTAGAATGAGAAGAGCCAATTTGGAGTGTTTAGATATTCTTTTTGAGTGCTTTCGGATGAGATTTGAGAAAAACTCAAAACACATACCTGACCTATTTTTTCGTGTAGAATCCAAAGCTAACGTCGGATTAGAAGTTTAGATAATTCTTGGATCTTAATTTTTTTAGTTTTCAAAATAGCCTTAAAATGGTGGATTTTGACTCGCTTGAGGTAATTTTGTTCTCCCGTGATTAATTTAGTGTGCTACACTTATTCAACCTTAATTGTATAGTAATATACATGTTATGTGTTGAATTTATATGTATTGTATGCTCGTGTATTATATTCATTCTTTCACCCATTTTGTATGTGTTGTTTTCATGCCGTGTAGTTTGGGGGTAACGATACTAGTTGAGTTTACGCGCATGTTTGGTTATAGAAATTGGGTAGAAAATATGTAAAATTTATTTATGGGAATTGAATCTTAAATTTATTTTAATTGGAAGAATGATATTATGATGATTATTATTGGAGAATGCTTAGACATTCCTTAGCCAAACCACCCGCTGGACGGGGTGTGCTGTCGGCTACAATTTTGTTTATTATCCAATGACTAGGCTATGGACCCTGGTTAGCGAGTATGCCAAGTGTTATTATAGCTGTGATGCCAAGATTTTATGGAGGTGATGATAGGTTATGATGGGTCGTGTACCCGAGTTATATTATATATTTTAGGGGGCCATTGGATTGTTTCGAGAATAATTGACAGGATAGTGGATGGTAGTCCATACCGTACTGTGGGAAATCTGACAGGAATTTTAATATGGGACATTGGGTTGTATAGTGTCGTGGTGAGATCATAGGTGATGATTATATTATTGGGATTTTAGTTTGAGTGTTCATATTGCATACACTCTTCTATATGATACACACACACACACATGAGTATGTGTAGTTACACTTGGAGCATTTACACGAGCTACTGAATAGTTCGCTCATCCCCCCATAGTTTTTTGTATTTTAGATTGATACAAGATGATATTTATGATATTGTTGGGATTGGGACCATCACTAGAGGCTTTGGATACTTATTTTCAGAATTTCTAGTATCATTTTGTTTATTGTAAATTATTTTGTAAAATGACATTTGAGATTTAATAAAATTGAGAAATTTTATTCAGTCGATTTATTATTTATGCTTTCGCAAATTTATGCTCAATCTAAATTGTATTGTTTTATAAACAAAATCTCTAATTTATCAGTATTTTTCAGTAGCACCTCCAGGGGTGTTACAAAGTGGTATCAGAGCATATGTTATTCGTATTCTCGGGCCTAGGGTTATTGGTTCATTACGTCGTCTGTTGAGAAAGATTTGGTTTATGTTGGATCTTATTTAGGTGATGTCGAACTTTCTGTTTGAATTTAAGAAAATTTCGGCTGAATTTCGCGGACGAAATTCCTTTTGTAAGGGGAAGAATGTAATACCCCATAATTTTGAGAGGATATTTATGAATATTCGATAAGATTTTAGTGACGATATTTTATTTTAAATGAAAATGTTTTTTCATATTACATTTAAAAGCAATTTATTTTTGTTTGAAATCGAATCAAACATTTAAATTCAAACTTAAATGGCTTTTGGACATTTTGTGATGATTTAAATATGTAAAGTTGATAATTTTAAATTAAAAGGCAATATAGTGATATGGATTAGTTTAGGCTCCAAGCTAGGATTTGAGAGAGATGTTATATAAGGAATGTTATGGGTGATTATAATGAAAGGAAGATGAAAAACAAAGGATAAAAACGAAATCCAAAGAGTAAAAAACGAGTGGAATTAGAAGAGCCAATTTGGAGTATTTAGATCTTCTTTTGGAGCGCATTCTGATGAGATTTGAGAAAAACTCAAAACATATACCTGACCTAATTTTCGTGTAGAATCCAAATTTGAAGTCGTATTAGAAATTTAGATAATGCTTGGATCTGAATTTTTTGGGTTTTCAAAATAGGCCTAGAATGGTGGATTTTGACTCGCTTGAGGTAGTTTCATTCTCCCGAGGTTAATTTAGTGCGCTACACTTATTCAACCTTGATTGTGTAGTAATATCCATGATATGTGTTGCATTTATATTTATTGTATGCTTGTATATTATATTCGTTCTTGCACCCATTTTGTATGTGTTGTTTTCATGCCGTATAGTTTGGGGTAACGAAACTAGTTGATTTTACGAGCAAGTTGGGTTACAAAATTGGGTGTAAACATGTAAACTTGATTTATGAAAATTGAGTCTAAAATTTATTTTAATTAGAAGAATGATATTAGGATCATTATTATTGGAGAATGCTTAAGCATTCCTTAGCCAAACCACCCTCTGGACGGGGTGTGTTGTCGGCTACAATTTTATTTATTATCCGAAGACTAGGTCATGGACCTCGAATGGCGAGTATGACAAGTGTTATTATGGTAGTGATGTCAAGATTTTATGGCAGTGATGACAAGTTTATGATGGCTAGTGTACTCAAGTTATATTATTTATTTTAGGGGGTCATTAGATTGTTCCGAGGATAATTGTCAGGATAGTGGACAGTAGTCCATACCGTACTGTGGGAAATACGATGGGAATTTTAATATCGGATATTGGGTTGTGTAGTGCCGCGATGAGATCATAGGTGATGATTATATTATTGGGATTTTAGTTTGAGTGTTCATATTGTGTACACTCTTCTATATGGTGCACGCACAGACGAGTATGTATAGTTACAATTGGAGCATTTATACGAGCTACTGAGTTTTCCGCTCATCCCCCTTTTGAACTTTGTGCCTGTAATACCCCGTAATTTTATTGATTTTATTTAATGGGATTAATTAAATAAAATGGCAATTAATTAGAAATTAATTCAGAGTTAAATACTAGCGAGATGTGAGTTGGTATTTGATTATGATGATAATGTTGAACATTACAAGATATATGTGGCAACATATTATTATTGAATTTATTAAAATTTTCGCGAGTCATAAATACGATAATTCGGGAAATTAAATTGGGACACGCATGTCAGTCGCGTCAGGAATCAATTTAATGAGATTTAAAAGTAATTATAATTTTATCACCCGTATGGTTATTTTTATTTCACCAACGTGTCCGGAGGGGTCTAAATAGTCAGAAAACACTAGTCGAGGGTTTAGTTTGGGTCCCGGGGCATTTTTAGATCAAACCGACAACCTGGGAGGGTATTTTAGCCATTTTAATTTTCAAGGGATTTAGACCCAAGAATTTGAGGGTTTATTTAGCAGCCAATATTAGGGTCATTAGGGCAATTATCAGCCAAAAATCAAGAGTGGGCAACGTGAGACAGATGAGAAGTTACAAAAAGGGCTTTCAAAGCAATACCCACCATCCACCACAGTAATTCATCGGATTTGTCTCCGGAGAGAGAGGGAGAACCAGCCATTAGCATCACCAGCAGATAATAACACCAATTATAAGGCAAGTGATTTGATTTCATATAGCTTCAGCGAATATATCATCCATGCTAGTGTAGGATTAAATGATAACCTTGATTAATGATGAACACTCATGAAATTTGGAGAAGAAACCTAAATCTTGGATAGGAATTGCATGTAGATTAGTTCTGGAAGTAATTCAGTAGCAAAATTTTAGCCCTAGATGAATTAAAAATGGAATTGGAAGAGAAATATGATGGTTCATGATGAAATAGAAGAAAATAGGGTTTTTATGTTAATATGAAGATTTAATCCAAGAAAGGCTAACTGTTGATGATTTAAAGGGTTTGAAACGTTAGGAATCACGTAATTAGGTTGTATAATGATCCCATATACTTACATTAGGATTTCACATCATGTAATGACATTTTGGAACAAATATGGGACTGAAAAACAAAGAAGATCGATCGACATTCATCAGTCGATCGATCGACCATCGATGATCAGGCACGATTGATCGATGCCCCCAGAAATGGTGATCTTTTTCCCCTTCATGGATTGTTGCGTTAATGGCCACCGAACATTGTAGTTGGGGATTTTGTGAATACCATAGGACTTGAGGGAGACCAATAGGGAGATAATTGAAGCCCGAAACATATTAGGATTGAGTTGGAATGTAGCAATGAATTTACGAGTGTCTGACAAGTAATTCCCTATTTTGTGATGCGAGAACATGTCTTAAATTATTAGGAGTGATAAGTTAGAATTTTGGGATGTAAATAAGGAGTTAAGAGTACTGAATTAATAGGTGGGAAAGTTAGGAGAATTAGTAACCTCTTTGGTTAGGTTTAAGTACTCGAAATTATACGACGTGAGACGTATCGGTGAAATATAATATATATCATCCGGAATAATCATAGTGTATGAATTAGACTAACGGTATAAGGCTGAGAATATACCTTTAATAATATAACAAGTTATCTGAGTTGTGTGGATGCTTAGTATATGAATTATTTTGGGTATAACATACTACCATACTTGTTGTCACGGGAGGTCGACTTTCGGAACGGGGCCATCAAATCTTTGTGTACCTATGGGGGGATTTAGATTGGTACCTTAAGTACATAGGGATGTGAATGGCTTATTTGTGAGTTAATAAGTGAGCTGACCATGGGAGCGTAGGTATGTACGTGACCCATGGGTATGTGAACTATGTTCGCCTCCAGTATGTGTGATTTTGCTTATTGAAACGATTCCTGAGATATTTGAACACGTAGTCCTTATGTGCGCGATGTACCGGGATTCGATAGAAGAGTATGTGTGCACCGCAGCTTACCCTAGGGGTGCCCTATTTGTATATTTGTGCTGAGAATAATATACTTGTGATATTAACGAACTCATTTGTTAAAGTGTGGATATAAATTATTGGGACATTTTGAATGGAATTTAATACGGAGAATTTTCTATCGTAACTGTGATACATTAATTTGATTAATGAAAGGGAGAGATACACGCAGGTTATATTGGAAGGTCATAAATAAACCCCCATATTATAATGTGAGAATAAGAAGGGATATAAGCTAGTTAGTTAACGACATAACTAGGACGAGTTAAAGATATACGGTAGGCGGGCACATTAGTTGAGATGAGAGGAACTCATGTGAGAGCACGTAACTAATATGTATATAATATTCGTTGTTTAATGTAATTAAACACTTGCCATTTTTAAACTGTTTTCACCTCGGGCTCTGACCCCTTTTCTTTCAAATCTATTTTCTTATAAAAGCCTTTTAGGTGCCCAACGACAGGGATGCCAAGCATAGGAGTTCCATTTCTTTGACGTGCTGTAGCTGCTATGGAAGTTATAGGATCTCGATAGTAGACGCCTACAAATTCTACTTTGATTTTATTTCGAAGTCATTCATCTATTAGGGCATGTGGACCCTTTCCATTTAGAGACAGCTTTCTCATATTTTCAGTTCATTTCAGTTTTGGAGTCATTTGACTATTCAGACTTTATATTTGGTTTTTATTCAGTATTTGGATTATTCAGAGGAGTGTTACTCCAGACTCATTTATTATTCCATTATTGTTCTGTTGTGACTGTTATGTGATTGTGGTATCGTTAGCTAATAATTTATTTGGTTGTATATTTATTTAATTTAATAAAATTTGACAACTCACTTTTTTAAATATTAGGTGGCTAGTAATTGTTTAAAAATATTTTCGACAGTGATGTTATGAACTCAACTAACTTGAAGTTTTGTATTGAATTGAATAAAGGAGTAGCTACCCGGTATTTAATTAGTCGGGGAGTCACAGGTGGTATCGGAGCATCAGGTTCTAGTGTCCTTTAGGATCTGTGCGGCTTATTATGCTTCTCGCGTAGCTTTCTTTGATATAAAGCCCTATATTTTAGGATTGTTGTACTCTTTTGTGTATCTTATGATCTTTAGCTATTTTAAGATATTAACTGTGGACTTATAAAACTTCTCTCTCATTTCAGATGCCTCCTCGACGTGCACAGCGAGTTCCCAGGGGTGCCCAACCCGAGCCACAGCCTGCACCAGTTTTGGGTTCCATGAACGCTGCGGAAGTTGCCGCAATTGTATCCCAGGCGGTAAATGCTGCTTTAGAAGTTGTGCAGCAGGCACCACCTCAGGCACCGGTGGTATCCCCAGTTCAGGCTCATGCATTCTCGTCTGCTTGGGAACATGTCCGTGATGCCTTTCAGAAGGCGCACCCTTCGGAGTTTGCAGGTAGCTCTGACGTCGTTGTGTCTGGTTAATAGAAGAAGGACATTCAAATGCACCTGAGGATGTACGAGTGTACGGATGTGCAGAGATAAATACTGGCTACTTTTAGGCTGGTAGGATCAGTGTTTCAGTGGTGGGAGTCTATTACCACCATAGAGGAGAGAGATGTTCTTTCTATTCAGGAGTTCTGGGTGCGGTTCGACCGCAAGTATTTTCCCTCAGCAGTTCACACCGAGATGAGAAGGAAATTGATGAACCTCAAGAAGGAGGGGAGGAAAGTGGCAGAATATGAGGCCGATTTCACTAATCTTTTGAACATCGTTCTCGATGAGATCCCTACTGAAGAGAAGAATATCTAGAAGTTCATAGATGGGTTGATGTGGAGGATTCGTCAGCACTTGCTAGGTAATCTCTCGTTGGCCACTTATTCTGATGTGGTTAACGCAGTATTGCTTCACTGCCAGGACCACCTCTTTCACTTGTCAGAGGGTAAGAGAGCAGGAGAGTCCAACCATCAGGGCAGGATAGGAGGGAATGGTGCCATTGGGGCACAATCAGCTGAGGGTCAGAACAGGCAGGGTAATCAGGGTCCCCAACAGGGGCATTATAAGAGATTTAGATCTGGAGGTTTTAGAAATGGTCAGGGAGGTTTTCGGCATGGCCAGCAGGGTCATCACGGCCATCATGGCCAGCAGGGTCAATAGGGCCAGCACGACCAACAACAGTTTCAACAGGTCCAGAATGGCCAGGGTAGGGATGGTAAAGGCCATCAGGGCCATGGATAGCAGGGTCATAGAGGGGAAAACTTTGCGGGGAAATGTTTTATATGTGGCAAGATTGGCCACAAATTCCAAGAGTGCCTTGAAAGGGGCAGGGCCCCACAGCAGCAGCAGGGTGCTCGACATGAGCCCTAGAGACCTATGTTTCTCGCCGCCCTCCCAGCACCATCGCAGATGCCAACATTGCCACCTATCCCCGTTGTCCTAGTCCAACGGGGACAACTTCAGTATGGATGAGTTTACCAGCTCCAGCAGGCCGAAGTCCCATAGGCTCCACCCGCTATTGAGGGTATGTTTTATATTCAGGGGACTCTGGGGCGTATTTTATTTGACATGGTAGCCACACATTGTTTTATTGCCACGAGATTTTTATGCGCTATGGGGTTATTACATACCGCGGAGAGCACTGTTATGTGTGTATATTCACCGTTGAGTAGGGGCTCTATAATTTCCCTTATATTTAGAGGTATGGGCATAGATATTGGGAGATTTACTTTACGTGCCGATATGTTAGTGTTAGACATGTCTGAGTACGTTACGATCATTGGTATGGATTGGCTAGTTGTGTACCGAGCCATGATTGACATTTTCAGTAGGAGTATTATTTTGACATACCCGAGCAGGATATGTTCCCAGTGGCGATGCCTCGTCCCGAGGGAGGATCATCCACTCACTTGTATTATATATAGGATGAGGCCTCTAGGGAGGTGGTGATACCACTTTATTCGATTCTAGTTGTTAGGGAGTTCGCTAATGTGTTTCAGGATATTCTGAGATTACCTCCTAGTAGAGAGATGGGCTTTGTTATCAATTTGATGCCAAGCACTCGGCCTATAGCCCGCGCACCTTATCGTATGGCTCCAGCGTAGATGATGGAGCTACATGATCAGATAGAGTAGCTATTGGGCCAGGGGTTTATCCGTAGGAGTACTTCGCCATGGGATGCCCCCGTGCTGTTCGTTAAGAAGAGGGATGGATCTTTGAGGTTGTGTGTTGATTATCGGGAGTTGAATAAAGTCACGATACGGAATAAGTATCCGTTGTCCCGAATCGATGACTTATTCGACCAGTTGAGAGGAGTTTCCTTCTTCTCGAAGATTGACTTGAGGTCGGGATACCATCAGTTGCGTATTAGGGAGCCGGATGTCTCGAAGACTGACTTCTTGACTAGATATGGTTCCTACGAGTTCAGGGTTATACCTTTTGTCCTAACCAACTCCCCAACCGTATTTATGGACTTGATAAATAGGGTGTTCAGAGAGTTCCTAGACCTGTTCATTATTGTCTTCATTGATGACATTCTGGTATACTTCCAAACAGAGGAGCACGCCGAGCACTTGAGGCAGGTTTTATAGACGATGCATCAGAAAAAGTTGTATGCAAAATATGAGAAGTGTGGATTTTGGCTGAAGGAGGTTCAGTTCTTGGGGCATATCATTTCGGATTGGGGAATATCTGTTTATCCGGGGAAGGTATCAGCGGTGAGGGAGTGTGGAAAGCCCATAACACCGACTGAGATACGTAGTTTCTTGGGCCTAACAGGATATTACAGGAGGTTTATTCGGTGGTTCTAAAAAATAGTGGGTCCTTTGACACATCTGACTCGTAAAGGTGTGCCATTTATCTAGAGCGATAGTTGCTAGTTGTCTTTCGATGAGTTGAAGGACAAGTTAAATTTAGCACCAGTGTTAGCATTGCCGAGGCTGGGAGTAGA
This sequence comes from Sambucus nigra, assembly GCA_949130495.1. Lineage (NCBI taxonomy): Eukaryota > Viridiplantae > Streptophyta > Magnoliopsida > Dipsacales > Adoxaceae > Sambucus > Sambucus nigra. Next base: position 185,384,784 of record OX422212.1, on the reverse strand, counting down.
GTATTTAGTCTACACTGATGCGTCCTTACAAGGACTTGGGGGTGTACTGCAGCAGGAGAGTCAGGATATAGCTTATGCTTCCCGTAAGCTTAAGCCTCACGAGAAGAATTACCCTACTCACGACTTGGAGTTAGTTTTACTCGTGTTTTCTCTTTGAGTTTGGAGACATTATCTCTTAGGGGAGAAATTTCGTTTATTCACGAACTATAAGTCCCTACAGTACCTCTTCACAAAGAAGGAGCTGAACATGCGTCAACGTAGGTGGCTTGAGTTCGTGAAGGATTATCAGTTCGATATCCAATACCACCTAGGGAAGGCTAACGTGGTAGAAGACGCATTGAGACGTAGGCCAGTAGGTGAGGTGGACGAGGTGTGGAAAGCAAACTGGAAGGAGTTGGGACACCAGGACATGGTGGCCCGATCATTCATGTCTGTGATGAAAGTTACGCCCCAAATCATTATGAGAGGGGTACAGGCCCAGGCAGCAGACTCGTCATGTCAAGAGCAGATAGTACAGTTGTTAGTAGAGGGGGCCGAGTCTTATACCATTAGTTTAGACGGGGGCTTACGCTTCAATGGGATATTAGTTATTCCTGAGGGGGAAGACTTACGACACGAGGTAATGACAGAGTCGCATGGTTCACGATTCACAGTACATCCTGGTGGGGATAAGATATATAAGGACATGAGGCGACAGTACTGGTGGAGAAGGATGAAGAGAGATATTGTCGAATTCATTTCGAAATGTGCTACATGTCAGCTAGTAAAAGTGGACCATCAGAGGCCAACAGGACTTTTACAGCCATTAGAGATTCCTATGTGGAAATGGGAGAGAATTTCCATGGACTTCATCACGGGATTACCTACATCACCGAGAGGTCACGACTCCATATGGGTGATCGTGGATCGGTTGACAAAGGTTTCTCACATTCTGCACCCCGAACGGACTACATTACGGGACAGTATGCCCAGATCTTCATAGCTGAGATAGTGAGGCTCTATGGGGTGCCTCTCGATATCGTGTCTGACAGGGACAAGATATTTGTGTCACGATTTTGGGAGAGTTTCCAGGAAGCTATGTGAACGGAGTTTCGATTGAGTACAGACTATCACCCACAGACTGATGGGCAGATCGAGCGGACAAATCAGATGTTGGAAGACATGTTGCGGATGTGCACCCTAGACTTTGGAGGTGCTTGGGAGCAGTATCTTCCACTGGTGGAGTTTGCCTATAATAACTCCTACCAGTTCACTATTGGTATGGCTCCATTCGAGGCATTGTACGGTATACCTAGTCGTTCCCCAGCGTGTTGGCTAGAGGTGGGGGATAACAAACTCCTTGGGCCAGAGGTGATTCGGGATACTTCGACGAGGCTAGAGATGATACGGAGCCGTATTCAGGTAGCTCAGGATCGATAGAAGAGTTATGCCGATGCTAAGAGGTTCTTTCGAGAGTTCAATGTGGGGGACCAGGTCCTACTCAGAGTGTCTCCCATGGAGGGGATTATGCGTTTCGACAAGAAGGGGAAGTTGGCACCTAGATATGTGGGGCCATTCCCTATTATCGAGCGAATTGGGCCGGTTACGTATAGACTTGGATTACCGGAACACTTGCATAAGGTCCAAGACGGGTTCCACATTTCCTCACTGAGGAGACATCTTAGGGATGATTTGGCCCATACTCACATTGCTTTAGAGGATATTTATCTACAACCTAATAGTTCCTATGAGGAGGGGCCGGTTGCTATTCTAGACCATAGCAAGAGGAAACTGAGGTCGAAGATAGTACCGTTAGTACGTGTTCAGTGGCGGCATCATAAGGCCGAGGAGCCTACCTGGGAGCGCGAGGATGAGATGCGCGAGCGTTATCCAGAGTTATTTTTTCCAGGTATAATTTATTTTTGAATTTCAGGATGAAATTCGGTTATTATGGGGGAAGTATGTAATACCCCGTAATTTTATGGATTTTATTTAATGGGATTAATTAAATAAAATGGAAATTAATTAGAAATTAATCCGGAGTTAAATACTAGCGAGACGTGAGTTGGTATTTGATTATGATGATAATGTTGAACATTATAATATATATGTGGTAACATATGATTATAGAATTCATTAAAATTGTCGCAAGTCATAAATACGATAATTCGGGATATTAAGTTGGGACGCGCGCGTCAGTTGCGTCAAGAATCAATTTAATGAGATTTAAAAATAAATTATAATTCTATCACCCATATGTTTATTTTGAGTGCGCCAACGTCTCCGAAAGGGTCTCAATAGTTAAAAAACACTAGCTGGGGGTTTAGTTTAGGTCCCGGAGTATTTTTAGGCCAAACCAGCAACCCGAGAGGGTATTTTAGTCATTTTAATTTTCAAGGGATTTGGACCCACGAATTTTAGGGTTTATTTAGCAGGCAATATTAGGTCCATTAGGGTTATTATCAGCCAAAAATCAAAAGTGGGCAACGTGAGATAGAGGAGAAGTTACAAAAAGGGCTTTCAAAGCAATACCCACCATCCACCACCATAATTCACCGGATTTGTCACCGGAGAGAGAGGGAGAACCAGCCATTAGCATCACCAGTAGATCAGAACACCAATTATAAGGCACGTGATTTAATTTCATTTAGTTTCAGTAAATATATCATCCATGCTAGTGTAGGATTAAATGATAACCTTGATTAATGATGAACACTCATGAAATTTGGAGAAGAAACGTAAATCTTATATAGGACTTGCATGTAGATTAGTTCTGGAAGTAATTCAGTAGCAAAATCTTTGCCCTAGACGAATTAAAAATGGAATTGGAAGAGAAATATGATGGTTCATGATGGAATAGAAGAAAATAGGGTTTTTATGTTAATTTGAAGATTTAATCCAAGAAAGGCTAATTGTTGATGATTTAAAGGTTCTGGAACGTTAGGAATCACGTAATTAGGTTGTATAATGATCCCATCTACATACATTAGGATTTCACATCATGTAATGACATTTTGGAACAAATCTCGGATTGAAAAATAAAGAAACTCGTAGCCTGCAACTGCTTGATCAATCGATCCACATTCATCAGTCGATCGATCGACCATCGATCGATCGATGATCAGGCACGTTCGATCGATGCCCCCAGAAATGGTGATCTTTTTCCCCTTCGTGGATTGTAGCGTTAACGGCCACCGAACATTGTAGTTGGGGATTTTGTGAATTACCTTAGGACTTGAGGGATACCAGTAGGGAGATAATTGAAGCCCGAAACATATATATTAGGACTGAGTTGGAATGTAGCATTCAATTTACGAGTGTCCGACGAGTAATTCCCTATTTTGTGATGCGAGAAAATGTCTTAAATTATTAGGAGTGGAAAATTTGAATTTTGGGACGTAAATAAGGAGTTAAGAGTACTGAATTAATAGGTGGTAAAGTTAGGAGAATTAGTAACCTCTTTGGTTAGGTTTAAGTACTCGAAATTATACGGCGCGAGACATATCGGTGAAATATAATATATATCATCCGAAATAATCATAGTGTATGAATTAGACTAACGGTATAAGGCTGAGAATATACCTTTAATAATATAACAAGTTATCTAAGTTGTGTGAATGCTTAGTGATAGCGCGCGAGAGGTGCGTGCTCGTGTAAGGGCACGGTCGTTGTTTTATGTCTCGTCGCGACTATACAAACAAACCTAAATTACGACTACACTCAACTGGTGAGTATAGCGGTAAGTCGGGTATCGAAAATCCACAGATACGAGTTGCTAGAATTTAGATGATTTAATACTCCCAAATAAAAAGTGAAAAAGATGATTACAAACTAAAAAGAAAAAGATGCATAAAAGGGAAATGGTTAACTACGCGAGGGTATTGAAACTAGATTACGAAAGCGAGTAAAACTATAGGTTTCGTCGAATATCCCTTACCTGAGTTAATTTTTATAAAATGGTTACATGGTTCGACGTGTTATTACAAATGCATCTCGTTTCGACAGTTATTTAAATCAAGGGTTGTCACGCCCCTAAATCCTCATAAAAGCCTAATAAGATTTTGGCGTCAATAAATATCTCAAAAATTACGTGCGAAAGGTCGTAAGCACGGGACATACATGATATGCCCCGTTAAATCTCCTAGGCGCAATAACTAGGACAACACACCCAAAATAAACCCGTAAAAACTATCACCAAGCAAAGCAACGCGTTAAGCCGAGTGAGTTCCATTCAAATACAACCTAATTTAAATTACCTAGAAAGCATGTTAAAAACGCGATAAATAAACGCGATAAATAAATGCGGTAAAGTTACACTAGAAAGAAATAAATCAAAGCATGAAAGCATGTAAATTATCTAGAAAGAAATAAATGAAGGAAATACAAACTATATAAATGGTAGGGAAGATGAATAGTGTAACTTACAACCCAATTGGGTGTCAAACCAAGAAGAATCAAAGCCAAACTCTTCAAATCCCAAAACCCTAAGCTAAAAACTAACCTAAAACTATCTAAAATCGTCCACCCTATTATTGATTTTTTTTTTGTATTTATACTAAGTTGGAATTAACTTAGAAAAGAAAAGAGAAAAGAAAAGAAAAGGGAAAAATATATGCAGAAACTGGGGATCGATCGATCGACCCCTTTGGCCGATCGAACGATCAAGGACAAAATTTCAACTTCCGATGAGGATCGATCGATTGACCAAAATTGTTGATCAATCGATCAAGCAGGGGAGAGCCAAGCAGCACACTGCATTCTTCTTTTCTTCCTTTTCTCCTCCTCTTTTGATTTCAATGCTTTTCCCTCTGCTGAAATCGCCGTAACTTCTTCGTTATACATCGGATTCACTCACCGTTGGCGGCCACGCAAAGCTAGCGAGGAGGAATACAACTTCTGTGAAGATGTTGGGCTAGGTGACCAAGTTGTGAAAAGACTAAAATGCCCTTGAACGTGCGGTTGTGTATGGAAATCGAGCGGAATGCGTCCGAACTTCATACTTAGCATCCAAATACCTATAAAAGCTCAGTTAACCCCTGCAAAACATGTTAACATAGAAATCCGAGGTTATCTGGTTAACGAGCATAAATATAGGGAATAAGATACCCAAGGGGGCTAAAATGCGTCCGTTCGGAGGATGAAATACGCAATATTTGCGTTTCATCACACCCCATAACTTACACATTGCTAGTCCCTAGCAATGAAATATGATGCAACAAGAACTATAAGCAAACCAAAAGCAGGAGATAGTACAAAATTATGGTATAAAACCAAAAGGCCACTTTTGCGGGTGATTCGATTGCATTTAGCGTATGCAATAAGCCATTAAATCCCTAGGTTACCCTAGTGGACGAGTGTCGTCTCGTGAGGGTTTTTAGGGATGATACCCACAAACATCACATGGTTTCCTCAAAATATGCCCAAACCAACATGCGACAAGCCCAATAATGGCAAAAGGGATTTCAAACACATTATTAGCACATTAAACGGATTCAAACAAAAGTCCAAATCATTGACATTATAGAATGCACCTCATAGAATTAAAACTTTAATATGTGGGAGGGCGAGCATATGCAAAGTGTGATTTGGCGAAAACTTATATAAACCGGATAAACGTTAAAAGCAAGCATACATTCAATCCTCACGGGCATTACGCTCATCAAGTGAATTCACTCAAAACAGGGAGGTAACACATGGAACATGCGGGCTAAAGAGTAAATGTAAATGGAAACTAGGCCGCACACATGTCACAAATGAAGAACACTATATATAAACTGAAAAACCATAATCTCAATGAAAGAATACCACGCACTAAAAGAGGCGAAATGCATTTTCACAGATTGTCAAAACTATTATGACTTTTAAATTACATCTACTAAAGATAACATAGGACTTTAATAGGGTCATAATATAGGTTAGGCTAGGGTACGAAATGAAGGAATGTATGTACGGATTCAAAGTGTTCGGAATGAAAACTCGGGATAATGGAAAAATGCGGGCAATATCAAAATTAGAAAACAAGTTCTAGACCGGCATTATATATATCATCTGGGAGAGTAATCAAAGCTTATTGAACTATATACACATAATTTACAACTTTTTCTTTCGCTTTCTTTTCTTCTTTTTCTCATTTTTCTTTTGTTTTGTTTTGCTTTTTGCTTTCTCTTTTTCTTCACTTTTTTCAATTTTTCTTTACTTTTCAAACTCTCATATGCCTAAATTGCAACCGACATCACAACATCATCATTCAATACCAAGTAACAATCCAAACAAAGGTATTGAAAGTGTATGTATAGTTTATAACTCCAATTTAGAGTTAGTTATGGGAATTCGGGTTATGAAACGAAAGGATATATTTAGGCTCAAGGGGGTTAACGAGGGTAAACATATAAGGGTGAGGTCAAGGTCAATATGGGTGATATAACAAAGAATGCATATGATCATTTCCCAAAGTTTACGCAATTCTCGAATCAAAATAATATATGAAAATCATGATCAAGTAACAGATTTCAAGTATGAACTCAATTAATGAACGATCAAATGAAAGAATAGAGAGATTACCGATGAATTCAACGTTTTTAAAGAGAAAAGAATAGTGTATACACTCACAAACGACGAAAGGTACAAAGCTTACTCGGTGTAAGTATATACAATGCAGCAAAAGATTACCGAGTTATAAAAATCTTAAACCAAATCAATATAACAATAAAAGTGCATGTGCTCATGGGATTAAAGTTTAATTCATGAAGTTATTCATAATATCAATAAGTGAGACTAAAGACTAACCACTTCTAAAATCGAGAACATGCATCATTAGGTTGTCTATTGGATCGGGCAATTATTGAAATTTATCATCGGAAACAAAGGCAAAAAGCACAAAAAAGGAGAAAAAAGAAAGAAAATCTTTTTAAAATTTTTGAATTTTTCTAAGAAAAGCATACTAAGTAACTAACATGTGAGCAAAAACATGGATTAAATAAAGAAATGGATAGAATATCCCACACCCCCTAACTTAAAACTTGACATTGTCCTCAATGTGAATTAAGAACCAAGTCAAAGAGAGGAAAAAAGCGATATTACCCAAAATTGGAGCGATCCCCATAAGAACAAGTCCAAAGAATCTACAAAACAAGTTAGTACCGAGCATAGCAAAAACAAATAATAAAGAGTTAACTAATTACACTAGACTAAATTAAAAAGGGAAGAAAAAATAAAAAGCTAACTTTATACAACCTACTATTTAGGCTTCACACTAACTATACACTAGAAGTCTAAATGGGTGAGGGTCCACTGTAAAAAAAATTTGACTTTGGCGATAACCGGTGTACCCTCACATACAAGCATGCCTTCCGAAAAATTGAATTCCGTTTTAACAACAGAAGGCATGTGTAAGGCGAAAGAAATGGACCATCGCCAATTAAAATTTTTGGAGGGACGATGGGGGGTTTGGATTGAACGGATGACAAAAATAAGTGGGGACTGAGAAAAGCCGAATATCCTCCCAATGATTTTGAAATTGGAATGGGAGGCGGCGAACATGAAGGCACGAATGAGATCGTGGGGGGTGACTCGATCAAGTACTCCTCATCGGTGAAAAGGTTTAAAACATTAAAGTTTGAAACCGAATCATCGGGTACTTGTGAAGGTGTGATAATAGAGAATGAAAACGGGGATGAAAGAAATTCAAACTCATGAGATGAATCATCATCGCATGAAGATTGAGTTTTGAAGGAAATAATATCATTTTCGATGAAATGTTCCTCTTTCGGGGCCAAAGATGAAATCATTTCATTGCAATTAGATATTACGTCATTATCATCCTCACTTTCAATATCTAATATGAAATGGGCAGAGTCGAGAATGGTTTGTTCCAAAGTAGGCACAAGTACTTCATTTGGTTCAAAACATTCATCGACCTCGAAAGTATCGAAAGCAAAATCATCGTCGGACTCGAAAAGTAAATCCAAGTCATGTTTCCACGAACGATTTTCTTCCCGATAATGAGTTTTATTTTTCTCAGTTTCATACATACGCAAACCCTTACCAAATGTCATAGGTCGAGGTGCGGATCCATGGAAATGGGAACTTTGAAAATTACCATCGGACTTAAACGAAAACTCATTATTATAGGAATTTTGAAAACTATTCGAATTCATTTCAACATTCCTATTATAAGGAGGTAAAGGCCCAAAATCATTATCATCATCATCAAAATTCCAATAACCTAAGTTTTGACTTTCTTTATACTCGCCCAAAGTTATATTTGAATTTGTTATACTTTGGGATTCTAAGTATTCACCGAAAGTCATAGTCTTGCGAGAACTTTGAGAATTATAACAAGGATTACCAAAAGAATTAGAATAAGACATGCTTGCCCCAAAAATGGCTCAAGTGGTGGATTCCACAAAGTAAGTGCGCGCGGGAAAAATTCGAGCGTTTCTAAGTGCTCAAATGTGGAAGTCCTACAAAAAGGTTAGCAAATAATACAAATAGAAAGAAAATACTTTGAAATACTAAATCAAACAAAGTCTAAAACAATCTAGTCCCCGACAACGGCGCCATTTTGATAGCGCGCGAGAGGTGCGTGCTCGTGTAAGGGCACGATTGTTGTTTTCTGTCTCGCCGTGACTATACGAACAAACCTAAATTGCGACTACACTCAACTGGTGAGTATAGCGATAAGTCGGCTATCAAAAATCCACATAGACGAGTTGCTAGAATTTAGATGATTTAATACTCCGAAATAAAAAGTGAAAAAGATGATTACAAACTAAAAAGAAAAAGATGCATAAAAGGGAAATGGTTAACTAGGCGAGGGTATTGAAACTAGATTATGAAAGCAAGTAAAACTATAGGTTGCGTTGAATATCCCTCACCCGAGTTAATTTGTATAAAACAGTTACATGGATCGACGTGTTATTACAAGTGTGTCTCGTTTCGACAGTTAATTAAATCAAGTGTTGTCACGCCCCTAAATCCTCATAAAAGCCTAATAAGATTTTGGCGTCAAAAAATATCCCGAAAATTACGCATAAAAGGTCGTAACCCGGGACATACATGATATGCCTCGTCAAATCTCCTAGGCGCAATAACTAGGACAACGCACCCGAAATAAACCCGTAAACATTATCACCAAGCAAAGCAATGTGTTAACCCGAGTGAGTTCCATTCAAACACAACCTAATTTAAATTACCTAGAAAGCATGTTAAAAATGCGGTAAATAAACGCAGTAAAGTTACACTAGAAAGCAATAAATCAAAGCATGTAAACCTATTTAACAAAGCATGTAAATTATCTAGAAAGCAAGAAATGAAGGAAATATAAACTATATAAATGGTAGGGAAGATGAATAGTGTAACTTACAACCCAATTGGGGGTCAAACCAAGAAGAATCAAAGCCAAACTCTTCAAATCCCACAAACCCTAAGCTAAGAATTAACCTAAAACTATTTAAAATCGTCCACCCTATTATTACAACAAAATTGGGTATTTATAATAAGTTGGAATTAACTTAGAAAAGAAAAGAAAAGGGAAAAATATCTGCAGAAACAGGGGATCGATCGATCGACCCCTTTGGTTGATCGATTGATCAAGGCCAAAATTTTAACTGTCGATGAGGATCGATTGATCGACCGAAATCGTCGATCGATCGATCAAGCAGGGGAGAGCCAAGCAGCACACTGGATTCTTTTTTTCTTCCTTTTCTCCTCCTCTTTTGATTTCAATGCTTTTTCCTCCGCTGAAATTGCCCTAACTTCTTCGTTAGACATCGAATTCACGCACCGTTCATGGCCACTCGAAGTTAGTGAGGAGCGCTATGACTTTTGTGAAGATATTGGGCCAGATGACCAAGCTATGAAAAGACTAAAATGTCCTTGAACATGTGGTTGTGTACGAAAAGCGAGAGAAATCCGTCAGAACTTCATACTTAGCATCCAAATACCTGTAATATCTCAATTAACCCCTGGAAAATATGTTAACGTAGAAATCCAAGGTTGTCTGGTTAACGAGCATAAATATAGGGAATAAGATACCCTAGGGGGTTAAATGCGTCCGTTCGGTGGATGAAATACGCAATATTTGTGTATCATCACTTTGTATATGAATTATTATGTGTATAACATACCTACCATACTTGCTGTCACGGGAGGTCAACTTTCGAAACAGGATCATTAAATCTTGTGTGCCTACGGGGGTATTTAGATTGGTACCTTAAGGACATATGGCTGTGAATGGCTTATTTGTAAGTTAATAAGTCAGCTGACCATGGGAGCGTAGGTATGTGCGTGACCCATGGGTATGTGAACTATGTTCGCCTCCAATATGTGTGATTTTGCTTATTAAAAAGGTTCCTGAGATATTCGAAACATGTAGTCCTTATGTACGTGATGTACCAGAATTCGATAGCAGGGTATGTGTGCACCGTAACTTAGTCTAGGGGTTCCCTATTTGTATATTTGTGCTGAGAATAATATACTTGTGATATTAACGAACTCATTTGTTAAAGTGTGGATATAAATTATTGGGACATTTTGAATGGAATTTAATACGGAGAATTTTCTATCCTAACTGTTATACATTAATTTGATTAATGAAAGGGAGAGATACACGCAGGTTCTATTTGAAGGTCATAAATAAACCCCCGTATTATAATGTGAGAATAAGAAGGGATACAAGCTAGTTAGTTAACGGCATAACTAGGACGAGTTAAAGATATACGTTAGGCGTGAACATTAGTTGAGAGGAAAGGAACTCACGTGAGAACACGTAACTAACATGTATATAATATTCACTGTTTAATGCAATTAAACACTTGCTATTTTTAAACTATTTTCACCTCGGTCTCTTCCCCGTTTGCATTCAAATCTATTTTCTTGTAAAAACATTTTAGGTACCCAGCCACAGGGACGCCAAGCATAGGAGTTCCATTTCATCGATGTGTTGTAGCTGCTGTGGAAGTTACAGGATCTCGATAGTAGACGCCTTCACATTCTACTTTGATTCTATTTTGGAGTCATTCATCTATTAGGGCATGTCGCCCCTTTCCATTTAGAGATAGTTTTCTCATATTTTCAGTTTCATTTTAGTTTTGTAGTCATTTAACTATTCAGACTTTGTATTTGGGTTTTATTCACTAATTGGATTATTCAGAGGAGTGTTACTCCAGACTCATTTATTATACCATTATTTTTCTGTTGTGACTGTGATGTGATTGTGGTATCGTTAGCTAATAATTTATTTGGCTGTATGTTTATTTAATTTAATAAAATTTGACAACTCTCTTTTTTAAATATTAGATGGCTAGTAATTATTTAAAAATGTTTTCGATAGTGATGCTATTAACAGAACCAACTTGATATTTTGTATTAAATTGAATAAAGGAGTAGCTACCCAGTATTTAACTAGTTGGGGTGTCACAGTGCCCTTTTGCAACAGCTCCATCAGTAGATGAGTTATCTCGCCTAGCCACAGCACAAATCTTCTAAGATAGGATACTTTACCGAGGAAACTCTTGTGCTTCTTCGCTGTTCTTGGACACGGCATCTCCAAAATCACTCGTTGCTTGTCCTGGTCCATTTACACTCCCTGATGATCTACCATAAAACCCAAGAACTTTTGACTTGTGGCTCCGAAGGCACACTTCAATGGGTTCATCTTCAGCTTGTACTTTCTGCATCGGATGAGAACCTTCCTCAGACCGTGCAGATGGGACTCCTCCTTCTTCAACTTGATGACCATATTATCCACATAAATATGTTGCCCAAGCATTATTTAACCCGAAAGGCATCACTTTGTATATGAAATTTCCTAACGGGGTTTTAAACGATAATTTCTCTACATCAGCTGGATGCATCTTGATCTGGTTGTATCCCATACTCATCCATAAAGTTGTACATTTCATGCCCAACAGTTGCATCCATCAAGTTATCAATGGAAGGCAAAGGGAACTCATCCTTTGGGCAAACTCTATTTAAATCCCTGAAATCCACACATATCCTTATCTAATTCTTATATTTATTTCTCATTGGGACGATTCTTGACAACCAAAGTGGATGCTGTATGAATTTAATGACCCCCGCCGCTAGCAATCGTTGCACCTTTTCTTTGATTTTAAGATCTAGCTCAGGCTTGTAAGTTTTTATGGCTTGCTTCACCAGTATGTCTGAAGGCATAATGTTAAGCTTGTGGAAACTTACTTCTTTATCTAACCCCTTCATTTCTGTAAACTTCCATATAAAAACGTCTTTAAACTACTGAATTAGCTCAATTAAGGCCTTTCTTTTCTACTTGCTCAGATCCTTCAAAATGAAGATGGGCCTCGGATCTTCTCATTCTTCTGATAAATCTAGTTGTTTTAGCTCCTGCACTTGTGTCTTTGGGCCATCCATCATATACTCTGGCTCTTTTCCCACTTCTTCCACAAACTCTTGTACGTTGGAGTTATCAATAATCATACATTGCCCCTGTTGGTCGACTAGGAAATACTCATACATCGAGTCAGCCTTTTCATTAGCTTCTGGGACAGCTCCTTCGATCGACCGCTCACACGTTAAAAAAAGATAAATCACCATCCCATCCTATGTTATCTTCTTCTTACACTGTCTACTGGACGTTATAACTGCCTTTCGTTTCCTTTCCCTCGAAGCTTCTGCCAACCTATTCCCCAAAACCTAGTTAGTACGCTCTGTTGTTGGGCTTCGGGCTTCATCGGGTCCATCCTGGGCCTCATCCGATCTTTGAGTTTTTTCAAGATTTTTTGAGTTTTAGGATCACCATGATGAACCTCCTCAGCTACTTCTCTTTTTCTTTCTCCTCTCTGCTTTGATCATTCATATGCCCCATTTGTTTTTTATTGGATGGAATTTTATCTCCCTCCATTATTTTCATTAGGACTCTAGCATCCTCCTCTAGCTCTGTGTAGAACATTGTGTCCACTAGGTGAGCCTCTTCAGTGGCAAAGGGTTTCTTCACCGCACGTATAACAATTTTAGTTCCTTTCATGTTTTCATTTGCGCATTGGTGATATGTCGAAGGGACTAAACCATTATTTTGCATCCATAACCTTTATATCATAAGGTGATAAGAAGTATCACTCTCAATCACATGAAATATAATGTGTGAAGTGAGGTTCCCCATCATAACTCCAACATTCTCATATTTAATTGACTTGGAGGAATAGTTATCATAACCAGAAATTATCGAAGGCATTGGTATTAACCTTGCCTCATGAATATTGGATGCATGGAAGGAACTGATGGGCATGATGTTTATCGTTGCTCCCCCATCGATCAAGGCCTTTACAAAACTTACACCGTTAATACTAGTTGTTACGTAGGTCCTATTGTGTGGGAACCTTATATCCTTATCAGTGTCACTAAAAGTCACTTCGAATAAAAATTTTCTTACCAATCTGGCTATGGGGCCCCTATCTCAGTGATGGCACTGCGTTCTTTCGTTCAATGTCTAGGATCGCTTGCATTATCTCCAACTGGTTTTACTTTGGCATACCCACTTAGTCCAAGAACCATGAGAACTTGGGCGACTGAGATATAATATGATATTCCATCCCCTGATCTATCTCTTTATTATCCATATTGTACACATCTTCCACATCTCTAGCACTATCTTCATCGTAAGCTATCACTACGTTTGCCATACCCCTGGTGCAGTCCTCCAACTCTTCCCTTTTGATCTTCATCTCCCCCACCTGTCATTCGGCCTCTTCATCATAAGCAACTATCAAATTAGCCACATGTGCTGGCAGGGGGTTATTGTTGACATTCTCCTGAGGGATTTACAAAGTCCCTATTTTCATGTGTTTTCTTATGATCTTCCTTAACATTAAGCTGGTTGCCGTTGGATGACCAACCTTTCGATGGATCTGGAAATATTTGGGATTAGCTCTTGTCTCTTCATCTGGCTCCACAGCTGGAATACCCTCAGGTTCATATATTATCCCTATTAGGACCATAGTGTTGTAATAACTGACAACCTCCTCAACAGTACAAGAAAGTGGTGGTGGATCATCTTTATCTCTACTGAACTTTTGCTTGTTGTCCTTCTTTGGTTATTTGGCCCCCTCTCCTCCATCGGCGTAACCTACTCGTGGGGCTGGCTACATGCCACAATAGGCTATATTGGCTATCTAAACATCACAGGCACCATGAACGGGTTTGGCTGTATGACCAATGATATCTTCCTTACCGCTTTTATAAACGCCGTAAAAGTCCCTTCACACGTTTCATTGATGAGGTGACAGATGTACTCTGGGATCAAACCTTTAGCACAAATCTGAATTAGTTTAGACTCCTTGGCCTCTTCTATTATGTCGAGCGATCTTTCCCTGAACCTTCGAATGTACGCTACAACTGACTCCCCTAGTCGTTGCTTTTCCCTACCTAGTTGTGTCAATGTGAACTCATCTTCTGGCAGAAAGAATTTCTGGACAAACAGAACATGTATTTCCTCCCACGTTGAGACACTATTTGGTGCCAAGTGATTGTACCAAGAATATTCCTTATTGGTTAGGGATTTGGAAAACTCCCTCAATCTTAGCTTCTTATTATTACAATGAGCCCCTAGATGCTCAATGAAGCACTTGATATGTTCTTTCGGGTTTCCTCCATTTCATGTGTACTTATTAAAGATAGGAGGAATGTAGTCCTTCAGGGAAGGTTCATCGCTATATTCCTGAGCTTACGGAGTATAAAAATCATCGTACACCGATGCTACCTTGTTGGCTGGCTGTGAGGAAGCTACAATTATTTTTAACTTCTCCTTTCTCCTTTCTTCCAAGGTAGATGCAGGAGTTTTCTCAGCCACTAGAGAAATGGGCTGAGGGACCATAAGTGGAATACTTGTCATACCTAGGGTATTCACCACAGGTTTAATACCTGTCATACGTGGGATGCCCATCGTTGGGTTAGTGGTAGGTACATTTTTAATGGGGTCAGGTCCCATTGGAGCTTCGCTTGATGGGGATATTGGAGCCTCCATTGATGTTACGAAGGATTTGGGGTCAAATCCCCCTCCCAAAGCCGTTGCATCTACGGGTGTCTGTAAGAACTCAAAGAACTTGCCCATGAGAAGGGCCATCTTTATTGGTCCCAACACGGTGCTAGTGGAAGCTTATGTCACCATTGGGGTTCCTGTCATCGTTTGAACAAGGGGAACTTCTACCTGATGAACCTTATCTCTAACACCCTCAAGCTCCCTCACTTCTTATTCCTCGTTACGATGGATAGCATCAAAATCTATGGTAAGGTTCACTTTATCTTGCGTTGTACTTTTAGAAGAATACCTCCCCAGCAGAGTCACCAAATGTACAAGGGTAGTCCCCTTGAAGCCTGGGGGTATAGTAATACTAGTTGAGGTGTAACGCCTATAGATTTGGTGATAAAGGATAACCCAAGAGATCTTCAATAAATACAAGTAAACACACAATATTGTATATCATCAACACTCCGATTTAACTCACAAGTCTCTCTTGTATAACTCAAATAACACCAAAGAAAACTCAGAAGAAACTCGTTCAAAGGGGGATAGAAGTAAGCACCCTAGATACACCTTGGAAGGCATCCAACACACCAACAACCTCTGAAGGATATCTGGTTTAACTATTAAAAGACTCACAATAAATGACAATGGTGGGTGAGTAAACTCTCCGATTTGCAATAAATTCTCTATGATATCTTCTCTCTCAAGGAATAAATCTCTAGAAAAGAACCCCCCCAATCTCAGAAGTGATTGAGTCTCATAAATAGCCCCAAACCCCTTCTTGAGACGTCTCAGTCTTTATAAATATGAAAGACCTGCCTTTCACATTTTAAGTCCCAAACATTAAATGCCTAATGGATTAGCACACCTTACGTCATAATCATTACATGCCAGGACATACCTTTTTCCTACACACTGTGCATTAGAGGACTGTCACGACAGAGGTAACTCACCAAACTATCTGATAGACCCAATACCACAGTGATTTACTCGAGTTCGGATTGGACAGTGGGAAGGTGGCTTGCGACGCTGGATATAAAGTAGATGCGATATTTGGTAGGGGACTATTTGGCTCAAAGATCAATATGTGATGGAACTCAAGGTTACTCTGCATAAGCTTCCTCGATCTAAGATCTCTCGGTGTTTTACCTAGTGTATCTAAGATGGTCAGGACAAGTCTTGACACTGCCTCACTTTTCAATCCTCCTAACCAAGTCCCTCTGAAGTTACCATGATGAGATCATTCGATAGAGCATGTAAACTCTCCCAGGCCTTGCCAGGTCTGATCTCTCGTGAGTACCATTTTCCTCACACTCAATATTACAAGGGTTACATCTTTACAATCAATGTATTAAAAGATACAGTTTTGACTAAGTAAGAAAGGAAGATAATTAAGAGATCTCGTGTTGCTTCCTTACCTTAAGCCTCTTCTATTATCTAGGGATGATTTCTCTAATTCATAAATTATTTTCAAGCCCCCTTACAATGTCAATCCAGCAAAGATCAAAGCATTGATTGACAGGGTGACACACAAAACAATAAAATATATTCACAGGTTGACATGAAGAGTGGAAGCCTATAATATCCGTACTTTTATGGATTATTAAATTACATAAGTGGGTGTAATTTAATAAATTGATAATTTAAAATAAATTAGATGGACTAATTATATTTCATATCGCAGGTGAGTAAAAGCGACAGGTGATGTTATTTTATGCGGAAAACACGTGTGGAGATGTGTTGGGTTTAAAATGTGAATTTTTGTTAAGTGTCTCGGATAAGAATTTCGAGTGCACGGTTGGTCTTAGAAGGGATGAGATAGTCAGAATAGAGTACCAGAGGGTAGTGTTTGAGTTCCGAGGACTTTTTGGATCAGTATGGACTCACATTTGTGTATACGAGTCAATTTTGGGTTAAATAAGGGATAACCATTATTTCTCTCTTAATAGAGCACGGGAGAAAGAAATAAAAGAGATAAATGCGAAAGAAGTAAGAAATAAGAGAAAAAATGAAGAAAAGGTAGAAAAGAGAAGATTTTTGTAATACCCCGTATTTTTATGCTATATTTAATTTGGGGATTTATTAAATTTAATGTGATGATTTATTTAATAAAAATCCGGAAAGTAATTATGTTATAATTATTAACGTGACTAGAGTTAGTAATTATGGGAAACTTGTTGAATATTACTAATTAGCATAGTAATATATTATATTGGTTATATTGAATGTCATAAGTAAATTATATGACTATTTCGAAAATTTAAGTCGGGACGTGCCCGTGTCACGTCAGGACTAATTATGTTAATTAAAAAGGGAATATTTTATAAATTGTCCGTATGGTCGTTTTGAGTGCGCCAACGCATCCGGAAGGGTCGAGATAGTCAGAAAAGTGTACCCGGGGGTTTAGTTTGGGTCTCGGGGTGTTTTTAGGCCTAATTAGTGACCCGGGAGGGCATTTTGGTCATTTTACAAAATAGGGTAATTAAACCCACGAATTTCAGCCATCCTTAGCAGCTATTTAGGTCAGCCTTTTAGGGTTAGAACATTCATAACCCTAGTACGTCCATTGGAGAAGAGAGGAGAGAGCTCTCAAGGTGATTCAAGGCCAAATACACCACCGTTTGCACCGCCGTCACCACCAACACGTAGATCTCGAGGAGGAGAACGCAACCACACCGAAATCAACAGGAAACCAGACCTCTGAAATCCCAGGCAAGTGTTTAACTTGCGTATTTTCGTTGGTGCAATATTCATATTAGTTAGGAATGATTAGGAGTATAATCTATGGAAGAAAACCCCACTTTTTGATAGGAATTTGCATGTAGAAAAGATTAAAACCATATTGTGGAAGTCTTATATGATGTAGATGATTAACCCACGAATTTTGATGATTATGTAGAAGGAAATTCTGGAGAAAAACTGATTAGAACAGAAGTTAAGAAAACTTAGGGTTCTTGATGATTAGATGAGATTTTAGGTTGTTTAATCATGTTTAATGATGGTTATACGCATGCTTAACGTTAGAAACATCTGGTAATATGTTATTATGTTTGTGGTATAAGTTTTGGGACGATTAGTGTTGAAAAATATGCATTTGGATGAAGAATTTTGATGAAACCCGTAACTGCACTTCTGCAGAAATCGAAATACCTGTTTGATCGATCGATCGACCCTAGAGCGTCGATCGATCGAAGGTTCGATCGATCGAGCCCCAGTCATCGATCGATCGACCCTTCCTGGCAGCCTCTTATTTCCCCTTGTTTAATTAGTTGAATTAATTTACCGTGGAATAATTTTTGGGGATTATGAATAAAATGTTTTGGGATATAGGAGAGACCAGTAGGACATATGATTAAGTGTTGAAGAACTTTATTATGTGACGATAATTGGGTTTTAGGGACAATTATTTAAAGAACGAGGAAACTACGTATTTCAAGTGAGAGATTACGTCTAATACTTACGATAGTGCATAGACGTCTACCTACTGAATTTACTACTTGGATAGTTAGAATCCACGAGTGTCACATAATTAGTGAGAAAACCCTTCGAGTTAAGGTTAGAGACGAAACCTTATACGTAATCTTAATAATGTGAAATTAAGGATAAATGTTGTAATTATGGGTAATGAGAGGAACCTATATTAATATGATGAAATTGGTATATTTATATGATTGTGTGTGCATATATTATATACATGTGAAAAACGTACCCGCGCTACTTGCTATCCCTGAGGTTACCGCGCTGGGACGACCTTATCCTGTGTTGCTTTTTGGGGGATATTGGTTCGTACCCTAGGAGATAGATATCCTTGGTACAGGCTATCGATTCGATAGTTCAGACGGTCCTATGAGGCGTGAGGGTATGTACTGACCTTTTAGAGACTTGGAATCTATACTTCGCCTCAATGTTGTTTTGTATATGTTAATACAGTTCGAGAGTGATTCCGAACTTGTATTTCCCTTTGTGTGAGCGATACGGGGATTGGATAGCAGAGTATGCCCGCACCATAATTTTAGTTGGGGTGCTAATATATATATATATATATATATATATATATATATATATATATATATATATATATATATATATATATATATATATTATCCAAGTAGTTTATATATATATATGAGATTATGGAATTCAAACTACCTACTGTGACTTGATAAGTAGGACATGGTTGTTGACTCAAATAATAAATACTGTTTTGCGAAAGTATAATATGACACTGGGAAACTTTATAAATTAATGAAGTTAAAAATGAGAATTGTGCTACAACAAGAAAGTAACCTTTTTACACGTTGACATTGTTCAGTTTTAAAACTTATGTGTAAGTTAAGATAAATTAAATTATTGGGGAGGTTAGTATGATCTAAATGTTAAGTTAAACCATTTGGGAAGGTTAGTACGATAGGCGTGCACACTAGAAGAGAGGTGAGAATTTCTCAAGGGAGTGTCGAACTAATATGTTGTTGCATTGGCCTGTATCAATTTAAATACTTGCTAAACTGATTTTAAATAACACACACTTTCGGGCTCTGACCCGTTTCTTCTCTCCCTCTCCCCCTTGTATATATATGTATGTATTTCAGGTGCCCAGCCACAGGGGCGTCTTGCTTAGGATCTTTTGGAAGGAACGCGCTGCAGCTTATGTGGGAGTTGCAGGTCTTTTGATTAGACGACTTCGTTCATTCAGATCCACTCCTAGCATTTTCATTCAGATGGGCATGTGTAGCCCTTTCCATTATTTCTTTATGTCGGGACATTGTTATTTCAGTTGTTTCCTAGTTCGTTATTATGGGATTTTGTTCAAGATGGATGTATTACTTTATTTTCTCGTATGTTGACATTCGTTGATGGATGTTTTATATATTGGATTTTTGGTTCCAGTTTATTGTGGCGTGAATCTTATTCATTGATCTTTGTTAATAAAATAAATAAATCTTTTCTTTAAATAAAATTTGGAAGTTAATGTTTAAAATTGGTTTTGACACTTAGCTTAATTATTTAGGGTGTTAAATTGGAAAATTATTTTTATCGACAGTGATGCTGAGAATGAACCAACTGTTCACCTTGATTTAATTTAATAAAGGAGTGATCGCCCGGTATTTAATTAGGCGGGGTGTCACAATTTTCGGCCAAGCTCCGACGGATTCTGACATGAGATCGTCGGATTTAGCCAACCAGGCAAGTGTTTAACTTGCTTTGATGATTTAAGTGTGTTTATTTTTCATATTATAGTTGCTGATGAAAAACTATAAGATTTTGGGCTTGGGATTCTTTCTCAGAAATGTTTTTTTTAAAAGATGATTTCATAAGAAATTGATGAGATAATAATCCTACATGAAATCTAAGCTAAAATCTATGTTAATGGTATAATCTTTGGTGAGAAAATTGGAAGAAATGAAAATGGTGGGTTTAATAAGAATTAGGGTTTAATTCTTGAATAAATTGAGGAATTCCATTAATTAATTGGTGTGTTGGGTAAATCATAGTGTGTTGACATATATATTGATGTTGGGTGATGTTAGAAAGCCTAGAAATTGAGTTGGATGAGTTTAAGAATGAATTTTTGGAGTTGGAGAAGATGAACTTTCGAAACTGTATGGACTAGATCGGTTTGTTTTTGGGGCTTACCGAATCGGTTCATTTATCATCGAACCGATTCGTTTTTCTTGGCCACCGGATCGGTCCAGCTTTCACAGAAAATCAAAAAGGGTTTTCTTGGCCTAAAAAGGATTGGAGACCAATTCCTTTTGGAGATAAATGTTAGAGGATCCTAAAGAGAGTGCGAGGACCTCTAAAAGAGTAATTGGGGGATATATAAGTCTTGGGTTAATGGGAAAGATCTGGGGTTTAAATTTAGGAATGTCTGGAGCGTATGACATTTGAGGAATTGTTCACCGGGTTCATATATATATGTGTGTATATATATATATATATATGTGTGTGTGTGTGTGTGTGTGTGTGTGTCAAATACGTATAAGTAATATCCTAAGGTGCGAATAGGATATAAGAATTCTAGCTAGACGTGATTCACTACTCTTCGGAAATAAGAAATGTGAGAATTATATCATAAGTGAGTAAATACTTATGGGATTAAAATAAGTTGTATGTACTTATTAATCTATACGAATTGATATATTCGAGATTATAGGCTAATGCCACAAGAGATAGGCATGGATAGCCGGATATGATGACACACACACACACACACACACACACACACACACACACACACACATATATATATATATATATATATATATATATGATGTGATTTTAAATATATATGTGTGTGAATGATATATTTATGTGAAGCATACCCCTCTAGTGCTATCATGGAAAATTGGTGATGTGGGTGAGGCCCTGGCTTGAGGAGCAGGAGAGTATAGTCCACAGGTCATAGTATCCAATATTAATCGTGTGTGAAGTTCAGGAGTAAGACGTATTGTGTATATTTCGTCTTATTTTCAGTGAGGAGTTGTGACCGCTTGACATACGTTGTGATTTGGTTTTTACCAAGTCAGTGTGAAAGTCTGACCGCTGGTACTGAGGATGATGTGTGAGTATGCCCTAGAAGATGATAGCACTAAGAGACGACTGTTACAGCTCTTAGGGATGGTTGTTATACTTATATAGTGTGATATATAAATATGGATATACTTGATGTATATATATATATATATATATATATATATATGAAGTAAAACAAGGAATTAAATGTGAGTTAATTTCTGATATTCGGGAGTATAAAATCCGGAATATAAAATGTAATATCCGTATATAAGATGAGAATATTATATACGAGATGATAACACTAAAACGTGAATAGTTTAAATAACTAATGAAAA
Source organism: Sambucus nigra (assembly GCA_949130495.1). Lineage (NCBI taxonomy): Eukaryota > Viridiplantae > Streptophyta > Magnoliopsida > Dipsacales > Adoxaceae > Sambucus > Sambucus nigra. The sequence goes on along the minus strand of OX422212.1, from coordinate 185,362,956 downwards.
CAATTCATAAGGTAGGGATAAATTAAGTGAGAGATTATAATTGTATAACCTTAGGCGAACACTTAGAATATTTTATATACATTAGGCATTAGACAACGTATGATGATTTAGTTGATGTGAGAGATTAGTTAGGTGGGGTAGCTTAACTAGGGTATTTTAAAATACATGTGTTAGGTGCACACTGTTGGATGAGAGGTGAGGGGTATCTCATGTGAGTGCGACACTAGTTCAAATATGGAGAGTACCATATTTTAAATATTAAAGTGAATTAAGCACTTGCTAAAATATTTTCAAAACCCCGGCTCTGACCCATGTCTGTTTTTCTTCTTTTTCTTTCCCTTTGTATGTTTTTTAGGTGTCCAGACACACGGATATCTGGATAACTATTCTTTCGAGTCAGGCGTGCTACCGCAGCTGTGGATGTTGACAGGAAATTGATTTAGATGCTTCTATCCTTGTAGTATAGATAGGAGGTACTGTTGTAATAATCAAGTATGTTTCCCAACTGATGTCATTTATTTTATTTACACTGATTTTATTTTACGCGCATTCGAGATGGTTGTATAAATGTTTAGCGAGAGTTACTAGTTATTTATTTATTTATTCCATTTGTTGATTATAGTCCCGCGTGAATGGTTTTAATTATGCATTAAGTTTAAAAAGATTAGAAAGTTTAAAATTTTGACGCGAGGAGTAATAGGTTATTAATAATTAATTGGTTTTTCGACAGTGATGCTGAGAATGAAACCATTTGAGATTCTTATTTAATTTGATATAGGACTGATCACCTGGTATTTTATTAGGTGGGGTGTCACAAATACCTCAATCATTTCGTCTCTAAAGCTACATATAAGTATCAGTCCTTCTTTAAGATCTTGAGAAAAGAATTTTTCTGGGATGAAGAGTTTGATAAAACTTTTTAAGAACTTAAGGCCTATCCGGGGTCCCCAATTGTTTTGTCTTAGCACATTGAATGAGATAAGTTATTCATATACCTAGTGGTATCAGAATTGGCCATAAGTGCATCTATCGTCTGAGATGACGAGGGGGTTCAAAAGCCTATATACATCAACAACAAGGCTCTTTAAGGGGCCGAGATCAAATATCTAATAATGGAAAAGCTAACGCATGCTTTGATCCTTTTTTCATAAAAATGAAGCACTGCTTCCAAGCTCATACTATGGTGTTACTCACTGACATTTATTTTAGGCAAGTCATCCATAAACCTGAGAAAATTGGGTAGGTAGATGCCTCGGTCAATTGAGTTAGAAGAATTTAACATCATTTATTAGCTAGAAAATGTGATTAAAGGGAAGGTGTTGGCTAATTTTATGGAAGAATTTACTTGGGGCGAGGTGGATGTAAATATGGTGAACTATAGTATTACCTGAAAAGGTGATGGTACAATGTTGGCCGATGAAGTGAGAGACGCTGCTACAGAAAAGGATTTTTTGTTAAAAATGGATCACTGGTAGAGGGTCCTTTCTTAGATGAAAGACAAATTTAGATCTTGTTTATATATGGCTCCTACTGCGAAGGTGGTAGTGGTACAGGGCTAAGACTATTGGCCCCAAACGAAACTGATATTCAGTACGATTTCAGACTCAGCTTTAAAGCATCAAATAATGAGTGTGAATATAAGGCCTTGTGCTGGCCTTTCTATGGTAGCATTGAACGTCGACCATATGATTGTGTATAATGACTCGCAGTTAGTGATGAACCAAATCCTAGGAATCTACGAAGCTAAAGATGAGAAAATGACCAAGTATTTGCCAACGGTCAAAACGTTATTGGTTAACTTAAAAGAGGTAAAGGTGAAGAGTTTCCCTCGGCTTGAAAACAGTCGAGCAGATGAGTTAGCGACATTAGCCTTGGCCACAAGAACGGAGATCAGGCGAACCGTTCCTGTGGAGATCCTACATAAAACCAACATTAAGGATGACGAAAGTGGGGTGGAGTTTTTCTTAAACTTGAACTTATGAGAATCATGGATGGATCCTTTAATCGAATGCATTTAATATGGCGAGCTTCCGAATACTATATCCGAGAGAAAGAAACTTCGATACCGAGCCACAAAGTTTACTATTATAGGAGATGTGCTCCATAAAAAGGGTTTCCTACTGCCCCTTCTTAGAAGCATCCGTCCTATAGAGGTTGACTATGTCCTATATGACATCCATAAGGGGTTATGTGCAAGTCATATCGGAGGACGATATCTTATGAATAGAATTCTGATGTAGGGATACTGGTGGCCGACCTTGCCGAAGGATGCGGTTGACTATGCAAAAAAATGTGATAATGTCAGTGGTTCTCAAGAATCCCTCACTAAATTCACTAGCCACTCTCGTCCATTACAGCTACTTTGCCATTCGGAGTATGGGGAATTGACTTTGTTAGACCACTTCCTAAGGCAGCCTATGGCTACCAGTACCTGATTGTGGCCATTGATTATTTTTTTAATGGGAAGAGGCTGAGGTTATGTTCTCCATTATCGAGGTTAAAACCTTCAAGTTCATTTTGAGAAATTTCATCTATAGATACGGCCTACCTAACACGCTCACATCGGACAATGGTAAGAAATTTAAAAAAGAATCATTAGCAGATTACAATGAAAGGGTTGGCATCAAGCAATTCTACTTGTCTCTAGGATGACCTCAAGACAATGGCCAAACTGAGGTCACAAACTGGACGATACTGGACGGGATACAGAAGAAATTAGAAGAAGCCAAGGGTTTGTGGACTAAAGAGTTGTATGGGGTCTTATGTGCTTCCAGGATGATCGAGAGGACGCCGACAGGTGAAACACCATTCATGCTAGTCTATGGATCTGAAGAGGTTATTCGCACATAACTTGGGCTCCCCAACCAAAGGGTATTAAATTATTCTCCAAAGGCAAATGAGCATGAGAGAACAGTTGATCTTGATTTGATTGAGGAAAGAAGATAGGACACTGATATATAAAAATTCGCTTATAAGCATAGAGTCGCCAGGTTCTACAATAAGAGGGTAAAAATGAGGCCGATTGCCATAGGAGACTTGGTTTTAAAGAAAGTTTGGCAGAATCTGAGCAAACTTCACTAAAATTGGCATGGGCCATATCGAGTTATAGAAGAAGTCATCCCAGAGACCTACAGGTTGTAGAATTTAGAGGGATAACCTTTATCTAATTCATGGAACACCGACTATATAAAGAGATACTATTAGCGATATCATGTTTTACTTGTCAGTTTGTATGATGGTTCAATTTTTGTATGGCGATAGTTATTTATAAGAAAGTTCAAGTTCAAGTATTAAGGAAAATATACACGTTTTTTCTCATATCTTATTGTTGTTACTAATTCACAATATGGTTTGGTTCAGCTACATCTCGGTGATATGAGAGTGTATAAGAAGTCTCGTCTCCTTATACACTCTCCATAACATTGAGAAGGGGAAATGTGTAACAACATCACTTATTTAGTAAAAAAAACTCAAACATCACTATGAGTATGAGGAGACGAGACCTGTTCATACATTCTAAAAAATGATGAGAGGGGACTTGTATCATAACATCATTAATTTGGTGATCAAATTGAAAATTAGTTTATTATGGTTATTTAAACATCACTATGTGATGAGCCTAAGAGTCAAAACTCTCTCGACGAGGTGAGAATCTATGAAGAGACGAGACTCGTCCATACACTCTCAAAAACGAAGAGAGGGGACTTGTATCATAACATAGTTATTTTGGTGATCAAAATTAAAAATTATTTTATTATGGTTACTTAAACATCACAATGTGGTGACCTAAAACTCCCTCAAAGTGACGCGAATGTATGAAGAGACGAGACTCGTTTATACACACTCAACAACGACGAAAAGGGATTTGTAATTTGGTGATCAAATTTGAAAATCATTTTATTATGGTTACTTAGACATCATAATGTGGTGATGTAAAACTCTCTCGAGAAGACGAGAGTGTATGAAGAGACGGGACATTTTTATATACTCTCCAAAACGATGAATGGGGACTTGTAATTTGGTGATCAAAATTGAAAATAATTTTGTTGTGGTTACATAAACATCACAATGTGGTGAATCGAGAGTTGAAATTGATGCAAATGCATTAAGGCATAAAACTGCAGACATTACACTTCAGAAAATAACAAAAATGAATTGAATTTAACATATAACATCAACAAAACATGAGATTACAAGTGAAGATGTTCAAAGACGATAGAGAAGAGTGTAAAATTGTTCTTAAATTATTTATAAGTGGTAAGGGGCATGTTAGGCCACATGCAGACGCCCAATAAAAAGAACAAAACATGGACAAATAGCTGTGTAGGTTTTCTTATCGGCCTGTTGTTGTCAATGGAGGGTTAAGTTTGTGCCTCACTCTTAATGTTAACGCCTTCAATCATCTCGACACCTGCACCAATCGCTTATGGGTCAGAGAAATCAAAATATAAGAAATCTTTAGCCATATTAGCAATGCCAGGGTACTTTGTCGTCACCCGTCGGGGGGAAATGTGGGCTCCCCTCTTTAAGTGCTGAAGTCTGTACCCGATGTATGAACCTGAGCCCTAAAAATCCTCCACGACCTTCCTTTTAGCAGCCTCAATTGTAGATGTAACCTACTCCTCGTGCTTCTTCTCCAAGGCAACAACATTGTTCTTATGCTCTTGGGCCTTAGCCTTAAGGTCGTCTTATAGCCCTTCTACTCAAGAGCCTCCACTTGTACCTTTTGGTAACTTTTTTTTCCTGCTTTAGAGCTTATTTTATGCCCTCTCAACTTTGATAGCGTCATCAACCTTGTCAATCTTTGCCTTGTTGTCTTGGATCCACTTGGCTACTTGGTGGAAAGAGAAGAGAGACTACACTGACAAGCAAGTAAAATTTTGTATGAGACATGCTGAGATAACACTTAATGAAAATATAGAAAGCAATAAATATGAATTTAGTTACCTAAATGGCCTTATAAAGACCAAAGCTTGAAAGACAGGATGACTCCATTGACTCCAAAAATCTAGGGTCGGACTCATGTATCTATGAGTCGACAACAGACCTTGCTCTTATCTGATCCTCGATCATAGAATCACTATTGATGGAGAGCAGAGAAAGCCTCTCGGATAAGACTGAGACAAAGGTTATGGGTATGGTTGAGGATGAAGCATCTCTATGGGCATCAGACCTCCTATTTTTCTTTTGATGTGGAGGAATGTTCGAAGTGCCATCGGTAGACTCTTTTCTTTTCTTTGCTTGATCGGCTTGGTCGAGGCTGACAATAATTATATTCTTTGGAGGGTTAGGACCCTTGGACATTTTGCTGAGGAGATTCCCAAGTGTAGGGGCTATCCTTTTCCACAATTGGTCTTAAATGCCTGAGGGGCAACCTGCAAATAAAGGAAGAGGTTAGTATAGAAAGTAATAATAAAAGACAACAATACAGTTGCAAGGAAAAATAACTTGAAAGACACTTACACAACTCAGTCAGGGGGTCGAACCCCAAACCCATCTTTTTAAGGAAGTGGGAATCATCAATTATTTGAACTCTACTAAACCACCCTTTGCTCCTTGAATTATTCTATAATCCACTTTATTTCAATCATCAGTTCTCAAGATGGGATGAAGCTTGGAATACATGGAGAATTTATCCCATCTTAGGGGAACCCTCGGCTCAGAGGTACCATAATCAACATGACCATCCAATTCCTAAGCACCCCGTATAAAAAGTATTAGGGCTTCCAGTGATGGTTTGATGTTTGGTTCACTATCAGAACTTTTTTGACAGATTTCCTCGCTACTAGATGGTAGTGGACAGACTGAGCCTTGGAGGACGAGACGTTATAGCATGCCCAGAAAATTCTTACTGGAATATCGTCTCTGTTGACTAACTTCTAAAGGGAGACGATGACGAGTAAAATCCTTCAGGCATTGGGTGAAACTTGTGATGGGGCAAGTCTCATACTGGCTAAGATTGTATGCATAATAGGGTAGACAGGAAGCCTAAAGTCGACTGTTAACATTTATTCGTAGATTTTTATTTCACCTTCTTGACGAAGTCTCTCCCATCCTCATACTGCACTCTCATGTTCATTGTTTACTTGACCCCATAAAGATAAAAGGTCTATCTCCTTGACGGTAATTTTAAAGGTCTGGGCATAAGAAGTATTAAGTATTTCCTCCTCGTCATCCTTGGAGTCTACAATCTCAATGGCTGGGACTCCACCCGCATACCTATTGGCAAACACAACAGCAGAAATGGTTGATGAAGAAATAGACATGGGTGGTGGGGGATATGAAACGCCGACTCCCAGCTCTTCTGTGTTCGAGACCTCATGGATGGATGGTTCCTTATTACTATAAGCGGCTGCATTGGAACCCTTAAAAATGAAACGAGGGGACCCTCATGGCCTCATAGAAGTTATCTCAACTATCGGAGTCCTTGGAGGCAGAGGGACTACACTCCTCAGAGGATGACATTGAATGTGAACCCTGAGACGAGGTTCTACTTGTGCTATCACCACTGACCTCAACTATAGGGGGGAGGGATGATAGATAAAGGGACAGGATAAATCACACGTGTAACTCCCTAATGATTTTAACACTAAGGTGAGGGAACTAATCAAGTAACTAGTGAAGGGTCCTAAACACTCAAACACTTCTATATTTTAGGTTGATTAACTTTTGGATATAGGGACAATACTTATCATTTTCAAACAAAAAAGTGGCAAGAATAGTGCTCAAGAAATCACCGGAAAAGGTCATTAGAGAGTCACTAAAAAACTCAAACAAGTGACATGAATACAAATCCAACACAAAAAATCTCCTAAAAACATTCCATACCACATCAAACACCCACCATAACCCCAAAACAAACCCCAGAACAACCTACAAAGGTCATCGAAAAAACCAGAAAAACAAAACTATAAAAGGAAGCTATATAATGGCTAAAAAGAGAAATTAAAAGCGTAAGGATGATACTTGAAGGAGAAGGAATGATTAGGGAACTAAGAAAAGATGGAAAGCATGATGGAAATTCAAATTCGAGGAGTGAGAGAATATGTTGCTAAGAAAGCTTTATAGTGGTAGAAATGAGTTGGGGAAGAAAGAGAAAATGTTGGATTGGGGGGTATTTAAATGCCCTAACATTGCGCTTGAGTTCCCCAAAGACCATCATTTGGGATCTCTACTCAAGGCAATCCTGCAACCACCCTTTCTTGGCCAACAAGACAAGCCACATAGTTGATAATAAGTATCCAACCAAAGACACTTAAGAGACGTTTCTTCCTTGGATACTGAAAATAAACTCGCACCCTTAGACAAATAGGTACACGTCCTCCAAGCAACCTCACACACCAGAGGGTCTCTTCTTCACAAAGGTTCAGCTAACTATACCCCTTAGCTTTCCACTCACATTGAAGACTAAAGGCTAGGGGTGATTGATATGCATAAGTGTGGCCTCATCCATGATAAGCCTTAGCCCGGTCTAGTTGACCTTACTCACTCATCAAACTGAATAGTTATGGGATGACTCAGCACCGATTCATCCTCAACCATCTCATCCTCGACTTACTTTATCCTCGTATAACAAGATGTTCTCTTAGCCCAGGCTACTTCTATCGTCTCGACCTCTTTCCAAGATGAGGGTTCCGAGACCCATCAACTGGCCCAAGGTTATGCTCAGTCAACATTATGATGATCGTCCATTTGGAAGACCAACTTAGTGTCTCGATCTCGGCCACGGGCTATGACAACCGACCCTTCTTACCTCATGTGGCACATGTGAATTTTGGGTCACCATCCCACGTGGGCATACCATTATGACAAGCTCTTACCCTCATATGATGGATTATTTAGTCATTATATGCTTGATAGGTGGCATCATCTCAATGGAGTAGCTACCTCATGCACACCTTTGGCATGCTTGGGGGAACTTTGTGCACCCCCAAGACTATAAAAGGGAGCTCCATCTTCTTCATCAAGGGATCTAGAATTGAAACCTTACCTAAGCTCTGTCAAAATCACTATATATATATAGAGAGAGATAGAGAGAGAGAGTGCTTGAGAGTTGTAATTTTGGTCAATTAGAGCTCTAGTTAATACAAAATAAACAGAATACCTTGCACAGCAAAGTAGGTCAGGGTTGAACCACGTACATCATTATATCTTCCTCATTACCTCATCTCATTCTCTTATTTTCATACCTGCATTTATATCTCCATTATTATATCATTATGAGATTGAAAAGCACATACAATTTAAGTGGTGATTTCATAACATCATCACTTTAATAATCATAAATTTCTCTTATACTTCATCTTTACTTTTAAGTAAATATGTACATGTATATTTAGAGTAATTGATATACCGATATATACCCTCGGCCAGGTCGAGGGTGTCCTTCACCCAGACGAGGGCTCAGGCCCAGGCCCAGGACGAGTCCAATTACCACAGTTCCATTGCAGAAAGGGTCGGCCTAGATGATCCTTCAACGAAGATCGGACGGCCCTTCAAGGGGTCGACCCCTCATCATGAACAAGACGACCCTTCAAGGGGCCGACCCCTTATCATGAACAAGATGACCCTTCAAGGGGCCGAACCCTCATCATGAACAAGACAACCGAACAAGGGGCCGACCCCTCATCATGGGCCGAATGACCCTATGAGGGGGTGACAGTACGAGGCCCACATCCAGCCGAACCCGATGCCATCATCAACTTTAGCCTCGCCCGAGCATCTTAGGCTGAGGGTGACGTCATCACAGCGCGTGACTTGGGAGACGCGTGGAACAGTGCGCGTGGAACTCATATAGCACGTGGACTAGACCGTTATAACAATATCATCCCCTCACATGAGGGAATATTATGTCATCATTAATCACTAGTGGCACGGCCGAGTGTCAGTAGGTAATTGGCTAGATCATCATTTATATGCTCCATACATGCTTGGGGGGTACACGGCACCACCCAAGCCCTATATATACCTGTCATCTTCAACCTCGCAAAGGGATCAATAATTGTAACCCTAGCTAAAACTCTGCTTGTACACAGTAGAGAGAGAGTGAGCTTATGTGCATTGTATCTAAGGCCATTAGTGCCCATATTTAGTGTGTAAGGACACAAATTTCCAATTGAGTCCATATATATAGTTTTAGCTCAATTCCGGACAAAAACATTTATTCATAGGATAGTATTTATTTTAATATTCTCAAGCCTATGAAGTGTATGTTGAAGACGTAGCGGCAAAGAATTTAAAACTTCATCAAAATGCCGGTTTGCGTGCCTCGTTTCTACGTCATCAACTAAGGTTCCATGCTCCCAAGGTATGAATGTAATTATATATATATAGGAGCTTGGAACAAATTGTATTGGGTGTTAGGTGTAATAAAAAACTGCATTTTATTTTCAGAAAGAATCAATTAGAACTTTAATATAAGTATATAAAAGTTTCTGGGCCAAAATCGAATTTTACAAACTTTCTGGTCGTTCGTTAGAAATGTCGTTCGAACGAGTTTTTTCGTTCGAACCAGATTTCGTTCGAACGAGTTTTGTCGTTCGAACCAGTTTCGTTCGAACGAGTTTTGCCAACGACCCTAACTGGTCAGTCGTTCGATATGTCGTTCGATATATCGTTTGAACGAATGTTCGTTCTAACGAGGTATCTAACGAACTTCTAACGAGCCCAGGCTGGTCGCTCGTTAGAAGTCTCGTTCAAACGAGAATCAAGTTCGTTCGAACGAGATTCCAGCGGGAACAGTTATTTGGCAGTTTTTTTGCAGTTTTTCCCCACTCCTCCACTTGGTTTTCAACCAACTTTTTTCATACATTATTATGTGCGGGAAACACATTTTCCAAGACAACTTTTCCATCCTAATACATCTCCTAGAGAGAGTTTGAGAGATCATATTAAAAAGGAAAATGTTCATGTTTGAGTGTTCTTCAACTTAAAGAAAATTCTTTAAACACTTAGTTTACACCCATTGTTGTTTCTTCCAAGTTCTATATATACATATCTTTGCTTGGAGTTTTTGGCACCGGTTTTCTCTACCGAAATCAAGAGACGTTTCGGGTTTGCTTCTACACCCCATCACAAAGAAGACTTTTGTTGAGATTCTACCCACACGGAGAAAGGCTCCATGCTTGGGTGACGGTGACCATATAAAGTCCCAACGGTGAATTCCGAGACCACGGTGGAGCTCCGTTGGTTATCCGCTAATTGGAGGTTGATACAAGAAGAAGCATCACGGCTTGAGAGGGTTCGAGTTTAGGAAGTAAGTCTTTTGTCTTGTATTTTGTAATACCGTTTTTAGTGGATTTGAGGCTAGGTCCGTTCCGAGGTTTTTTCCCGTTAGTGGGGTTTTCCTCGTACATCGCGGTGTAGTGTGACATTGTTTATTTTTATCTTGCACAAAATTTAGAACGCATGCTTTAGGTTTAATTCAAGATACAATTCGGTTTAATTCTCACACTATATTAAAATTGGACTTTAATTTAATATTGGGTAAAATTATGTAATTCAAGTCACGAACTCAAATTGGTTTGACCTAACTTTAGAAATATGAACAATCATAATTTAGGCAAATTCTAGGACTTGAGTTTAATTGGACTTAATCGGTTTTAGTGAGTAATAATTAATTTGGTGTGTTTCATTAATTATTCACTTTTGTTTATGTTAATTTTTGGAAGTTGAACCATCACCCCTTTTACAATGCTTCCGCATCACATCTATTGAGTTTATACGAAAAGGAAATTAAATATTTTAATTGGGACACTTTACGCTTTCAAATTGGTATCAGAGCCAAAAACGATAAATTATTTTGTTAAGATCCTTTTAATTTTTGGCTAAAATGGATTTTTCCCCATTTTCAAAATTTCCTATTTTCGATGGTTCAAACTACGCGTAATTGGAAAGCGCGAATGAAATCGGCACTTAAATCTATCGATGAACGTGTTTGGATGTCTGTTGTTACCGGGTACTCTCCACCAACTCATCTAATTGAAAATGAACGTGTTCCCAAACCCATCGATAGATGGACCGAAAATGAGTTTAAGCTTGCAAATTTTAATTCCCGTGGTTTAAATGCCTTATTTAGCGCTGTCGCACCGGATGAATTCCGACGTATTATGACGTGTGAAACCTCTAAAGAAGCTTGGGATATTTTACAATTAACTCATGAATGAACTAGTGTCGTTAAAGCTTCAAAACTCCAAGACCTCACCACTCAATTTGAAACTATCAAAATGGATGAAAAAGAAACTTTTGATAAATTTTATGCTAGACTTTCTGACATTATTAATTCATCTTTTAACTTGGGAGAGAAAATACCTGACGACCGTGTTGTAAAGAAAATTTTAAGGTCCCTACCCGATAGATTTATTCCAAAGGTGACCGTTTTAAATTCTTTACCCACTTTAGCCTCTACGAAATTAGAAGAGCTTGTAGGTGATTTACAAACCTATGAACTGGATATGTTTCCCTCTAAAACTGAAAAGAAAATTGAAAAGGGTGTTTCTTTAAAAGCCCGAAAAGAGGTCAAACAAGTAGTAGAGAGCGATAGTGATAAGTGATAGTGACTCGGAAGACATGGCTTTGTTTGCTCGTAAATTTAGAAAATTTCTTAAATTTAACAAAGATAAAGTTAAAAATGATTTTAAGAAATTTGATACTTCTAAACATGATAAAAGCGAGAAGATTTCTAAAGCCGAGAAAATCCCTAAACCTAGTAATGAACATTTAGATAGGGACGAGTCTAATAAGTGTTTTGGTTGTGAAGGTTATGGCCATAGGGCTTATGAGTGCCCCACTAAACTAAGGAAAGATGGTAAGCGACCTATTTCATATAATGCAACCCTTAGTGATAGTGATAAGGAAGAAAAGCCCGATTCCCCCACTAAGAAAAATTTTGTGCCTTTTTTGGCTAGTCATGTGAGTGATAATGAGAACTCATCGATTGATGACACGATTGCACATGCCACTTCCAAGGTCATTGTTCATGATTCCCTTGTTTTTAATGATAGTGAGAGTGAAGAAGAAAGTGAGAGTGAAAATGAAGAAGAGGTTAATGTGAGTGAACTTCAAAATGCTTTTCATGAATTATATAAAGAATCTATTAATTTGAAAAGAACTAATTTGAAGTTAGAAGCTTGTTTAAGAAAGAGTGTCAAGGTCGTTGATGATAGTGCCTTAATAGAAGACCTTAAGACACATGTGAGGACTCTTCAAGAGAAGCTTGATTATGTAGAAGGCGAAAGAAATAGCCTTAGGAGTTTAATGTAATCCTTGAAAAAGGAGCTTCTTGCTTTTGAAGAGCGAAATGTTTTACTAGAATCTAACATTGTTGAGTTGGAAAATAAATTAAAAGATTCTAGTATTGTCAAATTTGATTTGGAGTGTCGTTCGAAAAAACTAGATAAAATGTTAGGAACGGTCCAAATTAAAAATGACACTTGTGGTTTAGGCTTCAATCCTTGTAATGAATTTACTCATAATGCCCAAACCAATGTTTTAGTAGAATCAACTAGGAATACTTTTAAAGATCACTCCTTAAGTAAATCTTTTCGACATGTTCTCACTTGAAAACATTGTGGTCGACAAGGTCATCTTAGGAAATTTTGTTTAGATCTTAAACGAATTCCTAGAAAACCCCATAGTAAAGTAACCACGGTAGTTAACGTTCCTACACCCCAAGATAGTCATTCCTCATTAATTTGGGTTAGGAAATCCGACTTGGTTGCCTTACAAAATAGGGTTGTTGATTCTCATTTACTTTCACATCCTTCCTCCCTTGCTAAATCTAATGGATGAATGTGTTAGTGTTTGCATACTTTAGTGTTTGTACTTCATGCTATATTCATATGCTAAATGTATGCTTGTTTAGTCATTTTCTAGTCATTGCCTTATTTCATATCACATGCTAGAAATTATGACTTGTTTATCTTTTTGTATTATATTTTGTGTTTGAATCGACTGCATAATATAAAAAGATTTTTGTTTATCATTTGTGTTTTATTTATTTCATTTAAGCTTAATGAAAAATACAAATGATTTTTGTCTGTCCTTTTGAGTAAATATTTATTTTTGATTAAAAATGTTAAAAACTCAAAAAGATTTTGTTTTGTGTGTATTTTTGTTTGACACACTTTATGTGGCATATATTTGTGTTTGAATCCTATCGTTTACTCTTCCATGTGGCTAGAACTTTTTGTTTAGATTTTCAATCCTTAAAATTTTCTTTACCATGTTTTATATGGAGTAGTTGGATTTTGTATTGTTTAAATGGATTCTATTTCTATATGCCTCTTTTCACACATGCACGAGCTCTTTTGAAATCTTAATGTCACATGTTATATTTGAGCTTTTTGAGGTGTTCTCCTATCAATCTAGTCATCTACATATCCATGACCTAGGAGGACTAGTGCATGTCAAAATTCGTTGCATGTGAGATTTGTGCGAAAAATGAAAACATGATAAATTAATATATGCACGGGGAAGGGCTCCGAAAGGATGAATTAAATCCTTTGCGATAGTAAGCCACCGTTGATTGGATCTAAAAGAAATACGTGATCCAAAGGCCTAAAAATAGAATATTTGGCACTTAAAATACATCAATTGACAAGGCCTATGTTTGTTTGATATATTCATTCAAAAAGAATATATATGCTCATTGAGGGAGAATTGGATGGTATATCAACGGTTTGCACAATGTCCGTTTATCCTAGTTGTCTTTAATGTCATGACTCTATTTGGTTTGTTGAATCATCATCATGCTAGGCTTGTATGCATTGTGTATGTTTGTTCATTGAGTTCAATCTTTATATTGTCACAAGAGGTTATATTTAACTGTGATGAAGTTTGCAATCAAATGAGAACTCCGTGAACGTTTCTTAAGTGTTTGGGTCTAAATTTAATTGTTGCTAGTTCACACCCCTACACTTCCGTTTCCATATGACACATTTTTGCCATACGAGTGTGCAAACTTATTGTATTTTGTGTCATGTGTGTGTTTATATCTATCTATATATGCACGTACTTATTGGTATATTTATAGTATATATATATATGATATTTGTTTGTCTTTGCCTTGGTTTTATTGCCCATATGCTGTCATGTCTATTATTTAAGCTTCCACAAGTTGTTTATTAGTTCTTTATCCTTTGCCTATTCCTGAACAAAAAGGGGGAGAATGATGATAGGGGGAGAAATGGTATCTAATCCTATTATTATCGTATCTTCGTTTGGGGGAGATTTATCTTAGGGGGAGACGTCTTTCTAAGTAGGTCATGTGTTTAAAGGGAGAATTAATTTAGGGGGAGTAATTAATTAATTGCATTTAATATTTTGATATTCCCTATGCATTTGATGAGTTTGCTTAAGTGTGCAGGAATTATTCTAAAGAGGCATCTTTCTATGGCAAAGCGTTTGATCCTTGGGTTGAGTCATCCTTGGGTTGAGTCAAGATTGGGCGGGTTATGTTTTGAGTCAAGTAGAGCTTGACGGCCCTTTAGGATTTTTGTTTGGTTTTTGTCACGGAATAGCCAAAGGGGGAGATTTGTAAGGACACAAATTTCCAATTGAGTCCATATATATAGTTTTGGCTCAATTCCGGACAAAAACATTTATTCATAGGATATTATTTATTGTAATATTCTCAAGCCTATGAAGTGTATGTTGAAGACGTAGCGGCAAAGAATTTAAAACTTCATCAAAATGCCGGTTTGCGTGCCTCGTTTCTACGTCATCAACTAAGGTTCCATGCTCCCAAGGTATGAATGTAATTATATTTATATAGGAGCTTGGAACAAATTGTATTGGGTGTTAGGTGTAATAAAAAACTGCATTTTATTTTCAGAAAGAATCAATTAGAACTTTAATATAAGTATATAAAAGTTTCTGGGCCAAAATCGAATTTTACAAACTTTCTGGTCGTTCGTTAGAAATGTCGTTCGAACGAGTTTTTTCGTTCGAACCAGATTTCGTTCGAACGAGTTTTGTCGTTCGAACCAGTTTCGTTCGAACGAGTTTTGCCAACGACCCTAACTGGTCAGTCGTTCGATATGTCGTTCGATATATCGTTCGAACGAATATTCGTTCTAACGAGGTATCTAACGAACTTCTAACGAGCCCAGGCTGGTCGCTCGTTAGAAGTCTCGTTCGAACGAGAATCAAGTTCGTTCGAACGAGATTCCAGCGGGAACAATTATTTGGCAGTTTTTTTGCAGTTTTTCCCCACTCCTCCACTTGGTTTTCAACCAACTTTTTTCATACATTATTATGTGCGGGAAACACATTTTCCAAGACAACTTTTCCATCCTAATACATCTCCTAGAGAGAGTTTGAGAGATCATATTAAAAAGGAAAATGTTCATGTTTGAGTGTTCTTCAACTTAAAGAAAATTCTTTAAACACTTAGTTTACACCCATTGTTGTTTATTCCAAGTTCTATATATACATATCTTTGCTTGGAGTTTTTGGCACCGGTTTTCTCTACCGAAATCAAGAGACGTTTCGAGTTTGCTTCTACACCCCATCACAAAGAAGACTTTTGTTGAGATTCTACCCACACGGAGAAAGGCTCCATGCTTGGGTGACGGTGACCATATAAAGTCCCATCGGTGAATTCCGAGACCACGGTGGAGCTCCGTTGGTTATCCGCTAATTGGAGGTTGATACAAGAAGAAGCATCACGGCTTGAGAGGGTTCGAGTTTAGGAAGTAAGTCTTTTGTCTTGTATTTTGTAATACTGTTTTTAGTGGATTTGAGGCTAGGGCCGTCCCGAGGTTTTTTCCCGTTAGTGGGTTTTTCCTCGTACATCGCGGTGTAGTGTGACATTGTTTATTTTTATCTTGCACAAAATTTAGAACGCATGCTTTAGGTTTAATTCAAGATACAATTCGGTTTAATTCTCACACTATATTAAAATTGGACTTTAATTTAATATTGGGTAAAATTGTGTAATTCAAGTCACGAACTCAAATTGGTTTGACCTAACTTTAGAAATATGAACAATCATAATTTAGGCAAATTCTAGGACTTGAATTTAATTGGACTTAATCGGTTTTAGTGAGTAATAATTAATTTGGCGTGTTTCATTAATTATTCACTTTTGTTTATGTTAATTTTTGGAAGTTGAACCATCACCCCTTTTACAATGCTTCCGCATCACATCTATTGAGTTTATACGAAAAGGAAATTAAATATTTCAATTGGGACACTTTACGCTTTCATAGTGGATCACACACTCACAGTGAATGTAAGCCTAATTGGCTGAACCACTATACATTATCATCTTATTCCTCTTATCATCATCTCCTTCTTTACACTTGTACACATATATAACCCTATTGCTGCCATTGTTATTACTATTTGAGCTCATCATCACTTATCTCGTGGTGCTAAATCTTAGCATCATCAGTTTGGCACCGTCTGTGGGAATGAGAAGACATCTCTTCCCTTATACAACTTGACCTCACCAGGCACTCTGGTGGTGAACCAGTTCTCCCCCTTTGTGGAGTGGTTTCACCATTGAAAGAGACCCATTAAGGTTCTCAAGATCATTGATCATCACAACTCAAATATATGGCAACGGAGATGCCACCACCACCTCCTCCACCTGATAGTGGAGTAGGACCTAGTTCCAATCATGCACCACCTCAGTCTGAGATGGCTGATGTATCGGTCGCCCTAAAGTCTATAGCAGTAAGCCAGCGGATTATGCAAGAGCAATTTACAGCTCTCAGCCAAAACATACTAAGACCACCAGGAGTCTCACCGGAGATGATCACTCCAGTAGCAGCTCCAGGGCAACATGAGGCCAGGGGCCCACCCCTGTCACCATGTAAAGACTTTCCACCTCCACAGCAGCGGAGGGATGTTGCTTACCCCCGGCGTCTATGCCTGGGGAGGTAAGGAAACCCTTGCCCAGAAGATACATATGATGATCTGGAGGTGGAAGAGTCCCCCATAGAGTGCTGGGAGACGTATGAGGTCTCCAATAATACTGTGCGACCTATCCAGGAGAGCGAAAGGAAGTGTGAAAGGCAAAATCCAGACGATCGCTCGAGGGGCTCTGCTTTCGACCATTTGAGCAGGGGGTCGGCCTTTGAGACGTTGGACCCTGCAAATGACCTGCGGGAAAAATTGCCCAGATCGAGAAGTATTGCAAGATCCAAAAGAGAGGAAGCAGATGGACGACCCTACAGACGAGATGACGATCAGGGAGAAATGAACAACCGATACAGACCCGCCGCAACAGAACCCTCCGTTCACCTCAAAGAGGCAGCGGGGGATATTATCAGCCAAGTCGACCTTACGAGGCCCTAAAATGACTCAATCCAAAGGCTGTAGGATAAAATTGGTGATATCCTAAAAATCCGAGACCGTCTTCAAAGAGGATACTCCATAGGCTCTCCCTTTTTGGTGAAGATAGTCAACTTCCCAATGCCATCCAAGTTTAAGCCACCTGTGGTCACCCCAAGGTATGACAGGAGTGCCAACCCTATCCATCATATTAAGATGTACCAATCAGCGGCAGACATATACTCGATCTCAAATGAGATGAGGTGTCGTGCCTTTTTCGGCACTCTGACTGGGGCTGCACATGTCTGGTATATGCCTCTTCCAAAGAACTCCATTGAAATCTTCAAGCAGTTGGTAGACCTATTTATCCATAAATTTTTCTTTGGAGTGAGGCACAAAAGAAGACCACACACCTGCTCTATGTTAAGTTGGGGAAGAACGAGAGCCTAAAAGACTACATAGCCATATTTAACAAAGAAAAGTTGGAAGTCGAAGACTATGAGGAGAGTATAGCCATGACAACCCTCATTGGAGGACTGCAGAAGGGAAAGTTATTATGGAAGCTTGTCGAAGACCCCCCCAAAGATGATGGCCGAATTGTTGGCCACAGCGGGAAAGGTGATGAATGCCGAAGAGGCGATGTCCATAAAATACGAAGATGAAAAAAGAGGCACTAGTGGGGGTAAGTACCAGAAAAAGAATAAGGAGGGGAAGAAGAGGCTAGCAGATGATAAATTTGCTGATTATACCCCTCTGATGGTTAGCTGCGAGCACATTCTGAATGAGATAAAGAGAGGTCGGTCCTTGAAATGGCCTGAGAAGTTGAGGGCAGCCCCTCACAAGAGGAACAAAAACCTGTGGTGTGAATTTCATTAAGACCATGGCCATATGATCGATAAGTATTTTTCTCTGAAAGATGAAATTGAAAAAATGTTAAAAGAAGGGAAGTTAAGGAAATACGTCGACAAGAGTGACCTCAAGAGGGGCCGAGGGGATGACCCCAGGAAGAAGAAAGGTGTTACATGCAGAGAAGATCCTCCAAATAGAAGGGAAGACCCTTCGGATGATGAAGAAAACCCTGACCTCCCATAGAGAGACGAATATGACTCTATAAAAAGACTTAATATGTTCTCACTCGGTGTTGGGATGATCTCCGAGGGAGTGGCAGGAGGAGGGTCAGAGGTCGCAGACAGGAAGGCCCACGTAGCTGAAGCCAAGGCAGTGACAAAAGCTGTACACTCAACCTCTATGGAAGCAAAGTCAGAAAAGAGGAAGAAAATAGATATGGATACTCTGATAGTGGGATTCTCAATAATGGACTTCAAAGGCCTCTTAGCCCCTCATGATGACCCTCTCGTCATCACTACCAGGGTACATGGATGCGAGGTGCCGAGGATCCTGGTAGATGGGGGTAGTTCTACAGATGTGATGTTTTGGCCGTGCTTTAAAGCCTTAGGTCTCAGCCGTGCTAGGCTCGTCCCATACCATCACCCCTTGATTGGTTTCAGTGGGGAAAGAGTTCATCCTCTAGGAGTGTATGAGGCCGATGTTAGGATGGGGGACGAGTGGCCGAGATGGCTTGGCAAGAAGGTCAACTTTTTCATGATGGATGAACACATCTTCTCAGCCTACAACATTATACTGGGGTGAGTGTCCCTCAAGGAATTTGAGGCCGTGCCATCCACGATTCATCAGATGATAAAATTCCCGACCCCTTACGAGGTAGGGGAAGTTCAGGGAGACCAGATGACGTCACGAGAATGTTACTTCAACTCCGTCGAAGAAAGAGAGGCGCATAAGAAGGAATCAACTACTTATAATATTGATACCCTTGACCCTAGGGATGAGACAAAGATAAAGAAAGGATAAGGCACGGAAGAGGTAGAATCCATAATCCTCAATGAGGATGAGCCGAAAAAACCGTCCAAATAGTCAAAGCTCTGAGGACAGGCATAAAAGAAGACCTTATCAAGCTGCTAAGGAGGAGATAAAATGTCTTTGCATGGAGTCATGCAGACATGCCGGGGATCAACCTCGAAATCATATGTTACAAGCTCAACGTGGTAGTGGCTGCAAAGCTAGTGAAGAAAAAGAGGAGGATTTATTCTCGAGAAAAGTATGAGGTCATTAGGGATGAGGTCAAGAAGCTGGAAGATGCTGAGTTCATTAGGGAGGTCATCTATCTCGAGTGTCTATCTAACGCGGTCATTGTCCCCAAGGCCAATGGGAAATGGAGGATGTGTGTAGACTTCACCGACTTCAATAAACATTGTCCCAAAGACATCTTCCCTCTCCCCCGCATTGATCAAATGGTAGACGCTACCACAGGCCATGATCTAATGAGCTTCATGGAGGCCTATTAAGGTTACAACCAGATCTTCATGAGATCTGAGGACTCAGAAAAAATGGCTTTCATTACCGACAAGGGACATACTGTTATAGGGTCATGCCCTCTGGCCTAAAGAATGCGGGGGCAATGTATCAGCGCTTTGTGAATAAAATGTTCGAAGAGCAAATTGGCAAGTCTATGGAGGTTTATATAGATGACATGTTGACTAAGAGTTTGAAAGCCGGGGATCACGTGGTCGACCTCGAGAGGACCTTTAACACGATGGACAAGTACTGGATGAAGCTCAACCCGGCCAAATGTGTCTTCGGGGTCAGAGCAGGGAAATTCTTGGGGTTCATCGTTAATCAAAGAGGCATTGAGGCCAATCCTGAGAAGATAAAGGCCCTCCTTTAAATGAAGACCCCGAGGACCATTAAAGACGTTCAGAGGCTCACAGGGTGAGTAGCTATTTTGAATAGGTTCGTATCCAGAGCTACAAATAAGTGTTTATCGTTCTTCAAAATTCTCAGAAAGACCTTTGAATGGAACGAAGAGTGTGGTCAGGCTTTCAAAGAATTGAAGTCGTACTTAGGGTCTACCTCGCTATTGTCACGACCAATTAGGGTGAACGACATGTGTACCTAGCCATCTCAGAATCAGTCATCAGCGCAGCCATTGTCAGAGAAGAGGATGGGGTATAAAAGCCTATGTATATTAATAGTAAGTCACTCCAAGGGGAAGATCAAAAATACCCAAGGATGGGTAAATTAGCGTATGCCTTGATCCATGCATCAAGAAAGATGAAGCCATACTTCCAGTCCCACACAATGGTCATCCTCACTGACTCTCCTCTTAGGCAGGTCTTGCACAAGCCAGAAAAATCGAGGAGGCTAATGGTCTGGGCAATAGAGCTAGGAGAGTTTGACATTGTATATCAACCTAGGGTGGCCATTAAGTGGAAAGCATCAGCAGATTTTGTGGATGAATTTACTTGGGAAGATGATGAGGCAAAAGATGAAAGCCTCAAGAAGACAGATACCCGGAAAGGCATAATTGTAGACCCATCTGCAGATAAGGCTGAGACAAGCATCACTAGAGAAAAATTTAGAGAAAACGAAGAGGGAAGATATCTATTTAGATTGGGATTCCTCACTGAGGGAAACTTCTCAGAGGAATGAGCTATGTGTAACCTCTTCATTGATGGGTCCTCTTGTGTGAGCGAAAGTGGGGTCGGATTAATTGTATCAGCACCTGACGGCACAGACATTGAGTACGCCCTGAGATTAAACTTCAAAGCCTCTAATAATGAGTCTGAATAATAGCAGGCCTCTCCTTGGCTAGATCTCTTAGTGTTGGCCAGATCTTGGTCCATAGTGATTCAAGACTTTTGGGGAATCAAATACTAGGGGCATACGAGGCTAAGAATGAGAGAATGGCCAAATATATTGAAAGAGTAAAGGCACTATTGAAGATCTTCGGAGAAGTAAAATTGAAGAGGATACCTAGGCTTGATAATGTCCAAGTTGATGCACTTGCTAGGCTGACTTCAATAACTAGGACAAATATCAGGAGGACAGTCCCAGTGGAAATTTTGCTTCGACCAACGATTGAAGAGGTAGAGGGAACACTTGACTCTTGCTTAAATATCAACAGGGAAGCTTCATGGATGGACCCTTTAATCGGATACATTAAAGAGGGGGATATACCAGAAGCAAAACAAGAAAGGAAGGAGTTGAGATACAGAGCCGCGAAATTCACTGTCATCGGACACCTTGTACAAAGGGGGGGGGGGTTCTTGCTCCCTTTACTCAAGTGTGTGCACCCGTCTGAAGTCCTACACATTTTGCAAAATGTGCACGAGGGGTCATGTTCAAGCCATATTGGGGGCAGGTCGTTAGAAAAGAGGATAGTAACCTAGGGATACTGGTGGCTGACCTTGGAGAAAGATTCCACGGCATACGTAAAAAGGTGTGATAAATGTCAAAGGTTGGCCACCATTCCTCACCAGCCCCATCAGCCTCTTACCTCCATCACATCCCTATGGCCATTCGGAGTATGGGGAGTCAATCTAGTAGGACCCTTGCCTAGGGCCATCAATAACTATCGATACTAGATCATAGTAATTGACTATTTCTCAAAATGGGTGGAAGCAGAGCCGATGGTCTCGATTACCGAGCATAAGACCTTCCAATTTATATGGAAAAATATTATATGTAGATATGGTCTCCACAACACCCTCATCTCAGATAACAAGACTCAATTCAAGAATGCATCCCTGGAGAAATACTATGAAAGGGTTGGTGTCAAATAATTCTTCTCAACCCCAGGCTAATGGGAAAACTGAGGTTACAAGTAGAAAAATCTTAGACGGGGTCAAGAAAAAACTTGAGGAGGCAAAAGGAAACTGGGTTGAGGAATTATACGTTGTACTGTGGGTCTATAGGACGACGGCCAAGACTCCTACCGGGGAAACCCTGTTTATGCTAGTGTATGGCTCAGAAGCCATCATCCCCACCGAGATTGGGTTTCCTACTCACAGATTCCAAATGTATGACCCCCAGAGGAATATGGAAGAAAGGATACTTGATCTAGACTTGATCGAGGAGAGAAGAGAAGATGCTGAGATAAGGTAAGCAGCCTATCAGCAAAGGACTTCCAGGTTTTACAACTAAAGGGTGAAGCAAAGGCCAATCGTCATGGGGGACCTAGTCCTCAAGAAGACATGGCAGAAACCTAACAAGCTCCACCCAAATTGGCATGGGCCATATAGGGTCATTGATGAAGTTTTTCGTGGAACCTATAAACTAGAAAACCTTGAAGGGGTACCCTTTTCCAACCCCTGGAATGCAGATCATTTTAAGAAGTACTATCAATAATGTTGTAATGTCCTATCGGACCACAGTTGTAATGAATGTGTTGCTCCAACATAACACTTGGAATGTTAATGAGAATATTGTAATGGCTCTTCATCGTGTTTGTCAATTTAGATACATTGGGGTAATTCTTACCAAACCACCCTCAGCTATAATGAGGATGAATGGTACGGACGACCCTCTATTCACTCTCAAGAAAGGCGAGGGAGGACTTGAAATTTAAAACATCATCAATTTAGTGGGAAACCATCCTCGGCTATAATGAGGTCGAATGGTAGGGACGACCCTCCATTCACTCCCAAGAAAGATGAGGGGGGATTTGAAATTTAAAACATCATTAATTTGGTGGGAAACCACCCTCGGCTATGATGAAGGTGAATGGTAGGGACGACCCTCCATTCACTCTCAAGAAAGAAGAGGGGGGACATGGAATATAAAACATCATTAATTTGGTAGAAACCACCCTCGGCTATGATGAGGGTGAATGGTAGGGACGACCCTCCATTCACTCTCAAGAAATACGAGGGGGGACTGGAAATTAAAAACATCATTAATTTGGTTGGAAACCACCCTCGGATATGATGAGGGTGAATGGCAGGGAAGACCCTCCATTCACTCTCAAAAAAGACGAGGGAGGACTTCTGAATACAAAACATAATTAATTTGGTGGGAAACCACCCTCGGCTATGATGAGGGTGAATGGCAGGGACAACCCTCCATTCTCTCTCAATAAAGATGAGGGGGGACTGGAAATTGAAAACATCATTAATTTGGTGGGAAACCACCCTCAGCTATGATGAGGGTGAATGGCAGGGACGACCCTCCATTCACTCTCAAAAAAGACAAAGGGGGACTTGGAATATAAAACATCATTAATTTGGTGGAAACCACCCTCGGCTATGATAAGGGTGAATGGCAGGGACGACCCTCCATTCACTCTCAAGAAAGGCGAGGGGGGACTGGAAATTAAAAACATCATCAATTTGGTATGAAACTGTGACACCCCGCCTAATAAAATACCGGGTGATCAGTCCTATACCAAATTAAAATAGGAATCCCAGTTGGATCATCCTTAGCATCACTGTCGAAAACTTTTTAAAACTTACTAACCACCTAGTATTCCAAAAACTGGTGCCAATTTTAACCTTTTAAATAAACAAAACAGTACATGCGGAATTAAAATATAAACCATTCACAAAACTGAATGAAAGTAAATAGAATAGTAATTACACAACTTGCCGAATAAATCACCGGCCACCAAATAAATAATCCAATGCAAATATTCAACACCTGAATGAATTACTCCTGAAAACTGTACCGAGAAGTCTGGGCGACAAGCCCTAAATAAAACTGAGACTACTACAAGATTCCTACTCTAGGAATGAATGAATGATGCGTCTAATCCAAAATCCTGCTAGCATCCACATGTACCGCAGCTCCGTGTCCCTGGAATAGAATATCAATCCTGGCGTCCCTGTGGCTGGACACCTAAAAGGTTTTGAAAATAGTTTTATCGCAAGGGTTAGAACCCAAAACATTTTGAAAATATTTAGCAAGTGAATTAACTGCAGTAATTTAAAATGCATGAATGCGCTTCATATTTAAGTTAGTGTCGCACTCCCTTGTGGACATTCTCACCCCTCCACTATTTTGCACACCTACCGGTTACCTTAACCCCACCTAGTTGTTCTACCCCGTCCAACTAGTCCTAGTATAACCTTCCCTTGCCATACTACTCTAACCCGAGTATAATGATTATTGAATTATAAGTTATTTCACAATTAACTTAATTAATTCCTCTTAAATATCACCATGTAACCGTCTCACAAGTTATATAAAGTACATACATCACACACTTTATTATTCCCACAAATGATTAACTTAATTAATTTCTCATTAATTAACTGCATATAACTGTAACCCAAGTAATATAAAGTAAATGCATCACACCCTGTATTATCACCTACATATAATATTTACTACCATATTATACGTACCTTTACAAACATCCACACATATATCATACGTGTATCCATCCTTCCGAGTTTACACTCACCGAATGATTTCCTCTAAAATGCTATCTGACTAGGTGTGCTCACAAAATCTAGTTTCCCCGAGTTGGAATCGCTCACCAACTTGGACCAAAATATAAACGAAGTGGAGGCGGTCATATTCCTTCCCTGAAAGTGAGATAAATCCCTCACCCATATATACCGGACGCTATGACCTGGGGATATACTCGCCCTACTCCTCAAGCTAGGGGATTCACCCACATCGCGCAACCTCCCTTGATAGCATTAGAGTAAATAAATTTAATAAATATCTAGTCACTGATATTTACTATCACACACAATATATACACATATATATATACTATCACTACCCGTATATATATATTATGAACCCCGATTTTTACCGTGTACTCAAACTCCTGCACACTGCCTGTAATTTCCTGAGTCTGTGGCCCGACTCAATGTAATTAATTTTCTCACTTAATAACTTATCTCCTTCCCGAGTCTATGGTCCGACTCTAATATAATTAGTTCACACCTCAATTAATATAATACTTTCCCCGAGTTTATGGTCCGACTCTCCTTAAATTAATTAACACACATTTTAATTTAATACCTCCCCGAGTCTATCGCCCGACTCTAATTAAATTAATTAACAAATTAATTAATCAACCCGAATTCCGAGTTTGTGGTCCGACTCTAATATAATTAATTATCACATTAATTAATAAGTACCCTTCACGGGTCTACAATCCGATCCTGATTAAACTAATTATCCCACCCATTAATTTAACCATACCCGAGTCTACAAACCGACTTTAATTAAATTAATTAACACCTTTATTAATTTAATAACTTGGTGTCACTCAACCATTGTCCCCGGACTCACTTACTTGGCCCGTAACTTAATATTTCCCGAGTCTATATCCCGACTCAAAATTATTTATTTTTCTCCAAACTTAATTCACTACCTTGGGGTCGCATGACCAATATACCCGAATTTCACTCACTTGATCCGTACCTCACTATTTTAGAATAAAATCTCTCAAATTCATCCATTTAATGTCCCACATAAATTCATCCTAATCCCAATTACTTTCTCCCATAATTGCTAGGAATATTTGTTTCACAATTATTTCTCACTAATAAATGTATGGAAATTTAATTTATAATTAATTCCCCCTTATATCTCACCCAGGCCGAACTGGCCAGAATTTCCCACCATCGATCGATCGATGCCCCCGATCGATCGATCGACCCCTTCGTTACAGCTCTGCCTCCCCCCTGTTTTCCACCATTAACGAACCTCAAGGTTTCTAAACCAGAATTTAAACCTCTAATTACATCATCCCATCATCTACACATGGTTAATCCACATCCTATTCATCATAGAGATCATTAAGATAATCAACCCCTCTAATTATCTCATAATTTTCGAAATGGGTCTTTCTCCATAAAATTCAATTATCTGTTTTAAATCCCAAATTCCAGATTCGATTTCCACTCTTTTATGTTCTGAAATTTTCGTTCAAATCATATATACATATTCAGATATCAATCACCCATCTAAATCTTACTTTGAATCTCATTCAAGTATTTCAAAAACAAAAAACCCATTTTGTACCCATTTACACCCAAAAATAAATTTTCACACCCACATCACCATGATATGAATTGATTATCAAGCTTTAAGAATCAAAACAGTTAACCACTTGCCTGAAAGTGTTCGTAGTGTTTGATTTTGTTGGCGTAGTCCCTCGATTTGGCTCCAAAATCCTCAATTTGGCTTTTGCTAAGCTTTCCCTCAATTTCCCTCTCAAGCCCTAGGCTTAGATTTGATGGCTGCTGATTTTCTAATCTCCCCATTAGGTTAAAAACCCTTAATCCCGTTTTTCACCTAATGGGCTTAATTAAAGTGGCCCAACTCACCCCGTGTGGGCCCAGCTATGCCCAAAAATACCCCGAGACCCAATTACTACCCCCGGGTACTCTTTTCTGACTATCTCGACCCATCCGGACTCAACCGCGTAGTCAGAATTGACATCCAAATTAATTTATAAAAAATCCTTATCTCACACCCCATTAAGTCTATACCGACTCCCGGCTGGAATAAGTGCATACCCCGTCATTAATACCCGAAATGACGTAATTAAATTATTACTATTCACTTAGTAAATAAATTTCCCTAAACATTAACCATTCACTTCCCGATAAATATTTAAATAAATATATTGTCATAATTAATTCAATTAAAATTACAACACACCAGTAATTTAAAATCCCGAATTAATTAAATATTAAATGCACAAAAGTACGGGGTGTTACAGAAACCACCCTCAGCTATGATGAGGGTGAATGGCAGGGACGACCCTCCATTCACTCTCAAGAAAGATGAGGGGGGACTTGGAATATAAAACATCATTAACTTGGTGGAAACTACCCTCGGCTATGATGAGGGTGAATTGCAAGGACGACCCTCCATTCACTCTCAAGAAAGACGAGGAGGGACTTGTATTTTAAAATATCATTAATTTGGTTGGAAACCATCCTCGGATATAATGAGGGTGAATGGTAGGGATGACCCTCCATTCTCTCTCAATAAATATGAGGGGGGACTTATAAGATGGGAAACACAAATATAAAAGCCAAGACAAACCATACAAGAGGCAAGCATAGAAGACAGGAAGAGAGATTTTGTTATAAATCGTTACAAGTTCTTGTCCAAGGAAATAAAGTACAAAAATGTTTTTTTACAAACAGAGGGTATTGGCTACAGACACCCACCCCTATTGAGTAGTATAAGCAGGCAAGGTTTCAACGTCAACTAGAGGAGTCTCTTCGATGACCAAAACAGGTCGATCCTCTGAGGTACCGGTGCCTTCGATATGCACCTGAGACTCCACATGGACTAAGGCCTGTGAAATAAGGGGGTCATCCAACTCCATGGCTTCCTGAGAGGGGCGGACGGATGACACTATGTCAACAAACTTCAAGACAACCAATCGACAGGCCGTCTTAATTCCCGTATCTAAGTACTCAAGACCGAAGCCTTGAAACTCGTCCGAGAGTTTGTAAGCCTCCACTACATCGGCCTCGGCCTTATTCACTGCCTCATCAAGCTCATCCTTGAATTGGACACCCTAATTGATCAAGTCCTCATCTTTTTCTTTGATGAGGGAGTCCTTCACCTTCAGGTCGGCCTCGTGCTGCTTCACCAGCTAATCTAAGACCCTTGCATGCTCAGTCCTCGCACTCTCCAACTCTACCCTCGTAGTCTCCAGCTCGGTTTTTAGATCGGCCTCATGCTGAATAGCCCTCTTGGCCTCATATAACTTTTGTTAACTCTCAGCCATCCACTTAGTAGTAGAAGTGAAGGCACAGACAGACTGCACGGACAAGCACATATTAAAGGGACCGAAGGACCAGTTCATGAAATGGTAAATAAAAAAATGAAGTTGAAAGAGATACCTGAGCCAGAGTGTACAGACCGTAGTCATAGACCTTGAACGGGGGCATTTTTTACAAGAAGTCATAATCTGTGGCTGAGGGAGCAGAAAACATCGAGGCTTTGGCTGCCCTCAGGTTAGCTATGAGGGAATAGGGTTTAGCCTTTAAGAATGTCAAATTTTGGGACCAGTAGGCCCCTATTCTAGAAGAGGAGCTGTCCCCCTAAGTATGTGTCTGAGGGACCTCCACCCTCACCCTCATCCTTGAGTCAGGACGAGGGACATCAGGAACTTCAAGCTCCTTCCTTTTGTGACTGTCGACAGTCGGCTCAATATGTGTCGGCCCCACGACCTTTGTCTTCTTTTGAGCTTGCTGAAGCTCTTTACCTTTCTTCTTTCCCAAGCTAGATAGTAAACTCGGGGCAGTTATCTCCCAGAGTTGATCAGATATATTTGCAGGACGACCTGAAAAGGAGACGATACATCAGAAAGATAAAGTGACAAAGAGGAAACATTTGGAGAAAATTAGAAATAGAACAAACAAGCAACTCACATAATTCTGTCAGGGGGCCGACCCTCAAACCAGCTTCTTTGAGGAAACGTTAGGTCATTAAATCTTCAAATTTGGTGAGATGACCCTCTTTCCCCTGTTCCCTCAATTACTTAACTATATCCCATTCTTCCAAGCTTAGACCAGGGTCTGACCTTGCTTTCATTGAGGGGTTGGACCATGCCCTTGGGACCCTCGAATTGTCTTCTATGGGCTCATCCCCGAGAGAGAATTCCCAATCCCTAGAGATGAAGAAAAACCTCTTTTTCCAGTCATGATTGGAAGTCTGAGCTACGTGAAAAATTTTCTTATCGGACTTCCTAGCCCCCAGATGAAAATACCCAGGCTGCTTGAACAACGACATGATATTATAACAGGCTACGAATAAATCGGCCGAGGGCTCATCAGTGAACGTATTCTTCCAAAGGGAGATATAGCCGAGGATAATCCTCTATGAGTTGGGAGGAATTTGAGAAGGAGCAACCCCGAGGGCAGATAATATATCGACTATAGCAGGGTGTAGAGGGAACCGAACACCTACCCTTAGCATCTGCTCGTAAATAGCAATCTCTCCCTTGTCCCCTTGGAAGACCCTCTTATCTTCAGTTGGGACCCTCATACTTATATTGGACTTTATACCAAAGAGATGCCTCCATAATAAGAGGTCACAATCCTTAACTGACGATACGTAAGCTGAGGCACTAGAAGTATCAACTCGGCCATCATCAGAACTCTTGCTATCGTCCTCAGCCCTCTTGTACTTAGGTCTCTCGGCCTCATCACCGATTGGCGGACCACCTAGAAAGGCCACTTGGAAAGCAAGAGGGGATAAGCCTGTCACAGGAACAACCTCAGAATGAACTGTGCCCTCGGCCCGTCGATTTGGGCTAAGTGTGGACGTCTCTCTCCTCCCAGAAGGCACATTATCCGTTTGTGATGATGCTCTCTCATTCATCTCTCCCTCGTATGCCTGACTCTCGGCTGGATGATAGGAAGACCCACAGGATTCAGATGGTATTATGGTGGCTAAAGGAATGGGGAAGATGGGTGGTGCCCAATTAGGGTCGGCCCCTTATCTTTGCTTGTGCTCTTCCTCTATTTGCCTAATCTCTGCAAAGAACTTTTCCCTCAAGGTGGGAAATTCCTTAGCTAAACCATAAAGTCTTTCGAGCATTAAGGGGAAGACCCTACTCTTAGGCAATTGGTTTAAACTAACTACAAACAAGTTTACAGTTTGACCAAGTTGACTTTTGGATTAAAACCAAAGAAATAAAGGGTTTTGTTGATGAATACCCAAGAACAAGTGGAAACATGTCCACCGAAGAACAACCGGAAAACCTAAGAAGAACCTCAAAAAGGCACTAAACTACCACGAAATGGTGAAGGAGTAATCCTAAATAGTTTAAAACCTAATGTTCAACCCTACCACTGCCACAGGAAAGTGGGTCTACACATTGAAAAAGCAAAGCAACCAAGAAAAGAGGGGAAAGAAACCCAAATGCAAGAGACAAAACGAAAATAGAAGCTAAAAGAGTAATTAGTGGCAGAAGAGTTACCTGAGAACAAAGACGACGACTGAAGGGAGATTTAAACGCAGAAGCAAAGGCTGAAATTGCAGAAAACAACGGTTGAGCTGTTAAAAAGCTAGAGAGAGAAAGCCTGGGCGGGAAGAAGAAGAAGAAAGTAATTATTTAAAAATAATTTAAGTACTTTGTTATTTGTGGGCCCTTAAACCATGGTGGCGCACAGACCAAGAGGAAATGTATCATTAGGGCACCAAGCCCCATACATAGTGTGCGGCCGCCACACATGGGAAACTGAAACGGGGCATATGATAATATGTAACTTGACAGATGTCACTTATCCATCTGACCACACTTGATAATTCCAAGGCAACATATATTTAAGAACAAAAATACCAATTATACAATTATTAATTTTAAATCTGATCATTTAAAAAAATTGGACAAATGGCGCGGTGACAATATTTTAGTAATTTAGTATTCCTCAAATTTATTAGTTTTTAATCGTTATAGTTTAGTTGAGAACTTTACACGAAAGAAAAATCAACACATTGATTCGAAATTGACACTTTTGAAGACGTGTTACACTCGTTTCAAAATAATCATAAACATGTTACATGTTACGTTCGTTTCAAAATATTGACTTGTATTTATGATGTAAAAGAGTTGGTATTTTAAATAGATAAAAAAAATTTGTGATTATTATGAAAAGGAGATACAAAAATTAAATATTTTAAAAATAATGAAGAACATAGGACGATCCACTAAAGACAACTCAATTACCCAAACATAAATACAAACTTACAAACCGAATCAATCTCCATAAAGCTTAAAAAATAATGTTATATTAACTTTTTTTTATTAAAATGGACATTAATAAAAAAAAACTTTCATTATTTATTTAAAAAAATGGACGTTATTTTTATATTAAACAAATATATTGAACATCATTTTTTTAATAAAAACTCAACAAATTAATCGTGCATTAGGGATCGTGTTTTTCACCTAAAAATAATATTGCGACATGATTAATTCATAATTTTACTCCTATTATTCGTGTCAAATAATATTTTAATGTAGTGTGAAATTTTTTTATTTTTAAATCTTTTAAACACGTCCTATACTTTCTAAGTACTAATGGGAAAAGACTTACACTTTCTAAAGTCCTAATGGAAAAGACTCTTAATATGTCTAGCAACTATTTTACTTCGATCAAATCAAATGTAAGGGTACAATCGTTCAAATCATAAGGAGTGCCTAAGATCTAAGGGTTCGTTTGATAGCAATATTTGACATGACAAATAAGGAATCTTTCTCATTTTTCGGCTTTTAGTTGCGTTTGATATCATTTATTTTCCCGGGAAAATAATTACCACTTACACTATGGTACTAACACCTAAAGCACAAAGAATTGATTTGCTATAGAATTCAATTCTTTGGGAGCCAGGAAAATAATGACTTGAAAATTAATTCCACCCACTTCTATCAAGTAGGGCCTAATAGGAAATCAAATGGGTAAAAAGAGCTGCAAAGCTCACATCATAAAAATCCTAAAAGGTTTTAAAACGTTTTTTTTAAAAAGACAAACAAACTAAAGCAATGCCTAAGATCTTAAAACAAAAAGTAAATTCTCACAAATAATAATGGCTCCTAATAACCAGTCAAATCAAAATAAATAAACAGATAAATAGTACTTCTAATCAACTTTCTTTTAATATAGAATAAAACTATGTTGATTAAAAAAAATCAAAATTCATATCAATGCATTAAAAGTTTATACCTTATTATTGTGAGTCCCGTCAGAACATATAAATAGATTCCACTCACTACATTAAAAACTTATACCCATTTTTATCTTATTAGGTAAATACATTTTATAAGTTTTTTTTGTGAGTACACGTAATTTTACTTTTTAATATAATATGTATCTAAGGCTAGGAAAAAAATCTTAGAAGATTTTTCAAAGAATGAGAATGATCCTCCTCCTAACGGAAATCTTAGAACACTTCTTAAAAATATTTTATAAGGTTTGAGACAATTTTTATTAAATAGTTTTGAACTCTTGCTAAAAAATAAGTTATCAAAAAAAATAATTAAATAATTATAGAAAAAGAATGCTTAACTACCTTTTTTTTTTTTAAAAATAAAAGCTACTTTGGGTAAAAAAATGTTTGTTAAAAAATAAGAAAACTCTTTTTTTTAATATAAAAAACTGTTTATCAAACGATTGAAACAATTTTTTTAAACTGGGTTTAGTTTATTGTGTAGAAAAATCGTCGTCGAAGTAACCTGTTTAATCTTCTGTGCAAAAACTGTGTTTAATCTTTCGTTTTTAAGCTTTTGGGTTCAAGATGATAAAGTTCATTTTATTGCACCTGCAATAAATAAAGTTGATTTTATTTCTTTTCAGACTTTTCCTTTCAAAATCATGGTTAGGAATCTTTCTCGCAGCACTGGGCCTCTGGATCGACTTTGGGCCCCGTGCTCACAAAAGCTTTTAAACCTTGGGAATACGAAGTCTTAATATTTATATAAATACATAATATTCTTATTAATATATATAATCATAATTATATTAAAACTATTTTTGATAACTCCTGTCTTATCCATCCTTTACATTTATTGGATATTCTGAATCTTATATATGTATATTTGTTTTAAATCAAACTGACGTGTTGTCAAGTCTGATATCTTAGTTTTTAGCCAATGGGTTAGGCAAATATTTTTGCACTTTTGAGGGGATCTAACCTTTGCATGTGTTGACAATACTGATTTCTGCTCTTTACTTCTGCGACATGTACTGGATATGGTACACAGTTTTTTTTTATATATTTAAAAAAAAGTTCAATGTTGTGATTTTTTATAAATAAAAAGAATTAAAAAAAGTTTTGGAACATTTTTTTTAATAAAACATAACTTTTTTATGAAACAATTTTTACAACGTTAGGGGCACAGTACACCATTGTTAACTAAACCTTAAAAACAAATAGAGAAACTCTACTAATATGGTTGCGTTAAAGTAATAAATCTATATATTATTGTCATTAACAGAACCAAAACAACGAAATCAATCCAAACCGAATCACGACTACATATATTAGAACCAAATATCTGAACTTAACGAATCTGTAACTCTCAAATCGAACACAAAGGCCTCACCCAGGTCAACCCCCCATAAGTTGTGCTGCCCATGCCTCGGATCATATCCGGGTTTCTATTAACCATGAGACTTTTTTGAGTCGGCACCATATCTGTAGCAGCTCCCACTTCTCATGTATGGAGTCAGCCTTCCCGTGCGGAATAATTTTGAGAATTTTTTTGGATTTTTTTTGTGTGGGTTATAAACATTTCAATGCACCCATGTAAAAAAAATCAGTTCAAAATAATATTTTTTGGTATTTTAAAAAAATGGGTCAAATTTTGACACAACTTAAACAACTTAAAATACTGTCAAAATTTGACCATTTTTTTGAAATACCAAAAAGTGTTATTTTGAGCTGATTTTTTTTACATGAGTGCATTGAAATGTTTATAACCCACACAAAAAAAATCGAAAAAAAAGAATGCTCATGTATGATTGTGATAGACAAATAGAGAAGAATGATTGTATTTCAGATAAATAATAAAACAAAAAATAAAAAACAGAGCCGTCATTTCCCACCTGAACAAAAACTAAAATAATGTATTTTTCTATACGAAATATAGAAAATAAAAAACCTCCACCATTTCTGATCGCAACTATTGAGGAGTCTTGATCAAAATACCCACAAAACCGAAGGAAAACCAAACACACCAATCTTTATAAGTGGTCGTGGCACCCATAAAAGAGGGATTCAAGGTTACCCATAAAAGAGGGTCTCAACGTTTTCTCTACGTGGCAGCCATCAATGGCCTCAACCCTAACTATGGTGGAGACTTGATCAAAATACCCCCAAAATGAAACGAAAACCAAGCATACCAACGGATATCAGTGGTCGTGGAAGCCATAAAAGATGAACTCGAAACTCATTTAGTGGGTAATGATCTCTGCAAAAGTTCTGTAAACAAAAAAGAAAAGAAAATGCAAAGAGTAAAATGCAAAGAGACTAAATGGATTCAAAATTAAGTAAAAGAAAATAAAAAAGTCAATAAGTGTTATAGAGAACCTAGCTTACATCAAAGTAGTGGGTTTTATTCTTCAGTAAGGACTTTGAATTCACCCAAACCCGTAAGAGGGTGGTGTGGCTCTTCTTCAATCTTAAAAGGAACCCAAACCCACCTAAAAAAAAGCATATCATGTTAACCCGCCTGAATAAATACATGGGAAAAGAATAATACATGGTGCTCATTTTGGGATTTAGATCGATGGAGAGAAATACATGGGTCCGTGTTGGATCGGTGAGAAAGGAACGTTAAGTTGGGGCGTGAAACCCTTGTAGAGAAACACCATAGCCAGAAATCCGATATGAACCCCCAAAATAAAAGCTAAAACTAAAACATTGAGGAGTGGAACCCTTGTAGAGAAACATGTGCCGTCAGAGTCGTTGGTGAAAGTGATATACATGGTGATCCAAATACATCTTCATAAAGTACACTGTCACATGGCTCGAGGTCTGGTGAAAGAGAACTGCAAAGCACATGGCTCGAGGTCTGAGATTCTCAATATGTGATCTCAACTTTCAGTCCCAACAGATGGCTCGTTTTTGAATCATTAGATTCAAACCT
The DNA here is from genome assembly GCA_949130495.1 of Sambucus nigra. Lineage (NCBI taxonomy): Eukaryota > Viridiplantae > Streptophyta > Magnoliopsida > Dipsacales > Adoxaceae > Sambucus > Sambucus nigra. The sequence continues at coordinate 185,328,239 of OX422212.1, read as the reverse complement.
CTCAAAATTAACCTAAGCCATCGGTAAAAATAAAAAAAAACTCCTCCTTATTATGACATCATTTTTTACTCTTATGATATACATAAATTTCTTACTTTATTTTATATATATATATATATATATATATATATATATATATATATATATATATATATATATGTGGGGTAATTTGTTGTGGACCTCTATTATATAATAAGTGGAATTTTTTCAAGAAAATCACAGTTGGTAAAAAACAAGTAGATGGTTGTATCTCTTTGACTTTTGAGGAAGATTTTTATAACTATTTGATCGGTTTCCTTCTTATTGTTCCATTTGATTTTGATTAATGGATTTCTATTTAATTTTCAAATGATGGATTCAAATTGTTGTTTAGTGTTGAATTAGATTTTGTATTTTGTATATCTTTCATTTTCCCGATTTCCCGCCTTTTGAATTTCAGACTAAAGTTCAGTTTTTCACAAGCCTACGACTGATTTTTCAGTTTTCTAACTTTCTCTCTTTACAAAGTGCTTTGGTATTCTATGAAGGTCATTAGAGCAACCCTTACGGGTATTCTATGAAGGTCATTAGAGCAACCCTTACGAATACTTAAAAGGGTAAAAATACAATAAGGCAACAAAAATAAGCCAAAACGGCGCCGAATTAAGCCAAAACGACGCCGTTTTGGCTGGCAAAATTAAAACCTTGCGCGGAACATCATGTTCCGCCTAAGGTTATACCAAATTCGATTTTGCCCCCCAAATGTCTTAAGCTTTTTATATTCCTCCCCCGAATTAATTACCTCAACTCCCACCTACATTTCAACTACTAAATTAAATCCAACAACCCTATTTAAATCAACCCACCGTAAATATTTTTTATCACTTCAAAAAAAAAAAACAGCAGCTTCGCCGGCCTATACACATGTAAATCCTCTGATTTTTTTTCCTTGTAAATTATTTATTTGTGTATTTTAATATTCTATTTAATTACTTAATTATTACTTAATATTATATTTATTTAGTTAGAGCAATCCTTATGTAAAGAATATCAGTAATTATTTTTCTTAAATAATATCTTATTACAATTAGTAAATATTAAATTATTTGTTATGTATTTTTCTGGTATATTTGTTCTGTATTTGTTATTTAAGTGAATGTTTATAATAAATTAATTAGTAAATGTTTAATTATTTGTTAGGTTTTTGTACGGTCCTTTTTTTAACAAATTATTTAAGTGAATGTTTATAATAAATTATTTAGTCAATGTTTAATTAACAGTTATGTTTTTTTCGATTCTGTTTATAAGAAATTATTGAAGTGAATGTTTATAATAAATTAGTGCATGTTTCTACGAAATTATTTATGAAATTATCTGTTTCTTTTATGTTTTTTAAATAATTTCTAGTTGTGTATTTGTAACTGACGTATTTATTAGGTATTTAGTAATTATCATGTAAATTTAGTAATTATCTGATGTGTTAATATTCTCATGTAAATTTAATAATTATCATGTAAATTTAGTAATGTAAAGTTATCATGTAAATTATCATGTAAAGTAATAGGTAATTATCATGTAAAGTTATCTACTTGTTATGTTTAATTTTTGTTGTGTCAACAACCCTATTTAAATGAATGTTTTTGTTCGGTTCGGTTATTTTTTTTTATGTTCATGTTTTTAAGAAACTATTTAAGTGGATGTTTATAAAAAAAAAATAGTGAATGTTTATAAAAAAATATTTAAGAAATTATCTATTCGTTCTGTTTTTTAATAAATTATATGTGTTGTTATTTTTTTAAAATAATAATATGTTATATTTTTGTAAAGATTTCTTAAATTGCAGTGTTGATAATGGAACAAATTGGAACGAAATTTAGACGGGCTGTTGGGGCTAGAAAGTCTCGAAAAATGGGAGAAGGTAATCGAGAGGCCGAAACTACTACTGTCGAGCGACCTATAATTTTTGAGAACTATAAGCGTATAGTGGACGACGGAGATCACATTAAACGTTCTCCGGACACGGCCACAAACGGCAACTCAATAAAGATGCGTGGCAATTGGCATAGTCTTAGAGCCACATACAAATATTTAAAAACATATCCTGAGGTTATACAGTTTATACACCGTAGCGGTTGGGGAGATTTGTTGGATGCTCAAATTCCCAAGACAAGTTGGGGATTGGTACAAGCGCTCGGTGAGCGTTGGTGGGACATAACCAACACGTTCTAACTACCAACCGGGGAGCTCACCATTACTCCTTATGATTTTACGATTTTGACTGGTTAGTTTCTACATATAAAAAATAAATTCAATATTAACATTGATTAGTACATTAATTAAATTTACAACTGATTGTTATCCTTCCCATCTTGCAGGTATTCCTATCGGAAGCGGTCCTATGGTACCGATGAGTGATAGAAAATACTTGATTGTACCTAACGGAAAAACTCAAATACGGGCTGACATTATACATATATACTTTCCCGGCATTGAACCAAATTGCAGTGATTCATGTGGGGTGAAAGTGTCGAGCTTAAATAAGTGGTTCGAGGCCATAAAGTTAAATACTGTGATTGTTGGCCCTGAAGACATTGCTAGGGTTTTTTTATTTTTTTGTGTGGGACATATTTTTTTTCCGACCGCAAGAGACAGCGTTCCTATTGGTTGGTTGGCTGCTTTGGAGGATTTGGAGATTGTGGGATCATACGATTGGGGTTCGGCAATTCTAGCTCTCATATACTACTCTCTCCATCTCTTGTCAAGATGTCGCGTAGACTCTATGAATTGTTTTTGGCAACTCATATTGGTAAGTGTAAAAAAGTGATATTATATGTTTTAAATCAAAAATTTATGGTTTAATAATAATCATTTTTGTATTGCAGTTTTTCGGGTTCGAATATATACAGCGGGCGTGTCCCTTATTGAGGGAAGATACAGGTGACTCCTGGCCTAGGATTAATCGATGGAAGAAAGAAAATCGGTTAAATCGTAAGGAGACAAAGGGCTCAATCCAATATAATTTTCCCACAGCCCAGAGTCAGATTGAAATGCGATCGCCAGGTTCAATCAATTGGCTACCTTACTCGGGGTCTACTGTGGAGATGCATGCCTACGTTCAACATGCGAAGTACATATCGCTGAAACGATGCGTTCTTATGGATCCTCAATATGGGGGGGTATATTACTTGGGTGATCGATGCCGACGACAGATCACCAGTGAAATTTTCATACCAAATGACCCTCCGCCGCAAATGATGAGGATACCCTTTCACCATGATATGCATGGAATTATTATTGACGAGATGGACCCCAGCGTATCTGTTGTTTCCCAACCCATGTATGACCGTTACTTTAAGCAAGTGTCCCTAGGCCTTGTAATGCCACCCCTATATCGAGCAGTCAACACGGATGTCATAAGTCCCAGCGCACTTCCATACCACATCCACATACCGACTGTCCCTTCACAAGCACCTGGCGCTTATGAGACTCCCATAGGTCGGGTACATCCCACTCTACCCCAAATGGCTTGGGATCTACTGTTTTGTAGTCCTGCAGATGTACCCATATTGATTCCGGTTCCACGGCCAGACAGGATTGCGGTCGATGAAGAATTGCCCACATATGATGACCTCTTATTTACTAGTTGGGAATTCTCAGATTATTGGCAATCATCGAGAGCCACCGCTCTAGGTGCAGCCATGCATCTTAATAACTATTGGAGTCATGAGTTGGATATAGCTACAAGGAAGCTCCAAGAGTTGGGTGTATCTCACGAGCGAACTGCTCCCCCGCCTAATTTCTTTAGTGGTACAACCTCGGCCTTTTATAACCCCACAGAAGATCCCCGACCTCCGACCACAGTATATCGACCGCAGATGGATGATATTGGTGCCCAAGAAGATACTAGCCAACCTGGTCCATCAACGCAAAATTATGACATGTCTGATGCTGTAAATTTGGATGATGTAGATTGGGATTTCGATAATGAATATTAATATGTTTTGTAATGTTGTTATTTATGTTGTTATCTTTATTATTAATGTTTTATTGTTAAGATTGACGCAAATTCATTTCACAATATGAAGCTTCATTTCACAAATTCAGAATATAAATATAAATGAAGATAATGTTCAGAATATAAATATAAATTCAGAATATAAATATAAATGAAAATGAAGATAGTGTTTTGAACCATTAATTCCGTTACATTTAATTTAACAATAAACAAGATATTAATAAACATGCAATGATTCAAATTAACATGAATAGCAGTTGCCCTTGCTCTATGTAGAGGAGATGAAAGAAAAACTAGTAAAACTCCTTCCAATAAGCATTTCTCCTCAACGCACACCATGTCATTAGGCCTTCAAAATTCTCACCAAACGTGCGAATGTATGAATTCACCGCCTCCTCATATGGATCGTCTTCCTCATCCAATGGTTGCATATCTTGTTCAACCCTATTGAAAATGTTATCAAATTCCTCGATGTCGTCTTTAATTTCCAACCATCGATCCATCAAGTTACGGGGGCTTTGATAATCATGCCTAGGTAGCAACTCATGATATTTGTCGGCAATTATTTCCCAAGGGGTTCGTAGATCATTAACTTGGCTAATCTCACAACCAAAAAGACCGCGTGTAAATGAATCTATTAAGGCTTCAGCCAAGAACTCATCAATCACATCTTCGTAAGATGCCATTGTGCTCATTAGCACACAATCTGGCCATTCACATTTATAGCAGTATAATTAACCACATAAACCGTCCTAGCTATTCCGCCCTTGTTCTTCCGCTTAGTATGATCCGAGCTACATCTTCCGCCCTAGATTATCCGCCAAATGTCTTCCGAGCTACATCTTCCGCTCTAGATATTCCGGCCAAGATTATCCGCCTAATATGATCCGATCTACATCTTCCGCTCTAGATATTTCGTCCTACATCGTCCACCTATTATAAATATTACAACCTATTATACTTTAAGTTCATCAACATATTGCAACATATTATTAATAGAAGAGCACCAAATTCTCTTTACTGATCAAACGTCATACCACAGTGAGATGGAAGAATACGAAGAAATACAAGCCATGCAAATCGGCCAGTCAAACATAGCCAAAAAGAAAAAGAAAATAGCTATGGGCCATATGCAACAAATTCAAAATATGGCCCTTCATAACATAGTTTGTGATTCCCATGAGGATCAAATGAGGAGGATGATATGTCGGACCAGAGAGGTGGGCCATGATAGACTAATCGCCGACTACTTTGGTGAAGCATCGGTATACAAAGACTACCATTTTCGGCGACGTTTTAGAATGAATCGAGCCCTATATGTACGTATTCATGATGCTGTATGTAGTTACGACTCCTGGTTCATACAAAAACCAGATGCACTTGGTCGTCTTGGCATGTCCTCGCATCAAAAAATCGTTTCTGCTCTGCGAATGTTAGCATATGGGTCTTCTGCTGATATAAATGGAGAGTACCTGTGTATCGGAGAATCGACAACCCAGAAGGCATTGGTCCGATTATCCCTTGCCATTGTGGGGATATTTGGCCCGGAGTATAACAGAAAGCCTACCGCTCTCGATGTGCAAAGGCTTACCGAACAAAATGCGGCGCGTGGATTCCCCGAAATGCTGGGGAGCATAGACTGCATTCATTGGGAGTGGAAAAATTGTCCAACCGAATGGCATGGGCAATATACTGGACATAAAAAGTCACCGACAATTATACTAGAGGCGGTAGCATCACATGACCTTTGGATATGGAGGTCATTTTTCGGGATGCCGGGTAGTTGTAATGATATTAATGTATTGAACAGATCTAGAGTTTTCTCCGATCTTGTCCGCGATGAGACTCCACCAATCCAGTTTGAGATAAATAACAACGTATATGATATGGGGTATTTTTTAGCGGATGGCATTTATCCGCCTTACGCTAGTTTGGTGCAAACTTTTAAAAGGCCAACCAACCAGAAGGAAAAACTTTTCGCTCAAGTGCAAGAGGGGGCAAGAAAAGATGTGGAACGAGCGTTTGGTGTCCTGCAACTTAGGTTCGCATTCGTTCATACGCCGGTAAAACTCTGGAGCAAGGATAAATTATCATCTATTATGCATTCGTGCATCGTAATGCACAACATGATTGTTGAAGACGAGAGGCATGATTGTGATTGGAGAGAGGAATACGACTTCCCGCCTGACCCGGTTCCTATGTTTCGAAACTCTCTCGAGCAACATTATGCGATTGAGGCTAGGACAATGCACATGCACGACAAGAGGAAACATTTACAGCTACGTGCAGATCTCGTTGAACATGTTTGGGAAAAGTTTGCCAATATGAGTGTGTGATTTTACACAATTTATGTATCTTTTCTAATGTTGTTATGTTGTTATCTTTATTATTAATGTTGTATCGTTAATATTGTACCGAACTAATGTTTATGTATGAAAATTTGAAACAAATTCATTTCACAACCCATAAAATCATATTACAAAGTAGATAAAACGATAAAAATAAATAACATGTTACATACTCAAAAGCATAGAAATTTTAAAATCCAGATTGACCTCCGTGTGGTGGATAGTTTGGAAAGTTTGATTGGCCCCGTGCTTTGTTGATTATATTAAGCACGAGGTATTCATGGTACTCCTTCTGGATTGAATTCATGTTTGAGGTGTCAGTGCTAATAATTTGTTGATCAAGCAATATTTGTTCACGCATATCTTTCCTCTCCATAGCCAATATACTGCGTTCGTTGAGCTCCAAACTTCGCTCCTTAAGTTGCAGTGAACGGTTAAGCCCCAAACGGATCTCTTCGTCACGTACACGATCAGCCTGACATGATCGCTCAAATGATTCATTGAATGAAGAGCAACTATTCAGTATTTCTCGGTTCACCTCAATGTTTGTAGCCTTCGCTTTTCCTTTAGCCCGTTGCTTCACCTCTTTCCTTCCAGGTGGCCTCGGATAAGGCCTTTCTATATCAACTTTTGCCCCATCTTTGAAATTTCCTTGGTGAAACCCAGTATTCAGACTTCCTTCAGTATCTGTCGCACCCGTCATTGGCGAATCAAAATGAAATTGAGGGGAGTCTAAAAAAGTTTGGGAAAGTTGAAATTTGTGGAGTTCTTTTAAAATTTGGTAACAAGATTCAAAATTAAATGATTTTCCCTTGTTCTCTCGCTGGAATGCTAGATTAGCCGCAGTAACTTGACAAAATACAACAATGTATTTTTATTAACTCCACAAGCAACTGATTTACAAGAAATAATATTTAAAATAAATTACAAAAGGTAAAAGTTATTTTACCCAGTCTGTGTTAACAGTCCCACTAGCACGATTTGTCATCGATGCATCTTTCAATTTCGAAACATATAACATTACGTGCCTCGAAATTTTACTGTACCGGGTTTGTAGGCTGGCGCCCGTCCGACGTTCTGTGATACCCGTCGTTGTGTTATATTCTTCGGCGACCGCATCCCAAAATAATGTGCTAGGTCGATTAGTTCCTCGTAAACCATCATTTGTTTGATTTACATAAGCGGTGGATAATACTTCATCGTCGTGTTGAGACATATTTTGACCTCGAACCATTGTAAAATAATCACAAAATATATTAATGCAAATATATAAATTTTATAATATTTTTTGGTAAAAAAATTATTATAAAATTTTGCAGCTATAAAAAAAATATTTGATAATAATTTAAATGAAGATATTAGAGAGTAGAGACTGTTTCGAATAAAATTCTAAATGGAAATGAAGATTAAATTCTAAATGGAAATGAAGATACTAGATAGGGTTTAAACCTGCTATTTATAAAAAAAAAAAAAAATAGCCGTTGAATAAATAGAGCCGTTTAAAGCTGTTGGAATAATTTGGGGGGGGGGGGGGGGGGGAAGTTGAAATAGAGGAAATGAGGAAATGGCTTCCGCGGAACATGATGTTCCGCTTTACCTTTCTTTTTTTTTTATTTCTTGCGCGGAACATGATGTTCCGTTTAGGCAGTGGGTCCCACAAAAAACAAACTAGTGCAATTCTAAATTTGTTATTTTTTAGCTTAGCAGGGTGTATATATGACATTTTAGACTACCCACAGCATACATAAAAACCGCAAATATACCTATTTGCACTACCCATAAGGGTTGCTCTTAGTGGAGGGAGACACTGAATAAACCTACACATGGGCTCAGAAGAAATCAATCCGTACTTCTTATAAAAATTCCCCGCTTTGATGGGATTGATATGCATCGCCACGAGTTTGACTAACCTCTCGAAATGTTTACTCTCAAACTTAATTACGGATACATCCATTTCTGTTGGATTAAGGATTGGTCTTTATAATTAGGTGGTAAAATTTTAGCTCTATCCATTAATAATTTAAAGGATAAAAACATTAAAAAATGTGTTGGATGATCAGAATAATGGCTCACCCAAAGAAACATAATTTTGTTTTCTTTTGAATCTTTTTGTTTGTTTGTTTATAAACTCTCACAATGCTGTTTTTTTTGGGTGATTTTATTAATCTTATAGTTTGATTCAATTTGGAATGACAAATGTAATTGTGTATTGTTATGAGTTTGATCGTTTATTATTATATGGTCTCTTCTACGCAAACTTTTTTTTTTATCCGTGAGATTGAAAACTATAAAAAAAAAACTAGTAATACATGCAACTTATAACATTTGCACAAGACTTTTTGGCTTATGGTTGAGACACTGTTCTTCCATTCCCATAATCCATATCTTCATTTATTCCATAAACAAACTTTAAAAATGGTGTTATGTATTTGATTTATTTGAACTCTTCTAATGACATTAACTGGGAGGATTTTGAGAAATGTGGTCTAGGTGAGAAAATTTACTCACATTGAAGGGAAACAGAGAAGAGATATTGAGAAAGGATAATAAATGAGAGATTCAGAAAATAAACTTCAAGTTAGTAGAATTTTCTCCCTTTACAAGTGATAATATGGTTTACATTTTTACCTACACTGCAAATAAAATTCATTTAATGCACAATGAATATCCACATTTCTTACACTTAATATATGTTAAACCATGATACTTTTCACTGGTTGAAAACTAGATTTTTATAAAATTGATAATGCATTTTGCTGATAGTCATTTTCTATAATATTTCAATTTATAGTTCGCAAAGATATACGGTTGCGCATCCCTCAGATTGCATGATGATACTTTTAATTTTGATCACTTAACAAACTATTAGCTGAATGGTTGGCCAACAGCCGCGCATTTTCTTAAGATGATCATATAACCTTGTCTCAGCAATGTGACCACGAGCAGTGGCTTTCTGCCCGACTTCCCCACTTCAGGTCCGACAGATGCATTGAATAGACTGATTGTGATAGACAATCCTCAAATCCGTTGCTTTCCAAAACGTGTTCTAGGAAATCCCAACTTACATGATCATATGCTTTTTCAAAAATCAATTTTTAAAATCACACTCTCTGTTTTCAAGCACCTTTACTCCTCCACTTCATTAGCTATCAACACAAGGTCTAAGATTCGCCTACCTTTTCGCAAATGACCCTTGTGTACGATTAATAGAGAGTCTCAAAACTTCTCTCAATCTCAAGCAAAGAACTTGAGCTAAAAGCTTGAACAAACTTGTTAATGACAAGGCTAATTGGCCGAAATTCCTTAAGCTTCAAGTAGGACAAATTTTTGGAATGAGGCAAATGTAAGTAGCATTAGTTTTAGCAATAACTACACCATTTTTCATAATATTCCTTATAAACTTTAAAAATATCTTCTCTTATAATATCCCTACAACTTCTCAAGGCCACCACAGTAAAATTGTCCAGGCCTGGTGCATTATCTCTCTCACAATCCTTAAAAGCCAAGAGAATTTCCTCCTCTTCAAATGATCTTTTTAATTTCCTATAAACAAAAATTTACCTTACCCGCTCCCCATATCTCCCCCGTCTCTATACCCTAACCACCTCTAACTCTCTCTCTCTCTCTCTCTCTCTCTCTCACACACACACACACACACACACACTCCCCTTTCCCTACAACAACGTCAACACCGGTACAATCAAATTCCACGTCTCTGTGAAGCCCTACGTAGCCCATTATCAGCGTCAATCGTACTTAAAGAACTCAAGGTCTTCATGTTTTTCATACTGAATAGTTCTCTTATATGAAATAGAATGGTGTCCATGAACCATATTATCAGCGGGACCCTAGGTTTTTTATCGACACCTGAGAGGTTTGAACCACCTATTGATTTTAGATTCGATATATGAACGGAACACATGTCGATTAACACCACAAGAAAAGTAAAAATATATGATGATATCGCCTTCAGAAATTCTTATAATAAAAGAGACGATTGAGAGTTCTATCACACTTCTCAGTTCTATTATATTTTAAAAACTTTTCTCTTTGTAAAAGGGTTGTTTCACTTTTATTTTATTATATGGTGTATCCAACACTTCTGTTGATGGCGGACCATGATGAAAATTGTATCTGGGTATATTGGCATGCATAAGGGAGCAAAGAATTAGGGGTCGCAATGGTTTGTAGTAAACCCTATTCAGGGGATGAAGAGAGGATATTGCTATGGAAGACTATGATGTATCATTCTGCCTTCATTATGACCAACAAATATGGGAGCTAATATGTTTTTTGTTTTAACATTTGAATTCATGTCTTAATGGACACAATTTGTTGACCTTTCTCTTTCTTTCTTTCTATTTTATAACCAAAGCAATGAGGATAAGGTGAGATCCCATTATTTATCCATGTTAATTAGTGATGGAAGGTACGTCCTATAGTTTAGGATCTTGTGACTGCAACGAGCTTTGATCACATGGTCTCGATATTAATCGCATACCTTAATCAATGGTGTTGTTGGCGATTTTATGTATTCTCTCTATTAGCTCTTGTAGGCCTCAAGTCCATATGTTTTCTTAGACATGTTAGGTAGGTCTTGAGGGGCCGAATTGAAATTCTCTTTTTAGACCTTTGAGAGTATGTAATCGGAGTATCGAGAGTATATGTTTGTTAATATAATTCAATTAACTGCCTCAAAATGAGAGGATGGACACCACCTTCAATACCTACCTTCACCCGCAAACAACATTTATACCTACCCCTTAAGAAACTAACAATACCTTGAGTGCAATCCTAAACACCATCCTTATCAACTTTAAAGAACCCTTTATAAAGATACTGCAGTTTATGACATATCAGATCAGGTAAGGGCAGCTGCATCCTCATCCATCTCAGTAAATTGCACAGCAAGGAGTTCGCGGTCAATTTCCTCTTTTAAGGAAAAAATCAATTAAGTTCAAAATAGAAGCTGCAGCAAAGTACATTAGCCAAAAAGGAAGCAAGGTATTAAGAATTACCTTCCATAGTCATTTTCATTGGTTGGTCCTTAGAAGGAAAATAGCCTTACTAAATTTTGTTCACAGAGGTGACCAAAATAATGAATCAGTTTTCATTATCAACCAATCCTGCCGCGTCCATAATCCTCTTTTTTGCTGATTTTTACTAAGCTTCAAATTGTCAAGGGTTGTACAAATTTGTTAGTATAGGCCGCAAAAAAAGAAACAAAAAGTTTATTAGCAAGCATAAAAAGATACGATAGATGATCACATGATTTGGAAGGATGTCCCCTTGTCCGTGGCATCCTATATATTTTCTCTCTCTCATTTTCCTCAGGGTGGGTTTCCCTACTCTCCTCAAAAATGAAGAAAAAACCGCCTTTCAAATTTTTAGCACTAGTAGGACTCTCAGTATATTGATACTCATCTCTATTCCGTAGTGTGAAATAATTATACCATGAAAAGTCCACGGAGTTTTCCTTCCTCTATAGAAATGGAAGAACTCCACTAGAGTAATGTCTTTGTTGAATTTCTCTTGCCAAAGCACCAGAATGGTAAGAATTTCCCTCAAGCCATTTAGGTCTGGTTGAGTTGGATCTAGATTCGTGACATTAAATATTTTCCTAACTGGGATAGGAATAGGTAGCCGCAACCCCAAGAGAAAGGCGTGCAAAGGAAAACATATCCCCTCATTGGGGACTGCGAAACATGACCTTTATTCCTCATTAGGAGGTGTACAGATGACTCCTTGTGGAAATTCAAAGTCCGCCACAACCTTATTAATCCACTTTTAATCCATAATACAATAGATGTTCAATGCCACAAGAGATTTTTCATTCGTTTGGCTAGAAGTCCCAGATGGAATATTTATAGCCTCCAATGGGACAGCCGGAGTCCCAGTAGTCGATGCAGCTATCAGTTTAGAAGGAGGATTATTGCTAGAGTTTGAATCTTCCTCTATTATGTCTGCAGCTTCTCTAGAATCCGTACAATTAGTAGAGTTTGTTGAGTCAGAATCAATAGTGAGTTAATTTGGTCCTTAAGTTGACAAGGCCCACTTTCCTTCAAAGGATTTATCAAGGAGGAATTTCGAAATGTTTTCTACAGAATTCGTCCAGGAACTCTGAAAGGTTCCAACTCATAGATCTGTGAAAATACTTGAAAAGTAGAAGGACTTCGCAGTTAGATTCCATATCCAATATGAATAGAGAATCCTTTTAGAGGCGGGCCGCAGCAGATTTAATCAATGTAATAAAGAAAGATATGGACTTAAAGGCAATATCCCATCAGTTCGAGAACTAATGACAACCATGAAGAATTTACCAACTTCAGATTTATGTACGCAACAATATGTGGGATGAAACTATTAAAAGAGATTGACAAGCTATTATATAAAGAAAAATTAAAGACTACGGCCAAATGAGTTTTGATTTTAACAATGGATGGATGAAAGGTGGTGGAAAAATAACACATGTAACACTATCATCCATGGCCAATAGAACAAACAGGTAAATAATTGGATTGTAAATTCCCAAAGATTGAAAAACCCAAAATCCTAGGGTTTTGGCCAAGAACACTAGGAACATGTTCTTGGTGTTCTTGTCCAAGATTAAAATCTGAAATGGTGATAGGGAAGAGTTCAACCCAGGAAGGATTGAATATTCCAATCCTAAACCCAATTTGTTCCAAGAATCTATGAAAATCCAAAAAAAAAAACAGTCTGTATAAAGTATCTCTCCATAACCAATCTTAAACTATCCCAATTTTATATTTAAGACCTAATTACAATTTAATTTCCCAGAAATGCAAATCCAATTCCTAAAAAATACCCATCCCAAAGCAGCATGTTATAAATGATATAGTTCTATCATGTGTAAATGATCAAAATACAAATAGAAATTCGAAAAAGATATTCAAACCACCAAGAATCGAAACTAAGTATGGATTAATGAAGCTTTGGAAAGTAGATAATGGGTTCATAAGAATGAAAAGAAATTAATTGAGCAAAATTTTTTAAATGAATGGAAAGTCAGATAATGATGATTACCTAGAAATCAGTGGGAAATGGAAGAACAACCAAGAATCTGCCATAGCTCCGCCTTGAACCGTAACTCAAAGATGAACTGGCTGAAGTTGGCTCTCGATTTTCTCTCAGAGCTTTGGTTAAGGTAATCAAGGCGACATATAAGTCCAATTTATAAAATAGGGCACTGGAAAGTGAAGCGTAGCCTTGCATTGATCGTTGTACTTTTTTAAGAAAACAAAGAAAGACACCGCAGCAGGGTCATAGAATACAACCACAACACTAACTCACCAACTCTTGGCACTACGACTTGGGAGCTTATTCATATGCCCATTATAGTCACTATCAGTTGTAGAAGGGTTAATAACAGGCCATTTCTTGGGAGCAGACATGCCATGACCCTATATATTTATCAGGCCTTGAATCCAACTGGCCATTCAGAATAGGCCGCGACCTGAATCCAAATAGGCAGCAGCATCTAACCAATCATAGGCCGCTACTTGGGTTCAAACAGGTTACGACACTTACTCTCACAGACTTTTCTGTTGTCCAACTTCTAGAAGCATTCCATATTCGTATTGTTTATCAATATATCATGTGACCCATTCACGTGACACTGCCATTCTATCTTCTATAAATAGTAGTGCTCATCCCACTATTTGGGTGATAATTCACTTAGCGAAGCCCTGCCAAAATCTCCACACTACCTCTCTCTACAAGATACTCCCCCCTTTGGGGGCTTTCTCGGTTGCAGCATTCTTAGAGTTAGCTTTGTAGTCCACATTGGGAGATGCCTCCTTATACAAAATAATGTATTCTCTTACCCTCTTTACTTTCTATGCCTCCTATGGCACCTTAACTTTGTACCATACAATACATGTAATGAGAGTAGTGTAATAAAGTGGATGTAGGCTCACTTTTAGATCCGAACCAATCTATATTTTATGTCTTTTTTCCTTCTTGCTTTCTTTACTTCTATTTCACATTTGACATAGTGTTAAGAAGGACGCAAGTCCGATTTCTCGTATCATCAATAATTATAGTTAGTTGTGTTGGGCTTGATTAAAGGAGATCGTAATTCTAATTCTAGTATAATTGAACAGTTCACACCTTAGAAGTTTATCTCAAACTACAAGAATCTTTTTTATTGTTCCAGAACTTATTTGATAGTTCAAAAGAGTATTATGGCCGATATATTAAAGAATGTATTGAATAGGGCCACTCGTGAAGTTCAAGTCTAAGTGGTGTCTAGATTAGATTTGGAAAAGCTCACAATATTTGTAGAGGGTGCATATGTTATTAATCTTGAGGGTTATGAAGCTTGATATGATTGCAGAATTATTGATTTAATTACTATGGGTGAGATTCAATTGTGTTTAATTAATATATCCCTGAAAGTTAGAAAATCGTTCTATGAGAATATCCGAGATCATAATTTAAGGAAATTCGCGTGCAAGAAAGATCTTGGAATGTGATACCCCCTTGATAGATTTATTAGATTTGTTTTCACCATTAAACTTGATCGGTGAATTATTTTATAACCCTACGGAGTAGTAAATAGAAATCTGAGAATCAAAGAATTGATAAGTTGCTTGTTAAAATCAATTGAAGATAAATTTGTTTTACTAAGTGGGTGTTGTATACTTAAAGTTAAGAATCATATTATGTACCATATCAACTTTGCGAATAAGACCTCATTACTCCGAGTGATTTTGAGATAATTAAAGTGGATTATAGATAATATTTATTTTGTGGAATTAATTAATCTTTAATAAAGAAATCAAATAAATTACGGGGGTGTAATTTGGGATTTCAGAGTATTTATTTAGAAGTACATTTAATTATTATTCTTGGGTCCTAGTATATTTCATATTCTCAAATAGCAAGCCTAAAGTCTTTGGAAACCATTTAGACCAAGCCCATGACACACACACACACACACACACACACACACACACACACACACACACACACACACACACACATATATATATATATATATATATATATATATATATATATATATTTATATATATATTATTGAGGGTTAGAGAGGGAGAGATAAATTACTATTCACATTTTTTTGTGAAGAGGACTATATGGAGGTATATATCTTACTCAAACTAAAGGTTTTCATCTCTAAAGGTGCTCACACCCATAAAATTCTTCGAGAGGATCATATACTATAAGATTTGAGGTTTTTAAAATGTTCTAGAAAGATTTTAGAAGACATAAAATGGGGAAGAACATACATCTTGTCCAAACAATTTTTATCCTCATTCGAATCACCAACTAGATCCGTTAAGGCATTGTACTCAAAATCCTAGATTTAATCTGTAAACCTAGTTTTTGTTGTTCACTTTCCATTTTATGATTGATCAAAGTTTTTGGGATAGAATATTTCCACGTATATTTCCCCCCAATTTTTGGTATTAGAGCCACACTTTAGATTAATAGTGCTTTGGAAATTTTCATGTTGTCCACCATAAAGCTCAATTTTGCATGTTGTAGGAAAATATATAATTGTATTTTTCTTCACTAACATGGTTTACAGAGACTTTACTATTTATATCCCTGCCGACATGGTCATATGATTGTTGTTTTGTATGAATGGATCCTACGGTGGTTTATCCATAGTTATTTTCTTTATAGATATAATTTTTGTAATAAATAGGCTATTTTTAATTATTTCTTTAATCAATGTATATGAAGAAGTTTGTGAGGGGATATAATAGTTTTAACTAGTTAAAATCATGTATTTACATGGGTTTTGGGCGTGGACAAGGTTTCACGGAGTTTGGTGAAGTTTTAAGTCTAATTTAAGGAGGACTCTACTTAAACAAAAAGTCTACTTCAAGTAGAATTCTTGATCTTGAAGAGGTTTACTTCAAGAGGAACTCTGGGCCATGATGGAAAGGGGAATATCATTCCTATTTGAATCATGATTTATTGGTTATTATGGCTTATTATAATTCTACCATCTTGAATTGTGTTAATTAATTGATTGATTTGGATACCAATTTATTATGGACAACATGGATTTTCTGTAATCGGTCTAAATCATGTTTTTTCTGAAAAATTTATTTTTTATTTATTCTTTTCTAATATGAATTTAATCGGGTAAATAATTTGAATATATAAATTAAATTATGATCTTCAAGTGTTATTTTAATTTAAAAACGATTTTATTTTAGCAACACTAAAATAGAGATGTTGGAAAATTTAATTTGTACCTGTAAATTTGGAATTACCAAGGATTTAATTTGAGCTTTTATAATTGAATAAATCATTTTTCGAAATATCCTCAAGTTTAAACTATTAATTGGGAGAGTGGTTTCCACATAAATCCTGCGGTCTCCATTGGTATTTTAAAATCGTGTTGTTATTAAATCCATGTGTTTTCTGGCCCCCATTGGATGGTATTAATCACAATATCATGGTATAATTCTTTAATTATTAAGTGATAGTTCCTTGAAATTGAATGTGAGTGAGTTCGGTCCTCCTATAGAGGAAGTTCTACACAAGAGGGTTTGATTTCAATAAACAAACCAACGGTATACACTTAAACAAAACTATTGATAGCCTCTTCATCAGAGTCATTATCGTTAGATGTGGGACCAAAAGACATCGGCTATTAAAGTATATAGGCAAGTGGTTCCTGGATTGTCGAGAGAATATAATCCAAAGATTAAAATTTGTCTAGTTTTTGTGAAGTGATTTATGCTTCCATTGAGAAATCTCACTTCATTAGGATGCTCGACGGGATTATATTTTTTTATTGGTGGTAGAGGGAAGCCAAATTATAATCTAATTAATGTTAATTCTAACATGTTTAATTTGAAATTGATTCCACTTTCAAATGTTGATTCCCATATTTCAAAGTGGGCTCCAAATTCAACACATTGCTTCTATCTTAAAGGAAAACAAGTAAAATAAAATGAACTATATTAACTGGAAAAGAAACTTAGACATTGTCATAATTGCTGAGGACTATAAATTTATTTTACTAAATAATTCTTAACAAAGTCTGATGATGAGGCATCCGGTGAGGTTGTCAAGTTTATTAGAGGTTCGAAAAGGCTGATCAAATTGCTCGTTGCTACATATTGTCCTCTATGACCAATGTGTTATAACACTAATATCATCACATATCAAGACTTTACAATATGAATCTGAACCTTAAGGACACGTTTGAGTATCAGAACTACGCCGCAAGAATTTTTAACACGACGATGTTAGATGGTAATTACATAGGAACCATGTTCTTAAGATGACGTCCATTTTGGGAGAACTAGAAGTGCTTTATTTTTAAAATTGATGGGGAAACCAAATTAAGTATGTGCTCTAATTACTATCGGAGATGTCTAAAAAGTTTTTCCTAAAATATTCTATAAACAAACTTAATTACTAACTAGTACAACTGCTTAAAAAAACACTAAGATATCTGGTGAATATCATTGAGGAAAAGGTTGGTATTTATGTTGATAAGATAAGGCCATCTTCTTCTGTCCTGAAAGGTAAGAAGAAGAAGAAACGAAAGTCTCAGGCACAACCCATGGTTAAAACTAATTTAAGCCATAAGTAGTGGGTAAGAAGCTTAAAGGCAACTGTTATATTTTCCAAGCAATAAGGACTTTAGAAGAAGCAGTGCCCAGTCTTCTTGGCAGATAATAATGAAAATGGTACTTTCTCCTTAGTCATTGATACATGTTTTGTGGTATAATATACTAGTACTTAGTATGCAAATTTAGGATACACTAATTATATTTGAAATTCTTTTGCAAGGGTTCTAAGTCACCAGTGAGCTCAGTGAAGGAGGAATATTTTCATTCACGGGTGATCACAACAAGGCAAAAGTATTAGCAGCAGAAAATTTATCTTTAAATTTTAGTGAAGATAATAAGTTAATATTATTATATTCTTTTTATGTTCATAATATTAGAATAAATATGATTTTAGTCTCTAAATTGGTTATGAATGCATATATAGTTTATTTTAATGAAGGTGTTTTTTAATCAAAAATGGAAAATCCCTTATCTATTCCAGTGCATTGAAAAATAATCTTTATATTATAAAAATAATGTCCGACAATTATTTATAAATAATTTAAATGGGAATAGCCTAAAAGGAAATAAACCTTCTAAGCTGAGCCAAACGTATCTTTAGTACTTACTCTTCGGTCATATTAATCTAAAAATAATTCAAAAACTGGTTCAAATGGACAACTATGTTCATTAGTAGCGAAAATACTTATATTAATTATGTTTAAAAGGTAAAATGGACAAAAGGACCCTCACAACTAAGGTAAAAAAAACCTAAGATGTGTTTGAATTGGTTAATTTTGATTTGTGTGGCCCTATGACAATCTGATCAAGAATTGGTTATGAGTACTTCATCACTTTCATTGATAACTACTCAAAGTTCGGATATATACCTTATTCATTATAATTATGATGTCTTTGATCTATTCAAAGTGTATATAGTTGAGGTGGAGCATAGGCTAAATTAGGCCAATATCTACATTTGATTGCGGAGGATAATGCCTCTTAAGGGAGTTTAGAAAGCACTTATCATAGGTAAGGATTACATCCCAATTGTGTGCTTAGATAACTCCATAATAAAATGGTGTAGTGGAAATAAGGAAAAGTACTCTTTTAGACATGGTTAGATCCATGATGAGTTATTTGGATCTCCAGGA
Source organism: Sambucus nigra (assembly GCA_949130495.1). Lineage (NCBI taxonomy): Eukaryota > Viridiplantae > Streptophyta > Magnoliopsida > Dipsacales > Adoxaceae > Sambucus > Sambucus nigra. Next base: position 185,309,179 of record OX422212.1, on the reverse strand, counting down.
TTCTATTTAGAAATTCATTAGAGGCGGATACTAATTTACTGAACATAATTCCTTTTAAGTCGGTCTTAATAATTCCCACAAAACTATGGATCGGGTACTAACCTAGTCTACAACATGTTCAAATTTTGAGTTTCCCGACACCCATGTTGAGGAAGGAGCCTAGTAAGTTAGAATCGAGGAAGGAGCCTAGAAAGTTAGAATTAAGGAAGGAAGTATATCTCTTTGTGGGTTACCCGAAAGGAACTAAAGGTGGTTTATTTTATAATCATAAAGAGCAGAGGGCGTTGGTTAGTACAAATACCCAATATATAGATGAAGATGATATGATAAACAACAGGCCCAAGAGAAAGATTATCTTGCAAGAGATAAGAAATAAGGACTAAGTAATTTCTTTTGAACTACCCATACAAGATGAAACGAAACACAGTAGCGGGAATATGAGTACTACCATTTATTAGGATACACGTGTCACTTATATTGGACCACAAGTGGAGCCACGTCATAGTAGGAGAGACTTATGTCAAATTAATAAGTTAGTGTATTTAGGTGAGCACTTTGGTAGAATCCCAGCGGAACACGAACTGGATCACGACAACTACAATTAGTCACTCTGGGACAAGGAGTCCTAGCATGGGATAAAGTTTATGAATATCGATATGGATTCAATGCTTTTAAATCAAGTTTGGGATCTTGTAGACTTACCAAATAGGATAAAATCTATCGGATGCAAGTGGATCTATAAGAAGAAAAGAGGGGTGGATGGAAAGGTGGGAACCCTTGAGGTAAGGCTTGTTGTAAAAAGGTTTACTCAGAAAGAAGGGATTAAATATAAAGGAACGTTCTCCTTAGTAGCCATGATAAAGTCTATCCGTATTCTTTTATCCATTTGGAAAATGGATGTTAAGGTTGCTTTCTCGAGCGGTAGTCTTAACGATGCTACTATATGATGCAACCTGAGGGGTTCAAAGCATGTTGTGCAATCTTAAGAGCTCCATTTGTAAATTTAAGCTAACGTCATTGTCTTGGAATATCTTTTTTTCTTATCAGGAAATCTAATCTTATGGTTTTAATCAATTCCTTGATAGAGTTTTTTATGTATCAGAAGGCATTGATCAAAACCATAAGATTTGATTTCCTGATAAAAAAAATATGGATCGGGGATCAAATCCATAAGATTATATTCTATTTATTAATATGAAGTGTATATTATATTTACGTATAAAGAAAAAATATTTTTCTAATTACATGTGTATTTAACCTTATTTACATTCTAAATATGTATTTGAGGGAGTGTTAAGTAAGATATATGTATCGGGAGGTTTTGCCTATACGATATATTGTATATATTTTAATATTTTATCATAATAAGTGTTTGATGTATTCCTATTTTTTGTTGGGTGTTTGTGACTTTAGTTAGTTGGTCGATTGGAGTTGATCCGAGACACTGTATGTCGTAATTCGTTATCGATATAAAGTTAAATATAATAACATAATAAAATGATTAATAAAAGCACCAAAGATATAGTGTTACAAAAATTATTAGATTGAAGCATAAAATATACTTTAAAGAAATTGCAAGTGTTCTCACTGGACTCCTATTTTATAAAAACAATAAGTGTAAGCTACTTCAAGGTTAAAATTTGGGTGTTAGAGGGGAAAATAAAAAATAATGATCAAATGGTTAAAAAAAAAACACGGGCACACTAAGAGGTACAGAAGTTGCTAGTGGAGAGTAACTATGTTCTCTCGGACTCCCGTTTATTGAAATTTACTAGTGAACCTTCATTTTGGGGTTAAAAAGGAACTATAAGGGTAAATAGTAAAAGCAACAGTCGAGAGTTACAAAGAGAGGAAGAAACACACCAAGATATACAAATCTAACTTGCGGGAAGTGAGAGTGTCATATCATAAGCGGACACCTAATTTTTGAAATTTAATAGAATATGCTCGTTTTGGGGTTAAAACTTGGCTTTAGGGGGAGAAAACTTAAATTAATAATTAAGAGGCCCGAAAAGAGACATAATAATACCAAGAGGTACCAAAGTAACCTGTGAAAAGTGACCTTAACCTCATTGGACTTCTGGCTACCAAAGTTGATACAGTCGTTTTGGGGTTAAAAATGGGCTTTAGGGTGTGGAGACTAAAAACATAATTAAAGTGGCCCGAAAAGTTACACTGACACCTAAAAGGTACAAAATTAATTCTTTGGAAGTGATATGTCCTCGCCGTAGACTTGGTTTCCATAACAGACTAGTAAACATTCGTTTTAAAGTTAGAGTAAGATTATAGGATTATAAAACTAAAAATAGATCCTAAAAGGCTTGGAAAATGTAACATGCACCTTAATAGATATAAATTAACAGGTCGAAAGTGACTCTGTCTTCGTTGAACACCCTATTATTTAAATTGACTTGTGTATGATCGTTTTGGGGTTAAAATGGATTAAGGTTAAGACAATTGAAAATAACAAACGTATGGTACAAAATGGGGGTTAATAATCACAACAAGTACAAAAGTAACATTTTTAAAGTGTTTGTGTCCTCATCAGACTTCTGGTTATCGAAATTGATTAATATATGTTTTTTCTGGAGTTAAAAGTGGCATTCTATTAGTAAAATAGTCATGGATACCTAAAAATGTATCAATGTAACCCGAGAGAAGTGATAGCGCCCTCTAGGTACTTTTGATTACAAAAATTGACAACTATATGCTTGTTAGGGTTAAAATAGGATTTAGGAGGCGAAAACTCAGAACATTAATCTAGTGGAGTAAAAAGAGCTATGATCAACCCCTAAGGTAATAAATTATTATATGTGAAGTGATTGTGTCGCCATTGGACACCAGGTTTCATTAAATTGACTAGTATACATTATTTTTGGGCTAAAAGTGAGCTTTAGGTTGAAAAACTTAAAACAACAACTGAGTGGCACAGAAATAGGAATGAAAAACCCAAGAGGTGCAAAGTAACATGTCTTCATTGGGCAATCAATTTCTAAAATTGTCTAGTATACACTTGTTTTGGGGTTAAAAATTAGTTTCAAGGGCCAAAAACTCAAAATAACAACTAAGTGACCAAAAAAGGCACAAACACCCAAAGACGCATAAAAGTAATATGTGGGAAGTCTATGTTTACTCGTCGAATATCCATTTACCGAAATTGAGTAGTTTACATTTGTTTTGGGGCTATAAACGGGATTTAGTGGGTGGAAACTCAAAATAACAATTTACTATGATCTTAAGACACCTAACAGATAGACATTGCTAAAAATTTATTAAAATTAATTTTTGTGAAGTGAAATTTTTATGGTTAGGTAATTTTAATTCCTTTGATGAAAAACCCCATTATTAACTTGGACAAATTATATACATAAGATTTTTCAAAATGGATATTTACTTTTTAAAATAACCTAAGTTATATTCATTGGAAAACTCCAGTTTAATTTGTTTTGAATAAAGTATTTTGACTACTGGCTTCTAAGACACATAATGAGTACAAAGTTTAACTAGAGAGATAATTAGACACAATAATTGAATTTTTACTAGAAACAACCCAATGTGAACATTACACCACCTAAAAATATCATATAGAAATGAAATAGATATTACAATTACAAAACTAAAGAACAAAAAATTGAAATACCTATATTGAGACTCGTACTTTGGTACGAACATATTTGTGTAACCCTTTGCAGTAAATGTTTTTTCACCTTATTCAATGTTTCCATAATCTCTCTAGTAGACCAAGTGGTGTACAAGTGTGTTATTGAGTGAAGTGTATGTGTAGGTGAGGGTGTGCTGGGAAAAATAATAATAACACACACACACACACACACTCTCTCTCTCTCTCTCTCTCTCTCTCTCTCTCTCTCTCAATATTACAACCAATCCTAAATGAATTATAATAATTCTAATAATAAATCTATCGAGATACTAGATTTTTCAAATGGTATGCACAAATAAAGTCTAAGTTATCATAACTGGACACCTAGTCTTAAATATTTTAACGGGAAATGATTGTTAGTGTAATAAATTTCAGATATAGGATTAGTATTTAATAGATCTAAATTTGTTGAAAGATTCTCAAAAGTTTTTTCCTAAAAAGCTTTAGATTTATACAAATTTGAATTAAAATATAAGTTTGACTTCAACGATGAGAGATGCAACTAAATTAGTGTATAAATTATTTCTAGATCTAGCATAATTATATCAAAATTTAAATATCCAAAAGGATATAAATTTTATTTTATAATGAAACATGTGAAAATGCATGTGCTCGAAATCGAGATGGACAAAGAATACAAAATTAAAATTTCTCGTCCAAAAGAGACAAGGTTTTCCTTTAATTCCTTATTATGGGTAAATAAGCAACACCTAAAGTCTATGTGAAAATATTTTTACTAGATAGATTACACAAAATGTTATCTGCAATATTCGGTGTTTTAACCTATCTATGTAAAGGTAAAGAATATATCACAACACCGTGTGTAAGAATATATTTTATAAGTCCTTTTTACATGAGAGTATGTCGTATACTGCTACAACCGTCAAAGAATTATTTAAGGTAATTCAAGCATCAAGACGGATCCGAATATCAAAGTTCTTCATCAAAGTAGTCTCCGCGAGATTAGTTTTGGTAAGGTTGTGTTTAAGTACCATAGCATTTCATTTAGAGTATTGGGATTATTTTTCATAAAATATTTTCTAAGTGTTGGGGCGGAGCTTTAAATGTTTTTCGTTAAAAAATATATTTTTCAGAGTGTTTGTGGCAGTGCAATTACTGAGCAAAAGATAAAAGAAAAAAATATTTATTTTTACTATCGTTCAAATGACGACTTACATCATTCAAACGACATGGCTTGTCACGCGAAGTATAAAACAACATTAGATCTCATTTGAATGACATCCAATCTCATTTGAACGAGCCTCCGCCTTAAGTATTTTATAATAGGACTCTCCAACTCTGTTTTTCATAAGAAGAGCTATGCAAAAACTGCCAACGTTTTCTGCAAACCGCAGTACGAATTTCTCTTCTCACTTTAGAGGTTTGATCCTTGTTTTTCAATTCACAAAACATCCCAACCCTTTAGTGAATTGTTTTGGAACCTAAAATACGATCTTGCTGATCTTACTGTTTATAGAGAGGATAAACCTACACCGGACTAAGGTCAATTAGGGAGCGCTGCGGTATTCCTGGGCTGAAGATAGGACTACGGTTCTTGTGGGTTCGCTGCATGTGGACTTACTGTTGACGACACCGACTGACACTTGAGGGTATTCGTGTCTCAAAAATCGATTTTCTTATAACCATGTAAGTTGTGATTTACAATTATAGTGGAATAAAAGGTTTGGTCTTGTGGGAGATTTTTCCTCATATTGTGACTATCCTGTTATTTTGTTTCGTTTGCATGCTTATTACTTTGTGAATTCATACAACTTAGATGCATGTGTTAGGACTGAATTAAAACTTGGGTTTCATTAAAACTGGTTTGGTGGACACACAATTAAAATTGATTTATTTGAGAAGTCGCATTTATTCCATTGTAGCACACTATCAAATTGGTATCACAACGGGTTATGCTATTTTATCGCATGATCCTGATTTTTGTTTGTCTGATACATTTTGACTACTCATGATGTCAGAGTGGTATCAGAGCTTTATGCTCTAAGTTATTGTGTTTGATCTTGTTTTTCTTAAAAAATGACTTTTTGTGGTTTTGATGATTTTCGATGCCAATTTTTGAAAAGTCTAATTGAAAAATTCACACGAACCTTTGTTTTAAATCTTTCGTTCAAAGAGATTATGAGCGGTGTTGGGATTGTGAGGGTGTTGGTCACACGATATATGAGTTTCCCATAAATTTAAGGAAGAAATTGAATAAACTGTCATTTCATATTTCTACCATTAGTGATAATGATTCGAAAGAATAAGTTTTTTATGAGTTTAGACAAGAGATTCCCACTCGTGTGATAAGTGATGATAGTGAGGGTGATGATAGTGAGGATGGAAGTGTAGATGAGCGCAGGTTGAAAACGACGTTCAATGAACTTTATGTTGAAGTTTTGAATATAAAGAAAGAAAATTTGAAATTGAAAGCTCAATTGAGAGAGCGTGCCTTAAAAAATGATGATGTTTTAGTTGAAGATATTAGGGCAAGTGATAAAATCTTGAATACATTGAGGGTGAGGGGGGTAGTCTTAGAGGGTTGATGGAGACTATGAAAAATGAGCTTCTTAAGTTTGAGAAATCTATTCGAGTACTTGAGTCTAGGATAGGTGAGCTTGAGATGAGTTTGAGAGATTCAAGCAAGGTAAAATTTGATTTGGTGTCTCGTTCAGAAAAGTTAGATAAAATTTTAGGGACGACCCTAATTAAGGAGGATATGGGTGGTATAGGATTCAATGAGAGTGTTGCATACATTCCCAAAGACATCCCCACACGTATGAGAGAGCCTCCTAGAGTTGTTAAGAGAGAGGCACCGAGGGTTGTCACGCAAGAGCCACCTAGGATGATTAGGAGAGAGCCACCTAGGAATTTGAGGAGTAAGCCACCTAGGAATTTGAGGAGAGGACAACCTTTTGGTAACACATACCGCCCGATTTACACTTGCACACATTACGGTAATCAAGGTCATCTTAAGCGTTTTTGTTACAAACTTTTAAAAGGACTTAGGAAGGTTAATAAAATAAATTCATTTTCTAAAACCCCCACACCTCTTTACACATTGATTTGGGTTAGGAAATCGGATTTAGAGGCTTGTGGTCTTTTTGTTCGCGACTCACATTTTCTTGCACGTGATTCACCCCATGTGCGATCTTTTGGTTGATGATGTTGACTATTTATCATATGCTAGTTGTGCTCTATGATACACTCTTACTAGTGTTATGACTCAGTTTGTTGTAGTTTGCATTGTTCTATTAGTATTCTACCGTTTCAACACTATTTTGGGATATGTCTGCACCTTTCAGGTACTCTTTTCTGGAAATTTTTCACTAGGCAACATTGTTTTGGATTTTTGTTTTTCTCGTTCGAGCGAAACACGATCTCGCGCGAAGCCTTCCAGTGAGATGCTATGTCATTTGAACGACATGCAGTCTCATTCGAGGAACCTGGTTGACTTTGACCATTCTGTTTTCAGTACCCTGTGTTCTTTGGTTACATTATTTGGTACTGTTGAGCTGCTTTTGATAGTTTATATGCAGTCATTCTTAGTTTTCATGCTTAATGGTTTATACTGCATTGTTTGTTAAATCAGACCTACTTAGATTGATGATTCCTTGTGTGATTTACTATTTGCTAGCCTAGGATGTTGATCATGCCAATATTGTACCTAATGCTAGTGTGTACCATGCTTGTATTTATGTTTTTGTTATTTTTTGAAAAATATTTTAGAAAAATACAAAAAGATTTTCATTTTGTTGAAAAATTGAAAAATTGAAAAAAGACAAAAAGATTTTTGTATTTTGTTTACGCCATATATGAATGGACAGTTAGGATCACCGAGTCACAATTTCATTTCATTTCATTTATCAATGTGACCATTAATAGTGTTTTGAGACAATATATCATGTCATCCATGTGCTTTACAATGTTTAGAGTCATTGAGATAGTATGAGTTGATATTTCCTACATGTTTGACTCATTATTTCCTTTTTTGCACACGTGCAAGGATTTGTTTGATTATTGTACTTGTCTATCACATGTTTGTCGAGTATTTTACTCTCAATCATGTCCTTAAAACGAACCAAGTACAATAATACGGGAGAAATAAAAGTAGTGCATGTAAAAATAATTACCCGTGAGGAATTTGTTTATATTTAAAAAATGGATGAATGACATGGGAAAGGGCTACGCGAGTGTAAAATTGAATCTGCGTGAAAGCCACCATTTGAAAAGAGTCCGCACAAAAAAATTAAGGCAATAAAAAAATGATATATGCCAAAATTCGGCCAACATGTTTTCTCTAAGTTGAAAATTTAGTACCTAATATTTATAAAAAATGCTTTATTATGTATGATGGAGTTTGGTTGGATATAAATCAATGGGTTTGCATGTCCTTTAAAAAGTTCTCAAAATGGCACTAAATAGTTTTGGACGTTATTCGTGTGAAAATGACCTAGGCTTTGATTTGTCGATTTGATTTAGTCACTATCATCTAAATTCAATAATTTTACACCTAAGGATATTTTTTATGTTCATTTGACAGGAGTACACTTATGCATCGTGCACATATGCTTGATTGAGTTTTATTACCTATTGGATTTTTTCACACCCATTCATTTCATATCTATGATTTGGTTGTCTTAATGTTATTCGTGGTGTGATTTTTGTAAATTGGTTTTGTTTACAAGTATTAAAAAATCCAAAATAGGTTCTGGATCTTTTGAGTATTTCATCTTCATGCTTGTAGATTGATCCATATTTGTCTTGTTTGTCATGGCACTCCATGTTTTGTTTGTTTATTCATTTTCATGTCTATATCGGTCAAATAAAAAGGGCGAGAATGAATTATGGGTGAGTTTTGCATTATGGGGGAGATTTGATTATATTGATTGATATATTTATAGCATTTCAATCTCGATGTGTTATCTCATGTGTGTAGGTACAAAAGTGAAAATCATTATTGATTACACACCATGATGAGAAAAGCTTGAAGTTTTGATGTTGAAGAATTTTAAAGAAAAATTGAAAGACTTGCATTTGTGGTACCTTTTCACTTTTGGGTTCATGGGAGGGTACTAGATTTGTATAGTCATTTTGAGTTGATAATTTAGATTGTTTTTATTTTGTACCAGCATGGACTTAGGGGGAGATTTGTAAGGACATATTTTATAAGTCATGTTTACATTAAAGTATGTCGTATACCGCTACAGCCGTCGAAGAATTATTCAAGATAATTTAAGCATCAAGGCGGATCCGAATATCAAAGTTCTTCATCAAAAGAGTCTCCGCGAGATTAATTTTAGTAAGGTTGTGTTTAAGTACCTTAGCATTTCACTTAGAGTATCGGGATTATTTTTCATAAATATTTTCTATGTGTTGGAGCGGAGCTTTAAATGTTTTTCGTCAAAACATATATTTTTCGGAGTGTTTGAGGCGGTGCAATTACTGAGCAAAAGATAAAAGAAAAAATATTTATTTTTACTATCATTCAAACGACAGCCTATGTCATTAAAATGACATGGCTTGTCGCTCTAGTATCAAATGACATTAAATCTCGTTCGAATGACATCCAATATCATTTGAACGAGCCTTCGCCTTAAGTCTTTTATAAATAGGACTCTCTAACTCCATTTTTCATAAGAAGACCTTTGCAAAAAACTGTCTACGTTTTCTGCAAATTGCAGTACGAATTTGTCTTCTCACTTTAGAGGTTTAATCCTGATTTTTCAATTCACAAAATATCCCAATGTAGTGAATTCTTTTGGAACCCAAAATACGATCTTTGTGATCTTACTCTTTGTAGAGAGGATAAACCTACACCGGACTGAGGTCAATTAGGGAGTGTTGCGGTATTCCTGGGCTGAAGATAGGACTGCAGTTCTTGTGGGTTCGTTACGTGTGGACCTACTACTGATGACACCCACCGACACCTGAGGGTATTCATGTGTCAAAAATCTATTTCGTTATAACCCTGTAAGTTGTGATTTACAATTATAGTAGAATAAATGGTTTTGCCCATGTGGGGGATTTTTCCTCATATTGTGACTATCCTATTATTTTGTTTCTTTTGCATGCTTATTGCTTTATGATTTCATATCACTTAGATGCATGTGTTAGGATTGAATTAAAACTTGGGTTTCATTAAAACTGGTTTGGTTGACACACAATTAAAATTGATTTATTTGCGAAGTCGTATTTATTCCGTTGTAGCACACTTTCATCATGACATATGAGGAAAACCCACAAAGGAGAAAAATCTCAGACAGACAGATTCATAAATGTACTATGGTAGAGTTTTATAGCTATAAGATAAAGACTTATACCCTCTTGATTCCATGACCAACTAGAAATTATTTCTCACCATATCCTCCATTAAGAGTGCCAATAGCTGGATAACACTATAAAATCATGACCGATTTTGGTCTGGAACCAATGTCATCAAGTTCACATGCTAAAACATTCTTCTTTAAAGTAAGTGCAATTTTACTCTTTTAGAATTTTAAAAAAATTGCTATTCCAATAAAACAAGTGATAAGCCACCAATGAAGATCTACTTACTAGGTTGTGAGGGTCTTAAAGGTTAAGGGAAATGTAGAAATTTATCAAGAACAATTTTTAAAAAGTATTTTTTCAAGAGTTGAGATAAGTATTCAAACTTCAAAAACTAAAAACTTAGAAAGATAATAATGGATATCTAAACAATATAAAAAAAAGTTTTTTCTCTTAAGAAACTATTATTTCTTTAGCTTGATAAATAATGCAAACCATTCTAAAACTTTGAACTTTATTTTTTGAATGAGAAGGAAGTGAGTTAAATAAGAGTATTATTTTTTTCAAACATGTTGAAACAAGCTTCCAAGCCTTCTAACTCATTCTTAACCATAGAAAAAGTGGTTTATTTCCCAAGGCAATAAAATATATGCCAAAAAAAAGAATCGCGCTTTTTACAACGTAATCTTTTGGTCAAATTCACTTTAAGTGCTAGATCTAATACTATTGCAGCAGTGTCACTATAGTGAGATAATGTGTCACTATGGTTAACTTGAGGTGATCTAGGTCGTGCCATGAAGCAGGGATTTTTGGAAGTGTACAAAGAGTATCGATGACGAAAATTTACGACAACGAAGGGAATTATCGTTGCAATGAAACTGCATAGAGGCTAGTCGTGCCATTTTTTAGAGAGTTTGAGCAAGGATATAAAGGTACCAGTGAAAAGTTATTATTGTCGGGAGACCCTGTGTCACTACTACAAAACTGCAGTGAGGTCGGTCACACCTTTGTCTAGAAAATTTGAAGGAGTTTTTGCCATCCAAGAGTTTCAGAAATATTTTGGTAAAATACCCTGAGTATGTTTGTTTGTAACCGGGAACACCCATACTTCAAATACACACATAAGAATGAAAGTTTTTCATTAATGCTGTTTTTCAATAAGGAAAGGATATTACATAGTATATTTGTTCAAATTGTCCAAAACGTGCACATATAAGTTTTTAACACATTTTCCAATTTAAGAAAATTTTATTTACGTTATGCCAAAATAAGGGTTTACTATGTCATCCGAGTCCATTAACTTCTCTAAAGTAGCATTCTCATGGGTGTAGAAGTGAATGATTGTAATACCGTGGCCCGTAATTATAACTATATTCATGTAATTTGGAAGTTGGGCCTCAGACTAAGTAAGATGGATCTCAAATTTAATTTGGGTAACCTCATGGCCTTTGTTCTTTTTGAATCAAAGTTTTCATAGCTCAAATTTTTTTTTCCCAGAAAGTTCAGATATCATTCGAATAAAGAGCATGCTAGTTTGAACGAGGTCATTCAAACGTCATTCGAACGACGTTCGAACAAGGCTTATGACAACCTTAACTTTATCCATTTCTCGATTTGTGTTGACTTCTCCTCGTTGGAAGGGCCTTTCAAACGAGTGAGAAATCTTGTTCGAGTAAGGCTCAGGGTTGTTGGAACGACTGGAGTAGATTTGAAAATCTTATCCTTTTAATATGTTGTCACGATGTGGGTCTTTGGATTTGATAATGTGTCGACTTCTCAGAGGACCAAATCAGGTGTGGAGTAAAAGACTGGACTACCTATGGCTTAAAGGGTTGGTTGTAAAGGAATTTTGGGGTTTTAACCCCCCAGGATTTTGGGGAGTATATTAGTTTAAGTTAACCTATTTGGGCATAAAAAATCAGATTTGTTCTCTCTTTCTAAGATATTGAGAGCTTCTCCTCTCCCACCACCACTAACCACCTTACACCACCATCATTCCATGTTGTGCCACCCTATTATATATGTATTCTACCATATTTTAACCATACATAACCATTTCCACCATTGTTTAGTAGAGATATGAATTTGTATAGTTGTTGATGGGTTTTTTTAAAGATGGAAATGGAAGATTAGTTGAGTTTGAAGGGGGTTTTCTTAGGAGCTTAATGGAGCATGCTTTTGAAGTTGGAAAACCTCCTTGAGTCCACCTTATGAGGTGGGAGGTTTTCATTTTCTTAGATATTTTAACCAACTATTTTGGAGCTCCATTTGAGGTGGGAAACATTCAACTCTTAGATTTATAACTTTATTTTATTATTATTAGTATTTCTTGTAGAAATTAAGATTAGGATGCATATGGGACATAATATTGATATTCTTATGAGTTGTAAGAAAATGGGTTTTGACGGTTTCAAACAAAAATGAGATATTTCATTAGAACTTGATGTTTAAACATTTTTCTGAAATAAAAATATTATTTTTTGGGGAATCAATCATGAGAAAATATTTATGGTTTTCTTGAAATAAAATTTTGGGATATATTCAAAAAATGTTGTGTTTCAAGAAGGAGGGTGCTAAAAGTGTTTGAAATTTACCCTTTTGTCTTGCTAAAGATATTGGGTAAATTAAGTTTGAGTTCACGCGAAAATGAATATTTTATACAAAAATTGGACTTTTGTTTGATGTTTAAAAAAAATAATATGTCCTTTAATCTTAAAAAGTATGATTTGCAAGTGTTATGAAATTTTTTAATAAACCGTGTACTTAATCCATTTGATAGGATTTTAGGATTTAAGATCCATCTTCTCATGAATATAAACTTATATTCTGTTTCTGATAAATATATAAACAAGTTTAATAAAGGTTTAATTGGGTTTAGACATGAAATAAAGAAGAATCAAATTTCAGGCCTTAATGTGCGTGAAAAAGGTGTTGAAAATGTGATAAGTATGAGGAATTAAGACTAGATGTGTTATTAAGAGGAAATAGTATTTTCTTACAAAAGTTGTCTTCAAATGTATTTGGGTTTCTTGATAAAGAAAGTGAATAAATGCCTAACATGGGAAATGGTTAGAAAAGATGTTAAATAAGTGTTAATGAGTTAAAATATCGAGAAGTTAGTTTGGGAAACCTAACAATGTTTTTGACAAACACTTTGAAATGGGAAGAAAAGGAAAAGTTTGCAAAAAAAGGGTAAAATGGTAATTTTATTTAAAAAGTGGAACATTTTTATTAAATAAAAATGTTGAAAAATTTATCACACAAATTGGTCCTAGATGAACATGATTTTGGAATAAAATCAAAGCTAAGGTTAAAGGACGTGATATGTCAATTTTATAAGTGTAACGCAAATTGGGGTGAAACCCCAAGTTTTGGCTTCGATTGGGTAAAAAGGAAAAGTGAAATAATGTGGATATTTGTAAAATGTTAAAACACATTGATAAGAACTCAGATGACACTAGAATAATTAAGGAGGGCTCGGAGTCCTGGGGTGAAAGATTCAAAAGCATTGGCTAGAGCATATGGTGGTGTCACCGACAGTGTGGAACTCGTTAAATTAAGTGGTCTATTGGAAAATTCTGATAGAAGATAAAGGAATAAGGAACAAGTCAAGAAATGAGTTGTGTGGTGAAAATGTAAATGGTAATAACCTAACTTGAATGAATTAATAAATGTTCGGATAGAGTTTAAAGTGGACAAGAGACATGTAAAGTGGTTAATGTTCATAAAGAAAAGGAATGGGAAAATATAGTGGTTAAATGGGTGAGTTAAGCAACCTAATAAGGTTTAACCATAATTAACTCAAGAGTGTGGGTAAAAGGTTCTTAAAATCTAAGTAAGTATTTTATAATATGGTGTTCACATGTGTTGAAAGTGTAATTTTCAATGGAAATACTAATATGGAATAGTTTAAATATAAAAGGAAAATTTCAGTAAAGAAATGATTTCAGTTAAATAAAGTATGGTTGTTTCAAATATTTAATCGTGTCTGTTAAATAAATGGATAGATGTCAACTGAGAAAGAAAAAGTTCTTTAATGAGATTAAGGTAAATTAATAGGGATAAATAACGTTCTGGGAAGTAAAACAGTTTCATGCATTAAGTATATAAATATATATATGGTAGTTGTATACACGTAAATTCAATGTGTTAGAGACTTCTTCTACCGTTCGATTCTATATTGCATTTGTATATTTCCCGCTCAGCATTCGACCCACTCCCGCATTTTTTCAATGCATATTTGGTGCGATTTCGTATTTTGTAATAATTACACTGGCAAATATTCTTTTTATTTTACATTGGTAGCTCTGCATGCTTGGACCCCGTGGGTTCTTCCCAAGGTTCCTCCACGTAGATTAATTTGAAATTGGAATCACATGCTAAACAAGTAAAACATTAATCATAATAAAAAACTGGATTAATAACATTATATAGTGTAATACCCCATAATTTTTTGTTGATTTTTATTTAATGGATTAATTAAATTAAATGAAAATTAATTTGAAATTAATCCAAATCTAAATACTAGCGAGACGTGAGTGGTATTTAATTATGATGATAATGCTAAATATTACTGAGTATATATGGTAATATATGAGTATTGAAAGTATTAAAATTGTCAAGAGTTATAAATACGACAATTTGAGAAATTAAGTTGGGACGCGCGTGTCAGTCGCGTCAGAGATTAATTTAATTTGGTTTAAAAAAAAGTAAATTATATTTTTACCAACCGTATGGTCATTTTGAGTGCGCCAACGTGTTCGAAAGGGTCGAGATAGTCAAAAAACACTATTCGGGGGTTTAGTTTTGGTCTCGGGGCATTTTTAGGCCAAACCGGCAACCCATAAGGGTATTTTGGTAGTTTTAAAAATATGATAATTAAAACCCACGAATTTTAGAGGTTAATTATATATTATTGGAGAGGCCACTAAGGCCATTATCATCCAAAAACAATAAGAAGTGGGCTACGGGGGTTAGAGAGAGGTTTTAAGGAGTTCCAAAAACCAAACCACCACCCACCACCACCAATTGAGAAGGATTTGTGACCGGAAGGAGAAGAGATTCAGCCCTTAATTACCAGCAACAAAATCTGAAGAACGAATCTAAGGCAAGTGATTTGGTTACATTAGTTCAATGAATATTTCTTCCATGCTTAGTGTAGAAACTAAGAATTTTCTTGAAGGATTTGATGAAAAATCAAATGAAATTGATGTATAACTCTAAATCTTGATTAGGAATTATGTGTAGATCTATTCTGGATAAATTCAGTACCCCAAAATATACTTTTGATGATCTAAAAATGAATTAAAATGGATATTTATCAATGTTCTTGAAGAAAATAGAAAACAAGGGTTTTAATTAAAGTTTTGATCCATATAATGCCAAAGATTGATGATTAAAAGGTTTTGGAACGCTAACAATGATGCATGTTAGTTGTATGATAAACCTATAACGTTTGTTTAGATTTTCATACCCTGTAATGAATATTTGGGATAAGTTTTGGATTGAAAAATGAAGCAGGTCGTAACCTATCGGGTGCGTTCGATCGACACTCCCAGTTCGATCAATCGACCACCATCGATCGATCGACACCCCCTGGTCGATCGATCGACCTTCCCAGAATCAGTTAAATTTTCATTTTGTTGGATTTTAACAATTTCGACCCTAGAGAATTATTGGTGGGGACTTTGTGAATACTCTTAGATTCAAGAAAGGCCAGTAGGCACAGTTGTGAGACTCGAATTATAATTAGAAGTCAAATTGGGAATTTATATTAAACTTAATAAGGAATGACGAGTGTGATATTATTTGAGATTGAGAATTGATGAGTAAGTTTTAGATAGTTGGATAATATAAGGTTAATGAAAGAAATGAGGACCTTAAGAATAGTGGATTTAAACGTGGGAATAATTGGGAATTTAGTTAACCTTGTGAGTTAGGTTTTAGGTAATTGAAACTACGACGTGAGATGTGTCGACGGTCTATTATATATTATTCAGAAACTTAAGTATGTACAAATTGGGATAAAGGTATAGGAATGTTGAATATTCCTTATTTAATATTTAAACATATCTAAGTGGTGTGATTGCTTAATATATGGACTTATGTGTATGACATACCTACCATACTTGCAATCACCGGAGGTCGGATTTCGAACTGGGCCATCTAATCCTTGTGTGCCTACGGGGGGATATTGATTGGTACCTTCAGGACATAGGGCTGTGGATGACTTATTTGTGAATTAATAAGTTAGCTGACCATGGGAGCGTAGGTATGTGCGTGACCCATGGGTATGTGAACTATGTTCGCCTCCATTATGTATGATTGTTGCTTATTGAAACGGTTCTCGAGAGATTCAGAATACGTTGTCCTTATGTACGTGATGTACCGGAATTCGATAGCAGAGTATATGTGCACCGCAACTAAGCATAGGGGTGACCTTATTGTATATTTATGACGAGATTTATATACTGGTAATTGAAATAAACTTTTATTAAAGTGTAAATGTGAATACTTGGGACGTTTTTAGTAGAGTTAAAAATGGGAAATTCATATAATAGTTATATTAGGTAAATCGGGAAATAAAAAGGAAGACTCACAATTTATATTTAAATATCTGTTATCGACCCTTATATTATATCATAAAAAGTCAGATGGTGAAATAGATTAGTAGTTAGTGTCATAACTAGGACGGGTTAATGGTACGTTAGGAGTGCACAGTTAGTTAAGAGGTGAGGAACTCATGTGAGTGGACGTAACTAACATGTACTTTATATTCACTATTTAATGTTATTAAACACTTGCTATATTTTAAACTATTTTCACAATCAGGCTCTGACCCGTTTGCTTCCAAATCTATTTTTCTTTAAAAACCTTTTGGGTTCCCAGCCACAGGGACGCCAAGCTTAGGAGTTCCATCCCATTGACGTGCTGTAGCTGTTGTGGAAGTTACAGGATCTTGATAATAGACGCCTCCACATTCTATATTGATTCCATTTCAGACTTCTTCAGTTGTTAGGGCATGTCGCCCCACTTCCTTTAGAGACAGTTTTATCCCACTCAGTTTATTTTAGTATTGGGATTAATTAATTCATTATTCAGACTTTGTATTTGGTTTTATTCAGTATGGGGATTATTCAGAGGAGTGTTCCTCCAGATTCATTTTAATTCATTATTATTCTACTGTGACTGTGATGTGACTATGGTATCATTAATTCATAATTTAATTGGTTGCTTGTTATTCAAAGTAAATTAAAATTGACATCTCACTTTTTAAAATATTAGGTGGCTAGTAATTGTTTAAATAAATGTTTTCGACAGTGATGCTATGAATTGAACCAACTTGACATTTTGTATTAACTTGAATAAAGGAGTAGCTACCCAATATTTAATTAGTCGGGGTGTCACAGGTGGTATCAGAGCATCAGGTTCTAGTCCCTTAGGATCTGTACGGCTTATTATGTTTCCGCGTAGCGTTCCTTAATATAGATCCCTATATTTTAGGATTGTTGTACTCTTTTGTGTATTTTATGCTCTTCAGCTATTTTGAGATATTAACTGTGGTCTTATAAGACTTCTCTCTCATTTCAGATGCCTCCATGACGTGCACAGAGAGTTCCCAGGGATGCTCAGCCCGAGCCACGACCTGCACCCGTTCAGGGGTCCATGAATGCCGCAGAGGTTACAGCCATTGTAGCCCAAGCGGTAAATGCCACTTTAGAAGTTGTGCAGCAAGCACCACCTTAGGCGCCGACGGTAGCCCCGGTCAAGGCTCATTCATTACCGTCTGCTTGGGAACGAGTTCGTGATGCCTTTCAAAAGGCACACCCTTCGGAGTTTGCAGGTAGCTCCGACGTTATTATGTCCAGTCAGTGGAAGAAGGACATCCAAAGACACTTGATGATGTATGAGTGTACGGATGTGTAGAGACAAATACTAGCTACTTTCAAGCTGGTGGGGTCAGCATTGCAGTGATGGGAGTCTATAACCACCGCAAAGGAGAGAGATGTTCTTACCATTCAGGAGTTCTGGGTGCGATTTGACCGCAAGTACTTTCCCTTAGCAGAGCAAATTCCGAGATGAGGAGGACGCTGATGAACCTCAAGCAGGAAGGAAAACAGTGGACGAGTATGAGCCGAGTTCACAAATCTTCTGAACATCGTTCCACATGAGATTCCGATCGAAGAGAAGAAGATACAGAAATTCATGGATGGGTTGACTTGGAGGATCCATCATCACTTGTTAGGAAATCTCTCGTTGGCCACTTATTATGATGTGGTTAACGCAACACTGCTTCACTGCCAAGACCACCGCTTTCACTTATCAGAGGGTAAGAGATCAGGAGAGTCCAGCCATCAGAGCAGGACAACGGGGAATGGTGCCAGCAGGGCACAATCAACTTAGGGTCAGCACAGGCAGAGTGACCAGAGTTCCCAGTAGGGGTATTCTAAGAGATTTCGATCTGGAGGTTCCAGAAATGGTCAGGGAAGTTTTTGTCTTGGTCAGCAGGGCCAGCATAGCCATCAGGGTCAGCAGGGCCCGCATGGCCAACATCAGCAGTTTCAGCAGGGCCATCATAGTTAGGGGATGAATGGCAACGGTCATCAGGGTCGTGGGCAGTAGGGTCGGAGAGGGGGAAACTTTATCGGGAAATGTTTTATTTATGGCAAGATTGGCCACAAACGCCAGGAGTGTCCTGAAAGGGGCAGGGCCCCACAACAGCAGTAGGGTGCTCGACACGAGCCCCAGAGGCCTATGTTTCCCGCCGCACTCCCAGCACCACCACAGATGCCAGCTTTACCACCCCTCCCAGCAGTCCCGATCCAGCAGGGACAGCTTCAGTATGAGTGAGTCTATCAGCTCCATCATGACGCAGTCCCACAGGATCCACCCGCTATTGAGGGTACATTCTCTATTCAGGGGACTATGGGGCGTATTTTATTTGATACGGGAGCCACGCACTATTTCATTGCCACGAGGTTTGCACGCATTATATGGTTGTTAAACACTGCAAAGAGCACGATTACTTGCGTAGATTCACCATTGAGTAGGGGTTCCGTGATTTCTCTTATTTGTAGAGGTGTGGGTATAGAGATCGGGAGATTTACTTTAACTGCTGATATGTTAGTATTAGAAATGACGGAGTATGATTCGATTGTCAGTATGGATTGGCTAGTTGTGTACCAAGCCATGATCGATTATTTTAGTAGGAGTATTATATTTGCCATACCCAGACAGGAGATGTTCTTAGTGGCGATGCCTCGTCCAGAGGGAGGATCTTCCACTCACTTGTATTACATAGACGGGGAGACCTCTAAGGAAGTGGTGATACCACTCAATTCGATTCCCATTGTTAGTGAGTTCGCTGATGTATTTCAGGATATTCTGGGACTACCGCCTAGTAAGGAGATAGAATTTGTTATAGATTTGATGCCAGGCACTCGGCTAATAGCCCGCGCGCCTTACTGTATGGCTCCAGCAGAGTTGAGAGAGTTATGAGATCAGATAGAGCAGTTATTGGGCCAGAGGTTTATCCGTAGGAGTACTTCACTATGGGGTGCCCCTGTACTATTCGTGAAGAAGAAAGATGGATCGTTGAGATTGTGTGTAGATTACCGGGAGTTGAATAAAGTCACGATATGGAACAAATATCCGTTGCCCCGAATCGATGACTTATTCGACCAATTAAGAGGAGCGGCTTCTTCTCAAAGATTGACTTGCGATCGGGATACCATCAGTTGCGTATCAGGGAGAAGGGCATTGCGAAAATTTCCTTCTTGACGAGATATGGTTCCTATAAGTTTTGGGTTATGCCTTTTGGCCTAACCAATGCTCGAGCCGTGTTTATGGACTTGATGAACAGAATGTTCAGAGAGTTCTTAGACCAGTTCATCATCGTTTTTATTAATGACATTCTGGTTTACTCCTAGACAGAGGAGGATCATGTTGATGACTTGAGACAGGTTTTGTAGACGCTATGTCAGAACGAGTTATATGCAAAGTACGAGAAGTGTGGGTTTTGGATGAAGGAAGTCCAGTTTTTGGGCACATCATTTCAGACAGGGGGATATCAGTTGATTTGAGAAAGTATCGGCAGTGAGGGAGTGGGGACAACCCATGACACCAACTGAAATACGTAGTTTCTTGGGCCTAGCAGGATACTATAGGAGGTTTATTCGTGGTTTCCCTAAGATAGCGGGCCCTTTGACACATCTGACTCGCAAAGGTGTGCCATTCATCTGGAGCGATGTCTGTCAGTTGGCATTCGATGAGTTGAAGGACAAGTTGACTTCAACGCCAGTGTTAGCTTTGCCCAGACCGGGAGTTGAGTATCTAGTTTACACCGATGCGTCCTTACAAGGACTTGGAGGCATACTGCAACAGGAGAGTCAGGCTATAGCTTATGCTTCTCGTAAGCTTAAGCCTCACGAGAAGAATTACCCCACCCACGACTTGGAGTTAGCGGCAGTCGTATTTGCTCTTCGAATTTGGAGACATTATCTCCTGGGGGAGAAATTTCTTTTGTTCACGGACTACAAGTATTTACAATACCTCTTTACGGAGAAGGAACTGAATATGCGTCAACGTAGGTGGCTTGAGTACGTGAAGGATTATCAGTTTGATATCCAATATCACCTGGGGAAGGCTAACATGGTAGCATACGCGGTTAGCCATAGGCCAATAGGTGAGAGGTAGAAGTGTGGAGAGAAAAGTGGAAGGAGTTGGGACACCAAGATGCAGTGGCCCGATCATCATGTCGGTGATGACCGTTACACCTCATATTGTTGTGAGAGTGATACAGGCTCAGGAAAAAGACTCGTTCTGTCAAGAACAGATAGTTTGATTACTAGTAGAGGGAGCAGAGTCATATATCGTTAGTTCAGACGGGGGCTTATGCTTCAGTGGGAGACTGGTCGTTTCGGGAGGGGAAGACTTGCGGCACGAGGTAATGTCAGAGTCTCACGGTTCGCGATTCGTAGTACATCCTGGCGGGGATAAAATGTACCAATATATGAGGCGACAGTACTGGTGGAGCGGGATGAAGAGAGATATTATCGAGTTCATTTCTAAATGTGCCACTTGTCATCTGGTAAAGGTGGACCATCAGAGACCGACAGGACTTCTACAGTCGTTAGAGGTTCCATGTGGAAATGGGAAAGTATTTCCATGGACTTTATCACGGGGTTACCTACTTCGCAGAGGGGTCACAATTCAATATGGGTAATCGTGGATAGATTGACCAAAGTGGCTCATTTTCTACCAGTCCGAATAGACTACACTACGGGACAGTATGCCCATATTTTTATAGCGAAGATAGTGAGAATCCACGGGGTACCTCTCAATATCGTGTCTGACAGAGACAAGATTTTTGTTTCGCAATTTCGGGAGAGTTTTCAGGAAGCCATGGGTACGGAGTTGCGCTTGAGTACGACATATCACCCGCAGACCGAAGGGAAAACAGAGCGGACGAATCAGATGTTGGAGGACATGTTGCGTATGTGCATCCTAGATTTTGGAGGTGGTTGGGAGCAGTACCTTCCCTTGGTGGAGTTTGCTTATAATAACTCCTACCAATTCACTATTGGTATGGCTCCATTCGAGGCGTTGTACGGTCGACCTTGTCGTTCACCCGCATGTTGGTTGGAGATGGGGGATAACAAGCTTCTTGGGCCGGAGGAGATTCAGGATACCTCAGCGAGGATATAGATGATACGGAGCCGTATTCGGGTGGCTCAAGACCGACAGAAAAGTTATGCCAATGCCAAAAGATTCTTTAGAGAGTTCAAAGTGGGGGACCAGATACTACTCAGAGTATCTCCGATAAAGGGGATTATGCGCTTCGGGAAGAAAGGGAAATTGGCACCTAGATACGTGGGCCCATTTCCTATCATCGAGCGGATTGTGCCAGTAGCGTACAAACTTGGGTTACCGGAACACTTGCATAGGATTCATGACGTGTTCCATATTTCCTCACTAAGGAAATATCTTAGGGAAGATCTGATACCACCTCTGACACCCCGTTTAATTAAATACCGGGCGATCACTCCTTTATTAAATTAAAATCAAGGTGAACAGTTGGTTGATTCTTAGCATCACTGTCGTAAAAATAACTTTTCCAAATTTACCACCCTATTTAATTAAGCTAAGTGTCAAAACCATTTTTAAACATTACTTTCCAAATTTTATTTTGAAAATAAAGATTTAATTATCTACAACAATTTAATATTTAAAGAATCACACCACAATAATCCTGGAACATATAATCCAATTAATTTAAACATTCAACAACTAAATCCCAACATTTAAAACTTAAAGTAAAACATACATGCTGAATAGATCCCAAAGTAACAGTACTAGGAATAACTGAAATACAAATGTCCCAATAAAACAGATAAATAGTGGAAAGGGCGACACATGCCCAATAAGGAGAATGATAGAAGTGGAATCAAGTAAATGAAATCGTCTAAGCAAGTGGTCTGCAACTCCCACCTAAGCTGCAGCACGTTCCTTCCAAGGGATCCTAAACAAGACGCCCCTGTGGCTTGGCACCTGTAATATATACATATATATACAAGAGAGAAAGAAAAAGAAACGGGTCAGAGCCCGATAGTGTATATGATTTAAAAATTCGTTTAGCAAGTATTTAAATTGATACAGGCCAATGCAACAACATATTAGTGCGACACTCTCTTGAGAAATTCTCACCTCTCTTCTAATGTGCACTCCTATCGCACTAACCTTCCCAAGGGTTTATCTCATCATATATCACACTATCTTTCCCCAAATTATTTAACTTATCTTAGGTGACTCTCAAGATTTAAGATTTAACAACATCACTGTTTAAAAGGATAATTTCATTTAGTACAAAACGCTCATTTTAACTTTACTGATTCATAAAGTTTTTCAATATCATATTATACTTTTCAAAATAAGTATTTCCAATTTTAGTCATTATACATGTCTTACTTACCATAACACAGGAGGCAGTTTCCCAAATTTCAGAAGTTCATATATATATTAAATACTCGTATAATATATATATTCTAACAGCACCTCACATAAAAATTATGGTGCGGGCATACTCTGCTATCCAATCCCCGTATCAATCGTACTAAAGGGAATACAAGTTCGGAATCACTCTCGAACTGTATAAATATATACACAAACAATATTGAGGCGAAGCATAGTTTCCAAGTCCAAGAGGTCAGTACATACCCTCACGTCTCTTAGGACCGTGACTACCGATTCGATGGCCTGTACCTAGGATTTCTATCTTCTAGAGTACGAGTCAATATCCCCCCATAAGGCACACGAGATAAGATCGTCCCAGCGCGGTAACCTCAGGGATAGCAAGTAGCGTGGACATGTTTTTCACACATAGATAGCATATGCATACACAATCATATAACTATACTAATATTACCATATCAATATTGGGTATATTCTCAAATCCCATACTAATATGACCACTATTATATATCACTTTGCTCATTAGTAACATTCGACAAATTTCCCATAATTACTAACTCTCGTCACGTTAATAATTATAACATAATTAATTTTCGAATTTTATTAAATAATTAATTCACATTAAATTTAATAAATCCTCAAATTAATATAGCATAAAAATACGGGGTATTACACCTACACCCATATTGCTTTAGAGGACATCGATCTCCAGCCTGATAGTTCCTACGAGGAGGGGCCGATTGCTATTCTAGACCACAACGAGAGGAAACTGAGGTCGAAGATTGTACCATTAGTACGTGTTCAGTGGCGGCATCATAATGCCGAGGAATCCACATGGGAGCGCGAGGATGAGATGCGCGAGCATTATCCAGAGTTATTTTTTCCAGGTATACTTTATATCCGAATTTTTGGATGAAATTCTGTTATTAGGGGGGAAGTATGTAATACCCCGTAATTTTGTTGATTTTTATTTAATGGATTAATTAAATTAAATGAAAATTAATTTGAAATTAATCTGGATCTAAATACTAGCGAGACGTGAGTGGTATTTAATTATGATGATAATGTTAAATATTAGTGAGTATATATGGTAATATATGAGTATTGAAAGTATTAAAATTGTCAAGAGTTATAAATATGACAATTTGAGAAATTAAGTCGGGACGCGCGTGTCAGTCGCGTCAGAGATTAATTTAATTTGGTTTAAAAAAGTAAATTATATTTTTACCAACTGAATGGTCATTTTGAGTGCGCTAACGGTCCGGAAGGGTCGAGATAGTCAGAAAACACTAGTCGGGGGTTTAGTTTGGGTCCCGGAGCATTTTTAGGCCAAACTGGCAACCCGTAAGGGTATTTTGATAGTTTTAAAAATATGGGAATTAAAACCCACGAATTTTAGAGGTTAATTATATATTATTGGAGAGGCCACTAAGGCCATTATCAGCTAAAAATAATAAGAAGTGGGCTACGGGTGTTAGAGAGAGGTTTCAAGGAGTTCCAAAAATCAAACCACCACCCACCACCACCAATTGAGAAGGATTTGTGACCGGAAGGAGAAGAGGTTCAGCCCTCAATTACCAGCAACAAAATCTGAAGAATGAATCTAAGGCAAGTGATTTGGTTACATTAGTTCAATGAATATTTCTTCCATGCTTAGTGTAGAAATTAAGAATTTTCTTGAAGGGTTTGATGAAAAACCTAATGAAATTGATGTATAACTCTAAATCTTGATTACGAATTATGTGTAGATCTTCTGGACGAATTCAGTACCCCAAAATATACTTTTGATGATCTAAAAACTAATTAAAATGGAGATTTATCAATGCTCTTGAAGAAAATAGAAAACTAGGTTTTTTATTAAAGTTTTGATCCATATAATGCCAAAGATTGATGATTAAAATGTTTTGGAACGTTAACAATGATGTATGTTAGTTGTATGATGAACCTATAACGTTAGTTTAGATTTCCATACCCTGTAATGAAGATTGGTACCTTCAGGACATAGGGCTGTGAATGACTTATTTGTGAATTAATAAGTCAGTTGACCATGGGAGCGTAGGTATGTGCGTGACCCATGGGTATGTGAACTATGTTCGCCTCCATTATGTGTGATTATTGCTTATTGAAACGGTTCTCGAGAGATTTGAAATACGTTGTCCTTATGTACCGGGATTCGATAGTAGATTATGTGTGCACCGCAGCTTAGCCTAGGTGTGCCCTTATTGTATATTTATGACGAGATTTATATACTGGAAATTGAAATAAACTTTTATTAAAGTGTAAATGTGAATACTTGGGACATTTTTAGCAGAGTTAAAAATGGGAAATTCATATAATAATTATATTAGGTAAATCGGGAAATAAAAAGGAAGACTCAAAATTTATATTTAAATATCTGATATCGACCCTTATATTATATCGTAAAGTCAGATGGTGAAATAGATTAGTAGTTAGTGTCATAACTAGGACGGGTTAATGGTACGTTAGGAGTGCACAGTTAGTTAAGAGGTGAGGAACTCATGTGAGTGCACACAACTAACATGTACTTTATATTCACCGTTTAATGTTATTAAACACTTGCTATATTTTAAACTGTTTTCACAATCGGGCTCTGACCCGTTTGCTTCCAAATCTATTTTTCTTGAAAAACTTTTTAGGTGCCCAGCCACAGGGACGCCAAGCTTAGGAGTTCCATCCCAGTGACATGCTGTAGCTATTGTGAAAGTTACAGGATCTTGATGATAGACGCCTCCACATTCTATATTGATTCCATTTCAGACTTCTTCAGTTGTTAGGGCATGTCTCCCCATTTCCTTTAGAGACAGTTTTATCATAATCAGTTTATTTTAGTATTGGGATTAATTAATTAATTATTCAGACTTTGTATTTGGTTTTATTCAGTATGGGGATTATTCAGAGGAGTGTTCCTCCAGATTCATTTTAATTCATTACTATTCTACTGTGACTGTGATGTGATTGTGGTATCATTAATTCATAATTTAATTGGCTGCTTATTATTCTAAGTAAATTAAAATTGACATCTCACTTTTTAAAATATTAGGTGGCTAGTAATTGTTTAAATAAAT
The DNA here is from genome assembly GCA_949130495.1 of Sambucus nigra. Taxonomy (NCBI): domain Eukaryota; kingdom Viridiplantae; phylum Streptophyta; class Magnoliopsida; order Dipsacales; family Adoxaceae; genus Sambucus; species Sambucus nigra. The sequence continues at coordinate 185,283,193 of OX422212.1, read as the reverse complement.
TTTTTCGACAGTGATGCTATGAACTGAACCAACTTGACATTTTGTATTAATTTGAATAAAGGAGTAGCTACCCGGTATTTAATTAGTCGGGGTGTCACATATAGGTTGTTTCATTACACTTCACACCTAATGCTTAGACTAAATCAGGTTGACTATGGGTAACCCACAAATCTGGGTCAGGCCATTACAATTGATATCAAGCAATGGTGTTGGTTTTGGGCCGATCATTCTATTTTTAGTGATGGTTTAGTTCGTGTCCTCAATGGTAAAGTCAAAGAGGTTAGTATGACGGCTGAATTATTACCAAGTGGCATACGACTAAGTTAGTTACTATTAATCATTTATGCACTTTTTATTATATATGTTAGTAATTTACGGGTGTCCATGCAAGTCAATAGAGTGACATTGTTGTTTTTAGTGTGGGGTGCTTGTGTTCCAATCTTTAATTACATAAAGTCTTTTGAGATTTTGATAGAGTGAGATGATGCCCAATAGGCAGGTAGCAAAAATTGCATATAGTCAATGGTAGAGGTTGATAGTTAGGGTGTCATGACCGAGTAATGAAGATTGATGCTTAAAATGCATATAGTCCCTAGGTGCGGCACATATGGGTGATTAATGTCAATGATGTGATAGGCAAATCCGATCCTTGGAGAAGTACCATGATTGATGGATAGTTCGATGATCATGTAAAAAACATTATCTGGGTCAATGTTTGAGGATAGGTATGTTCACTTTTAGTTGATAGGATGTTGTCCTTATGGATGAGTGCCTCAGTGATTGTTGGCCAAGGAATGTATCTCATAGGTCGTGATTAGAGTTACAAACCATTTGTGGCAAAGGTGGCATGTGTGTAACAACGATGAATTGAAGTGAGAGGGGAGTGAACCTTATATAGCCCATCATGGAGTAGTCTTGGAAAGAATGATGCAATGTTTGATGAATATGATCTTTAACGACATCGGTAGTGTAGACCTAGAAATGTACTAGTCATACACAATTCCCTATATCCTACCAAAATATTTAGTAGTGTTAGCTTGTTGTTCAATGCCTGGTGCATAACATTTGTGTAGTAAGGAGGACCTTGGATTTTCCTTGGGATAAAAGGTCTACTTGTTTTAACGTCTTAAGGTGTCTGGAGACGATGACCTACCGTATTAGAAAATTTTAGAATGATATTTGGGGTGAGAGGCTAGCAATCGTTTAAGGGAATATTGAGAAATCATAGGGCATAATCGCTTTGTGGAAATCATGGTTAATGGAGTCTTACGTAGTCTTTGGTGATAAATGCTTGGGTATAGTTGATGACCTTAGGGAACCAGTCAGACTAGATTTTGTGTAATGTGTTGTGTCCAATGATAGGATATGGAAAAGTTTGGTGATGACATTTGGTTGTCTAGTAAGTTAAAAATAATTTCTTTATATGGTCGTGTGTGAGGCTCCCAAGTTTAATGTAAATAGGTAATGCAAACTTTTGAGGTGAAATTAGTTATTCGTATGATGATTGGGTATAATGCTCATAGTCTTGAGGGGACCATTGTACGGAGGGCCGTGTTAGATTTTGACGAATGCATTAAAGATTTGGGCTAATGATGTTATGATTGAGGCCTTGCGTAGAGAAAATTTGATGGGGTGTTGCAGCATAATCAGAAGGTGTTTGAATGACACTTGTGAGGACATTTTTAGACCTTAAGTTGTCTTGTTAGACTCGTGTGGATTCAAGGGTGTACATCCGAGTAGTACCTATTACCCTTATGGTGTTAATGACGAGCGGTTGGCCGTATTGTGGAGTCAATTGAATTGAACTTTGGGATAGGCAACAGTAATTTTGTGACGATGATAGTTGTGATAGGTTAAGTGCTTCACTGAATCGAGTAGCGCTTAAGGAGGCATTGAGTACCACTATTGTATGATAAAGTAAGGCATTAATATATGTGTATTATATTGGCGACCTCATCACTGATGAGACTGACAAGTTCGGTGTCAATAAGGGTGTTGACATTCATCGACCGTAATGGTCTATATATGTTGAGGACGTAAGGGGGAGTGCCTTACTCCTAAGGAGGTAACTCTTGTATTTGACTTCCCAAAGAACTAATGGTTCGTATGTTACTTTATCTTATGAGGATGAATGTTTGTGATTTTATTCTTCATGGTTGGTGACTCAAGCCTGGGTATATAGATAGGTTAGTACCTAGTGAGAACGTCTGGGAGAAGCTATATGACTTCAAGTGTGTGGAATAGGTTCACTTTTCATAAATCATAGTCTAACGTGCGTGAATGAGACTTTCTCAGAACAATTGTTTGTTCCATTGATTCTTATATGTATACCTTTCGATTATGGTAATCGAGGATTGATATTCCCCCGACTATTGTGCTCAGATTGGTACCATGTCATGGTATGGAGCGGTTGGGCCTAGTAGAATGTGGGTGGACCATGCATGGTCAATGCATCTCGATAAGTATATGCTTCCCTATTTGAGGTGTTCTTTCTATTGCACAAAGTTCAAGGAATGGGTGGTTGCGCCTTCATCCGTATGGTTTGCTCGTAGTACTTAATTTCCTTAGGATTAATGAACTTTTGACTGCTCGACATGGCAATCGATGGCTCTGGTAGTAAAAATTGAGATGGTTACTTTAGTACATCGTATAATGTTAGAACTAGAGGAAATTTAGCACAAAGTGTTAGAGTAATACCAAGGTTATCAGAGTGACATAACGAAAGGTGTCAGTCGAGTGCACAATGATGATTTAGTCGGTGTGCTACTCCTAGGAGTGCGTAATTAGCCATGTACGGTTAATATGAAGCTCGGGTGAAACTGTATAATTAGGATTACCCAAAAATTTGTGGGGACGCAGGATATGTAGTCCTAAGATTGGAAATGGTTCTTAGTGATGAATTTGATGATTAGTTGTATTATGGTTCACTTTTGAGTGAGTATCGATCATTAGAGAGGTTTGACCGATAGAGGCGTCGATATGATTTGACTATTAGCAAAGTTATTCCTTGGACTCGATTAAGCATGATCTCCAAGTGAGTGGAGGTTGGAGGACATTTATCTGATGTCAAAGATTAGAAGAACGGTGAGCACTAAATGAACTTTTGGTGACAAACCTATGAATGGGGGTATGATGTTTTATTAGCATTCGAGGTCTTTATGTTTAGATCTTAAAGGATTCCTATGACTTGGAGTAGAAATTTGTAAACACCATTTATCTTCTAGATTGATTGGTCGAGAATTTCGGGGACGAAATTCCCCAAGGATGGAAGTTTGTAATACCCTTCCCTATAATTTTAAATGTATTGATGTACTTTGGTGATTTAGTACAACCTAGTTGAGACTTAGATTTGGTAAGATGGATCTCAATTACATTTTTGGTAACTTCATCGCCTTCATAGTGGTTAAATCAAAGTTTTTGTAACTTTAAGTTTATTTCAAGAAGTTTATATGTCGTTCAAATGAAGAGCATCCTAGTTAGAATGAGGTCGTTCGAATGAGGCTTCTGAAAATATGAGCATCATCCATTTCTCATTTTGTGATAACTTCTCATTGGATGAACTCGTTGGAAGGGTCTTCCAAACGAGTGAGAAATCTCATTTGAACGAGGTCGAGGTCATTTAGACAACCAGAGAAGATTTGAAAATCTTATCCTTTTAATGTCCTATTATGACGTGGGTAATTTGATGATGTGTCGACTTCTTAGTAACCCAGATCAGGTGTTGGGTAAAAGACTAGACTACCCTTGGCTTAAAGGGCTAGGTGTAATGGCATTTGGAGATTTAACCCCTTAAGGTTTTGGGGAGTATATTAGTGTGAGTTAACCCATTTGGGCATAAAAAATAAAATTTATTCTCTCTCTCTCTCTCTCTCCTCAAGCTATTGAGATATTATCCTCTCTCACCACCACAAACCACCTTACACCACCATCCGTCCACATTGTTCCACCCTATTATACATGTATTTTCAATATTTGAACCATACATACCCATTTCCACCATTGTTGAGTAGAGCTATGAACTTATGGACTTACTGATAGGAGTTTTTTAAGATGGAAATGAAAGATTATTAGAGTTTGAAGGGGGTTTTTCTTAGTAGATTAATGTCGTATGCTTTTGGAGTTCGGCAACCTCCTTGATGCCATCTTAGGATGTGGGAGGTTTCCATCTTCTTATACATTTCAACCAACTATTTTGGAGCTCCATTTGAGGTGGGAAACATTCTACTCATAAATTTAAGACTCTTTTTTCTTAGTAGTAGTGTTGCTTGTAGAAATTAAGAGTAGGATGCATATGAGACATAAGATTATATTCATATGATTGTAAGAAAATGGGTTTTGATGTTTTTGAACAAAAATGAGATATTTCAAGAGAACTTGGTGTTTAAATATTTTTATGAAATAAAAAATGTTAGAAAAATGTTATTTTGTTAGGAATCAATAATGAGAAAATATTTTAAGGTTTTGTTGAAAAAAGATATGGAATATTTTTAAAAAATAGTGTGTTTCAAGAATATGGGTACTCACTATTTTTATGGAGTAAAAATGTTTGAAATTTACGCTTTTATCTTGCTAAAGATATTTGGTAAATTAAGTTTTTCTTGCAAAAATGGAGATTTTATACAAAAATGGGAAATCTGTTTGTAGTTTTAAAAAAAAATATGTCCTTTAGGCTTGAAAAGTATGATATGCAAGTGTTATGGATTTCTTGAATAAACCATGTGCTTAACCCATTTCATAGGATTTTAGGATTTAAAAACCATCTTCTCATACATAAAAACATAGTATTTTTATGATAAACATATAAACAAGTTTAATATTGGTTTAATTGGGTTTAGAAATGAAATAAAGAAGAATGAAATTTCATCCCTTAATGTGTGTGAAAAAGGTGTTGAAAATATGATAACTGTAAGGAATTAAGACTACATGTGTTAATTATAAGGACAAAATTTCCAATTGCATCCATTGTAAAGTTTTGACTTATTCGTGGAACAAAACAAATTTGAGTCATGGGTCGTATTTTTATTGTCACGTTCCCACACAGACTATGACGTGTTGAAGTTTAATTGAAGACGTTGCATCAAAGCTTGAAAGAATTATTTATGTCGAAGTTTAATTGGTGCAAGTTTATTCGTCTTCAAAGTTTAATTGCATTCCGAGATCACTCAGATATGAATGTGTAAATTTAATGAGACTTGGAATTTAATGACCCAGGAGAGTCCGGTGGGTCGAAGCCAATTCTGAGGGCTTAAATTGTGATGACCAATTACGCGGGTCGAAGCCAATTTTGAGGGCTTAAATTATGACGTTCTCGGGGAACTCTATCGGGGAAATTACCTCGTGATTTTGATTTGAGCGGGGAGCTGGTCGATGGGTAAACTTTCGCATATTTTGGAGACTTTGTTGGGAGTAGATGATTTGATGCTGTGAATTCCACTAGGGAAGTGATTAGGTGGTCCAGGGTTTGGACGTTTTGTTCAGGGAAATTTGAGACTTTTGTCGCAATGGTTTTTTTGAGGATTCCACTGGGGAATAGGAAATAGCCTGAAGTTTGGGTTAATTTAGGGGTCCTCCGGGGACGTTGGTGGGGGGAGATTCACTTGGCTTTTCAGAGTTCCGTTAGGGAAGTAGGGGTTACGCTTGAGGGAATGTGAAATTTTCTTGGTGAAAATGTTCTAAATCTTCCCCGAGATTTTTAGGAATTTTTTGAGGATTTTTTTAGGGTATTCTGGTATTTTCTAGGAGTTTTTGTACGAAAATGTGCCGGTCAGCATGGTGTGGAGGGTGCCATTCGGAAGTTGCACGGACTTTTGAACTACCTCGAGAAGGTGGAAGGTTAGTGCCGATCGGTTGGTGGGGGTATAGTGACAATCAGCATGACCTTTGGCTTCCTATAAAAAGGGGGGCGGGTCCCCCTCATTTTTCATAGCTTCTTGCTTTCTCTTTCTCTGCGTTTTTCTTCTGTGAATCGTCTTAACATTTTGAAACCAAAAAAATGGCCGCTTTTGTGAGCACTGTGACACACATGGAGTTGTTAGCTATTGACGCGCCTCTTGCTTTAGGGAGTAAGAATTCTTTTGATGTGTTTGAGCCGGCTGTGGATGATCGAACTTTACTGCGGGAGCCATCGCATCATCGCTCTTCCAAGGTTGTGAACCCTGGTGGTTATGTAAGTTAAAAATGACTTTTGGCATTATTTTTTGTTGATTTCCTTTTTTACTTGGATTTTGACAAGGTTTTTCTTTGACAGTCTGATGTTTCTTTATCCACTATGCGTGCCCGCGGGACGACGAGGCTGAAGGATGTATTGGAGCACCTTCCCCCTATGGTGCGCTTGGTAGTATTATCAACAGGCTCTGGGTGGCTGGCGTCAGTGCTAGATGAGACGCCTCGTTCGACGGCGGTCTTATGAACTTTGGGGGAGAGGTGGTGGGACACTACCCACACTTCCATTTTGGCTTTGGGTAAATGACTGTGACTCCCATAGATGTCCAATATCTACTGGGGTTGGATTATGATGGGGAGCAGATAGAGGTGGATCGCTCTTTGCGGGTGAGGCCGGACGCGGTGCATGCGGTGCTAGGTGATGTGGGGAGGATAGTATCTAGGGACTCCATCCGTTTGTTTCTGCTGAGGGATGTTTTGCTGAGTAAGGTGATTGATGTGGAGGATGGGCTGCAGGTGAGGTAGATGGTCTGACTATTTATTTTGCTGGTGTTGAGGGGATTTCTGGTGGCGTCGAGCGGTGACGTTGTCCACTTATGGTTTTTGCTATACTAGAGGATGTTTTCGAACATCCCTCTCTATGATTGGGGGAGCCTGACTTTGGCGACCCTTAATTTTTCTATGGACGCATTTAGCCGGTGCTTCCAGTAGACTTTTACTGGAGCCACATATCTTCTTGAGGTATTCTTTAGTTTGCGTATTTTCCTTTCATGCATTCGCATTTTCCTTGTGCATTTTTTATCGTGAATTCTTGTCTTTGACATGCATGGTTCTATGAGGTGATTGGGTGTAATACCCAGATGATTTCTTTAAAGGACGAGACCGTTGGGGACTTTTTCCAGTTGTATCAGTGGCAGAAGACCAATCCGCAGTCGAGGAAGTCTCTTTCTCTACAGGCGGTGCCTCAGGTCTTGAACGACCTGACCAGTAATAGGGTAATACTTTTCCTTCTTCAGACTTGGTCTTTGTGTGCTTTGATTCCATAATGACTTTTATTTTTTGTGGATTATTCAGGTGACCTTTTACCCTTGGGACAGCTATTCAAGATACGGGGTTGACTGGGGTGAATGCGCTGATGAGGTGTTTGCTGGCGCATGAGTTTGGACACTCCTGGTATCTCGGGGAGAGGGTGGTCCAGATGATTACTGAGGAGGAGGTGGTGGTACCACCTATGAGGCCCCCTATGTCTATAAGGCGAGAGTAGATGTTTCCAGAGGACGCGCGGATTACGACGATGATTGGTGAGTCCTATTTGTTGTATACCGACACGGCTGTGCCATATGATTATATGGACTTTGTGACAAGTTTGATGATAGCGCCTAGCATATATGATGCGCTGGATTTCCCTCATGAGGGTTCGAGTCGGCCAGTGGGATCCTCCCACAGTGGTGGTGGTTCATCGACACGGCTGTGCCATATGATTATATGAACTTTGTGACGAGTTGGATGATGGCGCCTAGCATATATGATGCGCTGGCTTTTCCTCATGAGGGTTTGAGTCAGCCAGTGGGGTCCTCCCACAGTGGTGGTGGTCCGTCGACATCTGTGGCGGTGGAGACTTCGGTGGTTCCCTTTGTACGGTTGCATACCCCTTCATACAACATTCGGCGGGATGATGGAGGGATGGTGCCTTTGTTGCATCGTCCTCATGCGATGGACCCGAAGGAGTTGGGATTAATAGAGGAGGTCCTTCATCCAGGGGTATACCTTTCTGTCCTTATCTTTTTTTCTCCTTTTGGTCTTCTCTGTTTGATACTGATTCTGACTTTTCTTGTAGCAAGTCCGGGTGTCCACCACTTGGCTGAGGGACATTAGTGACTGGATATCTTTGGTGACTGTCCACATTTAGGATGCAGTTCCTATTCTTTCTTGCTTGGTGTCGTCTGCCTCATCCGGGGAGGAGTCTGGTTCAGGTAGCGGTGGTACGTCATCTCGTCGCCGGGGAAGAGAATGCGTCGCAGGGATTGGAGCTCTTAGAGAGGATGGAAGGGTAGGTGAGAGAGAGAGGGAATATGTGTTCGGGCTAAGTCCCTTTGTTTTTTTTTGCTTTTCTTTATTTCCTGCAAAATTGATGTAACACAGAAAAATATCAATGCAATGCAATGCAGTTTTTTTATTATTATCTTCTGTTAGTAGTGAATGAATGAATGAATATGCGCTTTTTACTTTGCTGCTCAGACCGTAAAAATAAATATTTTTGGAATTGAAGGAAAGTTTTATCTATTTAAAATGAGAAATTATATAAAGATGGAAGTAGATTTTGAAGTTCTTTTGAGAATATCAATTTATTTTTATCGAGTTTTCTGATTTTGACAAAAGAGAAAAAAAAAGAAAATTTCTAAAAACAGGAGGTTTTAGACCGGTAAGCCTCTTGTCCTGCCTATCAGTAGGTCAGTCCAGTCCCATCAATTCAAGACCTTGATTGCTACCCTCCTCAGCTTTTGGTACCTTGTGGGATAGGATTCCCTTCGATTTCTGCAAGGGTTGTGTCTTTTGTGAGAATTTTCAAGTATAAAATGGGGTAAGGGTGGAGTGTTTTCATCACACCTTCATATTCTTACTTTCTTATTCTGTGAGATGTCTCTCCCTGGTAGTGTTGAGTTTTCCAACTACCTCGAGACTTTGGAGGCGATGTGCTCCTTCAACGTTGACTATGATGCTTTCAACATGCGTCGAGTCTCTTTATGATGTAATTGGCCCATAGAGTTGAACATTCTGATGGAGGCGGTAAAATTTTGGTACCCCGAAGACCATGTATTTCGTTTTGTCTTGGAAGAAGTCTACCTGACTTATGAGGAGTTTTTCGCCATGTTAGGGGTAAATCCTAGTGTGGCGGATGCTATGCCTGAGTTTTCTCGGTCTCCTTGGGAGCTGTTGGCTGGACTTCTCCACGTTTGGCCCTCGACGGGTAGACATTTGGTTACTGGAGGAATGATCTCCATTCCGACGGTTCTGTGGTCTGTGCATTTACATGATGTTGGTGATGCTGGATATGCCAGAGCCGTTGTTCTGGGCTTGGTTTTAAAATTATTACTGGTGATTGGGGAACTGCTAGTGGACCCACAACTTATAGCCATTACTTCATGGATGTCATATCGTCGTAATCATGGGGCGGTGATACTGGCGGAGAATTTGAATGGCCTGGATGCCTGGTGAGAAGGTCGTTCTGACTTTTTGAGGGGTAGCCCTGTGATGCTGTTCATGTGGTTGTCTGAAAGATTCCACCTGGTGACTCCTCCATAATACCCTTTATCGTCTTTGTCCAACTTCTTTTCGCGTCATTTTATCAGTGTTGACTGGAAATCAAGAGCTGGGAGAACTGGTTTGTGGATCATGGGGCTATAAGTCTGCACTGGTCAGTGCCTTGGTGGGGATAGTTTTTGCCTATTCTGAAACTGGGGGAATACCCGTACGTTTGACTGGTTGGTCTCAAACAGACTTCTTTTTATTTCCCTTGTCCCTTCTGCGCTAATTCAGCTAGGAGCAGGTTGTGCCACCTCGGACACTAGATTTCTTTCCGGTAGAAGATCTGACAAAGCATCTGCGCATGCGGCTTGGCTCTTTGTGGGAGAGTCGACGTCCGTCGACCCGTCCTTCTCAGTCTGTTGGAAGATTTTGGCATAACTCTGGGTATTATATGAAGTGGTTATGGAGAAGAGTAATTAGCAAGATATTGGCAGTGGAGACTGGACAAAGGTGGTTTGTCTTATCCGATACCATAGAGGGAGGTGTTGTGGTTTTTCGGAGGTTGGTTTGAGCTTATCAATCTATCGAGCGTCTGCATCACTCTATTCAGGAAGGGAAAGCTTGGGGACCCCATGATATTGATGACGATGGAGCGAACTCCTCTAGTAGCTGTGGGTAGGACTCTTGGAGAGTTTAATTTTGTAATGGGGAATAAATTTGGGAATTTATTTGGCTTTTTAGGAAGGTAGGGGGAAGGATGTTATCCCTTCCTTTTCTTATGTAATTGCATTGTAATTTCTTATTAGTGAAATAAACAAGTTTTTGATCATTCAACTGTACATTTTGATGAATTTTGTATTTTGAATTACCTATACCGATCGCTATGGCATGCATAATTCTTTTGTTCAAGTATATGTTAGAATTAACTTTCATTATCGGAGATAAGAAAACAATAGGTTTTTATGAAAAAGAAAAGGGTCGTACTAATGTAGGATGTATGAGTTGCCTACGTACCTCTGGGGTTTTTAAAAAAGTTTTAATTTTTCTGAAAAGGTTTTTTTAGATGATCAAGCCCACATAGTTCTTGGTAGGGGAAATGAAGATTTTGTTATTTAGTAGAAGAGATATGGGAAGAGTCGTAGCGCGTCGAGATTTTGAACTAGGGGTAGATTTTCTTAAGATGCTCCAGGTTGACTGGACGATCCATCTCTTCTCCATCAAGGTCGATGAGCATGGCGGTACCTCCTGAAAAGATCTTTTTTACAATGTAGGGGCCACTCTAATTGGGCTTGAACTTACCTCTGGGGTCCCATATGGGTTCTATGATTTCTTTAAGGGATACATCCCTATCTCGAACATCGTAATCTTTGACCCTCTTGTTGAATGAACACGCTATTCGGCGATGGTACCCATGTATGTGATACAACGCTTTCAGTCTCTTTTCATCCAAGAGTAGAAGCTCATCGAGACGGCTTTGATGCCAGTCCTCCTCACTGACTTGGCTTTCGATCATGTCACAAAGCGAAGAAATTTCTAGCTCAATGGGTAGGACTACTTTCATGCCGTAGATCAGAGAGTAAGGGGTAGCCCCAATAGATGTTCGGATTGAGGTTCGGTGGCCCCAGAGGGCATACGGGATTCGGTTGACCCAATCTCGACAGCTTTCGATCATCTTACTGATGATGTCTTTGAGGTTATTATTGGTGGATTCGATCGCACCATTGGTTTGAGGTCGGTAGGGAGAAGATTTGTGTCTCTGAATCCCATACTCGTTGACCACTTCTGTGACTTGTGGCTCGAACTGTAACTTGTTATCTGACACTAGTTCATGCGGGATCCTATATCAGTAGATGATGTTCTTCCTGATGAATTTTGCCACTTTCTTGGCATTCAGAACTGCGTATGACTCGGCTTTGACCTATTTTGTGAAGTAGTAAATGGCAACTAGGATTCATTCATGCCCGTTGGAAGCCTTGGGTGTAACCTTCCCTATGATGTCGATGCCCCAGGTGGAGAACGGCTAGGGAGAAGTCCTGTTGTATAATTATCACGGTGGCAGGTGTTGAAGGTTGGAAAACTATTATCACTTGAGGCATCTCCGAACATAGGCGGTGCAATCCTTGGCTATGGTGGTCCAATAATAGACTTATCGGATGATCCTCTTAGCAAGCATGTGGCAGTTCATGTGGAGCCCTCATTCCCCGCTGTGGATCTTCTGCATTATCTGTTTAATGTCAGCCCCTGCGATGCAGTGTCAATGGGTTCCATCGAAGTTTTTTTTTAACAGTGCTTTGTGATCGATGATGTATTGGGCGGTCAGTCTTCAGAGGGTTGCTCGGTCCTTCTTGTTGGAACCTTTAAGATACCTACCATGCTTGAGTAGGTGCCAAATATCAGAGTACTAGTAATTGGCTAGCTCAGGATCTTCTTTCGTGATGAGCTCAATGTGGTAGGAGTGGGTTAGTTTATCTTGCTTTTGAACTAGGAAGGGGGCCATTGTTATTTCTTCGGGCATGTCGACCATGGAGGCCAAGGTAGAAAGGGCATCGTCTAGGTTATTCTTTGCTAGAGGTATGTAGTGGAAGGTGATATCTTGGAATTGGGAGGCTAATTCTTCTAAGTGGGCATGGAAGGGTTGGAGTTTCTCGTCCTTGACCTTCTATTTTTTGAGCACTTGACCGATGATGAGGGAAGAATCCGCCTAGATATCTAGGCATTGAATACCTTTCTTAAGAGAAATTTTGAGGCCTACCGTACATGCCTCATATTCAGTCATGTTGTTGGTGTAGGGGAAATCGAACTTCATAGCGATGGGAGTGTGGGAGTCATTCGGGGTGATCAGAAGTATCCCAATGCCATATCCTTTTTTATTGGCAGTGTCGCCGAAGAACATCTGCCATCAAAGGTCATCTAGGGCAACGCAAAGGATGTTTTCACCCAGGAATTCGGAGATCTAGACATCAGCTTCTTCTATGGGGTAATCAGCGAGGCAGTTAGAGATGGCTATTCATTTCATGGCTTTCTGCGTGACATAGACGATATCAACTCGACTAGGAGCATCAACCATCGAGCTATTCATCTTGATAAAGAAGGTTTCTCGAGCAAGTACTTGATGGGATCCATTCGGGATACAAGTTTGATGGGGGAAGGTGAGAATGTAGTGTCACAACTTTTGGGTGACCTAAACAACGCGAGACATGTTGTTTCCAAACCAATGTAGTTGACTTCATACCTGGTCAATTTGTGACTGGCGTAATAGATGGATCTTTCTTTATAGGGTTCTTCAAGGTATTGGGATAGCAAAGCCCCAACTGCAGTGTCGATTAAGGTTAGGTATATGAGCAAGGGGAGACCAGGTTGTGGTGTCATGAGTACCGAAGGTTGGGTCAGATATTATTTGATTCGATTCAAGGTTTCTTGGCAGGCCTCGTTCCAAACCTTGGTTGAATACTTTCGGAGGAATTTGAAAATAGGTTCGCAGATGGAGGTTAGCTGGCTGATGAACCAGCTGATGTATTGCAATTTCCCAAGGAAACCACAAACCTTTTTCTTCGTTTGGGGAGGTGGCATCTTAAATATAGCTTTCAGCTTGGCAGGATTTGCTTCTATCCCCTTGTCACTGACCATGAATCCCAAGAGTTTTCCCTTTGTAACGCCGAAGACACATTTCTGGGGATTGGGTCTCATGTGATACCGTCGCAGTCGTTCGAAGAACTTTCAAAGATCGAGAATATGGCCTTCTCTAGTTTTGGATTTGATAATCATATCATCCATATAGACCTCGACTTCTTTATGAATCAGATCGTGCAAGATGGTTGTGGAAGCCCTCTGGTAGGTAGCCCCTGCATTCTTGAGACCAAATGGCATAACAGTGTAGCAAAAGGTTCCCCATGGTGTAATGAACGCGATTTTTTCTTGGTGATCTGGGTGCATTTTGATTTGGTTATATCCGTTAAACCCGTCGACGAATGACTTCAGAGCATGACTGGCTATATTGTCCACGATCAAGTCAATATTGGGTAACGGATAATCATCCTTTGGAAAAGGATTTGTTCAAGTCTCGGTAGTCTACACACATCCAAATTTTCCCTCCTGAATTCGGTACAGGTACTTTGGTTGATAGCCATGTGGGATATTCGATCACATGAATGAAGCCCACGTTTAACTATTTGACCACTTCTTCTTTGACTTTGAGCAACCATTCGGTGCGGAGCTTTCTCAACTTTTTTTTAACCGACTTGTAATTTGGAAGAGTGGGGATCTCATGTTGAGCTAATTCAGGATTAATGCCGGGAATATCGTCATAGGACCATACTAAGACATCCACGAACTCTTTCAGTAATTCTTCAAATTGTGCGCACTCATGCTCATCAAGGGAAGCCCCTATCCTAATCTCGCACTGTTGGCTACTATAACCGAGGTTAACAATAATACTTTCTTCTTCATTAACTTGAACGTGGTTATGTTATTTGTTGTTAACCTTATTTGGACCAGTTAAGAATTGTTCATTTGCAAAATTGTCATCATCAAAAGTTTGATTAGAATCTAAACAATTAAGTAAGGCACAACAAGATACTCAAAATCTTCATTTATTTCATTGATAGGAAAAACATCATTGAGAACCTTATCAAAGGAGGTCTCGATTACATTAGAGCAAGGATAGACAACAAAAGAAGAGATAGGGTAAACATTAGGGTTAGGTGGGATTTTAATAGGTAGAATTGGCGTAGCATGCCAGTTGAGGAGAGGTATATCAGCTGCTTTAATCAAGTGGGATGGATCCAGTGATGTAGTGTTTGAATGAATTATGTAGAGTGTCAACCCCAGTGTCTATAAGTTAAACGAATCCTTAGAGTCAATTTCCTTAGAATCTTCGATATCTTTGATGAGTGGTTGTGCATGGAGTTAGGAACATTCGGTCCATGGGTAGCTGTCTTGGAGAATGATCTCCATTCGAGGCTTCATCTTTTTATCTGTATGGTCATACCATGGTTCTGTAAAGTCACAAAAGGGGAAGTCTTCTCCCTCTTTAATGAATTGCCCATTCAAGGAGTCACTTTGGATAGTCTGGATGCAGTCTAGTCTTCTCTTTGGTCGAGACTAGTGGATCATTCTGAGCTCTTGTTCTGATGGTTAATACCCCAAACCACAAGGAGGGAAAGCTTTTTTCAGTACAATGGGCTCAATTATCCATTGCTTCCTTTATCCTAGCCCCAGTTAGGGCAAGAAGTGCATGTTTTTGAACATTTGAATCACATTGATGTTGCCATGAGGGTCATATTCTGGATGAACCCTTTCTCTGAAATCGTCCCCTGTCGGGAGTAGAAGTGGCTCAGCTCAAAATCCTGATAGTGGAATATCATTTAACCCATGCTGAATTTCAAGGATTGGATTGCTGGTACTTGCACTCTCGGCATTATTATCGTCGGCGAAGAACTTTAATTTCTGATGGAGCGAGGAAGACACACCCTTGATACTATGGAGCCAAGGTCATCCAAGAAATAGGTTGAAATAATATGGGATGTCAATAACTTGGAATTCAACGACAAGGATTATAGTTCCAGCCCCTATAACAAGTTTTATGGATCCCATCACTTCCCAACAGGTATTATCGTAGGCACGTACAACAACGGAGGTTGGAGTGAGGCCACTTTCCTTCAGTCCTAAGCATTTGAAGGTTCTTAATGGGCAGATATTCAAGGTGGATCCATTATCGACAAGAGAGAGTGGTATGATCTTCCCCATAACTTTGAGGGAGATATTGAGTGCATGATTGTGGTTTGGCCAAATTCTAGGAATTTACTCTTCGAAAAAGGATAGCATTCGGGTAGAGGTTAAGGATCTGACCAAACTTATCCCTTTTTCTGTGTAGTGGAAGGAGGAACTGTGGGTCCAGTGAGAAATTTGATCAAAGCATTTTTGTGCAGTAGGAAGACATGAAAATCCCCCATAGAGTGATGTTAGCTTGAGTTTTCTTTAGTTGATCGAGGATCTTGCTCCCCTCAAGGTTGATCTCTTACATAGGAAGGTTTTCAAGACCCTTCCCTTTGTCATTGGCTGGTAATAAGCTTGGGATCTAGTAATGCCTTCCTGATCTGGTTAGGTGATTTACTGAAGAAGGGAAGAATATGAACCCCGTTTCTTCATCAATCTCGGGTTCTTCTGGCATTTTGCTTATTTCTCCGAGGATTTTTTTAAATGATATCATCCCACACATGTCATCTACCAGGCCAGCTTTCTCTGATGATTTCTCTCCATTTAAATCTTCTAATCCTTCCCCTCATCCGGCGGCAATAATTATATCTTTCCATGTAAAGTCAATGCATTCTACGACTTCAATGGCTTCTTCATACAGGTTCTACCATTATACGGGGAGATATAAGGGCGAAGGGACCAGGAGCCCTTGTAACTTCAGAGTATCAAGTAACTCAGTGATACTGTAAATATTATTGGTTTTCCCGAATAATTCTGCCATGATCTGGAGAACACCATCTAGGATGACTTCCTCGGTTGGTACCACCCAAATGTCTGACTTTCGGGCCCATTCCCGTGCTTCTAAGAATAGCGTACTGAACCTTCGGCAATCAATGATCATCTGCGAGGGAAGTTTCATCTCGAACTATATGAGTTGGTTTAATACTTCTGAAAATTCCATACTTCCATTTTCAGAACGGGTACGGACAAAGATGCATGCTTTGGTAAGGAGTGACAGTGCCTGATCAGCGAGGCTAGCAGGGTGAAGGAGGAAATATGGGCAATTTTGGAGAGGTTTGGGAGAGTATATGGGTGTGATTGGAGTTGAGGGATCAAGTTCTGGGTTCTCTTCTAGGAAGATGGCATTGGCATGATTTGGGAGTGGGTTACGAGTAGTGTTTGGCTTAGGATTTGCTAGTGGGGAAATATCACCCCGGTCAATTAGACCTTGGATTATGTTTCGAAGGTGAAAGCATTGGTTGGAGGCATGGCCAACAGTTTGGTGAAAGGCACAATGGGCATCTGCCTTCAAATTTTTTGGAAGTGGATTTGGCAATGGATGGGGGTCCAAGGGCTTGATAAGGTTTCGACTTAACAGGGATTGATAAACTTTGGAGAGGGGAACATGGAGCTTGGTGTATTCCTTTTGGACTGGGACATGACAACTTTTTGGTGCCCACGAGGTGGTTGGTTGAGAGATGTTGTTGATAGTTGAGACTGCAGCACTGGCAGGCTTATCATATTTTTTAGGAGTGAACTGTCCGGACACTTTCTTTGGTTCAACTTTTGTTTTAGAAAGACCTTCCTCGATTTCTACCCCTGCTTCTCTGAGATCTTGGAAGTGGGGATAGTATTTCTCTCCCATTGTTTCTCGGACATGGGGTAATAATTTCTTCTTCACTATGTTAACTTGTTCTTCCTCGGATGATCGATTGGTCATGGTGGCTACTTTTCCCTCCATCGGGCTATGATGTTACTGACTGATTCCCCAGAGTTCTGTTTGAGCAGCTCTAAATCACTGTGGGTGACCTCAAGCTCTTCATTTTATTTTTACTGCGACATGAATTCTCGGGCTACATCCCCCCGGCTACGGATTCTGGGCTCCTCAAGAGACAAAAACCATCAGAGGGCGCTATCCTTCAAAGTTTGCTAAAATAATTGGGCCATAACTTCTTCAAAAACCCATAGGAGAGTCATAGAACGGTGATAACTATGAAGGTGAACAATTGGGGGTCCACTCCCTCCGAATTTCTCTATATTTGGCATCTTGAATTTCTCGGGAAACCTTTCTTTAGGATAAAGAGACATGTGGGTGTATTCCATATAATTCCCAGAGATTCTGACTTGGTCTAACTTCTTAGTTAGCATCTTGAAATCTTCTTTGACCTTCTTCAACTCATCCTCTTTTGGATCCGTGATCATAGGCAAGTTAGCCCTAGGCTGGGCAAGGTTTGGCATACGAAGTTGGGCAGGCGGCAACCCACTAGCAGAAGGGGCAGGTGGAGCGTGCTGATATTCTTCGGGAACCCGGATAGGCTCGAGTGGACCCATAGCACGAGGAAACATGGCCTCGGGCTCTTGAGGAATATGAACCTATTTTCGTTGCATCTCGCGGACTTCAATCTGAATATTGTCAATCTTGGATACGAGCTGAGCTAAGACTGCCATCAAATCTGGCTGTATAACTTGATCTGTGTTGTCAAAGGAAAGCAGATGGATTCTGGACTTGAAAGAAGTATCCCGAGAACGGACGGAATTTCGGGGTGATTTGACTGAAGACCGAAGCCAATAAGGAGCCAGGCCAAGGGCGTGCAATGGATCTGAAAAGGAGTAAAAATGGGATTTATTTTTGAAAAGAAAAGAATGAAAATATTTTTGGCATTTTTTTCTTTTTGAGATTGAAAGACAACATATTTTTGGATTTTTGATAAGGAGAAGAGAAATGTTTTTGGATTTTTGATAAAGAAAGGAGAAATATTTTTGAATTTTTGATAAAGAAAGGAGAAATGTTTTTGGATTTTTGATAAAGAAAGGAGAAATATTCTTGGAAGATGGGTCTCAGCATGATTATTATAACTAATATATTCTCACTTGTAGTAAATTCTCCTAAATGCAAAAAATGAAATGCCAGACGGGACCTGAGCTTGTAAAAGTTGAGTTTATAACATATGTAAAGCTATGGCTGGACTTATTACAGGCTCACGAACAGGGTCCCATTTTAAAAACACCCAAAAATTTGGGCGGCAGGCCGACCCAGAATTTCAGATAAGTTTCAGGTTGAAACCGACAATCTAACATGTTTGTCCTAGGCTTGACACCTATATGTGGGTATGCAGTTGGTTGGGTGAATCGGAAAGGGTTCCCCCCTTATGGAGTGACTTCCATGATATACGTCTTGTTTTTTAGGGCAATCGGTACGCGTGGACAAGCCATTTGATATAACTGAGTGTACATGAATTGCCTCACTATATACCTCGTGGGGACGGTATGTGGGTGAGCAAATTAGATATACTCGGCATACGTGAACGAGTTCCCTGCGATATACCTCCAGTTATGACTTCGGTCAAGCGGTACGATGTGAGGGAACCGTTTGATATACGTCGAAGGTACTTGGCTAATGGAAGGTGAGAGTTATATCGCTTAGTCTAACTGCGCCCTGCATGACCAGTGCCCATTACGAAGTGACCATCCAGTTACTGGGAAAAATTTGGTAAATAACAATGCTCTTTGGTGATGTCATGTGAATCATGCACGATTCTCTTATTACTATATTATGAGGAGAGTATCTGTATTGATCATACCAAACAGGGAGCAAAGTACAAGTACCAATGGTATACCAAGTATGGATGGGTGATGCGTGCAACATGTGGATACACGTGATCCTAGGTGAACGTGGTGTGAAGTGTACATGTAGAGTCTTCTACAAGTGTGTGAATAGAAGCATAAGCATGAGGTACACATGAATAATAAAGGGGAACATGCAAATAGGGGAATATTCAAGAAAATAAAAACACGCATGTAAATAGAGTCTAGACCTCTTAAATAAAATCCCCAGCAGAGTCGCCACTGTGGCCATCCATGATCCTCGCGGAGGGAGAGAAGATGGTGTGAGAGGATCCTGGTCCCCCGCATCACTTTCAGGAGTGCTTCGACCGGCATCATCAATGTGTGAGGTGAAAAATATAGAGATATGGAGTCGCCAATCTGTTTTACTCAAAACAAATAAAAGAAGGTGGAGCTATCCTGAAGGACAACATCAAAAGACGCACTGATACATACGAAACCAAAAATGATTCGAGGAGGGTTCAGAGGTTAAGTTACGAAATGGGAAGGTGTTAAGCACCCATTCCGCCCTTGTGATCTCTCATGGGTTTGTTGTTATTTTTCTCTATTTCTCCGTGATATGTGTGCATGTGTATATGTAATGGAGATAGGAATCATCGACTCATATCATCGAAGAGATAGAGCGAGTCACCCGTCGGAATGTTCCCGAAAGTAATATTAGAAAATATGATTTGCATGATTATCCTGGCGTTGGTCGTTATGATGGAACGATAACGCGTAAGGAATAATACGCCACTAAGAACAAATATATGTATATGTAAATATGTAGTGATGAGAATCTAAGAGAATTAAGTTAAAGAATTAGAAAAATAGGAAATTGAAAAAGTAGGACTCGAGTCTCGGGTTTTACCCCGAGATGCCTACGTAGCCTATAGAGGCATCAAAGTCCACGTAGTTCGTATGTAAAATGAGGGGTTGGGTTTATTCCATAAATCCAATCGGGTACTTCTCTTATGTGTGTGTGTGTGTGTGAAAAAAGGTGTTTTAGTTATGAGAAAAGTATGAGAATTCCAGATGAAATTTATGAGCAAACCCACTTTTTCTTATTTTTTGGGTTTTTATTTACATAAAAAATAAGAGATGTGCAATAATACTAAATAAAAAAGTATATTAGGATATGTGAGATGGAGAGAATAATAGTGCCAATTAATGAAACAAGTTAATGTGAATTCAAGAGAATTTGAGAAAGTTGGACCTTCTTGAAGATCTTGAGCTTGATTTTGAATATAGGAGAGAAGCCCTTACACTTGAGTGATGATGAAGGGTAGTTAATTCACCATGTTTGATGAAGAAGAAGATGAAAAGTGAGGGTTGGAAAGGGATTTATATGTAGAAATCATGCTGACTTCGAGGGAGGTTTTCTGAGTTCGCGGAGAGTGGTGGATCTTAGATTTTGGGTTTTTTCTACAATGAGGCCAGGCCCTCCTTTTTATAGGACCAGGGTATTAACGATCGGCATAGGTCTGATCTTGACAATCGGCAGGTATCTTTAGGCACATTGCCGATAGGCAGGATTCTGAACCTACCATTTGGCAGTCTCGTTCAGGTTCCTTCGAAAAACGAACGTAAAATGCAATCTGTTGATCTGAATCGTGCATGGGGCATACAACTGAAAAGGTACTTTAGAGACCTTTGAAAGTCCTTTGGACTATTCTCAGGTCTGGGAGTTTACTTTGGGATAAATGTGGCTTAGAAGCATTCGTCGGTCCTTTGGACGGGGGATCGTCGAACTCAAACGGATCGTTTGTCCGCATGGTAAGTCAGAATCGCGCATGGGGCAGACTGTTGGAAATGTTATGAGATGTAATTATACATTCCAAAGAGTTTAACTAAATTTAGGGAGTTGACTTTGGTCAATCGGGGCCCATAATCATTTGATGACCTTTCAAAGTAAAATGGATTGTTTGTCCGTACCGTAAGTCAGAATTGGGTCTGGAGAAGACCGTTGGAAAGGAGTTTCAGTACCCTTTGAATATTTATTCAGTCTCGGTCGATATGAAGAGTTAACTTTGGTCAAACAGAGCCCGAGAGCATCCGATGGCCTCTTGATTAAGTTTCGGGGAAAAAGGGGTCATTCGTCCGCACCTTAAGTCAGAATCGCGCACGGGGTGGACTATTGGAAAGGGGTTTCAGTGCCCTTTGAATATTCGTTCAGTCTACATCGAGCGGAAGAGTTTCAATTTTGGTCAAATAGATATTGGGAGCGCCCAATGGCCTTTAGGTAAGTATTCGAAACATGACGTAGGTTTTTCGTGATGCATGAGGTGTTGGGACCTAAGGAGAGATTCGGGGGTGCTAGAATGAGGTGTCTACACCTTAGTTTATCAATTTTGGATGGATGTATTTCTTTGAAATATCACTTTGTTCAAGATTTTTTTTCATGTGGAGACTTTTACTCCTTCATTACTACGATGGGATACTATTTTTAGTTTTCAAAGGTATCATCATCCAATCAAAGTTGTAGCCATACTCACATTATCTCTCATGATTTTTATATAACATCTATCTTCTCAACTCCTTCAAATCATGATAAAATCTCGTACATAAACATTTTAGGAGAATGGACTCTTTGTCACAAATATTCAAAGCTTTGAATCATTTGTAAAAGAGTATACAACTTTAACATTCAATATGTAGTGCGATGTAATGTGCAACAAGATATGATAATATATTCTCAAAGTACAAATTTCTCAAAGTTTAAAAGACATAAAAGAAAATCCAATTCATCTTATGAAGCATATGCTATATTCCAAAACAAACAAAAAATGATCAAATAATCCATTTTGATATACAAAAAAATATTGTTACGGAGTATATCATCTAAAAAGGCAAAATGTGATTGTATCAAACAATATCTGTTTGAATTTTTCATTGAAAGATTTGTACAATCATAATGGAGCATGCCATATGATTTAAAAGATATATAAGAATCACATAATCCTAAACATGTTCCAACAAACTCAATTAATCAGAAAAATAATTAATGGTGTCCTAAGATAATCAATTTAGAGAAATTACAAAGTTAAGACTAAGTGAACATGTAAACCTTATGCACAAGATGAGGTATAATCCAAGTATAATAGAGACAGTGCAATGAATATACATAGAAGGTAATATTGAGAATACTTCTAACATGCATAAAAATATAATATACATAGATAAAAGAAAAGATCAGCTAGATGCGAAAATCCTATGCATGTCTTTGGAAAATCAAAACAAAGTATTCCCCAAAACAAATCTTTATTACTTATTCATAAAAAATATCCAAGACAAAATGAAGAAGAAAAATAAATCACATCTGAGTTATCAAGAATGATAAACATTAAATATGAAATCACATATGAAATAAAAGTATATAGCCTAGGATAAGATATATGAAATGACATGATAACAAAGTCTATGACCAAATTCAAAAAAACCTCTAGCGTTTACAGGAGGAGGGGTCTGATTTCGGAATCTTCTTATTTTCAAGTTCAATTCATATTGAGATGACCTTCCTTACCTATACATGACTCTCACATGGAGTCTCAGGTTTAAATCGGACCTTAGGAATATTTTTCCTTACTTTGGCTCTCTTATTATGGTCCTTTTCTCAAAAACATTTTCAGTCTTATTAACCCACATTTTTCTTTTCACGAGTTTTGGGGCAAAATTTCTAGAATCAAAAGACTTTTTGTAATTATCGTTTCTTTCAAAAATCTTACCATCATATAAGGTAACGTTGGTTTGAGTAAAAAATAAAACTCCCTTAAATGAACAATTTTGTGATAATGATAACATTTAAGTTTTTTAGGTCTACTCATTTGTATTTTGGGTTTAGGAACAACCTTTTAAAAACGTTGAACATTATTCAACTTGTAACAAAGATCTCTAAGGTGACCTTTCTTAGATAATAAGAACAAATAAATTCCTTTGATCTCTCTTATGATTCAAAATGTGATTTTTATTATAATAGATAGGAGGAAAAAAATTCTTCCCCTACAAATTTTTGACAACACGTGTCCCTTTTTTTGAAAATCTTTGGGAACACTCTAAATAGGTGTTTTCTCATTTGATGACTAAGGTTTGACAAAAAGCGTCTCTCCTCTAGGAATATCTATATTGACATAATCCAATTATTTTTTAAGATTATCAATTTTCTTGGAAAGACTAACATTGGATTACTCACAAATTTGATATTCCTTTTTTATTTTGCCCAATGAGTTGGTAAAATCATCTTTTCTTTTTATTAATGTGGATAAACATTCATCATGTTCTTCATGAACTTTCTTTTGGTCTTTTAACTCATCAATAAAATCTTAGAGGTCACTAAATTCAACATTAAGAGCTTTAAAGATCCCATGACCATGAACTTCCAAAACTTAAGAAAAATATTTTTTTCTTTTAATAAAAGAAGCCCATTGAAAACTTTGGTTTTCTCATTTTCAAGGGTTTTGATTTTTTTCTAATAAAATATCCCTTTCAATGGACAATCGAAAAATGGAAAGATCTTCGTTCTTCTTAATAACATTTTTTTCTTTAATTATTTTTAACTTAGAAGATAGAATCAAATTGTTTTTCAATAATCTTTTGGAATCTATGAGAGCTTGTCCTAAGAAGTTTAGAGATTATCCTATTCAATATCACTTTCACTACTACTAACATAAACATCTTCAATGTTAGAGAAAGAGCGATTCAAACATTCGAATGTGATCACAAGTCCAACAAAATCATGACAATTAGGTGCACTAATTAAATCATGAATACTATCACACATGCTAAGATGCATTTTCACACACAGTAGTCTACCTCGAGGTTATTAACCCTACAAAAGTAAGGTTTAGCTCTGATACTAGTTGAGAGTTCATGTTCTCTAAACCTACATGGAATAAGAATAACCAATTAAAATTTCTTATAACAAAGAGACAAGGTTTCCTTTAATTTCTTATTATGGGTAAACAAACAATACCTACGATCTATGTGAAAAATTATTTGTCACGTAGATTAGAACATATTTTATCTTCAATATTAGGTGATTTAATCTAAGTGCAGAAAGGTAAATAGTATTGAACAACAACAAGGCGTACGAGGAAAAACTCACAACGAGAATAAAAACCTTAGGATGACAGAACGATAAATGTGGTATGGTAGAGTTTTATAACTTGAAGACTCAGACTTACCCTCTCAATGCTATGACTGACTAGACACTATTTCCCACCATACCCTCCCTTAAGATCACTAACAACTGGATAATGCTATACAATCGTGGCCAATTTTGGTCCATAACCAGTGTCATCAAGTCCTCACGCCAAAACATTTTTGTTCAAAGTAGAAGAAACTTTATTCATTTAGAGTTTGAAGAAATTTTTTATTGTTCTAATGGAACAAGTGAGAATCCACCAATGAAGATCTACTTCCTAGGATGTGAGTATTCTAAAGGGTCAAGGAAGTGTATAAAGGTATTTGGAAACTCAAAACAAACTCACAAAGTATTTTTTAGATATTAAAAATATTTTGAGAACGCAAGTCCCACTAGGAAAGGATGGTCCGAATAAACAAAACTATTATTTTTATATTTTTTAATTTGTAAAGAAAAAATATTTAAACAAATGTAACCCAATTAAAGTTTGCACCGATTTTAAATCTTTTGTTGTGGAAAACTGATTTACCCAATTATATCTTTTATCAAAAAACATGCATCTAAGTGATAAGTAGATAAAATAAATAAATCCAAAATAACACGACGATATATGAAAAAAGCTCAAAGGAAAAACCTCGGATGACCTATCCACCAAATCAGTATGATACGGAATTAAAAAATTTGATAGTAGACTTACCTAATGACTCTATACCCACAATCCTTAATGCTCTTCAATCTCGACCTCTCCTCCATAGTGCAATGCAGGAGTCCACCCACACAAGATGCCACAACACATGAGTCCATGCATGTCTCGATATCCACTAATGAGGCTCAACAACCGTGTATGGATTGGAATACGAAATCCACAACTTCTTCATTGTAACACCATAAACACGGAGTCCACCACTTGTAAGTAACATGTATGGAATCCACCACATGAAACATGTTCTCTTCAGATGTAGAGAATCAAACCATGATACCCAAAATAAAGATCTTAAACCATATGAATATAACGAAGTTGGATCTTTAAACTCAAAGGGTGAAACAAGGGTTTTGAAACTTTGGTAAATAGAAAAGAAAACGTTTTCATTAAGAGTTCCTAAAAAATCTGAATCCAACACAACTTAAATAAAAAAAAAATAAGAATTTCGAGGAGGATAACTCATTTGAACAAAAAATAAGGTCAGTCAAATGAAAACAAAAGTTTTGTTCTAATGACTTCAAATCTCATTCGAATGATAACCATTTCTTGTTTGAACATGCTTTTAAAGACCTTCCAATAACATTATTCCTTCTTAACAGATGATTATCATTTGATGACATTCATAGCTCATTCCAACGAGATCTTAAAGTCTTTCTAATGAGACAAAGGTCGTTCGAATGAAAAAGATATTTTTTCTTTTGAACGGGACTTAAATTTTTTTTAAAGTGATTAAAACCAAAAAATATTTTTCTTACAAAACATTTAAAAAAATTTCCAGGAGATTTTGGGTTAAAAAACAAACACCATTAAAAATATCCAAGGACCAGTATTCAATTATGCATTCATACTCATGAGATCCTTGATTAAGGTGAAGATGAACTTGTCACGATAAACGTGGCACGATGTATCCTACCTTAAAACTTGGTCGTTATGTCTTCGTCAAAACACGTCTTAGGCTTATGGGATCAAAAACACAAAGCCTAACATATGAGTCAAATGTTTTGTCCAAAATTAATCCAATTACATACAAATTTAGTTGATTGGAAATTTATCCTAACATATTTAAAGTTTCTCAAGAACAAGTATTGCAAAGTGTTTGTTAAAGACTTAAGAGAAATAACAAAACTTTAAACCTAGAATGATAATAATGGACATCTCAAAAGTAAAAAATAATATTTTTCTTTCTAAGAAAATCTAATTTCTTTAGCTTGGTAAATAATGTAAACCTTTCCAAAACTCTTAATCTTTTTTTTTTGTGAATGAGAAGAGAGTGAGTTAAATACGGGTATTTTTTTTTCCAAACATGTGGAGAGAAGCTTCCAAACCTTTTAACTCATTCTCAATCACGCAAAAAGCATACTCTTAGAACATGTATAAATCCTAATTATGAGGTGATAAACTTAACAATAGTTAGAGAGGTGATGGGATCCATAACACTCATAATAGGGGATGGCCCTATAAATCCCATTACCGAGTTTCAAGTCTTCACAACATTAAGGGGGTATCTTCCTCTCTCCATCATAAACTGAAGTTCTTAGTCAAGGGGCATGTCATCACCATCATGGGAGACTATTATAATACCAAGAATGCAAGCATCAGTAACCCAGTACTAAAGCTATAGCATGGGGCATATGATATAATTCTTTCGAGTGTTCAAATTGAACTACTTCCACTCTCGATAAGGGATGATTTCAAAGATTGAGTATGTCTAGAGCACAACCCTCACGACAATGTCAAAGTGTAACATATGTTTAAGAATATGTACTTCATGCCCAGATTGGGGCTAGGAGAACGACAACAGGGGATACTAGAACCCATAGTTATGAATAAGGCCTTTCCTTCACCTGGATTGGGTTATTAACTATCATTAGAGGAACTCAAAATACTCCACCAATCGCAATTGATGAGAAGGTTAAAAAGTACCAAGGCTGTTTTGGGGGTTTCCTTGGACAGAAGATTCATCAAAGAGGGTGAAGATTTTACCTTTTATGGCTTTCTTGAACCATGGTATGATCATGTAAATAAGAAGATGAAGCCAGAGATGGAGATCTTCTTCCAAGACAGATACTTATGGGACAAAAGTTCCCAGCATCATGTGCAACTACTCATTGAGAAAGTTATAGCTGTTACCGAGGTTTCTGAGGGAAATGACTCCGAGGACTCATTCATTTTATAGACACTGAGGAGGACACTCCGTATGATCCACTCAGGGACTACATCGTCGGATACATCCATCCTAAATAAAGCTGTTAATCAACCGCTCCTCAACTAGAATGCTATACCAGTCCCACTTGCTGAAATGTAACCCAACCCAGATGCTTATCCTCTTTATTCCTCTTTTATTATTCCTCCCTTTTCTGATAACATCGTAATTGAGACCTCCTTCAATGAGGTTCTCAACGTTTCTTTTCCCGAGAATGAAATAAATGAAGATTTTTAGTATCTTATTATGCCTTATATTGATTGTCTTGATTCTAATCAAACTCTTGATGATGACGATTTTTAAAATGAATAATTCTTAACTCATATTGATAAGGTTTATAACAAACAACATAACCCCGTTCAAATTAATGAAGATGAAACTGTTGTTATCAATCTCAATTCTAGTAGCCAATTACGTGGGATTTAGATAGGATCTACCCTTGACGAGAATGCGCGTGCGCAACTAGAAGAACTTCTAAAGGAATTTGTGGACGTCTTCTCACAGTCCTACGATGACATGCTGACATTGATCCCAAAATAGCTCAGCACAATATTCCAACTCTCCCAAAATGTAAACCGGCCAAACATAAACTACAAAAGCTTTTCACCATATGGTAAGTCAATGTTATAGAAGAGGTGGTCAAACAGTTGAACATAGACTTCATCGGGGACATGATGATGGACAACACAACCATTCATGTTCTTAAGTCATTCATCGATGAGTTTGACAGATATGGTTGGATTAAGATTCACCTAAATCATTAAGAAAAAACCACATTCATCACCTTTTGGGGAACCTTCTGTTACACTGTTATGCCATTCGGGCTCAAGAATGCAGGGGCTACCTATAAAAAGGATACCACACCCATCTTTCATGATCTAATAAATAAAGATGTCGAAGTCTACATGCTTGACATGATCATCAAATCTAAGACTCAAGAAGGTCATGTTCCTTCTCTCTAGCAGTTTTTCGAACAACTGCGAAAATATTAGGTGCGACTTAACCCACAGACGTGTCTTCATTATCCCCAAAGAAAAACTTTTGGGATCCATGGTTAGCGAGACGGGTATTAAAGGAGATGCTGCCAAACTGAAAGCCATACTCGACATGCCACAAGCTGAACGGTAAAGGAAGTTCGAGAATTCTTGATTAAATTACAGTATATCATATAATTTATCATCTAGTTAACTTCTATTTATGAATACATTTTCAAACTCCTACGAAAGTATTCAACCAAAGTCTGGAATGAATCTTTTCAGGAAGCCTTTGACCTAATCAAGTAATATCTAACTCTACCTACGGTACTCATGCCACCGCAAACTAGTCTCCCTCTACTATTATACTTTATTGTAACAGACACCAAAGTTGGGCTTTACTCACCCAATACCTTTAAGTGTCCCACGAATAGAAGGCCATTTAATATGCCAGTCATAAATTATTCAGGTATGAAGTCAACTACACTGCCTTGGAGAAAGCATGTGTCGCCCTTATCTAGGTCACTCAAAACATTATGGCACTACATTCTCACTTTTCCCATTAGACTTGTATCCGGAATGGATCCTATCAAATACATACTAAATAAACCCACCTTGTCTAGCCAAATGTCCTAATGGTTGATGTTGCTAAATGAATTTGATATCGTGTATGTCACGCAAAAAGTATGAATAGGAGAGCCATCTCCGATTACCTTGTTGACTGTCTTATGGAAGAAGCCAACATTTAAATCTCTAAATTCTCAGATAAATATGCCCTTTGCACCTTTTAGGAAGGCCTCTGATGTCAAATGTTATTTAACGTCACTACCATCAAAGAATGATATGGCATTGGAATACTCCTTAATGCCCCTAATGACTCCCACACTCCCATTGCCATAAAGCTAATTTTCATGCACTAACAATATGACGAAACACGAGGCATGGACAGTAGGCCTTAAATTCGCTCTCAAGAAAGGAATCCATTGCCTAGATGTCTAGAGGGATTCTTCCCTCATCATCGGCCAGGTCCTTAGAAAATGGAAAGTCAAAGATGAAAATCTCTTACACTTCTACCCCCACTTAGAAGAGCTAGCCTCCCAGTTCCGAGATATCACCTTCCACTACTTGCGCAGAGAAAGAAACATCTTGGCTAATGCCCTTACTACCTTAGCCTTCATGATTAACATGACCGAGGAAAACTGATGGCCCATTTCCTAGTCTAAAAATAAACTAAACTGACCTACTTCTACTATATTAATCTCATCATAAAAGAGGTTTTTGATATGACCGAGTGCTGGTACAACAATATTTTGTGCCTCCTTAAGAACGAAAGGTATCCCAAAGATGCCAACAAGAAAGATGAAATGACCCTCCAAAAACTAGTTACCCAGTACAATGTCTACGATGAAGCATTGTTTAAGAGAAACTTAATTGGAACCCACTTACACTGCATCACAGGGGATGGAATTGAAGAAATGATGCAGAAAATCCACAATAGTGAATGCACACCCCACATACATGGCCACATCCTTGCTAAGAAGATTACCTGATAGGGGTATTATTGGACCACCGTGGTTCAGGATTGCACTGCCTATGTCCAGAGATGCCCTAAATGCTAGCACTTTTCCAATCTCCAACACTTGCCTTCGCGAGAATTGTATAACATGACCTCTCCCTGGTCATTCACAACATGGGGCATCGATATCATAGGTAAAGTCATACCCAAATCCACAAATGGTCACGAGTTAATCATGTTATTTCACCAAATAGGTCGAAGTCGAGTCATATGCAATGATGAATGCCAAAAAAGTAGATAAATTATTTTGAAAGAACATTTTCTATCGATATGGACTTACATATGAGCTAGTGACAGATGACATGTTACATTTCGAGGCAGAAATCGTAGAATTGGTCGACGAGTATGGGATTCAGATACACAGATATTCTCCCTACCGACCATAAACCAACAGTGAAGTTATAGCCACTAATAAGAACCTTAAATCAATTATCAGCAAGATGACCAAGAGTTGGTGAGATTGGGCCAATCATATCTATTATGCCCTTCGGGGATACCGTATTTTAGTCTAGGCATCTACTGGGGATACCCCTTACTCTTTGGTATACAACATGGAAGAACTCCTACCCATTGAACTAGAATTACCTTCATTATGCGTCATGCTTGAAAGAAAAATCAACCAAGAAGACTAGCATCAGAGCCATCTCGATGAGTTATTTATCCTAGAATAAAGGAATCTAAAGGCTATATATCATATACAGGGGGTCCAACAATCATTCAATAGGAGAATCATAGACCGTGGTGTCCGAGAAGGGGACTTATCCCTAAAAAAATCATAGAACCCGTCTAGGATCCCAGAGAAAAATTCAATCCAAACTGGAGTGGCCCCTACATGATGAAAAAGATCAAGTTCGATGGCGCTGCTATGCTGACTAATTTCCATGGAGAAGAGATGGAGCATCCAGTCAACCTAGACCATCTCAAGAATTTCTACCCCTATTCCAAAATCTCAATGCACTATGACTCATCGCATCCCCCTTCTATTCTTAAAAACATTCTTCATTTACCTGTACTCAAAACTATGCAGGTCTTGATCCTCTAAAAAACCTTTTTATTCCAAAAATAAAATTGAGAAAATTTGAAAAAACCACAGAGGTATGTAGTCAACTCATACGCTTTACCAAGGCACGACCCCCTTCTCTTTCACATAATACTATTCTTTTCTTACCATCGAGAATGATGGTTTATTTCATCATTTACATGAACATAAGGATTATGTATTCCTTAGCAATTAGTATAGATAATTGACGTGTAAAAATCATCAATATGCACAATAATGTAATTAAAATCCTTCTCTATTCCATAAAAGGGAAAATTCGATAAAATTATATGAAATATTAGCATAGGGAGTCAAACAACTACCACTGCCAACCAAACTGACCAAACCTTCCAAAATTTATTCCCAAACACATATCCATCACAGAAAAACACTAGCTTCATAAAATACCATATCTGCAGTTGCTGAAAGGCCAAGCCCCATCATCATCGTCTCCTTGAGACCCCCAAACTTCCCCTGCTTGGATGGTATGACAAAGGCGCTCCATTGAGGGATAATCATGTAACAGCCTAGATAAAACCACTATGACCCCTACCAAGGGACAAACATGATGAACCATCTCTGTTCGATCTCCTCTGCCAAGATCTTAGCCACTACCGTATTCCACAGCCATTTCATATAGTGTTCGAAAACATGCCAAACCCAACTAATAGATTGAGAATGACGGGTTGATGGCCGGAGATTCTTCCATAGAGAACCCAATAGCATGTGCAAGACTTTAGTCAAATCCTCTAAAGGAAAATAATTTAGGGTACAGGAAGGCACAATTTTCTCCCATCTAACTTGGCGTAGGAGTCACCAGAGGAAATAGAATGTAATCTACTGGAGACCAACTAATCGAACATATCGGTATTCCCCCAGTTATAGAATAGGCTGCAACTCCACCCACTAGGAGACCAACCAGTGTAGACATCAAGATCCGTGCTCCACACACCAGTTTACCTGGTTCTCTATGGATGGGAAAAAGCTGATGAAGTAATGAGTGAAAAAAATCGACACATTTGCTAAGGGATATTCAGGGGGACCACCAAATGGAATCTCTCGACCCCTCACATGAACAACATACCTGGTCTTCCTTTAAAAAAATCAGAATGGAATTCCCATTAAGCATCTAGATCGTTCAGGGTCTCTTCCAGGTATCACCACCACAAGATTGCGATAATATGACATCCATGCTGTATTACCAGCCAATTGAGGGTCCACCATCAGGTGCCCAGTCCCCAAAACTATCTTCGAAGTTAGGTGAAGGGCAATGTCCTCGACATGGCCCGCGTCATTGAAATCTCGTAGATGCACATAATAGATTAGAACTGGGTAAGATATCATTTCCCCAGTGACCAATGGTCAAGCCACCGAAGGAAAGATGTGGAGAAATCCTGCTGACAACTCTCGAGGAGACTGAGAGAATTCAGGCATGGCCGTGGCCACACTGGATTAACCCTTAACATAGATAAAAACTTCTTATAGGTTGAACAAACCTCGTCTAAGACAAAGAAAAATACATGATCCTCCAGGATACTAAAATTGTGCTTCCACCGCCAGAATGTTCCAGTCGATGGGCCTAATGCTCCACAAAGAGACCCGACGCAAATTAAAATCATCGTAGTCTACATTATACAAACACATAGCTTCCAAATTATTGAGATATAAAGAAAATTATTCACTCACGGGAAGGGACATTTTGGAAAAAATATTATAGAAGGCAACAAAAAATGTCAATGAGGTGAAAAATAACACCACCTTAACCCCCACCCGACCTTTTATACTTTAAAACTTTGTCTAAAAATAGGAAGTATTCACATCCAAATGAAAGACTTGCCCCACCAAAGGACTCTAAGCTGCAGGAGAGAGCAATCAAAGCCCTAGAGTGATTTGCCATGACCCATATGCCGATAGGCAGGACAAGGGGTGTGTTGATTGATAACCCCTCATTTTAAAACAATTTCATCTTTCCTTTTTGAAGAATTCAAAATACCTCAAAAATAAATCTTTATTTCAAAGAACCTCTGGGTTATTCCTTACTACATTATCCATTTTTACCCATCGTACCTCAAAAATAAATCTTTTTCTCGAGTTATTTAAACTCTCTCTTTGCAAATTATAAAAATGATCTATCCTTTTTAAGTTCTTAGCAACAAAGTAAAGAGTGCATGTAGATTAAGTCATTTAAAGAAAGATAAAATAAGATCTCATTCATTTTTATAAATATTCCCGTTAACATCTTTTTTCTTAAAATAGAAGAAAATAAAAACAATGGGACTCGACCCTAAACTCTCTCTTTATATCTCTTTAGGATCCCTCGTCCATAGGACAAATGCGCTTTCCTCAAAGACGAGCTGAGGAACCTACACTACCTAATCTATATCCCTCTTTATAACTAGAAGACGGGAGCTGGCAGGATGGAATAAGAACTGAATGCCGAATATGGGACGTCACAGTGGTCACCCAACCTCAGATGTCCCTCGGCCAAGTAGTCCAGACCCGAACATGTTGTAAGAAAAAACACAAGGGAAAATCAATCAGTCCAAAGAAAAGAATAAATCATAAAAATGAAGGATAAAGAAATTAAAAGACATACCTATATCTGAAGGACGTCTACCATCATCCTCAACACTGTCGGGTCCACAACATTAGGGTGGTGCTGCATACTCAACGATCCCCATACAGCTAGTCGATTATTGCAGGATGGAGGAGCAAGTTGGATTAATAGAACCTCCATCGCCACTGCCACCACTAACAATGAGGCACCACCAATACTATAGGAAGACCCCACTAGTCAACTCGTACCCCTTCTCAAATCCGTAGGAGGCACATGAATGTTCACTACATTATAAATACATGAGGGCATCAACCATCTCATCACAAAGTCAAGGTAGTCGTAAGTAGCCACTTTGTCAGTATAGGACGAGTAGGGATCACCAATCATCTCCATCGCCTTGGCCTCATCTAACATCTCTCTCACCTGCCTTGTGTAACTTGGGGGCATCGCGGATGGGACAAACACCTTATCCTCTACGATCTGTGAGACTAATCTCTTTCCTAGATACTAAGAATAGCCAAACTCATGCGCTAATAGCCGACGCATCTGTGCATTCATCCCGATGACCCCTATGTTCTAGATAGCCATCCCCCAGGGATAGAAAGTCACCACTATTTTTCCAATATAAAGTAAATACTTTCACAAACAAAGAAAATCACAAAAAAGGATTCAAAAGAGAAAAGAAGAAATAACCTGGTAGCTCGTCAGGACATTCAAGACCTAACGCACTGCCGACGAGGAAAATGACTGCTCAACTTTCGGTTGGACTTTTGCCAATGGAACATCAGACAAAATTTTTACACCGACTTATCCTATAAAACTATCAAACAGTCATTGAGCCTAATCCCCTCGCAGAACGATGTCTACAGAAGGACAAGAGTCATTAATCAAAAGAAAAAAATCATGAAGAAAAATGCAAGAAGGTACATAAAGAGAAATGAGAAAATTACCTCCAGAAGATAAGTGGCACTAGTAAAAGTCTACCGATAACTCCGGTTGAAAGAATCCTAAGAAGAATAAAGGGTCGCCAAAGTTAGGCTCCCCCAGTCATAGAGAGGAATATTCGAAAATACACTCAAAAATGGCAAAAAACATAATTGGAAGATGTCGGCGCTCGATGCCACTAAGAAACACCAAAATAAAAGAAGACTAAATTAGTGGGTCATCTGCCACACCTGCAGCCCATCGGTATCATTGGTCCTCCGACTAAGAAGAACCTCCTGGAGAAGAAAAATACGGATTGAGTACCCCAATACTATCCTCCCAACATCTTCAGGCGCAACATAAACCGCCACTGGTGTCACCCTCAGAGACCGATCTACCTCTATCTACGTACCCTAATAGTTAATCCCCAGTAGATATTGAACTTCAGTGGGGGTAATCGTCATCTCCTTAACTCCTAAGTGTATGGTGTGGGTAGTGCCCACCACCTCTCCCCTAATGCATACAGAACCGCTGTAGAGCATGACGTCTCATCCAAAGCAGACGCCAAACGAACAAAAGACTAGGAGGAGACAACCTAGCTCACCATCGTAGGAAGGTGATCCCAAACATCCTTAAATCCCATCGTCCATTGAGAATGAAAGCTCATAGCAGATATGTGAGTCTGTCAAAACATAAGATAAACCTTTGTTAGAATTCAAAGAAATAATAAAATACAAAGAAGAAAAAGAATACCAAAAAGTCATGGGGTACTTACATAGCCATTGGGGTTACTCACCCTAGATGATCAGTGGTACGAAGGCTTGCATAGGAGAAAGTGGTCATCAAAATTAGGCACGAATAGGTCGAAAGTGTTCATGTAGCCCAATGACAGGGGCACCCTAGCCCACTACTCTAGGTTCCCCCAATCGTCGATGTCCAACCATGCTATGTGGGTCTCTCTACTTGAGAAATATGCCATTTTTAGTCTCGAATGAGGAACTAACGCAGGTGTAGATTGTAGAAGAAATAAACAGAAGATAGGAAAGCTAGAATCTGTGAAAAATGAAGAGATTTCGCCCCTTTCTATATGAGGCTAAGGGGTATGCCGATCGATAGTACCCTACTACCCATCGATCAACACCTTCCTATGGTAGCCCAAAAGACCATGCCACTGCCTATTGATAATTCTTGCCACCCTCCGATCGACAATACCCCAGAAATTTTGGACAAAAAATCCCTGAAAAATACTAGAAAATTCAAAAAATTTCCAAAAAAAATCCTTAAATTTCCAAATAAACATTGAAACAATTTTTCACCAAGAAAACCATTTTTCAAGCTCCCACCTACCCAGCCGAATTAGTACCACATTTTATCACTAGCTTAAACCCTAAAAATCAGTGCATCCGCATCCTAAAGCCCACTATAACTCCTCAGTGGAATCCCAAAGCCTCATCCTTAGCAAGAATCAAATGCTTCCCTAGAAGGGATACATAATATCGTACCTGTTTCCCAGCAATAATTCTCGAAATAAACTTTCTCCTATAAAAATTCTAATTTCAAAAGTAGATCCAGAAGCCCTAACCAGACATCTCTCCCCATTGGGGTCTCCAAGAAACACACTCCCCAGTGGAATCACAACTACATCTAAATCCCCAACGGTGAAAGATCCCCAGAGTGCAAACCCCTCGCATTTATAATAAAAAGATCCATTGAATTGACCTCGACCCTTAGAATTGGTTGCCTACACTTAAGGTCCTTAGAATTAATCTCGACTCTCAGAATTGGTCTCCTTCACTTAAGGTCCTCAGAATTAACATTGACCCTCAGAAGTAGCCCCCCTACTTAAGGTCCCCCGAATTGACCTCGAACCTTAGAATTGTTCGCCTCCACTTTTGGCCCTCGAAATTGACCTCAACTCTCAGAATTAGTCACCCTCACTAAAGGTCCTCATAATTGACCTCGACCCTCAGAATTGGGTGCCACAGCTTTAGGTCCTCATAATTTACCTCTGCTCACAGAATTAGTCGCCTTCCCTCAAGGTTCTCAAAATTGACCTCGACCATCAGAATTAGTCACCCCTACCTAAGGTCCTCAGAATTGACCTCAACCCTTAAAAAATTTCGCCTTCACTTAAAGTCCTCAGAATTAACCTCGACCCTCAAAATTGGTCGTCCGTACTTAAGGTACTCAGAATTGATATCGACCTGCAAAATAGGACGCCTCTACTTTAGGTCCATAGAATTTTCCTCGACCTACAAAATTGGTCACCTCCACTTAAGGTTCTTAGAATTGAACTCGACTCTCAGAATTGGTTGCCCCCACTTTAGTCCCGTAGAATTGGTCGCCCCTACCTTAGGCCCACATAATTTTCCTGAATCGGTCACCTTAACTTTAGGTCAGTTGAATTGACTTCGACCTGCGAAATTGGTCATTAAAACCTTAGGTCCTCAGAATTCCTCTCGACCCGCATAATTGGTTACCACAACTTTAGGTCCTCAGAATTGAACTCAACACACAAAATACACCATCCATGGAATTACCTTAGGTCCTTAGAATCAACCTTGACCCTCTAAATTGGTCATCCTCATCCCTTTTATCCACATAATTTACCTATTTTCCAAAACATCAGGTGGCGTCTATTTGATGGCTTTAAATTGTTCTAAGTGCATTCGTTTAGGGGCTCTACCACATTATAGGACACCCCAAGTCTCTACTTAGGTACCTATCACCTCCCCAATTCACTACAAACCCTAGTACATACTCAGAGTACCGATTTAGAGGCCATTAGGCGCCCATGAGCCCTATTTAACCCTGGTCAACTCCATTATCAAAGACAAGCTCAGTGTAACTTCA
Source organism: Sambucus nigra (assembly GCA_949130495.1). Taxonomy (NCBI): domain Eukaryota; kingdom Viridiplantae; phylum Streptophyta; class Magnoliopsida; order Dipsacales; family Adoxaceae; genus Sambucus; species Sambucus nigra. Next base: position 185,246,519 of record OX422212.1, on the reverse strand, counting down.
AAGATAACTAAATCCTCTTGTGTATCTATCTGATCCATGCACAAAATAGGATAAAATTTCAGACGAACAATCAACTTTACTATTAAAAATCGATTTGAAGGCCACCTGGCACCCTCGGGCCCTAATTTAACCCTAATAGAATTCACCAAAAAAGCAGAAGCTCAATGAGTATTATAAGGGAACTGAAAACCCCTTTTTATTGGTCCACCCATGTTCGGAATAACATAACCGTTTGGACAAATGATCCATTTTCCTTCAAAAACTGATCTGGAAGCCACTCAGTGCTCCCAAACCCCGTTTGACCAAAGTTAACTCTTCATCTCGAATAAGACTGAATGAATCAATAAAGGGCAAAGAATACCCTGTCAAGCGGTCTATCCCATGCATGAATTATCCTTATGGTATATACGAACGACCCCTTTTACTCCAAAAGGTGGCTGAACATTTCTGAGCCCCATTTCACAAAAGTTAACTCTCCAAAATGAGCGAAGCTCTTTGGAACATTGAAGTACTTCACACAAACTTTCCATGGGTCCACCCCGTGCACGGTTTGAACTTATGAATTGGAGGAATGATCCATTATTGTCCAGCAATCTTCTATCCCAAGGACCGACGGGCGCTTTTGAGTCCGTTTAACCTAAAGTCAAATCCTTTAGTCTGATAGTGGCCCAAAGAATTATCAAAGGGATCTGAATTACCTTTCTAATGGTATGCCCCGTGCACGGTTTGGACTCACGGATCTCATTTTACAACTTTTTTTCAGAAAATCTGCACGAGGCTACCAATTAGCAGGTTCGTTTCCTGATATTAGCAGTGTGTCTAGGGTTACCTACCAATAGACTGGAAAAGGAAAATGTCGATTGGAAATACCCCTAACCTATATAAGGAGAGAATGAGCTCACATTCCAAGGTACCTCAGAAACATCAATTTTTGTGATCTCAACAACATTCTTCTTAAGTCAGCAAGGTTTCCTTATTTGAAATCTTTCTCCACCTTTTATTCGGATCACTTTCACACCCAATTTAGTAAAAATCCTCCTACCTTATTCATTCACTTTCAAGGAAGCTCATCATCAATCAAGATCAATCTCCAAGTCTCCAAAAAAGGTCCAAACATTCTTCTCTCTCTTTAAATTCCTTTATTTTTGTGTTAGTTATATGAATTCTTAATTTATCTTTTATTTTAGATCATACACATATTAATATCCAATATTTTATTAGTAATATTGCACATAATATATTTTCTGTAAAAAATCCAAAACAAGAAAAAGAGGGTTACACCTATAAACTTCAATGAGATCTTTCATTACATTCTCTCAAAACTAAAAACATATTTTTCTTACACACATATAATAAAATCCCCATTTGAATTTATGGGATAAACCCCACCCTCATTCCACATGCGAACTATGTGGACTTTGATGCCGTTATATGCTACGTAGGCATTTCAGGCTAAAACCCGAGACTCGAGTCCTATTTTCCTATTTTACTATTATATCCATATATGATTCATATATATCATACTTTTCACTAATACTTGCATTTTATCTAAAATATATTATCATCTTATCATAACAATCAATATCTCAATTAGTGCACACATCATATTTTTTAATTATTGAATATTTCTATGGATAACCTCACTTCATCTTTTCCATGATGCGACTCGAGAAATTCTGATCTCCACTTATATATACACGCGCACACACTTTACAGAGAAATTAAGAAATATAGTAACATAAGGCCATGAGAGACGAAAAGGGCGGGATGAGTTCCTAACACCTTCCCATTCTGTAACTTAGCCCCTGAACCTTTGAACTATTGGTTTTGCAAGCATCCGTTTATCTTTGATGACGCTCTCTTGAGGCGACGACATGTTCTTTTGCCCATTTTGGGCAAAATAGGCTGGAGACTCTATCTCTTTACATCAACCTAAGACCGTCGACAGCCGAATCACCCTCCGGAGTAGCGAGGGGCGTGAGACCTTTATCCTCCCTTTTTCTCACGAAGTGCGGGGATGGAAGATCTCGAGATGGCCATAATGAGTGCAATAAGGATGATGTATATAATCAAGTATAATATATAAAAATTCACCACATATCATGTAACACATATACAATCAAGGGTGAATAAATATTGAACAAAAAAAACCACAGGAGGATGAATACCACCCTCAAATGATAAAGATCCATGAAGATAAAGATATGACTTGAAATATGAAGTCTCCCATCATCCAAATCTGATTTAAGATTCATATTCTCCTGAAGAATATGATAAACTATCCCTCTTTAAGAAATTCCAAAATTTAAGTCCAAGTTCATGTAGTGGAGGTTTGGAGGTTTTCGTTAACAGAGAATTATGGTTTAAGAGCTAAGCAATGAGGTTAAAATAGTTTTGACGGCTTGTTTATTGAGAACTATGGTGACAATAAGAGAAAATTCTCAATAAATGCTCGTTGTAATGGCTTGGGCCACAAGACTATGATCATGATCGAGTTATCCCGTGGTTACGGAGCTAGTTTTTTAATTGCTGGTCTCCTCGATTTCTAGTTAATTTCAAACTCTCTCTTTTCACATATATCAAATCCTAAATAATTACAAAGTTTATACTCTTCTAAACCTTAGCTTGTACCCCAATCTCAATTAAATGACCAAAATACCTTTTCCATTTCATCCCTATTCCAACTTTGTCCAAATCCAAATGAATCCCTTGAAATGAAAATTAAATACAAAAAAAATCTCAATAAATCCTTATAAATGATTCCCAAAAATATTAGTTGTTAAAAGTATGGCCATAAGCGCCGTAATAATCACAATAGCTTGGTGCATCGGCTTAACTCTACTGCCTAAATTTTCAAAAATTTGTTTAGTATTTGAAAATCTTTGAAATCTTTTTACTTATTCTTTACAAACCTAGGTGTTTTTTGATTTTAACTCTTAAGTCTATATCTGAACTATTCAGACATAACAATTAACAAATAGTGTTTTTTTTAAATGATAAAAAAGCTAACGGCTATATTTGTCTCTGACGGTTAAGCGATAGAGTTACATCTGAAGTCCGAATCTGAAATCTGAATCAATCTAAATTCATTCATTCATAGATACATTAAAACATAAAAACAAATATATTCTTTAGATTCAAATTTCAAACTTCAGGTTCAGTCTTCAAAATTTAGATTCAGACTTTAGATTTAGATGAAAAAAAATGAAACCCTAGTGTAAGATTGTTTAGGAATTCATGTCGATGGAATATTTTATTTAATTCTTAAACATAATTAAACTCGGGGATTACATCTTTCATTTTAAGTTTTGATCTATTAAGCTAAATCCTCTTTTTTTTTGTTAAATCTTACCAACTCCTAGCACAGGATCCCACTATTTAGAACTAAATTGAAATCCTTGTTTTTTTACAACCAATTGAATACTTTTCTTTTGATTTCCAAGTTCTAGTAAGGATTACTTATGTCTTTGCTCCAATATTTGATTTGATTCTTTTAGGGTATGTTTGATTTACATGGAAATTTTTTACATAGAAAATAGTTATTTTGACTCATGTTTTCCTTTGTAGTATCTTAATTGTGAATACTTCATATATGAACAACACTCATCTCACATAACAAGTGCTCCATCTCAAACCTCATTTTTATTAGAAAATATTTCTTATCCACCCATCATATAATTGGTTCCCATGGAAAATAGAAAAAATAGGCCCAAAAATTCATATATTTTTTCCACTTATTTTCCAACTTCTCATTCAAATGAATATTTTTTAATGAATTTTCCATATCTACAATTAAACAAACCCTTAATTTATTAACGTCCTTTTGAAAATCAATCCTTAATATTGAAGAGTTTGATACAAAGAGTTGTAATCCTCAGCATTTTGCAAAATTTGTGAGTTTAAAATGTTTATCCTATTGGAAAACTTCTCTATTAGTTTGTCAAATTTTAAACATTTTGTTAATGTATATGTGTATAGTTTGTGATGATTGATAGTATCACATTCACAATCACTAAAATGTGAAATATCATATATATTTTCTTTAGTTGTGACATGTATATCTAAACTATATTTGGTATAATTGTACAGACTCATATGAGTATCTTTACCGATATAACTATCGCATTCATCATCCTCATAATTAACAACTATATCAAAAGGCACATCAACATCAATAATTTTTTGAAAATAATGACATATAATTTGTGTTAAACATTGATGGTCTACCATCCTTGAAATCCGACTCATATGATTTATCTCATGTTCTGGTTAGATTCACCTTAGGATTACACATGGTTTTAATACAACATCTATTGACATAGAAGGCAAAGTTATGACTTTTATGGTACTCGACTTTTGAGAAGTCCATCTTGATATTATGTTTATCATGAGATTTTTCATAAGTCCTTTCATGGGGTCAAAGTGTCTAGTTACCTTGATTATTGAAATGTCCATGCTTTACTACATAAGAGTTTCTAAATTTCACAACATTTTTTAAATTTACTCATAGGGTCTTTTTTAATTCATGTTCCATTTCAACAGTTCTAAGATTACTACAAAGTAGTTCAGGAGTAAGATTTGAATTGTAACATATTTGTTATGATCAAATCATTTAAGCAAAGGTTTTCATATTTTCATTACTACATCAATATCAGCAAATACCACACCATTTGAATCCAAATTATTAATGATGTCCATGATTTTTAAATAATTTTTTGTCAAAATATAACTGTCATCATGCATCATGATGATGCTAAACTGTTATAGCAGTAACTGGACTTTACCTTGTTTGACATGATTACAACCATCATGTTTGATGGCAAGTGTATGTTTGTCCTGTTTTTAGGTAGTACAAGTCGAGATCCTTTTGAACTCCTACTTGGTAACAACTATGAATATTACATTTTTTCCTTATGAACATGGGGCATGGATTTTTCTTCCTTAGTTAACTCGCTTACTGACTTCTAACCTTATTAAATTGGAACAATAATAGTCTTATGGGTGATTTATAATCATTAACTATGGTATCCCAATTTATCCTCTTCTTTAACAAACCCCATTATTCTTGGGCTTTTTCTTTCACATTGTTAGGTATAATAGTATATAAATTTATTTTGAAAGAAATAAATGATTTGGGGTAAGTGTCCAAGTGGTATGTTTATGGGGTTTGGTGCTTGAGGTCTTCGGTTCAATCCCTAGGAAGAACACTAAACAATAATGGTCTTTGATTGGGCATTGGAAATCTACCAAATAAACTTGCATAGCGAGATCCATTATGGAATCAGAATTCATTGCATTTGATAGATCAAGCGAAGAGGCTAAATGGTTAAGGAATTTCATATCAGACATTCATTTGTGGGCAAAACCAGTTCCAACTTTGTCCATTCAGAGTGACAGTCAAGCAGCGATCGCAAGAGCACAAAATAACTCCTACAATGGAAAGTCAAGATATATCAGGAGAAAGCACAACATAGTGAGATAGATATTTGAAAAGTGGAGTTATAGAAATCGATTATGTCAAGTCAAAGGAAAACCATGCAGATCCATTGACTAAAGGGCTAGCGAGAGAGGTAGTTTATCAAACATCGAGGGAAATTAGATTAAAGCCTATTAATATCTAAATCACCTATAAAGGAAACCTAACCTATATAACTGGAGATCCCAAGATTTGAGTTCAATGGGATAACAAAATTATATGAGTGATTTTTGGAGGTAATAACTTAAACTTTTCTTAAAAACTCATTCCAATGTTGTAGTACCATTATATGGATAGACGATAAGATTTAATCACTTAATGCTTTCTATAGGTGTTATTCAGTGGGGTGTGAGATACAGTACACTTTTGATAGAAGCTCCTATATGAGTGTGGTAGTGGGGCCTCTTCTTATGGGAATTACGATTGATTCTTTACAGAATTCAAGAAACCTGGCAATGCTCAAGGACGAAATAAGAACATCCATGAGAACTCAATGATTACTTTGGGGATTCACGTGTGTGTTCTATTGACCTAAGTTTACAGCAACGGTGAAAGAGTTCAATACATTAGTTCACTATCAATCGGTAAACTCAATAGATCAACACAAAGTAAAGGTTCAAGTCGAATGACACCTTAACCTTCTATGTCACTCCTAATGATACTCCAAAGATTCTTTTTATATTTATTTATTTCATTCATGTGGGGGGATATAGGGTATAATAGTACATATATTTATTTTGAATGAAATAAATGATTCGGGGTAAGTGTTCAAGTGGTAAGTTTGTGGGGTTTAGTGCTTGAGGTTTTGGGTTCAATCCATAGGAGGTTCACTAAACATTAATGGTCTTTGATTTTGCTTTGGGCTTTCGGATCTTTGAGCTCCTCTTGTGTGCCCATAGTATTTACCCATTTATTATATCATTTTTTAACTCATCTTAAACCCGTTTTTAATTTTTTACTTAGTCCTTAATTTTGACTCAACTACCTGTTTATGGAGAAAAAAGTGGGTTAGTGCGCAAAAACATTTTTTTGATTTATTTCTATTAAACAAACTCATCTTCTCTGAAAACTGCATAAAAAATGTCTCTCTCTCTCTCTCTCTCTCTCTCTCTCTCTCTCTCATTACTAAAAAAGGAAAAATCTATTATTTCTCTGTCACACTATTTTTTTATTGTTTTTTTGGTACTAGAGTATCCTGAGAGTTCAAGATTCCTCATAGTTACGGGTGACGAAATCTGATCGTTAAGTTCTGGGAGGTATTTTTTCAAGCGGCTGACAGATCAATATCAGCGCATAAATTTCACCTTTAGGACTTTGTGTTACACATTAATCAATAAGTTCTTCCAATTTTATGTATTTTGTAATTTGTGTATCTCATATATTCTACATGTGTTATTCAATAATCAAAAGGTGAAATTGGTGTTGTTGTTCTACAACCTACTATGAAAAATCCTAATGCAAAATACTTTGAAAAACTAGAACCGTTTAGTGAGGCAATGTACTCACCCGATTATATTTTTTGGAAAGAAGCTATAAATAGTGAATAAGATTCTATTCTTTCTAACAACACATGGGAGTTAGTTGCCTTGCCTAAAGGTTATAAAACTATTAGATGCAAATGGATATTTAAGAAGAAATTAAAAGTTGTGGTTCTATTGATAAATTTAAGGCAAGACTGGTAGCTAAAGGCTATAATCAAAAGGAAGTAATTGATTTCTTTGATACCTACTCTCGTGTTACTAGAATTGCATCTATATGGCCTTTAATTTCTATTGCTTCATTACATAATCTGATAATTCATCAAAGGGATGTTAAAATTACTTTTTTGAATGGAGATCTTAAAGTAGAAATTTATATGGATCAACACGAGGGGTTTGTAGTCCAAGGCCTAGATAATAAAGTATGTCGACTTAAAAAATCATTATATGGAATAAACAAGCTCCTAAATAATGGAATAAAAAATTTGATCAAATAATGATCTCTAATGATTTTAACATTAATCAAGCGGATAAATGTATATATAATAAAATCAAAGATATTGCGGGTGTATTTATTTGCTTATAAGTGGATGATATGATTACATTTGGAACTCATACGGACGTAGTTATTTAAACTAAAATTCTCCTTAATAACCAATTTGATGTGAAATATTTGGGTGTCACTCATGTTATACATGGAATTAAAACTGTTAAAAATTTTGATGGAATTTTTGTAACCCAATCGCATAATGTAGAGAAAGTTCTTAGAAAATTTGAACAATTTAATTGTATTTCTCCTAAAACACCTCATGACTTGAGTTTTCACTAAAGGAAACATTCTAGTCCTCATGTATCATCATTAGAATATTCTAGAGTTATTGATAGTCTAATGTATCATATGAACTGCACTAAACCTGATATTGTACATGTTGTGGGTAAACTTAGTAGATATACTTGTAATCCTATCAATGAACATTGGTATGATTTGATTAGAGTTTTGAGATATCTAAAATATACAATTATTTAAGGTATTCATTATGTTAGATATTTTGTTGTAATTGAAGGTTTCTGTGACGCTAATTGGATTTCTGATAATGAAGAATGTAAATCAACGAGTGGATATGTTTTGGCCTTTGCATGAGGTGCTATGTACTGAAAATCTACTAAACAAATTTTCATAGCAAGATCCACTATGGAATCATAATTCATTGCATTGGATTAATCAAGCAAAGAGGCTGACTGGTTAAGGAATTTCATAATAGACATTCATTTATGGCTAAAACTAGTTCCAATTTAGTCCATTCGCTATGATAGTCAAGCAGTGATCGCAAGAGCACATAATAACTCCTACAATGAAAAGTCTAGACATATCATGAGAAGACACGACACAGTGAGATAGCTATTGAAAGATGGAGTTATCGAAATTGACTATGTCAAGTCAATGGAAAACCTGGCAGATCCATTTACTAAAAGGATAGCTAGAGAGCTAATTTATCAAACATCGAGAGGAATAGGCCAAAAGCCTATTAATATATAAATCACCTATAATTGAAACCCAACCCATGTGACTGTAGATGCCAAGACCTGGATTCATCGGGATAACATAACTATAGGAGTGATTTGTGGGGGTATTAACCTAAAATTTACTTTAAAACTCAATCCTATAATGTAGTACCACTGTATCGATGGAGGAAGAGATTTAATCTCTTCATGCTTTTTATAGGTGTTATTCAGTGGGGTGTGTGATACAGTACACTCTTCATAGAAGAACATATATGAGTGTGATAGTGGGGCCTCTTCCTTTGAGAATTAAGTTTGATTCTCTAGAGCACCCGAGTAACCTAGGCATGCTCATTGAAGAAACGAGCACAAATGTGGGAACTCGATGGTGGTTTTTGGGAATTGCGTGTGTGTTCTATTCACCCAAGTTTACAACAACAATTAAATTGGTCAAGACATTACTTCACTATCAACTGGTAAACTCAATAAATTAGCACAAAGAAAAGGTTGAAGTCTAATGACACATTCGACTTCTATGTCACTGTTAATGATGCTCCAGAGTGTCTTTTTATATTTATTTATTTCATTCATGTGGGGGGATTGTTGGGTATAATTGTATATATATTTAATTTGAACGAAATAAATGATTTGGGGTAAGTTGACAAGTGGTATGTTTATGGGGTGTAATGCTTGGGGTCTTGGGTTCAATCCCTATGAGGCACATTAAATATTAATGGTATTTGATTTTTCCATGGGCGTTTGGTATTCTCTTGTGTGCCCTGAATTTTGACCCATTTATTATTTCATTTCAAACTCGTATCGTTAGTGGACAAAAAAGTGGGTTAGTAAAAAAAAAACTTTTTTTGATTTATTCCAATTAAATAGACTCCTCTTCTTTGAAAACTGTATAAAATCTCTCTCTCTCTCTCTCTCTCTCACTCTCCTTTTATAGAAAATAAAATCTATTATCTGTCTATTACTCAAATTTTTTTATTATGTTTTTAGTACTGGAGTATCCAAGGAGTTCATGATTCTTCATATTTTACTGGTGATGAAATCTAATCATTGAATCCTGGGAGGTGTTTATTCAAGAAGCTGACAACATCAATATCAACGGACATATTCACCTTTAGTACTTTATGTTAAACACAAACCTCGATCGATAAGTTCTTCTAATTTTGTCTATCTCGTATTTTGGATTTTTTCATATATTCTACATATATTATGTTAAACAATCTAAAGGTGAAATTGGTGTTATTGTTTTAGAACATGCTATGGAAAATCCTAATGCAAAATACTCTGAAAATTTTGAACCATTTAGTGAAGTAATGTCCTCATCCAATTCTATTTTTTGGGAAAGAAACTATAAGTGGTGAATATTATTCTATTATTTTCGCCAACACATGGGAGTTAGTTGATTTTCTTAAAGTATGTAAAACTACCGGATGCAAATGGATATTTCAGAAGAAATTAAAATCTAATGGTTATATTATTAAATTTAAGGCAAGATTAATAGCTAAAGGCTATTGGCAAAATGAAGGAATTGGTTTCCTTGACACTTACTCTCCTGTTACTAGAATTATATCTATTAGGATTTTAATCGTTATTGCTTCATTACATAATCCGATAATTTTATCAAATGGATGTTAAAACTTCTTTTTTGAAAGGAGATATTGAAGTAGAAATTTATATGGATCAACACGAGGGGTTTGTAGTCCAAGGCCTAGACAATAAAGTGTGTAGACTTAAAAAATCGTTAGATGGATAAAAACAAGCTCCTAAATAATTGCATGAAATATTAGATCAAATAATGATCTCTAATGATTTTAACATCAATGAAGCAGATAAATGTATTTATAGTAAGTTCAAAGATAATTATGGTGTGATTATTTGCTTATATGTGGATGATATGCTTGTATTTGGAACATATATGGACATAGTTCATAAAACTACAACTTTCCTTTATAAGAATTTTGATATGAAAGATTTGGGTGTCGCTGATGTTATACTTGGAATTAAAATCGTTAAAAAATCTAAAGGAATTATTTTAACCCAATCTCATTATGTAGAGAAAGTTCTTAGAAAATTTGAACAATTTAATTGTATTCCTGCTAAAATACCTTATGACACTTGTTGTCACTTAAGGAAACATTTTGGTCTTGACGTATCATCATTAGAATATTCTGGAGTTATTGGTAGTCAAATGTATCTTATGAATTTCCCTAGACTAGATATTGCATATATTGTGGGTAGACTTAGCAGGTATACTTGTAATCCTAATAATGAACATTAGGATGCTTTGATTAGAGTTTTGAGATATCTAAAATACACAATAAATTATAGTATTCATTATGTTAGATATCATGTTATGATTAGAGGTTTTTGTGATGCAAATTGGATTTCGAATAGTAACGAATGTTAATCTACGAGTGGACATGTTTTTTTCCTTGGTAAGAGGTGCTATATCCTTGAAATCTACTAAACAATATTGCAGAGTGAGGTCCACTATGGAATCATAATTCATTGCTTTGATAAAAGCAAGCGAAGAGGGTGATTGGTTAAGGAATTTCATAATAGACATTCATTTATGTCAAAAACCAGTTCCAGCTTTGTCCATTCACTGACAACCAAGTAGCGATCGCAAGAGCACATAATAACTCCTAAAATATATAATAACCCGTACTTTCTGCTTATTTAGAATTTAAATAATTGGGTAATTAAATAGAAAATACGTTTTAATTTAAATTACATGAGTAGAGTACTCTAATATGATTTAATAATAATTATGATTATTAAGTATAAATAATAATTATGATTATTAAATATCAATCGAGATATAGATACTGATTAATAATATGATTCAAATTTACAAAGCATGAATAGTACATGTTGATAGTTAATTTGTACAACATAGCGAGAGATATGAATGTACTTGATTATACCTCAATCGAGTGTCGCGTGCAGACTAAATTGAGGATGAGATAGGAAAAATATTTTTGAATGACTCAAATGATAATTTCAAGGTCACAAATGATTCCAAAAGGGTCGAATTAGTCAAAATAGTATACCTGGGGGTACTAGTCAGGTACCGGGGTATTTTTGGGCTAAACTGAAACTATACGGGGGCGTTTTAGTCTTTTAGCATATAGGGTTATGGAGACCTACGAGTTTTGGAGTGTTTTATCAGTAGATTAAAAGTGGGGTTAGGGTTAGAAACCTCATAACACAAAGTTAAGACATTAGATAAAGATGAGAGATTATTCTCAAAGCTTAAGGGAGAATTGGTGAAGAATTCAAAGGGTTCTTGCACCACAAACTAGTTGGTAAGGAAGATTGGAGAAGAAAGTCAATGTGACGCCCCTCCTAATTAAATATCGGGCAATCAGTCCTTTATTAAATTAAAATCAAGGTGAACAGTTGGTTCATTCTTGGCATCATTGTCACAAAATAAAATATACCAATTTAAACACCCTAAATAATTAAGCTAAGTGTCAAAATAATTTAAAACCTTATTTCCAATCTATTGAAATCCAGATAAGAAAACCTTTTTAATAATAGAAATTTTAGAATCACATAAATATGAAGAATGATAATAAATACCCAAGAGTTCAACCATTCAGATAAACCAATACCAAGTTTTATAACTACGAATGAAATCATCCTGACAGTAATCAAAACCCAAAGAGTACAAAATACTGAAATCTAAATAATAAACATACATCTCTGACAATTCCAGCTGAATAGGGAAACGTGGAACACATGCCCTAACTAATCAAAACTAAAAATAAGAGTAGAGTCAATAATGAGGTCATCTAAGTAATGGCCTACAACTCCTACATAAGCTACAGCGCGTCCGTTCCAAGGAATCTAAGCATGACGCCCCTGTGGCTGGGCACCTGTGATACGTACATATATATATACAAGAGAGAGAAAAAGACAGAAAATGGGTCATAGCCCGAGTGTAAAACAGTTTAAAAATAGTTTAGCATAATTCAACCACCATGTTAGTATGCGACACTCTCTTGAGAATTCTCACCTCTCATCTACTGTGCACGCCTACCGTACTAAAAAATCTCATAAGTTTCTCTAACTTATTCTCCATAAGGTTTTATCATGTGAAAAGAGAGGTTATGATATTTACTTTAGGAAATCATTCTCTTTAATATTTCTTACGTTATTTAGAACAACTCATTACCGTTATAAAGTTTCTGAACATTTATAATAAAGTTGAAGCATTTATTCATTATTTATCTACTTATACGCACAGTAGAAAGTTCCCATATAGATATACGTATATATATTAGTCACACATATAATATATATACTAACGTCACCCCACATAAAATCTACGGTGCTGGCATACTCTGCTATCAAGTCCCCGTATCACTCAAACTAAGGGAAATACTAGTTCGGAATCACTCTCGAACTATTAACACAATACACAAACAAATGGAGGCGAAGTATAGTTCCAAGTCACTAAGAGGTCAGCACATACCCTCACATCTCTTAGGACCATCTTACTATCACTCAAATAGCCTGTATCATGGATACTATCTTCTAGGGTACAAGTTGTTACCCCCCCATAAAGGCCCAATCGAGATAAGACTGCCCTAGCGCCGAAACCCCCATGATAGCAAGTAGCTCGGGTATGATTTTTACACAAATATATAATATGCACAATCACACAGTCATATATATGTAAATATTCACATTTCTAAATTAGGTGCACCCACGACCCATAATATTATTCTAGCCATGCGTAACATATAACGCTCGAGTTCTACGTATAAGGAAATCACTCTTTTTATTCTATTAAGTATAACAAATCCTTAAGTACTTCTCGACTCTCGAAGTGTATCCTCTCAAAATAATATAAAATCAGTAGGTGCACCCTCACTACTCTACTTGTCAAAGTCTTCCTTAATTATCACAAGATATACTATAACGTACGCATAATTTCCCACTAGATTTATATTCTCGAAACCGCATGGTTAAATCACGTATGAATCGTATCACCCAAACCTTTCCTACAACCCTACTAGTCTTTCCCAAGTCCCATTATGGTAAATAAAATATGTATAAGGGTTCCCACAAAGTGGCACAGGGTTAATCATTAAGAATAAATAACAAGTTTCAAAATTCAGAAGAGGTCGATCGATCGAAGGGAGGGGGTCGATCGATCGATCCAGTCGATCGATTGACATTTGAAGGTCGATCGATCGATCGCCCAGATATCTCCCAGATTCTTTATATACTATCTTACATGTTTCATAGCCAAAAGTCCTCAAAACCTCTATCAATTTCGTCCAAACTCCAAAACAACATTACTAGTGGTAATATATACCTAACTACATGATTTCCTACGTGAAACATGTTCTAATTCATCAACGATATCGAATTAATGGGGTAAAATTGACATAATCCTCAAGAACCCTAATTTTGTAGGAAACATACATTCTTCTAATTATTTCCCAGATTTCTTATTTCTAAATTCATACTAATTCGTGGGTAATCCTCTACATGTGATGGGTATGTCCAGAATATATTAAATTTCTCTAAACATGCGATTTAAAGTCTCTACATTATCAATTTCTTTCATAAAACATGTTCTTGATAACCCTAAACTAACATGGGTGAGACATTAACTAAAAACAAAGCAAGATAGATACTTGCCTGGAATTTGAGTTTATGATTTGTGGACGAAAGAGGTATGGTTGCGTTCCTCGTCGCGCGATCTACGTTTTGGTGGTGGTGGCGGTGCAAACGGGTGAGTCTTTGGCCTTGAGTTGCTTGGAAAGCTCTCTAACTCCTTCTCTAATGGCCATTTTTGGATTTTGTGTTTGTTAACCCTGGAAGACAACTCCTAAAGGCTGATATATCCTTAGGAAATTCGTGGGTGTAATTGCCAAAAAAATGAAAATGTCTATAATACCCTCCTGGGATGCCAATTAGGCTTAAGAATGCCCCGAGACTCGAACTAAACCCCCGGGTACATTATTTGACTATCTCGACCCTTCCGAATATATTGGCGCACTCGAAAAGACCATACGAGCGACTTATAGTTTATTTACTTTTAATAGTAATAATAATTTAATCCCGCACGACACAGGCGCGTCTTGACTTAATTTCCATAATTGTCATATTATTCCCTCGTGACAATTTTAATAAATTCAATTCTACATATTACTCTCCTCAATACGTAATATTTAACAAATCAACAATTTTCCAATAATTACTAACTCTCGTCATGCTAGTAAATATTTAAAACAAATTTTCGGATTAATATTAAATTAATCTATCTCAATTAAAAATAATAAATCCCTAAATTTAAAAGCCATAAAAATACGGGGTATTACAGGAAATCAATCACCAACAACAATTAAGAAATCAGATCATCTCTGAATAAGTCAAGCGATTATTTGCAAATTATTTTGAGTTATAATATCCATGCGTAGAATTTATGTATAAACGATTTTGATTAATGTTCTTAGAGAAAAAGAATTGTTTAATTGCATGTTTTGGTATAAATAGCACGTAGTTAGGTTTATATCCATAGAGGATTGAAAATAAGAGGAAACATGATTGTTAATACGAATTCAAATATGGGTTTATGATTTAGAATATTGGAAGAACATATTTTTAGGGTTCTTGAATAATTAGAGGATTTGAATTATTCTGGGCTGAATTTGTAAAGATTTATGATGTTTAAAATGTAGGAAATCATCCTAGAGTATGTAGGAATGGTTAGAAATAATTGGTTTCAAGTTTGGTGTGTTATCATGTAAGTTGGATAATTAGGAATGGTGAGAAAATGCATGAGGAAGATGAACTGCTCCTACATCTGCTCGATCGATCGATCGACCCTTGAATGTCGATCGATTGATGGAGTCGCTCAATCGATGGTCCTGGTCGATCGATCGACCCAGGATGATTATAGGTTCTTTTGTTGGTTGAGTTCTTATCGTTTGCCAATGATTGGGGGACACCTTAGGGATGATGTTGTACCTATGTATGGACTTAGAGAGTACAAGTAGGTGTATAGTGGAGGTTCGTTATAATCATAGAGTGCAAGATTGGAAGTGATGGACCGAAGAGGATAAACCGATCAAGTAGTATATCGAAAATTCAACAATTGAGTTATGGAGAGAATAAACGTAATCCCCAATGGTATATTAGTAGGTTAGAGATAACTTAACTACTGAAATGAATAGAGGGGTAACTAGGGCCCTTAGAGTTGTGTGAATACTCAATTAAATATGATAGTGAGATAAATCGTAAATAAATAAGTACGGTGAGTATAAAAGAGAAAATACTACATACGAACACTATTATTAGGTTGTGTGTATAACTACTGAATTATATAGATACTTGGGTGGTGAGAATACCTATAGTATAATTTCCTATATTAGGGTCAAGGTAGGATTCCGAACTAATATATGGAAATAGTAAGTGGGGTTAGGGTGATTATTCCAAACCTCTTCATGAAATGAATTTGGGGTTAATGTGACATTCCGAACCAAACTCTTACTTGGTGTCGATGGACCATTCCGAACCAAGAGTCCTTGATGTGTGTTAAGAGGACGTATTAGTAATAAATGAATTTTTAAGTATATGTTGGGTGTGAAATATATACTGTATTAATAATTTACTTGTGCGAGTTAGTAGATAATAAGATGCTGCAATTACATCTAAAAGCAAATTAAGTAGGAAAACTTAATTATAATATGGTGAAAGATAACAAGGAGTGAACATTTATTTAAGTATATAAATCATGAGATATGGTTACTATTACAAACTAGGTGGACGGAATGAGAACTTAGTAGCATAAATGAGTCAGTTGAATACCATAGTTTAGTTAGCTTGAGTAGTATAGCTAGGTGGGCAGGGTACGGGACATTAGGCGTGCACGATAGATGATGGGCGAGGTAACTCAAGAGAGTGTACACTAAATCTTAACATGTGTAAAGAATAACTCATATTATTGTGATAATCACTTGTAAAAATATTTTCAAAACGTTTTGAGTACTAACTCTTGCTATCAAAATATTTTCAAAACCTTTTAGGTGTACACCTACAGGGATGCCAAACTTGAAGATTCTGTCCAGGGACTCGTAGCTGCAGCTTTGTGGAGGCTGGAAGGACTTTGCATAGACCTTCATCTATTCAGATCTAGTATAGGATTGCATCATAATATTCTCTATTGGGACATGTTGTCCACAGTATTTATTTCAGATTTTAGTTTTAGATGGTGTGGATTTTATTTTAGCAGTTTTGGATTTTAGTCGAATGTTGACTCGGAAAGATTTTATCCTTTATATATTACTACATGGTTTGATTCATAGTTTGTTGTGAATATTTATCTTTTACTTCCGCATGAGTAATTTGTCTTGGGTTAATGAAAGATAAAATTTGGCACCGGTATAATTTCACTTAGGTGATTAGTAATTAAAAAGTGTTTCGACAGTGATGCTAAGAATGAACCAACTGAGAAACCTAATTTAATTTAATTTAGGACTGATCACACGGGATTGTTTTGGGCAGGGTGTCACATAATAGAAAGTCTAGACATATCAGGAGAAGACACAACACAGCGAGAAGTTAAAGCAGTTGACTATATCATGTCAAAGGAAAATCGGGCAGATCCATTGACTAAAGGGCTCGCTAGAGAGATAGTTTATCAAACATTGAGGGGAATGGGACTACAACCCATTAATATCTAAATCACTTATAATATAAACACAAACCATATGACAGGAGATCCCAAGATCTGGGTTTAATGGGATAACATAATTATACGGGTGATTTGTGGGGGTACTTACTTAAACTTTACTCAAAAACTCATTTGTGTGATGTAATGCCACTGTATTGATGGATAATGAGATTTAATCTCCTAATGATTTCGATAGGTGCTATACCTATATGAGTGTGGTAGTGGGGCCGCTTCCTATGAGAACAAAGGTTGATTCTTTAGATCACTCGATAAACCTATGCTTGTTCAAGGCCAAAACGAGAATAATCGTGGGAATTAGATGATGGGGAGTCACGTGTGTGTTCTATTGACCTAAGTTTACAACACCCATGAAATAGTTCAAGACAATAGTTCACTATCAACCAGTAAACTTAATAGATCAACACAAAGTACAGGTTCAAGTCGAATGACACATTCACCTTCTAAGCGCTTCTAATGACACTCCAGAGCGTCCTTTAACATTTATTTATTTCATTCATGTGGGGGATTGTTGGATATAATAGTATATATATTAATTTTTAATGAAATAAATGATTTCGGGTAAGTGGAAAGGTGGTAAGTTTGTGGGGTTTAGTGCTTGTGGTCTTGGGTTCAATCCTTAGGAGGCACATTAAACATTAATGGTCTTTGATTGGGCCTTGGGCCTTTGGGATTTTCTTGTGTGCTCAAAATTTTTACCCATTTATAATTTCATTTTTAACTCATTTTAAACCAGTTTTTAATTTTTGACTTAGTCTTTAATTTTGACTCCTCTACCCGTTACTGCAGAAAAAAGTAGGTTAGAGGGCAAAAATGTTTTTTGATTTATTCCTATTAAATAGACTCCACTTCTCTGAAAATCGTATAAAAAATGTCTCTCTCTATATCCTATTAAAGAAAATGAAAAATGTATTATCTCTCTGTCACATAATTTTTTTCAATGTGTTTTTGGTAAGAGAGTTCAAGATTCTTCATAATTTCTAGTGATGGAATCTCATCGTTGAATCATAAGAGGTGTTTGTTTAAGAGGCTGAGAACACCAATATCAGTAGACTAATACAAAATACTCTGAAAAACCTGAACCATTTAGCGAGGAAATGTCTTCACTCGATTCTATATTTCGAAAATAATATATAAATAATGAATGTGATTCTATTCTTTCTAACAACACATGGGCATTAGTTAGCTTGCCTAAAGGATGTAAACCTATTTGAGGCAAATGGATATTTAAGAATAAATTAAAAGTTGATGGTTCTATTTCTAA